>JAOWCC010001501.1:41689820-43053476 GCA_030867875.1 Actinernus sp. WN-2022
TATCCTTGTCATTTATATGTCAGGCAATTGAGTGGTTAATATTGAAATAGTCAGTCGATATTAATAACGCACATGTATATTTATTATTGATTAATAGACATACACCTATCCTACTTGCACACACTGCATGGCTACCTGCACATACATCTTGACATACTAGTAAATATATAATTATGTGCATACATAATACACAATATATAACACATACTCAGTGAATACATAACTGTGTTCATCATTCAATCCACGCAACCATCCATAATCACCCAATTCCACCAACCCATACATATATACAACATTAGCATACACACACATACTCAACATTAATATAGTGTAATACAATACATGCATAAACTTAACAACATTTATATTAAAAATGATGAATCAGTTAAAGAACTATCAGTGACTCAACTCGATCACTTACATGCTAATCATAAAGAAGCACGCCTTTAGCTTTACAATTGCTCAACAATTATTTTAATTAAAATAGCTTTGACATTGACAGCACAACTGTATAATAAATACATCAGCAGGGTTTGGTTTTAACAAGCATAGGTATTGCTTTTGCTTTAGAATCATGAAACAGATTAAGTAATTTCAAAGCAAAATAACAAATAAATTAAATGACAGCTGCTTGTGATTCACATTTTTTAACCAATTAACTTCAACTAACTTTCATTCACAATCATTAATTCCATGTATAGAATTGTAAACATTTTCTTAACATCTGTGGACAATAAAAAAACATATAGTTTTGCATGTTCTGGTGTTGCCCAGATTAAGTGTCCCCTCTTCTCTCTACTATTTTATGCAGATTAGGTTATATTGTTACATGTATATTGACTAACCTTTCTTCCGAAACGTTTATATGAGATTATAATATAGATACGATAGTACGCGCGCTCTGATTGGCTAAAAATCCATGTTTTATCAGAGTATATAACATGGTTTGCCGTGTTTTATTGTTTTAAACTGGCGGTTCCTTTCATCGCGCCTGTAAATCTATATTATAAGGCAGGTAAAGAAGCCTTAAATCCATGTTTTATACTCTGATCATTTGAGAACACTCGAGAAATGTTGAAAGCACGAGCCTTCGGCTTGTGCTTTAACATTTCTCTCATGTTCTCAAATGCCCATCGTGCTTTATGATAGTATAAAACATGGCTAAGGCTTCTCTATTTGTTAAACAAACAATTTTATCGCTTCCTACTTCGATAGCAGCCATCTTAGATCCGGGCAATCAATAATCAATCAAACTCCAATCAATATAAAATCGATAATTAGATCAGCTGATCGTATTCAAGATGGCGGGTGAACATGAAGTGCGTGTTGGTAGCCGGTATGCTTGGTTTTGGTTTTATACGAAAAGGAACGGCAAATTTGCATTATTTCTGGTAAGTAAGCAATTTAAAGAAACATTATTTTGATTAGCATAAACCATTTTACTCGGGGATTTTAGCAAACAATCGATTTGGCGCGACGATATGATGTTTATAAAAAACTTTGGTGAGGAGGGTTCTCCAATACTCTGACAAATTTATGCATATTATCGTTTTGTATTATATCGACATGACAATAGCTTAACAATACAATAGTAGAACGATGCAAAACAATAAAATACAAAACAATGCTATGCATATTAAAATGTGTCAGAGTATTGGACAAGTATGTTGGTCAGTAGCAATAAACTTAAACTTGAACTTATTTCCCGAGTGACCACAATGAACAGTGCAAAAATAAATGTTGATTTTGACACAAGAAGATAACCAACGTTTTATTTATTTATTTTTACGATATAAATTTATAGTCCTTGTATTAGGGCCATGTGCAAGCCCAATATTTTCCATGTAGCAAAGTTCTCCCAAGCTGTTTATATTATTGTGTTTATTGATTGGAGGATTATTTTTTCGTTATGCATCAGTCAATACAAATACCTCCCCTCCCCAGGTCTTGGATTAGTGGGGCATAGCGAAGACGTTGCGAGAGACAGGTTTCTACATTAGGACCAATGTAACAACCTGGGGTGTTGAGTATCATCTATGTTTTATCATTTCTGTCCCTGGTACTGATAGTATGTGTTCAAGGCATTTTACAGCAAAAGCAGGGATTTTCTTCATATAAACACCCCGGTGGGCAAGGGCTAAAATATATTTTGCCAGGTTCAAAATCCAAATCCCACTAATCTGTAGCCTGGGGAAGGTGGAGGTTTACATTAACTGGTGCATTATTATAAAACGCTTTTAAAACTTTTAATATTAGGCTCAACCTTCTGTATCGCCATCTCTACTTAAATATGTTGCCATACTGGACTCAGATAAATCCAATATATGTACATCATACAACAGAGGTGTTACTACATATGTGACAAAGTGTACATTGACTTCAGCCACAGACTACACTAATGTCTTTTTGACACATGTGAACACAAATCACATGTATGTATTGACATCTTTGTAGACATGAATTTCAGTGAATGGGGCTCAAATTGTAAGTTAAGTCATATTTAGTGATTATCATTTTTAGCTTTGCCAATGAAGGCAATTTAAGGAAAACTTGTGGGAGGGCTTTGCGAGTTAGGGTGGGTGTTAAGGCGATTTAAACAAAATTTAATTTTTCTGGCTTTGTGAGTTAGGGCGGGTTAAGGCTATTTAAGGAAAATTTCAATTTATTGGCTTTGCGAGTTAGGGCGAGTTAAGGAGAGTTAAGACGAGTTTAGATCCCAGAGTAGGCCTCGCAACGTTGATATTACAGCACTCAAAGGACAAAGGCTTATTGGTTACAGTCCATAGACTTTAACCGGTTCGATTCGAACTGTAAAGTAAAGTTGTGTTAGGCCATTGAGGTCAGATCTAAACCAATTTGGCAAATCATTAGAGAAGGTTATGACGTGCACGTAGCAAAGACTTATTTATATCACCGTCCCTCAAACTCCTATACAACTTACACAAATCTGACTCGGTTAAATGCCTAGTTAAAATAGAATGACCATTCTGGGCTGCTGTTCAAAACATTTTGGAACTGCACGCTCTCAAGTTCTATACTGTCCCAAGGCAGCAACCCCGCCCAGCCTATTATATATATATAATTACTACATTTATAGATATTTGTTTTTTAACAATATCGGACTTGATGGACCGCACCACGTGTAAATCAATAGCCGTTACCTTGCTAGCGGTTTGCCTGCCAATTCCAAAAGATGCATATTAGCAAATTTAAAAAGAAATATGAAAAATTGCGGTTCGGTAATTTAGAAAATAATTTAAGGCGGCGAATAATGGACAGCCCAAGAATGAATACAGGTATACTTGGCGTGGGCATACATCTTATTCAAAGACAGGCAAGTTAAACAAAACTGTGGTGCTAATTAACAAGAAATCCAGAAGAAATAAACCAGAAAAATGAAAGCCACTTGCCTGGCATGAAGAAAGTAACTGCAGATTTTAACTTTAGAAATGCTGAGATGTTCACGCTATGATGGCTAGCAGTTAGGATATGACTTCTACTGAGAGATCTGCTTATTTATAACCAATATACTCTGAAACAGTGTCATATTGTCATGAAAACCAGCCCAGTTTTATGAATGACCTTTTCCTGTATCAACATAAATACTAATTATTCGTGCCTCATAATTGGAGTTTTAGTCACTTCCTATGCTATCTTCCTTGTCCTTCTGCTCACAAACCTTGAAAAAGTAGAACGTTCACTAAACATTAACAAGTGTCCTTGCACAAAATGCTCTAAAATATTAAATTAAGATCAGTGTCGTCTCAGGTGAGAATTCAAAACATTTGAAAGAAATAGGAATAATTTCGAGAAACAGCAAACAATCGATAACAATATTGAAATTAATCCAATCTATGCTTAGTAGTTTTAACGGAATAATATTTTAAAGAAACCTAGCTATTTCAGTATTCTACTAGTTTCCTTGCTGAAACTAAAGACGAGGCTAAACGTCCGAAAATTGTTGTACAACATGGACCAACACTGGTCATGTTGAACCAAGTGAACGATGTTAGACTGTTTAGCACCCATGTTGAACAAAGAATGTTAGAATGTTTAGCACCCCATGTTGAACCAGCAATGTTAGACTGTTTAGCACCACATGTTGGACAAACAATGTTACACTGTTTAGCAACTCATCTTGCACCAACACTGTTAGACTGTTTAGCAACCCATGTTCGACCAACAATGTTAGACTGTTTACCACCACATGTTGGACCAACACTGTTAGGCTGTTTATCACCACATGCTGAAGAAACAATGTTAGACTGTTTAGCAACCCATCCAGACGTTTCGTCGGTGCGTGCTACTGCTAGCAATATGTAAACATTATAAATGCGTACCGAGTAACTTTAGGTCAGGCGAGTGGCATCCAGAAGTTCCGTCAGAGTGTGCTACTGCTAGAGATCAATCGTAGAAATCATGAACAGTAAATAATGGAATAACAAAATATATATCACATAAATGTCAACATAAATGAAACAGTGTCTTAGAATAATGACTTGATATTGATTTCCTTCCGGCTGAAGTACTCTAATCTAATGAAAAACAAATTATTTACCCCTTAAACTATTCTAATGCTGTCTATAACACACTCAGTGATATAAAACTAAATTTCAAAATAACAATTGCTTACCCATTGTGTGGGTAATTAAGGGAAATTGCAGACTAGTCGGCCAAGCTGGGTTATCCTGGTGAATACGACTGAATACATGAAGTAAACAATAGCCCAGTGCCGGTCCAGTATGATCCACTGCCGGTTTTCTAGCTATCTCAACCGGCTTCCAACTAAATCCATGACTATCTACCGATGTACTCACCATTATTGGTCATTTTATAGTCAAAATTTAAATCTAAGCATTAAGAAAAAACATGAGAAAAAATGTATTCCGGTTTTGTTTCCCGGGGGGGTTGGGGGAAACTCCCTTATGTGAGGGGTACATGGATGCTCGTCGTACCTTTTAGCCGGTCAAAATCAGGAGTTTGGTACCACTTAGGGTATCCACCATCAAACACAGAGATTTCTATGTAAAGCGGTACCTTTTAAGAGTCGGGTGTCAATTGAACAAAAAAGCGGTTATCAATTTACATTTTTATTATCTTTTAGGGGTCAAAATAAGCTTGAGCATCCCGACGAGCATCCCTACCCCTTATATATGGGAGTCACCCCCACCCCCACCCCCAACCCCACCCCCACCCCCACCCCCACCCCCACCCCCACCCCCACCCCCACCCCCACCCCGGGTTTTGTTTATCATATACCGTCGGTCATGTATTGTTTCAGCAATTTGATCTGGCTCCTTTGATGTAGAAGCGTATAGAATCGTCTAATAGTCTTATTTGGGATTTAGACACCTCGAACCTTGAAACACAACGTGGGTAATGGAAAGTATGAATGGAATGTGGGATAATGTTCAAAGGTTTTAGCCGACATACTTACAGTACACACCCACTTACGTCCTCTCATGGAGAAACAGCCAACAATCGATAACAATATTGAAATTAATCCAATCTATGCTTAGTAGTTTTAACGGAAGACTATATTTAAGAATCCTAGCTATTTATGTATTCCACCAGTTTCCTTGCTGAAACTAAAGCCGAGGCTAAACGTTCGAAAATTATCGTACAACGTAGGCCAACATTGGTGGCTCCAACAATGTTAGACTGTTAAGCGCCCCATGTTCGACCAACAATGTTAGACTGCTTAGCATTCCATGTTGGATCAACAATGTTACATTCTTTAGCAGCCCATCTTGAGCCAACAATTTTTTTAATCAAACATTTCGCCCCGACAAAATGTTTTTTTTCCAACATCGTTTAACATGGGATGCTATAAACAGTCTGTTGTTGTTGAAACTAAAAATGTTGTGCCTGTGACATAGAATAATGTTCGAACGTTTAGCCACGGCTTTAGTTTGGGCAAGAAAACTGGTGAAATACAGAATTATTTGTAATATTATTGCGTTAAACAGCCAAGCATAGATTTTGCTCCGTTTAGCTCCAGATTAAGCTTTCATGCACACACACACACACCTAAGTTATATTTTATGATTTTGGTCAATGCCAACCAGTTTCCCGTACTCTCGGTACAAGCATACGAAATTTGGTTGAAGGATGATGAGTGTAGTATCGTAGTACAGTTGTGGATGATTGCGTCACTAGTGTGACGCAACAGTACTGGATGCATGTATTCACTGGCAAGAAGGACATTCTCGTTTTATCTCAGTGCTTTTAAATGTCTTCTCCTGCCCTCAAGAATAGAGATCCTTCTATTCTCAACTTATGACTTCACGGCCACTGTGGGACTATACATCATTCCATGCTTACGCAGTCACCTAGCTTACAAGAGTTTCAAGGTTCTTGCAAAAGAAATTCATAATAGCGTCATTCTAGCACTACCCTAGGCTTCAGAGGCCCTAGCTTCCACTACCTTAGCTTCTCCTCAGGTGTTTTTGTTGTTCTTAAAGCTGAAATACTTGGCTGCAGAATGCTTCACACACCTTTCCTTTTACCCTTGGAAAATATTGCAGGTCACGAAATTCTAACCAAAACCAATTTAGCTATAACTGATCGATTGTTGTGGCTTTTAGCTCTTTAGCTCGCAACAAATGAATGCTTCCGAGAACTAAATAAAACGATACACACCAACATTTCCATCTGCATCTTTCCCAGAGAGACACGTTACTGTAATTTGATGATTTCATTTGGGGCAAGTTCTCTTAATATGGGATTCTATGAGGGAATTCAAGGGGCAAACAACATACCGTGTAGAAATAAAGATTGTGTATGTATCACTACGTATAAAATTGCTCTTCCAGGGAGCCGTGTTTCTAATATTACCAAGTTTTTTTATAATAAAATCTAAAAGTTATTACAATTAAGTTATTGGAAAGTATATTACTACATGAGTAATGTAATTTAGCATATACAACACGGGAACCTACATAGATCATGCAATTTGATTGGCACGCTATCTCGGAATAATGAGTAATTGCCACCTACAAAACTCGGGATAATTTTGAACAAAAATGGCAGCCGTAAATTCACGTTTCGCGATTGTTTCCGATGCGGAAAATTTTAGAAATTCAACAAAATGCAGTGCCCAAAAGCAGGTTCCCGTGTTGTATAAACACAATTATTCGCCTCAGGCTCAATCGATAGTGGTGAATATTCCCCTCGACTTCGTCTCACAACAACATAAATATGTGTTTTTGATTGCCGCAATTTTAAAGTCTCTACGATAAATATATGCTGAGTTATTAAGAACTGAAGATTCCTGTGACATCACATTTTCTGACGTCATGAGTCTGACATCAGTCATGCTTTCTAAATTGAAGAAACATAAAAAGACCATATTGCGGCTATTCAGTGCACATTAAGTACATTTCCTCTTTAAAACCCTAAAAATACTCGAATAGTTATTTTTAAAAAGACTTTTTCAAAAATATATGACGTCATAATGACATATCCTCTTTTTCACTGTGAATTTTAAGGTACTTTCCTCTCAAAAATTTAAAATACTAAAAACATACAGTTGTGGGTACCGATTTACTCTTTTGATTGCTAGATTGTCGTAAACTAATAGTTTAAACTCTAAAAGATGAATGAAGCTCTCTTCAAATCTGGTGATCGAAGCAACGCCAACAATTACAGGCCGATTACAATCCTCCCGACAGTTAGTAAGATCCTTGAGAAGGCAGTCCATGCACAAGTATATAATTACTTTATGGAAGAAAAGATCCTTACACCCAGGCACTTTGGCTTCAGACCTAAACTCTCAACAGAGATCGCTCTTACTCATTTCACCGATACTATCCTTGGGAATATGGACAGTGGTCTAGTAACCGGTGCTGTTTTCCTGGACTTGTCAAAAGCATTTGACACTGTTGACCATACTATTCTCTTCAATAAACTAGTAACAGCTGGCTTTTCTGACACAAGTATGAACTGGTTCAAGTCCTATCTATCTAACAGAAGCCAAATCACCAACTTGGCAAATGTCTCTTCCTCTCCCAAGAAAGTTCCTGTCGGAATTCCTCAAGGAAGCGTCTTAGGACCACTACTATTCCTTGTTTATGTAAATAACTTACCCTCATGTGTTAATTACTGCGAGGTGTCCCTCTACGCTGACGATACAGTAATTTACTGCTCTTCGACTAATGCCCAGGAACTTAAAGATAAATTGAACGCTGATCTTCTGTCCATATGTCAATGGTTTAACAGCAATCTCTTGACACTGAATACATCTAAATGCAAGTTCATAATTTATGGCAGCGCACGCAAGCTCAAGGATTTCAGAGAGGTTTCACTAACCATAAATGGCTCTGCTCTTGACCGAACTGACTCTTTTAAATATTTAGGAGTGACAGTCAATCAGAACATGAGTTGGTCAGAACACGTGGATAGAGTCAGTAATAAAGTCAATCAACGTCTTGGCATCATCCGCCGGGTAAAGCATTTGCTGCCCTTGCATGCGCGGCTAACTCTCTATAAATCTCTTGTCCTTCCCTTACTGACTATGCCGATATCGTCTGGGGAGATAAGAATAATACCGTCCTCATGGATCACCTTCAAGTTCTTCAGAATAATGCTGCTCGACTAATGCTCGACTTTCATTCAAGCTCTTCTGCATCTCAAGTACTCGAACTATTAAACTGGAAACCACTATACCTTCGACGGCGCTATCATCGCTGTATTACTATCTTCAAATGCTTAAATAGCATGGTGGACTTCAACTTTAAATTAAAGAAGAATCACGACTTTCATACATATAATACACGCCGTCAGCACAATCTACATTTGCCATTCGCACGTAGGAATTGGGGACAACAGAAGTTTACCTACCATGCACTATTAGACTGGAACTCTTTAGACTCTGAAGTTATACAATCAACTACATTATCAATTTTTAAATCTTACTGGCACATAACTTAATTTCATAATAGTCCTTGTTCTATTTCTATTTTATTTCAACCATTTATCTTTTCTGTTTTCCATATATTAGTGAAATATATATTTTTAATACAGGACCTCCCTGAAAATCACAAATTGTGAGTGGAGCTTTCCTGTCAAAATATTATTATTATTATTATTATTAAGGAGTTGTTTTATAAATGGCGGAAAAATTACCAAAATTCAAAATTTAACAACTTTTCTCCCTCTTAACCAATCGAACTCGGGTTTTCGGTTTCTTTGTTGTCAACATTATGGGAAATCGAAAAAATTAAATTTACTGATGTTAAAGGTAATTGAAAACATCGAGAAACCTATCATAAATGGATACATGACGTAACTGTGACGTCATCAAAATATATGCGGTAGTTCAAATCACTGCACGATAATGTATAATAACATGGTCTTCTAATGTGCGTGTCAATTTTGCTTTAAGAAAATGCTACGGCATTTTTTATTCACTTTGTATTGCCTTCCACTGATATTCAACTTCAAAGTTCGAATGACCATGAAATTTGTTTAAGGTATCAGGAGCCCTTCAAGAGCGCTTCCCGAAACCTTCAATTGTGCGCGTTAAATTCAAGAAAACCCCTACAAAGTATATATTTTCTGAAAGCGTAATAAACATAGATTCTAGAAAACAGCTTGATTTTCCTCATTAGTAAATACTCTTTTATTTATTGTGATTTTAATCCAATTTGACCATACCTTATACCTGGAGCTCCTGTCCCTCGGGAATTTGACGGAAATCCGCGCTGAAACGACCTTCATAAAGTAGAGATATAGATCTAAAAACAGGATGTCTCAGTTTTCTGATATCTTATTCCGTAGCGAAAATAATCAACTGCAAAAATCCGGAACACCTTTTGTAGGGGTTGAAGAACGAAACCTACACTTTTGAAGACTGTTACATGTACTTTGTGAACACCTAATACATTAGTACAGTCGACAATAATTTATCAGTGATCACTTTGGTATATAGGTTGCCCATGTACAGCCCTTATTCTATTCAGTATACAACCATTACTGTAGTCTGTACCCTGAAGGTATATGGTGCATGCATAATAAGCATGAGAGAAAATTAGAGGGACACTCTGATGAGGGAACATTGGAATGTCATCTGGCACACCCGGGTTATGGCCCTGCGTTGCATCCGAACTGAACCCTGGTTTGAATTTATTTTTGATCAAACTAACTATGGTTTAATTTCGAAGAATATCGTATGTGGGGAAAGTTCTCAAATTTGCAATTGAAAAATCCTTTGTTTTCTCTGTATCCCATTGGTTGGATGGTGCACGTGGCTTCTCTGCATTTTCACAGAAAAAAGAGCCAATAGCATAACAAATACTTTATTTTCGAAATGAAGTTTGGACTGTAGATACCTCCTAAAGCACTTAAGGCATATTCAAGCAAAATCGTATGTGGGGGAGGCTCATTGCCGCAGAACAATGGATTCCACTACAGTTCTTATCTGGACCATTACTTAAAGCTTAAATATGATTACAATAACATGTTTAAAAACGTTTTATATTTATATACGGGTCTCTTTCTGTATTATAGCGTAAATGCTCTAAGTCTAATAAACACCCCCTCTCTAATAAGCTTTGTCCCCCCTTTTAAGGGTCAAGTTTTGAAATAAGTTCCCCTTCTCTAATAACCCCCCTCCCCTAAACACAAGTTTTGTTGACAAAAAAATAATAATGTGTGTCGTCATTCTGTGTTTTTAAATCAATCCCCTCTCCATTAGCCCCCCACCTACAAGGTGCCCCCCTGCCTTATTAGAGCATTACGTTACCTAGGGAATGATATAACAAAATTCACTCGGCTCTTTGGGATAGAAAAATGCATAGGAGTGAAATATTATCTCGCTCAAATTCACAGATTGAGGTAACATGGCCTTCCCAAACAAAACAACGAACTCTGCAACCAGAGTTAGAACCTCTTGGTAAAGCTCTTTTACGAGGAACCTGGAAGGATATTGCATCCGCTGCTTTTAAAGTAAAACAGCTTAACGTTGAACTACTAAAGTTTGCTGTGAAAAAGTTTCGAAAGAGTGCTGCACATTATGTTCCACAAGGGATCCTTCAATTTTACGAAAATGTGATGTTGAAAATGTAGCTGACCTATCCTTGGAAAAGATATGCCAAGAATTTAAGGAAAATCACCCTTACCCTTTCCTGTATTAATGACTGTTGCAGTTCCATCAAATTCTGTCAAGAAAAGTCTTCCGTGGTTGCCTAGTGTTGCAGCAGCAGGTGCAATCCTTTTGAAAGAGAGATGCAGATTCATGAATGGGTTCCAACTCATTTTGATACTGTGTATAAATCATACAGGTTTCAAGGCAATGTGCAACATATTATCATCATTAAAAGTTGGTGTATCTTCAAAGTGTGTAGAGTATGGTGCTGTTTTTGATGCCAACCTCTCAAAGGCTAGGAAGGAAGAGGAGTTAATCCTTTCCATGAATGCATCAGAACAACTCCCCTGTAATGGTTCAGAAACTGCCATGCCTTCATCATTGTCATCTGGGTTCAAATTTCCTTTGGAAAATTTTGATATCTTCCAAAAAGTACGGGACTAAGGACATTCATTAGGTCAATCATAATGCAGTCAGAAATAGAGTATCTGGTAATCACTTGCCCGACAATGGCCCACGGTGCGACATTATTGAGCATGATAATGAAAAGCTTCTTCCCAATGCTATGGACCACTTGATGCAAAGAAGTAATTACATGACACTGGTAGAGAGGTATTAACAGAGGAGCTACCTTACCTTGCCTTCTGCAAAGGTGTCGTCCAACAGCATATGCCACACACACTTTCCAAAGAGATGGCAGAGAAACCAGAAAAGGTATGTACTACTATTCTTGTGTTTTACTTACTTACGAATTGACAGGGTTATATTAATATTGGTATGTAATCAACTAAAGTCGATTGAGGTATGCTAACCGCCGTGGAAAGCGAGTAGCTGATCTCTTTTAGTGACAAAAAGAATATATGCAATTATCTTCTTGATGACTTTCTAATTTTAATTATTAAATTTACATGACTGTCAGATTTAATGCTTGATATTTTGTGAAATAAATTACTTCACCCAAAGTGCTAAAATGCCATTTCAAGCCTGGCCTTTTAGAGGTTTTGTTTTCTATAGAAAGTCTTCATTAATATATCAATATGTGAAATCCTTACTGTAATTTAGGCTGTTTGTACATGTACCTTCATTTTCCAAAGCATTCCAAATGAGAACAATTTAAATATTATAATTAGTCTGTATTTTATTTGAACTTTTACCTTTCTCTTTTATGAGCAACAGGTTTAAATGATTAACAGTTTTTTAAATGGATATATTTTCAGATATTATGTTGTGTGAGCTTTATTTATCACAGGGGAGGGGTGGTCCATCATAGCACACAGCGAGTCTCTTCTGGTATGTCTCACCTTGGTGAAACAGCCAGTTCAATTCCGGCAAGGGACTTGGTGTCGATGTATCACAGATGCGTTTCACATACTTTGGGTTACCTTTTTTATGGACAAGTTAATTTCACATCTGGACAATGAAAATCAAAGTTTTTTGCCCTGATATTTCCTTAATGTTTGAGTTGTAACACTTTCAACTACACAATGTAATAAACATTCGAATTGATGTGCAGCATATTTTCCTAACAGGAATGTCTTGGGATTCTATTCCACAATGAAAATACGACAGAAGGCATGAATGAAGTTTTACGCCATCTTCATACCTATGTACCTCGTTGGAGCTTGGATAATGAGTGAAACTTGTTACCATGAAATAGGAGTGGTTGGAGACCAGCTTACTGTTGAGCGTGCTGTCAACTGCCAGCTTTCCATGGCAAATGGGTTTACTCAGGATGATCGAGAGGGAATGCATGTAGAAATAGCAGACTGGCATGCTGAGATGAATTTCCTTGGTTAAGCTATTTTATTATTCAAGATATAATTTAGACTGAGATGACAGCTGCCTCTTACTATTAGGGACTGGTCAGAAATTAGCAGGGATTGAGGAGGTGTTGAATGAAATCAGTCTAAAACTATATAACCCTCTCTGGACAATAAGTATGAAATGTTTTGACCCTACCCCATTTTGCCCCTTTCCCCCTACAGTTGCCCATTTTTATGAACCTCCAGTTTTGTGGAGTGCCACATACTAATTTACCTGTCTTAGAAGCCGTTTTCACAGGGATGCATTTTAAAATATTATGAGCCACCTATTTCCTTTCTTGTCAGAGCTGTCTACTTTTCTTTTGGAAAAGCCCTGCTATGTGTGTGGTTTGAAAATTAGAACTAATTCACTTCCAGGTTATATTCAGACGCCTTTATGCTACCACTGCTGCTGATGATAAGTGCACATTGTATTCAGACAGGAATCTTATAAACCGGCGTAATGTTGTTGCTGATGTGACCAAGGCATATGCACCAGATAAACAGATGTTACTGTTAGCTGTGAAGTCAAGGATGGTTGAGCTTGGGATACAAAGTATTGATGGAAGCCCAACAAAGAATGCATTCCAGAGAGGATCATTATCTAATCAGCAGTTTCCCCCTTGCAAAGATGTTTATCTTAGAAGATTGGCCACTTCCATTGTTGATAAATATGTCATGAATTGCAGTGATGCAAAAGACATACTGAAGGAGGTAATGGATGAAAAGGAACAAGAAACTCTTGCAAACATCACCAGGCTACCTAATGGTCGCTTCCCTTGTCAATTTCAAGGCTGTGATAAGAGTTTTAAGTAAGTAATACGCAAGTATTATCATTCCTAAGACTATAAAGCTGACTGTTATCCCAGTTTTTATATCAATACCTTGAAAGCAACAAGGAAAATATCAAATTAGCAACTTAAGTCCATGGGTTTAAAATAAATATGTAATTATATATTATAGTATTTGTATAATATTTAGTTTTCATATTTCTCTTTTACTTTCTAAGCATAGCTTACAGTGCCTGGTCTGGAACCAGAACAAACCGTTGATCAAGAAATCAGCCAATCAGATAAACCTGGTCCTGTAAGGAATCTGGAAGAGATGATGTATTCAACTATCAATGTAATCTGATGGATCATGGGCTTCTTTACATTAACTTCCTTGATGCTATAGCAGAAGGGGATGGTAACATAATTATCAGGTGTTGGAAGTTTCTGCTATTACATTTCTATGCTGAAAAGAGAACCAAGTATGCTGTAGAGGCCCAGTACCTACTGTTGCAACAATACTGTCTGCTATCTCCACGACAAGCTTACCGCCAGAGATGGAATCGTTCTAACAACAACAAAGGTGGTGCTGGTAATAATGTTCCCCTTGACCTCGACTTGGAGCACGATAACAACTATCTCAAAGAGGCAATAAGAAAGCTCGGGCCCAATGTAACACAAGCATCTGTTTCGCGTTCATGCAAAATTTTGAAGTTTGCAAGACACAAAGTCGAGGGGACAACAGGGAGTGTGCAATCATGAAGCACTCGGGAAAACACTTCATCAAGAGCACAAAGAAAGACATGGCTAAGTTGGTCCATCATCTTACTGAAAAGGATGCACTTACAGAACACCTTGGCAGGCACTACAGACATTTTTCAAACATCCCTCGACATTCCCTAGACAAGGATAATCTGTCTGGACTTTGTAAGTGGATACATAACCACTAAGAAGTGATTGCAGATACCTCTCCTGACGTCATGTAATTAGCATCTTGGATATTAAAACCTCCTAAACTCAGTGGCACAGCATTCAAAGCAAAATATATTTTACCATTCTACTATTCACTTGATTTAGAATTGATATCTAAATAAAAAAAATATTGTTCATAGGCACTTTAAGCACCTGTGGATTTTTTTTCAAAGTATCTTTGAGAGTTGGGATGGGTTATTTCAATAGAACTGCCAATATTCAGTGGAGACCGGTATTACAATATATTTATTATTCTCTTTTATCTTAAACAAAACAGAAAGGTGCGAGTGAATAACAGGCACACGAGGCAGGAAACTGAAGCACATTATGCTGACTTGGGAGCTAAATAGAGGATTTAAAGTGCCACTACGACGAAAATTTACCATTTCGATTTGCCACTTTTTCAGTGTCTATAGGTCAATCAGTATTAGAAATATCCGAAATAGTAAAAAATATTCCCAAATGGGCATCTTAAACCACAAATTTTAGGAGAGTTTACCGGTAAAATCCTGTCCGCCATTGCTGGAAGCCGTGCCCTTTGTTCAGCTTTAAACAAAGGTTTATTCACCGGAAGTGATGTAATACACTTAACACGACAACCTCGTGGCGCGAAATAACGTGCATAAAAAAGTAGCCAACCTCGCAAAGATAAATATAACTTTCTTCTTATGTACGTGAAGACGTTTTTAGTAGAAATATGCCTCCAGGCGTTGTGTTCTGCAGGCGAGCGTTAAGTGTATGACATCATTTCCGGTGAATAAACCTTTGTTTAAAGCTGAACAAAGGGCACGGCTTCCAGTAATGGCGGACGTGTAGATTCAATATTCGGAGCTAAAAAAATAAGACTTCCTGTCGTTGTATCGAAAAACAATTTGAACTGGTAATAATATATGAACTCTACTTTATGAATATGCAAAAACATTGATATGTCAAAATTTGATCGTAGGGGCACTTTAAGATTGCTATTTGTTTTCTATCCATCAGTTTTATTTATTAAACCTTAATTTATTTAGCTGTTATAATTTATGTATTCGTTATTTATTTGGTTAGGTTTCCCAGGCTAGGTTATGGTTAATTTTTTTTATGATTTACAATTATCAACATGTATATATAGAGGGAGGGGAATGTTATCTTCTTCTCTAATACCACTTCTAAAATTCTGGACAAGGGGTTGATATTGTTATATTTTATGGGGATTTCACCCATATTTTGATGTACATGTGGTTATAGACAGAATATTATAATTAAGCCAGGCAATTTTGTTGAGATACCTGCATGAGTTCTAACTGAGAACTACTTTCTGTGGAAGTAGTGGGGGTTGACAGATCATGATTGTCCCAAGCTCACTCTCAATGTCTGTTTATGTTGCTATGTCTTCAGTGTACAGTTACAGACTGTGCAACAGGTGGACAAAAGTTGTCTCATGCATGTCACTTGCTGCATTCAAGTGGTTTTGATAGAACATTGCCATCAAAGTGTTTAAAGAGAGCCTCTCTTCTACAAACATCAGTGGTACCTTTGATATACTCCTTCATACTGTCATCAGCTGTTCGAATTGTTATACCACTGTCAGCCAGTAGAGGAGAATTGCAAAACTTTACTCTCCCTGGCGCCCACATCTCACACTCTCTTGGATACAGTTTTCTAATGTTTTTGATGGGCCAAAATGTATTACTCTTGTCACACCCTGACAATTAACTCCCATCCCATAGGCAATTGTTGCCACTAAAACTCTCAAACGGCCTTGTCTATGACTGAATTGTTCCAGCACATGCTCTTTCACACTGGTTGGGGTTTGTGAATGTAACATTTCTACCATTCTTTTCTGAGGCTTATGGTCTTTGGACTCGTACAAATAATTTCCAAGTTCGTTGGCTATCAAATTGTATACCATTGAGCATTGCAATATTGTCTGACAATAAATTATTGTTCGCATAGAGTCTTTCCCTTTCTGCCTTATTTCTGAGACAAACACTGAAAGTGGGCCAATAAACTAGAATCCCTTTCCATGTTTTGGACAGCATAGTAAATATTGTTTCTGTCAGGGCTGGCAACAACTTCAAAAGGATTCTTTAATTCAAGTAAATTGAATACTTTTGTCTTCGTTGCACTGGTTGCTGTAGCGGTTAAGGCCATGAATGGTATTCCTTCTGTTAAGGACCGCAACTCGTTGAGACGACTATACCATTTTCTGAAGGCTGATCTTTCTTGATTGCTGTTAGACAGATCCCACTGAGTCACGCAGTGCACTTCGTCAACTGTAATCATTGATCTCCATCTCTCATTGTCAAGGGTCGATTCGGGCGACATAAACACCAAAGTATAGTGTCCCTCTTCGATCTTGTTTAAAACCGTCTCTGACTGGTCTGAGCCAACATAAGCAGCATTAATACCCAATTCTTGTAGCTGCTTCACTTGGTCCTTCATCAGGGAGATCAAGGGACAGATTACTATAAGGATAGCCTTATTTTTCCAAATTTTCTCTTTGGTGTAGCTTGCCAAAGCCATCTCCGCGAACGGGGCCATTTGGAAAATTATGGATTTTCCCGATCCACTCGGTTTGTTAACGAATACATCTGATTCACATAGGAAGTTATATAGTGCATCTAACTGGTCGAAGTATAAATGAGATACTTTGAAACGTTTAGACAAATTTAAAACAACCTCTTCTAAGACATCTATCGATAAACTCCGCTCTCCTTCCGCCATCTTGAAAACTCAACACGCGCGCGAATAACTAATTTATGCATCGTGGAATGGCTATCTGCTACGTCATCAGTATGGCATTTTCTGCCTCACTTCCCAGACGTCTCTTTCGTGAGTGGGGAGCGATAAGAGTCGGCTGGTTACCCAGGCTAACGACAAACACCCTGAGAAATAAAGGTATATATGGGTATTTAAACAAATGTTTAACTTCAGAATGAAGCTAACCCTGCGTACATGCATCTGTAGCCATTGCATTCAGCGGTAATTTTAGAATACGAAACTTGGACTATTACAGTCACTAATCAATCCAAAGCTCATTGTCAGAAAAAGATCAGAAATATCAACGACGTACTTCCATATTATATATATAGTAACAGTCTCGAATTTACTCCACCGACACAACATCAACAAGCCCAACATTTAGGCATCCGAAAGAGTACTGAATAATCTAAGTAATAAATTGTTCTAATTAATAAATATAACAGAGAATTCGTAACAGTCTTAACAGTTCAAGCCACATAATAGAGTCTGAAGTAAGCCTAAGTATCTGCACCGTAAAACATTAAATTAAATGTGGGAATATATCTAGGTACGGATATTAAGATCGAGCGAAGAGAGACTCTACGATCATCCTACAATTCTCGCCAGTTATCAACGAGTTATATATATTAAGTGGTTAAGTGGTTGGTGTTATTCAGCTTTAAGAACAATGAAAACATTATATTTGAACTACTCTTCTTTTAAGCTAGCTACCGTTTATCAACTACAATATTTACAAACGTCAGTAGACATGTTAGGTATGCTCTAAATTCCACACACATACACCACACACACACCACATACAGCGAAGACAAATATAAAAGTGGGACGAGAAAATCCTATAAGTGCTCTAGGTTTCTTTAAAGCTGAATTACTATAATAGATGACCTGAACTGAGTTTTCAAAAATTGAAAGAATATCGTAGAATATATGTTTAAAATTAGAGCGGATTTCGTATGAGGTTTATTTTATTTACCTAGGTTTATTTTGACCCCCGACATTGAAATGGTTCTCATTGTTTTTGTCCTCAGCTTTGGACATGAATAGTTGGAACACGTCCCCCGCACCCCCTCATTTCAATGTTGGATAAACTTTCGTAGTGGTTTGGTCACTCCCCCCCCCCCCCCCCTCCCCAACATTGAATGGGGGGTGGAAGGGGGGAGAGAGGAACTTCATGGTTGCGCGCTGCTTCTGGTTTCCATAACAATTAAAGGATTAGTGTTGCAAGAGTCGTGTCCAAAGGTGTCTGAGAGTAGATATTCATTAACGTCACGCGACGTTTACGACATTTAATTAAATCAGCGAACTACTGTTGTGGGTCTTTATAGGTTGTAGCCATTATATTCTCGGGAAAAAAATCATTAGAAAATAGTGAGCGTCGTTTCACAATCGATTAGAAATAGTATTATTTATGGAATATGTTTTTAGAGTAGACCAAGTAACATGTTGAATTAGATTGCTAATTCGGGTTGTGTTATCGACCGGCAACTCAAACTAATATTCGATTGAGAGTCACGTTATGTAGTTTAACTCAACTTGAAGTAAGAGATATATAATTTCTTGCCTGTTTTTATTTATTTTTAATGTCTCTGTTTTTTAGTAGTACTAAAGTCCAAGATGATAACGACTATTATAACAATTAATGTATTAATCTTATCACAGGCGGGTCTTAAGCTTTGCAGATAAGACGCGCCGTGTACGGGTTTATGTTTTTATAAGCGAGTTTATAATCAGTACTACCACCATTATAATTACTAAAAATGTACTCCCCTATGTCAACAACATTGTTATATATATTATGAATAATATACGCTTGCAATTACAAATAGACTAAATAATACTTGATTAAGTAGAGTTCCGCAGGCATGTTGATCACCTTGGTTTCAATAGAGATTGGAAAACAACAGCAAAACATAGTTTCGCCTTTTTCAAGTCCTTAAAATAACTAAAAACGCTTAATAAGGATGACTGTTATGTGATAACACTTTTGGCCGTTTCACTGCAGTACTCATTTCTCAGTATTGACTCGTCATGGAACTGCTGTCACAATACGCTAGCAGCAGTGACTCTGAAACAGATCATGAGCCGACCGACCTTAGGAAACGACAGGTGCAGAAGGTATATTTACTTACCTATAGTCCGGCGAATCTCTCATTAATCCCTGATCGAGAGTCATTCGCTAGCGCCGTTGAGGAGGCATTCCTGAATTGCGAAGGAGTCCATGCTTCAGTTTTGCACTGGGTTTGCTGCCTTGAAAGACACCACAGAGTTACCAAGGGAAAGTCGGGATTTCATTTTCATATGGCCATCAAACTTATCGCTTGAAACGCTGGAGTTCGACATGAAAACGAGGCAAAATTGCGGTTCGTTTTATGTTTTTCTTTCATGGCTGAAACGTTGGTGAACTAGTCTTCAAAAATCATAAATAATCAATACCATTTTGTCCAATCAGATGAAGCAAATCACTAACGTGTATACACCTTTGTACACGGTAAGACGAAAGGTCTTTATAAGTAGTATACTAATTGCCGGTTCTGGCACACATTCCTGAAATTCCTAAAATTCCTTATGACATTGTTACATTTTTATATGTCACTCACCCCTCGGGTTCGGACAATAAAAATGTAACAATGTCATAAGGAATTTTAGGAATTTCAGGAATGTGTGCCAGAACACGGCATTTAGTATACTACTAGAGTTTATTTATTGTATTTATACATTATATTAATAGACCGGTTTCTACTGCTTTTTCCGGATTGGAGCAGTTTTGTTGTACCATTTTGTTCATTGTATTTTTACATTTTAACACCTATTAAAGGAATGATTAGTTTACAGTATATCCATCCATGGTACTGCATATGTTAACATTTATTCGAACACTTGGTTTGTAGTGAATGTATTGCATTCTAACACCCTATTAGAGGATTGTTGTTAATAAGGTATTATATCATGGCTGAGCATACACTAACATTTGTTCGAGTACGTCCTTTAAAGAACTACTTACGCGGATGGAAGATGGATATTCCTGATGATAATCCTATGGGAGCGGATCCAGCCGTTTTCCTTGCTGATGTACGTAAACAAACCACCGAAAAGTTTAAGGAAGAACTACAAAACCACAATACCTTTAAGGCCCAATTAGCTTTAAACATAACTTTCGTACTCAATAAACCTGATGGTTACGTATATGAGACAGCTACCTTTTATAGCAAACAATCTGTTTTGATCGATGATGTTGGGATCCGTGAGGTAATAGTAGAAGCACATGCTCAGATATACAACCAAATTGAGAAGTGGATCAGTCGCGGATCAAATTGGGTCATAGATAGAGTCAATATTCTATGGTTAAACATCGCTAGATACCAACCACTACGTGGAGGTTCATATTTACCACTACCTCAAGAAATAGCGAATAAGAAAGCCGTGATCAATGTGAACAACAAAGACGACCACTGTGCACTTTGGTCGATATGCGCAGCAATGTTTCCAGTTAAAACAAATCCTCAAAGGACATCAAAGTATCGAATAGATATGGAGAAATCCAATGGGGTTGACTCACCAACACCAATATCGCAAATACCACTTTTGGAGAAGCAAAACAACATTTCTATTAATGTATATGGTTGGGACCCAAAGGAAAAGTGCTTAATCATATATCATATCTCAAAGAAGACTTTTTCGAAGTATATACATCTACTACTAATAGAAGACCCAAAGAGCGGTAAACAACACTATTGCTGGATAAAGGACTTCAACAAACTACTATTCGATCAAACAAAACATGATCATAAGCAGCACTTCTGTGAACGATGTCTACATGGATATTCCAATGAAGCTCTTCTTACAAAACACATTCCAGAGTGTAACGGCACCGATGACAGAGCCATACGCATTGAAATGCCTACCAATAAGAACGACAAAGTTTCGTTTCAGAATATACACAAACAGCTTAAAGTACCGTACGTTATCTATGCAGATCTCGAGGCATTGACCACTAAGATCGAAGGACCTGCTCAAGGCCCAAAGAAGAGTAACACGCTTAAAACAGAGGAACACATTCCTTGTGGATTTTGCTATATAGTCGTACGTTCCGATGGTCATAGCGAACCACCAGTACTATATAGAGGCAGGGATACTATTGAACGTTTTCTACGATGTATACAAGAGGAAGAGGCGAAGATCAAAGCCCAAAAGGCTAAACCACTATGTATGTCATGGAAAGACTATGAGGCTTACAATAACGCAACGATTTGTCATATCTGTCAGAAGCCCTTGGTTGGTAAAGATAGAGTACGTGATCATTGTCACATCACAGGCGAGTTTCGAGGTGCCGCACACAATACCTGTAATCTAAAATTACGTACTTTTCCTACCATCCCAATCTTATTCCATAATCTTCGTGGATATGATTCTCACCTACTAATGCAATCCATATCCAAGACATCAGGTAAGATCTCTTGTATTCCAAACAATATGGAGAAATACATTTCATTCTCACTTGGTAACCTAAGATTCATCGATAGCTTTCAATTTCTACCATCATCTCTTAGTACATTGGTATCGAGTTCAGAATCAGACACATTTCAACAAATTGTAAAATATACATCTAATCAAGAGAAAGCCAATCTATTAACTCGTAAAGGAGTATATCCATATGAGTACATGGATGCGTGGGATAGATTTGCAGAGACTTCTCTACCACCTAAAGATGCGTTCTATAGTAAACTAACTCTAGAGGACATATCCGATGAAGATTACGAACATGCAATAAAAGTTTGGAACGTATTTGATTGTAAGACATTAGGTGATTATCATGATCTTTATCTACAAACTGATGTACTTCTTCTAGCAGATGTGTTCGAGGACTTTCGTACAACATGTATGCAAACCTATGGATTAGATCCCGCACATTATTATACGAGTCCAGGACTTTCATGGGACGCTTTATTAAAGATAACTGGAGTGAAACTCGAACTATTAACTGACTATGACATGTATCTATTCATCGAGAGAGGTCTACGTGGTGGTATATCCATGGTATCACAACGTTATGCCAAAGCAAATAATGAAAACGTACAGGATTTCGATCCAGAAAAACCAAATAGCCACATATTATATCTAGACGCGAATAACTTATATGGATGGGCCATGAGCCAATATTTACCAACAGGAGGATTTGAGTGGTATACACCAACGGAAGAACAAATAACCAACCACGCAATAGATTCAGATAGGGGTTATATCCTTGAAGTTGATCTCGAATATCCTCGAGAACTTCACGATACGCACAACGACTATCCACTAGCTCCCGAGAGAATTCGGGTGAATAAAGATTTGTTCTCAGAGTATCAGACCGATCTATTTGAGGAACTATATAAAGGTAATGGATCTTTGAAAGTAGAAAAACTTGTACCTAATCTATATAACAAAGAACGATATGTGCTCCACTACCGTAACCTACAATTGTATCTATCTCTTGGTATGCGCTTGAAAAAGATCCACAGGGCATTACGATTCGACCAATCACCATGGATGGAACCATATATACAAATGAATACTGAGTTACGAAAACAAGCGAAGAGCACCTTCAAGCAGGATGTATACAAATTGATGAACAATAGCGTATTTGGAAAAACAATGGAGAATCTACGTAAGCGTGTAGATATCCAATTAGTGCGTGCATCAGAAGGAAACAAACTACAACGTCTATTGAATAAACCTAGTTATGCTCGATCCACAATTTTTGATGATGATCTTGCCGCGGTACATAACTACAAAAGTAAGCTATTGCTGAACCGCCCCATATATGTTGGAATGTCAATTCTAGATCTATCAAAGCATCTGATGTATGACTTCTACTACAACGAGATCAAGAAGCAATATTGGCAACGATGTAATCTACTTTATACCGATACCGACAGTCTATTACTACACTTTAAAACTGAAGATATCTATGCAGATATGGCAATTCATAAACATCTATATGATACTAGTAACTACAGCAAAGACCATCCGCTGTATAGTACCAACAACAAGAAAGTACTTGGTAAAATGAAAGATGAATGTGGAGGTATTCCAATTGTAGAATATGTCGGACTACGATCTAAGCTATATTCTATATTAAAAGTAGGTGGCGATGAGATTCGTAAAGCTAAAGGTACCAAGAAGGCAGTAGTGAAACATCGTATTCGTCATGATCAATATAAAGAGTGCTTGATGGATAAGAAAGTATTCAAACATGGAATGAATATGCTTCGAAGTGAAGGTCATAAGATGTATGGTATACATATGAACAAAGTATCTCTATCACCATTCGATAGTAAGAGATGTATTTTAGCAAACGGAATAGATACAATAGCCTACGGCCATGGAGACTTTTTTCCAGATAATGAAGAAGTAGCCGATTTTATTAGCAATATAATATCGAACGCAATCGATACACTATCCTACAATCGTAAAAACGTCATTACAGAGGATGAAGATATAGACGACTTTATTAGTGACTTGCTTCTATCTTAGAATACCTTTTGGTGGTAGTTCTGTATCTGGTGGTATCACTTGTATCTCTTCACGAACGAACCCTCGCTTTGGTGCATCTTTTCCTAAATAGTATAGAACAGGTTGATTCGATGATACCACACTTCGAGAAATATAGTATGTCTGTAAACTCCATACAGGATCAGTTGCTCGTTTTACTCCACCTTCCAATTCTCCCGGTGAGTATAGATATCGAACTAAAACATCGAATGGTAGTCGCTTTTCTTTCAATCCAATAATTCGAGAATATGTAGGAGTCTTTATGTTTACTTGTTGTACCTCTATAGAATTTGAAGGTTCCTTACCTGTTAGTCGAGTAACTTCATTGTTAATAGCCTTGATAACATCAGGAAGCCTCAATACCCATTCTCTACTACGCGAATCCGACCCTTCAGATGTAAGTACCATCTCCTTTGCATATTGATATCCAAATAATCTTTCAGCTATCGTTCTATTCGCTCGTTCGACGAAGCCTTGCGCTCTATGATTACCAGCTTCACCTCGTTGAACTTTCGTACCACGTAGTTCTAATGTTTCAGACATACGTCCCATGAATTCTCTACCAGGATCTACTTGTAATGTTTTTGGCCATTCTAGTGGACTACGTTTATAGATTCGTTCGAATGCTGCAGACACTTCACCACTATCTTTCGATGCTAAAGGTTCAGCCTCTTTATATCTAGAAGCTACATCGATTACCACTAAAGCATACTTATATAGTTTCCTTCCACGACTAGGTCTATCATGAGGTAGAAATATCAAATCAGCTTGATGAACTTCATTAGGTTTCGATACAGTCCAATGTGGTCGTGGAATATAGCGTGGTGGTGATAGATATATTTGCCACATGGCTTGTTTCTCTAACCAACCCTTAGCTACATCTTCCGATACTTTTGCAGCCATTGATAACTTAGTAATTGCAGCATAACCTTTCCAATAGCCCATAGGACCATAGAAGGTATTCGCAAGTTTAGCATCCATTATATATCTATGTATTCTAACCTCCAACAAGAAGAAAAAAAAAGAAAAAAGGAATAAGAACTTATCTAACCAACCAGTTCTTATTCTTTTTTTTGTTTTCCTTTTTTTTTTAGTATCTCGTCGATCGTAAAAAATCTCGTTTTTTAAAAGGCATATCGACTAATAGCGTATCCAGCGACTAGAGATAAAGACTTATCTAGCTGACAAGTTCTTATCCTCCTTTTTTTCTTATTTTACGTAGATTCGTTTAGTAATCTTATAGTAATACTCTAGTAATACTCTAGTAATACTCTAGTAATACTCTAGTAATACTCTAGTAATCTAGTAAGTGATCTAGTAATTACGTTAATCGTAAAAAGCTCGTTCTTTTTAAAAGCATAGCTATAACCAATTCTTATAAGAATCGAGTGGCAACGTATCCAGTCGCGAATACACTACCACCTAAGGCCACCAATTCGGCAGTTTTCCTCGAATTAGATGGTCGATAATAATCTGAGAGTTTAGGCTTTTCCAGTTTCATTTGCAATGCGTGATATATATGGAGTTTTCGCAGTGCATCGATTCTATCTTTAAGTCCAACGTGTGCATTGTTTTCTTTCCAGCGGTTCCAGGTGGCTTGTGCTTCTAGTCGTTTCTCTCGATCTTTTTCATAGGTGGCAATAGCGGCATTTAACTTCTCCTGGGCCTTATCATGTCTTACCAGCTCTGCGGCAGCCGCATTTGGCCCGCTAGTTGCTTTTTCGATTTCGTGTGCGGCAATACTAGCAGCAGCACTAGTTATGGCGAAGACAAATCCCATAAATATTATTGATGCCATGGCTTCGAAGGCGAGGTAGAGTCGCCCCCGTTACTCAGCAGGCTTCCAATACCCTTTGTCCTTTAGGTATTTCTTAGCTGCAAGGCCACCAGATAGAACCGCTATCCACTTCACGAAGTTCAAAATACTAGATGAAGGATCGTTAGTCAAAGGCTCTTTGATTGCTTTTTTTCCGACCCAACCGATACCTGCCGCAAGTCCAGTCAATATAGTAGCTTCCTGTATTGTGTTCATAAATTCGTTAGCCATCTTATTGGAACAACGTTTACATCACCGGCCAATGTTGGACGTTGCATATGTGTCTACAGCATGGCTTCAAATGCTATATCATACCTTGAGTTTTTAGGTTACGACCTTTTGGGGTTTCTTTGGTAGCGGCAGCTGAGCTGTCTGTGGCTTCAGTGGAGCTGTGGTTAACTCGTTGCGTTTGTTTGTATTGCTTATACTGATAGTACAAACCCACAAATGCTATGCTTACCCCAATTACAGCAAGTGTGGTATTAGTTGATATCAAACTTGGCTTATCGGTGGCAGCAAAGCTGCCATGACTGTCTACCTGCGCCTGCGTTGCCGCCACATTGGCGATATTTTCTTTCCTTCTTTGCGCTATGAGTTTGCCTGCAGCGACTCGTTTTGGATTTGGTGGGGGTTTTACTGGTTCTTTCGTGATGGGATCATTTCGATCTTCGGAATGGGTATCGATTTCCATCTTGTTAAGAGTAATTATTTAGTAGTTGAGGTAACTTCAATACGCTAAAGATTCTTAAAATTTGAATATGCCTTAAGTGCTTCATCGATTTGTGGGGTATCCACTTCATATTCGCTGACTTCGTCATCCCGTTCCGCCTCAGAGTCCTGTTTAGTGGGCATAGAATGATTAACGACGTGACAAAGGGCACTAGTTAGTGCTACAAGTGGACCTGCTTTGTAGGCCAATCGGCCAGCCAGTGCAGATAGCTCGTTTCGGACTAAGCGGTCTTTCTTTAGAGCTTTCAACAGCCTTCGTTGGTGTCGAGAATCTAGAGGCCTCACATATGCTACTACACAAGTTGCTAGACTTAGTGCTCTATCCACTAAGCAGTCATTTATTTGCTTCGCTAAGACGGCTTGGTATCTACGATATAGGCGTTCTATGTCTTTATCAGGTAACTTAGAAATGTCTCCAAGAGAAAAATTCTTCCCTAGATATTCTTTTGTCGTACCAGTCACGGCTAGAATAGAAAGAGATTCCCTATGTTCGATGATTTCTATGCTACGATGACATCTTGCTACCGCTTCATCGGTGGTAGCGCAGCGTAGGTTCGTTTCGAAGCCGGTAGCTCCGATGGCAGCTTTGCTGCCGCATTCTGCCCTTGGTGGAGGACCTGTCACATCTATTTTGCCGGATTCAGTTAGTATGTTCATTAATTCGTCATTCGAATCTTTATCCATCTTACTTCAACGTATTGCGACATACCATAGGTGAAGGTATCTCTAATACGGTTGAAAAAGGATGTCGCAAACGGAAACATATATGTGCGAACTTAGTCTCAAGTTCTGAAATGAATAGCTTCTTATCATCTAAGGATATGCTAGCGCCGTAGTCATCGAATAGATCCTTTAATCCCGGTGCGCTTGCGATGCGAAATGCCACAACGATTGCGCAATTCTCGCGAAAGTTCTTGCATATACTTTTTTGTGTTTGCGATGAGGCCCAAATCGAAATACCAATGTGGCGTGCAGAAAAGGCTAAATCGGATATCTTATTGGTCCTTCCCTTAACATCCTTGCTTGCCGCACAATCATCAAGGATAATAAGTGTATTTGTTCCTTCGAAAAAACATGCACAGTCGCCTAGGGTTGCATCAATATCGTTCTGAGAAGGCGCTAGGACAATGAAGCGAGGATCTCCCTTACCAACGCCTTTATAGGTTTTATTGTTAGCATAGGTGGGAGAAATTAATACGATATATTCAAATTTAAAACGAAATGGACCTCTCAATTGATCAACTATGAACTGAGTCTTTCCACAGTTTGTGGGGCCAATTATGAGTGCGTTAAAGGGAATTTGTTCCGTTAATGAGTACACGTTAATGAGTACACGTTAATGAGTACACGTTAATGAGTACACGTTAATGAGTACATGTTAATGAGTACATGTTAATGAGTACATGTTAATGAGTACATTAACGAATACGTTAATGATAAACATTTTGTAGCATTCCTTGTTCAATAGTTGCTTGCGCATCAGAAAGCACGAATATGTGCATGTTCACCGTACCTGAGCCTCCACTGCGATGAATCCTAAGGCGAATGGATGCTCCAGCATCTTGTTGGGCTAAACCATCTCCATGAACTATACTGGTTTGCGAGGTGCGACAATCGATGAGTGCAGCAAACTTGTTCTCAAAGAACTTCTTATGCGTCATGGATGTAGCGGTGGCAGCCTCTCCGAAACGCGGGACAAACCAATTCTTTGCGGACTTCCATAAATCCTTTGGTAGCATCCCAAAAGAATATAGAGCGTTAGGAATGCCATTGACGTGTACCTCGACCTTGGTGATTCCTGGATTTACGAATTTCTCACTATCTCTAGTGCCTGCCACATGAGGATCCACAAATAGAAGAAGAATGCCATTGAGAGAGAGACGAAGTACGTTTATGCTTTCAGATACTAGTGTATCGGTGGCTAGATTGATTGAGACGGTTTTGAAGTACTCATAATGGTTATACAGAAAGGCTTTACCGCTGGCGTAGGTACTATTGGCCTGCGACGCAAGATCTAGACTTTCGATGACTTCATATTCTAGTTCAATGTTCGATAGTTTGTACGTTCCTACTTTCGTACTGTCGGATCCGACTATGACGTCTATGGCCGGTGCCAGTGTCAAATGAAATGACATCTTATCTCGAATCGCATGTGGATAGAAGACGCCATGGGTTGTGATAACTTCATGATCAATAGGTATCTTATATACGCTACCGTATGCCGCTAGTGTCGCATTATCAGCCGCATTAGACGTAGATGCGTTACTGGCCTTTGAACGAAGTTTGTTCACATTAGCAGATTGAATGCCCCGCTCTACGCTATTCTCTCGTTCTACATCAGATAGGTATAGATCGCTATATACCTGTAGTAGATCGGGTCGACTTAAATCTTCTAATCTAGTAGTTCCCATCCATACGAATCGCTTTGAGACTATGCAACGTCCAACGTTGGCTACCAAATAGTTGTCAGCATGACCCCCGGATAGAGCGATATTGGCACTAAGGGCTAGACTACCAGGTACTAGAAGTCTATTTTCGCCTAACGTAGGAACATTAACAATTAAAGTTTCCCCTGGATTGGCTGAGGAAGGAGTGAAAGTTACACGATGGAACACACGACTGGCTTTAAGAGATCTACCTTCTCTAGGAGAATAGTCAGGATGGAGCGTCGTTGATATCATGATGTTTGTTTCACAATTGAATATGTTTTGTTCCACAATTGAATACTAATATTATATCACATATCAAGTGTTCAATATGGCAGAAACTGTAGACTTCGATCCTACATCTGAAGAAGGTAGAGCCGATGTGAATGATCTTACTGCCGAAGAATGGGCGGAGATTAGACCTGATGATGGCGAGGCAGAAATGGATTGGTGGAATAGAGCTAAGCATAGCTTCAAAAATACGACGAAAAGCATACGTGATAGGTTATGGAAAAATCGTAGTAACTGGGGAACCAGTTCAGCTGAGTATATAGAATTAGTCAATCAAGGCGATGATGCGGAAACGCCGTTTACGGCAGGCAGTAGCGGCAGCGGAGCTGCTTCTGCGGAAACGCTATTTGAAAGACTGGAAAGACGGACTGAAAATGCACAGGACCAAATAAATATAAAGTTTCCAAAAGCAGATCTAACGAAGTTCACTGCTAGTTTGGATGACTATGATAGGGTCGTGATAAAACTCAATCGTAAAAATGCTACATCATACTTACTGTCGGACGCCGTAGACACTCCAAATGCATTACCGAAAACGCTTAGGGACGCTCTTGGACCTACTGCGGAAAAGGAGATTAGTATGAAAGAGGATATGGCCACCGAAAAAGATAGACAAAAGGCCAAGGAAATAAAAAAGATGGATTCATTAACTAAGGGAACTCCAGAATATGAAGTGGCAAAGAATAAAGTAGTAGCACTAGAGGATCAGAAACAGGAGATCGAGAAAGAAATAGAAGCCATCAAAGATCGTATGTCGTTACGAGACCGCATAAAAGCCATCTTCAAGAAACATGGATTTACGGTGATTGGAGTGTTAGCTGTCGCTGGTGCCGTAATTGGTACTGTCGTTAGTATATTGACAAAAGGCTTGGCTTCCATCACTAAGGGAGTTGGTGGTGCTTTAAAGGATCTTGGAAAAAAGTTGGCTAACGTTCTACCTGCGGCGATAGGCGCTATTGCGAGTTTCATATTCCGTACCGCTGGAGAAGTTTTCGGCTTCCTTGCCAAGAATGCCTGGATACTCATTGTAGCTGTGGTTATATTCCTAGTAGAGCAATATAAATCGTCAAAACGTTAGCGCTAACGAAATATCATCCATGAGGCTACGCCGACCACGATACCCACGATTGCTAAATTGGTTTCGTGACTCGTTGGTGATGCGCCGCGACTTTGTCGACTGTGTGACTTAGCGGCAGCGTAGCTGCCTGTCGTATCAATCGTAGCAGTCGTGGCTCCGCGGCTCGTAGCAGTCGTGGCTCTGCTGCCTGTAGCAGGTTTATGCGTTTTTTGTTTCGAGCCTTCCATAGGGTCTGGTGGCGGAGGTTTTTCATCGAGGTTGATATTATAGTTTATTCCTAAACTTAGGCCTGGATCATTCGACATTTTCAGGTAGTTGTTATAACCCACTATGCTCTTCTTATCGATATTCATATTGCTGGGTATTAACATACAACCCTTAGCGATCGCTAGGTCGAGACGAGAGTTCGTGTCATTCAGGGCTTTGTCATATTGCACTAAACTATCCCAATCCTTTTCCATGATGGTATCTCTCAGCAGTTTTTTGAAGTCTTCCTGGACGCCGGGTGACAAGCCTGGCGACCCTACGATCGGGACCGTTCCCACGCCCTGGGCTCCTAGGATACAGAACACGTAGACCTTTACAGACGTATTAATTCGGACTACCCCAGCCTTAGTCAGCCCCTTGCCCTGCTGCGGAACGAACCAATTGTGCTGCTTTTTCGCCATTTCGTTGTGATAGAACCGCGTCGGAATATCGAGTGGCCCATTAGTATCGAACCCCCACGACTTATCAGTAGATCTTGGTCGGTGCAGGGAGAAGTCAACTTTGGCGACTCCAAACTCTCTCCTGAGCCTGTCGTATATGACTGAGTTCCATGGAACGTTGTCGTTCTTATTAAAGATGTTTTCTCTGGGGAGGGGGACTCCCAATTCGAACAGTAATCGCATGATCGTGTAGTACACGTGAAAGCGGTAAAAGCTACGAATGTAATCAGTGATTGGTGCGTCATCTGAAAGATGATCATCGAACGACACTCCACAGCCAGCCGTTGCGCACCAAACTACGAAACAGAATTGTTGTTGCCAATGCCTCATTGGTAGAGCATCTAACCATTCTTGCGCTTTTTCGGTCTTATCGTCTTCTTCGTCGTCGTCGCTGTCGTTAATGGTGCCAGTAGGAAAATCGAACCCCAGCCCTAGTAAGATATCTCGCGGCTCCGACGTGAAGAACTGATCCTTCGTTACGTAGATCTTGAGAATTCGCAGGAAAGGGTCTATGTCTTTAGCATCGATATTCCAGGGAACGGCTGGAACTGGATACTTCGCGTCGGTCCTTTTGAATGGGAGTGGGAAACCCACAAGTAGTGCGGCGTCAATGCGTTTTTGTATGTCTGGCTTATTATGATAACTCTCCAAACCATAAGCGATACCTAGACGTTCTTGACCTTTGCCTTTGAATGTGACGTATGAATAACTCTCCCCATCGAACTCGGAGGCTTGAGTGCTAAATTGAGAATAGTCAGCGTTCGGATACTTCTTCTTAAACTCTTCCCATATAGACATATTATCCGTGGCGTCTTAGTCTAGGTGATCTGCAAATGGGAATTTCTTCAATTAATCCGTTCGACTCATTCACTTGACTAATCTGTTTGATATTGATACGTATTAAAGTTATGACATATGTTAATATCGTGAAGTAAAGAACGTATGTTAATATCATATCGAAGTAAACTTCAGGCTTTAATATGATAATCTTAAATGTCACCACTACCTCGTCTGATCATACGGTCTACTTTCAAGAACCTATTTACATCCATAATATTTCTCTAATCGAGGTCGCTCTTGATCATAATTGGTGGAACCTAGAAACGAAAGGTATCTTTAAGTGGGGTGGTAATAATGTGGCGATTTCACATGAAATTGAGGCGGGGCATTATGCTATAGAAACCTTGATAACCTACTTCGATCCCGCAGTCGATGCTGGGTTCTTGAAATTCATAGACTACCCATTTAGGAAATATTGGGTTCTAGAGATCAAGAAACCAATCGTATTCAGTAAGAATCTCTGCAATTTGTTGAATATCAAGGGTACTCTAGAGGGGAATGGTGTGTCACTGAAAGTAGGGAAATACACACTGGTGCCACAAGATATTCACTATATGTATATCTACTGTGACGTGGTGGATTCCCTCTTCTCACTTCTTGGGGGAAAGCCCTCAGAAGTCCTAAGTATATTTAATATGGAAACCCATGTCTTTGGTTCAACGACTTACTCTATATCAAGCCCCCTAGTTGTTAAAGCTCTAGGGACAAGACGAAACAGCCTTCGCCTGACAATTAAAGACGAAAAGGGAAACATTATAGACTTCCGTGGTCGACCTATACGATACGTATTGAAGATTGAGTAAGTTATAATATATCGAAATGGCAAGCGATTCAATTCAACTAATTCCAACGGCACCAGGTATTTATCCGCCGCTGGCTAGCGGGGCTAGCGGAGATAATTTTCGGTTGCAAACAGTCCGAGATACTCTTTCAGATATCGAAACTCAAGAAAAACACTATGAGGGTGTGCGTAAGAAATACGCCCGCGCACAAGGAATTGTCCATGGTGTCGCTGTGGTAACGGGAGGTCTATCTGTATTATTATCGGGTTCAGGACTAGCAGTAGCTCTAACTGGTTTTGGTATAGTGATTGGTTTACCATTAGGTGTTATTGGTGGCTTATGTGGATTAATTTCAGCATCTACGACCCTTGGAGCTAAAAAAATAGGAATAAAAGTTTCTAAACATGAGAAAACCGCCATGTTAGCTAAAGCGAAAATTAATACGATTCGCGATCTAGTATCAAAGGCCCTTCGCGATGAAAATATATCTGACGCCGAATACAACCTAATCCTCGCTGAGGTAGATAAATACGAAACTATGAAGCTTGAAATTCGTCACAAAACTTCGGCTAATTTAAGCCGAATGAGTGAAAAAAGGGTGGAACAAATTCGAGGCGAAGTCAAACAAAAAATGTTAGAAGAAATGATAGCAAAATTGGGGTAAAAATCGACATCTCGTATGAGAAAAGTGAGCGTGGGCGATATTTACGCTTTTCTAAGCGGTTCGTATAAATTAACTTGTATGTCGAGTTCGTATGCAAATTTCGAGACAACGCGTGGGTGGTGCTAATTAACATACGACAATTGCTTAAGACATAAGTACAATATTTTTCGCCTACGTCACTGTCTAGCATGTATAGCCCTCGCGGTTCAGCGCTGGACTGGAAGGAAAATGGAGGCCCTTTCAGTTCAGAGTTCGAATCCGTCTGGGGACTATACATGGTAGATCGGTTTGTGGGGGGTAAAAAGCCTCCAGCCCCTCACAAATCGTAGCGCGTCTGCCGATGTGGTAGAAGTTAAAGTAAGCCGAACAAATACAGTACAAACAGTGTCAATCCTGGGTCGGGTGCTTGGGTAGAGCTTACAGATACTCGAATAGAGTTCCAAGGAGTGCCGGTTGTGCCTCAACCAGTTAGGACCAAATACAGTAGACCAAATACAGTAGACCAAATACAGTAGACCAAATACAGTAGACCAAATACAGTAGACCAAATACAGTAGACCAAATACAGTAGACCGAATACAGTAAGCCGGGCCCGGTAATAAGCAAAAACCTCTCTAGGAACGAAAAGGCGAAGTAAGGAAAAAGGAGAAAGTGGGTTCCTAGAGAGGTTCTGGAGACGTCCAGTTTTGCATGTGGTCTAGTTCGAATTTTTTCTATCTATATCGTGACCAGAAAAGGGAAAGAAGTGCTTTTTATAGCGAGCGGGGTGCCTATTTTACCGGTATCGAATAGTGCATAATAAATGCGTGGTTAAATAGGAAATGAGTTGTTAAATTTTTGGTTGAGTGATCGCACGCGTCGGAATTATTTTAATATAGTCACGAAAGTCTATGAATAGAAAGTTTCTCACACGTCGAAAAAAAAAAATGAAGAGAGGTGGTATACAGTTTCTCTTCATTCTTTTTTTTTCTTTTTTTTCTTTTCTTTATTATAAACTACTGGACTATCTTAAGGTTCTTAAAGTTCTCCAATTCGAAGTTATCCGATTCTACCAATACATCTGGAAGGCAATCTTTCATATCTTTCATATCTTTCACGTCTCGGGCTTTCTTATTGCGAATGATATGGCGCTCTGGTGCTCCACACTTCGCACAAAGTCCATGACTCGTACGACAACCGCGACCACACTTCAAACATGGAACGAATATGGTGCAACCTTTTAGTATCTGATAATTGTGTTGAGCACAGTACTCTGAAGTTTTCGAGCTATTCCTTACACATTTCGTATTCTTACCACGCATCAACCAATCGCAAGTCGTTATCTCAGTCATCGTGTGATATATACCTTATGATAGTGTATCTATAATTGTTGTTTTAATTATGGTATAATACCTCATAACCACACGTCTCTAATAGATGTTAAAATGTAATAAATTCACTATAAACCAAGTGTTCGAATAAATGTTAATATATGCTTCGGAGCTGTGCTCAAGTTTGGATCTTTAGGTGTAAGAATGCCTAGGGACAATTTGGACGTTGCGAGAGATCCTATGTGGCGGCATAAGCATTTATGTAGTAATCTAGTAGAGCGTTTTCGTCCTCTATGGTGAGCTGGGCGCGCTTAATGAGCCACTCAATGATCCATTTAGCGGTATTAAGATGATCTTTGCTATAGGCGCATAGTAGAGCATGATGAACGTATTCATACTCTATAGTTATCTGAAAGCGTCGAATTAGCCACTTAACGGTATTGAGATGGCCATTCCTACAGGCATCTATTATAGCAAACCCGACGGCTTTATCCTCTTTGGTGAACTGGAAGTGCTTAGTGAGCCACCTAGCGATATCAAGACAGCCATCCTTACAGGCAGCGCATAGAACGTAATCGGTGTGTCCACCCATTTTATCGAACCATAAGTGCTTAATGAGCCACTTAATAACGTTAAGATTACCATATTCACTGGCGTAGACAAGAGGAAAGCTATCATCGATGTAGTTTGCGGAAATACCGAAAGTCCTAGCCAAATTGTCTCGATCGTTGTCATTACGAGTAGACCTAAGACCGAAAGTGAGTACTCGTTTACGGAACTCTTGGTCTACGTTTTTGTAGCGCACGAGAGATGCGGCACCGTTTAGGTGTTTCGATGTCCTTGCGGTGCTTGCGAATGATTCTGGGCCCGCATGCTCTACTATCTTGACTAAGATTTATATGGGGAGGCACGATATGCTATCCATAGTGAAAGAGATCGATATACTGCATAGTAATCACTTATCTAATAGGGTGTTGAAACGTAAAAAAATACGATTTAAAAATAGTACAACGAAACTGCTCCAATCCAGAAAAAGCAGTAGAAACCGGTCTATTAATATAATGTATAAATACAATAAATAAACTCTAGTAGTATACTAAATGCCGTGTTCTGGCACACATTCCTGAAATTCCTAAAATTCCTTATGACATTGTTACATTTTTATTGTCCGAACCCGAAGGGTGAGTGACATATAAAAATGTAACAATGTCATAAGGAATTTTAGGAATTTCAGGAATGTGTGCCAGAACCGGCAATTAGTATACTACTTTATACTACCTTTCACATTAGTGAGGTCTTTTTCCTTTGTTGAACAAAGGAAAAAGGTCTCAACAGTGAAGTTTTATATAGGGGCCACACTAATACAGTGAAACGTCGTATAAATACCTTTCTAGTCAATCCTTATAAGTCTTCACCATTCTTAAAAAAGAACTTTGCGGGTCGAGGGTGGCTCAACTAACAGAACAAATGCCCCTTAGCTCACAGCTCACAGGTATTCATACGCAACCGGCCCAACATTATGTAGCCTGCGTGCAGACGTTCTCTCTCTCGGGAAAGAGACGTCTGCGAAACGCCGTTGATAATCGTGTTCTGGTCACGTGTTTCTTCACCAGTATTTGAGGACCGCGCGCTAATTGGCTGTTGACGGAGGATTGTCATAAAGTCATGATTGGCTAATAACTTCCCGGGAAAGACCCCATGTTTACTTTTCAAACCCTTCACCCGTAGCGCGCGGTATTTATGGTTTACAAATGTCTAGTTGTGTCTTATGTTTTGTTGATATTGTGAAACATAGTGACAAGAATCTAGTAAATGGAAAAGGAACATTCAACATAAAAGTAGAGCTTTCTACTCTTGGCTTCGAAGTTCTCTTGAATTCTCCATATATTTGTAAACGCTGCGTCCAGAAGTTGAAGAAAAGACGAGGTGTGAAAAATAACATACGAAAAATCGAGGCAGATCTTTACGAGTGTTATCATTCGAAAGCCACAAACGAAGGTCTGGTCGTCAAGAAGAGGGACAATACATGTGCTAAGGAATTATTTGAGTCGGAGACTGACTCCAGCTCTGCCCCGAAACGAGCCGCTGTAGATGGAAATGCGATCGAGCCGACTTCTCCTCGTAGAAGGTTGCCGACCACAAGAATATCAACTCCTGCAGCGAGAAAAACAAATGAATGTACGTACCTTCCTGATATTCCACTTTCTCCCATTTGTCATTCCATATTACCAGTTCTGGATGATTCAGTTGCTGTAGGTGGTATTGAACCAAACAAAACACAGAAGACAGTCTTCCAAGTGAAGGTTGAATGGCCGAGCAAAACAAACGTTAACACACTACACGAAGGCCTTGAAAGTTTAGGTAAGATGTTGTGTCGTGGAACTTATAGCCAGATCGCATCGGCTGTATGGAAGAATCCAGTTTTGAGAAAAAATGTCCAGCAACTCTTTCTCAAAGAAGTAGACAGAGAATGCACGCAACTGTGTTCGCTAAAATCGCCAAGCTGTCTCCGTTCTCCAAACACGAATGACATGAAGAACTTCTCAATCAAAAAAATGAACGAAGAATTGGAGAGTAAAGCTCCTTTATTTAGTGCTGTCCTTTGGACAGCCAGCTTAAGGAAGAGTAAAAGAGAAGGAGATGACCCATACTGGATGACTAGCGTCGGCATGTCTGCTGCTGTTCTTCTGAAGAACAGATCACCTTGTATGAATATCCTCCAGCTTATGAACACCATCACCATTTACCACACAGGGATAATTTTGAGTGTTATTGTATATTTAGAAAGAGAGAAAAGAAAAGTACTTTAGTTACTACCAGAAACCGAGATTAATGTGTTTATGAGTCAATGACTTGAATGTTATACATTAATAATACGCTCCAACCTGGACCATAAACATTATAACCACTCAGTAAAGACGTTTCCAGGTAAATTAAACAACAATGTTTAATAGGGCTAGTATATCTCAAAGGTAAAAACTGACTGGTACCTCATTATGCTTCACTTGTCATGCACAACGGTTTCAGATACCGAAAGTGGGCTATTATCCTGGGGGGTACTCTACCCAAAATTGGGTAGGGGTGTGCTGCTGGGGCTATGAAACCCTTACCCTGTTTAAGACAATTGAAAGTGTTAAAAATTTTCCCTGTATAAGACAAATAACAAATTATCTATCCTTGGATGTCAGTGTTTATTGTGATCTTGTATAATGAGTGTCATAACTAAATAAGTCTTTATCAAGCACTAGACTAAATAACGGTACTAGATAAATACCATACCCTGTTCAAGATCTGTCAATGTGAAAATGGATACCCTGTCTATATAAGATCAGAAACTCGAAAAACCATACCCTGTCCAGCGGATCATCCCCGTATAGTCCATATATGGGAGTACCCCCCATACAAAATTAGTTACTAAAATCAAAAATTAAGTAAATGAATAGAAACTTACATTGTAGAGATGGAAAGGCTTTTGGTAAAATATATATAAAAATACTCACAACTTCATTGCATGTGTATTTTTAGGGAACTCTGTCGCCTGAGTGCATTACGTCTTACTACCTCACATACATACTACTACAAGAAGTTAGATGAATTTGGAAAAGATTTTGATGCTGCTATCAAGTCTGCTGTGAAAAGAGAGAGTAAACGCCTTCAGGAGAGATCAGTTCAAACCTCAACTGAGCTTGAGTTAAATCAAACAGTTGATATCCCAACAGTTCCAGTACCAGCAGCCTCTCACTGCATGAACCAATGTTTGGCAGCTGATCCACTTAACCCTGCCAATGACACACAAATAAATGTATGTACAGCCCCAGTTGAAGGTGTCCTTACAGTACCACCCACCATGCTAAGGCAAACAGCTCCTGTTCAAATAGAGGGTACCTAATGTCTGTAGCTCCCCCCTCAATAGTTCAGAGTACCATGGCCAGTCATGATCAACGGCCACCTGAGCCTCCAGTTCCATCTACTATGGTTCTTACACCTGATAAAGGGAGGAAGCTTGTATTTGACAACTTCGATTTCAGGCAGCATGTCCATAATATGTCACAAGACCACCAGAATGTTGATGTGCATTGGGTAACACACATGAGTGCAGAGAACAGGGTTTCTGGGCATCATTTACCAAGTGAGAGTCCAATTTGTGAGTTAATATCCATGGAGACTGGACAGTGCTTACCCAGCCGATATGAGCACCATCTCCAAAGAGAAAACTACATATTGTTGACTGAGAGGGTGATTGTAGAGATTCCCTATTTGTCATTCCTTCAGCCAGTGGTGACTAAGCACACCACACACCAATACAGAAAGGAGATGACAAAACTTGATACTGTGAGTACCATTATAGCATGATTAGCCATGCCTGATTCTAATACTCATAACACCATAGAGTACCTGAACCAGAACTTATTATTAACATCCAGTGTGTTTTGGTACAAGGATTTGCTCAATGTTTGCTTTGGGTTTGCTTGAGCTAGGGAATGCAGCAAACCTAAGCCTGCATTTACTTTGCATAAAAATGATAAAGCAAATTCCAGCAAACATTTCACTGGAGGTTAGTTCTTGCATGTACAATCATGTAAATTTAATAATCAATAATAGTATAATAATGTAGTAATGTAATAATGTAATAATGTAATAATATAATAATATAATAAAATAATATTTTCCAAGCATATTTTCAACTGCCATTCCTGAAATTTGGCCTGCCTAATTGGCCATTGGCAGGTCACTATTTCGAACCCTGCTATTATTTAGGTGATGATCAATCCTTTGAAATTACAATACATACATGTATGTATGTATATATATATATATATATATTGAAACAGTCCATTTCTTATTGCTAGACTTTCCTTAGAATGTCGTACTACAGTGAGAATGATGCAGATGGTATCCAACGAGTCCTTGACAATTTGCACAAATATGTACCCTTTTATGGAATGGTGAAGAGAGGGTTTACAAATCACAAGGATTGGCAGCAGACCAACTCTCTGTGGAACGTGGAGTCAATTCCTTGCTACAAGTCTCCAATGGCTTCACTCCTGAAGAGCGACTGGAAGGACTCCACCTAGAAATTGCAGACTGGCATGCAGGAAATAAATTCCTGAAGGTTAGCACCATCAATTATTAGCCATTTTGTAAGCTAAAAATTAAAGGAATGGGACCAAATATGTAAATGTGATTGAATATTAGTAAATGTATTTGTATTTGTATTTAAGAGCAATTTCACATCCCAACATTATCTTACATGTATATAACTCTCAACAAAGGGGGGGTTAATTCCCATCCCAAAACAAAGCTCATGTCAACAACATTGACACATGAACATTTTTCAAATCATCAAATAGAATGCAAATTCTAAATACCCACAGTTGGAATTGGCAGATTTACATCCTCAGACAAACCATTGATGGGAAGAGACAAACTTTTTTTTGCCATTATTGATGCATAGTTCTGATGAATTCCTATTGATACATTTTTGGAAAGTTTACCTGTGACAATAAGTTTAAAATCCATGCCCATTGTACATTTGCTGTTTGTAATAATTATTGTACATGTACAATTGTATTTTTAAACTGTTTAACTAACAGTTTACATTTTTTGGCTTTCACTTCAGGTGTGCTTCAATAATTTCTATAGTGCAGCTTCAGCAGCTGATAAGTGTACTCTTTACAGTGACAGAAACCTGATAAACCGAATAAATGTCAAAGGTGACGTAGATTCTGCAGTTAATCCATGTCGCAAGTTCTTTGAGTTAGAAGTCCATGCACGGCTAATTGCAGCTGCTTTACAATTACTAGGAATGAAAGGCCTGAAAGACTTACCAACCAAAGATTGTTATCCAGAGAATCTGAGAGAGGCACGAAAGGAAGACCATAGAAGATACCCGAGGGGGCTAGCAACAAAAGTGGAGCATGAAGCACAGCATGTACCCCCTCTCTCTGATGCTGAAGTTCCCATCACTGCTCAACTACCAAAGCAGAAGGTTTCAGACTCTACTGAAAATGATGACATGTACAACTACCAGTGTTCATTCCTCGAGTATGGAATGCTAATTATAAACTTCTTTGATGCCATAAAGGAAGGTGATGGGATGCGCACTATTAGATGTTGGAAATTTCAACTCCCATACTTAAGAAATGACAGTGGCAGCACAAAGTACGCTCTAGAGGCTCTGGGATTGTTATTTCAAGTGAATGCTTTATTGTCACCACAAGATGCCCATCGACTGGTTTGGAATAGAACCGTGTCACTCAGGCCAGGGATTGGTAATAACTTTCCACTAGATCTTGCTTTAGAGTTTATGAACAGGCTATTAAAAACTGTTGTTACCAAACTGGGACCCAATGCAACCAACCACAAGTGCATTGACAGATACTGTAATGCTGTAGATGTTACCAAAAGTGTACTTGACAATTTTGACCATGACTGCCATGTCATCCATCGCTCTGGAAAGCATGTGAAGAGAACTACATTGCCAGATTTAGAGAAGGTTGTGGGAGAACTTGCTACTCAGGGCTTTCCAGTGGATGCCTGATCGCAGCTATGAACACTACAGAAATTGCAAGTACAGTATCTTGGAGGATTTCGACTTACAAAATATGTTTAGATGGATCAACAAACACAAGAAGAACATTGAATTGAGAAAAAGAGCTAGGTAATAAGTGTGTCACTAATATTTTAAAGCCTGCATCAAGAGTTCTGATGTTGTTGTTACTGTGCAACACAGTACTTTAAACTGGGTCACAACAAGAGGCAATCACATTGCAAAACACACAATAATTACATCTTGTAGAGTATAAAACAATCATAATTGGAATATTTGTTTTCATTCTGTAATATGATTAGTTCTTGTTGTCCAAGTGAACAGACAGGTCAGCAAAATGCTGAATATGTCCAGTCAGTGGTAGAAATTGTGGGAGTAGTTCTAAATGCTCCTAAATGGCTTCTGTTTAAAAAAACTAGACACATTGCAAAAAAGACTGGGGGTTAAAAGGAAAATTGCAAGAGTTAAGAGTTGTATTAGTTTATTCGTCAAGCCAATTAAATGTGGGTTTGGTTCATGAAAGGACTTAAAAATCAAAGCTTGTACTTTTCTGTACCAATGCTTTGAAGTCCAAATTTTGAGTGAAAATGCAACCAAAATGATGCGTACAAGCATGATTTACTGGTGAAATTCACACATGCGCAAGCCTTTTGCTGACCTGAACCTGGTTACAAAGAAATCACCGAAGTTAGTGTAATCACAAGACCAACAAAATGAGAGGGGGTAGAGTTTTCAATTATGTGATTTTGTTTTTCTACATGTGCTGTAGTTTACACATAACATTTCTCTCTTCCCCTGGATCTTAGGGCTACTGACCTATGCCATTTCAAATGAGTTACATTAATTTATTCAAATTAGGAGACGCTATTATAGATTACAAGAAACTTCCTTCCGCAAATAGTAAAACTAATCGAGGCGGGGGAAGAAAAAAGGTGATTATATTACAAATGGAGTTAATTAATCAATTATAGCACAGATCTGACTGTGACGTACAAGTAGAGAAGGAAAAGAAAAGAGAAAGAGCGTGACTATATTATATACATATCCAGTAAAAATAGTGTTATTAAATGATAACATAGCAATAATTTAATTTACTTATGACATATTTTCAAGGAAAAATATATTATTTACATTCATTAATTATCTGGGAGACTTCAAGATAGTCATCAGCTTTTAATAAAATATCAAAAAGTCTGTGTTTCAATTCTGTTTTAAAAGTACGTTTTGGTAAGGTACGTATAGATGGAGTCAAAGAATTCCTTACAATGTGCCCCAAGCAGAACATTGTGTAGCAAGACACACACACTAGGCTCCCATCTCTTCCAGCCCTGCCAAATTCTTGAACATAGCACTCAATGTTCTTGGACGGCCCAAAGTGAATGACACGATAACTCCTCTACAGTTAATCCCCATACCAAAGGCTATCCCGCTATTACTCGTATTTGTCCTTCAGTATCAACTATATTCTTTAACACATGTGCCTTGACAGATGGTGGTGTTCCAGCATGAAACATTTCTACCAGTCTGTTGAGGTTTATGTTCCCATGCAAATAAAATTCAGCACCAAGGCTCTCTTCAAATGCATTATAAAGAAGGGCACATTGCCTTCTTGTTTGGCAAAAAAATCATCTTCTTTCACACAAATCTTTTTTAATTCGCACCTCTTCTATTAAAGAGTGAAATGCTGAAGCAACAGATGCATTTTTGTCCAAATACTTGACGCCAAAACTGATGTTTTGCTTCTCTGGACTACGTTCGATTACGAAGGTTGAGTCCCGCAAGTTCAATGTCTTAAAAATATTCTTCTTTGTAGGCTTTGAAGCAGTGGCAGTAAGAACGACCGAAGGGACATTGCTAGAAATAAGGGAATTTAACTCTCCGAGATTTCCATACCATGTTCGAAATGGAACGGATGTAGATTTTGATGACGAGCCAGGCAATCCCCACTGACTAATACAGTGGGCTTCGTCGATTACAACCGCTACCAGAAACTTTCTATAATAGTCACTGGAAATTAACTTTCTCTATCGGTTTGTGTTTAGCATTTTCTCTGGCGAGGCAAACACGTAGGAAAACTCACCATTTTCAACTTTCTTGAAACTCTCCTCGGTCAGATCATCATGCAAAGCAACTGCCGATAGACCTAAAGACTTCAGGTACGACACTTGCTCATCCATTAAACTTTTCAGAGGCGATGTAACAACGACTTTACTGCTTCCTTGAGGTCTGTTGTAAAGTATATCAGCCATGATAGGGAGGGCGAAAAATATAATAGATTTCCCATAACCTATAGGAAGACTAGCGTATACATTTTCCCATCTAACACTACCTGTGTGGAATCAATCTGTTCGGAATACAGTGAAACCTTGAAAATATTGCATACTTGCTCCGTCGCTCGCTCGAAATCCGCCATATTTGATATTGTATAAATGTACAACATCGCGCATGCGTGCTAGGGAAAATTTTAATGATCATTTATGACCAGAACACTATTATCAACGGCGTTTCGCAGACGTCTCTTTCCCGAGAGAGAGAACGTCTGCACGCAGGCTAAACATTATGGGACTCAATTTTCGCTCCCTATCCCAACTGCGCATATCAGTACCGCACAACGTAGCTATAAAACCTCGTCTTATAGCAATTGTACGTCGAATAACTTGCAAAGAATATCATTTTGAGCAACAGTACCTTAACTTTAGCGGGTTTTGTACCGGTTTACCACGGATTACCACGGTTTACCATTGAATTAAAAGTATGATCTTAACAGTCTGTCTATTACAAAGTTGTTGGTTAATCGTGGTTAACCGTGGTTAAGCGTGGTAACGCGTCTATTTAACGGGTAATCCGATGGTAAACCGATGGTAATCAGATGGTAACCCAGAGTAAAGTCGAATATTAAAAAAGAATCATTACGTTTGTGACCCGGCTTTCTAAGTAATTATTTATTGAAATATAATGAAGCCGTGTAGCAAGTACATAACCAAAAAGCTACTTACAGTCAATTTAGTCCACTGATATTGGAGTTTATTTTAGAATTGTTCTTTTTCAGATATTATTAGGCATTCACGATGACAACAAATGATAAATGCTTGTGTTTGTCATTTTGAGTAAATCCTGAATCTAAACCCTTATTTTTCTAAAGTTGCAATAATGTCAATACTTAAGGCGTTCACCTTTTCTTTGAATGACAGTTTTACACGTCGATTCATGGACTCAATTAATTTGTTAATTGCATCAACTGGTATTTGGAAAATAGTCTTGCGAACACGTTCACTAAATTCGGCCAATGTTTCACGGCTGATCCGATACCTTCGCGCATCTCCCCTCAGTCTTCGACAAACAGTACTAAACATATTTTCAATAGGGTTCAAATCTGGACTACGAGGAGGAATCTTGAACAGCTCAGCATTCACTCGTGTCATCGCTGCCCGAGCTTTTGCACTATTTTGCGATGGATATCCATGGATATCCATGGATGTCACCTTTACCCGCCAATCTAAACATCCAGGAAAAGTTCTGGTCGATGAAGGACTCGAAAAAGTCGCCACACATTTTATTATACTGAGAACAAACTATAGCGCCTCGGTTGTAGCTAATTGCAACAATCATCTTAACAACTTTACCACCAGTCCCTTCTTTTTCCCGTAATGAGTTCAGGGAACGTAATATAGCTCTTCTCCTGTCAGGCCGTTAATTTTGATTGTCTTCCTGGAGATTTCTTGCCCTCCGTTTTCCCATTGACCTTTTTAGTTTCACAGGAACTCCTACATATTCTCAGAACTGTAGATGGAGACACTTCACTCTTTTGCTATTTGACGCAGGGATAGTTTTTGAACTCCTCGTAAATATAAAATGTATGAGCGCTTTACCACAGGAATTTTGCCTCGAAATACCATTCCCATTAATCAAAATGTAATCCAAAGTATACTTTGTGTGTAGATAGAGTAGCTGAACTCAATATAAATACTGTTTAAAAGCTCATCGAACGTGCGAGAGTTTAGAACTCCCAATAATCTTGTGACGAACGCGTACGTCACATCAATATTTGATATGAGAAAAGAAATGCGATATTCAGACAGCTTTGGACATGAAAAGTTGGAACACGTCCCCCGCACCCCTTCATTTCAAAGTTGGATAAACTTTCGTACTGGTTTGGTCACTTTTTTTCCCCAACATTTAATGGGGGGTGGAATGGGGGAGAGAGGAACTTCATGGTTGCGCGCTGCTTCTTGTCTCCATAACAATTAAAGGATTGTTGCAAGAGTCGTGTCCAAAGGTGCTGATCCAATCAAATTACAGCGTTATGGTATGGCAAATCTTTCTTTCCCACGAGCTCACACGAAATCTGCTGTAATGTTAGCCATAGTAATCGATATCGAGAGCCGAGCCTAAATATATTACGAAATAATTGTCTGAACGAAATTCGAAGCTAATAAAGTTATCTTCAGATACGAGATCACCCCGAAGTAGTGCCCTTGCCCTTGCCCTTGCCCTTGCCCTTGCACATGCACATGCACTCCCTTCCCCTCCCCCCGGATTTATACGTTTGTCTGGAGACGGTCTACAGTGATATGTTCTGTTTATATTAGGTTCTTGATACAACATTGTCAAGTACTGAACCTACATGCATGTCAGATCATTTGTTCCATCGCTATTCTATCGAAGTGCATGCCTTAATAAATAATTTTATTCGACCTTTTACATCAAGTCCAAGTACATCAGCACTAATCACAACGATTGTGTGTAATACAAACTATAGACTAAACAGTAACCTATTATACACTTATAAGGCTGTTTGCTAACTCCAGTACGTACGCCATTAAAATATTTTGCACATATCCTAATCGATAAGAAACTGGAAAGGAAATGAAATTAATCAAATACTTCCTAAATAACGTCAATCCTCAAATAAACCCGACTAAAACTTGTTATTTTTCGGATCGAATTAAGCCATCATGTACCGGAATCGAATATTAATCGAATGTTCGGACAAGGTTAAGGTGGCTCGAGGGTATGACCGTTTTGAAAAACTTTGTAACATTTCCTAGTACATAAATAAGTGTCTACATGTGTTTAAGAATCTAAAAGATCGAGAAAATTATTTTTGGGAAAGCATATTTCCAACTGAAATAGACCGCGACACCCGTGCGCCACTTAAGACAATAGGGAACTTAAGCAACCAGGATGGCGACGGCAGCTGCGTTTTATAACCATATTCTCAAGTTGCAAGCAAAATATCCAGATCAGTAGGAATAATATAACAATCAAGTTTTTGCCTTTCTCTAACGGCCCTACGAACACTATACTTTTCCCTAGTGTACCCGTTCCTCCATTATTGCGTTACTGTTTGGGGCTCAACGTATCCATCTAACTTACATCGTATTATTTTGCTTCAAAAACGTGCAATTAGAATTATAGATAAGGTAGCCTTTGACGCCCATACTGACCCAATATTCAAACAACAAAGGATTTCGAGATTTGAAGATATTTATTTACTCAATTTGGGAAAATTTATGTATTCGTATCAAAACAATTTACTTCCTCGATGTTTCGACAACTTATTGTTGAGGAATGATCAAATTCACAGTTACAATACCCGAAGTTCTCATTTATTTCATGTTCCTTTATGTAGAACAAATTCTCTGTTAGTTTTCAAGGTCCTAAATTTTACAATACTTTGAGTTCAAATATACGTAACGCAATGTCCTTTTCTTCTTTCCAATTCAATCTTTTCTCGCGCAATTAATTAAATATAAAATTGTATTATCTTTCATGTTTGCATTTTAATGTATTTGTTTAGTTTTGTTAGCGTGTTGCTCTTGCCGCCTCAATCAATTTATTAACCAATATTAATTGTAACGAGGTGGCCCAGAACCTCACAAGCCTTTATGGTTTCTCTTGGGCTACCCCGCCACTTATTTTAATCTTTGTAAGATTACGTACTATTTATATTTGTGGCAAATAAATTAAACTGAAACTGAAACTGATATTTTCGCAATATATCATCAGGACAGAGTTCCGTTTAGACCGAACGATTAACGGCGTGATTTACTTTCTTAGTCAGTCGAGTTCTCCTTTAAACGTAAATTTGGAGTTTTGGCTTTTATTAGGGCTGGTTCTCATATAATCGTCACGCGGATCGCTTAACCTATATTATATGAAAACCAGACTTTAGAGAACGGTCAAAATGTAGGTGACTGCAGCTGCGTGTACTTTCACGTGCAGTTATTGTATTTTGTAATTAAGGCTATTGTTTTATGTCGTCGACCTAGATGTCGTTGTCGTCGTGGTTGCTTGAGGTCCCTAATAACAACAATGTGTGGTTCAGAGATGAATACTGATCAGTGTCGAGTAATCCCAGTGCCGTCGGCTGGTATCTCTCAATTCTGATTTCAATAGTCATTTTTAAATAGCTACAGCTGGAATTCCTAAACTTCAGATGGAGGCATTTGTTTGACTGTTCTTGGTAAAGTCGTCAGTTGCATTTATTTTGGTCGTATTTAAATAGTATTTTTTTTAATTCCAAAATCTCGCAATTCATTTCCAAACACTCGCCTCCATTCTGAAGGAACAAACCTAAGAAAGTCCTAAGATAAAGCTCCCAGTCCATGATGCCACGAGTTGGTGTCCACCACTGCAGTGCGACGACTATAATGCTACCCTCTATCAAATATACTTTCTACTATACTGAGTGACAAATCCGAATTTCGGAGCTGAATCGATCGAATTACCGCAACTCGAAACCGACAAATCGAACTACAATACCAACCCTGAACAGACCGAGAGCGTGCAAACTAACCTGCTGAATAACTTGTTTTATGTTTAAGTCCACATAAATATGACCCTTTAGTATAGCACATAATGATGCCGGTGTGAACTTCATATTAAATGGCGGGATTAATCATCATCAGTTAGTGTCCAGCAGGTTTGTTTTGAACACTCCGAGTCCCTTACTCTAGGTTACCATCCTAAAGAGAAAGGTCATTATGAGACAGTGATGCAGGCAGGCCGTCGAAAATCACAAAAGTAAAATAGATATGTAAATGATAACAGCCAGACTTTACTACAATATTGCTATTGGTTAGTTAAGGACTTTTCGCATATTCCCTATCAAACAATAAAAATGCTTTGTTTGCAAAATGAACAGTCGTCAGCCTGCCTATACCAGAGTTATATGGTGAGCACTGGGCGGCGCCTGGTAGCTACACGGGTGCCTTATTATTCTAATGCGCGTGTGGGCTGTGTGTGAACCGATCAGATACTCGATAAAAATAATGACCAGACTCTTAAAAACTAAACTACCCGTCCTGCCCAACCCGATAGACATCAAACAACTCAAATATATTATCTAGCTAAAGAGGGCCTATTTAGTCTAGAAAACAAATACTAAACCTAATAACTTTGTGTCTCTCCTTCGACGTCGAGCTCTTATTGTCATTCCACCGAGATCCATCTTCCCGGTTCCAATTATTTCTTGTCCAGTCCTAATTTTACTACGTTTGTAGCTCAAATGAACAGATGAGTAATTTTAATTTGGAAAATGTCTCTAGAATATAATTGTACATTGTGGTACCGTTGAAATAAGACACTGAAACTCCTTTGACTTTGGAGAAATGCCATTTCTTATGCACTAGTTTAAACCGGCAAGAATTCTCAAAGAAGTTTAAGAAAAACTGAGGGGAGGTAACCTTCTCCCAATGCTCCAGCGATGTCCAGCGTAGTTCTAAGCGAACGGACCCATTGATCCGTAAAATTTAGCTACCGGACCGATTGCTCCGGAAAAAAGGTCCTATACCCACAAAAATACTGGTGGCAGCTTCTTCTAAAAACATTGGGTCCAACTTCGGTTTTAAACCGTTCTTCCAAAGACCTACTTAAACTAAGTCTGATTTTATTTAATATATTACCTTTCATTTGAAGGGGTATTTGAAACTCTTCACCATTTGCTAGTATGAGTTCCAGCGAATGGCAGTTTGACAATGAGACCACAGTCTCCCTTCGTTATAGGATTGCTGTTGAAGTTCCATATTCGGTTTAGGAACGCGGTTGGTTTCCCCTGCTAATGTACCCATTAAAACAGAGGATTATATTTAAAACGAAGGAAGTAGCAAATATGTTCAGCAAAAATGAGGATTACATTTTATTGTATAGAACCTAAACATCATTGGCCGCGTTTAAAGTAACTTTTCATGAAGCAATCAGTCCGAGTTTATTTTAACTCTTTTGTAATAATTCAACAAAATTGTCTAGTCTGAATCCATAAAACAAGACATACAATCATTTATTATTCCAATTGCTTCTGTGACATTTTAGAAACGAGATCAAATCGAAAACAATTGGACTTCCTCGTTTGAAATATGCCCTCTGTTGAAAAACTCACTGTTTGCACCAGTCTTGTAATGTTGTGTTCACAGACAGCACTCTGAACTCCGTTCTTTCAGGTTTCTTGTAACGTCCATTTCTTTTCCTGTAATGGCAATACGTACTGAATCGGCTAAACTGCAGAATACAGTGCTTATTTTAAGCATTTCAAACTAACACTTTAAAACTACACTAAATTGTATATTCTTGATTTTCATGCGACGTCATCAAAAACCCTTAAATTTAGACTATAAGTCTTACAAAACTGTGATAATAAAAGCCTGCACAGAAAATTTCACGTCGATAGGGTGTATATATTGTTCCGGAGTAAATAAATTTTTAATTTTATGACAAAGCGACCCAGCTGTTTTCCAGAAGGCATAAAAATCCATATAATTGTGTAATTCTTTTTTTTAACTCGATAAATCCTTAAAAGTTGCATTCAAAGAGTGTTGAAGTGAAACCCAATGATTTTGATGGGAAATTAAGCTTTATCTGTATTTTCCCTTTATGACCGCCATGTACATGTTGGTGCCCCAGAGAAGGACACCCAAGATGGCGGCCGCATACAAAGTACTGTAAAATTGTCGACTTTCATTGACCGCAGCTCCGTTAGGATCCTAAATTTGGACTATAAGTGTATTTTTGGTAGCTCTACAAGGACCCATATGTTTTATTTGATTTTACCAATGCAAACCAATTTTGCGATCGCGAGTTGGGACGATGAAAACCACCAATTATAGTTCAGGTGTATTTAGAGTCATTGGCTTGATTCAAACACACGGGGCCGGAAGTCACGTGTCAGGTTGTAATAACACAAATACTGCAATTATTCAGTACTATTTCACCGTTTACTTGTGAACCAAAGCTCTAAATACTTGGGAACTCATTTTGTGATGGTTAGGGTTCGTTTTGGGGCCAGGGAGACGCAATGTATTCATAGGCAGTCAAACACTATTCACTTCCGGCCCCTAGTACTTGAATTGCACCCTGAATTATTAATAAACCGAGAAGCGCAGTATTCTGCAATCGCTCCCAAAAATTAAGATTTTAAAACTAAGCGCAGTCATTCCACAAGGGCATTTCTTTTATTTTAGTCCTCAGTCAATCTAGCACTTTTTTCAGTTATAGTGGTGGTTTTTGGTTAGTGTGCGGTGTTCTAAGAAGTCGTCTAAGAGGGATAGTAGGCAACAAAAAATTATGTACCATCCAGGTGCCAATCCAATCACTTTTACACGTGTTTTTACAAGTCTGGCCATTGTTGGAGCGATTTCACAATACCCCACCACTTCGTTCATTAATAATGCATTTTCTCAAATTCTCATACAAACCCTCTAAAATCTAACCCTGAAATAATAATAAAATCCTACCCATTTTCAACCCCAAATCATTCATAGAACGAGTCTATATACATCTGAGCTAAATGGATAATTTTGCACAATTTGTAAGAGCTTTTCAAGTGATCTTTCGAAGTGACATGGCCCGGCGCTACACGGTTTTAGGAATCATTGCAATCAAGTCGGAATTTTGAAACACGGCTTTAGTGAAAAGTCTGAATAGCTTAGTTCCCCTTTCAATAGAGAAAATATTCTAACTCTTGTAAAAGAGCAAATATTCTTACTCGTTTAATAGAGAAAATGGCTAGGTTGCAGAGTGCCCCACAGGTTGGTAGGAACACTGAAAATAGCTATTAATGTGGTTGCAATCTATACCAATATATGATATAACACTTGTTCCTCACCTTATGAGAGAGTTAGCCGAAGGGTCCTTCCACTTTAAAATGTTCCCACCGGACAGACATACTCGTATACACTTATACTTTCTTTGGACCTGCAAAGAGGAAAGGGCAAAAATATTCAGTTGTGAATTCAGGTTTATCGAGAAGTTTTCATAGCTGTTTAAAGTTATACGGCCATTTTCAACGCCAGCCACGTGAGCAAGCCTCATATGCGCAAATTTTCCGTCTTTCTGTGCTTTGAAGCTGCCATAGCGGCTTCTAAACATTAGTTCCGCTTTCTCCAAGGGAACTACTGTACAGTAGAATCGAAACCTATACACTTGCAATAGAACTGCTGTAAATATTTGGAGAGTGACTGAAGTAGTTTACAACGTGCACTGACACAGCAAAAACTTACAATTTTCCACGGTTCAGAAGTGTTTTTAAGCAGTTAACTTCTTCAGGACTAAAGTCAGCTCAGCTTACTTTGTCCTTTTTCACTTCTATGCTGGTTCCTTTTCCTTAAAGAAACCTCCCTTTTTTCCTGTCCTCAAATGATGTAAAGTTTGCAGTTTAGCAACAAGAACGAAGTGACCATGAGCGCAAAATTCGGAATGTGCCGGTCTTGGCATTTAATTTTGCATATGGAATTTTAGGCTGCCAATCCAAATGACCTACCCAATGAACTCTCTATACAAAGAAAAACAAAACTAATTAAAATTTGTAAATTATGATTGTTCAAGAGTTAGGCTCCCCTGGAACACGTGACGCCCCTTAACGATTGCACCCGGTGAAGCTTGTCCGAGCCGGCATTCCTTTCTCGATTGCATTAACTGGCAATGGGCCTTTTGCAGGAATGCAATCATGTGGTTGTACGAGAGAATAAAGAAAACTGACTTCATTTAATTAAATGCACCTGTACGAGATCGGTAGTGTCATAAACTAAGGGAGTGAATGTAAGCGGGAACAAACAATCGAAGCAAACACTGGCTGTAATTTGTAAAGTCGGTGTTTGAAAGTCGTTTCAGGCTTCGTAAATTAAATCATGGCGAACAATATCGTACATCATGGCCGCCGCGCATGCGTAGAATGCATTACACGTCGTTCCAAAATTAGTGAAAACAGTGAAGACAAGGCTTACCTTTTCGCAATTTTCCAATTTGCTGCTTTAATATTTATATTTCTTGAGGTCCACAAGTTTTAATTTCAGTTAACATGCCTGCTCCTGCCCTCGAATATGATTGCTAACAAGTTGTGGATGATTAGACCGGTTCCCGATGCTCTGCTAAAAAACGACCCAAATTAGCTAGAGCCGCCATACATCTTCTGTTAAATACTGTAAAGGCCAGTCAGAAAGCTCAATTACAAAGACTTCCGAGTAGTTCATGTTTGAGGTCCACAAGTTTGAATCTGTTCTGCAGATACCAAAGTAGATTCTAACGCCAGAAAAACGAGTTGAAATACTTGCTGTGGTGGTTCCAAACGTCCTGTAAATAACTGCATTTTAACGCCAAAACTCTCCTTCCCAAACGTACAAAGTTTAAAGGGACAGACCCGACTCGTTCAGCTGTTACATTTCCCTTCGCGCAGGACGTTGAAAACAGCAGCTCGTCCGCCATTTTGACTGTCGATGTCCATGTAACCTCTCCTCATTCTATAAACACCCATCAACGGCTTTCTTTTTAAAAATAGATTTTCACGTACGCGCCCGCAATGACAACCGCTGACTGTACGAAATTGTTCGCCATGGTTCCATACAAGATATACACTCTTCTGGGCCTTCCTGACACATTCTCCACTGTGCATTTGGCCTCTGTAAAACCTTTCTGCGTCGACATTTGTTTCCTTCGTCCATCATGGCCAGTTGGCAGTTGAGTCACTTTTGAAGCTCGAAGGTATTTTGTACTTCGGCTGGTGCTATTTAAGAGGGCATCCATGTGAAAACCATGCACCCTGAAAAAATGAGTCTACATGGTACATCTCAGATTTTGTTCATATTTTGCACATATATTACTATTAGCCTGGCATTAGACTTGGTAGAATATTTTGGAAAAAATCCAAAAACTGTAAGAAATATGGGGATCAGTACGAACTGCCTCGGTTTGAGGGGTATTTCCACTTTGTTTTTTTAGTCGTGTTTACAGGACATTTTTGAACAAACCATATAAGTTATATACACAAAACGTTTCTACAGCATAAACACGACCAATTGCAATTTAATTATGATATAAGTGCCAAAAAATATTCAGTATTCAAGGAGTAAGGCTTTCATGTACAAGTGACTTCCGAAATTATTTTTCAAAAAGTCAAATTTTAGGGTAAAATGACATTCGAATACTATCGATGCGGCGAAATTGTAGAAGATGAGAGAGTTATTATTTTGTAGATCAGTCATTTGGAAATACAACTGGGGACTAAAAAGTTTGTAAAGTTTATTCAGCTTAGAAGCAGTGAGGCCAAAGTAACACTCCCCTAACGCCCGGGCCCAATGTAAATAAACAATCAACACCAGAGGTAAGCTGTATCGTGTGCAGAATAACGGCACAAATAACGGACAGGAATGAGAAACATAGCCCTAAAATAACTGGGTGATAAATATATTTGTCACTTATACCTATGGTTTTGCAATTAACAATCGACTAACAATCAACTTCAAAATAAGAAAAATTAGTAATACGAAGGATGAATCAGCGATAAATGCATACCTGATTCTAGCCTTGTTTGTGCTCTCCTCCCCAGCTCTGTCATGGTCTCGAAGCCACAACTTACGATAATTATCTTCTTGTAGATTTTACCCGAAATACAAGAATGGCTTTGTAGCAGCCGCCATTTTGTTTAGGACTAGAACCCAGTCTGCTGTTGTGCACCACAGGTAGCCCGAACACAGATGTGTACATTCCATGTGGGCCCAACATATATACCAGTGTGGGTAATTTATATTAAAATATTTATGAATCTCATGAAACAGAACTGAAAATAATCATAATGCACCACTTAATACATCTACATCATTTTGTTTGCAAAACGTTTTTTTTTTTTCAAGCTGATTATAGGTTAAAAATACCCATGATGCACCTGATACATGTAACTGTTATGGGGTCAAATGTTTGCATACATTCATACACAAGGTCACAGCAAAGAATTATATCCCATGCATATATCCTGTATATTTACACGACCCACATAAGGTCATCCATTTGTTTTGGAAAAGTTAACAAAAATACAAAGCTTGACATTGACCCAATTTTTGGGAAAAGTTAAAAAAAAAGGATTGAAGAACATATTTTCAACTACACCTCTTTTCCTAGTTCTCTACGTATTAGGATTTTAATGAGATGGCCTAATCAGCTGTGTCGGTGTCGAACTGGAGCGCAGTGCCATCCCGGAAAGCGAAGTTCAGAAATGTCTGACGTATGTTGCTATTGCTACAAACTATATTAGAAAAGGATTCGCAAAACATCTGGGTGAACGATGAAACATATTGTGTGGATCGTGACAGACGTTATCCAGACTCGCCAGCACGAAGCTAAATTACGCTGGATTTACATATACATGTATGTGCTGGGCGCTTGTTCAGACTGCTGTTTATAGGTAGGTACACACGATAAGCCATGCAGTTTACAAGCATGAGTAGTTATATTAGTTATCTCCCCATTAATTCGGCCGACCAACAAGCACTGAGGGTGGTCACTGCCAGATATTTCTTTAACGTCCAAAGTGGTTCTTAGCGTCCTGTGATACACAGCTGCTGATGAATATGAGCGTCGTGAGACGCAATCTCGTTGCCAGAGCCCGCGATCATTTGACCAGCGCCAAGATACTGTCCAAAAGATCGCGGGCTATGAGAATGAGATTGCGTGAGACGGGACCGCCATTTTACGTGATCATCCGAGGCACGAGGGATCGAAAAGGCGGAGGCGCGAACACTGCGCTTCTCTGTTTCTCTTAATGTTTCCTGGGTGGCTAATTGAACGAGCAGGAAGCATAAAAAAAGTTTTGCTGCACGGGTGGATAAACGAGGAAACGTTGCTGCAGAAAAAACTAAGGAATGAGGAGAGGCAGCTGCGCTCTAGTGTAGCCCCACAACTAAGTGTGCCCCCCATAAAGGGAACGTTACAAGACTCTACGGCAAAGCTATTTAACGAACTCCCTGCTAACATAAGATTATGTGTTGACCCAAAACCATACAATCGTCAGGTTAAATAAATTTTAATGAACAGAGCAAAACATCGGATTGATTAACCCATTGGTATTGTCCCTTTTCAGTGCCTTTTATACATTATAGTCGTACATAGTTGTATATAGTTCACCATAGCCTATATGGTTACCAAAGTTTCCAGTGTGTCCTTTCTTTCCTTATAGTAATATAGTTATAGCTAATACTAATAATACTCATTAGTATTTTTCTCTTGCCTTCTATATATAGTAGTTGTACATAGTCGTTTATGTAGTTCACCATAGTTTCCATAGTGCTTTTTTTCTTTTTCTTATGTAATATAAAGTTATAGCAGTTGTAGTAGCTTTTGTTAAATTTGGTCTCGCAGATGTAAAGCTACTTAGTAGAGATGCTGTGAATAAATTATTATTATTGTCTTGCCGGTGGGGTCTGGGTTTGTGTTGCTAAGAAACACCTAGACTGTGTGTCCCTGGAGCCTAGTAAACATTGTTTCCTCCATAGCCAACGTGGAAACATTGTTGCGGAAGTAAATCTTGCCTCATCGAAAGAAAAAAATGTCTTTGAAATGCTTCAGAAACATGAAGATTGATTTTTTTGCGCAAATTTTCCCGCGTACTTTGACTCGTTTTTACAGGCAAATGTATGGCAAACTAAAAACACGATTGCAAGCTTTCCAGCACAGCAAAATCCCTCAAATTTCGGTCAGTTACTCTTTTACCTAGTATCTTAAGTTGGTATCTGAAGAATATTTCAGAAATTCGATTTACGGATTTTTTTGTTATTACATATATATTTACAGACAGGATTAGCAAAATAGTTTTTGAAGAAAAACTAATCGAGTGCTTCTCCTGTACGGTAATTTTACATGTTTTTCGGACGGCACTAGCATTACAATATGAAAATATAGCCGACAAAAGAATGTACAAACAAACAAACGAAGAGATGGAACAAAACAAGACAGATTTTATTTGGCGTCGGATTCCCATACAAACACTGTATTTCGCGTCATGTTTACACCCCTTTCAAAATGTCGGAATTAACCGCGAACTGGTCTATTACCTTAAAACTGTAAAAAAATACGTTTTTCGTTGTGTACGAGGTTGGTAGTTTTTCAGCTGTAGGATGTCCGGTGTCCGCGGGGAACAGGATATTAGGACACGTGACTTGTCTCTTCGTGTGTACCAACCTTTACGTCTGCGAGCGGGCGAGGCGCGCGGAGTGATTTTTTTCACTTGTGTGGGTTGTTCTTTTATCTTTTGTTTTCCATATTGATTTTCTATGTTTTTTTATGCAACGAGCTCCGCTATAAAGAGATACGATGACGCCAGTAACAAATCGCATATAAGTGTATCACAGGCAGCTATAAGTGGAGAGTGAGCCATTATGCACTAGTCAAAGTAACCCCCCACTCCCCCCTCCCCCTCCCAACCCGAGACAGTGTGGGGGAAATGTGGGGCTAAGGATCACATTTATCGAGGTAGAGTGCCCGAGGGGGTGGGGAAATAACAGGTATTCGACAACTACAGTGACGATGAGACTGTGCTTTATTGCACTTGTGGAATGCCAAAGGAATGATTAATGATAGCGTGTGATAATGAGGACTGTGCTATTGAATGGTTCCATTTGGCATGTGTCAAGCTCACTACACCTCCAAAAGGGAAGTGGATTTGTCCAATCTGTCTTGATCAAGCATGATTGAAATGTGTCATAGGTCATGCTTTCGTTAGGCTATTAATTAAATGTTTGAACAGCTTGTTGAGTGATGTTTATATTAAACGAGTCCCCAGGGGTGAGACGTTTGCTGTCTACAATTGCCGCAATTGGTGCGGCATTTTCCACTATTTGTCTCCCCCGTTTTTCAAATTCCACATTAATCCCCACACTGTCCCGGGTTGGGGGAGGTGGGTGGGGGGGGGGGGGGGGTTGGAGGGGGGGGGATGGGGTGTGGGGATCAAAAATAGAGAACTACAGAGGCATTACGCTTTTATCTGCGCTTAGTAAACTATTTACATCAATTTTAAACCAGAGATTATACGACTACCTAACATATAAAGGAATACTGAAGAAAGAACAATTTGGGTTTAGAAAACGACACTCCACTGTTGATAGCATTTTTGTTTTGAAAGGCCTTATCGATAAGTACGTTAAAAGTAAACCAAACAAGAAAAATAACATGCTTTTTACTTGCTTTGTCGATTTTAAAAAAGCATTTGATAGTATACCAAGGGAAAAGCTGTTCGAGAAAATAAAACAGGCAGGTATTGAAGGTAATTTTTTCTCACTATTACACTCAATGTATTCCGACGATTATTCAGCAGTTAAAATAGATAATGTTATCACAGAAAAGTTTAGATGTTACATTGGAGTCAAACAGGGCTGCATGCTAAGCCCCACCCTCTTTAATCTTTTCCTCAGTGATCTGCCTCAAGTGTTAGACGAATCAGGAGTAAATGATCCTATATGTATTGGTGGAACTAATATAAGCAACTTACTCTACGGAGACGACTTAGTCCTAGTATCTAAGAATAAACATGATTTACAAAGTCTACTGGAAGGCCTTGAAGGTTATTGTGACACTAACCAATTAACTGTTAATATAGAGAAAACAAAAGCTATTGTTTTTAATAATAACGGAAAACGAATGAACAATTATTGTTTTTATTATAAAAATAACCAATTAGAAAATGTGCGAATGTACAAATATCTCGGACTTACTTTCAGCGCATTCGGCAACTTTAATGTGGCAACACAAGAACTTAAAAAATCAGCACTGAAGGCAATGTTTAAACTAAAAAAAGAAATGGGATCCCACTTTAGATCTGATATTAAACTGACAATCAAACTCTTCGACACTTTGATAAAACCAATTTTGCTTTATGGAAGCGAAATCTGGGGGACCGATAGCAAAAGATCTAACGAAAATGATCCGATAGAAATAGTGCATACAAAATTTTGCAAGTTACTATTAGGAACCAGCAGAACATCAGTCAATAATGGATGTAGAGCAGAGCTTGGTAGATATCCTTTGAGATGTGAATTAACATTCAGAAGTATTAACTATTGGACAAAATTGTTAACCAGGGACGAGCCAATGCTTACAAAAAATATGTATCTCGACAGTTTGCAATCAAGCAACCCAGTTTTTTGGAGTTACAAAATTAAGCGAACCGTACAAAGCCTAGGCTATGGTGATATATGGACACTCCAAAATAATACTCCAGATTTTAGGGAATTTCTGAAGAATATAAAGCAACGACTGAAAGACACAGAACTACAAATTTGGTTAGGTGATATATTTAATGACCAACGACAGAATCCAAACCAGAGTAACAAACTACGAGTTTATCGAACATTCAAAACGAAGTATGAATTCGAAAATTATTTGGATCTTGTCAGAAACATCAAACATAGAATTACGTTCACCAAATTAAGAATAAGCAATCATTGCCTTCAAATTGAAAAAGGAAGACACCTTAAACCTTATCTAAAACCAGAAGAACGAATTTGCCCAACATGCAAACAAGAAATGGAAGATGAAATTCACTTCCTGCTGAGATGCAAAACTTACCAGACAATTAGGCATGATTTCTTATCCTCCTTAAAAACTCTAACGAAATTAGATAGCAGAAAAATGACAGAAAAAGAACTATTCTCGGTAATCATTGATCCCCCGAGACAAGTCACAACAGTAGCAGCAAAATATGTTTATGATTGTATGGACATGCGATCCACCATAATTTCAGCACAAATAATGTGAGCTAATTTAACGATAACTATATATATATATATTATATTTTTAAGATTACAGAACAATCTATCCGTCATTAACCAACTTTTTAAATTTGTTAGCAGTCATCTGATGTACCAATGTAGTACAAAGAGCTAATGAATAAAGTCTGTCTGTCTGTCTGTCTGTCTGGTGGGGGTTTACATTACCACCCCGCCCTAAAATAAAAAAAATAAAAAATACCCTGTCTAGACAGTACAGTACAGTACAGGTGAAATATTTATAAATTTTATGATAATTTTACCTGAAGCGCGCCATCAACAACAACCCCGCCAAGTCCCAAGGCATTTCATACAATTCTTAGTATAGCAAAACAAATCATTGATTTAGAAGAGAGAAAAGAAAGTGAAGAAAGCCTTCAATGGTAATATAGTTGTTTTTTCCTTGTAACGAGAAGATATGCCACATTCCTTCGTTGAATATACACAAAATGAGCACTTGATCAAGTCCGAATCCATCTCGTGGATAGGGCGGAAATACGCGTGCAGACGTTACACGCAGTTCCTGTCACGCAATTCTTGAGATATCATTATATCACTACAGGGATTTCATCTATTTCGGTGATACCACATTTGATTTCATGGATTATACACAAATTTTGGTATTTCAACGGAACGAACAGAATAGTATGCACAAGATTGAAACAAATTGAGTCCGTAACAAGGTAGTAACGCAACTCTGCAAACGGCCATTGCCAGACAGCATTTATCGTGTTTTTAAAAGACCTATTAAAGTAGCCTTAAATAAAAATTCGACAGAAGCGACAAAATATAAATAAAATTAGTTGATTTTGGTTTTAATATGCTGACGGGACTTAGTACTAAAGCAGGTAAAAATACAATCTTTCTACTTAAAATCATTTGCGATTGCGACATGTTACAACATAAGGTATATTTTGCTCTGATTTTGAGCATTTCAAGGGGTTAAACAGTTTGATTATCATATCTCAAAGGCCTTTTACATTTCAGGCAAACTATCTCACATGGGACATTAGCTAGTTAAGATATAAATGTGTGCCAAGTTTAAAGGAAATCGGAGAGGTTCACTGTAGACTCGTCTGCATGGTTCTCACATGGATCCTCTCTTAATACTCTGGTGGGCTGTTTCGTACCTACAAACAACTATAAAGTCAAGCTTAAGCGCGTGTTGCAAATACCTGCTTCGTTGGAAAGGAAAGGAAAAAATGGCGATCGTATCGAGGATTAATAGTTTTGTCGTCTTCAGAAACTAGATATCGTCCTAAATTATGACTGATTGCGCGTGTGTCTGACTGTGTGCATACTAATAGGGATGTGAACACAGGTAGCCCGAAAATACAAAGAGAGGCTACCTTTATGAAAACACAGGTAACTCGACATAGCTAAGCCAAGCTATGATACCACAGGTAGCCCGGAATTACAAAGAGAGGGTACTGCACTGGTAACACAGGCAACCCGAAATGACAAAGTGCAGCACAGGTAGACCGAAAATACATAGAAAGGGCAGGTAGCCCGATAAGACGATAAAACAATAGCCCACTTCCGCGATATGCTTTACTTGTCACGCACAAAGGCTTCAATACGTGGCTCCGTGCTAAATTAAATTTATTCTTTTCTAGACTCGTATTGAAACCTTTGTGCGTTACAAGTAAAGCATATCGCGGAAGTGGGCTATTAATATGTTTTATTATATTTTTTGTTAATTAAATTATGAAGAGCTGTGCACAAGTGTTCACTCATGTGGAGTTTTAGATGAGATCATCATAGTACTGCTAACCACGTGGGATACGCGTTGATCGACTGATAAACCAGGAGGCATGCGTATCACAACAATACGCGAATCTTTAAGGGAACAACGTTTAAAGGCACAACATTCGAACAGTGACGACATTCGAAATCGGATGTGGTTAAAGATATTTATGTAAAGACTTTCCAAATATAATCTCAGGTACTTATGCTATATTTTGTAGCTTTGCTTTCTGTAAAAGCACATTCTGAGTAAGGAATCAAATGAACGAAAGATTATACGTAAGTAAACTCTTTTTCATTAAAATTCCTCTCAATTTGTCTGTTAATGTACTTTTTATTCTAATTATCGCTATATTTTAATATCTCTGTGATTTAGAGTACCTGGATAAATTATTTTAAAGGTCAATTAACTAACTGACACTGAATTCGAAACTACTTGTGTTGATAAGCTAAAGTGGCTGTGAGTTTGAGAAACCGGCTTAGAAGAGCTTTCTCACTAGGAATTACATGTTTTTATTGCTATGAAATTGATGTTTTTAATTGTCACTCATCATTTATTCATATAGTTTTAGACGGACATTTTCCCAAGGTCATTCAAATTCAGTCTGAATATGTCCTTGCATTGAATTTACTGCACTGAATTACACTTGAATTGCCAGCATTCTGTTGTTCAAATCTACTATTGTGTGTGTGTACTAACAGTGATCTGGCTGTGTGCATACTAATAGCGATGTGAACACAGGTGGCCCGAAAACACAAACAAAGGTACCTTACTGAAAAAATAAATAGAAGATAACGCACTGATAACACAGGTAACCCTAAATACCTAACTCAGGGTACCCTAGGATAACACAGGTATCCCGTAAATACAAACAGGGTACCGCACTGAAAACACAGGTAGCCCGAAACAACTATCAAAACGATATAACAATTATTGTTATTATAATTTTATTATATATTTGGTTAATGAAATTAAGACGCGTTATGCACTCGTGTTCACTCGTGTTCTGACTCGTATGAAGGTTTAGATCAGATCATCGTAGTATTTGAATCCGAACATTTTTGAGCTTCCTGTATTATCCTAGGGTACCCTGGCTTACTTGAAGTCATTCGTGTACTACTTGTGCTCACTCGTATTCTCAGTCGTGTGGAATTTTAGATGAGATCGACTGTATGTGCCTACTTTCGCATCTGATTGTGCGTTCGTAATGTGTCAAACACGCAGGCGTATGAGCACATCCGCATCAAAAAAGATACGTCGGAGTCAAGCTGCGTACAGCTTCCAGTTATATTTATAGTTGTTTTGTCGAGTACTTTCGAAACCAACCAGGTGAAAGCAGAGAAATGCTTATCCCGACTTTCTCAATATTTATAACAATATTTAAACAATTTATTGTTTATTTGGTTACAAAACATCAGACCCAAGGAAAACACTCGTAAACGTTGCTCATTGTGTTTTGTATTTAACTAATAATAATATACATGCAACGAGTTCTCGAATTTGATTGGCTGAGAGCAGCTATATTTATGCTAAACACCAGTGTCGAATCATGTAATACCCGAGTGCCAAATCATGTAATACCTCAGATGTGAACACAATATATCCAACCAGAACTAATGAATTGGATTGACTGAGAGGAGGCGGTCTTTCCAAACTTTTCCAACAATAACAACATTTTCAGCCGGTAGAAGTCGAAAAACTGAAGCAAAATTATTTGAATAACATCACGACAAAAAGCACAAATTCGCGGATGAATATTGTAAACAAGTAATCACATGGCTTTCTCGTGCAATTCTGGATTAATTTGAACTCGTGAGATTTTTCAAAGAGCTCAAATTGCATTTGCCCTACGGGCTCGAGCTCATGCAATTGTGATACTACCGAATTGCACTCGAATCCATATGATTACCTATACAAAATTAAATAGAACCTACATGTCACGAGAGAGTGCGGACAGTGTAATATTTAGACTATCAATCAAGTTTAGTTCATCTTGTATATCTGTTTACAATAATGCGTTACATACAATTTAGGTGATGAGGAGTCTATTGGAAACGGCAAGGACTGACTGTAGGTTGACAGGCGCGGATCCAGAAAAAAATCTGACCGGTTTCTGACTTCCCACCTCAAACTCCAAAATTGGGAATTTTGCCGAACCCCCCCCCACCTCCCCCTTAAATCTGGAAATTTTGACCGGTTTCCGTAAACCGGTTAAACCGGTCTGGATCCGCGCCTGGTTGAAAATATTCAATGTATTGATATTTACATTGTAAAGTGTAATGTAAGATGAGTGAACAAATGAAAATACATTAGCTGCGGTTACACTAGACCAGTTTTACTAGGTATATTGGAAATTTACCCGGGTAAATTCGTGTTTTCGTGTCAAACCGATTTCCCCAGGAGAAAACGTACCTAGGTATATTTCCATAGTTACGAAAGAAAGAACAATGGAACTTTCCCTTGATAGCACCCCAGATAAGTCTTAGGGGTCGCTGCCGACCCCAGATAGCTCAGCCAATGAAATTTCGAGAATCTGACAGTACAATAGGCCTTCGCGCCACAAAGTTACTGGGGCGTGATATTCAACAGTCTTGGTGTAACCGCTGTACCCAGGTAAATTCAAACCCCAGATGGATTTTATTGGGGCCAGTTTTACTGGGTAAACGACTTTCTATGCTCTGTCACTGCGCTCCGCCGCATAGAAAATATTTATGTTGTATATTCTACATACACATCAAGCAAGGCGTGTTAGGAGGATGCCGACCAGTTATGTCAAGTTTATTGCCGTATAAACATTACATATTAATGTTAAACTAAAGACGAATCGCCGGATACGAAAAACCAGGTTAAAACCTGACTTTGAGGAAAAAACTATTCTGGAAACGTATACTCCAACCCTATGCGAATTCGCCAAGACCCCTGGAGGTTAAGGGTCATCAAAAAACTTACTTACATAAACAACCGCTGTATAAAGCCGGGATTACATGGTGTCTATAAATTTTGGCTCGGATAACCGACCGTGTAAACTGGCTGGCGTCAAGTGAAAGATATATGCAAATATCATCTTAAATAACAACTCCAAGTCTTTAGGGAAGAACACTAGGTGCTAATTACGAATGCCCAACAAAAATACATTTCTATGCTCTGTCACTGCGCTCCGCCGCATAGAAAATATTTATGTTGTATATTCTACATACACATCAAGCAAGGCGTGTTAGGAGGATGCCGACCAGTTATGTCAAGATTACAAAGCTCGCGGTGGGAATGGTAATAGGAATATAAATATTGTAGTCAGTGCAGAATTAAATGCCTAAGTTAGCAGTCGCGAGCAACTGTTGTTTAAGGTCTTCACGGCAATACAGTTCTTTGGCACTATCGGACTTCCATCTGCCGTGTTTTTTAATAATATGCTCAGGAACACCATTGTTCGAGGCTGCGGAAGCGCCACCTATCCTAAAGGAATGTAAACCAATACTGCTAGTATCAACACCAATGGCCTTCAGTTTTGCTAGTATTACCTCTCTGGCCCTAGAGTAGGAAAGGCTAGATCCCGACCGAAGCGAATAACCGCGTGCTTTATTGTAAGCTAATTTTTGGAAAACAAATTCACTGGAACTAAGATCACGTCGGGCCATGCACGCGTACCTGATAAGCATGCTATGTGGGCAAGTCAGATTCCCTGTTTTGGTGATAACCCTAGTACAACCTAATTGGTACTGATCCGTTTTGCTTCTAACTATGTGGATTGACATGTAGAATTCATGAAAAGTAATATCGCACCATTTAAGGTTACTTAATTCATCAAATCACAAAAAACCTGCAAAAGCTACTAGGCAGAAACACACATCGCGAATATCAGACAAAGTCGCGCTCTCGGACGCAAACATATTAACCAGCTTAATTAAATGCTCTGGCAAGATAGGTAATCTATGTTTAGATGCAGGTCTCAGGGCAAGCCTTTTACAACACTCTAAAAAATTCTTAAGAAAATATGATTGACATGGGTTAGCTACACCACAGGCATGGTGGAAGAAATTAATGCTATAAAATACCAACTGAATCGTAGAAAATGTGTGACCCGACTGAACTAAAGACATTAAATACAGGGCAACGTGAATGTCTTCAGCAGGAAAATAAATGACTTCAGGGAAAGTTTCCGCCCAGGACTTCCATCTCTTAAAGTAACCACCGTACGACTTCATGGTGTTGGGAGCCCTACTCTGGCTGAGGAAGCTTGGAACCTGACGGGCAAGCAACTGCAAGGCTGGATGGCGAAGTGTGAAAAGGCCTTGTGACCTAGAACTTGTAATAGAGATAGTAGGGAATAAGGGTTGGAAATGGAATCACTGCTATGCCAAATAAAAACAACGTTCCAAATGTATATAAGACATAAATACAATATAAGTACATAAGGACATGAATACAATTTTATTATTGCGAATAATTTCTAACAATAATTAAAACTAAAGAATATGAAAAAACATAATCTGGTGTGAGATACATAATCACGACGAAGACATTATAACAATAAAGCAGCATATAGCTATTATAAGATAAATCATAAAAAAAACAGGCATAGGCCGTGATTATAACTAAGAAAGCCTCCAATACCACATAATCTGGCAAAGACCACTACTAAATGAAGCAAACTATGCATTATATAATATCTCTCACAACCTATGTATAACGAACATCTCCGCTATAAAGCGGTGTGCAGTACATACGAACAGTAAATGCACAAATAACCACAATATTCCGCTATAAAGCGTTGTGACCGTACAAACGCGACGTAGTCACACTCTTACGCTATGAAGCGTTGTGCATTCCTATATGCACTATTAATGACAAAACCGCTATAAAGCGGTAGTAAACTGAGCAATAACAAAAAAATTTTTAGGAAGCATCTAAACAGACAACTAGTACAGCTGAATGAAAATTGCATGCGCTGAAAATGGTAGGAAAACTGAGATGCGACGAATCAAAAATATCTCGAGGGTCAGAAAACTCAACAATGTGTGAAACTGAAGACCTAAGCACACCAGAAGGGAAAAGTAAAAGGCCAAAAACTAGCCAATTGCCATTTGGGAATCACCAGTGTCCCCGAAGCATGAAAAAACTCAAGGTGTAAAATGGTACGGATAACCAGATAAATAGGTGGAACTAGCCAATTATTAACACCTCGCCAATTAGCACTAAAAGCATCAACTCCTTCGCACCCCGAGCTCCAGAACTTGGAGAAAAAACCGGACGCACTTAGCTGAACTCGAAGAAGCAAAACGACCAACATTGAAAAAACCGTGAAGGTGGCAGATATGCTGAAAAAATTGCAGAGACACGGACCAATCATCGTAATCAACAACGCAACTCATATAATCTGCAAATTCATTAAGGGACCTAGGAATCCATTGTACCTCCAGCGAAATATTGTGAAAAAACACAGAATGTGTATATATCCACCGCAAGGGCATGGAGTCTGAGTGAATTGCTACCTCTAACGGAAATAGACGCTGCGTTCATATTGTCAGTGAAAATCTTAACTGCTTTATTACGCAAAGACATCTTGAACGACTTCAAACTATAAAGGATAGCAAGGAGCTCCCTAGCGTTACTATCAGAAGTTATCTGGGTAGAAGAGAATGCTTTATAGAATAACTCGAACTCATCCCTATCCAGATATAGAGCATAGCCACCGCGGGCGTAACCACTAGCATCCGAATAAACCAACACAATCGGAGGCGAATACTCAACGAGAGCTCTACCGTTGAGCTTAACGCAATTATGAATCCAAAATTGAATTTCCTGAAGGCACTGCGGGAAAAACTGATACGCACTCATGTCTGAAAAAACCTGGGTATGTTCAGATTAAATAGCGGCCACTGAAAACCCAAGTAGCACTGGTTAGCATCACAAATATCAATGTGATGGTAGCCTGATTTCATGTCAAACTTAAACATGTATCCTGATAAATGGAGGTACTGAAAAAACAGTTTAGAATCTTGCATCTTAAATTTAAGTTTATAAATATGCTGGTTAACGTGTCTGAGATCAAGTAAGAGCCTACGTTTGCCCTCAGAATTAGTGGGCACAGAAAGAGGATTGACCACCCTAGGTGACGAAAAAACTTCAACAACAGAGCCTACGCTGGCAAAGAAATAAAAGGAATCTTATAACCATTCGAAATGACATCTAAAATCCAGGCAAGTGTTCCTATATTAACCCAAAACTTAATATGAGTTTTGAGACTATATTTAAGTATAAGGGGAGCTATCCCATGCTGGTACTCATGTAAATTACATTTCAAGAACTGTTCAAAAAAGGAATCGATAATGTACTTATCTTGCGCTAGGAGTTCGTTGAATTCATGTTCAATGGTGGATCGTCCTGGAACTGGAAGCTGATCCCTGTTACAGGTTTCGGGGAGAAACATCCTATGGCCTCCAAGAACGTCAGATGCATCAGCCTTGAGTAGCCCCCAAAATGAATCCTTAGAAACGATTTGGACGGAATGGGGGAGCGGAGCTGTACTGGCTTCCAATGGGAGAGGTTTTGGCAAGCCTGACTGGGCAATCACGCCACCAATGTGCAAAGGAACCACAATATCTGCAGGAGCCCCTAGATTCCTGGAACTGCTGGCCTCGTGGGTGATACATTGTGAGGCTAGAAGAACGCTGGTTCTGGGTCTGCCATTGCCCTTGTGGGCCACGTGACCAGGGTCTGTTGATACTGTATGGAGAAGATTGTCGACTTCTTTCTCTAGTTTTTTCAGCATTATTACGCTTGGTCCTTGAGCGAGTTTGCTCGCGTAAGGCTTCCCTCTCAGCACTACGTAATATCTTCTTGTCGTCTTCTTCGTTTAAAGCAACAGCGTTGGATTCGTAATGCTTGACCGTTAACCAACCTGCCTCTGACGAATCGGCAATACGAATTTTTCTATTTCTTTCTTCGATGGAACTTAGAACCTCTCCGAGTAACTTCACCGGTTCACTTTCAGAATCTTCACGGCTTAAAATGTCTTGAGTCTGAGACAACTTCTCGTGTAGTTGGCGGTTGAACTTGAAGTTTTTTGCGTTGCCTGGGTAGTTGAACGACAACTCGCTGTCCTCTTTAACCTGTCGGGAGACTGAAAGGGCGGTAGTAGCTGTATTCTGGGCCTGATGAAACTGGTCCGATAACGTGGATTTATGAAGAGCGAGTTGTTCTAGAACAAATGTGCGAAACTCCGCTAAATCGGACCGAGTAACGGCTTCTCCCATTTGGCTCAATAATTTTGGCTCGGATAACCGACCGTGTAAACTGGCTGGCGTCAAGTGAAAGATATATGCAAATATCATCTTAAATAACAACTCCAAGTCCTTAGGGAAGAACACTAGGTGCTAATTACGAATGCCCAACAAAAATACATTTATCTGGGGTAGTGTAACCGCAGCTAATAGTTATGTGGGCCAGTGGCGCACTGAGATGAAATTACTATTAATCTCTTTAATAAAATCAAGTGTAATGTTTAAAAAATCAAGTGCTACCTGTATCTGAAAGTAGCTTATTTTTACAATTTTTAAAATGATTTAACGATTTACATTGATTTGCTAGAAAACTAAAATTGCTGCAGACTGTCTTTCGGTCCTGTGTATGAGATTGCAAATTGTCCTCGTTTTGTTTTCTTGAAAATTGTAAGCTTTTAGTCATATTTTACACGATTGAAAACGTTTATTTCCATAATTCCGCTGTGAACGTTTTTGAATTTTCGATTCAGCGCCATTCTATTTTAAGTGTACTGCCTTATATAGCTTAGTGCATAGCGTGCTCGGAGCCTGCAGCAATATATGTGCAACGTAAAACCGATTGTCCTCTGATTTCTTTTTACGACGGTTCGATCTGGTTACAGTCCCGTGACTTGCTGAACGGAAAACCTTGCACAATCACGCTCGAGCAGTCGCTTCATTGGCGGATTTGGCTACTCTTTGGACCAGAAAAACGGGAAATTCAGGCGGCGCACCGCAATATGTGACCATACTTTGGAGTACGACCATCCGGACTATCCCAATACGTACAGCATGAAAAAGACGCTGAATTTTGGCTTATATGCAAAGTCAATATGTTTTGGGCGAATATTCTTTTTGCTTTTGTGGCAGTCGCTGGACAAGTTGGTTAGAATATTAGCCTCCCATTGTGGCTTACAGCTTCAGAGAAATTCACCTCCGTTGCTGTTAGCTCAAACACAACAAACACAAACCAGGGGAAAATGGACACTTATTTTGTCTTATCGTTTGCCAGCCTCAGCTTTGTATTCATATTCGGCTTGGCCATAATAGTTTTACGGATCTTCAGTCGTCACTCGATCGGGGAGACCGAGCGTGGGCTTTCCACACAAACTTTCAATTGCTGTTGGCTTGTGCGATGCGTTAAATTGAGCTATTGTGGTGTTTGCGACTCCTTATCTGCGACTCCTAATCTGCAGGCTATAATTGGAAACTTCATCATCCTTCTGACGATTATTTTTAGGTGAGCGACAACAGAAGAGAAATTTAGCCTGAATCCAGCCGTCGTTTCTCGGGTCGTCCCCATCTTATTAGTTTCTCGAAGGGAAAAAAAACCGTAATTATAAATTCCAGCCTATCTTGAAGGTCTCCAAGGTCAGCACGTCAAATTTATTTCCGGTCGTGACGTAACTGTAAGTCGCATCCGGTCGAGTGCTTGCTTGGGTACTGTACATGTAGCCATCTATCGCCTAACAATTGAAAGCAATTCAAATATGAAAACTATTTATACGTTTATCGTTCTAGTGAATTCGTATTTCTGACTGAATCGCATAATTAGCGTCACCTTGTAGTTACTGATGCCATGTAGCACAAGCCGTTAACTTTTACCGGGAAAATTCATAACAAACATGGCGGACAAGGCGGCAATTGGTGTAATTCGGTGCCAGTAATTCCCAGTGATACATTAATTTCGTACCTTACGCTGAATTATTTAATATTTGCGAATACGTAACTTAAAATTGTATTCTCAATAAAACTGTCTACACTTTCCGTGACGAGGTTATAGGACAAGATGCGCTCTGATTGGTCTGAAGTATTTGGTTGTTGTTGAGCCGATGAACTATACTTTTTTGGAAAATGTTTCATTTACTTCCCACGACCTCTATTTCCACTATTTGCACAAGTCCGGTCTACCCCCCCCCCCCCCCCCCCCCCCACCACTCTCCACCTCGAATAATAATAAAAACATAGGGCCCTTAAGGCAACTCGTGGATGGTCAGTGAGCTATTTGGGTATATACTAAAAATCACGTGACCAATGACGTCATCACCACTATGTGAATCGTGGGAAAATAATACTATACCTGTCCAAGTTTGAACTGTCTGGCATTAGAAATGAGGGAGATATTGGCATGTACTTAAAATCACGTAATTGATGACGTCATTGCCACTAACTGATTGATAGCAACCCACTACCATGTTTGTCTAGGTTTGAGCCAGCTGGCATTAGAAATGAGGGAGGTATGGGCATGTACTTAAAATCGCGTGACCGATGACGTCATCGTACATCATCACCACTAAATAAGTGATCGATAGGGACCCACTACCATGTCTGTCTAGGTTTGAAGTGTCTGGCATTAGATGTGCACCGTCAATACATCTTCTCCAGCATGACCAAATCTTTTCGAAACCTTGGACGGTCATTCGAAAGTCAACGGCGAGTCGTCGAGTCACAGAATGACGAATAAATTATCTCGTATTCACCTAAACCCAATAACTCGTTCTGCACATGCGTGCATCCACGAGTTAAATTACTATTGTGTCTGGAATAAACGACCTATTCATAGCTTGATTACGACTAGAACCTTCGCTTGATAATGGCTAGTTGTGTTGACACATGCAGTCTAAGTAGTTAGGATTGTGTGACAAAGTTATTATTTAGTGTAGCTAAATCAAATTGATCTTTAAATCAAAATGCCCCGCTGAACTTTGAATCACATATCGAAGAGGTTAAAACGAGTTTTTATCCGTTCCACATCGGCGTAGAATTTAGTTTTTGGGAATCTAACGCTAGGCAAATGTAACTTGCAAACGTTTTATCAAATATAAACAGTGCATGACCCGGAGGTCAACTGGCGGGAAGATCAAAGAAAACACGTTCTTTTTAAACAGGCTTATTATATTTCTCACTGGTATTCTTGAAGGTTCTCTATCACGATTTCTAACTGCATACAATCTTGATTTGTACCTCCTACTCCTAGATTGATCAGTATTCAAGCCTTTACTAGATATTAACAATACAGTGCTCAGCTGTTCGCGTTCGACCATCAAATTCAAACCTTTTGACATTTCGGTGATATTTACCGTATCATTTCTCGAACTGATCTCATTATCGTTATTCTGTATATTACTAAGCTTTTCCATTGGCTTTTGTTTGGCTATTGTATGGCTTTGTTTAGCTTTGCTTTCCTCACTTTCAAAATAAATTTGGCTTTCATTCCCCAGTGAGCAGGCGCGATATCGATGTTAGCTGTTAACATCTCCTCGTCGTTCAACTGAACTTTAAGCTTATAATAGTTATATTCACATTGACTAGTAAAGAATGCAGCACGTTCTATCTCTGAGGAGTCTGAGCCTAGGGATGTATTATGAACGTGCCATGAGTCTCGAGGAGGTTTTTCGCGAAAACAGTTGTACATTACCATCTCTATCTATTGTTGGATCCAAAACGTTCCCAAAACTGCCAACACAGTACATCCAAGACATTAATTTCTGCTTAGCTAAGCCAAATGCGCTTATAAATTTCCGTACCGATTCTGTCGTAAATACGAACGCGACCAAATGTCTGTCCTTAACAATATAGTTGTAGTGATACATTAATTATAAGGTATTTCAGAATAATAATCACCTTTGAACACGTTCAAATCCTTTCGAAGCGTCTTTCCGATAATTTGAAAACTTGGACTCTGCCATAAACACCATCAATACATCTTCGGAAAATCGAAGATTATTCGGACAGCCAACGGAGAGTCCCCGGAGAGTACACAGAAAAACCGATCTACACACCATAAAACGATGAATAAATTAGCTTGGACCACTAACCCCAATAACTGGTGTTCTGCGCTTGCGCGCATCCACGAGTTAAAAATACATCGCCAGTCGTATGCTTTGTCATAAATACTGGCAATTAGTGTATGAAATCGTCTGGTTTTTGGTGCAATAATAGACCGATTTAGCTTGTACATTCAGGTGACCTGACTTTTCCTTTGAGTAAGGTTTTCTTGTTTTTCTGTATCCTAAGAGGAAATGTACAAATTTCTCTAACTGGATAACAAAGCACTGAGACCGCTGGAGAGCGGTTACATGATCTGAATTTGTACAACAAATGTACAAGCTAAATCGGTCTGTTAGCGATAAATACCGCTCGTGATATTTCAAAATTTCATCAAAATTGCACGAGCTGGTGGAAATTTTGAAATATCACGAGCGGTATTTATCGTTAGTCATTTACCTACCAAACATTTCTTGACTAATGATTTACGACAGCAAAGGGGCGCATGTAGTCATGAAAACCATACCAGGCAAAGCAACCGTTTTTTACTCGTGGATGCAGGCATGTGCAGAACGAGATATTGGGGTTATGTGGATGCGACATAATTTATTCATCGTTTTTTTCTGTGGACTTCGGGCGAGATAGTTTATTCATCGTTGTTTTCTGTGGACTTCGGGCGAGATAGTTTATTCATCGTTTTTTTCTGTGGACTTCGGGCGAGATAGTTTATTCATCGTTGTTTTCTGTGGACTTCGGGCGAGATAGTTTATTCATCGTTGTTTTCTGTGGACTTCGGGCGAGATAGTTTATTCATCGTTGTTTTCTGTGGACTTCGGGCGAGATAACTTATTCATCGTTTTTGTTTCTGTGGATCGACGTCTCGTCGTTGACTTTCCGAATGACGTTTGATTTACCGAAGATATATTGACGGATGTTTATGGTACGCGTCCAATCTAAGATTTCGAAACGATTTGGTCATGCTGGAGAAGAAATATTGACGGTTTTGACACTTCAAACCTGGGCAGACATGGTAGTGGGTCCCTATCGATCACTTGGTGGTGATGACGTAACGATGACGTCATCGGTCACGTAATTTATAGTTCATTCCCATATCTCTCTCATTTCTAATGCCAGCCGGCTCAAACCTGGACAGACATGGCAGTGGTTCCCTATCTATCACCTAATATTGATGACGCAACGATGACGTCATCGGTCTCGTGATAATATGTACATGCCCATTTCTCTCTCATATCTAATGTCAGACAATCTCGGTTACAAGTAATTAAAACAAAATAAATGTATCCGCACTATATTTTTTGCTGCTAAGAAAAGAGAGAATGCTGCTCCATATTATAAGCTTCTTAATATACTTAATATTGAGAATGCCTTATTCATAAAATTAAATATGTTAAAACAGATATCCCCCTAGCCTTTGCTGAATTAATCCCATCTGTTGCAGAAATCCATAACTATAACATTAGATATGCTTTAAATAAGAATATATACAGACCAGCTTCTAGGACAAACTACGGCTTATCAAGATTCAAGACCCTTGCATCAAGAATATGGGAAACAATTCCTCTGAAAAAGAATATAAACTGTTCCTACTTGACAGCTAGCTATAATATTAATATCATTTCTATAAAGTTGGCATATATGACTACTATACATTCTTGAGAAACCTATTTACAGTATTGTTATAGTACTTAGTATTGGAATTAGTATTAGAATTAGTATTAGAATAACATAAGTATAAACATTAGCATTATATTATTATATTCATGAAATTATGAAACTTGAGAAACATCAACATTAGAATTATTATATTCATGAAGTGAAATGTACGTGTGATCTCTTCACAATATCTGTATAATATGGCTTCAAGAAAAGGCAAGCCTGTGAAGCAAGCCTTAGAAGACAAAGGAGGTAAGATGGGATCATTAAATTTATGTGATTTGTATAAACGGTGGAGTGTATAACTATAAAGGCTTCAACACCGGGCGGGGTCAACCCTATAAAATGCACAATCCAGCATAGGTACCCCAGGATCATTATGCATGCGTAAAACGGTTATTTCTCGGATATTTGAAATTACAGTAAATGTATGGAGTTTTAGTTCGAATGCCCGTTTGCTCTAAAATAAAATTCAATAAATCGTCAAAATATTCTTACCTATCTCTTGTGTGTTCCTTTCAGTTTCTGTGAAGTTTCAAGCCATTCCGTTCAATACTGAGGGAGTTACAGTAATTTTCCTTCCCTTAGTATAATTATTGGGAAGGTAGCAAACTGTACGATTACCATACGCCGATCAGCTGCAGAAAATCGCCTCGAATTCCCACAAAAATCGCGTACATCGTCAATTGAATTGAATGGAACATCCGCGAAACTCGAAAACTGCAAACTACGTGGCATTTTTCTCCCGTTAAGTAAACCAGTGAAAGGGAAGCTTAGTGTGGTAAACGACCTGTGTTTGGGCAACCGTTATTTGAAGGAATTTTGGCGATGTATGGTTAGAGGTTATTAGTTGGCTAAGCATCTAATACGGCTGTGTATTTTTATGAGTCATGCATAAATACGGATGACGAGTAAAATACAGTTGTATTCAATGCTTAACTGACTAATAAGTTGTTTATTATATAAATTCTGCAATGAAACAAACGTTTTTTCAATAATAACCAAAACCTTTGCACGCGTGCTCGAGTAATGGTATTTACCATGGTGACGGGAAGTCCATAAAATAATAGTACTGTGTGTCGAAAGTTATTTTAAAACTATGTGCATACAGGCAACTTCAAACTGTAAAAGTTTTAAGTATTAGAATGAGGAAAATAAAAACGAAATTATATACACCTGAATGAATGAATTAACTGTATGTGACACGTACTTTAAACAATTCCCAACAGCTACTCGAAGCTACGTATACATGTACTGTATGCATATATGTTACATATATGTCTGCATATATGTGTGCATATATGTGTGCATATATGTGACATGTATGTGACATATATCTGTCACATATATCTGTTAAACGTATAAAGCCATCCCTTCGAGCCGAAATTGCAATTATTAATTAGCCATTCAAGCCCAGGGACAAGTCCCCTCGTGTGAACTAGGAACAATCGTGTCAGTTTGTCCCCGGGACATGTCCCCTCAATTCAAACCGGTTTGATTAGAAGGGACAAGTCCCGGGGACAATATTTTTCCAAGTTCAGACGAGGGGAGTCCCAGGGACTTGTCCCTGGGACTTGTCCCTCCGTGTGTGCCGACCTTTATAGCCAGTCTGCAATTTAAAAATTTATAGAATCAGGCATACTGAAAACATAACATGGTATAATATATACATCACCAAAGTACAGCAAGGATGTCCAGGATTAATACCGGCTTAACTCAATAATACAGTGGCGTATTAAAACAACACTAAAACTATGACAATAAACTCTCCAAACACCTACGATAAGCTACATGTACCATGTACTGCAGGTGGCAAACAGGTAGCCTGATAGGCATATATAGCCTGTAACAGCCACAAAGCACTGAACTAGAATACTAGTAATAGTAAAACCAGTGATAATAGTGGTAGAAGTAGTAATAGCAGAACGCAATAACGGTAGTAATATTACCGAAGTTACCGAGTAGTAGTATTACTACTATAATAATATTCGTAAGATTAATAATAATGTAAACCAAATGCATGAACTGGATATTACTACTTTAAATATACATGAAAATATATTGTATAATTATAACCTATTTGAAAAATATACAACTAAAGCAATAAGTCAAAATTAAGCATTAGGGGAACCGAACCAAACATTTTAAGCACGGCTGAAAAGCTAGGAGAGTAAGAGGACATATTCATTCCTATAAACGGTCTGAGTGCGACGAGCACACTATACTGACAAAGACACAGCTGGCTGAGCTGGTCCCCGCTGTGAACATGTGTAACGAGCGGCAAATGGCGCTGGCAAGGCATTACATGCAACAGCCCTACTCTGGGATCTAAACTCGCAGCGAGTTAAGGCGAGGTTGTGCGAGTTAAGAAGAAATACTTAAATTTTGTATGTGGCGAGTTTAAGGCGAGTTAAGGCGATTTAAGAAAAAATACTTAAATTTATATGTGGCGAGTTAAGGCGATTTAAGACAAAAAATACTAAATTTGCATATGGCGAGTTAAGGCGATTTAAGAAAAAATACTTAAATTTGTATGTGGCGAGTTAAGGCGAGTTAAGGCAGTATAAGGACAAATACTTAAATTACAAGATTTAGTGTATGTGGTGAGCTAAGGTGAGTTTTAAGGCAGGTTTAGCAAATTAACCAATGCGATATAATAAAATAAAAATTGCAATAATTAATATATACATGAAAAAAAGATCCAATTAAATAATTATTAAACTTATATGGTAAGTCAGTATAGTCGTTATATATAAATACCCCATACAGCAGCAATTTGAAAAAGCTGTCTGGTTAATTCTGTATTCTGCATTCCCCAACACAATCTAGTGTTTTACACCATTGCCATATTGGTCTCCAAATAATAAATATATGTACAATTCATTAGTGTTAGGGAATACAGAAATGATATATGACCTATCCAACATTTTTCTAATTTCTGCACACACATCTGCAAAACACATCTGCAAACATACATCTATATTCATCACATGTATATATCTACATATTTACGAATATATATATTAACTATTATCTCAATTATAAAATTAAGGTTAAGTCAGAAAAATTATATGTCAGGCAAATGAGTGGTTATTATTGAAATAGTCAGTCCATATTAATAACGCACATGTATATTTATTATTGATTAATAGACATACACCTATCCTACTTGCACACACTGCATGGCTACCTGAACATACATCTTGACATACTAGTAAATATATAATTATGTGCATATGTGCATACGTACATAATACACAATATATAACACATACTCAGTAAATACATAACTCAGTGTTCATCATTCAATCCACGCAACCATCCGTAATCACCCAATCCCACCAATCCATACATATATACAACATTAGCATACACACACATACTCAACATTAATATAGTGTAATACAATACATGCATAAATTAAACTTAACAACATTTATATTCAAAATGATGAATCAGTTAAAGAACAATCAGTGACTCAACTCGATCACTTACATGCTAATCATAAAGAAGCACGCCTTTAGCTTTACAATCGCTCAACAATTATTACTCGGGCTGCCTGTGGCAGCACCGAGTCTTAAAATGCAAGTCGTTTTTTTTTTTTTTTTTTTTTGTTGGGTGTCGCAAAATTTCTGCGCATGCGTTAAAGGTCAAATTCACACCAATCAGATTGCACTGTGCTGATCACGCAACAATCGCCAGGTTAATTTATTTACATAATTTAATACAGTAAAGCAAGATGGCGGAGGACCCGCGAGCAACTTTCTCTCTAATTTGGAGTCTCATCTCTCAAATGTAAGCCAGTTTAATGTTTTATTTAACTTCACTCGTGCGAAAGCCTTCCAACAGACTCAGGATATTTCAACTAGCGCTATTGTCGGAGCCGAAGGACCGCGTTTTTTACCCAGATGGCCAGTGATTTTATTATACGACACGTACGACGACATGAAGCCAGTGTAGGGGCCAGGATCCGGAAAGCTAAAATTCGAAGAAATAGATATTGGAATCTATAAGCCATCGGCTCGCTGTGCTGCATTTAAAACATCCGAGGAGAACATCTTATTTTGGGTGAAGGCACTTCAAGACCAATATTACGAGTCTCTTAAAAACTGTCAGAGATTTAAATTTACCGTAAGTTGGATCAGAGAGAATTGAGATCAAGTTATTTCGTTCCAGCGAGGATATTGACCTAGCGGAAACGGTACAAGCTGTCGAAGGATTTTACTTATAATCATACACGTCTACTTAACAACAGGAATAGTTTATATGTGCCAAGGCATGGGCAAAGATTGAGTTTCCCAGATTACAGATGAAAGTAGAGAACTTAATGAACGAAGAAACAGAGGTCACGCGCGACATGCTTGATAACATGAACATGTTCAACACTTTATGTTATACTAAGAAAACAAAACAAATTACGGAGCCTGCAAGTTCACAAGTCAATGAAAAACCCCAAGAGCTTCTAGTTTTGGATCAACATATCCTTGAAACTCCAAAAGCAACATACGCATGAGTCAAATTCAAACCGGAAGAGACGGAATTCTTTAGATTCTTCACGAGGATAAAAATATTTGTTAGCCCGCAATAAGAACTCTCTCGCTGCTTTAACTACCTTGATTTGTAACATGGAGGCTGACCTAACTGATATGCGTAATGAATTCTTACTCTCGTCACATCAAAACACGAATCAAGAAACCAAACTCAGTCATTTGGAAGACAAATTAGTACAGCAAGATAATATATACAAGACCGAAATCAAGATGCTGTCATCTCGAATATATTATTGACCTAGAAGTTGAAAATGGCGAGTTCAGAAAGCGGATATAATAAACTGAGCTGCATGAGATCCGACGTTCAAACTTAAAAAAAAAATCAAGAATACAAAAAAGAAGACAATGTTCTGAGACTACCCAACCTACTGAAGCTTATCAGTTTGTTCAAGAGCCATATTTCTTACATGACAACCCGATCCCTATTCATCAGAATACATTTTCTGTGCTAAATGACGAGAGTTTACAATCACCTGACCGACAACCCACTACTAAAGAAAGGGACCATGAAGTACGGTAGTACGGTTAATTCTCAATGAATATATGCCTGCTCAAATGCAGTGTGTTAAACGAATAAGTAGTGTTTAAATTAAAAGGTCAACATACGAGAAAAAGAAAACTATTAAATTACATATATACTAGGGGAGCAGAGAATGAAAGTCACCGCGCTACCGGCCACTCCTAAAGACTGCTAAATTCAGCTAATAATTCTTCCCTTTGGTTAACATTAGAGGATTAAGAGGATTTCAAATGAAAGTGTATTTCATCTTCAATCTAATGTGGCCCGAGTGAAAGCCCAGATGGGCTCTTGTTTTAATTAAAATAGCTTTGACATTGACAGCACAACTGTATAATAAATACATCAGCAGGGTTTGGTTTCAACAAGCATAGGTATTGCTTTTGCTTTAGAATCATGAAACAGATTAAGTAATTTCAAAGCAAAATAAAAAATAAATTAAATGACAGCTGCTTGTGATTCACATTTTTAACCAATTAACTTCAACTAACTTTCATTCACAATCATTAATTCCATGTATAGAATTGTAAACATTTTCTTAACATCTGTGAACAATACAAAAACATATAGTTTTGCATGTTCTGGTGTTGCCCAGATTAAGTGTCCCCTCTTCTCTCTACTATTTTATGCAGATTAGGTTATATAACATGGTTTGCCGTGTTTTATTGTTTTTAACTGGTGGTTCGTTTCATCGCGCCTGTACATCTATATTATAAGGCAGATAAAGAAGCCTTAAATCTATGTTTTATACTCCGATCATTTGAGAACACTTCGGCTTGTGCTTTAACATTTCTCTCATGTTCTCAAATGCCCAATGTGCTTTATGATAGTATAAAACATGGCTAAGGCTTCTCTATTTGTTAAAGAAACAATTGTATCGCTTCCTACTTCGATAGCAGCCATCTTGGATCCGGGCAATCAATAATCAATCAAACTCCAATCAATATAAAATCGATAATTAGATCAGCTGATCGTGTATTCAAGATGGCGGGTGAACATGAAGTGCGTGTTGGTAGCCGGTATGCTTGGTTTTGGTTTTATACGAAAAGGAACGGAAAATTTGCATTAGTTCTGGTAAGTAAGCAATTTAAAGAAACAATATTTTGATTAGCAGGAACAATTTTACTCGGGGATTTTAGCAAACAATGACAAATTTATGCATATTATCGTTTTGTATTATATCGACATGACAATAGCTTCAAAAACTCATGAATAATTAATGAGCATTGTGTCCAATCAGATGAAGCAAATCAGTCACGTGCATGCCCCTTTATACCTGATAAAATCTCATCATTTTAGAAGGCCCGCGGAGGGATTTGAATTATGTCCCAGGGGGAAACGGGGTTAACGATTGAGACAATGGAATTTCTATTGATGTTTCAGCTTTCTCATTGAATTGCTAATTAGGATGAACGTTTTATATAAAGAATACTAATGAACATGAAATTTTATATAAAGTTTCATCCTAATTAAGACCCAAATATAGCAAAATGTACACGGAACATAAGGTACCTAGATAATAAATTTTGCACTAAATTTACTAATATCAGCAGACTACCGAGATACACAGATAATATTTTTTAAATGAAGTTATCCAACTACCATTACTAGTTTACCGAGCCACAGTTTAGTTCCAATTATTAAACCAAACTCAAAGCCGTAAAATAATAAAAACGTGCATTAAACTTACATATTTTGTGTCGGAGTCAAAAATTTAGAGTCTGTCGTCATGTCAGTCACATCGCTTTCCAAGTCTTGTACTTTATCGAGGTAAACCACGACACCAAATCCTTCAAGTGCAGGTTCTTGCATTGCGAAACGCCGCTTCAAACAACATAGTATGGTAATGTATTCATGTCATCCCTTGAGATGTTCGTAATTGCAGGCGGTGATTACTCCAATATTTTGCATGGTGTTGTGAATACCAAGGTTCAATGGTTCATTAAGTAATCATTCCCTTGAGATGTGAGTCTTTCTTTCATTGCATTCTTAAAGCGTTTTTGAAGCCGTTTAAAACACTCACAGCACGTGTTTTATCAAGTCTAAAAATTCTCGGGCTTCGCCCTCCAATTTTTAAACTTGATAAAACGCTGCTGTTCGTGTTTTAAACAGTACATAATTACTACATTTATAGATATTTGTTTTTTAACAATATCGGACTTGATGGACCGCACCGTACCACGTGTAAATCAATAGCCGTTACCTTGCTAGCGGTTTGCCTGCCAATTCCAAAAGATGCATGCATATTAGCAAATTTAAAAAGAAATATGAAAAATTGCGGTTCGGTAATTTAGAAAATAATTTAAGGCGGCGAATAATGGACAGCCCAAGAATGAATACAGGTATACTTGGCGTGGGCATACATCTTATTCAAAGACAGGCAAGTTAAACAAAACTGTGGTGCTAATTAACAAGAAATCCAGAAGAAATAAACCAGAAAAATGAAAGCCACTTGCCTGGTATGCAGCAAGTAACTGCAGATTTTAACTTTAGAAATGCTGAGATGTTCACGCTATGATGGCTAGCAGTTAGGATATGACTTCTACTGAGAGATCTGCTTATTTATAACCAATATAATCTGAAACAGTGTCATATTGTCATGAAAACCAGCCCAGTTTTATGAATGACCTTTTCCTGTATCAACATAAATACTAATTATTCGTGCCTCATAATTGGAGTTTTAGTCACTTCCTATGCTATCTTCCTTGTCCTTCTGCTCACAAACCTTGAAAAAGTAGAACGTTCACTAAACATTAACAAGTGTCCTTCCACAAAATGCTCTAAAATATTAAATTAAGATCAGTGTCGTCTCAGAAGTGAGAATTCAAAACATTTGAAAGAAATAGGAATAATTTAGAGAAACAGCAAACAATCGATAACAATATTGAAATTAATCAATCTATGCTTAGTAGTTTCTTTGCTGAAACTAAAGCCGAGGCTAAACGTCCGAAACTGAATTGTTGTACAACATGGACCAACACTGGTCATGTTGAACCAACGATGTTAGACTGTTTAGCACCCATGTTGAACAAAGAATGTTACTGATGTTTAGCACCCCATGTTGAACCAGCAATGTTAGACTGTTTAGAAAACCATGTTCGACCAACAATGTTAGACTGTTTAGCACCACATGTTGGACCAACACTGTTAGGCTGTTTAGCACCACATGTTGGACAAACAATGTTACACTGTTTAGCAACCCATCTTGCACCAACACTGTTAGACTGTTTAGCAAGCCATGTTCGACCAACAATGTTAGACTCTTTACCATCACATGTTGGACCAACACTGTTAGGCTGTTTATCACCACATGCTGAAGAAACAATGTTAGACTGTTTAGCAACCCATCCAGACGTTTCGTCGGTGCGTGCTACTGCTATATAGCAATATGTAAACGTTATAAATGCGTACCGAGTAACTTTAGGTCAGGCGAGTGGCATCCAGAAGTTCCGTCAGAGTGTGCTACTGCTAGAGATCAACCGTAGAAATCATGAACAGTAAATAATGGAATAAAATAAAAAATATCACTTAAATGTTAAAATAAATGAAACAGTGTTTTAAAATAATGACTTGATATTGATTTCCTTCCGGCTGAAGTACTCTAATCTAATGAAAAACAAATTATTTACCCCTTAAACTATTCTAATGCGGTCTATAACACACTCAGTGATATAAAACTAAATATCAAAATAACAATTGCTTACTCATTGTGTGAGAAATTAAGGGAAATTGCAGACTAGTCGGCCAAGCCGGGTTATCCCGGTGAATACGACTGAATACATGAAGAAAAAAATAGCCCAGTGCCGGTCCAGTATCTTTCGAAGCCGGGATCCACTGCCGGTTTTCTATCTCAACCGGCTTCCAACTAAATCCATGACTATCTACCGATGTACTCACCATTATTGGTCATTATATAGTCAAAATCTAAATCTAAGCATTAGGAAAAAAACATGAGAAAAAATGGATTTCGGTTTTGTTTCCCGGGGGGAAGTTTGGTACCACTTAGGGTATCCACCATCAAACACAGACATTTCTATGTAAAGCGGTACCTTTTAGGGGTCGGGTGTCAATTGAACAAAAAAGCTGTTATCAATTTACATTTTTATTATCTTTTAGGGAGGAGGTCAAAACAATGGTCCTGGCTAGGGACCCAATTTTCGGGGGTGGGGTATGACCCGACACCACCAACCTTTTTGGATAGTCAGGGAGGGAGGTTGTACCCGAGACCCACCACCTTTTTGGCTGGCGAGAGAGGGGGGTTGTATCCGAGAAACGAGACTATAAACGCTGCCTAATTATAAGTTAACCGGCTTAGATCTCTGCTGAGAATCTTCAGTATGTATAATTTGCTTGCAAATTACAAGTTCGTTTCGTTTCGCAAAATAAAGTACGCTGCTTTTCAGTTAAAACAGCAAATTTTACAAAGAATGATGTATGGCTATGTGGCAAGATTTATGGAGTCTCGCTGGCTGCTTTAGAATCGATATACGAGGAAAGTCTATCAAAGGACTACGTAAATAGATCCTACGTAGGCACAAACTCTCATAATTTTCGACGTTGTTTATTAAATCAGTGGTGATACCTGATATTATGGTTAGTAGCTTACTCTACTCCGATTCTGGTATCTTTACAGGATCTCCCGACCCCATCTTCTTCTCTTACAGTCCAGCCCGGCTGTTCACAGGCTACGAATTAATTTACACCTACTAGTAGCCTGCGAAAGAAAGCTGACTTCTTTGCGCTCGCAGGCAACTGTTTTTATTGTCGGAATAAGAGGAAGAAAATGGAAAGTTGAACCCTGGTTCCTGAGGTTTTCTTAGGAGAGACTCAACAGCCCGCGGCGATCAGCGATTCTCGCAGCTCGCTGATCGCCACTTCGCGGCTCTTTCTCCGTGGCTGTTCTCTCTAATGAAACCTCTGGAAAATTTGGGTAAATGTTGGGTTTCCTGGCTCGCAAATTGCAAAGAAGTCGGTTGTCTGTCGCAGGCCAATACATTACTTACACCACGAAAGTACGAGCAGTTGACAGAACTACTGTAGAACCGTTCACTTGTGATTTTTTTAGCATGTAAACCACAGTGCTGTTTGTATAACGTCTGTTTGAGTTCGGTACAGTGCCTCAGTTTTACTGACAGCCTGTGGCAACTGATAGAACAATTAGATTATAAACACGCAAATTAACTAGAGCCGGATTCATGAATTAAAATAGTCAACAGGCTAATCTGTACTACAGTTTATTCTGCTGTCGAGTAATTGTTTGATGTATTACACACAAACGTTTAGATCGAACTGAACGTTTTTCTTCTATTGTAAATTGTGTGTGCTGTTAACATGATGCGGTACATTTTGTTCCGTTATGACGTGACAAGTCGAAATCATGCCTGTCACTAGCTGGTCTTTGAATTGTCTGACCGCTAAAAAATAACTGAAAGTGTGCTATGGACATATGAGTGTAACTATTAATTTAAAAGGTTAATTCTTCTCAAGACTTTGGAGTTGTTTTATAACACCATGTCCATAATTTCCCACTTTGGGGGTTTGAACGTAAAAATCCAACATCTTGCCATTCTTTTCGCCACAGGGAGCCACACAACGTGTTTGCATTGAATTTTATAGGAAATGAGGATACTGAAAGGTTTGAAGTGTGGCAAAATATCGCGAAGAACATGCATATTTGAATACGAAATAAACAGAAATTGATCTTACCTGGTGTGCTTTGTCATTCATGTGGCCTGAAACGCCAAATCTTACCGATTTTAAAGGGTTTGCCTTTGCTGTTCACTCAAGAGTGAACTGACCCTCTAAAATCGCTCAGGCCACATGAATGAAAAAACACAGCAGCTAATAAATGCATGTTTATTTCATATTCCAATATGCATGTTCTTCGCGATGTTTCGCCATACATCAAACGTGCTTGAGTCATCAATGTGAATATGATACAATTTACATAGCCTGAAATACAGCCGACTCCTCAGCTCGTTCCAGGGCCCACCCAACGAGTTCAGGAGGCGGCTGTATATCAGGCTACAATTTACCACAACCGGTTTGTTTTGTGTGTGTTGGTGGGAGGGGGGGGGGGGGGGGGGGGGGGTGCCGCCGCCACCACCACTGTAAAAAAGGGTCCCTAGATGATTTTTTTTTGGGGGGGGGGCACCGACGCCGCCACCACGAAATAAACAAAAATGGGTCCCTAGATCCTAAATGGGGGGGGGGGGGGGATGTCGAGTACCATTGTTTTGACCTCCTCCCTTAGGGGTCAAAATAAGCTTGAGCCACGCCCATTTTAGTACCTCTTAGGAGTCAAATCGAAATTGACCGACGAGCATCCCTACCCCTTTTATATGGGAGTCACCCCCCCCCCCCCGGGTTTTGTTTATCATATACCGTCGGTCATGTATTGTTTCAGCAATTTGATCTGGCACCTTTGATGTAGAAGCGTATAGAATCGTCTAATAGGCTTATTTGGGATTTAGACACCTCGAACCTTGAAACACAACGTGGGTAATGGAAAGTATGAATGGAATGCCACCAGCCTATTGCCAGTTAGTCTCCCCAGAATCTAAGAACCACTTGCACCAGAACACTCGTCTGGCAGGAAATCGTAAGTGGAAATATAGAGGCTAAACTTTAAAATATGAATTTAGAATCAGTTCAAATTGCTTCGTATATATTCTGTTCTTAGCTTTTATCAAGAAATAAGAAATATTTTGGAAGAACTCATTTATTTTGAGGCTGAACTAGTGAGCTCGTATACAATGCCGACATATGCGAGTCGTTGCTAATTTAATTTGTACATGTGTGCTGTAATTGGTCTAGAAAAATGGGGAATGGAATGTTGTGCTGATGTAAGCAGCTGTTGGAGCTATCGCATGGCGTGACGATCTAGTCATTTCAAAATAGCCAGTTAGAAGACATGTAAGAAAAAGCATTTTTAAAAGCCAATCAGAACGCGTACTCAAATCAGGGTACGCTGGTGGGGGTGTGAACAAGCTTTCCGTCGCTGGTTCGCAGACTGACTTAACCTGGGTTTAGTTCGGATGCAACACAGGCTAGTTACCCTGTACCCTTCCCATTATCTGGCTTCTTCATGTTGCTTCCATGTGGGATATGGTACTTAAAACCAAAATATGTAACTTAATTAAACTCCACGCATGCTCCTTGAATATTTAGTCAACCACATAGTGTTGTTCTTCTCATAAAGAATTTACTTTTCCCCAGGGTAATTTCCCAGGCCCTCAATCAAGCACATAATAACAAAGTTTTCGAAAGTTAAACCCAACTACAATGTCTTGTAGTTTATACATGTACTTCTCGGAGCTAGTTCGGTTCCTTGGTTATTCATGGTATTGCAAACTAATCATTAAATTTTAGGAGATTAGTTACATGTCTTAAATTTCCCCTAGGGCTTTGGGAGGATTTGTAACAGCCACAGGCAGAGGAACCTTTGCAAATCTCCCTTGGCTTGCGGGGAAATTGAATCACTGATCTCCTGAAATGTCATGCAATTACTTATAATAATGTCTATTTATTTTGTGAGGCAGCTGTTCAAAATGAAGCAAAGAATATAGTACGCTGTGAGCAGAGCCTTCTTCAACTCCACGAAAAGCAAGAAGGCTGTGAGGCATTCATGTTTTTCTTCGCTCAAGATTATGGGCTTGACAAGACTGTTAAAATCGGTTTATCACCTGGGCCCACTACAACAATGACGGATGTAGGTGACACGATGGAGTGAGTCTGGCACAAACTAAGATTAAAACGTTGCCGCATGCTCAATAATAAAACTAGTATAGTTTAAATATACTTCTCAAACTCATGAATAATTAATGAGAATATTACAAAGAAAATCACAAGCGTGAAGGAGTTTGGATATGTGATTAAACACTTGCATAAATTATCCAAACTTTCTTCTCCGTTTTCTCTTCAATGGTAAATTCGTTGGAGAAGCCATATACAACACTGTCAGCCGTGTTGTATCGCATATCCAAACACCTCGAACTGAGTTTAAAAAACTCCGCTTCGCGTCGTTTTTCAAGTTCATTTCTCAGTGTTTGGATATGTGATACAACACGGCTGACAGTGTTGTATATATTACTTATCAAACTCATTAATAATTCATGAAGCAAAAACAAAGGAAATCACCGACCGATAAGTGATCTGTAAATCTGATACGGATTTTGTCCTGATTTACATAAACTTTGGCTTCGATTTTCTCGGCCAAAATAGGTCGTATTGCCAAAATAACTGAAACACGACAAATAATTCGCGTCCGATCTTTATCTGATTTACAAACTCTCGCTATCAGCTTGAGTTTGTAAATCGGATAAAGATCGGCCGCTCATTCTTTATCTATTACATGATTGTTTAAGTTATATATCATTCTGCATCAAAGTAATCCAAAGGGAAATGCATGCCTGTTGCTTTAAAGTAAATATTTCTATTTTATACACATATATATATATATATCTAGCATGTTTTCACAAAAGGGGGTGTTAGGTTCAAAGGCTCCTTTTGTGAAAACATGCTAGATCTTGTGTACCTTACAATCTTCAAAGTGGCGCCATTTCTCGAGCTTTTGATGGATTTCGATGTACTACACGTCAAAACAACGGTCTCTTCCAGTACTTTAAGACTAGCGTGCCAGTTTTGCCGTATTTGGAGTAGAAAACCCGAAAATGTGGTTTTTGTAAGCTAACCTGAATCTCTCAAAGTTACTTGTGTACCCTAAAATCTTCAAAGTGGCGCCATTTCTCGAGCTTTTGATGGATTTCGATGCACTATACGGCAATACAACGTTCTCTTAATGTAGATTGCGTTTAGTGCATGGAAGTTTCCTGTATTTTGAGTAACAATACCAGAAAATGGCCTTTTTCTAACCTAAGCATAACCTCTAGGTCTCAAATAAAGAAATTATGGGATGGATCTAAGTCAAGTCAATTATGGGATAGAAAGGCCAGAAAAGTCTTCAACTGTCATTTGCCCTTTCAAGAAAACGGCAAAAACACGAGTTACTGGCTTTTAAAGCTTAAAGGCACACAAGAATTCTTGTGTACCTTACAATCTTCAAAGTGGCGCCATTTCTCGAGCTTTTGATGGATTTCGATGTACTACACGTCAAAACAACGGTCTCTTCCAGTACTTTAAGACTAGCGTGCCAGTTTTGCCGTATTTGGAGTAGAAAACCCGAAAATGTGGTTTTTGTAAGCTAACCTGAATCTCTCAAAGTTACTTGTGTACCCTAAAATCTTCAAAGTGGCGCCATTTCTCGAGCTTTTGATGGATTTCGATGTACTACACGTCAAAACAACGGTCTCTTCCAGTACTTTAAGACTAGCGTGCCAGTTTTGCCGTATTTGGAGTAGAAAACCCGAAAATGTGGTTTTTGTAAGCTAACCTGAATCTCTCAAAGTTACTTGTGTACCCTAAAATCTTCAAAGTGGCGCCATTTCTCGAGCTTTTGATGGATTTCGATGCACTATACGGCAATACAACGTTCTCTTAATGTAGATTGCGTTTAGTGCATGGAAGTTTCCTGTATTTTGAGTAACAATACCAGAAAATGGCCTTTTTCTAACCTAAGCATAACCTCTAGGTCTCAAATAAAGAAATTATGGGATGGATCTAAGTCAAGTCAATTATGGGATAGAAAGGCCAGAAAAGTCTTCAACTGTCATTTGCCCTTTCAAGAAAACGGCAAAAACACGAGTTACTGGCTTTTAAAGCTTAAAGGCACACAAGATCTAGCATGTTTTCACAAAAGGGGGTGTTAGGTTCAAAGGCTCCTTTTGTGAAAACATGCTAGATCTTGTGTACCTTACAATCTTCAAAGTGGCGCCATTTCTCGAGCTTTTGATGGATTTCGATGTACTACACGTCAAAACAACGGTCTCTTCCAGTACTTTAAGACTAGCGTGCCAGTTTTGCCGTATTTGGAGTAGAAAACCCGAAAATGTGGTTTTTGTAAGCTAACCTGAATCTCTCAAAGTTACTTGTGTACCCTAAAATCTTCAAAGTGGCGCCATTTCTCGAGCTTTTGATGGATTTCGATGTACTACACGTCAAAACAACGGTCTCTTCCAGTACTTTAAGACTAGCGTGCCAGTTTTGCCGTATTTGGAGTAGAAAACCCGAAAATGTGGTTTTTGTAAGCTAACCTGAATCTCTCAAAGTTACTTGTGTACCCTAAAATCTTCAAAGTGGCGCCATTTCTCGAGCTTTTGATGGATTTCGATGTACTACACGTCAAAACAACGGTCTCTTCCAGTACTTTAAGACTAGCGTGCCAGTTTTGCCGTATTTGGAGTAGAAAACCCGAAAATGTGGTTTTTGTAAGCTAACCTGAATCTCTCAAAGTTACTTGTGTACCCTAAAATCTTCAAAGTGGCGCCATTTCTCGAGCTTTTGATGGATTTCGATGCACTATACGGCAATACAACGTTCTCTTAATGTAGATTGCGTTTAGTGCATGGAAGTTTCCTGTATTTTGAGTAACAATACCAGAAAATGGCCTTTTTCTAACCTAAGCATAACCTCTAGGTCTCAAATAAAGAAATTATGGGATGGATCTAAGTCAAGTCAATTATGGGATAGAAAGGCCAGAAAAGTCTTCAACTGTCATTTGCCCTTTCAAGAAAACGGCAAAAACACGAGTTACTGGCTTTTAAAGCTTAAAGGCACACAAGATCTAGCATGTTTTCACAAAAGGGGGTGTTAGGTTCAAAGGCTCCTTTTGTGAAAACATGCTAGATCTTGTGTACCTTACAATCTTCAAAGTGGCGCCATTTCTCGAGCTTTTGATGGATTTCGATGTACTACACGTCAAAACAACGGTCTCTTCCAGTACTTTAAGACTAGCGTGCCAGTTTTGCCGTATTTGGAGTAGAAAACCCGAAAATGTGGTTTTTGTAAGCTAACCTGAATCTCTCAAAGTTACTTGTGTACCCTAAAATCTTCAAAGTGGCGCCATTTCTCGAGCTTTTGATGGATTTCGATGTACTACACGTCAAAACAACGGTCTCTTCCAGTACTTTAAGACTAGCGTGCCAGTTTTGCCGTATTTGGAGTAGAAAACCCGAAAATGTGGTTTTTGTAAGCTAACCTGAATCTCTCAAAGTTACTTGTGTACCCTAAAATCTTCAAAGTGGCGCCATTTCTCGAGCTTTTGATGGATTTCGATGTACTACACGTCAAAACAACGGTCTCTTCCAGTACTTTAAGACTAGCGTGCCAGTTTTGCCGTATTTGGAGTAGAAAACCCGAAAATGTGGTTTTTGTAAGCTAACCTGAATCTCTCAAAGTTACTTGTGTACCCTAAAATCTTCAAAGTGGCGCCATTTCTCGAGCTTTTGATGGATTTCGATGCACTATACGGCAATACAACGTTCTCTTAATGTAGATTGCGTTTAGTGCATGGAAGTTTCCTGTATTTTGAGTAACAATACCAGAAAATGGCCTTTTTCTAACCTAAGCATAACCTCTAGGTCTCAAATAAAGAAATTATGGGATGGATCTAAGTCAAGTCAATTATGGGATAGAAAGGCCAGAAAAGTCTTCAACTGTCATTTGCCCTTTCAAGAAAACGGCAAAAACACGAGTTACTGGCTTTTAAAGCTTAAAGGCACACAAGATCTAGCATGTTTTCACAAAAGGGGGTGTTAGGTTCAAAGGCTCCTTTTGTGAAAACATGCTAGATCTTGTGTACCTTACAATCTTCAAAGTGGCGCCATTTCTCGAGCTTTTGATGGATTTCGATGTACTACACGTCAAAACAACGGTCTCTTCCAGTACTTTAAGACTAGCGTGCCAGTTTTGCCGTATTTGGAGTAGAAAACCCGAAAATGTGGTTTTTGTAAGCTAACCTGAATCTCTCAAAGTTACTTGTGTACCCTAAAATCTTCAAAGTGGCGCCATTTCTCGAGCTTTTGATGGATTTCGATGTACTACACGTCAAAACAACGGTCTCTTCCAGTACTTTAAGACTAGCGTGCCAGTTTTGCCGTATTTGGAGTAGAAAACCCGAAAATGTGGTTTTTGTAAGCTAACCTGAATCTCTCAAAGTTACTTGTGTACCCTAAAATCTTCAAAGTGGCGCCATTTCTCGAGCTTTTGATGGATTTCGATGCACTATACGGCAATACAACGTTCTCTTAATGTAGATTGCGTTTAGTGCATGGAAGTTTCCTGTATTTTGAGTAACAATACCAGAAAATGGCCTTTTTCTAACCTAAGCATAACCTCTAGGTCTCAAATAAAGAAATTATGGGATGGATCTAAGTCAAGTCAATTATGGGATAGAAAGGCCAGAAAAGTCTTCAACTGTCATTTGCCCTTTCAAGAAAACGGCAAAAACACGAGTTACTGGCTTTTAAAGCTTAAAGGCACACAAGATCTAGCATGTTTTCACAAAAGGGGGTGTTAGGTTCAAAGGCTCCTTTTGTGAAAACATGCTAGATCTTGTGTACCTTACAATCTTCAAAGTGGCGCCATTTCTCGAGCTTTTGATGGATTTCGATGTACTACACGTCAAAACAACGGTCTCTTCCAGTACTTTAAGACTAGCGTGCCAGTTTTGCCGTATTTGGAGTAGAAAACCCGAAAATGTGGTTTTTGTAAGCTAACCTGAATCTCTCAAAGTTACTTGTGTACCCTAAAATCTTCAAAGTGGCGCCATTTCTCGAGCTTTTGATGGATTTCGATGCACTATACGGCAATACAACGTTCTCTTAATGTAGATTGCGTTTAGTGCATGGAAGTTTCCTGTATTTTGAGTAACAATACCAGAAAATGGCCTTTTTCTAACCTAAGCATAACCTCTAGGTCTCAAATAAAGAAATTATGGGATGGATCTAAGTCAAGTCAATTATGGGATAGAAAGGCCAGAAAAGTCTTCAACTGTCATTTGCCCTTTCAAGAAAACGGCAAAAACACGAGTTACTGGCTTTTAAAGCTTAAAGGCACACAAGATCTAGCATGTTTTCACAAAAGGGGGTGTTAGGTTCAAAGGCTCCTTTTGTGAAAACATGCTAGATCTTGTGTACCTTACAATCTTCAAAGTGGCGCCATTTCTCGAGCTTTTGATGGATTTCGATGTACTACACGTCAAAACAACGGTCTCTTCCAGTACTTTAAGACTAGCGTGCCAGTTTTGCCGTATTTGGAGTAGAAAACCCGAAAATGTGGTTTTTGTAAGCTAACCTGAATCTCTCAAAGTTACTTGTGTACCCTAAAATCTTCAAAGTGGCGCCATTTCTCGAGCTTTTGATGGATTTCGATGCACTATACGGCAATACAACGTTCTCTTAATGTAGATTGCGTTTAGTGCATGGAAGTTTCCTGTATTTTGAGTAACAATACCAGAAAATGGCCTTTTTCTAACCTAAGCATAACCTCTAGGTCTCAAATAAAGAAATTATGGGATGGATCTAAGTCAAGTCAATTATGGGATAGAAAGGCCAGAAAAGTCTTCAACTGTCATTTGCCCTTTCAAGAAAACGGCAAAAACACGAGTTACTGGCTTTTAAAGCTTAAAGGCACACAAGATCTAGCATGTTTTCACAAAAGGGGGTGTTAGGTTCAAAGGCTCCTTTTGTGAAAACATGCTAGATCTTGTGTACCTTACAATCTTCAAAGTGGCGCCATTTCTCGAGCTTTTGATGGATTTCGATGTACTACACGTCAAAACAACGGTCTCTTCCAGTACTTTAAGACTAGCGTGCCAGTTTTGCCGTATTTGGAGTAGAAAACCCGAAAATGTGGTTTTTGTAAGCTAACCTGAATCTCTCAAAGTTACTTGTGTACCCTAAAATCTTCAAAGTGGCGCCATTTCTCGAGCTTTTGATGGATTTCGATGCACTATACGGCAATACAACGTTCTCTTAATGTAAATTGCGTTTAGTGCATGGAAGTTTCCTGTATTTTGAGTAACAATACCAGAAAATGGCCTTTTTCTAACCTAAGCATAACCTCTAGGTCTCAAATAAAGAAATTATGGGATGGATCTAAGTCAAGTCAATTATGGGATAGAAAGGCCAGAAAAGTCTTCAACTGTCATTTGCCCTTTCAAGAAAACGGCAAAAACACGAGTTACTGGCTTTTAAAGCTTAAAGGCACACAAGATCTAGCATGTTTTCACAAAAGGGGGTGTTAGGTTCAAAGGCTCCTTTTGTGAAAACATGCTAGATCTTGTGTACCTTACAATCTTCAAAGTGGCGCCATTTCTCGAGCTTTTGATGGATTTCGATGTACTACACGTCAAAACAACGGTCTCTTCCAGTACTTTAAGACTAGCGTGCCAGTTTTGCCGTATTTGGAGTAGAAAACCCGAAAATGTGGTTTTTGTAAGCTAACCTGAATCTCTCAAAGTTACTTGTGTACCCTAAAATCTTCAAAGTGGCGCCATTTCTCGAGCTTTTGATGGATTTCGATGCACTATACGGCAATACAACGTTCTCTTAATGTAGATTGCGTTTAGTGCATGGAAGTTTCCTGTATTTTGAGTAACAATACCAGAAAATGGCCTTTTTCTAACCTAAGCATAACCTCTAGGTCTCAAATAAAGAAATTATGGGATGGATCTAAGTCAAGTCAATTATGGGATAGAAAGGCCAGAAAAGTCTTCAACTGTCATTTGCCCTTTCAAGAAAACGGCAAAAACACGAGTTACTGGCTTTTAAAGCTTAAAGGCACACAAGATCTAGCATGTTTTCACAAAAGGGGGTGTTAGGTTCAAAGGCTCCTTTTGTGAAAACATGCTAGATCTTGTGTACCTTACAATCTTCAAAGTGGCGCCATTTCTCGAGCTTTTGATGGATTTCGATGTACTACACGTCAAAACAACGGTCTCTTCCAGTACTTTAAGACTAGCGTGCCAGTTTTGCCGTATTTGGAGTAGAAAACCCGAAAATGTGGTTTTTGTAAGCTAACCTGAATCTCTCAAAGTTACTTGTGTACCCTAAAATCTTCAAAGTGGCGCCATTTCTCGAGCTTTTGATGGATTTCGATGTACTACACGTCAAAACAACGGTCTCTTCCAGTACTTTAAGACTAGCGTGCCAGTTTTGCCGTATTTGGAGTAGAAAACCCGAAAATGTGGTTTTTGTAAGCTAACCTGAATCTCTCAAAGTTACTTGTGTACCTTAAAATCTTCAAAGTGGCGCCATTTCTCGAGCTTTTGATGGATTTCGATGCACTATACGGCAATACAACGTTCTCTTAATGTAGATTGCGTTTAGTGCATGGAAGTTTCCTGTATTTTGAGTAACAATACCAGAAAATGGCCTTTTTCTAACCTAAGCATAACCTCTAGGTCTCAAATAAAGAAATTATGGGATGGATCTAAGTCAAGTCAATTATGGGATAGAAAGGCCAGAAAAGTCTTCAACTGTCATTTGCCCTTTCAAGAAAACGGCAAAAACACGAGTTACTGGCTTTTAAAGCTTAAAGGCACACAATAATTCTTGTGTACCTTACAATCTTCAAAGTGGCGCCATTTCTCGAGCTTTTGATGGATTTCGATGTACTACACGTCAAAACAACGGTCTCTTCCAGTACTTTAAGACTAGCGTGCCAGTTTTGCCGTATTTGGAGTAGAAAACCCGAAAATGTGGTTTTTGTAAGCTAACCTGAATCTCTCAAAGTTACTTGTGTACCCTAAAATCTTCAAAGTGGCGCCATTTCTCGAGCTTTTGATGGATTTCGATGTACTACACGTCAAAACAACGGTCTCTTCCAGTACTTTAAGACTAGCGTGCCAGTTTTGCCGTATTTGGAGTAGAAAACCCGAAAATGTGGTTTTTGTAAGCTAACCTGAATCTCTCAAAGTTACTTGTGTACCCTAAAATCTTCAAAGTGGCGCCATTTCTCGAGCTTTTGATGGATTTCGATGTACTACACGTCAAAACAACGGTCTCTTCCAGTACTTTAAGACTAGCGTGCCAGTTTTGCCGTATTTGGAGTAGAAAACCCGAAAATGTGGTTTTTGTAAGCTAACCTGAATCTCTCAAAGTTACTTGTGTACCCTAAAATCTTCAAAGTGGCGCCATTTCTCGAGCTTTTGATGGATTTCGATGTACTACACGTCAAAACAACGGTCTCTTCCAGTACTTTAAGACTAGCGTGCCAGTTTTGCCGTATTTGGAGTAGAAAACCCGAAAATGTGGTTTTTGTAAGCTAACCTGAATCTCTCAAAGTTACTTGTGTACCCTAAAATCTTCAAAGTGGCGCCATTTCTCGAGCTTTTGATGGATTTCGATGTACTACACGTCAAAACAACGGTCTCTTCCAGTACTTTAAGACTAGCGTGCCAGTTTTGCCGTATTTGGAGTAGAAAACCCGAAAATGTGGTTTTTGTAAGCTAACCTGAATCTCTCAAAGTTACTTGTGTACCCTAAAATCTTCAAAGTGGCGCCATTTCTCGAGCTTTTGATGGATTTCGATGCACTATACGGCAATACAACGTTCTCTTAATGTAGATTGCGTTTAGTGCATGGAAGTTTCCTGTATTTTGAGTAACAATACCAGAAAATGGCCTTTTTCTAACCTAAGCATAACCTCTAGGTCTCAAATAAAGAAATTATGGGATGGATCTAAGTCAAGTCAATTATGGGATAGAAAGGCCAGAAAAGTCTTCAACTGTCATTTGCCCTTTCAAGAAAACGGCAAAAACACGAGTTACTGGCTTTTAAAGCTTAAAGGCACACAATAATTCTTGTGTACCTTACAATCTTCAAAGTGGCGCCATTTCTCGAGCTTTTGATGGATTTCGATGTACTACACGTCAAAACAACGGTCTCTTCCAGTACTTTAAGACTAGCGTGCCAGTTTTGCCGTATTTGGAGTAGAAAACCCGAAAATGTGGTTTTTGTAAGCTAACCTGAATCTCTCAAAGTTACTTGTGTACCCTAAAATCTTCAAAGTGGCGCCATTTCTCGAGCTTTTGATGGATTTCGATGTACTACACGTCAAAACAACGGTCTCTTCCAGTACTTTAAGACTAGCGTGCCAGTTTTGCCGTATTTGGAGTAGAAAACCCGAAAATGTGGTTTTTGTAAGCTAACCTGAATCTCTCAAAGTTACTTGTGTACCCTAAAATCTTCAAAGTGGCGCCATTTCTCGAGCTTTTGATGGATTTCGATGTACTACACGTCAAAACAACGGTCTCTTCCAGTACTTTAAGACTAGCGTGCCAGTTTTGCCGTATTTGGAGTAGAAAACCCGAAAATGTGGTTTTTGTAAGCTAACCTGAATCTCTCAAAGTTACTTGTGTACCCTAAAATCTTCAAAGTGGCGCCATTTCTCGAGCTTTTGATGGATTTCGATGTACTACACGTCAAAACAACGGTCTCTTCCAGTACTTTAAGACTAGCGTGCCAGTTTTGCCGTATTTGGAGTAGAAAACCCGAAAATGTGGTTTTTGTAAGCTAACCTGAATCTCTCAAAGTTACTTGTGTACCCTAAAATCTTCAAAGTGGCGCCATTTCTCGAGCTTTTGATGGATTTCGATGTACTACACGTCAAAACAACGGTCTCTTCCAGTACTTTAAGACTAGCGTGCCAGTTTTGCCGTATTTGGAGTAGAAAACCCGAAAATGTGGTTTTTGTAAGCTAACCTGAATCTCTCAAAGTTACTTGTGTACCCTAAAATCTTCAAAGTGGCGCCATTTCTCGAGCTTTTGATGGATTTCGATGTACTACACGTCAAAACAACGGTCTCTTCCAGTACTTTAAGACTAGCGTGCCAGTTTTGCCGTATTTGGAGTAGAAAACCCGAAAATGTGGTTTTTGTAAGCTAACCTGAATCTCTCAAAGTTACTTGTGTACCCTAAAATCTTCAAAGTGGCGCCATTTCTCGAGCTTTTGATGGATTTCGATGCACTATACGGCAATACAACGTTCTCTTAATGTAGATTGCGTTTAGTGCATGGAAGTTTCCTGTATTTTGAGTAACAATACCAGAAAATGGCCTTTTTCTAACCTAAGCATAACCTCTAGGTCTCAAATAAAGAAATTATGGGATGGATCTAAGTCAAGTCAATTATGGGATAGAAAGGCCAGAAAAGTCTTCAACTGTCATTTGCCCTTTCAAGAAAACGGCAAAAACACGAGTTACTGGCTTTTAAAGCTTAAAGGCACACAAGATCTAACATGTTTTCACAAAAGGGGGTGTTAGGTTCAAAGGCTCCTTTTGTGAAAACATGCTAGATCTTGTGTACCTTACAATCTTCAAAGTGGCGCCATTTCTCGAGCTTTTGATGGATTTCGATGTACTACACGTCAAAACAACGGTCTCTTCCAGTACTTTAAGACTAGCGTGCCAGTTTTGCCGTATTTGGAGTAGAAAACCCGAAAATGTGGTTTTTGTAAGCTAACCTGAATCTCTCAAAGTTACTTGTGTACCCTAAAATCTTCAAAGTGGCGCCATTTCTCGAGCTTTTGATGGATTTCGATGTACTACACGTCAAAACAACGGTCTCTTCCAGTACTTTAAGACTAGCGTGCCAGTTTTGCCGTATTTGGAGTAGAAAACCCGAAAATGTGGTTTTTGTAAGCTAACCTGAATCTCTCAAAGTTACTTGTGTACCCTAAAATCTTCAAAGTGGCGCCATTTCTCGAGCTTTTGATGGATTTCGATGTACTACACGTCAAAACAACGGTCTCTTCCAGTACTTTAAGACTAGCGTGCCAGTTTTGCCGTATTTGGAGTAGAAAACCCGAAAATGTGGTTTTTGTAAGCTAACCTGAATCTCTCAAAGTTACTTGTGTACCCTAAAATCTTCAAAGTGGCGCCATTTCTCGAGCTTTTGATGGATTTCGATGTACTACACGTCAAAACAACGGTCTCTTCCAGTACTTTAAGACTAGCGTGCCAGTTTTGCCGTATTTGGAGTAGAAAACCCGAAAATGTGGTTTTTGTAAGCTAACCTGAATCTCTCAAAGTTACTTGTGTACCCTAAAATCTTCAAAGTGGCGCCATTTCTCGAGCTTTTGATGGATTTCGATGTACTACACGTCAAAACAACGGTCTCTTCCAGTACTTTAAGACTAGCGTGCCAGTTTTGCCGTATTTGGAGTAGAAAACCCGAAAATGTGGTTTTTGTAAGCTAACCTGAATCTCTCAAAGTTACTTGTGTACCCTAAAATCTTCAAAGTGGCGCCATTTCTCGAGCTTTTGATGGATTTCGATGCACTATACGGCAATACAACGTTCTCTTAATGTAGATTGCGTTTAGTGCATGGAAGTTTCCTGTATTTTGAGTAACAATACCAGAAAATGGCCTTTTTCTAACCTAAGCATAACCTCTAGGTCTCAAATAAAGAAATTATGGGATGGATCTAAGTCAAGTCAATTATGGGATAGAAAGGCCAGAAAAGTCTTCAACTGTCATTTGCCCTTTCAAGAAAACGGCAAAAACACGAGTTACTGGCTTTTAAAGCTTAAAGGCACACAAGATCTAACATGTTTTCACAAAAGGGGGTGTTAGGTTCAAAGGCTCCTTTTGTGAAAACATGCTAGATCTTGTGTACCTTACAATCTTCAAAGTGGCGCCATTTCTCGAGCTTTTGATGGATTTCGATGTACTACACGTCAAAACAACGGTCTCTTCCAGTACTTTAAGACTAGCGTGCCAGTTTTGCCGTATTTGGAGTAGAAAACCCGAAAATGTGGTTTTTGTAAGCTAACCTGAATCTCTCAAAGTTACTTGTGTACCCTAAAATCTTCAAAGTGGCGCCATTTCTCGAGCTTTTGATGGATTTCGATGTACTACACGTCAAAACAACGGTCTCTTCCAGTACTTTAAGACTAGCGTGCCCGTTTTGCCGTATTTGGAGTAGAAAACCCGAAAATGTGGTTTTTGTAAGCTAACCTGAATCTCTCAAAGTTACTTGTGTACCCTAAAATCTTCAAAGTGGCGCCATTTCTCGAGCTTTTGATGGATTTCGATGTACTACACGTCAAAACAACGGTCTCTTCCAGTACTTTAAGACTAGCGTGCCAGTTTTGCCGTATTTGGAGTAGAAAACCCGAAAATGTGGTTTTTGTAAGCTAACCTGAATCTCTCAAAGTTACTTGTGTACCCTAAAATCTTCAAAGTGGCGCCATTTCTCGAGCTTTTGATGGATTTCGATGTACTACACGTCAAAACAACGGTCTCTTCCAGTACTTTAAGACTAGCGTGCCAGTTTTGCCGTATTTGGAGTAGAAAACCCGAAAATGTGGTTTTTGTAAGCTAACCTGAATCTCTCAAAGTTACTTGTGTACCCTAAAATCTTCAAAGTGGCGCCATTTCTCGAGCTTTTGATGGATTTCGATGCACTATACGGCAATACAACGTTCTCTTAATGTAGATTGCGTTTAGTGCATGGAAGTTTCCTGTATTTTGAGTAACAATACCAGAAAATGGCCTTTTTCTAACCTAAGCATAACCTCTAGGTCTCAAATAAAGAAATTATGGGATGGATCTAAGTCAAGTCAATTATGGGATAGAAAGGCCAGAAAAGTCTTCAACTGTCATTTGCCCTTTCAAGAAAACGGCAAAAACACGAGTTACTGGCTTTTAAAGCTTAAAGGCACACAAGATCTAGCATGTTTTCACAAAAGGGGGTGTTAGGTTCAAAGGCTCCTTTTGTGAAAACATGCTAGATCTTGTGTACCTTACAATCTTCAAAGTGGCGCCATTTCTCGAGCTTTTGATGGATTTCGATGTACTACACGTCAAAACAACGGTCTCTTCCAGTACTTTAAGACTAGCGTGCCAGTTTTGCCGTATTTGGAGTAGAAAACCCGAAAATGTGGTTTTTGTAAGCTAACCTGAATCTCTCAAAGTTACTTGTGTACCCTAAAATCTTCAAAGTGGCGCCATTTCTCGAGCTTTTGATGGATTTCGATGTACTACACGTCAAAACAACGGTCTCTTCCAGTACTTTAAGACTAGCGTGCCAGTTTTGCCGTATTTGGAGTAGAAAACCCGAAAATGTGGTTTTTGTAAGCTAACCTGAATCTCTCAAAGTTACTTGTGTACCCTAAAATCTTCAAAGTGGCGCCATTTCTCGAGCTTTTGATGGATTTCGATGTACTACACGTCAAAACAACGGTCTCTTCCAGTACTTTAAGACTAGCGTGCCAGTTTTGCCGTATTTGGAGTAGAAAACCCGAAAATGTGGTTTTTGTAAGCTAACCTGAATCTCTCAAAGTTACTTGTGTACCCTAAAATCTTCAAAGTGGCGCCATTTCTCGAGCTTTTGATGGATTTCGATGTACTACACGTCAAAACAACGGTCTCTTCCAGTACTTTAAGACTAGCGTGCCAGTTTTGCCGTATTTGGAGTAGAAAACCCGAAAATGTGGTTTTTGTAAGCTAACCTGAATCTCTCAAAGTTACTTGTGTACCCTAAAATCTTCAAAGTGGCGCCATTTCTCGAGCTTTTGATGGATTTCGATGCACTATACGGCAATACAACGTTCTCTTAATGTAGATTGCGTTTAGTGCATGGAAGTTTCCTGTATTTTGAGTAACAATACCAGAAAATGGCCTTTTTCTAACCTAAGCATAACCTCTAGGTCTCAAATAAAGAAATTATGGGATGGATCTAAGTCAAGTCAATTATGGGATAGAAAGGCCAGAAAAGTCTTCAACTGTCATTTGCCCTTTCAAGAAAACGGCAAAAACACGAGTTACTGGCTTTTAAAGCTTAAAGGCACACAAGATCTAGCATGTTTTCACAAAAGGGGGTGTTAGGTTCAAAGGCTCCTTTTGTGAAAACATGCTAGATCTTGTGTACCTTACAATCTTCAAAGTGGCGCCATTTCTCGAGCTTTTGATGGATTTCGATGTACTACACGTCAAAACAACGGTCTCTTCCAGTACTTTAAGACTAGCGTGCCAGTTTTGCCGTATTTGGAGTAGAAAACCCGAAAATGTGGTTTTTGTAAGCTAACCTGAATCTCTCAAAGTTACTTGTGTACCCTAAAATCTTCAAAGTGGCGCCATTTCTCGAGCTTTTGATGGATTTCGATGCACTATACGGCAATACAACGTTCTCTTAATGTAGATTGCGTTTAGTGCATGGAAGTTTCCTGTATTTTGAGTAACAATACCAGAAAATGGCCTTTTTCTAACCTAAGCATAACCTCTAGGTCTCAAATAAAGAAATTATGGGATGGATCTAAGTCAAGTCAATTATGGGATAGAAAGGCCAGAAAAGTCTTCAACTGTCATTTGCCCTTTCAAGAAAACGGCAAAAACACGAGTTACTGGCTTTTAAAGCTTAAAGGCACACAAGATCTAGCATGTTTTCACAAAAGGGGGTGTTAGGTTCAAAGGCTCCTTTTGTGAAAACATGCTAGATCTTGTGTACCTTACAATCTTCAAAGTGGCGCCATTTCTCGAGCTTTTGATGGATTTCGATGTACTACACGTCAAAACAACGGTCTCTTCCAGTACTTTAAGACTAGCGTGCCAGTTTTGCCGTATTTGGAGTAGAAAACCCGAAAATGTGGTTTTTGTAAGCTAACCTGAATCTCTCAAAGTTACTTGTGTACCCTAAAATCTTCAAAGTGGCGCCATTTCTCGAGCTTTTGATGGATTTCGATGCACTATACGGCAATACAACGTTCTCTTAATGTAGATTGCGTTTAGTGCATGGAAGTTTCCTGTATTTTGAGTAACAATACCAGAAAATGGCCTTTTTCTAACCTAAGCATAACCTCTAGGTCTCAAATAAAGAAATTATGGGATGGATCTAAGTCAAGTCAATTATGGGATAGAAAGGCCAGAAAAGTCTTCAACTGTCATTTGCCCTTTCAAGAAAACGGCAAAAACACGAGTTACTGGCTTTTAAAGCTTAAAGGCACACAAGATCTAGCATGTTTTCACAAAAGGGGGTGTTAGGTTCAAAGGCTCCTTTTGTGAAAACATGCTAGATCTTGTGTACCTTACAATCTTCAAAGTGGCGCCATTTCTCGAGCTTTTGATGGATTTCGATGTACTACACGTCAAAACAACGGTCTCTTCCAGTACTTTAAGACTAGCGTGCCAGTTTTGCCGTATTTGGAGTAGAAAACCCGAAAATGTGGTTTTTGTAAGCTAACCTGAATCTCTCAAAGTTACTTGTGTACCCTAAAATCTTCAAAGTGGCGCCATTTCTCGAGCTTTTGATGGATTTCGATGCACTATACGGCAATACAACGTTCTCTTAATGTAGATTGCGTTTAGTGCATGGAAGTTTCCTGTATTTTGAGTAACAATACCAGAAAATGGCCTTTTTCTAACCTAAGCATAACCTCTAGGTCTCAAATAAAGAAATTATGGGATGGATCTAAGTCAAGTCAATTATGGGATAGAAAGGCCAGAAAAGTCTTCAACTGTCATTTGCCCTTTCAAGAAAACGGCAAAAACACGAGTTACTGGCTTTTAAAGCTTAAAGGCACACAAGATCTAGCATGTTTTCACAAAAGGGGGTGTTAGGTTCAAAGGCTCCTTTTGTGAAAACATGCTAGATCTTGTGTACCTTACAATCTTCAAAGTGGCGCCATTTCTCGAGCTTTTGATGGATTTCGATGTACTACACGTCAAAACAACGGTCTCTTCCAGTACTTTAAGACTAGCGTGCCAGTTTTGCCGTATTTGGAGTAGAAAACCCGAAAATGTGGTTTTTGTAAGCTAACCTGAATCTCTCAAAGTTACTTGTGTACCCTAAAATCTTCAAAGTGGCGCCATTTCTCGAGCTTTTGATGGATTTCGATGCACTATACGGCAATACAACGTTCTCTTAATGTAGATTGCGTTTAGTGCATGGAAGTTTCCTGTATTTTGAGTAACAATACCAGAAAATGGCCTTTTTCTAACCTAAGCATAACCTCTAGGTCTCAAATAAAGAAATTATGGGATGGATCTAAGTCAAGTCAATTATGGGATAGAAAGGCCAGAAAAGTCTTCAACTGTCATTTGCCCTTTCAAGAAAACGGCAAAAACACGAGTTACTGGCTTTTAAAGCTTAAAGGCACACAAGATCTAGCATGTTTTCACAAAAGGGGGTGTTAGGTTCAAAGGCTCCTTTTGTGAAAACATGCTAGATCTTGTGTACCTTACAATCTTCAAAGTGGCGCCATTTCTCGAGCTTTTGATGGATTTCGATGTACTACACGTCAAAACAACGGTCTCTTCCAGTACTTTAAGACTAGCGTGCCAGTTTTGCCGTATTTGGAGTAGAAAACCCGAAAATGTGGTTTTTGTAAGCTAACCTGAATCTCTCAAAGTTACTTGTGTACCCTAAAATCTTCAAAGTGGCGCCATTTCTCGAGCTTTTGATGGATTTCGATGTACTACACGTCAAAACAACGGTCTCTTCCAGTACTTTAAGACTAGCGTGCCAGTTTTGCCGTATTTGGAGTAGAAAACCCGAAAATGTGGTTTTTGTAAGCTAACCTGAATCTCTCAAAGTTACTTGTGTACCTTAAAATCTTCAAAGTGGCGCCATTTCTCGAGCTTTTGATGGATTTCGATGCACTATACGGCAATACAACGTTCTCTTAATGTAGATTGCGTTTAGTGCATGGAAGTTTCCTGTATTTTGAGTAACAATACCAGAAAATGGCCTTTTTCTAACCTAAGCATAACCTCTAGGTCTCAAATAAAGAAATTATGGGATGGATCTAAGTCAAGTCAATTATGGGATAGAAAGGCCAGAAAAGTCTTCAACTGTCATTTGCCCTTTCAAGAAAACGGCAAAAACACGAGTTACTGGCTTTTAAAGCTTAAAGGCACACAAGAATTCTTGTGTACCTTACAATCTTCAAAGTGGCGCCATTTCTCGAGCTTTTGATGGATTTCGATGTACTACACGTCAAAACAACGGTCTCTTCCAGTACTTTAAGACTAGCGTGCCAGTTTTGCCGTATTTGGAGTAGAAAACCCGAAAATGTGGTTTTTGTAAGCTAACCTGAATCTCTCAAAGTTACTTGTGTACCCTAAAATCTTCAAAGTGGCGCCATTTCTCGAGCTTTTGATGGATTTCGATGTACTACACGTCAAAACAACGGTCTCTTCCAGTACTTTAAGACTAGCGTGCCAGTTTTGCCGTATTTGGAGTAGAAAACCCGAAAATGTGGTTTTTGTAAGCTAACCTGAATCTCTCAAAGTTACTTGTGTACCCTAAAATCTTCAAAGTGGCGCCATTTCTCGAGCTTTTGATGGATTTCGATGTACTACACGTCAAAACAACGGTCTCTTCCAGTACTTTAAGACTAGCGTGCCAGTTTTGCCGTATTTGGAGTAGAAAACCCGAAAATGTGGTTTTTGTAAGCTAACCTGAATCTCTCAAAGTTACTTGTGTACCCTAAAATCTTCAAAGTGGCGCCATTTCTCGAGCTTTTGATGGATTTCGATGTACTACACGTCAAAACAACGGTCTCTTCCAGTACTTTAAGACTAGCGTGCCAGTTTTGCCGTATTTGGAGTAGAAAACCCGAAAATGTGGTTTTTGTAAGCTAACCTGAATCTCTCAAAGTTACTTGTGTACCCTAAAATCTTCAAAGTGGCGCCATTTCTCGAGCTTTTGATGGATTTCGATGTACTACACGTCAAAACAACGGTCTCTTCCAGTACTTTAAGACTAGCGTGCCAGTTTTGCCGTATTTGGAGTAGAAAACCCGAAAATGTGGTTTTTGTAAGCTAACCTGAATCTCTCAAAGTTACTTGTGTACCCTAAAATCTTCAAAGTGGCGCCATTTCTCGAGCTTTTGATGGATTTCGATGCACTATACGGCAATACAACGTTCTCTTAATGTAGATTGCGTTTAGTGCATGGAAGTTTCCTGTATTTTGAGTAACAATACCAGAAAATGGCCTTTTTCTAACCTAAGCATAACCTCTAGGTCTCAAATAAAGAAATTATGGGATGGATCTAAGTCAAGTCAATTATGGGATAGAAAGGCCAGAAAAGTCTTCAACTGTCATTTGCCCTTTCAAGAAAACGGCAAAAACACGAGTTACTGGCTTTTAAAGCTTAAAGGCACACAAGATCTAACATGTTTTCACAAAAGGGGGTGTTAGGTTCAAAGGCTCCTTTTGTGAAAACATGCTAGATCTTGTGTACCTTACAATCTTCAAAGTGGCGCCATTTCTCGAGCTTTTGATGGATTTCGATGTACTACACGTCAAAACAACGGTCTCTTCCAGTACTTTAAGACTAGCGTGCCAGTTTTGCCGTATTTGGAGTAGAAAACCCGAAAATGTGGTTTTTGTAAGCTAACCTGAATCTCTCAAAGTTACTTGTGTACCCTAAAATCTTCAAAGTGGCGCCATTTCTCGAGCTTTTGATGGATTTCGATGTACTACACGTCAAAACAACGGTCTCTTCCAGTACTTTAAGACTAGCGTGCCAGTTTTGCCGTATTTGGAGTAGAAAACCCGAAAATGTGGTTTTTGTAAGCTAACCTGAATCTCTCAAAGTTACTTGTGTACCCTAAAATCTTCAAAGTGGCGCCATTTCTCGAGCTTTTGATGGATTTCGATGTACTACACGTCAAAACAACGGTCTCTTCCAGTACTTTAAGACTAGCGTGCCAGTTTTGCCGTATTTGGAGTAGAAAACCCGAAAATGTGGTTTTTGTAAGCTAACCTGAATCTCTCAAAGTTACTTGTGTACCCTAAAATCTTCAAAGTGGCGCCATTTCTCGAGCTTTTGATGGATTTCGATGTACTACACGTCAAAACAACGGTCTCTTCCAGTACTTTAAGACTAGCGTGCCAGTTTTGCCGTATTTGGAGTAGAAAACCCGAAAATGTGGTTTTTGTAAGCTAACCTGAATCTCTCAAAGTTACTTGTGTACCCTAAAATCTTCAAAGTGGCGCCATTTCTCGAGCTTTTGATGGATTTCGATGTACTACACGTCAAAACAACGGTCTCTTCCAGTACTTTAAGACTAGCGTGCCAGTTTTGCCGTATTTGGAGTAGAAAACCCGAAAATGTGGTTTTTGTAAGCTAACCTGAATCTCTCAAAGTTACTTGTGTACCCTAAAATCTTCAAAGTGGCGCCATTTCTCGAGCTTTTGATGGATTTCGATGCACTATACGGCAATACAACGTTCTCTTAATGTAGATTGCGTTTAGTGCATGGAAGTTTCCTGTATTTTGAGTAACAATACCAGAAAATGGCCTTTTTCTAACCTAAGCATAACCTCTAGGTCTCAAATAAAGAAATTATGGGATGGATCTAAGTCAAGTCAATTATGGGATAGAAAGGCCAGAAAAGTCTTCAACTGTCATTTGCCCTTTCAAGAAAACGGCAAAAACACGAGTTACTGGCTTTTAAAGCTTAAAGGCACACAAGATCTAACATGTTTTCACAAAAGGGGGTGTTAGGTTCAAAGGCTCCTTTTGTGAAAACATGCTAGATCTTGTGTACCTTACAATCTTCAAAGTGGCGCCATTTCTCGAGCTTTTGATGGATTTCGATGTACTACACGTCAAAACAACGGTCTCTTCCAGTACTTTAAGACTAGCGTGCCAGTTTTGCCGTATTTGGAGTAGAAAACCCGAAAATGTGGTTTTTGTAAGCTAACCTGAATCTCTCAAAGTTACTTGTGTACCCTAAAATCTTCAAAGTGGCGCCATTTCTCGAGCTTTTGATGGATTTCGATGTACTACACGTCAAAACAACGGTCTCTTCCAGTACTTTAAGACTAGCGTGCCAGTTTTGCCGTATTTGGAGTAGAAAACCCGAAAATGTGGTTTTTGTAAGCTAACCTGAATCTCTCAAAGTTACTTGTGTACCCTAAAATCTTCAAAGTGGCGCCATTTCTCGAGCTTTTGATGGATTTCGATGTACTACACGTCAAAACAACGGTCTCTTCCAGTACTTTAAGACTAGCGTGCCAGTTTTGCCGTATTTGGAGTAGAAAACCCGAAAATGTGGTTTTTGTAAGCTAACCTGAATCTCTCAAAGTTACTTGTGTACCCTAAAATCTTCAAAGTGGCGCCATTTCTCGAGCTTTTGATGGATTTCGATGTACTACACGTCAAAACAACGGTCTCTTCCAGTACTTTAAGACTAGCGTGCCAGTTTTGCCGTATTTGGAGTAGAAAACCCGAAAATGTGGTTTTTGTAAGCTAACCTGAATCTCTCAAAGTTACTTGTGTACCCTAAAATCTTCAAAGTGGCGCCATTTCTCGAGCTTTTGATGGATTTCGATGCACTATACGGCAATACAACGTTCTCTTAATGTAGATTGCGTTTAGTGCATGGAAGTTTCCTGTATTTTGAGTAACAATACCAGAAAATGGCCTTTTTCTAACCTAAGCATAACCTCTAGGTCTCAAATAAAGAAATTATGGGATGGATCTAAGTCAAGTCAATTATGGGATAGAAAGGCCAGAAAAGTCTTCAACTGTCATTTGCCCTTTCAAGAAAACGGCAAAAACACGAGTTACTGGCTTTTAAAGCTTAAAGGCACACAAGATCTAACATGTTTTCACAAAAGGGGGTGTTAGGTTCAAAGGCTCCTTTTGTGAAAACATGCTAGATCTTGTGTACCTTACAATCTTCAAAGTGGCGCCATTTCTCGAGCTTTTGATGGATTTCGATGTACTACACGTCAAAACAACGGTCTCTTCCAGTACTTTAAGACTAGCGTGCCAGTTTTGCCGTATTTGGAGTAGAAAACCCGAAAATGTGGTTTTTGTAAGCTAACCTGAATCTCTCAAAGTTACTTGTGTACCCTAAAATCTTCAAAGTGGCGCCATTTCTCGAGCTTTTGATGGATTTCGATGTACTACACGTCAAAACAACGGTCTCTTCCAGTACTTTAAGACTAGCGTGCCAGTTTTGCCGTATTTGGAGTAGAAAACCCGAAAATGTGGTTTTTGTAAGCTAACCTGAATCTCTCAAAGTTACTTGTGTACCCTAAAATCTTCAAAGTGGCGCCATTTCTCGAGCTTTTGATGGATTTCGATGTACTACACGTCAAAACAACGGTCTCTTCCAGTACTTTAAGACTAGCGTGCCAGTTTTGCCGTATTTGGAGTAGAAAACCCGAAAATGTGGTTTTTGTAAGCTAACCTGAATCTCTCAAAGTTACTTGTGTACCCTAAAATCTTCAAAGTGGCGCCATTTCTCGAGCTTTTGATGGATTTCGATGTACTACACGTCAAAACAACGGTCTCTTCCAGTACTTTAAGACTAGCGTGCCAGTTTTGCCGTATTTGGAGTAGAAAACCCGAAAATGTGGTTTTTGTAAGCTAACCTGAATCTCTCAAAGTTACTTGTGTACCCTAAAATCTTCAAAGTGGCGCCATTTCTCGAGCTTTTGATGGATTTCGATGCACTATACGGCAATACAACGTTCTCTTAATGTAGATTGCGTTTAGTGCATGGAAGTTTCCTGTATTTTGAGTAACAATACCAGAAAATGGCCTTTTTCTAACCTAAGCATAACCTCTAGGTCTCAAATAAAGAAATTATGGGATGGATCTAAGTCAAGTCAATTATGGGATAGAAAGGCCAGAAAAGTCTTCAACTGTCATTTGCCCTTTCAAGAAAACGGCAAAAACACGAGTTACTGGCTTTTAAAGCTTAAAGGCACACAAGATCTAACATGTTTTCACAAAAGGGGGTGTTAGGTTCAAAGGCTCCTTTTGTGAAAACATGCTAGATCTTGTGTACCTTACAATCTTCAAAGTGGCGCCATTTCTCGAGCTTTTGATGGATTTCGATGTACTACACGTCAAAACAACGGTCTCTTCCAGTACTTTAAGACTAGCGTGCCAGTTTTGCCGTATTTGGAGTAGAAAACCCGAAAATGTGGTTTTTGTAAGCTAACCTGAATCTCTCAAAGTTACTTGTGTACCCTAAAATCTTCAAAGTGGCGCCATTTCTCGAGCTTTTGATGGATTTCGATGTACTACACGTCAAAACAACGGTCTCTTCCAGTACTTTAAGACTAGCGTGCCCGTTTTGCCGTATTTGGAGTAGAAAACCCGAAAATGTGGTTTTTGTAAGCTAACCTGAATCTCTCAAAGTTACTTGTGTACCCTAAAATCTTCAAAGTGGCGCCATTTCTCGAGCTTTTGATGGATTTCGATGTACTACACGTCAAAACAACGGTCTCTTCCAGTACTTTAAGACTAGCGTGCCAGTTTTGCCGTATTTGGAGTAGAAAACCCGAAAATGTGGTTTTTGTAAGCTAACCTGAATCTCTCAAAGTTACTTGTGTACCCTAAAATCTTCAAAGTGGCGCCATTTCTCGAGCTTTTGATGGATTTCGATGTACTACACGTCAAAACAACGGTCTCTTCCAGTACTTTAAGACTAGCGTGCCAGTTTTGCCGTATTTGGAGTAGAAAACCCGAAAATGTGGTTTTTGTAAGCTAACCTGAATCTCTCAAAGTTACTTGTGTACCCTAAAATCTTCAAAGTGGCGCCATTTCTCGAGCTTTTGATGGATTTCGATGCACTATACGGCAATACAACGTTCTCTTAATGTAGATTGCGTTTAGTGCATGGAAGTTTCCTGTATTTTGAGTAACAATACCAGAAAATGGCCTTTTTCTAACCTAAGCATAACCTCTAGGTCTCAAATAAAGAAATTATGGGATGGATCTAAGTCAAGTCAATTATGGGATAGAAAGGCCAGAAAAGTCTTCAACTGTCATTTGCCCTTTCAAGAAAACGGCAAAAACACGAGTTACTGGCTTTTAAAGCTTAAAGGCACACAAGATCTAGCATGTTTTCACAAAAGGGGGTGTTAGGTTCAAAGGCTCCTTTTGTGAAAACATGCTAGATCTTGTGTACCTTACAATCTTCAAAGTGGCGCCATTTCTCGAGCTTTTGATGGATTTCGATGTACTACACGTCAAAACAACGGTCTCTTCCAGTACTTTAAGACTAGCGTGCCAGTTTTGCCGTATTTGGAGTAGAAAACCCGAAAATGTGGTTTTTGTAAGCTAACCTGAATCTCTCAAAGTTACTTGTGTACCCTAAAATCTTCAAAGTGGCGCCATTTCTCGAGCTTTTGATGGATTTCGATGTACTACACGTCAAAACAACGGTCTCTTCCAGTACTTTAAGACTAGCGTGCCAGTTTTGCCGTATTTGGAGTAGAAAACCCGAAAATGTGGTTTTTGTAAGCTAACCTGAATCTCTCAAAGTTACTTGTGTACCTTAAAATCTTCAAAGTGGCGCCATTTCTCGAGCTTTTGATGGATTTCGATGCACTATACGGCAATACAACGTTCTCTTAATGTAGATTGCGTTTAGTGCATGGAAGTTTCCTGTATTTTGAGTAACAATACCAGAAAATGGCCTTTTTCTAACCTAAGCATAACCTCTAGGTCTCAAATAAAGAAATTATGGGATGGATCTAAGTCAAGTCAATTATGGGATAGAAAGGCCAGAAAAGTCTTCAACTGTCATTTGCCCTTTCAAGCAAACGGCAAAAACACGAGTTACTGGCTTTTAAAGCTTAAAGGCACACAAGAATTATTGTGTACCTTACAATCTTCAAAGTGGCGCCATTTCTCGAGCTTTTGATGGATTTCGATGTACTACACGTCAAAACAACGGTCTCTTCCAGTACTTTAAGACTAGCGTGCCAGTTTTGCCGTATTTGGAGTAGAAAACCCGAAAATGTGGTTTTTGTAAGCTAACCTGAATCTCTCAAAGTTACTTGTGTACCCTAAAATCTTCAAAGTGGCGCCATTTCTCGAGCTTTTGATGGATTTCGATGTACTACACGTCAAAACAACGGTCTCTTCCAGTACTTTAAGACTAGCGTGCCAGTTTTGCCGTATTTGGAGTAGAAAACCCGAAAATGTGGTTTTTGTAAGCTAACCTGAATCTCTCAAAGTTACTTGTGTACCCTAAAATCTTCAAAGTGGCGCCATTTCTCGAGCTTTTGATGGATTTCGATGCACTATACGGCAATACAACGTTCTCTTAATGTAGATTGCGTTTAGTGCATGGAAGTTTCCTGTATTTTGAGTAACAATACCAGAAAATGGCCTTTTTCTAACCTAAGCATAACCTCTAGGTCTCAAATAAAGAAATTATGGGATGGATCTAAGTCAAGTCAATTATGGGATAGAAAGGCCAGAAAAGTCTTCAACTGTCATTTGCCCTTTCAAGAAAACGGCAAAAACACGAGTTACTGGCTTTTAAAGCTTAAAGGCACACAAGATCTAGCATGTTTTCACAAAAGGGGGTGTTAGGTTCAAAGGCTCCTTTTGTGAAAACATGCTAGATCTTGTGTACCTTACAATCTTCAAAGTGGCGCCATTTCTCGAGCTTTTGATGGATTTCGATGTACTACACGTCAAAACAACGGTCTCTTCCAGTACTTTAAGACTAGCGTGCCAGTTTTGCCGTATTTGGAGTAGAAAACCCGAAAATGTGGTTTTTGTAAGCTAACCTGAATCTCTCAAAGTTACTTGTGTACCCTAAAATCTTCAAAGTGGCGCCATTTCTCGAGCTTTTGATGGATTTCGATGTACTACACGTCAAAACAACGGTCTCTTCCAGTACTTTAAGACTAGCGTGCCAGTTTTGCCGTATTTGGAGTAGAAAACCCGAAAATGTGGTTTTTGTAAGCTAACCTGAATCTCTCAAAGTTACTTGTGTACCTTAAAATCTTCAAAGTGGCGCCATTTCTCGAGCTTTTGATGGATTTCGATGCACTATACGGCAATACAACGTTCTCTTAATGTATATTGCGTTTAGTGCATGGAAGTTTCCTGTATTTTGAGTAACAATACCAGAAAATGGCCTTTTTCTAACCTAAGCATAACCTCTAGGTCTCAAATAAAGAAATTATGGGATGGATCTAAGTCAAGTCAATTATGGGATAGAAAGGCCAGAAAAGTCTTCAACTGTCATTTGCCCTTTCAAGCAAACGGCAAAAACACGAGTTACTGGCTTTTAAAGCTTAAAGGCACACAAGAATTCTTGTGTACCTTACAATCTTCAAAGTGGCGCCATTTCTCGAGCTTTTGATGGATTTCGATGTACTACACGTCAAAACAACGGTCTCTTCCAGTACTTTAAGACTAGCGTGCCAGTTTTGCCGTATTTGGAGTAGAAAACCCGAAAATGTGGTTTTTGTAAGCTAACCTGAATCTCTCAAAGTTACTTGTGTACCCTAAAATCTTCAAAGTGGCGCCATTTCTCGAGCTTTTGATGGATTTCGATGTACTACACGTCAAAACAACGGTCTCTTCCAGTACTTTCAGACTAGCGTGCCCGTTTTGCCGTATTTGGAGTAGAAAACCCGAAAATGTGGTTTTTGTAAGCTAACCTGAATCTCTCAAAGTTACTTGTGTACCCTAAAATCTTCAAAGTGGCGCCATTTCTCGAGCTTTTGATGGATTTCGATGTACTACACGTCAAAACAACGGTCTCTTCCAGTACTTTAAGACTAGCGTGCCAGTTTTGCCGTATTTGGAGTAGAAAACCCGAAAATGTGGTTTTTGTAAGCTAACCTGAATCTCTCAAAGTTACTTGTGTACCCTAAAATCTTCAAAGTGGCGCCATTTCTCGAGCTTTTGATGGATTTCGATGTACTACACGTCAAAACAACGGTCTCTTCCAGTACTTTAAGACTAGCGTGCCAGTTTTGCCGTATTTGGAGTAGAAAACCCGAAAATGTGGTTTTTGTAAGCTAACCTGAATCTCTCAAAGTTACTTGTGTACCCTAAAATCTTCAAAGTGGCGCCATTTCTCGAGCTTTTGATGGATTTCGATGCACTATACGGCAATACAACGTTCTCTTAATGTAGATTGCGTTTAGTGCATGGAAGTTTCCTGTATTTTGAGTAACAATACCAGAAAATGGCCTTTTTCTAACCTAAGCATAACCTCTAGGTCTCAAATAAAGAAATTATGGGATGGATCTAAGTCAAGTCAATTATGGGATAGAAAGGCCAGAAAAGTCTTCAACTGTCATTTGCCCTTTCAAGAAAACGGCAAAAACACGAGTTACTGGCTTTTAAAGCTTAAAGGCACACAAGATCTAGCATGTTTTCACAAAAGGGGGTGTTAGGTTCAAAGGCTCCTTTTGTGAAAACATGCTAGATCTTGTGTACCTTACAATCTTCAAAGTGGCGCCATTTCTCGAGCTTTTGATGGATTTCGATGTACTACACGTCAAAACAACGGTCTCTTCCAGTACTTTAAGACTAGCGTGCCAGTTTTGCCGTATTTGGAGTAGAAAACCCGAAAATGTGGTTTTTGTAAGCTAACCTGAATCTCTCAAAGTTACTTGTGTACCCTAAAATCTTCAAAGTGGCGCCATTTCTCGAGCTTTTGATGGATTTCGATGTACTACACGTCAAAACAACGGTCTCTTCCAGTACTTTAAGACTAGCGTGCCCGTTTTGCCGTATTTGGAGTAGAAAACCCGAAAATGTGGTTTTTGTAAGCTAACCTGAATCTCTCAAAGTTACTTGTGTACCCTAAAATCTTCAAAGTGGCGCCATTTCTCGAGCTTTTGATGGATTTCGATGTACTACACGTCAAAACAACGGTCTCTTCCAGTACTTTAAGACTAGCGTGCCAGTTTTGCCGTATTTGGAGTAGAAAACCCGAAAATGTGGTTTTTGTAAGCTAACCTGAATCTCTCAAAGTTACTTGTGTACCCTAAAATCTTCAAAGTGGCGCCATTTCTCGAGCTTTTGATGGATTTCGATGCACTATACGGCAATACAACGTTCTCTTAATGTAGATTGCGTTTAGTGCATGGAAGTTTCCTGTATTTTGAGTAACAATACCAGAAAATGGCCTTTTTCTAACCTAAGCATAACCTCTAGGTCTCAAATAAAGAAATTATGGGATGGATCTAAGTCAAGTCAATTATGGGATAGAAAGGCCAGAAAAGTCTTCAACTGTCATTTGCCCTTTCAAGAAAACGGCAAAAACACGAGTTACTGGCTTTTAAAGCTTAAAGGCACACAAGATCTAGCATGTTTTCACAAAAGGGGGTGTTAGGTTCAAAGGCTCCTTTTGTGAAAACATGCTAGATCTTGTGTACCTTACAATCTTCAAAGTGGCGCCATTTCTCGAGCTTTTGATGGATTTCGATGTACTACACGTCAAAACAACGGTCTCTTCCAGTACTTTAAGACTAGCGTGCCAGTTTTGCCGTATTTGGAGTAGAAAACCCGAAAATGTGGTTTTTGTAAGCTAACCTGAATCTCTCAAAGTTACTTGTGTACCCTAAAATCTTCAAAGTGGCGCCATTTCTCGAGCTTTTGATGGATTTCGATGTACTACACGTCAAAACAACGGTCTCTTCCAGTACTTTAAGACTAGCGTGCCAGTTTTGCCGTATTTGGAGTAGAAAACCCGAAAATGTGGTTTTTGTAAGCTAACCTGAATCTCTCAAAGTTACTTGTGTACCCTAAAATCTTCAAAGTGGCGCCATTTCTCGAGCTTTTGATGGATTTCGATGTACTACACGTCAAAACAACGGTCTCTTCCAGTACTTTAAGACTAGCGTGCCAGTTTTGCCGTATTTGGAGTAGAAAACCCGAAAATGTGGTTTTTGTAAGCTAACCTGAATCTCTCAAAGTTACTTGTGTACCCTAAAATCTTCAAAGTGGCGCCATTTCTCGAGCTTTTGATGGATTTCGATGCACTATACGGCAATACAACGTTCTCTTAATGTAGATTGCGTTTAGTGCATGGAAGTTTCCTGTATTTTGAGTAACAATACCAGAAAATGGCCTTTTTCTAACCTAAGCATAACCTCTAGGTCTCAAATAAAGAAATTATGGGATGGATCTAAGTCAAGTCAATTATGGGATAGAAAGGCCAGAAAAGTCTTCAACTGTCATTTGCCCTTTCAAGAAAACGGCAAAAACACGAGTTACTGGCTTTTAAAGCTTAAAGGCACACAAGATCTAGCATGTTTTCACAAAAGGGGGTGTTAGGTTCAAAGGCTCCTTTTGTGAAAACATGCTAGATCTTGTGTACCTTACAATCTTCAAAGTGGCGCCATTTCTCGAGCTTTTGATGGATTTCGATGTACTACACGTCAAAACAACGGTCTCTTCCAGTACTTTAAGACTAGCGTGCCAGTTTTGCCGTATTTGGAGTAGAAAACCCGAAAATGTGGTTTTTGTAAGCTAACCTGAATCTCTCAAAGTTACTTGTGTACCCTAAAATCTTCAAAGTGGCGCCATTTCTCGAGCTTTTGATGGATTTCGATGTACTACACGTCAAAACAACGGTCTCTTCCAGTACTTTAAGACTAGCGTGCCAGTTTTGCCGTATTTGGAGTAGAAAACCCGAAAATGTGGTTTTTGTAAGCTAACCTGAATCTCTCAAAGTTACTTGTGTACCCTAAAATCTTCAAAGTGGCGCCATTTCTCGAGCTTTTGATGGATTTCGATGCACTATACGGCAATACAACGTTCTCTTAATGTAGATTGCGTTTAGTGCATGGAAGTTTCCTGTATTTTGAGTAACAATACCAGAAAATGGCCTTTTTCTAACCTAAGCATAACCTCTAGGTCTCAAATAAAGAAATTATGGGATGGATCTAAGTCAAGTCAATTATGGGATAGAAAGGCCAGAAAAGTCTTCAACTGTCATTTGCCCTTTCAAGAAAACGGCAAAAACACGAGTTACTGGCTTTTAAAGCTTAAAGGCACACAAGATCTAGCATGTTTTCACAAAAGGGGGTGTTAGGTTCAAAGGCTCCTTTTGTGAAAACATGCTAGATCTTGTGTACCTTACAATCTTCAAAGTGGCGCCATTTCTCGAGCTTTTGATGGATTTCGATGTACTACACGTCAAAACAACGGTCTCTTCCAGTACTTTAAGACTAGCGTGCCAGTTTTGCCGTATTTGGAGTAGAAAACCCGAAAATGTGGTTTTTGTAAGCTAACCTGAATCTCTCAAAGTTACTTGTGTACCCTAAAATCTTCAAAGTGGCGCCATTTCTCGAGCTTTTGATGGATTTCGATGCACTATACGGCAATACAACGTTCTCTTAATGTAGATTGCGTTTAGTGCATGGAAGTTTCCTGTATTTTGAGTAACAATACCAGAAAATGGCCTTTTTCTAACCTAAGCATAACCTCTAGGTCTCAAATAAAGAAATTATGGGATGGATCTAAGTCAAGTCAATTATGGGATAGAAAGGCCAGAAAAGTCTTCAACTGTCATTTGCCCTTTCAAGAAAACGGCAAAAACACGAGTTACTGGCTTTTAAAGCTTAAAGGCACACAAGATCTAGCATGTTTTCACAAAAGGGGGTGTTAGGTTCAAAGGCTCCTTTTGTGAAAACATGCTAGATCTTGTGTACCTTACAATCTTCAAAGTGGCGCCATTTCTCGAGCTTTTGATGGATTTCGATGTACTACACGTCAAAACAACGGTCTCTTCCAGTACTTTAAGACTAGCGTGCCAGTTTTGCCGTATTTGGAGTAGAAAACCCGAAAATGTGGTTTTTGTAAGCTAACCTGAATCTCTCAAAGTTACTTGTGTACCCTAAAATCTTCAAAGTGGCGCCATTTCTCGAGCTTTTGATGGATTTCGATGCACTATACGGCAATACAACGTTCTCTTAATGTAGATTGCGTTTAGTGCATGGAAGTTTCCTGTATTTTGAGTAACAATACCAGAAAATGGCCTTTTTCTAACCTAAGCATAACCTCTAGGTCTCAAATAAAGAAATTATGGGATGGATCTAAGTCAAGTCAATTATGGGATAGAAAGGCCAGAAAAGTCTTCAACTGTCATTTGCCCTTTCAAGAAAACGGCAAAAACACGAGTTACTGGCTTTTAAAGCTTAAAGGCACACAAGATCTAGCATGTTTTCACAAAAGGGGGTGTTAGGTTCAAAGGCTCCTTTTGTGAAAACATGCTAGATCTTGTGTACCTTACAATCTTCAAAGTGGCGCCATTTCTCGAGCTTTTGATGGATTTCGATGTACTACACGTCAAAACAACGGTCTCTTCCAGTACTTTAAGACTAGCGTGCCAGTTTTGCCGTATTTGGAGTAGAAAACCCGAAAATGTGGTTTTTGTAAGCTAACCTGAATCTCTCAAAGTTACTTGTGTACCCTAAAATCTTCAAAGTGGCGCCATTTCTCGAGCTTTTGATGGATTTCGATGCACTATACGGCAATACAACGTTCTCTTAATGTAAATTGCGTTTAGTGCATGGAAGTTTCCTGTATTTTGAGTAACAATACCAGAAAATGGCCTTTTTCTAACCTAAGCATAACCTCTAGGTCTCAAATAAAGAAATTATGGGATGGATCTAAGTCAAGTCAATTATGGGATAGAAAGGCCAGAAAAGTCTTCAACTGTCATTTGCCCTTTCAAGAAAACGGCAAAAACACGAGTTACTGGCTTTTAAAGCTTAAAGGCACACAAGATCTAGCATGTTTTCACAAAAGGGGGTGTTAGGTTCAAAGGCTCCTTTTGTGAAAACATGCTAGATCTTGTGTACCTTACAATCTTCAAAGTGGCGCCATTTCTCGAGCTTTTGATGGATTTCGATGTACTACACGTCAAAACAACGGTCTCTTCCAGTACTTTAAGACTAGCGTGCCAGTTTTGCCGTATTTGGAGTAGAAAACCCGAAAATGTGGTTTTTGTAAGCTAACCTGAATCTCTCAAAGTTACTTGTGTACCCTAAAATCTTCAAAGTGGCGCCATTTCTCGAGCTTTTGATGGATTTCGATGCACTATACGGCAATACAACGTTCTCTTAATGTAGATTGCGTTTAGTGCATGGAAGTTTCCTGTATTTTGAGTAACAATACCAGAAAATGGCCTTTTTCTAACCTAAGCATAACCTCTAGGTCTCAAATAAAGAAATTATGGGATGGATCTAAGTCAAGTCAATTATGGGATAGAAAGGCCAGAAAAGTCTTCAACTGTCATTTGCCCTTTCAAGAAAACGGCAAAAACACGAGTTACTGGCTTTTAAAGCTTAAAGGCACACAAGATCTAGCATGTTTTCACAAAAGGGGGTGTTAGGTTCAAAGGCTCCTTTTGTGAAAACATGCTAGATCTTGTGTACCTTACAATCTTCAAAGTGGCGCCATTTCTCGAGCTTTTGATGGATTTCGATGTACTACACGTCAAAACAACGGTCTCTTCCAGTACTTTAAGACTAGCGTGCCAGTTTTGCCGTATTTGGAGTAGAAAACCCGAAAATGTGGTTTTTGTAAGCTAACCTGAATCTCTCAAAGTTACTTGTGTACCCTAAAATCTTCAAAGTGGCGCCATTTCTCGAGCTTTTGATGGATTTCGATGTACTACACGTCAAAACAACGGTCTCTTCCAGTACTTTAAGACTAGCGTGCCAGTTTTGCCGTATTTGGAGTAGAAAACCCGAAAATGTGGTTTTTGTAAGCTAACCTGAATCTCTCAAAGTTACTTGTGTACCTTAAAATCTTCAAAGTGGCGCCATTTCTCGAGCTTTTGATGGATTTCGATGCACTATACGGCAATACAACGTTCTCTTAATGTAGATTGCGTTTAGTGCATGGAAGTTTCCTGTATTTTGAGTAACAATACCAGAAAATGGCCTTTTTCTAACCTAAGCATAACCTCTAGGTCTCAAATAAAGAAATTATGGGATGGATCTAAGTCAAGTCAATTATGGGATAGAAAGGCCAGAAAAGTCTTCAACTGTCATTTGCCCTTTCAAGAAAACGGCAAAAACACGAGTTACTGGCTTTTAAAGCTTAAAGGCACACAATAATTCTTGTGTACCTTACAATCTTCAAAGTGGCGCCATTTCTCGAGCTTTTGATGGATTTCGATGTACTACACGTCAAAACAACGGTCTCTTCCAGTACTTTAAGACTAGCGTGCCAGTTTTGCCGTATTTGGAGTAGAAAACCCGAAAATGTGGTTTTTGTAAGCTAACCTGAATCTCTCAAAGTTACTTGTGTACCCTAAAATCTTCAAAGTGGCGCCATTTCTCGAGCTTTTGATGGATTTCGATGTACTACACGTCAAAACAACGGTCTCTTCCAGTACTTTAAGACTAGCGTGCCAGTTTTGCCGTATTTGGAGTAGAAAACCCGAAAATGTGGTTTTTGTAAGCTAACCTGAATCTCTCAAAGTTACTTGTGTACCCTAAAATCTTCAAAGTGGCGCCATTTCTCGAGCTTTTGATGGATTTCGATGTACTACACGTCAAAACAACGGTCTCTTCCAGTACTTTAAGACTAGCGTGCCAGTTTTGCCGTATTTGGAGTAGAAAACCCGAAAATGTGGTTTTTGTAAGCTAACCTGAATCTCTCAAAGTTACTTGTGTACCCTAAAATCTTCAAAGTGGCGCCATTTCTCGAGCTTTTGATGGATTTCGATGTACTACACGTCAAAACAACGGTCTCTTCCAGTACTTTAAGACTAGCGTGCCAGTTTTGCCGTATTTGGAGTAGAAAACCCGAAAATGTGGTTTTTGTAAGCTAACCTGAATCTCTCAAAGTTACTTGTGTACCCTAAAATCTTCAAAGTGGCGCCATTTCTCGAGCTTTTGATGGATTTCGATGTACTACACGTCAAAACAACGGTCTCTTCCAGTACTTTAAGACTAGCGTGCCAGTTTTGCCGTATTTGGAGTAGAAAACCCGAAAATGTGGTTTTTGTAAGCTAACCTGAATCTCTCAAAGTTACTTGTGTACCCTAAAATCTTCAAAGTGGCGCCATTTCTCGAGCTTTTGATGGATTTCGATGCACTATACGGCAATACAACGTTCTCTTAATGTAGATTGCGTTTAGTGCATGGAAGTTTCCTGTATTTTGAGTAACAATACCAGAAAATGGCCTTTTTCTAACCTAAGCATAACCTCTAGGTCTCAAATAAAGAAATTATGGGATGGATCTAAGTCAAGTCAATTATGGGATAGAAAGGCCAGAAAAGTCTTCAACTGTCATTTGCCCTTTCAAGAAAACGGCAAAAACACGAGTTACTGGCTTTTAAAGCTTAAAGGCACACAATAATTCTTGTGTACCTTACAATCTTCAAAGTGGCGCCATTTCTCGAGCTTTTGATGGATTTCGATGTACTACACGTCAAAACAACGGTCTCTTCCAGTACTTTAAGACTAGCGTGCCAGTTTTGCCGTATTTGGAGTAGAAAACCCGAAAATGTGGTTTTTGTAAGCTAACCTGAATCTCTCAAAGTTACTTGTGTACCCTAAAATCTTCAAAGTGGCGCCATTTCTCGAGCTTTTGATGGATTTCGATGTACTACACGTCAAAACAACGGTCTCTTCCAGTACTTTAAGACTAGCGTGCCAGTTTTGCCGTATTTGGAGTAGAAAACCCGAAAATGTGGTTTTTGTAAGCTAACCTGAATCTCTCAAAGTTACTTGTGTACCCTAAAATCTTCAAAGTGGCGCCATTTCTCGAGCTTTTGATGGATTTCGATGTACTACACGTCAAAACAACGGTCTCTTCCAGTACTTTAAGACTAGCGTGCCAGTTTTGCCGTATTTGGAGTAGAAAACCCGAAAATGTGGTTTTTGTAAGCTAACCTGAATCTCTCAAAGTTACTTGTGTACCCTAAAATCTTCAAAGTGGCGCCATTTCTCGAGCTTTTGATGGATTTCGATGTACTACACGTCAAAACAACGGTCTCTTCCAGTACTTTAAGACTAGCGTGCCAGTTTTGCCGTATTTGGAGTAGAAAACCCGAAAATGTGGTTTTTGTAAGCTAACCTGAATCTCTCAAAGTTACTTGTGTACCCTAAAATCTTCAAAGTGGCGCCATTTCTCGAGCTTTTGATGGATTTCGATGTACTACACGTCAAAACAACGGTCTCTTCCAGTACTTTAAGACTAGCGTGCCAGTTTTGCCGTATTTGGAGTAGAAAACCCGAAAATGTGGTTTTTGTAAGCTAACCTGAATCTCTCAAAGTTACTTGTGTACCCTAAAATCTTCAAAGTGGCGCCATTTCTCGAGCTTTTGATGGATTTCGATGTACTACACGTCAAAACAACGGTCTCTTCCAGTACTTTAAGACTAGCGTGCCAGTTTTGCCGTATTTGGAGTAGAAAACCCGAAAATGTGGTTTTTGTAAGCTAACCTGAATCTCTCAAAGTTACTTGTGTACCCTAAAATCTTCAAAGTGGCGCCATTTCTCGAGCTTTTGATGGATTTCGATGCACTATACGGCAATACAACGTTCTCTTAATGTAGATTGCGTTTAGTGCATGGAAGTTTCCTGTATTTTGAGTAACAATACCAGAAAATGGCCTTTTTCTAACCTAAGCATAACCTCTAGGTCTCAAATAAAGAAATTATGGGATGGATCTAAGTCAAGTCAATTATGGGATAGAAAGGCCAGAAAAGTCTTCAACTGTCATTTGCCCTTTCAAGAAAACGGCAAAAACACGAGTTACTGGCTTTTAAAGCTTAAAGGCACACAAGATCTAACATGTTTTCACAAAAGGGGGTGTTAGGTTCAAAGGCTCCTTTTGTGAAAACATGCTAGATCTTGTGTACCTTACAATCTTCAAAGTGGCGCCATTTCTCGAGCTTTTGATGGATTTCGATGTACTACACGTCAAAACAACGGTCTCTTCCAGTACTTTAAGACTAGCGTGCCAGTTTTGCCGTATTTGGAGTAGAAAACCCGAAAATGTGGTTTTTGTAAGCTAACCTGAATCTCTCAAAGTTACTTGTGTACCCTAAAATCTTCAAAGTGGCGCCATTTCTCGAGCTTTTGATGGATTTCGATGTACTACACGTCAAAACAACGGTCTCTTCCAGTACTTTAAGACTAGCGTGCCAGTTTTGCCGTATTTGGAGTAGAAAACCCGAAAATGTGGTTTTTGTAAGCTAACCTGAATCTCTCAAAGTTACTTGTGTACCCTAAAATCTTCAAAGTGGCGCCATTTCTCGAGCTTTTGATGGATTTCGATGTACTACACGTCAAAACAACGGTCTCTTCCAGTACTTTAAGACTAGCGTGCCAGTTTTGCCGTATTTGGAGTAGAAAACCCGAAAATGTGGTTTTTGTAAGCTAACCTGAATCTCTCAAAGTTACTTGTGTACCCTAAAATCTTCAAAGTGGCGCCATTTCTCGAGCTTTTGATGGATTTCGATGTACTACACGTCAAAACAACGGTCTCTTCCAGTACTTTAAGACTAGCGTGCCAGTTTTGCCGTATTTGGAGTAGAAAACCCGAAAATGTGGTTTTTGTAAGCTAACCTGAATCTCTCAAAGTTACTTGTGTACCCTAAAATCTTCAAAGTGGCGCCATTTCTCGAGCTTTTGATGGATTTCGATGTACTACACGTCAAAACAACGGTCTCTTCCAGTACTTTAAGACTAGCGTGCCAGTTTTGCCGTATTTGGAGTAGAAAACCCGAAAATGTGGTTTTTGTAAGCTAACCTGAATCTCTCAAAGTTACTTGTGTACCCTAAAATCTTCAAAGTGGCGCCATTTCTCGAGCTTTTGATGGATTTCGATGCACTATACGGCAATACAACGTTCTCTTAATGTAGATTGCGTTTAGTGCATGGAAGTTTCCTGTATTTTGAGTAACAATACCAGAAAATGGCCTTTTTCTAACCTAAGCATAACCTCTAGGTCTCAAATAAAGAAATTATGGGATGGATCTAAGTCAAGTCAATTATGGGATAGAAAGGCCAGAAAAGTCTTCAACTGTCATTTGCCCTTTCAAGAAAACGGCAAAAACACGAGTTACTGGCTTTTAAAGCTTAAAGGCACACAAGATCTAACATGTTTTCACAAAAGGGGGTGTTAGGTTCAAAGGCTCCTTTTGTGAAAACATGCTAGATCTTGTGTACCTTACAATCTTCAAAGTGGCGCCATTTCTCGAGCTTTTGATGGATTTCGATGTACTACACGTCAAAACAACGGTCTCTTCCAGTACTTTAAGACTAGCGTGCCAGTTTTGCCGTATTTGGAGTAGAAAACCCGAAAATGTGGTTTTTGTAAGCTAACCTGAATCTCTCAAAGTTACTTGTGTACCCTAAAATCTTCAAAGTGGCGCCATTTCTCGAGCTTTTGATGGATTTCGATGTACTACACGTCAAAACAACGGTCTCTTCCAGTACTTTAAGACTAGCGTGCCCGTTTTGCCGTATTTGGAGTAGAAAACCCGAAAATGTGGTTTTTGTAAGCTAACCTGAATCTCTCAAAGTTACTTGTGTACCCTAAAATCTTCAAAGTGGCGCCATTTCTCGAGCTTTTGATGGATTTCGATGTACTACACGTCAAAACAACGGTCTCTTCCAGTACTTTAAGACTAGCGTGCCAGTTTTGCCGTATTTGGAGTAGAAAACCCGAAAATGTGGTTTTTGTAAGCTAACCTGAATCTCTCAAAGTTACTTGTGTACCCTAAAATCTTCAAAGTGGCGCCATTTCTCGAGCTTTTGATGGATTTCGATGTACTACACGTCAAAACAACGGTCTCTTCCAGTACTTTAAGACTAGCGTGCCAGTTTTGCCGTATTTGGAGTAGAAAACCCGAAAATGTGGTTTTTGTAAGCTAACCTGAATCTCTCAAAGTTACTTGTGTACCCTAAAATCTTCAAAGTGGCGCCATTTCTCGAGCTTTTGATGGATTTCGATGCACTATACGGCAATACAACGTTCTCTTAATGTAGATTGCGTTTAGTGCATGGAAGTTTCCTGTATTTTGAGTAACAATACCAGAAAATGGCCTTTTTCTAACCTAAGCATAACCTCTAGGTCTCAAATAAAGAAATTATGGGATGGATCTAAGTCAAGTCAATTATGGGATAGAAAGGCCAGAAAAGTCTTCAACTGTCATTTGCCCTTTCAAGAAAACGGCAAAAACACGAGTTACTGGCTTTTAAAGCTTAAAGGCACACAAGATCTAGCATGTTTTCACAAAAGGGGGTGTTAGGTTCAAAGGCTCCTTTTGTGAAAACATGCTAGATCTTGTGTACCTTACAATCTTCAAAGTGGCGCCATTTCTCGAGCTTTTGATGGATTTCGATGTACTACACGTCAAAACAACGGTCTCTTCCAGTACTTTAAGACTAGCGTGCCAGTTTTGCCGTATTTGGAGTAGAAAACCCGAAAATGTGGTTTTTGTAAGCTAACCTGAATCTCTCAAAGTTACTTGTGTACCCTAAAATCTTCAAAGTGGCGCCATTTCTCGAGCTTTTGATGGATTTCGATGTACTACACGTCAAAACAACGGTCTCTTCCAGTACTTTAAGACTAGCGTGCCAGTTTTGCCGTATTTGGAGTAGAAAACCCGAAAATGTGGTTTTTGTAAGCTAACCTGAATCTCTCAAAGTTACTTGTGTACCCTAAAATCTTCAAAGTGGCGCCATTTCTCGAGCTTTTGATGGATTTCGATGTACTACACGTCAAAACAACGGTCTCTTCCAGTACTTTAAGACTAGCGTGCCAGTTTTGCCGTATTTGGAGTAGAAAACCCGAAAATGTGGTTTTTGTAAGCTAACCTGAATCTCTCAAAGTTACTTGTGTACCCTAAAATCTTCAAAGTGGCGCCATTTCTCGAGCTTTTGATGGATTTCGATGTACTACACGTCAAAACAACGGTCTCTTCCAGTACTTTAAGACTAGCGTGCCAGTTTTGCCGTATTTGGAGTAGAAAACCCGAAAATGTGGTTTTTGTAAGCTAACCTGAATCTCTCAAAGTTACTTGTGTACCCTAAAATCTTCAAAGTGGCGCCATTTCTCGAGCTTTTGATGGATTTCGATGCACTATACGGCAATACAACGTTCTCTTAATGTAGATTGCGTTTAGTGCATGGAAGTTTCCTGTATTTTGAGTAACAATACCAGAAAATGGCCTTTTTCTAACCTAAGCATAACCTCTAGGTCTCAAATAAAGAAATTATGGGATGGATCTAAGTCAAGTCAATTATGGGATAGAAAGGCCAGAAAAGTCTTCAACTGTCATTTGCCCTTTCAAGAAAACGGCAAAAACACGAGTTACTGGCTTTTAAAGCTTAAAGGCACACAAGATCTAGCATGTTTTCACAAAAGGGGGTGTTAGGTTCAAAGGCTCCTTTTGTGAAAACATGCTAGATCTTGTGTACCTTACAATCTTCAAAGTGGCGCCATTTCTCGAGCTTTTGATGGATTTCGATGTACTACACGTCAAAACAACGGTCTCTTCCAGTACTTTAAGACTAGCGTGCCAGTTTTGCCGTATTTGGAGTAGAAAACCCGAAAATGTGGTTTTTGTAAGCTAACCTGAATCTCTCAAAGTTACTTGTGTACCCTAAAATCTTCAAAGTGGCGCCATTTCTCGAGCTTTTGATGGATTTCGATGCACTATACGGCAATACAACGTTCTCTTAATGTAGATTGCGTTTAGTGCATGGAAGTTTCCTGTATTTTGAGTAACAATACCAGAAAATGGCCTTTTTCTAACCTAAGCATAACCTCTAGGTCTCAAATAAAGAAATTATGGGATGGATCTAAGTCAAGTCAATTATGGGATAGAAAGGCCAGAAAAGTCTTCAACTGTCATTTGCCCTTTCAAGAAAACGGCAAAAACACGAGTTACTGGCTTTTAAAGCTTAAAGGCACACAAGATCTAGCATGTTTTCACAAAAGGGGGTGTTAGGTTCAAAGGCTCCTTTTGTGAAAACATGCTAGATCTTGTGTACCTTACAATCTTCAAAGTGGCGCCATTTCTCGAGCTTTTGATGGATTTCGATGTACTACACGTCAAAACAACGGTCTCTTCCAGTACTTTAAGACTAGCGTGCCAGTTTTGCCGTATTTGGAGTAGAAAACCCGAAAATGTGGTTTTTGTAAGCTAACCTGAATCTCTCAAAGTTACTTGTGTACCCTAAAATCTTCAAAGTGGCGCCATTTCTCGAGCTTTTGATGGATTTCGATGCACTATACGGCAATACAACGTTCTCTTAATGTAGATTGCGTTTAGTGCATGGAAGTTTCCTGTATTTTGAGTAACAATACCAGAAAATGGCCTTTTTCTAACCTAAGCATAACCTCTAGGTCTCAAATAAAGAAATTATGGGATGGATCTAAGTCAAGTCAATTATGGGATAGAAAGGCCAGAAAAGTCTTCAACTGTCATTTGCCCTTTCAAGAAAACGGCAAAAACACGAGTTACTGGCTTTTAAAGCTTAAAGGCACACAAGATCTAGCATGTTTTCACAAAAGGGGGTGTTAGGTTCAAAGGCTCCTTTTGTGAAAACATGCTAGATCTTGTGTACCTTACAATCTTCAAAGTGGCGCCATTTCTCGAGCTTTTGATGGATTTCGATGTACTACACGTCAAAACAACGGTCTCTTCCAGTACTTTAAGACTAGCGTGCCAGTTTTGCCGTATTTGGAGTAGAAAACCCGAAAATGTGGTTTTTGTAAGCTAACCTGAATCTCTCAAAGTTACTTGTGTACCCTAAAATCTTCAAAGTGGCGCCATTTCTCGAGCTTTTGATGGATTTCGATGCACTATACGGCAATACAACGTTCTCTTAATGTAGATTGCGTTTAGTGCATGGAAGTTTCCTGTATTTTGAGTAACAATACCAGAAAATGGCCTTTTTCTAACCTAAGCATAACCTCTAGGTCTCAAATAAAGAAATTATGGGATGGATCTAAGTCAAGTCAATTATGGGATAGAAAGGCCAGAAAAGTCTTCAACTGTCATTTGCCCTTTCAAGAAAACGGCAAAAACACGAGTTACTGGCTTTTAAAGCTTAAAGGCACACAAGATCTAGCATGTTTTCACAAAAGGGGGTGTTAGGTTCAAAGGCTCCTTTTGTGAAAACATGCTAGATCTTGTGTACCTTACAATCTTCAAAGTGGCGCCATTTCTCGAGCTTTTGATGGATTTCGATGTACTACACGTCAAAACAACGGTCTCTTCCAGTACTTTAAGACTAGCGTGCCAGTTTTGCCGTATTTGGAGTAGAAAACCCGAAAATGTGGTTTTTGTAAGCTAACCTGAATCTCTCAAAGTTACTTGTGTACCCTAAAATCTTCAAAGTGGCGCCATTTCTCGAGCTTTTGATGGATTTCGATGCACTATACGGCAATACAACGTTCTCTTAATGTAGATTGCGTTTAGTGCATGGAAGTTTCCTGTATTTTGAGTAACAATACCAGAAAATGGCCTTTTTCTAACCTAAGCATAACCTCTAGGTCTCAAATAAAGAAATTATGGGATGGATCTAAGTCAAGTCAATTATGGGATAGAAAGGCCAGAAAAGTCTTCAACTGTCATTTGCCCTTTCAAGAAAACGGCAAAAACACGAGTTACTGGCTTTTAAAGCTTAAAGGCACACAAGATCTAGCATGTTTTCACAAAAGGGGGTGTTAGGTTCAAAGGCTCCTTTTGTGAAAACATGCTAGATCTTGTGTACCTTACAATCTTCAAAGTGGCGCCATTTCTCGAGCTTTTGATGGATTTCGATGTACTACACGTCAAAACAACGGTCTCTTCCAGTACTTTAAGACTAGCGTGCCAGTTTTGCCGTATTTGGAGTAGAAAACCCGAAAATGTGGTTTTTGTAAGCTAACCTGAATCTCTCAAAGTTACTTGTGTACCCTAAAATCTTCAAAGTGGCGCCATTTCTCGAGCTTTTGATGGATTTCGATGTACTACACGTCAAAACAACGGTCTCTTCCAGTACTTTAAGACTAGCGTGCCAGTTTTGCCGTATTTGGAGTAGAAAACCCGAAAATGTGGTTTTTGTAAGCTAACCTGAATCTCTCAAAGTTACTTGTGTACCTTAAAATCTTCAAAGTGGCGCCATTTCTCGAGCTTTTGATGGATTTCGATGCACTATACGGCAATACAACGTTCTCTTAATGTAGATTGCGTTTAGTGCATGGAAGTTTCCTGTATTTTGAGTAACAATACCAGAAAATGGCCTTTTTCTAACCTAAGCATAACCTCTAGGTCTCAAATAAAGAAATTATGGGATGGATCTAAGTCAAGTCAATTATGGGATAGAAAGGCCAGAAAAGTCTTCAACTGTCATTTGCCCTTTCAAGAAAACGGCAAAAACACGAGTTACTGGCTTTTAAAGCTTAAAGGCACACAAGAATTCTTGTGTACCTTACAATCTTCAAAGTGGCGCCATTTCTCGAGCTTTTGATGGATTTCGATGTACTACACGTCAAAACAACGGTCTCTTCCAGTACTTTAAGACTAGCGTGCCAGTTTTGCCGTATTTGGAGTAGAAAACCCGAAAATGTGGTTTTTGTAAGCTAACCTGAATCTCTCAAAGTTACTTGTGTACCCTAAAATCTTCAAAGTGGCGCCATTTCTCGAGCTTTTGATGGATTTCGATGTACTACACGTCAAAACAACGGTCTCTTCCAGTACTTTAAGACTAGCGTGCCAGTTTTGCCGTATTTGGAGTAGAAAACCCGAAAATGTGGTTTTTGTAAGCTAACCTGAATCTCTCAAAGTTACTTGTGTACCCTAAAATCTTCAAAGTGGCGCCATTTCTCGAGCTTTTGATGGATTTCGATGTACTACACGTCAAAACAACGGTCTCTTCCAGTACTTTAAGACTAGCGTGCCAGTTTTGCCGTATTTGGAGTAGAAAACCCGAAAATGTGGTTTTTGTAAGCTAACCTGAATCTCTCAAAGTTACTTGTGTACCCTAAAATCTTCAAAGTGGCGCCATTTCTCGAGCTTTTGATGGATTTCGATGTACTACACGTCAAAACAACGGTCTCTTCCAGTACTTTAAGACTAGCGTGCCAGTTTTGCCGTATTTGGAGTAGAAAACCCGAAAATGTGGTTTTTGTAAGCTAACCTGAATCTCTCAAAGTTACTTGTGTACCCTAAAATCTTCAAAGTGGCGCCATTTCTCGAGCTTTTGATGGATTTCGATGTACTACACGTCAAAACAACGGTCTCTTCCAGTACTTTAAGACTAGCGTGCCAGTTTTGCCGTATTTGGAGTAGAAAACCCGAAAATGTGGTTTTTGTAAGCTAACCTGAATCTCTCAAAGTTACTTGTGTACCCTAAAATCTTCAAAGTGGCGCCATTTCTCGAGCTTTTGATGGATTTCGATGCACTATACGGCAATACAACGTTCTCTTAATGTAGATTGCGTTTAGTGCATGGAAGTTTCCTGTATTTTGAGTAACAATACCAGAAAATGGCCTTTTTCTAACCTAAGCATAACCTCTAGGTCTCAAATAAAGAAATTATGGGATGGATCTAAGTCAAGTCAATTATGGGATAGAAAGGCCAGAAAAGTCTTCAACTGTCATTTGCCCTTTCAAGAAAACGGCAAAAACACGAGTTACTGGCTTTTAAAGCTTAAAGGCACACAAGATCTAACATGTTTTCACAAAAGGGGGTGTTAGGTTCAAAGGCTCCTTTTGTGAAAACATGCTAGATCTTGTGTACCTTACAATCTTCAAAGTGGCGCCATTTCTCGAGCTTTTGATGGATTTCGATGTACTACACGTCAAAACAACGGTCTCTTCCAGTACTTTAAGACTAGCGTGCCAGTTTTGCCGTATTTGGAGTAGAAAACCCGAAAATGTGGTTTTTGTAAGCTAACCTGAATCTCTCAAAGTTACTTGTGTACCCTAAAATCTTCAAAGTGGCGCCATTTCTCGAGCTTTTGATGGATTTCGATGTACTACACGTCAAAACAACGGTCTCTTCCAGTACTTTAAGACTAGCGTGCCAGTTTTGCCGTATTTGGAGTAGAAAACCCGAAAATGTGGTTTTTGTAAGCTAACCTGAATCTCTCAAAGTTACTTGTGTACCCTAAAATCTTCAAAGTGGCGCCATTTCTCGAGCTTTTGATGGATTTCGATGTACTACACGTCAAAACAACGGTCTCTTCCAGTACTTTAAGACTAGCGTGCCAGTTTTGCCGTATTTGGAGTAGAAAACCCGAAAATGTGGTTTTTGTAAGCTAACCTGAATCTCTCAAAGTTACTTGTGTACCCTAAAATCTTCAAAGTGGCGCCATTTCTCGAGCTTTTGATGGATTTCGATGTACTACACGTCAAAACAACGGTCTCTTCCAGTACTTTAAGACTAGCGTGCCAGTTTTGCCGTATTTGGAGTAGAAAACCCGAAAATGTGGTTTTTGTAAGCTAACCTGAATCTCTCAAAGTTACTTGTGTACCCTAAAATCTTCAAAGTGGCGCCATTTCTCGAGCTTTTGATGGATTTCGATGCACTATACGGCAATACAACGTTCTCTTAATGTAGATTGCGTTTAGTGCATGGAAGTTTCCTGTATTTTGAGTAACAATACCAGAAAATGGCCTTTTTCTAACCTAAGCATAACCTCTAGGTCTCAAATAAAGAAATTATGGGATGGATCTAAGTCAAGTCAATTATGGGATAGAAAGGCCAGAAAAGTCTTCAACTGTCATTTGCCCTTTCAAGAAAACGGCAAAAACACGAGTTACTGGCTTTTAAAGCTTAAAGGCACACAAGATCTAACATGTTTTCACAAAAGGGGGTGTTAGGTTCAAAGGCTCCTTTTGTGAAAACATGCTAGATCTTGTGTACCTTACAATCTTCAAAGTGGCGCCATTTCTCGAGCTTTTGATGGATTTCGATGTACTACACGTCAAAACAACGGTCTCTTCCAGTACTTTAAGACTAGCGTGCCAGTTTTGCCGTATTTGGAGTAGAAAACCCGAAAATGTGGTTTTTGTAAGCTAACCTGAATCTCTCAAAGTTACTTGTGTACCCTAAAATCTTCAAAGTGGCGCCATTTCTCGAGCTTTTGATGGATTTCGATGTACTACACGTCAAAACAACGGTCTCTTCCAGTACTTTAAGACTAGCGTGCCAGTTTTGCCGTATTTGGAGTAGAAAACCCGAAAATGTGGTTTTTGTAAGCTAACCTGAATCTCTCAAAGTTACTTGTGTACCCTAAAATCTTCAAAGTGGCGCCATTTCTCGAGCTTTTGATGGATTTCGATGTACTACACGTCAAAACAACGGTCTCTTCCAGTACTTTAAGACTAGCGTGCCAGTTTTGCCGTATTTGGAGTAGAAAACCCGAAAATGTGGTTTTTGTAAGCTAACCTGAATCTCTCAAAGTTACTTGTGTACCCTAAAATCTTCAAAGTGGCGCCATTTCTCGAGCTTTTGATGGATTTCGATGTACTACACGTCAAAACAACGGTCTCTTCCAGTACTTTAAGACTAGCGTGCCAGTTTTGCCGTATTTGGAGTAGAAAACCCGAAAATGTGGTTTTTGTAAGCTAACCTGAATCTCTCAAAGTTACTTGTGTACCCTAAAATCTTCAAAGTGGCGCCATTTCTCGAGCTTTTGATGGATTTCGATGCACTATACGGCAATACAACGTTCTCTTAATGTAGATTGCGTTTAGTGCATGGAAGTTTCCTGTATTTTGAGTAACAATACCAGAAAATGGCCTTTTTCTAACCTAAGCATAACCTCTAGGTCTCAAATAAAGAAATTATGGGATGGATCTAAGTCAAGTCAATTATGGGATAGAAAGGCCAGAAAAGTCTTCAACTGTCATTTGCCCTTTCAAGAAAACGGCAAAAACACGAGTTACTGGCTTTTAAAGCTTAAAGGCACACAAGATCTAACATGTTTTCACAAAAGGGGGTGTTAGGTTCAAAGGCTCCTTTTGTGAAAACATGCTAGATCTTGTGTACCTTACAATCTTCAAAGTGGCGCCATTTCTCGAGCTTTTGATGGATTTCGATGTACTACACGTCAAAACAACGGTCTCTTCCAGTACTTTAAGACTAGCGTGCCAGTTTTGCCGTATTTGGAGTAGAAAACCCGAAAATGTGGTTTTTGTAAGCTAACCTGAATCTCTCAAAGTTACTTGTGTACCCTAAAATCTTCAAAGTGGCGCCATTTCTCGAGCTTTTGATGGATTTCGATGTACTACACGTCAAAACAACGGTCTCTTCCAGTACTTTAAGACTAGCGTGCCCGTTTTGCCGTATTTGGAGTAGAAAACCCGAAAATGTGGTTTTTGTAAGCTAACCTGAATCTCTCAAAGTTACTTGTGTACCCTAAAATCTTCAAAGTGGCGCCATTTCTCGAGCTTTTGATGGATTTCGATGTACTACACGTCAAAACAACGGTCTCTTCCAGTACTTTAAGACTAGCGTGCCAGTTTTGCCGTATTTGGAGTAGAAAACCCGAAAATGTGGTTTTTGTAAGCTAACCTGAATCTCTCAAAGTTACTTGTGTACCCTAAAATCTTCAAAGTGGCGCCATTTCTCGAGCTTTTGATGGATTTCGATGTACTACACGTCAAAACAACGGTCTCTTCCAGTACTTTAAGACTAGCGTGCCAGTTTTGCCGTATTTGGAGTAGAAAACCCGAAAATGTGGTTTTTGTAAGCTAACCTGAATCTCTCAAAGTTACTTGTGTACCCTAAAATCTTCAAAGTGGCGCCATTTCTCGAGCTTTTGATGGATTTCGATGCACTATACGGCAATACAACGTTCTCTTAATGTAGATTGCGTTTAGTGCATGGAAGTTTCCTGTATTTTGAGTAACAATACCAGAAAATGGCCTTTTTCTAACCTAAGCATAACCTCTAGGTCTCAAATAAAGAAATTATGGGATGGATCTAAGTCAAGTCAATTATGGGATAGAAAGGCCAGAAAAGTCTTCAACTGTCATTTGCCCTTTCAAGAAAACGGCAAAAACACGAGTTACTGGCTTTTAAAGCTTAAAGGCACACAAGATCTAGCATGTTTTCACAAAAGGGGGTGTTAGGTTCAAAGGCTCCTTTTGTGAAAACATGCTAGATCTTGTGTACCTTACAATCTTCAAAGTGGCGCCATTTCTCGAGCTTTTGATGGATTTCGATGTACTACACGTCAAAACAACGGTCTCTTCCAGTACTTTAAGACTAGCGTGCCAGTTTTGCCGTATTTGGAGTAGAAAACCCGAAAATGTGGTTTTTGTAAGCTAACCTGAATCTCTCAAAGTTACTTGTGTACCCTAAAATCTTCAAAGTGGCGCCATTTCTCGAGCTTTTGATGGATTTCGATGTACTACACGTCAAAACAACGGTCTCTTCCAGTACTTTAAGACTAGCGTGCCAGTTTTGCCGTATTTGGAGTAGAAAACCCGAAAATGTGGTTTTTGTAAGCTAACCTGAATCTCTCAAAGTTACTTGTGTACCTTAAAATCTTCAAAGTGGCGCCATTTCTCGAGCTTTTGATGGATTTCGATGCACTATACGGCAATACAACGTTCTCTTAATGTAGATTGCGTTTAGTGCATGGAAGTTTCCTGTATTTTGAGTAACAATACCAGAAAATGGCCTTTTTCTAACCTAAGCATAACCTCTAGGTCTCAAATAAAGAAATTATGGGATGGATCTAAGTCAAGTCAATTATGGGATAGAAAGGCCAGAAAAGTCTTCAACTGTCATTTGCCCTTTCAAGCAAACGGCAAAAACACGAGTTACTGGCTTTTAAAGCTTAAAGGCACACAAGAATTATTGTGTACCTTACAATCTTCAAAGTGGCGCCATTTCTCGAGCTTTTGATGGATTTCGATGTACTACACGTCAAAACAACGGTCTCTTCCAGTACTTTAAGACTAGCGTGCCAGTTTTGCCGTATTTGGAGTAGAAAACCCGAAAATGTGGTTTTTGTAAGCTAACCTGAATCTCTCAAAGTTACTTGTGTACCCTAAAATCTTCAAAGTGGCGCCATTTCTCGAGCTTTTGATGGATTTCGATGTACTACACGTCAAAACAACGGTCTCTTCCAGTACTTTAAGACTAGCGTGCCAGTTTTGCCGTATTTGGAGTAGAAAACCCGAAAATGTGGTTTTTGTAAGCTAACCTGAATCTCTCAAAGTTACTTGTGTACCCTAAAATCTTCAAAGTGGCGCCATTTCTCGAGCTTTTGATGGATTTCGATGCACTATACGGCAATACAACGTTCTCTTAATGTAGATTGCGTTTAGTGCATGGAAGTTTCCTGTATTTTGAGTAACAATACCAGAAAATGGCCTTTTTCTAACCTAAGCATAACCTCTAGGTCTCAAATAAAGAAATTATGGGATGGATCTAAGTCAAGTCAATTATGGGATAGAAAGGCCAGAAAAGTCTTCAACTGTCATTTGCCCTTTCAAGAAAACGGCAAAAACACGAGTTACTGGCTTTTAAAGCTTAAAGGCACACAAGATCTAGCATGTTTTCACAAAAGGGGGTGTTAGGTTCAAAGGCTCCTTTTGTGAAAACATGCTAGATCTTGTGTACCTTACAATCTTCAAAGTGGCGCCATTTCTCGAGCTTTTGATGGATTTCGATGTACTACACGTCAAAACAACGGTCTCTTCCAGTACTTTAAGACTAGCGTGCCAGTTTTGCCGTATTTGGAGTAGAAAACCCGAAAATGTGGTTTTTGTAAGCTAACCTGAATCTCTCAAAGTTACTTGTGTACCCTAAAATCTTCAAAGTGGCGCCATTTCTCGAGCTTTTGATGGATTTCGATGTACTACACGTCAAAACAACGGTCTCTTCCAGTACTTTAAGACTAGCGTGCCAGTTTTGCCGTATTTGGAGTAGAAAACCCGAAAATGTGGTTTTTGTAAGCTAACCTGAATCTCTCAAAGTTACTTGTGTACCTTAAAATCTTCAAAGTGGCGCCATTTCTCGAGCTTTTGATGGATTTCGATGCACTATACGGCAATACAACGTTCTCTTAATGTATATTGCGTTTAGTGCATGGAAGTTTCCTGTATTTTGAGTAACAATACCAGAAAATGGCCTTTTTCTAACCTAAGCATAACCTCTAGGTCTCAAATAAAGAAATTATGGGATGGATCTAAGTCAAGTCAATTATGGGATAGAAAGGCCAGAAAAGTCTTCAACTGTCATTTGCCCTTTCAAGCAAACGGCAAAAACACGAGTTACTGGCTTTTAAAGCTTAAAGGCACACAAGAATTCTTGTGTACCTTACAATCTTCAAAGTGGCGCCATTTCTCGAGCTTTTGATGGATTTCGATGTACTACACGTCAAAACAACGGTCTCTTCCAGTACTTTAAGACTAGCGTGCCAGTTTTGCCGTATTTGGAGTAGAAAACCCGAAAATGTGGTTTTTGTAAGCTAACCTGAATCTCTCAAAGTTACTTGTGTACCCTAAAATCTTCAAAGTGGCGCCATTTCTCGAGCTTTTGATGGATTTCGATGTACTACACGTCAAAACAACGGTCTCTTCCAGTACTTTCAGACTAGCGTGCCCGTTTTGCCGTATTTGGAGTAGAAAACCCGAAAATGTGGTTTTTGTAAGCTAACCTGAATCTCTCAAAGTTACTTGTGTACCCTAAAATCTTCAAAGTGGCGCCATTTCTCGAGCTTTTGATGGATTTCGATGTACTACACGTCAAAACAACGGTCTCTTCCAGTACTTTAAGACTAGCGTGCCAGTTTTGCCGTATTTGGAGTAGAAAACCCGAAAATGTGGTTTTTGTAAGCTAACCTGAATCTCTCAAAGTTACTTGTGTACCCTAAAATCTTCAAAGTGGCGCCATTTCTCGAGCTTTTGATGGATTTCGATGTACTACACGTCAAAACAACGGTCTCTTCCAGTACTTTAAGACTAGCGTGCCAGTTTTGCCGTATTTGGAGTAGAAAACCCGAAAATGTGGTTTTTGTAAGCTAACCTGAATCTCTCAAAGTTACTTGTGTACCCTAAAATCTTCAAAGTGGCGCCATTTCTCGAGCTTTTGATGGATTTCGATGCACTATACGGCAATACAACGTTCTCTTAATGTAGATTGCGTTTAGTGCATGGAAGTTTCCTGTATTTTGAGTAACAATACCAGAAAATGGCCTTTTTCTAACCTAAGCATAACCTCTAGGTCTCAAATAAAGAAATTATGGGATGGATCTAAGTCAAGTCAATTATGGGATAGAAAGGCCAGAAAAGTCTTCAACTGTCATTTGCCCTTTCAAGAAAACGGCAAAAACACGAGTTACTGGCTTTTAAAGCTTAAAGGCACACAAGATCTAGCATGTTTTCACAAAAGGGGGTGTTAGGTTCAAAGGCTCCTTTTGTGAAAACATGCTAGATCTTGTGTACCTTACAATCTTCAAAGTGGCGCCATTTCTCGAGCTTTTGATGGATTTCGATGTACTACACGTCAAAACAACGGTCTCTTCCAGTACTTTAAGACTAGCGTGCCAGTTTTGCCGTATTTGGAGTAGAAAACCCGAAAATGTGGTTTTTGTAAGCTAACCTGAATCTCTCAAAGTTACTTGTGTACCCTAAAATCTTCAAAGTGGCGCCATTTCTCGAGCTTTTGATGGATTTCGATGTACTACACGTCAAAACAACGGTCTCTTCCAGTACTTTAAGACTAGCGTGCCCGTTTTGCCGTATTTGGAGTAGAAAACCCGAAAATGTGGTTTTTGTAAGCTAACCTGAATCTCTCAAAGTTACTTGTGTACCCTAAAATCTTCAAAGTGGCGCCATTTCTCGAGCTTTTGATGGATTTCGATGTACTACACGTCAAAACAACGGTCTCTTCCAGTACTTTAAGACTAGCGTGCCAGTTTTGCCGTATTTGGAGTAGAAAACCCGAAAATGTGGTTTTTGTAAGCTAACCTGAATCTCTCAAAGTTACTTGTGTACCCTAAAATCTTCAAAGTGGCGCCATTTCTCGAGCTTTTGATGGATTTCGATGTACTACACGTCAAAACAACGGTCTCTTCCAGTACTTTAAGACTAGCGTGCCCGTTTTGCCGTATTTGGAGTAGAAAACCCGAAAATGTGGTTTTTGTAAGCTAACCTGAATCTCTCAAAGTTACTTGTGTACCCTAAAATCTTCAAAGTGGCGCCATTTCTCGAGCTTTTGATGGATTTCGATGTACTACACGTCAAAACAACGGTCTCTTCCAGTACTTTAAGACTAGCGTGCCAGTTTTGCCGTATTTGGAGTAGAAAACCCGAAAATGTGGTTTTTGTAAGCTAACCTGAATCTCTCAAAGTTACTTGTGTACCCTAAAATCTTCAAAGTGGCGCCATTTCTCGAGCTTTTGATGGATTTCGATGTACTACACGTCAAAACAACGGTCTCTTCCAGTACTTTAAGACTAGCGTGCCAGTTTTGCCGTATTTGGAGTAGAAAACCCGAAAATGTGGTTTTTGTAAGCTAACCTGAATCTCTCAAAGTTACTTGTGTACCCTAAAATCTTCAAAGTGGCGCCATTTCTCGAGCTTTTGATGGATTTCGATGCACTATACGGCAATACAACGTTCTCTTAATGTAGATTGCGTTTAGTGCATGGAAGTTTCCTGTATTTTGAGTAACAATACCAGAAAATGGCCTTTTTCTAACCTAAGCATAACCTCTAGGTCTCAAATAAAGAAATTATGGGATGGATCTAAGTCAAGTCAATTATGGGATAGAAAGGCCAGAAAAGTCTTCAACTGTCATTTGCCCTTTCAAGAAAACGGCAAAAACACGAGTTACTGGCTTTTAAAGCTTAAAGGCACACAAGATCTAGCATGTTTTCACAAAAGGGGGTGTTAGGTTCAAAGGCTCCTTTTGTGAAAACATGCTAGATCTTGTGTACCTTACAATCTTCAAAGTGGCGCCATTTCTCGAGCTTTTGATGGATTTCGATGTACTACACGTCAAAACAACGGTCTCTTCCAGTACTTTAAGACTAGCGTGCCAGTTTTGCCGTATTTGGAGTAGAAAACCCGAAAATGTGGTTTTTGTAAGCTAACCTGAATCTCTCAAAGTTACTTGTGTACCCTAAAATCTTCAAAGTGGCGCCATTTCTCGAGCTTTTGATGGATTTCGATGTACTACACGTCAAAACAACGGTCTCTTCCAGTACTTTAAGACTAGCGTGCCAGTTTTGCCGTATTTGGAGTAGAAAACCCGAAAATGTGGTTTTTGTAAGCTAACCTGAATCTCTCAAAGTTACTTGTGTACCTTAAAATCTTCAAAGTGGCGCCATTTCTCGAGCTTTTGATGGATTTCGATGCACTATACGGCAATACAACGTTCTCTTAATGTAGATTGCGTTTAGTGCATGGAAGTTTCCTGTATTTTGAGTAACAATACCAGAAAATGGCCTTTTTCTAACCTAAGCATAACCTCTAGGTCTCAAATAAAGAAATTATGGGATGGATCTAAGTCAAGTCAATTATGGGATAGAAAGGCCAGAAAAGTCTTCAACTGTCATTTGCCCTTTCAAGAAAACGGCAAAAACACGAGTTACTGGCTTTTAAAGCTTAAAGGCACACAAGAATTCTTGTGTACCTTACAATCTTCAAAGTGGCGCCATTTCTCGAGCTTTTGATGGATTTCGATGTACTACACGTCAAAACAACGGTCTCTTCCAGTACTTTAAGACTAGCGTGCCAGTTTTGCCGTATTTGGAGTAGAAAACCCGAAAATGTGGTTTTTGTAAGCTAACCTGAATCTCTCAAAGTTACTTGTGTACCCTAAAATCTTCAAAGTGGCGCCATTTCTCGAGCTTTTGATGGATTTCGATGTACTACACGTCAAAACAACGGTCTCTTCCAGTACTTTCAGACTAGCGTGCCCGTTTTGCCGTATTTGGAGTAGAAAACCCGAAAATGTGGTTTTTGTAAGCTAACCTGAATCTCTCAAAGTTACTTGTGTACCCTAAAATCTTCAAAGTGGCGCCATTTCTCGAGCTTTTGATGGATTTCGATGTACTACACGTCAAAACAACGGTCTCTTCCAGTACTTTAAGACTAGCGTGCCAGTTTTGCCGTATTTGGAGTAGAAAACCCGAAAATGTGGTTTTTGTAAGCTAACCTGAATCTCTCAAAGTTACTTGTGTACCCTAAAATCTTCAAAGTGGCGCCATTTCTCGAGCTTTTGATGGATTTCGATGTACTACACGTCAAAACAACGGTCTCTTCCAGTACTTTAAGACTAGCGTGCCAGTTTTGCCGTATTTGGAGTAGAAAACCCGAAAATGTGGTTTTTGTAAGCTAACCTGAATCTCTCAAAGTTACTTGTGTACCCTAAAATCTTCAAAGTGGCGCCATTTCTCGAGCTTTTGATGGATTTCGATGCACTATACGGCAATACAACGTTCTCTTAATGTAGATTGCGTTTAGTGCATGGAAGTTTCCTGTATTTTGAGTAACAATACCAGAAAATGGCCTTTTTCTAACCTAAGCATAACCTCTAGGTCTCAAATAAAGAAATTATGGGATGGATCTAAGTCAAGTCAATTATGGGATAGAAAGGCCAGAAAAGTCTTCAACTGTCATTTGCCCTTTCAAGAAAACGGCAAAAACACGAGTTACTGGCTTTTAAAGCTTAAAGGCACACAAGATCTAGCATGTTTTCACAAAAGGGGGTGTTAGGTTCAAAGGCTCCTTTTGTGAAAACATGCTAGATCTTGTGTACCTTACAATCTTCAAAGTGGCGCCATTTCTCGAGCTTTTGATGGATTTCGATGTACTACACGTCAAAACAACGGTCTCTTCCAGTACTTTAAGACTAGCGTGCCAGTTTTGCCGTATTTGGAGTAGAAAACCCGAAAATGTGGTTTTTGTAAGCTAACCTGAATCTCTCAAAGTTACTTGTGTACCCTAAAATCTTCAAAGTGGCGCCATTTCTCGAGCTTTTGATGGATTTCGATGTACTACACGTCAAAACAACGGTCTCTTCCAGTACTTTAAGACTAGCGTGCCAGTTTTGCCGTATTTGGAGTAGAAAACCCGAAAATGTGGTTTTTGTAAGCTAACCTGAATCTCTCAAAGTTACTTGTGTACCTTAAAATCTTCAAAGTGGCGCCATTTCTCGAGCTTTTGATGGATTTCGATGCACTATACGGCAATACAACGTTCTCTTAATGTAGATTGCGTTTAGTGCATGGAAGTTTCCTGTATTTTGAGTAACAATACCAGAAAATGGCCTTTTTCTAACCTAAGCATAACCTCTAGGTCTCAAATAAAGAAATTATGGGATGGATCTAAGTCAAGTCAATTATGGGATAGAAAGGCCAGAAAAGTCTTCAACTGTCATTTGCCCTTTCAAGAAAACGGCAAAAACACGAGTTACTGGCTTTTAAAGCTTAAAGGCACACAAGAATTCTTGTGTACCTTACAATCTTCAAAGTGGCGCCATTTCTCGAGCTTTTGATGGATTTCGATGTACTACACGTCAAAACAACGGTCTCTTCCAGTACTTTAAGACTAGCGTGCCAGTTTTGCCGTATTTGGAGTAGAAAACCCGAAAATGTGGTTTTTGTAAGCTAACCTGAATCTCTCAAAGTTACTTGTGTACCCTAAAATCTTCAAAGTGGCGCCATTTCTCGAGCTTTTGATGGATTTCGATGTACTACACGTCAAAACAACGGTCTCTTCCAGTACTTTAAGACTAGCGTGCCCGTTTTGCCGTATTTGGAGTAGAAAACCCGAAAATGTGGTTTTTGTAAGCTAACCTGAATCTCTCAAAGTTACTTGTGTACCCTAAAATCTTCAAAGTGGCGCCATTTCTCGAGCTTTTGATGGATTTCGATGTACTACACGTCAAAACAACGGTCTCTTCCAGTACTTTAAGACTAGCGTGCCAGTTTTGCCGTATTTGGAGTAGAAAACCCGAAAATGTGGTTTTTGTAAGCTAACCTGAATCTCTCAAAGTTACTTGTGTACCCTAAAATCTTCAAAGTGGCGCCATTTCTCGAGCTTTTGATGGATTTCGATGTACTACACGTCAAAACAACGGTCTCTTCCAGTACTTTAAGACTAGCGTGCCAGTTTTGCCGTATTTGGAGTAGAAAACCCGAAAATGTGGTTTTTGTAAGCTAACCTGAATCTCTCAAAGTTACTTGTGTACCCTAAAATCTTCAAAGTGGCGCCATTTCTCGAGCTTTTGATGGATTTCGATGCACTATACGGCAATACAACGTTCTCTTAATGTAGATTGCGTTTAGTGCATGGAAGTTTCCTGTATTTTGAGTAACAATACCAGAAAATGGCCTTTTTCTAACCTAAGCATAACCTCTAGGTCTCAAATAAAGAAATTATGGGATGGATCTAAGTCAAGTCAATTATGGGATAGAAAGGCCAGAAAAGTCTTCAACTGTCATTTGCCCTTTCAAGAAAACGGCAAAAACACGAGTTACTGGCTTTTAAAGCTTAAAGGCACACAAGATCTAGCATGTTTTCACAAAAGGGGGTGTTAGGTTCAAAGGCTCCTTTTGTGAAAACATGCTAGATCTTGTGTACCTTACAATCTTCAAAGTGGCGCCATTTCTCGAGCTTTTGATGGATTTCGATGTACTACACGTCAAAACAACGGTCTCTTCCAGTACTTTAAGACTAGCGTGCCAGTTTTGCCGTATTTGGAGTAGAAAACCCGAAAATGTGGTTTTTGTAAGCTAACCTGAATCTCTCAAAGTTACTTGTGTACCCTAAAATCTTCAAAGTGGCGCCATTTCTCGAGCTTTTGATGGATTTCGATGTACTACACGTCAAAACAACGGTCTCTTCCAGTACTTTAAGACTAGCGTGCCAGTTTTGCCGTATTTGGAGTAGAAAACCCGAAAATGTGGTTTTTGTAAGCTAACCTGAATCTCTCAAAGTTACTTGTGTACCTTAAAATCTTCAAAGTGGCGCCATTTCTCGAGCTTTTGATGGATTTCGATGCACTATACGGCAATACAACGTTCTCTTAATGTAGATTGCGTTTAGTGCATGGAAGTTTCCTGTATTTTGAGTAACAATACCAGAAAATGGCCTTTTTCTAACCTAAGCATAACCTCTAGGTCTCAAATAAAGAAATTATGGGATGGATCTAAGTCAAGTCAATTATGGGATAGAAAGGCCAGAAAAGTCTTCAACTGTCATTTGCCCTTTCAAGCAAACGGCAAAAACACGAGTTACTGGCTTTTAAAGCTTAAAGGCACACAAGAATTCTTGTGTACCTTACAATCTTCAAAGTGGCGCCATTTCTCGAGCTTTTGATGGATTTCGATGTACTACACGTCAAAACAACGGTCTCTTCCAGTACTTTAAGACTAGCGTGCCAGTTTTGCCGTATTTGGAGTAGAAAACCCGAAAATGTGGTTTTTGTAAGCTAACCTGAATCTCTCAAAGTTACTTGTGTACCCTAAAATCTTCAAAGTGGCGCCATTTCTCGAGCTTTTGATGGATTTCGATGTACTACACGTCAAAACAACGGTCTCTTCCAGTACTTTCAGACTAGCGTGCCCGTTTTGCCGTATTTGGAGTAGAAAACCCGAAAATGTGGTTTTTGTAAGCTAACCTGAATCTCTCAAAGTTACTTGTGTACCCTAAAATCTTCAAAGTGGCGCCATTTCTCGAGCTTTTGATGGATTTCGATGTACTACACGTCAAAACAACGGTCTCTTCCAGTACTTTAAGACTAGCGTGCCAGTTTTGCCGTATTTGGAGTAGAAAACCCGAAAATGTGGTTTTTGTAAGCTAACCTGAATCTCTCAAAGTTACTTGTGTACCCTAAAATCTTCAAAGTGGCGCCATTTCTCGAGCTTTTGATGGATTTCGATGTACTACACGTCAAAACAACGGTCTCTTCCAGTACTTTAAGACTAGCGTGCCAGTTTTGCCGTATTTGGAGTAGAAAACCCGAAAATGTGGTTTTTGTAAGCTAACCTGAATCTCTCAAAGTTACTTGTGTACCCTAAAATCTTCAAAGTGGCGCCATTTCTCGAGCTTTTGATGGATTTCGATGCACTATACGGCAATACAACGTTCTCTTAATGTAGATTGCGTTTAGTGCATGGAAGTTTCCTGTATTTTGAGTAACAATACCAGAAAATGGCCTTTTTCTAACCTAAGCATAACCTCTAGGTCTCAAATAAAGAAATTATGGGATGGATCTAAGTCAAGTCAATTATGGGATAGAAAGGCCAGAAAAGTCTTCAACTGTCATTTGCCCTTTCAAGAAAACGGCAAAAACACGAGTTACTGGCTTTTAAAGCTTAAAGGCACACAAGATCTAGCATGTTTTCACAAAAGGGGGTGTTAGGTTCAAAGGCTCCTTTTGTGAAAACATGCTAGATCTTGTGTACCTTACAATCTTCAAAGTGGCGCCATTTCTCGAGCTTTTGATGGATTTCGATGTACTACACGTCAAAACAACGGTCTCTTCCAGTACTTTAAGACTAGCGTGCCAGTTTTGCCGTATTTGGAGTAGAAAACCCGAAAATGTGGTTTTTGTAAGCTAACCTGAATCTCTCAAAGTTACTTGTGTACCCTAAAATCTTCAAAGTGGCGCCATTTCTCGAGCTTTTGATGGATTTCGATGTACTACACGTCAAAACAACGGTCTCTTCCAGTACTTTAAGACTAGCGTGCCAGTTTTGCCGTATTTGGAGTAGAAAACCCGAAAATGTGGTTTTTGTAAGCTAACCTGAATCTCTCAAAGTTACTTGTGTACCTTAAAATCTTCAAAGTGGCGCCATTTCTCGAGCTTTTGATGGATTTCGATGCACTATACGGCAATACAACGTTCTCTTAATGTAGATTGCGTTTAGTGCATGGAAGTTTCCTGTATTTTGAGTAACAATACCAGAAAATGGCCTTTTTCTAACCTAAGCATAACCTCTAGGTCTCAAATAAAGAAATTATGGGATGGATCTAAGTCAAGTCAATTATGGGATAGAAAGGCCAGAAAAGTCTTCAACTGTCATTTGCCCTTTCAAGAAAACGGCAAAAACACGAGTTACTGGCTTTTAAAGCTTAAAGGCACACAAGAATTCTTGTGTACCTTACAATCTTCAAAGTGGCGCCATTTCTCGAGCTTTTGATGGATTTCGATGTACTACACGTCAAAACAACGGTCTCTTCCAGTACTTTAAGACTAGCGTGCCAGTTTTGCCGTATTTGGAGTAGAAAACCCGAAAATGTGGTTTTTGTAAGCTAACCTGAATCTCTCAAAGTTACTTGTGTACCCTAAAATCTTCAAAGTGGCGCCATTTCTCGAGCTTTTGATGGATTTCGATGTACTACACGTCAAAACAACGGTCTCTTCCAGTACTTTCAGACTAGCGTGCCCGTTTTGCCGTATTTGGAGTAGAAAACCCGAAAATGTGGTTTTGTAAGCTAACCTGAATCTCTCAAAGTTACTTGTGTACCCTAAAATCTTCAAAGTGGCGCCATTTCTCGAGCTTTTGATGGATTTCGATGTACTACACGTCAAAACAACGGTCTCTTCCAGTACTTTAAGACTAGCGTGCCAGTTTTGCCGTATTTGGAGTAGAAAACCCGAAAATGTGGTTTTTGTAAGCTAACCTGAATCTCTCAAAGTTACTTGTGTACCCTAAAATCTTCAAAGTGGCGCCATTTCTCGAGCTTTTGATGGATTTCGATGTACTACACGTCAAAACAACGGTCTCTTCCAGTACTTTAAGACTAGCGTGCCAGTTTTGCCGTATTTGGAGTAGAAAACCCGAAAATGTGGTTTTTGTAAGCTAACCTGAATCTCTCAAAGTTACTTGTGTACCCTAAAATCTTCAAAGTGGCGCCATTTCTCGAGCTTTTGATGGATTTCGATGCACTATACGGCAATACAACGTTCTCTTAATGTAGATTGCGTTTAGTGCATGGAAGTTTCCTGTATTTTGAGTAACAATACCAGAAAATGGCCTTTTTCTAACCTAAGCATAACCTCTAGGTCTCAAATAAAGAAATTATGGGATGGATCTAAGTCAAGTCAATTATGGGATAGAAAGGCCAGAAAAGTCTTCAACTGTCATTTGCCCTTTCAAGAAAACGGCAAAAACACGAGTTACTGGCTTTTAAAGCTTAAAGGCACACAAGATCTAGCATGTTTTCACAAAAGGGGGTGTTAGGTTCAAAGGCTCCTTTTGTGAAAACATGCTAGATCTTGTGTACCTTACAATCTTCAAAGTGGCGCCATTTCTCGAGCTTTTGATGGATTTCGATGTACTACACGTCAAAACAACGGTCTCTTCCAGTACTTTAAGACTAGCGTGCCAGTTTTGCCGTATTTGGAGTAGAAAACCCGAAAATGTGGTTTTTGTAAGCTAACCTGAATCTCTCAAAGTTACTTGTGTACCCTAAAATCTTCAAAGTGGCGCCATTTCTCGAGCTTTTGATGGATTTCGATGTACTACACGTCAAAACAACGGTCTCTTCCAGTACTTTAAGACTAGCGTGCCAGTTTTGCCGTATTTGGAGTAGAAAACCCGAAAATGTGGTTTTTGTAAGCTAACCTGAATCTCTCAAAGTTACTTGTGTACCTTAAAATCTTCAAAGTGGCGCCATTTCTCGAGCTTTTGATGGATTTCGATGCACTATACGGCAATACAACGTTCTCTTAATGTAGATTGCGTTTAGTGCATGGAAGTTTCCTGTATTTTGAGTAACAATACCAGAAAATGGCCTTTTTCTAACCTAAGCATAACCTCTAGGTCTCAAATAAAGAAATTATGGGATGGATCTAAGTCAAGTCAATTATGGGATAGAAAGGCCAGAAAAGTCTTCAACTGTCATTTGCCCTTTCAAGAAAACGGCAAAAACACGAGTTACTGGCTTTTAAAGCTTAAAGGCACACAAGAATTCTTGTGTACCTTACAATCTTCAAAGTGGCGCCATTTCTCGAGCTTTTGATGGATTTCGATGTACTACACGTCAAAACAACGGTCTCTTCCAGTACTTTAAGACTAGCGTGCCAGTTTTGCCGTATTTGGAGTAGAAAACCCGAAAATGTGGTTTTTGTAAGCTAACCTGAATCTCTCAAAGTTACTTGTGTACCCTAAAATCTTCAAAGTGGCGCCATTTCTCGAGCTTTTGATGGATTTCGATGTACTACACGTCAAAACAACGGTCTCTTCCAGTACTTTCAGACTAGCGTGCCCGTTTTGCCGTATTTGGAGTAGAAAACCCGAAAATGTGGTTTTTGTAAGCTAACCTGAATCTCTCAAAGTTACTTGTGTACCCTAAAATCTTCAAAGTGGCGCCATTTCTCGAGCTTTTGATGGATTTCGATGTACTACACGTCAAAACAACGGTCTCTTCCAGTACTTTAAGACTAGCGTGCCAGTTTTGCCGTATTTGGAGTAGAAAACCCGAAAATGTGGTTTTTGTAAGCTAACCTGAATCTCTCAAAGTTACTTGTGTACCCTAAAATCTTCAAAGTGGCGCCATTTCTCGAGCTTTTGATGGATTTCGATGCACTATACGGCAATACAACGTTCTCTTAATGTAGATTGCGTTTAGTGCATGGAAGTTTCCTGTATTTTGAGTAACAATACCAGAAAATGGCCTTTTTCTAACCTAAGCATAACCTCTAGGTCTCAAATAAAGAAATTATGGGATGGATCTAAGTCAAGTCAATTATGGGATAGAAAGGCCAGAAAAGTCTTCAACTGTCATTTGCCCTTTCAAGAAAACGGCAAAAACACGAGTTACTGGCTTTTAAAGCTTAAAGGCACACAAGATCTAGCATGTTTTCACAAAAGGGGGTGTTAGGTTCAAAGGCTCCTTTTGTGAAAACATGCTAGATCTTGTGTACCTTACAATCTTCAAAGTGGCGCCATTTCTCGAGCTTTTGATGGATTTCGATGTACTACACGTCAAAACAACGGTCTCTTCCAGTACTTTAAGACTAGCGTGCCAGTTTTGCCGTATTTGGAGTAGAAAACCCGAAAATGTGGTTTTTGTAAGCTAACCTGAATCTCTCAAAGTTACTTGTGTACCCTAAAATCTTCAAAGTGGCGCCATTTCTCGAGCTTTTGATGGATTTCGATGTACTACACGTCAAAACAACGGTCTCTTCCAGTACTTTAAGACTAGCGTGCCAGTTTTGCCGTATTTGGAGTAGAAAACCCGAAAATGTGGTTTTTGTAAGCTAACCTGAATCTCTCAAAGTTACTTGTGTACCTTAAAATCTTCAAAGTGGCGCCATTTCTCGAGCTTTTGATGGATTTCGATGCACTATACGGCAATACAACGTTCTCTTAATGTAGATTGCGTTTAGTGCATGGAAGTTTCCTGTATTTTGAGTAACAATACCAGAAAATGGCCTTTTTCTAACCTAAGCATAACCTCTAGGTCTCAAATAAAGAAATTATGGGATGGATCTAAGTCAAGTCAATTATGGGATAGAAAGGCCAGAAAAGTCTTCAACTGTCATTTGCCCTTTCAAGAAAACGGCAAAAACACGAGTTACTGGCTTTTAAAGCTTAAAGGCACACAAGAATTCTTGTGTACCTTACAATCTTCAAAGTGGCGCCATTTCTCGAGCTTTTGATGGATTTCGATGTACTACACGTCAAAACAACGGTCTCTTCCAGTACTTTAAGACTAGCGTGCCAGTTTTGCCGTATTTGGAGTAGAAAACCCGAAAATGTGGTTTTTGTAAGCTAACCTGAATCTCTCAAAGTTACTTGTGTACCCTAAAATCTTCAAAGTGGCGCCATTTCTCGAGCTTTTGATGGATTTCGATGTACTACACGTCAAAACAACGGTCTCTTCCAGTACTTTAAGACTAGCGTGCCCGTTTTGCCGTATTTGGAGTAGAAAACCCGAAAATGTGGTTTTTGTAAGCTAACCTGAATCTCTCAAAGTTACTTGTGTACCCTAAAATCTTCAAAGTGGCGCCATTTCTCGAGCTTTTGATGGATTTCGATGTACTACACGTCAAAACAACGGTCTCTTCCAGTACTTTAAGACTAGCGTGCCAGTTTTGCCGTATTTGGAGTAGAAAACCCGAAAATGTGGTTTTTGTAAGCTAACCTGAATCTCTCAAAGTTACTTGTGTACCCTAAAATCTTCAAAGTGGCGCCATTTCTCGAGCTTTTGATGGATTTCGATGTACTACACGTCAAAACAACGGTCTCTTCCAGTACTTTAAGACTAGCGTGCCAGTTTTGCCGTATTTGGAGTAGAAAACCCGAAAATGTGGTTTTTGTAAGCTAACCTGAATCTCTCAAAGTTACTTGTGTACCCTAAAATCTTCAAAGTGGCGCCATTTCTCGAGCTTTTGATGGATTTCGATGCACTATACGGCAATACAACGTTCTCTTAATGTAGATTGCGTTTAGTGCATGGAAGTTTCCTGTATTTTGAGTAACAATACCAGAAAATGGCCTTTTTCTAACCTAAGCATAACCTCTAGGTCTCAAATAAAGAAATTATGGGATGGATCTAAGTCAAGTCAATTATGGGATAGAAAGGCCAGAAAAGTCTTCAACTGTCATTTGCCCTTTCAAGAAAACGGCAAAAACACGAGTTACTGGCTTTTAAAGCTTAAAGGCACACAAGATCTAGCATGTTTTCACAAAAGGGGGTGTTAGGTTCAAAGGCTCCTTTTGTGAAAACATGCTAGATCTTGTGTACCTTACAATCTTCAAAGTGGCGCCATTTCTCGAGCTTTTGATGGATTTCGATGTACTACACGTCAAAACAACGGTCTCTTCCAGTACTTTAAGACTAGCGTGCCAGTTTTGCCGTATTTGGAGTAGAAAACCCGAAAATGTGGTTTTTGTAAGCTAACCTGAATCTCTCAAAGTTACTTGTGTACCCTAAAATCTTCAAAGTGGCGCCATTTCTCGAGCTTTTGATGGATTTCGATGTACTACACGTCAAAACAACGGTCTCTTCCAGTACTTTAAGACTAGCGTGCCAGTTTTGCCGTATTTGGAGTAGAAAACCCGAAAATGTGGTTTTTGTAAGCTAACCTGAATCTCTCAAAGTTACTTGTGTACCTTAAAATCTTCAAAGTGGCGCCATTTCTCGAGCTTTTGATGGATTTCGATGCACTATACGGCAATACAACGTTCTCTTAATGTAGATTGCGTTTAGTGCATGGAAGTTTCCTGTATTTTGAGTAACAATACCAGAAAATGGCCTTTTTCTAACCTAAGCATAACCTCTAGGTCTCAAATAAAGAAATTATGGGATGGATCTAAGTCAAGTCAATTATGGGATAGAAAGGCCAGAAAAGTCTTCAACTGTCATTTGCCCTTTCAAGCAAACGGCAAAAACACGAGTTACTGGCTTTTAAAGCTTAAAGGCACACAAGAATTCTTGTGTACCTTACAATCTTCAAAGTGGCGCCATTTCTCGAGCTTTTGATGGATTTCGATGTACTACACGTCAAAACAACGGTCTCTTCCAGTACTTTAAGACTAGCGTGCCAGTTTTGCCGTATTTGGAGTAGAAAACCCGAAAATGTGGTTTTTGTAAGCTAACCTGAATCTCTCAAAGTTACTTGTGTACCCTAAAATCTTCAAAGTGGCGCCATTTCTCGAGCTTTTGATGGATTTCGATGTACTACACGTCAAAACAACGGTCTCTTCCAGTACTTTCAGACTAGCGTGCCCGTTTTGCCGTATTTGGAGTAGAAAACCCGAAAATGTGGTTTTTGTAAGCTAACCTGAATCTCTCAAAGTTACTTGTGTACCCTAAAATCTTCAAAGTGGCGCCATTTCTCGAGCTTTTGATGGATTTCGATGTACTACACGTCAAAACAACGGTCTCTTCCAGTACTTTAAGACTAGCGTGCCAGTTTTGCCGTATTTGGAGTAGAAAACCCGAAAATGTGGTTTTTGTAAGCTAACCTGAATCTCTCAAAGTTACTTGTGTACCCTAAAATCTTCAAAGTGGCGCCATTTCTCGAGCTTTTGATGGATTTCGATGTACTACACGTCAAAACAACGGTCTCTTCCAGTACTTTAAGACTAGCGTGCCAGTTTTGCCGTATTTGGAGTAGAAAACCCGAAAATGTGGTTTTTGTAAGCTAACCTGAATCTCTCAAAGTTACTTGTGTACCCTAAAATCTTCAAAGTGGCGCCATTTCTCGAGCTTTTGATGGATTTCGATGCACTATACGGCAATACAACGTTCTCTTAATGTAGATTGCGTTTAGTGCATGGAAGTTTCCTGTATTTTGAGTAACAATACCAGAAAATGGCCTTTTTCTAACCTAAGCATAACCTCTAGGTCTCAAATAAAGAAATTATGGGATGGATCTAAGTCAAGTCAATTATGGGATAGAAAGGCCAGAAAAGTCTTCAACTGTCATTTGCCCTTTCAAGAAAACGGCAAAAACACGAGTTACTGGCTTTTAAAGCTTAAAGGCACACAAGATCTAGCATGTTTTCACAAAAGGGGGTGTTAGGTTCAAAGGCTCCTTTTGTGAAAACATGCTAGATCTTGTGTACCTTACAATCTTCAAAGTGGCGCCATTTCTCGAGCTTTTGATGGATTTCGATGTACTACACGTCAAAACAACGGTCTCTTCCAGTACTTTAAGACTAGCGTGCCAGTTTTGCCGTATTTGGAGTAGAAAACCCGAAAATGTGGTTTTTGTAAGCTAACCTGAATCTCTCAAAGTTACTTGTGTACCCTAAAATCTTCAAAGTGGCGCCATTTCTCGAGCTTTTGATGGATTTCGATGTACTACACGTCAAAACAACGGTCTCTTCCAGTACTTTAAGACTAGCGTGCCAGTTTTGCCGTATTTGGAGTAGAAAACCCGAAAATGTGGTTTTTGTAAGCTAACCTGAATCTCTCAAAGTTACTTGTGTACCTTAAAATCTTCAAAGTGGCGCCATTTCTCGAGCTTTTGATGGATTTCGATGCACTATACGGCAATACAACGTTCTCTTAATGTAGATTGCGTTTAGTGCATGGAAGTTTCCTGTATTTTGAGTAACAATACCAGAAAATGGCCTTTTTCTAACCTAAGCATAACCTCTAGGTCTCAAATAAAGAAATTATGGGATGGATCTAAGTCAAGTCAATTATGGGATAGAAAGGCCAGAAAAGTCTTCAACTGTCATTTGCCCTTTCAAGAAAACGGCAAAAACACGAGTTACTGGCTTTTAAAGCTTAAAGGCACACAAGAATTCTTGTGTACCTTACAATCTTCAAAGTGGCGCCATTTCTCGAGCTTTTGATGGATTTCGATGTACTACACGTCAAAACAACGGTCTCTTCCAGTACTTTAAGACTAGCGTGCCAGTTTTGCCGTATTTGGAGTAGAAAACCCGAAAATGTGGTTTTTGTAAGCTAACCTGAATCTCTCAAAGTTACTTGTGTACCCTAAAATCTTCAAAGTGGCGCCATTTCTCGAGCTTTTGATGGATTTCGATGTACTACACGTCAAAACAACGGTCTCTTCCAGTACTTTCAGACTAGCGTGCCCGTTTTGCCGTATTTGGAGTAGAAAACCCGAAAATGTGGTTTTTGTAAGCTAACCTGAATCTCTCAAAGTTACTTGTGTACCCTAAAATCTTCAAAGTGGCGCCATTTCTCGAGCTTTTGATGGATTTCGATGTACTACACGTCAAAACAACGGTCTCTTCCAGTACTTTAAGACTAGCGTGCCAGTTTTGCCGTATTTGGAGTAGAAAACCCGAAAATGTGGTTTTTGTAAGCTAACCTGAATCTCTCAAAGTTACTTGTGTACCCTAAAATCTTCAAAGTGGCGCCATTTCTCGAGCTTTTGATGGATTTCGATGTACTACACGTCAAAACAACGGTCTCTTCCAGTACTTTAAGACTAGCGTGCCAGTTTTGCCGTATTTGGAGTAGAAAACCCGAAAATGTGGTTTTTGTAAGCTAACCTGAATCTCTCAAAGTTACTTGTGTACCCTAAAATCTTCAAAGTGGCGCCATTTCTCGAGCTTTTGATGGATTTCGATGCACTATACGGCAATACAACGTTCTCTTAATGTAGATTGCGTTTAGTGCATGGAAGTTTCCTGTATTTTGAGTAACAATACCAGAAAATGGCCTTTTTCTAACCTAAGCATAACCTCTAGGTCTCAAATAAAGAAATTATGGGATGGATCTAAGTCAAGTCAATTATGGGATAGAAAGGCCAGAAAAGTCTTCAACTGTCATTTGCCCTTTCAAGAAAACGGCAAAAACACGAGTTACTGGCTTTTAAAGCTTAAAGGCACACAAGATCTAGCATGTTTTCACAAAAGGGGGTGTTAGGTTCAAAGGCTCCTTTTGTGAAAACATGCTAGATCTTGTGTACCTTACAATCTTCAAAGTGGCGCCATTTCTCGAGCTTTTGATGGATTTCGATGTACTACACGTCAAAACAACGGTCTCTTCCAGTACTTTAAGACTAGCGTGCCAGTTTTGCCGTATTTGGAGTAGAAAACCCGAAAATGTGGTTTTTGTAAGCTAACCTGAATCTCTCAAAGTTACTTGTGTACCCTAAAATCTTCAAAGTGGCGCCATTTCTCGAGCTTTTGATGGATTTCGATGTACTACACGTCAAAACAACGGTCTCTTCCAGTACTTTAAGACTAGCGTGCCAGTTTTGCCGTATTTGGAGTAGAAAACCCGAAAATGTGGTTTTTGTAAGCTAACCTGAATCTCTCAAAGTTACTTGTGTACCTTAAAATCTTCAAAGTGGCGCCATTTCTCGAGCTTTTGATGGATTTCGATGCACTATACGGCAATACAACGTTCTCTTAATGTAGATTGCGTTTAGTGCATGGAAGTTTCCTGTATTTTGAGTAACAATACCAGAAAATGGCCTTTTTCTAACCTAAGCATAACCTCTAGGTCTCAAATAAAGAAATTATGGGATGGATCTAAGTCAAGTCAATTATGGGATAGAAAGGCCAGAAAAGTCTTCAACTGTCATTTGCCCTTTCAAGAAAACGGCAAAAACACGAGTTACTGGCTTTTAAAGCTTAAAGGCACACAAGAATTCTTGTGTACCTTACAATCTTCAAAGTGGCGCCATTTCTCGAGCTTTTGATGGATTTCGATGTACTACACGTCAAAACAACGGTCTCTTCCAGTACTTTAAGACTAGCGTGCCAGTTTTGCCGTATTTGGAGTAGAAAACCCGAAAATGTGGTTTTTGTAAGCTAACCTGAATCTCTCAAAGTTACTTGTGTACCCTAAAATCTTCAAAGTGGCGCCATTTCTCGAGCTTTTGATGGATTTCGATGTACTACACGTCAAAACAACGGTCTCTTCCAGTACTTTAAGACTAGCGTGCCCGTTTTGCCGTATTTGGAGTAGAAAACCCGAAAATGTGGTTTTTGTAAGCTAACCTGAATCTCTCAAAGTTACTTGTGTACCCTAAAATCTTCAAAGTGGCGCCATTTCTCGAGCTTTTGATGGATTTCGATGTACTACACGTCAAAACAACGGTCTCTTCCAGTACTTTAAGACTAGCGTGCCAGTTTTGCCGTATTTGGAGTAGAAAACCCGAAAATGTGGTTTTTGTAAGCTAACCTGAATCTCTCAAAGTTACTTGTGTACCCTAAAATCTTCAAAGTGGCGCCATTTCTCGAGCTTTTGATGGATTTCGATGTACTACACGTCAAAACAACGGTCTCTTCCAGTACTTTAAGACTAGCGTGCCAGTTTTGCCGTATTTGGAGTAGAAAACCCGAAAATGTGGTTTTTGTAAGCTAACCTGAATCTCTCAAAGTTACTTGTGTACCCTAAAATCTTCAAAGTGGCGCCATTTCTCGAGCTTTTGATGGATTTCGATGCACTATACGGCAATACAACGTTCTCTTAATGTAGATTGCGTTTAGTGCATGGAAGTTTCCTGTATTTTGAGTAACAATACCAGAAAATGGCCTTTTTCTAACCTAAGCATAACCTCTAGGTCTCAAATAAAGAAATTATGGGATGGATCTAAGTCAAGTCAATTATGGGATAGAAAGGCCAGAAAAGTCTTCAACTGTCATTTGCCCTTTCAAGAAAACGGCAAAAACACGAGTTACTGGCTTTTAAAGCTTAAAGGCACACAAGATCTAGCATGTTTTCACAAAAGGGGGTGTTAGGTTCAAAGGCTCCTTTTGTGAAAACATGCTAGATCTTGTGTACCTTACAATCTTCAAAGTGGCGCCATTTCTCGAGCTTTTGATGGATTTCGATGTACTACACGTCAAAACAACGGTCTCTTCCAGTACTTTAAGACTAGCGTGCCAGTTTTGCCGTATTTGGAGTAGAAAACCCGAAAATGTGGTTTTTGTAAGCTAACCTGAATCTCTCAAAGTTACTTGTGTACCCTAAAATCTTCAAAGTGGCGCCATTTCTCGAGCTTTTGATGGATTTCGATGTACTACACGTCAAAACAACGGTCTCTTCCAGTACTTTAAGACTAGCGTGCCAGTTTTGCCGTATTTGGAGTAGAAAACCCGAAAATGTGGTTTTTGTAAGCTAACCTGAATCTCTCAAAGTTACTTGTGTACCTTAAAATCTTCAAAGTGGCGCCATTTCTCGAGCTTTTGATGGATTTCGATGCACTATACGGCAATACAACGTTCTCTTAATGTAGATTGCGTTTAGTGCATGGAAGTTTCCTGTATTTTGAGTAACAATACCAGAAAATGGCCTTTTTCTAACCTAAGCATAACCTCTAGGTCTCAAATAAAGAAATTATGGGATGGATCTAAGTCAAGTCAATTATGGGATAGAAAGGCCAGAAAAGTCTTCAACTGTCATTTGCCCTTTCAAGCAAACGGCAAAAACACGAGTTACTGGCTTTTAAAGCTTAAAGGCACACAAGAATTCTTGTGTACCTTACAATCTTCAAAGTGGCGCCATTTCTCGAGCTTTTGATGGATTTCGATGTACTACACGTCAAAACAACGGTCTCTTCCAGTACTTTAAGACTAGCGTGCCAGTTTTGCCGTATTTGGAGTAGAAAACCCGAAAATGTGGTTTTTGTAAGCTAACCTGAATCTCTCAAAGTTACTTGTGTACCCTAAAATCTTCAAAGTGGCGCCATTTCTCGAGCTTTTGATGGATTTCGATGTACTACACGTCAAAACAACGGTCTCTTCCAGTACTTTCAGACTAGCGTGCCCGTTTTGCCGTATTTGGAGTAGAAAACCCGAAAATGTGGTTTTTGTAAGCTAACCTGAATCTCTCAAAGTTACTTGTGTACCCTAAAATCTTCAAAGTGGCGCCATTTCTCGAGCTTTTGATGGATTTCGATGTACTACACGTCAAAACAACGGTCTCTTCCAGTACTTTAAGACTAGCGTGCCAGTTTTGCCGTATTTGGAGTAGAAAACCCGAAAATGTGGTTTTTGTAAGCTAACCTGAATCTCTCAAAGTTACTTGTGTACCCTAAAATCTTCAAAGTGGCGCCATTTCTCGAGCTTTTGATGGATTTCGATGTACTACACGTCAAAACAACGGTCTCTTCCAGTACTTTAAGACTAGCGTGCCAGTTTTGCCGTATTTGGAGTAGAAAACCCGAAAATGTGGTTTTTGTAAGCTAACCTGAATCTCTCAAAGTTACTTGTGTACCCTAAAATCTTCAAAGTGGCGCCATTTCTCGAGCTTTTGATGGATTTCGATGCACTATACGGCAATACAACGTTCTCTTAATGTAGATTGCGTTTAGTGCATGGAAGTTTCCTGTATTTTGAGTAACAATACCAGAAAATGGCCTTTTTCTAACCTAAGCATAACCTCTAGGTCTCAAATAAAGAAATTATGGGATGGATCTAAGTCAAGTCAATTATGGGATAGAAAGGCCAGAAAAGTCTTCAACTGTCATTTGCCCTTTCAAGAAAACGGCAAAAACACGAGTTACTGGCTTTTAAAGCTTAAAGGCACACAAGATCTAGCATGTTTTCACAAAAGGGGGTGTTAGGTTCAAAGGCTCCTTTTGTGAAAACATGCTAGATCTTGTGTACCTTACAATCTTCAAAGTGGCGCCATTTCTCGAGCTTTTGATGGATTTCGATGTACTACACGTCAAAACAACGGTCTCTTCCAGTACTTTAAGACTAGCGTGCCAGTTTTGCCGTATTTGGAGTAGAAAACCCGAAAATGTGGTTTTTGTAAGCTAACCTGAATCTCTCAAAGTTACTTGTGTACCCTAAAATCTTCAAAGTGGCGCCATTTCTCGAGCTTTTGATGGATTTCGATGTACTACACGTCAAAACAACGGTCTCTTCCAGTACTTTAAGACTAGCGTGCCCGTTTTGCCGTATTTGGAGTAGAAAACCCGAAAATGTGGTTTTTGTAAGCTAACCTGAATCTCTCAAAGTTACTTGTGTACCCTAAAATCTTCAAAGTGGCGCCATTTCTCGAGCTTTTGATGGATTTCGATGTACTACACGTCAAAACAACGGTCTCTTCCAGTACTTTAAGACTAGCGTGCCAGTTTTGCCGTATTTGGAGTAGAAAACCCGAAAATGTGGTTTTTGTAAGCTAACCTGAATCTCTCAAAGTTACTTGTGTACCCTAAAATCTTCAAAGTGGCGCCATTTCTCGAGCTTTTGATGGATTTCGATGTACTACACGTCAAAACAACGGTCTCTTCCAGTACTTTAAGACTAGCGTGCCAGTTTTGCCGTATTTGGAGTAGAAAACCCGAAAATGTGGTTTTTGTAAGCTAACCTGAATCTCTCAAAGTTACTTGTGTACCCTAAAATCTTCAAAGTGGCGCCATTTCTCGAGCTTTTGATGGATTTCGATGCACTATACGGCAATACAACGTTCTCTTAATGTAGATTGCGTTTAGTGCATGGAAGTTTCCTGTATTTTGAGTAACAATACCAGAAAATGGCCTTTTTCTAACCTAAGCATAACCTCTAGGTCTCAAATAAAGAAATTATGGGATGGATCTAAGTCAAGTCAATTATGGGATAGAAAGGCCAGAAAAGTCTTCAACTGTCATTTGCCCTTTCAAGAAAACGGCAAAAACACGAGTTACTGGCTTTTAAAGCTTAAAGGCACACAAGATCTAGCATGTTTTCACAAAAGGGGGTGTTAGGTTCAAAGGCTCCTTTTGTGAAAACATGCTAGATCTTGTGTACCTTACAATCTTCAAAGTGGCGCCATTTCTCGAGCTTTTGATGGATTTCGATGTACTACACGTCAAAACAACGGTCTCTTCCAGTACTTTAAGACTAGCGTGCCAGTTTTGCCGTATTTGGAGTAGAAAACCCGAAAATGTGGTTTTTGTAAGCTAACCTGAATCTCTCAAAGTTACTTGTGTACCCTAAAATCTTCAAAGTGGCGCCATTTCTCGAGCTTTTGATGGATTTCGATGTACTACACGTCAAAACAACGGTCTCTTCCAGTACTTTAAGACTAGCGTGCCAGTTTTGCCGTATTTGGAGTAGAAAACCCGAAAATGTGGTTTTTGTAAGCTAACCTGAATCTCTCAAAGTTACTTGTGTACCTTAAAATCTTCAAAGTGGCGCCATTTCTCGAGCTTTTGATGGATTTCGATGCACTATACGGCAATACAACGTTCTCTTAATGTAGATTGCGTTTAGTGCATGGAAGTTTCCTGTATTTTGAGTAACAATACCAGAAAATGGCCTTTTTCTAACCTAAGCATAACCTCTAGGTCTCAAATAAAGAAATTATGGGATGGATCTAAGTCAAGTCAATTATGGGATAGAAAGGCCAGAAAAGTCTTCAACTGTCATTTGCCCTTTCAAGAAAACGGCAAAAACACGAGTTACTGGCTTTTAAAGCTTAAAGGCACACAAGAATTCTTGTGTACCTTACAATCTTCAAAGTGGCGCCATTTCTCGAGCTTTTGATGGATTTCGATGTACTACACGTCAAAACAACGGTCTCTTCCAGTACTTTAAGACTAGCGTGCCAGTTTTGCCGTATTTGGAGTAGAAAACCCGAAAATGTGGTTTTTGTAAGCTAACCTGAATCTCTCAAAGTTACTTGTGTACCCTAAAATCTTCAAAGTGGCGCCATTTCTCGAGCTTTTGATGGATTTCGATGTACTACACGTCAAAACAACGGTCTCTTCCAGTACTTTCAGACTAGCGTGCCCGTTTTGCCGTATTTGGAGTAGAAAACCCGAAAATGTGGTTTTTGTAAGCTAACCTGAATCTCTCAAAGTTACTTGTGTACCCTAAAATCTTCAAAGTGGCGCCATTTCTCGAGCTTTTGATGGATTTCGATGTACTACACGTCAAAACAACGGTCTCTTCCAGTACTTTAAGACTAGCGTGCCAGTTTTGCCGTATTTGGAGTAGAAAACCCGAAAATGTGGTTTTTGTAAGCTAACCTGAATCTCTCAAAGTTACTTGTGTACCCTAAAATCTTCAAAGTGGCGCCATTTCTCGAGCTTTTGATGGATTTCGATGTACTACACGTCAAAACAACGGTCTCTTCCAGTACTTTAAGACTAGCGTGCCAGTTTTGCCGTATTTGGAGTAGAAAACCCGAAAATGTGGTTTTTGTAAGCTAACCTGAATCTCTCAAAGTTACTTGTGTACCCTAAAATCTTCAAAGTGGCGCCATTTCTCGAGCTTTTGATGGATTTCGATGCACTATACGGCAATACAACGTTCTCTTAATGTAGATTGCGTTTAGTGCATGGAAGTTTCCTGTATTTTGAGTAACAATACCAGAAAATGGCCTTTTTCTAACCTAAGCATAACCTCTAGGTCTCAAATAAAGAAATTATGGGATGGATCTAAGTCAAGTCAATTATGGGATAGAAAGGCCAGAAAAGTCTTCAACTGTCATTTGCCCTTTCAAGAAAACGGCAAAAACACGAGTTACTGGCTTTTAAAGCTTAAAGGCACACAAGATCTAGCATGTTTTCACAAAAGGGGGTGTTAGGTTCAAAGGCTCCTTTTGTGAAAACATGCTAGATCTTGTGTACCTTACAATCTTCAAAGTGGCGCCATTTCTCGAGCTTTTGATGGATTTCGATGTACTACACGTCAAAACAACGGTCTCTTCCAGTACTTTAAGACTAGCGTGCCAGTTTTGCCGTATTTGGAGTAGAAAACCCGAAAATGTGGTTTTTGTAAGCTAACCTGAATCTCTCAAAGTTACTTGTGTACCCTAAAATCTTCAAAGTGGCGCCATTTCTCGAGCTTTTGATGGATTTCGATGTACTACACGTCAAAACAACGGTCTCTTCCAGTACTTTAAGACTAGCGTGCCAGTTTTGCCGTATTTGGAGTAGAAAACCCGAAAATGTGGTTTTTGTAAGCTAACCTGAATCTCTCAAAGTTACTTGTGTACCTTAAAATCTTCAAAGTGGCGCCATTTCTCGAGCTTTTGATGGATTTCGATGCACTATACGGCAATACAACGTTCTCTTAATGTAGATTGCGTTTAGTGCATGGAAGTTTCCTGTATTTTGAGTAACAATACCAGAAAATGGCCTTTTTCTAACCTAAGCATAACCTCTAGGTCTCAAATAAAGAAATTATGGGATGGATCTAAGTCAAGTCAATTATGGGATAGAAAGGCCAGAAAAGTCTTCAACTGTCATTTGCCCTTTCAAGAAAACGGCAAAAACACGAGTTACTGGCTTTTAAAGCTTAAAGGCACACAAGATCTAGCATGTTTTCACAAAAGGGGGTGTTAGGTTCAAAGGCTCCTTTTGTGAAAACATGCTAGATCTTGTGTACCTTACAATCTTCAAAGTGGCGCCATTTCTCGAGCTTTTGATGGATTTCGATGTACTACACGTCAAAACAACGGTCTCTTCCAGTACTTTAAGACTAGCGTGCCAGTTTTGCCGTATTTGGAGTAGAAAACCCGAAAATGTGGTTTTTGTAAGCTAACCTGAATCTCTCAAAGTTACTTGTGTACCCTAAAATCTTCAAAGTGGCGCCATTTCTCGAGCTTTTGATGGATTTCGATGTACTACACGTCAAAACAACGGTCTCTTCCAGTACTTTAAGACTAGCGTGCCAGTTTTGCCGTATTTGGAGTAGAAAACCCGAAAATGTGGTTTTTGTAAGCTAACCTGAATCTCTCAAAGTTACTTGTGTACCTTAAAATCTTCAAAGTGGCGCCATTTCTCGAGCTTTTGATGGATTTCGATGCACTATACGGCAATACAACGTTCTCTTAATGTAGATTGCGTTTAGTGCATGGAAGTTTCCTGTATTTTGAGTAACAATACCAGAAAATGGCCTTTTTCTAACCTAAGCATAACCTCTAGGTCTCAAATAAAGAAATTATGGGATGGATCTAAGTCAAGTCAATTATGGGATAGAAAGGCCAGAAAAGTCTTCAACTGTCATTTGCCCTTTCAAGCAAACGGCAAAAACACGAGTTACTGGCTTTTAAAGCTTAAAGGCACACAAGAATTCTTGTGTACCTTACAATCTTCAAAGTGGCGCCATTTCTCGAGCTTTTGATGGATTTCGATGTACTACACGTCAAAACAACGGTCTCTTCCAGTACTTTAAGACTAGCGTGCCAGTTTTGCCGTATTTGGAGTAGAAAACCCGAAAATGTGGTTTTTGTAAGCTAACCTGAATCTCTCAAAGTTACTTGTGTACCCTAAAATCTTCAAAGTGGCGCCATTTCTCGAGCTTTTGATGGATTTCGATGTACTACACGTCAAAACAACGGTCTCTTCCAGTACTTTAAGACTAGCGTGCCAGTTTTGCCGTATTTGGAGTAGAAAACCCGAAAATGTGGTTTTTGTAAGCTAACCTGAATCTCTCAAAGTTACTTGTGTACCTTAAAATCTTCAAAGTGGCGCCATTTCTCGAGCTTTTGATGGATTTCGATGCACTATACGGCAATACAACGTTCTCTTAATGTAGATTGCGTTTAGTGCATGGAAGTTTCCTGTATTTTGAGTAACAATACCAGAAAATGGCCTTTTTCTAACCTAAGCATAACCTCTAGGTCTCAAATAAAGAAATTATGGGATGGATCTAAGTCAAGTCAATTATGGGATAGAAAGGCCAGAAAAGTCTTCAACTGTCATTTGCCCTTTCAAGAAAACGGCAAAAACACGAGTTACTGGCTTTTAAAGCTTAAAGGCACACAAGATCTAGCATGTTTTCACAAAAGGGGGTGTTAGGTTCAAAGGCTCCTTTTGTGAAAACATGCTAGATCTTGTGTACCTTACAATCTTCAAAGTGGCGCCATTTCTCGAGCTTTTGATGGATTTCGATGTACTACACGTCAAAACAACGGTCTCTTCCAGTACTTTAAGACTAGCGTGCCAGTTTTGCCGTATTTGGAGTAGAAAACCCGAAAATGTGGTTTTTGTAAGCTAACCTGAATCTCTCAAAGTTACTTGTGTACCCTAAAATCTTCAAAGTGGCGCCATTTCTCGAGCTTTTGATGGATTTCGATGTACTACACGTCAAAACAACGGTCTCTTCCAGTACTTTAAGACTAGCGTGCCAGTTTTGCCGTATTTGGAGTAGAAAACCCGAAAATGTGGTTTTTGTAAGCTAACCTGAATCTCTCAAAGTTACTTGTGTACCTTAAAATCTTCAAAGTGGCGCCATTTCTCGAGCTTTTGATGGATTTCGATGCACTATACGGCAATACAACGTTCTCTTAATGTAGATTGCGTTTAGTGCATGGAAGTTTCCTGTATTTTGAGTAACAATACCAGAAAATGGCCTTTTTCTAACCTAAGCATAACCTCTAGGTCTCAAATAAAGAAATTATGGGATGGATCTAAGTCAAGTCAATTATGGGATAGAAAGGCCAGAAAAGTCTTCAACTGTCATTTGCCCTTTCAAGCAAACGGCAAAAACACGAGTTACTGGCTTTTAAAGCTTAAAGGCACACAAGAATTCTTGTGTACCTTACAATCTTCAAAGTGGCGCCATTTCTCGAGCTTTTGATGGATTTCGATGTACTACACGTCAAAACAACGGTCTCTTCCAGTACTTTAAGACTAGCGTGCCAGTTTTGCCGTATTTGGAGTAGAAAACCCGAAAATGTGGTTTTTGTAAGCTAACCTGAATCTCTCAAAGTTACTTGTGTACCCTAAAATCTTCAAAGTGGCGCCATTTCTCGAGCTTTTGATGGATTTCGATGTACTACACGTCAAAACAACGGTCTCTTCCAGTACTTTCAGACTAGCGTGCCCGTTTTGCCGTATTTGGAGTAGAAAACCCGAAAATGTGGTTTTTGTAAGCTAACCTGAATCTCTCAAAGTTACTTGTGTACCCTAAAATCTTCAAAGTGGCGCCATTTCTCGAGCTTTTGATGGATTTCGATGTACTACACGTCAAAACAACGGTCTCTTCCAGTACTTTAAGACTAGCGTGCCAGTTTTGCCGTATTTGGAGTAGAAAACCCGAAAATGTGGTTTTTGTAAGCTAACCTGAATCTCTCAAAGTTACTTGTGTACCCTAAAATCTTCAAAGTGGCGCCATTTCTCGAGCTTTTGATGGATTTCGATGTACTACACGTCAAAACAACGGTCTCTTCCAGTACTTTAAGACTAGCGTGCCAGTTTTGCCGTATTTGGAGTAGAAAACCCGAAAATGTGGTTTTTGTAAGCTAACCTGAATCTCTCAAAGTTACTTGTGTACCCTAAAATCTTCAAAGTGGCGCCATTTCTCGAGCTTTTGATGGATTTCGATGCACTATACGGCAATACAACGTTCTCTTAATGTAGATTGCGTTTAGTGCATGGAAGTTTCCTGTATTTTGAGTAACAATACCAGAAAATGGCCTTTTTCTAACCTAAGCATAACCTCTAGGTCTCAAATAAAGAAATTATGGGATGGATCTAAGTCAAGTCAATTATGGGATAGAAAGGCCAGAAAAGTCTTCAACTGTCATTTGCCCTTTCAAGAAAACGGCAAAAACACGAGTTACTGGCTTTTAAAGCTTAAAGGCACACAAGATCTAGCATGTTTTCACAAAAGGGGGTGTTAGGTTCAAAGGCTCCTTTTGTGAAAACATGCTAGATCTTGTGTACCTTACAATCTTCAAAGTGGCGCCATTTCTCGAGCTTTTGATGGATTTCGATGTACTACACGTCAAAACAACGGTCTCTTCCAGTACTTTAAGACTAGCGTGCCAGTTTTGCCGTATTTGGAGTAGAAAACCCGAAAATGTGGTTTTTGTAAGCTAACCTGAATCTCTCAAAGTTACTTGTGTACCCTAAAATCTTCAAAGTGGCGCCATTTCTCGAGCTTTTGATGGATTTCGATGTACTACACGTCAAAACAACGGTCTCTTCCAGTACTTTAAGACTAGCGTGCCCGTTTTGCCGTATTTGGAGTAGAAAACCCGAAAATGTGGTTTTTGTAAGCTAACCTGAATCTCTCAAAGTTACTTGTGTACCCTAAAATCTTCAAAGTGGCGCCATTTCTCGAGCTTTTGATGGATTTCGATGTACTACACGTCAAAACAACGGTCTCTTCCAGTACTTTAAGACTAGCGTGCCAGTTTTGCCGTATTTGGAGTAGAAAACCCGAAAATGTGGTTTTTGTAAGCTAACCTGAATCTCTCAAAGTTACTTGTGTACCCTAAAATCTTCAAAGTGGCGCCATTTCTCGAGCTTTTGATGGATTTCGATGTACTACACGTCAAAACAACGGTCTCTTCCAGTACTTTAAGACTAGCGTGCCAGTTTTGCCGTATTTGGAGTAGAAAACCCGAAAATGTGGTTTTTGTAAGCTAACCTGAATCTCTCAAAGTTACTTGTGTACCCTAAAATCTTCAAAGTGGCGCCATTTCTCGAGCTTTTGATGGATTTCGATGCACTATACGGCAATACAACGTTCTCTTAATGTAGATTGCGTTTAGTGCATGGAAGTTTCCTGTATTTTGAGTAACAATACCAGAAAATGGCCTTTTTCTAACCTAAGCATAACCTCTAGGTCTCAAATAAAGAAATTATGGGATGGATCTAAGTCAAGTCAATTATGGGATAGAAAGGCCAGAAAAGTCTTCAACTGTCATTTGCCCTTTCAAGAAAACGGCAAAAACACGAGTTACTGGCTTTTAAAGCTTAAAGGCACACAAGATCTAGCATGTTTTCACAAAAGGGGGTGTTAGGTTCAAAGGCTCCTTTTGTGAAAACATGCTAGATCTTGTGTACCTTACAATCTTCAAAGTGGCGCCATTTCTCGAGCTTTTGATGGATTTCGATGTACTACACGTCAAAACAACGGTCTCTTCCAGTACTTTAAGACTAGCGTGCCAGTTTTGCCGTATTTGGAGTAGAAAACCCGAAAATGTGGTTTTTGTAAGCTAACCTGAATCTCTCAAAGTTACTTGTGTACCCTAAAATCTTCAAAGTGGCGCCATTTCTCGAGCTTTTGATGGATTTCGATGTACTACACGTCAAAACAACGGTCTCTTCCAGTACTTTAAGACTAGCGTGCCAGTTTTGCCGTATTTGGAGTAGAAAACCCGAAAATGTGGTTTTTGTAAGCTAACCTGAATCTCTCAAAGTTACTTGTGTACCTTAAAATCTTCAAAGTGGCGCCATTTCTCGAGCTTTTGATGGATTTCGATGCACTATACGGCAATACAACGTTCTCTTAATGTAGATTGCGTTTAGTGCATGGAAGTTTCCTGTATTTTGAGTAACAATACCAGAAAATGGCCTTTTTCTAACCTAAGCATAACCTCTAGGTCTCAAATAAAGAAATTATGGGATGGATCTAAGTCAAGTCAATTATGGGATAGAAAGGCCAGAAAAGTCTTCAACTGTCATTTGCCCTTTCAAGAAAACGGCAAAAACACGAGTTACTGGCTTTTAAAGCTTAAAGGCACACAAGAATTCTTGTGTACCTTACAATCTTCAAAGTGGCGCCATTTCTCGAGCTTTTGATGGATTTCGATGTACTACACGTCAAAACAACGGTCTCTTCCAGTACTTTAAGACTAGCGTGCCAGTTTTGCCGTATTTGGAGTAGAAAACCCGAAAATGTGGTTTTTGTAAGCTAACCTGAATCTCTCAAAGTTACTTGTGTACCCTAAAATCTTCAAAGTGGCGCCATTTCTCGAGCTTTTGATGGATTTCGATGTACTACACGTCAAAACAACGGTCTCTTCCAGTACTTTCAGACTAGCGTGCCCGTTTTGCCGTATTTGGAGTAGAAAACCCGAAAATGTGGTTTTTGTAAGCTAACCTGAATCTCTCAAAGTTACTTGTGTACCCTAAAATCTTCAAAGTGGCGCCATTTCTCGAGCTTTTGATGGATTTCGATGTACTACACGTCAAAACAACGGTCTCTTCCAGTACTTTAAGACTAGCGTGCCAGTTTTGCCGTATTTGGAGTAGAAAACCCGAAAATGTGGTTTTTGTAAGCTAACCTGAATCTCTCAAAGTTACTTGTGTACCCTAAAATCTTCAAAGTGGCGCCATTTCTCGAGCTTTTGATGGATTTCGATGTACTACACGTCAAAACAACGGTCTCTTCCAGTACTTTAAGACTAGCGTGCCAGTTTTGCCGTATTTGGAGTAGAAAACCCGAAAATGTGGTTTTTGTAAGCTAACCTGAATCTCTCAAAGTTACTTGTGTACCCTAAAATCTTCAAAGTGGCGCCATTTCTCGAGCTTTTGATGGATTTCGATGCACTATACGGCAATACAACGTTCTCTTAATGTAGATTGCGTTTAGTGCATGGAAGTTTCCTGTATTTTGAGTAACAATACCAGAAAATGGCCTTTTTCTAACCTAAGCATAACCTCTAGGTCTCAAATAAAGAAATTATGGGATGGATCTAAGTCAAGTCAATTATGGGATAGAAAGGCCAGAAAAGTCTTCAACTGTCATTTGCCCTTTCAAGAAAACGGCAAAAACACGAGTTACTGGCTTTTAAAGCTTAAAGGCACACAAGATCTAGCATGTTTTCACAAAAGGGGGTGTTAGGTTCAAAGGCTCCTTTTGTGAAAACATGCTAGATCTTGTGTACCTTACAATCTTCAAAGTGGCGCCATTTCTCGAGCTTTTGATGGATTTCGATGTACTACACGTCAAAACAACGGTCTCTTCCAGTACTTTAAGACTAGCGTGCCAGTTTTGCCGTATTTGGAGTAGAAAACCCGAAAATGTGGTTTTTGTAAGCTAACCTGAATCTCTCAAAGTTACTTGTGTACCCTAAAATCTTCAAAGTGGCGCCATTTCTCGAGCTTTTGATGGATTTCGATGTACTACACGTCAAAACAACGGTCTCTTCCAGTACTTTAAGACTAGCGTGCCAGTTTTGCCGTATTTGGAGTAGAAAACCCGAAAATGTGGTTTTTGTAAGCTAACCTGAATCTCTCAAAGTTACTTGTGTACCTTAAAATCTTCAAAGTGGCGCCATTTCTCGAGCTTTTGATGGATTTCGATGCACTATACGGCAATACAACGTTCTCTTAATGTAGATTGCGTTTAGTGCATGGAAGTTTCCTGTATTTTGAGTAACAATACCAGAAAATGGCCTTTTTCTAACCTAAGCATAACCTCTAGGTCTCAAATAAAGAAATTATGGGATGGATCTAAGTCAAGTCAATTATGGGATAGAAAGGCCAGAAAAGTCTTCAACTGTCATTTGCCCTTTCAAGAAAACGGCAAAAACACGAGTTACTGGCTTTTAAAGCTTAAAGGCACACAAGAATTCTTGTGTACCTTACAATCTTCAAAGTGGCGCCATTTCTCGAGCTTTTGATGGATTTCGATGTACTACACGTCAAAACAACGGTCTCTTCCAGTACTTTAAGACTAGCGTGCCAGTTTTGCCGTATTTGGAGTAGAAAACCCGAAAATGTGGTTTTTGTAAGCTAACCTGAATCTCTCAAAGTTACTTGTGTACCCTAAAATCTTCAAAGTGGCGCCATTTCTCGAGCTTTTGATGGATTTCGATGTACTACACGTCAAAACAACGGTCTCTTCCAGTACTTTAAGACTAGCGTGCCAGTTTTGCCGTATTTGGAGTAGAAAACCCGAAAATGTGGTTTTTGTAAGCTAACCTGAATCTCTCAAAGTTACTTGTGTACCCTAAAATCTTCAAAGTGGCGCCATTTCTCGAGCTTTTGATGGATTTCGATGTACTACACGTCAAAACAACGGTCTCTTCCAGTACTTTAAGACTAGCGTGCCAGTTTTGCCGTATTTGGAGTAGAAAACCCGAAAATGTGGTTTTTGTAAGCTAACCTGAATCTCTCAAAGTTACTTGTGTACCCTAAAATCTTCAAAGTGGCGCCATTTCTCGAGCTTTTGATGGATTTCGATGTACTACACGTCAAAACAACGGTCTCTTCCAGTACTTTAAGACTAGCGTGCCAGTTTTGCCGTATTTGGAGTAGAAAACCCGAAAATGTGGTTTTTGTAAGCTAACCTGAATCTCTCAAAGTTACTTGTGTACCTTAAAATCTTCAAAGTGGCGCCATTTCTCGAGCTTTTGATGGATTTCGATGCACTATACGGCAATACAACGTTCTCTTAATGTAGATTGCGTTTAGTGCATGGAAGTTTCCTGTATTTTGAGTAACAATACCAGAAAATGGCCTTTTTCTAACCTAAGCATAACCTCTAGGTCTCAAATAAAGAAATTATGGGATGGATCTAAGTCAAGTCAATTATGGGATAGAAAGGCCAGAAAAGTCTTCAACTGTCATTTGCCCTTTCAAGAAAACGGCAAAAACACGAGTTACTGGCTTTTAAAGCTTAAAGGCACACAAGAATTCTTGTGTACCTTACAATCTTCAAAGTGGCGCCATTTCTCGAGCTTTTGATGGATTTCGATGTACTACACGTCAAAACAACGGTCTCTTCCAGTACTTTAAGACTAGCGTGCCAGTTTTGCCGTATTTGGAGTAGAAAACCCGAAAATGTGGTTTTTGTAAGCTAACCTGAATCTCTCAAAGTTACTTGTGTACCCTAAAATCTTCAAAGTGGCGCCATTTCTCGAGCTTTTGATGGATTTCGATGTACTACACGTCAAAACAACGGTCTCTTCCAGTACTTTAAGACTAGCGTGCCAGTTTTGCCGTATTTGGAGTAGAAAACCCGAAAATGTGGTTTTTGTAAGCTAACCTGAATCTCTCAAAGTTACTTGTGTACCCTAAAATCTTCAAAGTGGCGCCATTTCTCGAGCTTTTGATGGATTTCGATGTACTACACGTCAAAACAACGGTCTCTTCCAGTACTTTAAGACTAGCGTGCCAGTTTTGCCGTATTTGGAGTAGAAAACCCGAAAATGTGGTTTTTGTAAGCTAACCTGAATCTCTCAAAGTTACTTGTGTACCCTAAAATCTTCAAAGTGGCGCCATTTCTCGAGCTTTTGATGGATTTCGATGTACTACACGTCAAAACAACGGTCTCTTCCAGTACTTTAAGACTAGCGTGCCAGTTTTGCCGTATTTGGAGTAGAAAACCCGAAAATGTGGTTTTTGTAAGCTAACCTGAATCTCTCAAAGTTACTTGTGTACCCTAAAATCTTCAAAGTGGCGCCATTTCTCGAGCTTTTGATGGATTTCGATGCACTATACGGCAATACAACGTTCTCTTAATGTAGATTGCGTTTAGTGCATGGAAGTTTCCTGTATTTTGAGTAACAATACCAGAAAATGGCCTTTTTCTAACCTAAGCATAACCTCTAGGTCTCAAATAAAGAAATTATGGGATGGATCTAAGTCAAGTCAATTATGGGATAGAAAGGCCAGAAAAGTCTTCAACTGTCATTTGCCCTTTCAAGAAAACGGCAAAAACACGAGTTACTGGCTTTTAAAGCTTAAAGGCACACAAGATCTAGCATGTTTTCACAAAAGGGGGTGTTAGGTTCAAAGGCTCCTTTTGTGAAAACATGCTAGATCTTGTGTACCTTACAATCTTCAAAGTGGCGCCATTTCTCGAGCTTTTGATGGATTTCGATGTACTACACGTCAAAACAACGGTCTCTTCCAGTACTTTAAGACTAGCGTGCCAGTTTTGCCGTATTTGGAGTAGAAAACCCGAAAATGTGGTTTTTGTAAGCTAACCTGAATCTCTCAAAGTTACTTGTGTACCCTAAAATCTTCAAAGTGGCGCCATTTCTCGAGCTTTTGATGGATTTCGATGTACTACACGTCAAAACAACGGTCTCTTCCAGTACTTTAAGACTAGCGTGCCAGTTTTGCCGTATTTGGAGTAGAAAACCCGAAAATGTGGTTTTTGTAAGCTAACCTGAATCTCTCAAAGTTACTTGTGTACCTTAAAATCTTCAAAGTGGCGCCATTTCTCGAGCTTTTGATGGATTTCGATGCACTATACGGCAATACAACGTTCTCTTAATGTAGATTGCGTTTAGTGCATGGAAGTTTCCTGTATTTTGAGTAACAATACCAGAAAATGGCCTTTTTCTAACCTAAGCATAACCTCTAGGTCTCAAATAAAGAAATTATGGGATGGATCTAAGTCAAGTCAATTATGGGATAGAAAGGCCAGAAAAGTCTTCAACTGTCATTTGCCCTTTCAAGAAAACGGCAAAAACACGAGTTACTGGCTTTTAAAGCTTAAAGGCACACAAGAATTCTTGTGTACCTTACAATCTTCAAAGTGGCGCCATTTCTCGAGCTTTTGATGGATTTCGATGTACTACACGTCAAAACAACGGTCTCTTCCAGTACTTTAAGACTAGCGTGCCAGTTTTGCCGTATTTGGAGTAGAAAACCCGAAAATGTGGTTTTTGTAAGCTAACCTGAATCTCTCAAAGTTACTTGTGTACCCTAAAATCTTCAAAGTGGCGCCATTTCTCGAGCTTTTGATGGATTTCGATGTACTACACGTCAAAACAACGGTCTCTTCCAGTACTTTAAGACTAGCGTGCCAGTTTTGCCGTATTTGGAGTAGAAAACCCGAAAATGTGGTTTTTGTAAGCTAACCTGAATCTCTCAAAGTTACTTGTGTACCCTAAAATCTTCAAAGTGGCGCCATTTCTCGAGCTTTTGATGGATTTCGATGTACTACACGTCAAAACAACGGTCTCTTCCAGTACTTTAAGACTAGCGTGCCAGTTTTGCCGTATTTGGAGTAGAAAACCCGAAAATGTGGTTTTTGTAAGCTAACCTGAATCTCTCAAAGTTACTTGTGTACCCTAAAATCTTCAAAGTGGCGCCATTTCTCGAGCTTTTGATGGATTTCGATGTACTACACGTCAAAACAACGGTCTCTTCCAGTACTTTAAGACTAGCGTGCCAGTTTTGCCGTATTTGGAGTAGAAAACCCGAAAATGTGGTTTTTGTAAGCTAACCTGAATCTCTCAAAGTTACTTGTGTACCTTAAAATCTTCAAAGTGGCGCCATTTCTCGAGCTTTTGATGGATTTCGATGCACTATACGGCAATACAACGTTCTCTTAATGTAGATTGCGTTTAGTGCATGGAAGTTTCCTGTATTTTGAGTAACAATACCAGAAAATGGCCTTTTTCTAACCTAAGCATAACCTCTAGGTCTCAAATAAAGAAATTATGGGATGGATCTAAGTCAAGTCAATTATGGGATAGAAAGGCCAGAAAAGTCTTCAACTGTCATTTGCCCTTTCAAGAAAACGGCAAAAACACGAGTTACTGGCTTTTAAAGCTTAAAGGCACACAAGAATTCTTGTGTACCTTACAATCTTCAAAGTGGCGCCATTTCTCGAGCTTTTGATGGATTTCGATGTACTACACGTCAAAACAACGGTCTCTTCCAGTACTTTAAGACTAGCGTGCCAGTTTTGCCGTATTTGGAGTAGAAAACCCGAAAATGTGGTTTTTGTAAGCTAACCTGAATCTCTCAAAGTTACTTGTGTACCCTAAAATCTTCAAAGTGGCGCCATTTCTCGAGCTTTTGATGGATTTCGATGTACTACACGTCAAAACAACGGTCTCTTCCAGTACTTTAAGACTAGCGTGCCAGTTTTGCCGTATTTGGAGTAGAAAACCCGAAAATGTGGTTTTTGTAAGCTAACCTGAATCTCTCAAAGTTACTTGTGTACCCTAAAATCTTCAAAGTGGCGCCATTTCTCGAGCTTTTGATGGATTTCGATGTACTACACGTCAAAACAACGGTCTCTTCCAGTACTTTAAGACTAGCGTGCCAGTTTTGCCGTATTTGGAGTAGAAAACCCGAAAATGTGGTTTTTGTAAGCTAACCTGAATCTCTCAAAGTTACTTGTGTACCCTAAAATCTTCAAAGTGGCGCCATTTCTCGAGCTTTTGATGGATTTCGATGTACTACACGTCAAAACAACGGTCTCTTCCAGTACTTTAAGACTAGCGTGCCAGTTTTGCCGTATTTGGAGTAGAAAACCCGAAAATGTGGTTTTTGTAAGCTAACCTGAATCTCTCAAAGTTACTTGTGTACCTTAAAATCTTCAAAGTGGCGCCATTTCTCGAGCTTTTGATGGATTTCGATGCACTATACGGCAATACAACGTTCTCTTAATGTAGATTGCGTTTAGTGCATGGAAGTTTCCTGTATTTTGAGTAACAATACCAGAAAATGGCCTTTTTCTAACCTAAGCATAACCTCTAGGTCTCAAATAAAGAAATTATGGGATGGATCTAAGTCAAGTCAATTATGGGATAGAAAGGCCAGAAAAGTCTTCAACTGTCATTTGCCCTTTCAAGAAAACGGCAAAAACACGAGTTACTGGCTTTTAAAGCTTAAAGGCACACAAGAATTCTTGTGTACCTTACAATCTTCAAAGTGGCGCCATTTCTCGAGCTTTTGATGGATTTCGATGTACTACACGTCAAAACAACGGTCTCTTCCAGTACTTTAAGACTAGCGTGCCAGTTTTGCCGTATTTGGAGTAGAAAACCCGAAAATGTGGTTTTTGTAAGCTAACCTGAATCTCTCAAAGTTACTTGTGTACCCTAAAATCTTCAAAGTGGCGCCATTTCTCGAGCTTTTGATGGATTTCGATGTACTACACGTCAAAACAACGGTCTCTTCCAGTACTTTAAGACTAGCGTGCCAGTTTTGCCGTATTTGGAGTAGAAAACCCGAAAATGTGGTTTTTGTAAGCTAACCTGAATCTCTCAAAGTTACTTGTGTACCCTAAAATCTTCAAAGTGGCGCCATTTCTCGAGCTTTTGATGGATTTCGATGTACTACACGTCAAAACAACGGTCTCTTCCAGTACTTTAAGACTAGCGTGCCAGTTTTGCCGTATTTGGAGTAGAAAACCCGAAAATGTGGTTTTTGTAAGCTAACCTGAATCTCTCAAAGTTACTTGTGTACCCTAAAATCTTCAAAGTGGCGCCATTTCTCGAGCTTTTGATGGATTTCGATGTACTACACGTCAAAACAACGGTCTCTTCCAGTACTTTAAGACTAGCGTGCCAGTTTTGCCGTATTTGGAGTAGAAAACCCGAAAATGTGGTTTTTGTAAGCTAACCTGAATCTCTCAAAGTTACTTGTGTACCCTAAAATCTTCAAAGTGGCGCCATTTCTCGAGCTTTTGATGGATTTCGATGCACTATACGGCAATACAACGTTCTCTTAATGTAGATTGCGTTTAGTGCATGGAAGTTTCCTGTATTTTGAGTAACAATACCAGAAAATGGCCTTTTTCTAACCTAAGCATAACCTCTAGGTCTCAAATAAAGAAATTATGGGATGGATCTAAGTCAAGTCAATTATGGGATAGAAAGGCCAGAAAAGTCTTCAACTGTCATTTGCCCTTTCAAGAAAACGGCAAAAACACGAGTTACTGGCTTTTAAAGCTTAAAGGCACACAAGATCTAGCATGTTTTCACAAAAGGGGGTGTTAGGTTCAAAGGCTCCTTTTGTGAAAACATGCTAGATCTTGTGTACCTTACAATCTTCAAAGTGGCGCCATTTCTCGAGCTTTTGATGGATTTCGATGTACTACACGTCAAAACAACGGTCTCTTCCAGTACTTTAAGACTAGCGTGCCAGTTTTGCCGTATTTGGAGTAGAAAACCCGAAAATGTGGTTTTTGTAAGCTAACCTGAATCTCTCAAAGTTACTTGTGTACCCTAAAATCTTCAAAGTGGCGCCATTTCTCGAGCTTTTGATGGATTTCGATGTACTACACGTCAAAACAACGGTCTCTTCCAGTACTTTAAGACTAGCGTGCCCGTTTTGCCGTATTTGGAGTAGAAAACCCGAAAATGTGGTTTTTGTAAGCTAACCTGAATCTCTCAAAGTTACTTGTGTACCCTAAAATCTTCAAAGTGGCGCCATTTCTCGAGCTTTTGATGGATTTCGATGTACTACACGTCAAAACAACGGTCTCTTCCAGTACTTTAAGACTAGCGTGCCAGTTTTGCCGTATTTGGAGTAGAAAACCCGAAAATGTGGTTTTTGTAAGCTAACCTGAATCTCTCAAAGTTACTTGTGTACCCTAAAATCTTCAAAGTGGCGCCATTTCTCGAGCTTTTGATGGATTTCGATGTACTACACGTCAAAACAACGGTCTCTTCCAGTACTTTAAGACTAGCGTGCCAGTTTTGCCGTATTTGGAGTAGAAAACCCGAAAATGTGGTTTTTGTAAGCTAACCTGAATCTCTCAAAGTTACTTGTGTACCCTAAAATCTTCAAAGTGGCGCCATTTCTCGAGCTTTTGATGGATTTCGATGCACTATACGGCAATACAACGTTCTCTTAATGTAGATTGCGTTTAGTGCATGGAAGTTTCCTGTATTTTGAGTAACAATACCAGAAAATGGCCTTTTTCTAACCTAAGCATAACCTCTAGGTCTCAAATAAAGAAATTATGGGATGGATCTAAGTCAAGTCAATTATGGGATAGAAAGGCCAGAAAAGTCTTCAACTGTCATTTGCCCTTTCAAGAAAACGGCAAAAACACGAGTTACTGGCTTTTAAAGCTTAAAGGCACACAAGATCTAGCATGTTTTCACAAAAGGGGGTGTTAGGTTCAAAGGCTCCTTTTGTGAAAACATGCTAGATCTTGTGTACCTTACAATCTTCAAAGTGGCGCCATTTCTCGAGCTTTTGATGGATTTCGATGTACTACACGTCAAAACAACGGTCTCTTCCAGTACTTTAAGACTAGCGTGCCAGTTTTGCCGTATTTGGAGTAGAAAACCCGAAAATGTGGTTTTTGTAAGCTAACCTGAATCTCTCAAAGTTACTTGTGTACCCTAAAATCTTCAAAGTGGCGCCATTTCTCGAGCTTTTGATGGATTTCGATGCACTATACGGCAATACAACGTTCTCTTAATGTAGATTGCGTTTAGTGCATGGAAGTTTCCTGTATTTTGAGTAACAATACCAGAAAATGGCCTTTTTCTAACCTAAGCATAACCTCTAGGTCTCAAATAAAGAAATTATGGGATGGATCTAAGTCAAGTCAATTATGGGATAGAAAGGCCAGAAAAGTCTTCAACTGTCATTTGCCCTTTCAAGAAAACGGCAAAAACACGAGTTACTGGCTTTTAAAGCTTAAAGGCACACAAGATCTAGCATGTTTTCACAAAAGGGGGTGTTAGGTTCAAAGGCTCCTTTTGTGAAAACATGCTAGATCTTGTGTACCTTACAATCTTCAAAGTGGCGCCATTTCTCGAGCTTTTGATGGATTTCGATGTACTACACGTCAAAACAACGGTCTCTTCCAGTACTTTAAGACTAGCGTGCCAGTTTTGCCGTATTTGGAGTAGAAAACCCGAAAATGTGGTTTTTGTAAGCTAACCTGAATCTCTCAAAGTTACTTGTGTACCCTAAAATCTTCAAAGTGGCGCCATTTCTCGAGCTTTTGATGGATTTCGATGTACTACACGTCAAAACAACGGTCTCTTCCAGTACTTTAAGACTAGCGTGCCAGTTTTGCCGTATTTGGAGTAGAAAACCCGAAAATGTGGTTTTTGTAAGCTAACCTGAATCTCTCAAAGTTACTTGTGTACCTTAAAATCTTCAAAGTGGCGCCATTTCTCGAGCTTTTGATGGATTTCGATGCACTATACGGCAATACAACGTTCTCTTAATGTAGATTGCGTTTAGTGCATGGAAGTTTCCTGTATTTTGAGTAACAATACCAGAAAATGGCCTTTTTCTAACCTAAGCATAACCTCTAGGTCTCAAATAAAGAAATTATGGGATGGATCTAAGTCAAGTCAATTATGGGATAGAAAGGCCAGAAAAGTCTTCAACTGTCATTTGCCCTTTCAAGAAAACGGCAAAAACACGAGTTACTGGCTTTTAAAGCTTAAAGGCACACAAGAATTCTTGTGTACCTTACAATCTTCAAAGTGGCGCCATTTCTCGAGCTTTTGATGGATTTCGATGTACTACACGTCAAAACAACGGTCTCTTCCAGTACTTTAAGACTAGCGTGCCAGTTTTGCCGTATTTGGAGTAGAAAACCCGAAAATGTGGTTTTTGTAAGCTAACCTGAATCTCTCAAAGTTACTTGTGTACCCTAAAATCTTCAAAGTGGCGCCATTTCTCGAGCTTTTGATGGATTTCGATGTACTACACGTCAAAACAACGGTCTCTTCCAGTACTTTCAGACTAGCGTGCCCGTTTTGCCGTATTTGGAGTAGAAAACCCGAAAATGTGGTTTTTGTAAGCTAACCTGAATCTCTCAAAGTTACTTGTGTACCCTAAAATCTTCAAAGTGGCGCCATTTCTCGAGCTTTTGATGGATTTCGATGTACTACACGTCAAAACAACGGTCTCTTCCAGTACTTTAAGACTAGCGTGCCAGTTTTGCCGTATTTGGAGTAGAAAACCCGAAAATGTGGTTTTTGTAAGCTAACCTGAATCTCTCAAAGTTACTTGTGTACCCTAAAATCTTCAAAGTGGCGCCATTTCTCGAGCTTTTGATGGATTTCGATGTACTACACGTCAAAACAACGGTCTCTTCCAGTACTTTAAGACTAGCGTGCCAGTTTTGCCGTATTTGGAGTAGAAAACCCGAAAATGTGGTTTTTGTAAGCTAACCTGAATCTCTCAAAGTTACTTGTGTACCCTAAAATCTTCAAAGTGGCGCCATTTCTCGAGCTTTTGATGGATTTCGATGCACTATACGGCAATACAACGTTCTCTTAATGTAGATTGCGTTTAGTGCATGGAAGTTTCCTGTATTTTGAGTAACAATACCAGAAAATGGCCTTTTTCTAACCTAAGCATAACCTCTAGGTCTCAAATAAAGAAATTATGGGATGGATCTAAGTCAAGTCAATTATGGGATAGAAAGGCCAGAAAAGTCTTCAACTGTCATTTGCCCTTTCAAGAAAACGGCAAAAACACGAGTTACTGGCTTTTAAAGCTTAAAGGCACACAAGATCTAGCATGTTTTCACAAAAGGGGGTGTTAGGTTCAAAGGCTCCTTTTGTGAAAACATGCTAGATCTTGTGTACCTTACAATCTTCAAAGTGGCGCCATTTCTCGAGCTTTTGATGGATTTCGATGTACTACACGTCAAAACAACGGTCTCTTCCAGTACTTTAAGACTAGCGTGCCAGTTTTGCCGTATTTGGAGTAGAAAACCCGAAAATGTGGTTTTTGTAAGCTAACCTGAATCTCTCAAAGTTACTTGTGTACCCTAAAATCTTCAAAGTGGCGCCATTTCTCGAGCTTTTGATGGATTTCGATGTACTACACGTCAAAACAACGGTCTCTTCCAGTACTTTAAGACTAGCGTGCCAGTTTTGCCGTATTTGGAGTAGAAAACCCGAAAATGTGGTTTTTGTAAGCTAACCTGAATCTCTCAAAGTTACTTGTGTACCCTAAAATCTTCAAAGTGGCGCCATTTCTCGAGCTTTTGATGGATTTCGATGTACTACACGTCAAAACAACGGTCTCTTCCAGTACTTTAAGACTAGCGTGCCAGTTTTGCCGTATTTGGAGTAGAAAACCCGAAAATGTGGTTTTTGTAAGCTAACCTGAATCTCTCAAAGTTACTTGTGTACCTTAAAATCTTCAAAGTGGCGCCATTTCTCGAGCTTTTGATGGATTTCGATGCACTATACGGCAATACAACGTTCTCTTAATGTAGATTGCGTTTAGTGCATGGAAGTTTCCTGTATTTTGAGTAACAATACCAGAAAATGGCCTTTTTCTAACCTAAGCATAACCTCTAGGTCTCAAATAAAGAAATTATGGGATGGATCTAAGTCAAGTCAATTATGGGATAGAAAGGCCAGAAAAGTCTTCAACTGTCATTTGCCCTTTCAAGAAAACGGCAAAAACACGAGTTACTGGCTTTTAAAGCTTAAAGGCACACAAGAATTCTTGTGTACCTTACAATCTTCAAAGTGGCGCCATTTCTCGAGCTTTTGATGGATTTCGATGTACTACACGTCAAAACAACGGTCTCTTCCAGTACTTTAAGACTAGCGTGCCAGTTTTGCCGTATTTGGAGTAGAAAACCCGAAAATGTGGTTTTTGTAAGCTAACCTGAATCTCTCAAAGTTACTTGTGTACCCTAAAATCTTCAAAGTGGCGCCATTTCTCGAGCTTTTGATGGATTTCGATGTACTACACGTCAAAACAACGGTCTCTTCCAGTACTTTAAGACTAGCGTGCCAGTTTTGCCGTATTTGGAGTAGAAAACCCGAAAATGTGGTTTTTGTAAGCTAACCTGAATCTCTCAAAGTTACTTGTGTACCCTAAAATCTTCAAAGTGGCGCCATTTCTCGAGCTTTTGATGGATTTCGATGTACTACACGTCAAAACAACGGTCTCTTCCAGTACTTTAAGACTAGCGTGCCAGTTTTGCCGTATTTGGAGTAGAAAACCCGAAAATGTGGTTTTTGTAAGCTAACCTGAATCTCTCAAAGTTACTTGTGTACCCTAAAATCTTCAAAGTGGCGCCATTTCTCGAGCTTTTGATGGATTTCGATGTACTACACGTCAAAACAACGGTCTCTTCCAGTACTTTAAGACTAGCGTGCCAGTTTTGCCGTATTTGGAGTAGAAAACCCGAAAATGTGGTTTTTGTAAGCTAACCTGAATCTCTCAAAGTTACTTGTGTACCCTAAAATCTTCAAAGTGGCGCCATTTCTCGAGCTTTTGATGGATTTCGATGCACTATACGGCAATACAACGTTCTCTTAATGTAGATTGCGTTTAGTGCATGGAAGTTTCCTGTATTTTGAGTAACAATACCAGAAAATGGCCTTTTTCTAACCTAAGCATAACCTCTAGGTCTCAAATAAAGAAATTATGGGATGGATCTAAGTCAAGTCAATTATGGGATAGAAAGGCCAGAAAAGTCTTCAACTGTCATTTGCCCTTTCAAGAAAACGGCAAAAACACGAGTTACTGGCTTTTAAAGCTTAAAGGCACACAAGATCTAGCATGTTTTCACAAAAGGGGGTGTTAGGTTCAAAGGCTCCTTTTGTGAAAACATGCTAGATCTTGTGTACCTTACAATCTTCAAAGTGGCGCCATTTCTCGAGCTTTTGATGGATTTCGATGTACTACACGTCAAAACAACGGTCTCTTCCAGTACTTTAAGACTAGCGTGCCAGTTTTGCCGTATTTGGAGTAGAAAACCCGAAAATGTGGTTTTTGTAAGCTAACCTGAATCTCTCAAAGTTACTTGTGTACCCTAAAATCTTCAAAGTGGCGCCATTTCTCGAGCTTTTGATGGATTTCGATGTACTACACGTCAAAACAACGGTCTCTTCCAGTACTTTAAGACTAGCGTGCCAGTTTTGCCGTATTTGGAGTAGAAAACCCGAAAATGTGGTTTTTGTAAGCTAACCTGAATCTCTCAAAGTTACTTGTGTACCCTAAAATCTTCAAAGTGGCGCCATTTCTCGAGCTTTTGATGGATTTCGATGTACTACACGTCAAAACAACGGTCTCTTCCAGTACTTTAAGACTAGCGTGCCAGTTTTGCCGTATTTGGAGTAGAAAACCCGAAAATGTGGTTTTTGTAAGCTAACCTGAATCTCTCAAAGTTACTTGTGTACCCTAAAATCTTCAAAGTGGCGCCATTTCTCGAGCTTTTGATGGATTTCGATGCACTATACGGCAATACAACGTTCTCTTAATGTAGATTGCGTTTAGTGCATGGAAGTTTCCTGTATTTTGAGTAACAATACCAGAAAATGGCCTTTTTCTAACCTAAGCATAACCTCTAGGTCTCAAATAAAGAAATTATGGGATGGATCTAAGTCAAGTCAATTATGGGATAGAAAGGCCAGAAAAGTCTTCAACTGTCATTTGCCCTTTCAAGAAAACGGCAAAAACACGAGTTACTGGCTTTTAAAGCTTAAAGGCACACAAGATCTAGCATGTTTTCACAAAAGGGGGTGTTAGGTTCAAAGGCTCCTTTTGTGAAAACATGCTAGATCTTGTGTACCTTACAATCTTCAAAGTGGCGCCATTTCTCGAGCTTTTGATGGATTTCGATGTACTACACGTCAAAACAACGGTCTCTTCCAGTACTTTAAGACTAGCGTGCCAGTTTTGCCGTATTTGGAGTAGAAAACCCGAAAATGTGGTTTTTGTAAGCTAACCTGAATCTCTCAAAGTTACTTGTGTACCCTAAAATCTTCAAAGTGGCGCCATTTCTCGAGCTTTTGATGGATTTCGATGCACTATACGGCAATACAACGTTCTCTTAATGTAGATTGCGTTTAGTGCATGGAAGTTTCCTGTATTTTGAGTAACAATACCAGAAAATGGCCTTTTTCTAACCTAAGCATAACCTCTAGGTCTCAAATAAAGAAATTATGGGATGGATCTAAGTCAAGTCAATTATGGGATAGAAAGGCCAGAAAAGTCTTCAACTGTCATTTGCCCTTTCAAGAAAACGGCAAAAACACGAGTTACTGGCTTTTAAAGCTTAAAGGCACACAAGATCTAGCATGTTTTCACAAAAGGGGGTGTTAGGTTCAAAGGCTCCTTTTGTGAAAACATGCTAGATCTTGTGTACCTTACAATCTTCAAAGTGGCGCCATTTCTCGAGCTTTTGATGGATTTCGATGTACTACACGTCAAAACAACGGTCTCTTCCAGTACTTTAAGACTAGCGTGCCAGTTTTGCCGTATTTGGAGTAGAAAACCCGAAAATGTGGTTTTTGTAAGCTAACCTGAATCTCTCAAAGTTACTTGTGTACCCTAAAATCTTCAAAGTGGCGCCATTTCTCGAGCTTTTGATGGATTTCGATGTACTACACGTCAAAACAACGGTCTCTTCCAGTACTTTAAGACTAGCGTGCCAGTTTTGCCGTATTTGGAGTAGAAAACCCGAAAATGTGGTTTTTGTAAGCTAACCTGAATCTCTCAAAGTTACTTGTGTACCTTAAAATCTTCAAAGTGGCGCCATTTCTCGAGCTTTTGATGGATTTCGATGCACTATACGGCAATACAACGTTCTCTTAATGTAGATTGCGTTTAGTGCATGGAAGTTTCCTGTATTTTGAGTAACAATACCAGAAAATGGCCTTTTTCTAACCTAAGCATAACCTCTAGGTCTCAAATAAAGAAATTATGGGATGGATCTAAGTCAAGTCAATTATGGGATAGAAAGGCCAGAAAAGTCTTCAACTGTCATTTGCCCTTTCAAGAAAACGGCAAAAACACGAGTTACTGGCTTTTAAAGCTTAAAGGCACACAAGAATTCTTGTGTACCTTACAATCTTCAAAGTGGCGCCATTTCTCGAGCTTTTGATGGATTTCGATGTACTACACGTCAAAACAACGGTCTCTTCCAGTACTTTAAGACTAGCGTGCCAGTTTTGCCGTATTTGGAGTAGAAAACCCGAAAATGTGGTTTTTGTAAGCTAACCTGAATCTCTCAAAGTTACTTGTGTACCCTAAAATCTTCAAAGTGGCGCCATTTCTCGAGCTTTTGATGGATTTCGATGTACTACACGTCAAAACAACGGTCTCTTCCAGTACTTTAAGACTAGCGTGCCAGTTTTGCCGTATTTGGAGTAGAAAACCCGAAAATGTGGTTTTTGTAAGCTAACCTGAATCTCTCAAAGTTACTTGTGTACCCTAAAATCTTCAAAGTGGCGCCATTTCTCGAGCTTTTGATGGATTTCGATGTACTACACGTCAAAACAACGGTCTCTTCCAGTACTTTAAGACTAGCGTGCCAGTTTTGCCGTATTTGGAGTAGAAAACCCGAAAATGTGGTTTTTGTAAGCTAACCTGAATCTCTCAAAGTTACTTGTGTACCTTAAAATCTTCAAAGTGGCGCCATTTCTCGAGCTTTTGATGGATTTCGATGCACTATACGGCAATACAACGTTCTCTTAATGTAGATTGCGTTTAGTGCATGGAAGTTTCCTGTATTTTGAGTAACAATACCAGAAAATGGCCTTTTTCTAACCTAAGCATAACCTCTAGGTCTCAAATAAAGAAATTATGGGATGGATCTAAGTCAAGTCAATTATGGGATAGAAAGGCCAGAAAAGTCTTCAACTGTCATTTGCCCTTTCAAGAAAACGGCAAAAACACGAGTTACTGGCTTTTAAAGCTTAAAGGCACACAAGAATTCTTGTGTACCTTACAATCTTCAAAGTGGCGCCATTTCTCGAGCTTTTGATGGATTTCGATGTACTACACGTCAAAACAACGGTCTCTTCCAGTACTTTAAGACTAGCGTGCCAGTTTTGCCGTATTTGGAGTAGAAAACCCGAAAATGTGGTTTTTGTAAGCTAACCTGAATCTCTCAAAGTTACTTGTGTACCCTAAAATCTTCAAAGTGGCGCCATTTCTCGAGCTTTTGATGGATTTCGATGTACTACACGTCAAAACAACGGTCTCTTCCAGTACTTTCAGACTAGCGTGCCCGTTTTGCCGTATTTGGAGTAGAAAACCCGAAAATGTGGTTTTTGTAAGCTAACCTGAATCTCTCAAAGTTACTTGTGTACCCTAAAATCTTCAAAGTGGCGCCATTTCTCGAGCTTTTGATGGATTTCGATGTACTACACGTCAAAACAACGGTCTCTTCCAGTACTTTAAGACTAGCGTGCCAGTTTTGCCGTATTTGGAGTAGAAAACCCGAAAATGTGGTTTTTGTAAGCTAACCTGAATCTCTCAAAGTTACTTGTGTACCCTAAAATCTTCAAAGTGGCGCCATTTCTCGAGCTTTTGATGGATTTCGATGTACTACACGTCAAAACAACGGTCTCTTCCAGTACTTTAAGACTAGCGTGCCAGTTTTGCCGTATTTGGAGTAGAAAACCCGAAAATGTGGTTTTTGTAAGCTAACCTGAATCTCTCAAAGTTACTTGTGTACCCTAAAATCTTCAAAGTGGCGCCATTTCTCGAGCTTTTGATGGATTTCGATGCACTATACGGCAATACAACGTTCTCTTAATGTAGATTGCGTTTAGTGCATGGAAGTTTCCTGTATTTTGAGTAACAATACCAGAAAATGGCCTTTTTCTAACCTAAGCATAACCTCTAGGTCTCAAATAAAGAAATTATGGGATGGATCTAAGTCAAGTCAATTATGGGATAGAAAGGCCAGAAAAGTCTTCAACTGTCATTTGCCCTTTCAAGAAAACGGCAAAAACACGAGTTACTGGCTTTTAAAGCTTAAAGGCACACAAGATCTAGCATGTTTTCACAAAAGGGGGTGTTAGGTTCAAAGGCTCCTTTTGTGAAAACATGCTAGATCTTGTGTACCTTACAATCTTCAAAGTGGCGCCATTTCTCGAGCTTTTGATGGATTTCGATGTACTACACGTCAAAACAACGGTCTCTTCCAGTACTTTAAGACTAGCGTGCCAGTTTTGCCGTATTTGGAGTAGAAAACCCGAAAATGTGGTTTTTGTAAGCTAACCTGAATCTCTCAAAGTTACTTGTGTACCCTAAAATCTTCAAAGTGGCGCCATTTCTCGAGCTTTTGATGGATTTCGATGTACTACACGTCAAAACAACGGTCTCTTCCAGTACTTTAAGACTAGCGTGCCAGTTTTGCCGTATTTGGAGTAGAAAACCCGAAAATGTGGTTTTTGTAAGCTAACCTGAATCTCTCAAAGTTACTTGTGTACCCTAAAATCTTCAAAGTGGCGCCATTTCTCGAGCTTTTGATGGATTTCGATGTACTACACGTCAAAACAACGGTCTCTTCCAGTACTTTAAGACTAGCGTGCCAGTTTTGCCGTATTTGGAGTAGAAAACCCGAAAATGTGGTTTTTGTAAGCTAACCTGAATCTCTCAAAGTTACTTGTGTACCTTAAAATCTTCAAAGTGGCGCCATTTCTCGAGCTTTTGATGGATTTCGATGCACTATACGGCAATACAACGTTCTCTTAATGTAGATTGCGTTTAGTGCATGGAAGTTTCCTGTATTTTGAGTAACAATACCAGAAAATGGCCTTTTTCTAACCTAAGCATAACCTCTAGGTCTCAAATAAAGAAATTATGGGATGGATCTAAGTCAAGTCAATTATGGGATAGAAAGGCCAGAAAAGTCTTCAACTGTCATTTGCCCTTTCAAGCAAACGGCAAAAACACGAGTTACTGGCTTTTAAAGCTTAAAGGCACACAAGAATTCTTGTGTACCTTACAATCTTCAAAGTGGCGCCATTTCTCGAGCTTTTGATGGATTTCGATGTACTACACGTCAAAACAACGGTCTCTTCCAGTACTTTAAGACTAGCGTGCCAGTTTTGCCGTATTTGGAGTAGAAAACCCGAAAATGTGGTTTTTGTAAGCTAACCTGAATCTCTCAAAGTTACTTGTGTACCCTAAAATCTTCAAAGTGGCGCCATTTCTCGAGCTTTTGATGGATTTCGATGTACTACACGTCAAAACAACGGTCTCTTCCAGTACTTTCAGACTAGCGTGCCCCTTTTGCCGTATTTGGAGTAGAAAACCCGAAAATGTGGTTTTTGTAAGCTAACCTGAATCTCTCAAAGTTACTTGTGTACCCTAAAATCTTCAAAGTGGCGCCATTTCTCGAGCTTTTGATGGATTTCGATGTACTACACGTCAAAACAACGGTCTCTTCCAGTACTTTAAGACTAGCGTGCCAGTTTTGCCGTATTTGGAGTAGAAAACCCGAAAATGTGGTTTTTGTAAGCTAACCTGAATCTCTCAAAGTTACTTGTGTACCCTAAAATCTTCAAAGTGGCGCCATTTCTCGAGCTTTTGATGGATTTCGATGTACTACACGTCAAAACAACGGTCTCTTCCAGTACTTTAAGACTAGCGTGCCAGTTTTGCCGTATTTGGAGTAGAAAACCCGAAAATGTGGTTTTTGTAAGCTAACCTGAATCTCTCAAAGTTACTTGTGTACCCTAAAATCTTCAAAGTGGCGCCATTTCTCGAGCTTTTGATGGATTTCGATGCACTATACGGCAATACAACGTTCTCTTAATGTAGATTGCGTTTAGTGCATGGAAGTTTCCTGTATTTTGAGTAACAATACCAGAAAATGGCCTTTTTCTAACCTAAGCATAACCTCTAGGTCTCAAATAAAGAAATTATGGGATGGATCTAAGTCAAGTCAATTATGGGATAGAAAGGCCAGAAAAGTCTTCAACTGTCATTTGCCCTTTCAAGAAAACGGCAAAAACACGAGTTACTGGCTTTTAAAGCTTAAAGGCACACAAGATCTAGCATGTTTTCACAAAAGGGGGTGTTAGGTTCAAAGGCTCCTTTTGTGAAAACATGCTAGATCTTGTGTACCTTACAATCTTCAAAGTGGCGCCATTTCTCGAGCTTTTGATGGATTTCGATGTACTACACGTCAAAACAACGGTCTCTTCCAGTACTTTAAGACTAGCGTGCCAGTTTTGCCGTATTTGGAGTAGAAAACCCGAAAATGTGGTTTTTGTAAGCTAACCTGAATCTCTCAAAGTTACTTGTGTACCCTAAAATCTTCAAAGTGGCGCCATTTCTCGAGCTTTTGATGGATTTCGATGTACTACACGTCAAAACAACGGTCTCTTCCAGTACTTTAAGACTAGCGTGCCAGTTTTGCCGTATTTGGAGTAGAAAACCCGAAAATGTGGTTTTTGTAAGCTAACCTGAATCTCTCAAAGTTACTTGTGTACCTTAAAATCTTCAAAGTGGCGCCATTTCTCGAGCTTTTGATGGATTTCGATGCACTATACGGCAATACAACGTTCTCTTAATGTAGATTGCGTTTAGTGCATGGAAGTTTCCTGTATTTTGAGTAACAATACCAGAAAATGGCCTTTTTCTAACCTAAGCATAACCTCTAGGTCTCAAATAAAGAAATTATGGGATGGATCTAAGTCAAGTCAATTATGGGATAGAAAGGCCAGAAAAGTCTTCAACTGTCATTTGCCCTTTCAAGAAAACGGCAAAAACACGAGTTACTGGCTTTTAAAGCTTAAAGGCACACAAGAATTCTTGTGTACCTTACAATCTTCAAAGTGGCGCCATTTCTCGAGCTTTTGATGGATTTCGATGTACTACACGTCAAAACAACGGTCTCTTCCAGTACTTTAAGACTAGCGTGCCAGTTTTGCCGTATTTGGAGTAGAAAACCCGAAAATGTGGTTTTTGTAAGCTAACCTGAATCTCTCAAAGTTACTTGTGTACCCTAAAATCTTCAAAGTGGCGCCATTTCTCGAGCTTTTGATGGATTTCGATGTACTACACGTCAAAACAACGGTCTCTTCCAGTACTTTCAGACTAGCGTGCCCGTTTTGCCGTATTTGGAGTAGAAAACCCGAAAATGTGGTTTTTGTAAGCTAACCTGAATCTCTCAAAGTTACTTGTGTACCCTAAAATCTTCAAAGTGGCGCCATTTCTCGAGCTTTTGATGGATTTCGATGTACTACACGTCAAAACAACGGTCTCTTCCAGTACTTTAAGACTAGCGTGCCAGTTTTGCCGTATTTGGAGTAGAAAACCCGAAAATGTGGTTTTTGTAAGCTAACCTGAATCTCTCAAAGTTACTTGTGTACCCTAAAATCTTCAAAGTGGCGCCATTTCTCGAGCTTTTGATGGATTTCGATGTACTACACGTCAAAACAACGGTCTCTTCCAGTACTTTAAGACTAGCGTGCCAGTTTTGCCGTATTTGGAGTAGAAAACCCGAAAATGTGGTTTTTGTAAGCTAACCTGAATCTCTCAAAGTTACTTGTGTACCCTAAAATCTTCAAAGTGGCGCCATTTCTCGAGCTTTTGATGGATTTCGATGCACTATACGGCAATACAACGTTCTCTTAATGTAGATTGCGTTTAGTGCATGGAAGTTTCCTGTATTTTGAGTAACAATACCAGAAAATGGCCTTTTTCTAACCTAAGCATAACCTCTAGGTCTCAAATAAAGAAATTATGGGATGGATCTAAGTCAAGTCAATTATGGGATAGAAAGGCCAGAAAAGTCTTCAACTGTCATTTGCCCTTTCAAGAAAACGGCAAAAACACGAGTTACTGGCTTTTAAAGCTTAAAGGCACACAAGATCTAGCATGTTTTCACAAAAGGGGGTGTTAGGTTCAAAGGCTCCTTTTGTGAAAACATGCTAGATCTTGTGTACCTTACAATCTTCAAAGTGGCGCCATTTCTCGAGCTTTTGATGGATTTCGATGTACTACACGTCAAAACAACGGTCTCTTCCAGTACTTTAAGACTAGCGTGCCAGTTTTGCCGTATTTGGAGTAGAAAACCCGAAAATGTGGTTTTTGTAAGCTAACCTGAATCTCTCAAAGTTACTTGTGTACCCTAAAATCTTCAAAGTGGCGCCATTTCTCGAGCTTTTGATGGATTTCGATGTACTACACGTCAAAACAACGGTCTCTTCCAGTACTTTAAGACTAGCGTGCCAGTTTTGCCGTATTTGGAGTAGAAAACCCGAAAATGTGGTTTTTGTAAGCTAACCTGAATCTCTCAAAGTTACTTGTGTACCTTAAAATCTTCAAAGTGGCGCCATTTCTCGAGCTTTTGATGGATTTCGATGCACTATACGGCAATACAACGTTCTCTTAATGTAGATTGCGTTTAGTGCATGGAAGTTTCCTGTATTTTGAGTAACAATACCAGAAAATGGCCTTTTTCTAACCTAAGCATAACCTCTAGGTCTCAAATAAAGAAATTATGGGATGGATCTAAGTCAAGTCAATTATGGGATAGAAAGGCCAGAAAAGTCTTCAACTGTCATTTGCCCTTTCAAGAAAACGGCAAAAACACGAGTTACTGGCTTTTAAAGCTTAAAGGCACACAAGAATTCTTGTGTACCTTACAATCTTCAAAGTGGCGCCATTTCTCGAGCTTTTGATGGATTTCGATGTACTACACGTCAAAACAACGGTCTCTTCCAGTACTTTAAGACTAGCGTGCCAGTTTTGCCGTATTTGGAGTAGAAAACCCGAAAATGTGGTTTTTGTAAGCTAACCTGAATCTCTCAAAGTTACTTGTGTACCCTAAAATCTTCAAAGTGGCGCCATTTCTCGAGCTTTTGATGGATTTCGATGTACTACACGTCAAAACAACGGTCTCTTCCAGTACTTTAAGACTAGCGTGCCCGTTTTGCCGTATTTGGAGTAGAAAACCCGAAAATGTGGTTTTTGTAAGCTAACCTGAATCTCTCAAAGTTACTTGTGTACCCTAAAATCTTCAAAGTGGCGCCATTTCTCGAGCTTTTGATGGATTTCGATGTACTACACGTCAAAACAACGGTCTCTTCCAGTACTTTAAGACTAGCGTGCCAGTTTTGCCGTATTTGGAGTAGAAAACCCGAAAATGTGGTTTTTGTAAGCTAACCTGAATCTCTCAAAGTTACTTGTGTACCCTAAAATCTTCAAAGTGGCGCCATTTCTCGAGCTTTTGATGGATTTCGATGTACTACACGTCAAAACAACGGTCTCTTCCAGTACTTTAAGACTAGCGTGCCAGTTTTGCCGTATTTGGAGTAGAAAACCCGAAAATGTGGTTTTTGTAAGCTAACCTGAATCTCTCAAAGTTACTTGTGTACCCTAAAATCTTCAAAGTGGCGCCATTTCTCGAGCTTTTGATGGATTTCGATGCACTATACGGCAATACAACGTTCTCTTAATGTAGATTGCGTTTAGTGCATGGAAGTTTCCTGTATTTTGAGTAACAATACCAGAAAATGGCCTTTTTCTAACCTAAGCATAACCTCTAGGTCTCAAATAAAGAAATTATGGGATGGATCTAAGTCAAGTCAATTATGGGATAGAAAGGCCAGAAAAGTCTTCAACTGTCATTTGCCCTTTCAAGAAAACGGCAAAAACACGAGTTACTGGCTTTTAAAGCTTAAAGGCACACAAGATCTAGCATGTTTTCACAAAAGGGGGTGTTAGGTTCAAAGGCTCCTTTTGTGAAAACATGCTAGATCTTGTGTACCTTACAATCTTCAAAGTGGCGCCATTTCTCGAGCTTTTGATGGATTTCGATGTACTACACGTCAAAACAACGGTCTCTTCCAGTACTTTAAGACTAGCGTGCCAGTTTTGCCGTATTTGGAGTAGAAAACCCGAAAATGTGGTTTTTGTAAGCTAACCTGAATCTCTCAAAGTTACTTGTGTACCCTAAAATCTTCAAAGTGGCGCCATTTCTCGAGCTTTTGATGGATTTCGATGTACTACACGTCAAAACAACGGTCTCTTCCAGTACTTTAAGACTAGCGTGCCAGTTTTGCCGTATTTGGAGTAGAAAACCCGAAAATGTGGTTTTTGTAAGCTAACCTGAATCTCTCAAAGTTACTTGTGTACCTTAAAATCTTCAAAGTGGCGCCATTTCTCGAGCTTTTGATGGATTTCGATGCACTATACGGCAATACAACGTTCTCTTAATGTAGATTGCGTTTAGTGCATGGAAGTTTCCTGTATTTTGAGTAACAATACCAGAAAATGGCCTTTTTCTAACCTAAGCATAACCTCTAGGTCTCAAATAAAGAAATTATGGGATGGATCTAAGTCAAGTCAATTATGGGATAGAAAGGCCAGAAAAGTCTTCAACTGTCATTTGCCCTTTCAAGCAAACGGCAAAAACACGAGTTACTGGCTTTTAAAGCTTAAAGGCACACAAGAATTCTTGTGTACCTTACAATCTTCAAAGTGGCGCCATTTCTCGAGCTTTTGATGGATTTCGATGTACTACACGTCAAAACAACGGTCTCTTCCAGTACTTTAAGACTAGCGTGCCAGTTTTGCCGTATTTGGAGTAGAAAACCCGAAAATGTGGTTTTTGTAAGCTAACCTGAATCTCTCAAAGTTACTTGTGTACCCTAAAATCTTCAAAGTGGCGCCATTTCTCGAGCTTTTGATGGATTTCGATGTACTACACGTCAAAACAACGGTCTCTTCCAGTACTTTCAGACTAGCGTGCCCGTTTTGCCGTATTTGGAGTAGAAAACCCGAAAATGTGGTTTTTGTAAGCTAACCTGAATCTCTCAAAGTTACTTGTGTACCCTAAAATCTTCAAAGTGGCGCCATTTCTCGAGCTTTTGATGGATTTCGATGTACTACACGTCAAAACAACGGTCTCTTCCAGTACTTTAAGACTAGCGTGCCAGTTTTGCCGTATTTGGAGTAGAAAACCCGAAAATGTGGTTTTTGTAAGCTAACCTGAATCTCTCAAAGTTACTTGTGTACCCTAAAATCTTCAAAGTGGCGCCATTTCTCGAGCTTTTGATGGATTTCGATGTACTACACGTCAAAACAACGGTCTCTTCCAGTACTTTAAGACTAGCGTGCCAGTTTTGCCGTATTTGGAGTAGAAAACCCGAAAATGTGGTTTTTGTAAGCTAACCTGAATCTCTCAAAGTTACTTGTGTACCCTAAAATCTTCAAAGTGGCGCCATTTCTCGAGCTTTTGATGGATTTCGATGCACTATACGGCAATACAACGTTCTCTTAATGTAGATTGCGTTTAGTGCATGGAAGTTTCCTGTATTTTGAGTAACAATACCAGAAAATGGCCTTTTTCTAACCTAAGCATAACCTCTAGGTCTCAAATAAAGAAATTATGGGATGGATCTAAGTCAAGTCAATTATGGGATAGAAAGGCCAGAAAAGTCTTCAACTGTCATTTGCCCTTTCAAGAAAACGGCAAAAACACGAGTTACTGGCTTTTAAAGCTTAAAGGCACACAAGATCTAGCATGTTTTCACAAAAGGGGGTGTTAGGTTCAAAGGCTCCTTTTGTGAAAACATGCTAGATCTTGTGTACCTTACAATCTTCAAAGTGGCGCCATTTCTCGAGCTTTTGATGGATTTCGATGTACTACACGTCAAAACAACGGTCTCTTCCAGTACTTTAAGACTAGCGTGCCAGTTTTGCCGTATTTGGAGTAGAAAACCCGAAAATGTGGTTTTTGTAAGCTAACCTGAATCTCTCAAAGTTACTTGTGTACCCTAAAATCTTCAAAGTGGCGCCATTTCTCGAGCTTTTGATGGATTTCGATGTACTACACGTCAAAACAACGGTCTCTTCCAGTACTTTAAGACTAGCGTGCCCGTTTTGCCGTATTTGGAGTAGAAAACCCGAAAATGTGGTTTTTGTAAGCTAACCTGAATCTCTCAAAGTTACTTGTGTACCCTAAAATCTTCAAAGTGGCGCCATTTCTCGAGCTTTTGATGGATTTCGATGTACTACACGTCAAAACAACGGTCTCTTCCAGTACTTTAAGACTAGCGTGCCAGTTTTGCCGTATTTGGAGTAGAAAACCCGAAAATGTGGTTTTTGTAAGCTAACCTGAATCTCTCAAAGTTACTTGTGTACCCTAAAATCTTCAAAGTGGCGCCATTTCTCGAGCTTTTGATGGATTTCGATGTACTACACGTCAAAACAACGGTCTCTTCCAGTACTTTAAGACTAGCGTGCCAGTTTTGCCGTATTTGGAGTAGAAAACCCGAAAATGTGGTTTTTGTAAGCTAACCTGAATCTCTCAAAGTTACTTGTGTACCCTAAAATCTTCAAAGTGGCGCCATTTCTCGAGCTTTTGATGGATTTCGATGCACTATACGGCAATACAACGTTCTCTTAATGTAGATTGCGTTTAGTGCATGGAAGTTTCCTGTATTTTGAGTAACAATACCAGAAAATGGCCTTTTTCTAACCTAAGCATAACCTCTAGGTCTCAAATAAAGAAATTATGGGATGGATCTAAGTCAAGTCAATTATGGGATAGAAAGGCCAGAAAAGTCTTCAACTGTCATTTGCCCTTTCAAGAAAACGGCAAAAACACGAGTTACTGGCTTTTAAAGCTTAAAGGCACACAAGATCTAGCATGTTTTCACAAAAGGGGGTGTTAGGTTCAAAGGCTCCTTTTGTGAAAACATGCTAGATCTTGTGTACCTTACAATCTTCAAAGTGGCGCCATTTCTCGAGCTTTTGATGGATTTCGATGTACTACACGTCAAAACAACGGTCTCTTCCAGTACTTTAAGACTAGCGTGCCAGTTTTGCCGTATTTGGAGTAGAAAACCCGAAAATGTGGTTTTTGTAAGCTAACCTGAATCTCTCAAAGTTACTTGTGTACCCTAAAATCTTCAAAGTGGCGCCATTTCTCGAGCTTTTGATGGATTTCGATGTACTACACGTCAAAACAACGGTCTCTTCCAGTACTTTAAGACTAGCGTGCCAGTTTTGCCGTATTTGGAGTAGAAAACCCGAAAATGTGGTTTTTGTAAGCTAACCTGAATCTCTCAAAGTTACTTGTGTACCTTAAAATCTTCAAAGTGGCGCCATTTCTCGAGCTTTTGATGGATTTCGATGCACTATACGGCAATACAACGTTCTCTTAATGTAGATTGCGTTTAGTGCATGGAAGTTTCCTGTATTTTGAGTAACAATACCAGAAAATGGCCTTTTTCTAACCTAAGCATAACCTCTAGGTCTCAAATAAAGAAATTATGGGATGGATCTAAGTCAAGTCAATTATGGGATAGAAAGGCCAGAAAAGTCTTCAACTGTCATTTGCCCTTTCAAGAAAACGGCAAAAACACGAGTTACTGGCTTTTAAAGCTTAAAGGCACACAAGAATTCTTGTGTACCTTACAATCTTCAAAGTGGCGCCATTTCTCGAGCTTTTGATGGATTTCGATGTACTACACGTCAAAACAACGGTCTCTTCCAGTACTTTAAGACTAGCGTGCCAGTTTTGCCGTATTTGGAGTAGAAAACCCGAAAATGTGGTTTTTGTAAGCTAACCTGAATCTCTCAAAGTTACTTGTGTACCCTAAAATCTTCAAAGTGGCGCCATTTCTCGAGCTTTTGATGGATTTCGATGTACTACACGTCAAAACAACGGTCTCTTCCAGTACTTTCAGACTAGCGTGCCCGTTTTGCCGTATTTGGAGTAGAAAACCCGAAAATGTGGTTTTTGTAAGCTAACCTGAATCTCTCAAAGTTACTTGTGTACCCTAAAATCTTCAAAGTGGCGCCATTTCTCGAGCTTTTGATGGATTTCGATGTACTACACGTCAAAACAACGGTCTCTTCCAGTACTTTAAGACTAGCGTGCCAGTTTTGCCGTATTTGGAGTAGAAAACCCGAAAATGTGGTTTTTGTAAGCTAACCTGAATCTCTCAAAGTTACTTGTGTACCCTAAAATCTTCAAAGTGGCGCCATTTCTCGAGCTTTTGATGGATTTCGATGTACTACACGTCAAAACAACGGTCTCTTCCAGTACTTTAAGACTAGCGTGCCAGTTTTGCCGTATTTGGAGTAGAAAACCCGAAAATGTGGTTTTTGTAAGCTAACCTGAATCTCTCAAAGTTACTTGTGTACCCTAAAATCTTCAAAGTGGCGCCATTTCTCGAGCTTTTGATGGATTTCGATGCACTATACGGCAATACAACGTTCTCTTAATGTAGATTGCGTTTAGTGCATGGAAGTTTCCTGTATTTTGAGTAACAATACCAGAAAATGGCCTTTTTCTAACCTAAGCATAACCTCTAGGTCTCAAATAAAGAAATTATGGGATGGATCTAAGTCAAGTCAATTATGGGATAGAAAGGCCAGAAAAGTCTTCAACTGTCATTTGCCCTTTCAAGAAAACGGCAAAAACACGAGTTACTGGCTTTTAAAGCTTAAAGGCACACAAGATCTAGCATGTTTTCACAAAAGGGGGTGTTAGGTTCAAAGGCTCCTTTTGTGAAAACATGCTAGATCTTGTGTACCTTACAATCTTCAAAGTGGCGCCATTTCTCGAGCTTTTGATGGATTTCGATGTACTACACGTCAAAACAACGGTCTCTTCCAGTACTTTAAGACTAGCGTGCCAGTTTTGCCGTATTTGGAGTAGAAAACCCGAAAATGTGGTTTTTGTAAGCTAACCTGAATCTCTCAAAGTTACTTGTGTACCCTAAAATCTTCAAAGTGGCGCCATTTCTCGAGCTTTTGATGGATTTCGATGTACTACACGTCAAAACAACGGTCTCTTCCAGTACTTTAAGACTAGCGTGCCAGTTTTGCCGTATTTGGAGTAGAAAACCCGAAAATGTGGTTTTTGTAAGCTAACCTGAATCTCTCAAAGTTACTTGTGTACCTTAAAATCTTCAAAGTGGCGCCATTTCTCGAGCTTTTGATGGATTTCGATGCACTATACGGCAATACAACGTTCTCTTAATGTAGATTGCGTTTAGTGCATGGAAGTTTCCTGTATTTTGAGTAACAATACCAGAAAATGGCCTTTTTCTAACCTAAGCATAACCTCTAGGTCTCAAATAAAGAAATTATGGGATGGATCTAAGTCAAGTCAATTATGGGATAGAAAGGCCAGAAAAGTCTTCAACTGTCATTTGCCCTTTCAAGAAAACGGCAAAAACACGAGTTACTGGCTTTTAAAGCTTAAAGGCACACAAGATCTAGCATGTTTTCACAAAAGGGGGTGTTAGGTTCAAAGGCTCCTTTTGTGAAAACATGCTAGATCTTGTGTACCTTACAATCTTCAAAGTGGCGCCATTTCTCGAGCTTTTGATGGATTTCGATGTACTACACGTCAAAACAACGGTCTCTTCCAGTACTTTAAGACTAGCGTGCCAGTTTTGCCGTATTTGGAGTAGAAAACCCGAAAATGTGGTTTTTGTAAGCTAACCTGAATCTCTCAAAGTTACTTGTGTACCCTAAAATCTTCAAAGTGGCGCCATTTCTCGAGCTTTTGATGGATTTCGATGTACTACACGTCAAAACAACGGTCTCTTCCAGTACTTTAAGACTAGCGTGCCAGTTTTGCCGTATTTGGAGTAGAAAACCCGAAAATGTGGTTTTTGTAAGCTAACCTGAATCTCTCAAAGTTACTTGTGTACCTTAAAATCTTCAAAGTGGCGCCATTTCTCGAGCTTTTGATGGATTTCGATGCACTATACGGCAATACAACGTTCTCTTAATGTAGATTGCGTTTAGTGCATGGAAGTTTCCTGTATTTTGAGTAACAATACCAGAAAATGGCCTTTTTCTAACCTAAGCATAACCTCTAGGTCTCAAATAAAGAAATTATGGGATGGATCTAAGTCAAGTCAATTATGGGATAGAAAGGCCAGAAAAGTCTTCAACTGTCATTTGCCCTTTCAAGCAAACGGCAAAAACACGAGTTACTGGCTTTTAAAGCTTAAAGGCACACAAGAATTCTTGTGTACCTTACAATCTTCAAAGTGGCGCCATTTCTCGAGCTTTTGATGGATTTCGATGTACTACACGTCAAAACAACGGTCTCTTCCAGTACTTTAAGACTAGCGTGCCAGTTTTGCCGTATTTGGAGTAGAAAACCCGAAAATGTGGTTTTTGTAAGCTAACCTGAATCTCTCAAAGTTACTTGTGTACCCTAAAATCTTCAAAGTGGCGCCATTTCTCGAGCTTTTGATGGATTTCGATGTACTACACGTCAAAACAACGGTCTCTTCCAGTACTTTCAGACTAGCGTGCCCGTTTTGCCGTATTTGGAGTAGAAAACCCGAAAATGTGGTTTTTGTAAGCTAACCTGAATCTCTCAAAGTTACTTGTGTACCCTAAAATCTTCAAAGTGGCGCCATTTCTCGAGCTTTTGATGGATTTCGATGTACTACACGTCAAAACAACGGTCTCTTCCAGTACTTTAAGACTAGCGTGCCAGTTTTGCCGTATTTGGAGTAGAAAACCCGAAAATGTGGTTTTTGTAAGCTAACCTGAATCTCTCAAAGTTACTTGTGTACCCTAAAATCTTCAAAGTGGCGCCATTTCTCGAGCTTTTGATGGATTTCGATGTACTACACGTCAAAACAACGGTCTCTTCCAGTACTTTAAGACTAGCGTGCCAGTTTTGCCGTATTTGGAGTAGAAAACCCGAAAATGTGGTTTTTGTAAGCTAACCTGAATCTCTCAAAGTTACTTGTGTACCCTAAAATCTTCAAAGTGGCGCCATTTCTCGAGCTTTTGATGGATTTCGATGCACTATACGGCAATACAACGTTCTCTTAATGTAGATTGCGTTTAGTGCATGGAAGTTTCCTGTATTTTGAGTAACAATACCAGAAAATGGCCTTTTTCTAACCTAAGCATAACCTCTAGGTCTCAAATAAAGAAATTATGGGATGGATCTAAGTCAAGTCAATTATGGGATAGAAAGGCCAGAAAAGTCTTCAACTGTCATTTGCCCTTTCAAGAAAACGGCAAAAACACGAGTTACTGGCTTTTAAAGCTTAAAGGCACACAAGATCTAGCATGTTTTCACAAAAGGGGGTGTTAGGTTCAAAGGCTCCTTTTGTGAAAACATGCTAGATCTTGTGTACCTTACAATCTTCAAAGTGGCGCCATTTCTCGAGCTTTTGATGGATTTCGATGTACTACACGTCAAAACAACGGTCTCTTCCAGTACTTTAAGACTAGCGTGCCAGTTTTGCCGTATTTGGAGTAGAAAACCCGAAAATGTGGTTTTTGTAAGCTAACCTGAATCTCTCAAAGTTACTTGTGTACCCTAAAATCTTCAAAGTGGCGCCATTTCTCGAGCTTTTGATGGATTTCGATGTACTACACGTCAAAACAACGGTCTCTTCCAGTACTTTAAGACTAGCGTGCCCGTTTTGCCGTATTTGGAGTAGAAAACCCGAAAATGTGGTTTTTGTAAGCTAACCTGAATCTCTCAAAGTTACTTGTGTACCCTAAAATCTTCAAAGTGGCGCCATTTCTCGAGCTTTTGATGGATTTCGATGTACTACACGTCAAAACAACGGTCTCTTCCAGTACTTTAAGACTAGCGTGCCAGTTTTGCCGTATTTGGAGTAGAAAACCCGAAAATGTGGTTTTTGTAAGCTAACCTGAATCTCTCAAAGTTACTTGTGTACCCTAAAATCTTCAAAGTGGCGCCATTTCTCGAGCTTTTGATGGATTTCGATGTACTACACGTCAAAACAACGGTCTCTTCCAGTACTTTAAGACTAGCGTGCCAGTTTTGCCGTATTTGGAGTAGAAAACCCGAAAATGTGGTTTTTGTAAGCTAACCTGAATCTCTCAAAGTTACTTGTGTACCCTAAAATCTTCAAAGTGGCGCCATTTCTCGAGCTTTTGATGGATTTCGATGCACTATACGGCAATACAACGTTCTCTTAATGTAGATTGCGTTTAGTGCATGGAAGTTTCCTGTATTTTGAGTAACAATACCAGAAAATGGCCTTTTTCTAACCTAAGCATAACCTCTAGGTCTCAAATAAAGAAATTATGGGATGGATCTAAGTCAAGTCAATTATGGGATAGAAAGGCCAGAAAAGTCTTCAACTGTCATTTGCCCTTTCAAGAAAACGGCAAAAACACGAGTTACTGGCTTTTAAAGCTTAAAGGCACACAAGATCTAGCATGTTTTCACAAAAGGGGGTGTTAGGTTCAAAGGCTCCTTTTGTGAAAACATGCTAGATCTTGTGTACCTTACAATCTTCAAAGTGGCGCCATTTCTCGAGCTTTTGATGGATTTCGATGTACTACACGTCAAAACAACGGTCTCTTCCAGTACTTTAAGACTAGCGTGCCAGTTTTGCCGTATTTGGAGTAGAAAACCCGAAAATGTGGTTTTTGTAAGCTAACCTGAATCTCTCAAAGTTACTTGTGTACCCTAAAATCTTCAAAGTGGCGCCATTTCTCGAGCTTTTGATGGATTTCGATGTACTACACGTCAAAACAACGGTCTCTTCCAGTACTTTAAGACTAGCGTGCCAGTTTTGCCGTATTTGGAGTAGAAAACCCGAAAATGTGGTTTTTGTAAGCTAACCTGAATCTCTCAAAGTTACTTGTGTACCTTAAAATCTTCAAAGTGGCGCCATTTCTCGAGCTTTTGATGGATTTCGATGCACTATACGGCAATACAACGTTCTCTTAATGTAGATTGCGTTTAGTGCATGGAAGTTTCCTGTATTTTGAGTAACAATACCAGAAAATGGCCTTTTTCTAACCTAAGCATAACCTCTAGGTCTCAAATAAAGAAATTATGGGATGGATCTAAGTCAAGTCAATTATGGGATAGAAAGGCCAGAAAAGTCTTCAACTGTCATTTGCCCTTTCAAGAAAACGGCAAAAACACGAGTTACTGGCTTTTAAAGCTTAAAGGCACACAAGAATTCTTGTGTACCTTACAATCTTCAAAGTGGCGCCATTTCTCGAGCTTTTGATGGATTTCGATGTACTACACGTCAAAACAACGGTCTCTTCCAGTACTTTAAGACTAGCGTGCCAGTTTTGCCGTATTTGGAGTAGAAAACCCGAAAATGTGGTTTTTGTAAGCTAACCTGAATCTCTCAAAGTTACTTGTGTACCCTAAAATCTTCAAAGTGGCGCCATTTCTCGAGCTTTTGATGGATTTCGATGTACTACACGTCAAAACAACGGTCTCTTCCAGTACTTTCAGACTAGCGTGCCCGTTTTGCCGTATTTGGAGTAGAAAACCCGAAAATGTGGTTTTTGTAAGCTAACCTGAATCTCTCAAAGTTACTTGTGTACCCTAAAATCTTCAAAGTGGCGCCATTTCTCGAGCTTTTGATGGATTTCGATGTACTACACGTCAAAACAACGGTCTCTTCCAGTACTTTAAGACTAGCGTGCCAGTTTTGCCGTATTTGGAGTAGAAAACCCGAAAATGTGGTTTTTGTAAGCTAACCTGAATCTCTCAAAGTTACTTGTGTACCCTAAAATCTTCAAAGTGGCGCCATTTCTCGAGCTTTTGATGGATTTCGATGTACTACACGTCAAAACAACGGTCTCTTCCAGTACTTTAAGACTAGCGTGCCAGTTTTGCCGTATTTGGAGTAGAAAACCCGAAAATGTGGTTTTTGTAAGCTAACCTGAATCTCTCAAAGTTACTTGTGTACCCTAAAATCTTCAAAGTGGCGCCATTTCTCGAGCTTTTGATGGATTTCGATGCACTATACGGCAATACAACGTTCTCTTAATGTAGATTGCGTTTAGTGCATGGAAGTTTCCTGTATTTTGAGTAACAATACCAGAAAATGGCCTTTTTCTAACCTAAGCATAACCTCTAGGTCTCAAATAAAGAAATTATGGGATGGATCTAAGTCAAGTCAATTATGGGATAGAAAGGCCAGAAAAGTCTTCAACTGTCATTTGCCCTTTCAAGAAAACGGCAAAAACACGAGTTACTGGCTTTTAAAGCTTAAAGGCACACAAGATCTAGCATGTTTTCACAAAAGGGGGTGTTAGGTTCAAAGGCTCCTTTTGTGAAAACATGCTAGATCTTGTGTACCTTACAATCTTCAAAGTGGCGCCATTTCTCGAGCTTTTGATGGATTTCGATGTACTACACGTCAAAACAACGGTCTCTTCCAGTACTTTAAGACTAGCGTGCCAGTTTTGCCGTATTTGGAGTAGAAAACCCGAAAATGTGGTTTTTGTAAGCTAACCTGAATCTCTCAAAGTTACTTGTGTACCCTAAAATCTTCAAAGTGGCGCCATTTCTCGAGCTTTTGATGGATTTCGATGTACTACACGTCAAAACAACGGTCTCTTCCAGTACTTTAAGACTAGCGTGCCAGTTTTGCCGTATTTGGAGTAGAAAACCCGAAAATGTGGTTTTTGTAAGCTAACCTGAATCTCTCAAAGTTACTTGTGTACCTTAAAATCTTCAAAGTGGCGCCATTTCTCGAGCTTTTGATGGATTTCGATGCACTATACGGCAATACAACGTTCTCTTAATGTAGATTGCGTTTAGTGCATGGAAGTTTCCTGTATTTTGAGTAACAATACCAGAAAATGGCCTTTTTCTAACCTAAGCATAACCTCTAGGTCTCAAATAAAGAAATTATGGGATGGATCTAAGTCAAGTCAATTATGGGATAGAAAGGCCAGAAAAGTCTTCAACTGTCATTTGCCCTTTCAAGAAAACGGCAAAAACACGAGTTACTGGCTTTTAAAGCTTAAAGGCACACAAGAATTCTTGTGTACCTTACAATCTTCAAAGTGGCGCCATTTCTCGAGCTTTTGATGGATTTCGATGTACTACACGTCAAAACAACGGTCTCTTCCAGTACTTTAAGACTAGCGTGCCAGTTTTGCCGTATTTGGAGTAGAAAACCCGAAAATGTGGTTTTTGTAAGCTAACCTGAATCTCTCAAAGTTACTTGTGTACCCTAAAATCTTCAAAGTGGCGCCATTTCTCGAGCTTTTGATGGATTTCGATGTACTACACGTCAAAACAACGGTCTCTTCCAGTACTTTCAGACTAGCGTGCCCGTTTTGCCGTATTTGGAGTAGAAAACCCGAAAATGTGGTTTTTGTAAGCTAACCTGAATCTCTCAAAGTTACTTGTGTACCCTAAAATCTTCAAAGTGGCGCCATTTCTCGAGCTTTTGATGGATTTCGATGTACTACACGTCAAAACAACGGTCTCTTCCAGTACTTTAAGACTAGCGTGCCAGTTTTGCCGTATTTGGAGTAGAAAACCCGAAAATGTGGTTTTTGTAAGCTAACCTGAATCTCTCAAAGTTACTTGTGTACCCTAAAATCTTCAAAGTGGCGCCATTTCTCGAGCTTTTGATGGATTTCGATGTACTACACGTCAAAACAACGGTCTCTTCCAGTACTTTAAGACTAGCGTGCCAGTTTTGCCGTATTTGGAGTAGAAAACCCGAAAATGTGGTTTTTGTAAGCTAACCTGAATCTCTCAAAGTTACTTGTGTACCCTAAAATCTTCAAAGTGGCGCCATTTCTCGAGCTTTTGATGGATTTCGATGCACTATACGGCAATACAACGTTCTCTTAATGTAGATTGCGTTTAGTGCATGGAAGTTTCCTGTATTTTGAGTAACAATACCAGAAAATGGCCTTTTTCTAACCTAAGCATAACCTCTAGGTCTCAAATAAAGAAATTATGGGATGGATCTAAGTCAAGTCAATTATGGGATAGAAAGGCCAGAAAAGTCTTCAACTGTCATTTGCCCTTTCAAGAAAACGGCAAAAACACGAGTTACTGGCTTTTAAAGCTTAAAGGCACACAAGATCTAGCATGTTTTCACAAAAGGGGGTGTTAGGTTCAAAGGCTCCTTTTGTGAAAACATGCTAGATCTTGTGTACCTTACAATCTTCAAAGTGGCGCCATTTCTCGAGCTTTTGATGGATTTCGATGTACTACACGTCAAAACAACGGTCTCTTCCAGTACTTTAAGACTAGCGTGCCAGTTTTGCCGTATTTGGAGTAGAAAACCCGAAAATGTGGTTTTTGTAAGCTAACCTGAATCTCTCAAAGTTACTTGTGTACCCTAAAATCTTCAAAGTGGCGCCATTTCTCGAGCTTTTGATGGATTTCGATGTACTACACGTCAAAACAACGGTCTCTTCCAGTACTTTAAGACTAGCGTGCCAGTTTTGCCGTATTTGGAGTAGAAAACCCGAAAATGTGGTTTTTGTAAGCTAACCTGAATCTCTCAAAGTTACTTGTGTACCTTAAAATCTTCAAAGTGGCGCCATTTCTCGAGCTTTTGATGGATTTCGATGCACTATACGGCAATACAACGTTCTCTTAATGTAGATTGCGTTTAGTGCATGGAAGTTTCCTGTATTTTGAGTAACAATACCAGAAAATGGCCTTTTTCTAACCTAAGCATAACCTCTAGGTCTCAAATAAAGAAATTATGGGATGGATCTAAGTCAAGTCAATTATGGGATAGAAAGGCCAGAAAAGTCTTCAACTGTCATTTGCCCTTTCAAGAAAACGGCAAAAACACGAGTTACTGGCTTTTAAAGCTTAAAGGCACACAAGATCTAGCATGTTTTCACAAAAGGGGGTGTTAGGTTCAAAGGCTCCTTTTGTGAAAACATGCTAGATCTTGTGTACCTTACAATCTTCAAAGTGGCGCCATTTCTCGAGCTTTTGATGGATTTCGATGTACTACACGTCAAAACAACGGTCTCTTCCAGTACTTTAAGACTAGCGTGCCAGTTTTGCCGTATTTGGAGTAGAAAACCCGAAAATGTGGTTTTTGTAAGCTAACCTGAATCTCTCAAAGTTACTTGTGTACCCTAAAATCTTCAAAGTGGCGCCATTTCTCGAGCTTTTGATGGATTTCGATGTACTACACGTCAAAACAACGGTCTCTTCCAGTACTTTAAGACTAGCGTGCCAGTTTTGCCGTATTTGGAGTAGAAAACCCGAAAATGTGGTTTTTGTAAGCTAACCTGAATCTCTCAAAGTTACTTGTGTACCTTAAAATCTTCAAAGTGGCGCCATTTCTCGAGCTTTTGATGGATTTCGATGCACTATACGGCAATACAACGTTCTCTTAATGTAGATTGCGTTTAGTGCATGGAAGTTTCCTGTATTTTGAGTAACAATACCAGAAAATGGCCTTTTTCTAACCTAAGCATAACCTCTAGGTCTCAAATAAAGAAATTATGGGATGGATCTAAGTCAAGTCAATTATGGGATAGAAAGGCCAGAAAAGTCTTCAACTGTCATTTGCCCTTTCAAGCAAACGGCAAAAACACGAGTTACTGGCTTTTAAAGCTTAAAGGCACACAAGAATTCTTGTGTACCTTACAATCTTCAAAGTGGCGCCATTTCTCGAGCTTTTGATGGATTTCGATGTACTACACGTCAAAACAACGGTCTCTTCCAGTACTTTAAGACTAGCGTGCCAGTTTTGCCGTATTTGGAGTAGAAAACCCGAAAATGTGGTTTTTGTAAGCTAACCTGAATCTCTCAAAGTTACTTGTGTACCCTAAAATCTTCAAAGTGGCGCCATTTCTCGAGCTTTTGATGGATTTCGATGTACTACACGTCAAAACAACGGTCTCTTCCAGTACTTTCAGACTAGCGTGCCCGTTTTGCCGTATTTGGAGTAGAAAACCCGAAAATGTGGTTTTTGTAAGCTAACCTGAATCTCTCAAAGTTACTTGTGTACCCTAAAATCTTCAAAGTGGCGCCATTTCTCGAGCTTTTGATGGATTTCGATGTACTACACGTCAAAACAACGGTCTCTTCCAGTACTTTAAGACTAGCGTGCCAGTTTTGCCGTATTTGGAGTAGAAAACCCGAAAATGTGGTTTTTGTAAGCTAACCTGAATCTCTCAAAGTTACTTGTGTACCCTAAAATCTTCAAAGTGGCGCCATTTCTCGAGCTTTTGATGGATTTCGATGTACTACACGTCAAAACAACGGTCTCTTCCAGTACTTTAAGACTAGCGTGCCAGTTTTGCCGTATTTGGAGTAGAAAACCCGAAAATGTGGTTTTTGTAAGCTAACCTGAATCTCTCAAAGTTACTTGTGTACCCTAAAATCTTCAAAGTGGCGCCATTTCTCGAGCTTTTGATGGATTTCGATGCACTATACGGCAATACAACGTTCTCTTAATGTAGATTGCGTTTAGTGCATGGAAGTTTCCTGTATTTTGAGTAACAATACCAGAAAATGGCCTTTTTCTAACCTAAGCATAACCTCTAGGTCTCAAATAAAGAAATTATGGGATGGATCTAAGTCAAGTCAATTATGGGATAGAAAGGCCAGAAAAGTCTTCAACTGTCATTTGCCCTTTCAAGAAAACGGCAAAAACACGAGTTACTGGCTTTTAAAGCTTAAAGGCACACAAGATCTAGCATGTTTTCACAAAAGGGGGTGTTAGGTTCAAAGGCTCCTTTTGTGAAAACATGCTAGATCTTGTGTACCTTACAATCTTCAAAGTGGCGCCATTTCTCGAGCTTTTGATGGATTTCGATGTACTACACGTCAAAACAACGGTCTCTTCCAGTACTTTAAGACTAGCGTGCCAGTTTTGCCGTATTTGGAGTAGAAAACCCGAAAATGTGGTTTTTGTAAGCTAACCTGAATCTCTCAAAGTTACTTGTGTACCCTAAAATCTTCAAAGTGGCGCCATTTCTCGAGCTTTTGATGGATTTCGATGTACTACACGTCAAAACAACGGTCTCTTCCAGTACTTTAAGACTAGCGTGCCCGTTTTGCCGTATTTGGAGTAGAAAACCCGAAAATGTGGTTTTTGTAAGCTAACCTGAATCTCTCAAAGTTACTTGTGTACCCTAAAATCTTCAAAGTGGCGCCATTTCTCGAGCTTTTGATGGATTTCGATGTACTACACGTCAAAACAACGGTCTCTTCCAGTACTTTAAGACTAGCGTGCCAGTTTTGCCGTATTTGGAGTAGAAAACCCGAAAATGTGGTTTTTGTAAGCTAACCTGAATCTCTCAAAGTTACTTGTGTACCCTAAAATCTTCAAAGTGGCGCCATTTCTCGAGCTTTTGATGGATTTCGATGTACTACACGTCAAAACAACGGTCTCTTCCAGTACTTTAAGACTAGCGTGCCAGTTTTGCCGTATTTGGAGTAGAAAACCCGAAAATGTGGTTTTTGTAAGCTAACCTGAATCTCTCAAAGTTACTTGTGTACCCTAAAATCTTCAAAGTGGCGCCATTTCTCGAGCTTTTGATGGATTTCGATGCACTATACGGCAATACAACGTTCTCTTAATGTAGATTGCGTTTAGTGCATGGAAGTTTCCTGTATTTTGAGTAACAATACCAGAAAATGGCCTTTTTCTAACCTAAGCATAACCTCTAGGTCTCAAATAAAGAAATTATGGGATGGATCTAAGTCAAGTCAATTATGGGATAGAAAGGCCAGAAAAGTCTTCAACTGTCATTTGCCCTTTCAAGAAAACGGCAAAAACACGAGTTACTGGCTTTTAAAGCTTAAAGGCACACAAGATCTAGCATGTTTTCACAAAAGGGGGTGTTAGGTTCAAAGGCTCCTTTTGTGAAAACATGCTAGATCTTGTGTACCTTACAATCTTCAAAGTGGCGCCATTTCTCGAGCTTTTGATGGATTTCGATGTACTACACGTCAAAACAACGGTCTCTTCCAGTACTTTAAGACTAGCGTGCCAGTTTTGCCGTATTTGGAGTAGAAAACCCGAAAATGTGGTTTTTGTAAGCTAACCTGAATCTCTCAAAGTTACTTGTGTACCCTAAAATCTTCAAAGTGGCGCCATTTCTCGAGCTTTTGATGGATTTCGATGTACTACACGTCAAAACAACGGTCTCTTCCAGTACTTTAAGACTAGCGTGCCAGTTTTGCCGTATTTGGAGTAGAAAACCCGAAAATGTGGTTTTTGTAAGCTAACCTGAATCTCTCAAAGTTACTTGTGTACCTTAAAATCTTCAAAGTGGCGCCATTTCTCGAGCTTTTGATGGATTTCGATGCACTATACGGCAATACAACGTTCTCTTAATGTAGATTGCGTTTAGTGCATGGAAGTTTCCTGTATTTTGAGTAACAATACCAGAAAATGGCCTTTTTCTAACCTAAGCATAACCTCTAGGTCTCAAATAAAGAAATTATGGGATGGATCTAAGTCAAGTCAATTATGGGATAGAAAGGCCAGAAAAGTCTTCAACTGTCATTTGCCCTTTCAAGAAAACGGCAAAAACACGAGTTACTGGCTTTTAAAGCTTAAAGGCACACAAGAATTCTTGTGTACCTTACAATCTTCAAAGTGGCGCCATTTCTCGAGCTTTTGATGGATTTCGATGTACTACACGTCAAAACAACGGTCTCTTCCAGTACTTTAAGACTAGCGTGCCAGTTTTGCCGTATTTGGAGTAGAAAACCCGAAAATGTGGTTTTTGTAAGCTAACCTGAATCTCTCAAAGTTACTTGTGTACCCTAAAATCTTCAAAGTGGCGCCATTTCTCGAGCTTTTGATGGATTTCGATGTACTACACGTCAAAACAACGGTCTCTTCCAGTACTTTCAGACTAGCGTGCCCGTTTTGCCGTATTTGGAGTAGAAAACCCGAAAATGTGGTTTTTGTAAGCTAACCTGAATCTCTCAAAGTTACTTGTGTACCCTAAAATCTTCAAAGTGGCGCCATTTCTCGAGCTTTTGATGGATTTCGATGTACTACACGTCAAAACAACGGTCTCTTCCAGTACTTTAAGACTAGCGTGCCAGTTTTGCCGTATTTGGAGTAGAAAACCCGAAAATGTGGTTTTTGTAAGCTAACCTGAATCTCTCAAAGTTACTTGTGTACCCTAAAATCTTCAAAGTGGCGCCATTTCTCGAGCTTTTGATGGATTTCGATGTACTACACGTCAAAACAACGGTCTCTTCCAGTACTTTAAGACTAGCGTGCCAGTTTTGCCGTATTTGGAGTAGAAAACCCGAAAATGTGGTTTTTGTAAGCTAACCTGAATCTCTCAAAGTTACTTGTGTACCCTAAAATCTTCAAAGTGGCGCCATTTCTCGAGCTTTTGATGGATTTCGATGCACTATACGGCAATACAACGTTCTCTTAATGTAGATTGCGTTTAGTGCATGGAAGTTTCCTGTATTTTGAGTAACAATACCAGAAAATGGCCTTTTTCTAACCTAAGCATAACCTCTAGGTCTCAAATAAAGAAATTATGGGATGGATCTAAGTCAAGTCAATTATGGGATAGAAAGGCCAGAAAAGTCTTCAACTGACATTTGCCCTTTCAAGAAAACGGCAAAAACACGAGTTACTGGCTTTTAAAGCTTAAAGGCACACAAGATCTAGCATGTTTTCACAAAAGGGGGTGTTAGGTTCAAAGGCTCCTTTTGTGAAAACATGCTAGATCTTGTGTACCTTACAATCTTCAAAGTGGCGCCATTTCTCGAGCTTTTGATGGATTTCGATGTACTACACGTCAAAACAACGGTCTCTTCCAGTACTTTAAGACTAGCGTGCCAGTTTTGCCGTATTTGGAGTAGAAAACCCGAAAATGTGGTTTTTGTAAGCTAACCTGAATCTCTCAAAGTTACTTGTGTACCCTAAAATCTTCAAAGTGGCGCCATTTCTCGAGCTTTTGATGGATTTCGATGTACTACACGTCAAAACAACGGTCTCTTCCAGTACTTTAAGACTAGCGTGCCAGTTTTGCCGTATTTGGAGTAGAAAACCCGAAAATGTGGTTTTTGTAAGCTAACCTGAATCTCTCAAAGTTACTTGTGTACCTTAAAATCTTCAAAGTGGCGCCATTTCTCGAGCTTTTGATGGATTTCGATGCACTATACGGCAATACAACGTTCTCTTAATGTAGATTGCGTTTAGTGCATGGAAGTTTCCTGTATTTTGAGTAACAATACCAGAAAATGGCCTTTTTCTAACCTAAGCATAACCTCTAGGTCTCAAATAAAGAAATTATGGGATGGATCTAAGTCAAGTCAATTATGGGATAGAAAGGCCAGAAAAGTCTTCAACTGTCATTTGCCCTTTCAAGAAAACGGCAAAAACACGAGTTACTGGCTTTTAAAGCTTAAAGGCACACAAGAATTCTTGTGTACCTTACAATCTTCAAAGTGGCGCCATTTCTCGAGCTTTTGATGGATTTCGATGTACTACACGTCAAAACAACGGTCTCTTCCAGTACTTTAAGACTAGCGTGCCAGTTTTGCCGTATTTGGAGTAGAAAACCCGAAAATGTGGTTTTTGTAAGCTAACCTGAATCTCTCAAAGTTACTTGTGTACCCTAAAATCTTCAAAGTGGCGCCATTTCTCGAGCTTTTGATGGATTTCGATGTACTACACGTCAAAACAACGGTCTCTTCCAGTACTTTAAGACTAGCGTGCCCGTTTTGCCGTATTTGGAGTAGAAAACCCGAAAATGTGGTTTTTGTAAGCTAACCTGAATCTCTCAAAGTTACTTGTGTACCCTAAAATCTTCAAAGTGGCGCCATTTCTCGAGCTTTTGATGGATTTCGATGTACTACACGTCAAAACAACGGTCTCTTCCAGTACTTTAAGACTAGCGTGCCAGTTTTGCCGTATTTGGAGTAGAAAACCCGAAAATGTGGTTTTTGTAAGCTAACCTGAATCTCTCAAAGTTACTTGTGTACCCTAAAATCTTCAAAGTGGCGCCATTTCTCGAGCTTTTGATGGATTTCGATGTACTACACGTCAAAACAACGGTCTCTTCCAGTACTTTAAGACTAGCGTGCCAGTTTTGCCGTATTTGGAGTAGAAAACCCGAAAATGTGGTTTTTGTAAGCTAACCTGAATCTCTCAAAGTTACTTGTGTACCCTAAAATCTTCAAAGTGGCGCCATTTCTCGAGCTTTTGATGGATTTCGATGCACTATACGGCAATACAACGTTCTCTTAATGTAGATTGCGTTTAGTGCATGGAAGTTTCCTGTATTTTGAGTAACAATACCAGAAAATGGCCTTTTTCTAACCTAAGCATAACCTCTAGGTCTCAAATAAAGAAATTATGGGATGGATCTAAGTCAAGTCAATTATGGGATAGAAAGGCCAGAAAAGTCTTCAACTGTCATTTGCCCTTTCAAGAAAACGGCAAAAACACGAGTTACTGGCTTTTAAAGCTTAAAGGCACACAAGATCTAGCATGTTTTCACAAAAGGGGGTGTTAGGTTCAAAGGCTCCTTTTGTGAAAACATGCTAGATCTTGTGTACCTTACAATCTTCAAAGTGGCGCCATTTCTCGAGCTTTTGATGGATTTCGATGTACTACACGTCAAAACAACGGTCTCTTCCAGTACTTTAAGACTAGCGTGCCAGTTTTGCCGTATTTGGAGTAGAAAACCCGAAAATGTGGTTTTTGTAAGCTAACCTGAATCTCTCAAAGTTACTTGTGTACCCTAAAATCTTCAAAGTGGCGCCATTTCTCGAGCTTTTGATGGATTTCGATGTACTACACGTCAAAACAACGGTCTCTTCCAGTACTTTAAGACTAGCGTGCCAGTTTTGCCGTATTTGGAGTAGAAAACCCGAAAATGTGGTTTTTGTAAGCTAACCTGAATCTCTCAAAGTTACTTGTGTACCTTAAAATCTTCAAAGTGGCGCCATTTCTCGAGCTTTTGATGGATTTCGATGCACTATACGGCAATACAACGTTCTCTTAATGTAGATTGCGTTTAGTGCATGGAAGTTTCCTGTATTTTGAGTAACAATACCAGAAAATGGCCTTTTTCTAACCTAAGCATAACCTCTAGGTCTCAAATAAAGAAATTATGGGATGGATCTAAGTCAAGTCAATTATGGGATAGAAAGGCCAGAAAAGTCTTCAACTGTCATTTGCCCTTTCAAGAAAACGGCAAAAACACGAGTTACTGGCTTTTAAAGCTTAAAGGCACACAAGAATTCTTGTGTACCTTACAATCTTCAAAGTGGCGCCATTTCTCGAGCTTTTGATGGATTTCGATGTACTACACGTCAAAACAACGGTCTCTTCCAGTACTTTAAGACTAGCGTGCCAGTTTTGCCGTATTTGGAGTAGAAAACCCGAAAATGTGGTTTTTGTAAGCTAACCTGAATCTCTCAAAGTTACTTGTGTACCCTAAAATCTTCAAAGTGGCGCCATTTCTCGAGCTTTTGATGGATTTCGATGTACTACACGTCAAAACAACGGTCTCTTCCAGTACTTTCAGACTAGCGTGCCCGTTTTGCCGTATTTGGAGTAGAAAACCCGAAAATGTGGTTTTTGTAAGCTAACCTGAATCTCTCAAAGTTACTTGTGTACCCTAAAATCTTCAAAGTGGCGCCATTTCTCGAGCTTTTGATGGATTTCGATGTACTACACGTCAAAACAACGGTCTCTTCCAGTACTTTAAGACTAGCGTGCCAGTTTTGCCGTATTTGGAGTAGAAAACCCGAAAATGTGGTTTTTGTAAGCTAACCTGAATCTCTCAAAGTTACTTGTGTACCCTAAAATCTTCAAAGTGGCGCCATTTCTCGAGCTTTTGATGGATTTCGATGTACTACACGTCAAAACAACGGTCTCTTCCAGTACTTTAAGACTAGCGTGCCAGTTTTGCCGTATTTGGAGTAGAAAACCCGAAAATGTGGTTTTTGTAAGCTAACCTGAATCTCTCAAAGTTACTTGTGTACCCTAAAATCTTCAAAGTGGCGCCATTTCTCGAGCTTTTGATGGATTTCGATGCACTATACGGCAATACAACGTTCTCTTAATGTAGATTGCGTTTAGTGCATGGAAGTTTCCTGTATTTTGAGTAACAATACCAGAAAATGGCCTTTTTCTAACCTAAGCATAACCTCTAGGTCTCAAATAAAGAAATTATGGGATGGATCTAAGTCAAGTCAATTATGGGATAGAAAGGCCAGAAAAGTCTTCAACTGACATTTGCCCTTTCAAGAAAACGGCAAAAACACGAGTTACTGGCTTTTAAAGCTTAAAGGCACACAAGATCTAGCATGTTTTCACAAAAGGGGGTGTTAGGTTCAAAGGCTCCTTTTGTGAAAACATGCTAGATCTTGTGTACCTTACAATCTTCAAAGTGGCGCCATTTCTCGAGCTTTTGATGGATTTCGATGTACTACACGTCAAAACAACGGTCTCTTCCAGTACTTTAAGACTAGCGTGCCAGTTTTGCCGTATTTGGAGTAGAAAACCCGAAAATGTGGTTTTTGTAAGCTAACCTGAATCTCTCAAAGTTACTTGTGTACCCTAAAATCTTCAAAGTGGCGCCATTTCTCGAGCTTTTGATGGATTTCGATGTACTACACGTCAAAACAACGGTCTCTTCCAGTACTTTAAGACTAGCGTGCCAGTTTTGCCGTATTTGGAGTAGAAAACCCGAAAATGTGGTTTTTGTAAGCTAACCTGAATCTCTCAAAGTTACTTGTGTACCTTAAAATCTTCAAAGTGGCGCCATTTCTCGAGCTTTTGATGGATTTCGATGCACTATACGGCAATACAACGTTCTCTTAATGTAGATTGCGTTTAGTGCATGGAAGTTTCCTGTATTTTGAGTAACAATACCAGAAAATGGCCTTTTTCTAACCTAAGCATAACCTCTAGGTCTCAAATAAAGAAATTATGGGATGGATCTAAGTCAAGTCAATTATGGGATAGAAAGGCCAGAAAAGTCTTCAACTGTCATTTGCCCTTTCAAGAAAACGGCAAAAACACGAGTTACTGGCTTTTAAAGCTTAAAGGCACACAAGAATTCTTGTGTACCTTACAATCTTCAAAGTGGCGCCATTTCTCGAGCTTTTGATGGATTTCGATGTACTACACGTCAAAACAACGGTCTCTTCCAGTACTTTAAGACTAGCGTGCCAGTTTTGCCGTATTTGGAGTAGAAAACCCGAAAATGTGGTTTTTGTAAGCTAACCTGAATCTCTCAAAGTTACTTGTGTACCCTAAAATCTTCAAAGTGGCGCCATTTCTCGAGCTTTTGATGGATTTCGATGTACTACACGTCAAAACAACGGTCTCTTCCAGTACTTTAAGACTAGCGTGCCAGTTTTGCCGTATTTGGAGTAGAAAACCCGAAAATGTGGTTTTTGTAAGCTAACCTGAATCTCTCAAAGTTACTTGTGTACCCTAAAATCTTCAAAGTGGCGCCATTTCTCGAGCTTTTGATGGATTTCGATGTACTACACGTCAAAACAACGGTCTCTTCCAGTACTTTAAGACTAGCGTGCCAGTTTTGCCGTATTTGGAGTAGAAAACCCGAAAATGTGGTTTTTGTAAGCTAACCTGAATCTCTCAAAGTTACTTGTGTACCCTAAAATCTTCAAAGTGGCGCCATTTCTCGAGCTTTTGATGGATTTCGATGTACTACACGTCAAAACAACGGTCTCTTCCAGTACTTTAAGACTAGCGTGCCAGTTTTGCCGTATTTGGAGTAGAAAACCCGAAAATGTGGTTTTTGTAAGCTAACCTGAATCTCTCAAAGTTACTTGTGTACCTTAAAATCTTCAAAGTGGCGCCATTTCTCGAGCTTTTGATGGATTTCGATGCACTATACGGCAATACAACGTTCTCTTAATGTAGATTGCGTTTAGTGCATGGAAGTTTCCTGTATTTTGAGTAACAATACCAGAAAATGGCCTTTTTCTAACCTAAGCATAACCTCTAGGTCTCAAATAAAGAAATTATGGGATGGATCTAAGTCAAGTCAATTATGGGATAGAAAGGCCAGAAAAGTCTTCAACTGTCATTTGCCCTTTCAAGAAAACGGCAAAAACACGAGTTACTGGCTTTTAAAGCTTAAAGGCACACAAGAATTCTTGTGTACCTTACAATCTTCAAAGTGGCGCCATTTCTCGAGCTTTTGATGGATTTCGATGTACTACACGTCAAAACAACGGTCTCTTCCAGTACTTTAAGACTAGCGTGCCAGTTTTGCCGTATTTGGAGTAGAAAACCCGAAAATGTGGTTTTTGTAAGCTAACCTGAATCTCTCAAAGTTACTTGTGTACCCTAAAATCTTCAAAGTGGCGCCATTTCTCGAGCTTTTGATGGATTTCGATGTACTACACGTCAAAACAACGGTCTCTTCCAGTACTTTAAGACTAGCGTGCCAGTTTTGCCGTATTTGGAGTAGAAAACCCGAAAATGTGGTTTTTGTAAGCTAACCTGAATCTCTCAAAGTTACTTGTGTACCCTAAAATCTTCAAAGTGGCGCCATTTCTCGAGCTTTTGATGGATTTCGATGTACTACACGTCAAAACAACGGTCTCTTCCAGTACTTTAAGACTAGCGTGCCAGTTTTGCCGTATTTGGAGTAGAAAACCCGAAAATGTGGTTTTTGTAAGCTAACCTGAATCTCTCAAAGTTACTTGTGTACCCTAAAATCTTCAAAGTGGCGCCATTTCTCGAGCTTTTGATGGATTTCGATGTACTACACGTCAAAACAACGGTCTCTTCCAGTACTTTAAGACTAGCGTGCCAGTTTTGCCGTATTTGGAGTAGAAAACCCGAAAATGTGGTTTTTGTAAGCTAACCTGAATCTCTCAAAGTTACTTGTGTACCCTAAAATCTTCAAAGTGGCGCCATTTCTCGAGCTTTTGATGGATTTCGATGCACTATACGGCAATACAACGTTCTCTTAATGTAGATTGCGTTTAGTGCATGGAAGTTTCCTGTATTTTGAGTAACAATACCAGAAAATGGCCTTTTTCTAACCTAAGCATAACCTCTAGGTCTCAAATAAAGAAATTATGGGATGGATCTAAGTCAAGTCAATTATGGGATAGAAAGGCCAGAAAAGTCTTCAACTGTCATTTGCCCTTTCAAGAAAACGGCAAAAACACGAGTTACTGGCTTTTAAAGCTTAAAGGCACACAAGATCTAGCATGTTTTCACAAAAGGGGGTGTTAGGTTCAAAGGCTCCTTTTGTGAAAACATGCTAGATCTTGTGTACCTTACAATCTTCAAAGTGGCGCCATTTCTCGAGCTTTTGATGGATTTCGATGTACTACACGTCAAAACAACGGTCTCTTCCAGTACTTTAAGACTAGCGTGCCAGTTTTGCCGTATTTGGAGTAGAAAACCCGAAAATGTGGTTTTTGTAAGCTAACCTGAATCTCTCAAAGTTACTTGTGTACCCTAAAATCTTCAAAGTGGCGCCATTTCTCGAGCTTTTGATGGATTTCGATGTACTACACGTCAAAACAACGGTCTCTTCCAGTACTTTAAGACTAGCGTGCCAGTTTTGCCGTATTTGGAGTAGAAAACCCGAAAATGTGGTTTTTGTAAGCTAACCTGAATCTCTCAAAGTTACTTGTGTACCTTAAAATCTTCAAAGTGGCGCCATTTCTCGAGCTTTTGATGGATTTCGATGCACTATACGGCAATACAACGTTCTCTTAATGTAGATTGCGTTTAGTGCATGGAAGTTTCCTGTATTTTGAGTAACAATACCAGAAAATGGCCTTTTTCTAACCTAAGCATAACCTCTAGGTCTCAAATAAAGAAATTATGGGATGGATCTAAGTCAAGTCAATTATGGGATAGAAAGGCCAGAAAAGTCTTCAACTGTCATTTGCCCTTTCAAGAAAACGGCAAAAACACGAGTTACTGGCTTTTAAAGCTTAAAGGCACACAAGAATTCTTGTGTACCTTACAATCTTCAAAGTGGCGCCATTTCTCGAGCTTTTGATGGATTTCGATGTACTACACGTCAAAACAACGGTCTCTTCCAGTACTTTAAGACTAGCGTGCCAGTTTTGCCGTATTTGGAGTAGAAAACCCGAAAATGTGGTTTTTGTAAGCTAACCTGAATCTCTCAAAGTTACTTGTGTACCCTAAAATCTTCAAAGTGGCGCCATTTCTCGAGCTTTTGATGGATTTCGATGTACTACACGTCAAAACAACGGTCTCTTCCAGTACTTTAAGACTAGCGTGCCAGTTTTGCCGTATTTGGAGTAGAAAACCCGAAAATGTGGTTTTTGTAAGCTAACCTGAATCTCTCAAAGTTACTTGTGTACCCTAAAATCTTCAAAGTGGCGCCATTTCTCGAGCTTTTGATGGATTTCGATGTACTACACGTCAAAACAACGGTCTCTTCCAGTACTTTAAGACTAGCGTGCCAGTTTTGCCGTATTTGGAGTAGAAAACCCGAAAATGTGGTTTTTGTAAGCTAACCTGAATCTCTCAAAGTTACTTGTGTACCCTAAAATCTTCAAAGTGGCGCCATTTCTCGAGCTTTTGATGGATTTCGATGTACTACACGTCAAAACAACGGTCTCTTCCAGTACTTTAAGACTAGCGTGCCAGTTTTGCCGTATTTGGAGTAGAAAACCCGAAAATGTGGTTTTTGTAAGCTAACCTGAATCTCTCAAAGTTACTTGTGTACCTTAAAATCTTCAAAGTGGCGCCATTTCTCGAGCTTTTGATGGATTTCGATGCACTATACGGCAATACAACGTTCTCTTAATGTAGATTGCGTTTAGTGCATGGAAGTTTCCTGTATTTTGAGTAACAATACCAGAAAATGGCCTTTTTCTAACCTAAGCATAACCTCTAGGTCTCAAATAAAGAAATTATGGGATGGATCTAAGTCAAGTCAATTATGGGATAGAAAGGCCAGAAAAGTCTTCAACTGTCATTTGCCCTTTCAAGAAAACGGCAAAAACACGAGTTACTGGCTTTTAAAGCTTAAAGGCACACAAGAATTCTTGTGTACCTTACAATCTTCAAAGTGGCGCCATTTCTCGAGCTTTTGATGGATTTCGATGTACTACACGTCAAAACAACGGTCTCTTCCAGTACTTTAAGACTAGCGTGCCAGTTTTGCCGTATTTGGAGTAGAAAACCCGAAAATGTGGTTTTTGTAAGCTAACCTGAATCTCTCAAAGTTACTTGTGTACCCTAAAATCTTCAAAGTGGCGCCATTTCTCGAGCTTTTGATGGATTTCGATGTACTACACGTCAAAACAACGGTCTCTTCCAGTACTTTAAGACTAGCGTGCCAGTTTTGCCGTATTTGGAGTAGAAAACCCGAAAATGTGGTTTTTGTAAGCTAACCTGAATCTCTCAAAGTTACTTGTGTACCCTAAAATCTTCAAAGTGGCGCCATTTCTCGAGCTTTTGATGGATTTCGATGTACTACACGTCAAAACAACGGTCTCTTCCAGTACTTTAAGACTAGCGTGCCAGTTTTGCCGTATTTGGAGTAGAAAACCCGAAAATGTGGTTTTTGTAAGCTAACCTGAATCTCTCAAAGTTACTTGTGTACCCTAAAATCTTCAAAGTGGCGCCATTTCTCGAGCTTTTGATGGATTTCGATGTACTACACGTCAAAACAACGGTCTCTTCCAGTACTTTAAGACTAGCGTGCCAGTTTTGCCGTATTTGGAGTAGAAAACCCGAAAATGTGGTTTTTGTAAGCTAACCTGAATCTCTCAAAGTTACTTGTGTACCTTAAAATCTTCAAAGTGGCGCCATTTCTCGAGCTTTTGATGGATTTCGATGCACTATACGGCAATACAACGTTCTCTTAATGTAGATTGCGTTTAGTGCATGGAAGTTTCCTGTATTTTGAGTAACAATACCAGAAAATGGCCTTTTTCTAACCTAAGCATAACCTCTAGGTCTCAAATAAAGAAATTATGGGATGGATCTAAGTCAAGTCAATTATGGGATAGAAAGGCCAGAAAAGTCTTCAACTGTCATTTGCCCTTTCAAGAAAACGGCAAAAACACGAGTTACTGGCTTTTAAAGCTTAAAGGCACACAAGAATTCTTGTGTACCTTACAATCTTCAAAGTGGCGCCATTTCTCGAGCTTTTGATGGATTTCGATGTACTACACGTCAAAACAACGGTCTCTTCCAGTACTTTAAGACTAGCGTGCCAGTTTTGCCGTATTTGGAGTAGAAAACCCGAAAATGTGGTTTTTGTAAGCTAACCTGAATCTCTCAAAGTTACTTGTGTACCCTAAAATCTTCAAAGTGGCGCCATTTCTCGAGCTTTTGATGGATTTCGATGTACTACACGTCAAAACAACGGTCTCTTCCAGTACTTTAAGACTAGCGTGCCAGTTTTGCCGTATTTGGAGTAGAAAACCCGAAAATGTGGTTTTTGTAAGCTAACCTGAATCTCTCAAAGTTACTTGTGTACCCTAAAATCTTCAAAGTGGCGCCATTTCTCGAGCTTTTGATGGATTTCGATGTACTACACGTCAAAACAACGGTCTCTTCCAGTACTTTAAGACTAGCGTGCCAGTTTTGCCGTATTTGGAGTAGAAAACCCGAAAATGTGGTTTTTGTAAGCTAACCTGAATCTCTCAAAGTTACTTGTGTACCCTAAAATCTTCAAAGTGGCGCCATTTCTCGAGCTTTTGATGGATTTCGATGTACTACACGTCAAAACAACGGTCTCTTCCAGTACTTTAAGACTAGCGTGCCAGTTTTGCCGTATTTGGAGTAGAAAACCCGAAAATGTGGTTTTTGTAAGCTAACCTGAATCTCTCAAAGTTACTTGTGTACCCTAAAATCTTCAAAGTGGCGCCATTTCTCGAGCTTTTGATGGATTTCGATGCACTATACGGCAATACAACGTTCTCTTAATGTAGATTGCGTTTAGTGCATGGAAGTTTCCTGTATTTTGAGTAACAATACCAGAAAATGGCCTTTTTCTAACCTAAGCATAACCTCTAGGTCTCAAATAAAGAAATTATGGGATGGATCTAAGTCAAGTCAATTATGGGATAGAAAGGCCAGAAAAGTCTTCAACTGTCATTTGCCCTTTCAAGAAAACGGCAAAAACACGAGTTACTGGCTTTTAAAGCTTAAAGGCACACAAGATCTAGCATGTTTTCACAAAAGGGGGTGTTAGGTTCAAAGGCTCCTTTTGTGAAAACATGCTAGATCTTGTGTACCTTACAATCTTCAAAGTGGCGCCATTTCTCGAGCTTTTGATGGATTTCGATGTACTACACGTCAAAACAACGGTCTCTTCCAGTACTTTAAGACTAGCGTGCCAGTTTTGCCGTATTTGGAGTAGAAAACCCGAAAATGTGGTTTTTGTAAGCTAACCTGAATCTCTCAAAGTTACTTGTGTACCCTAAAATCTTCAAAGTGGCGCCATTTCTCGAGCTTTTGATGGATTTCGATGTACTACACGTCAAAACAACGGTCTCTTCCAGTACTTTAAGACTAGCGTGCCCGTTTTGCCGTATTTGGAGTAGAAAACCCGAAAATGTGGTTTTTGTAAGCTAACCTGAATCTCTCAAAGTTACTTGTGTACCCTAAAATCTTCAAAGTGGCGCCATTTCTCGAGCTTTTGATGGATTTCGATGTACTACACGTCAAAACAACGGTCTCTTCCAGTACTTTAAGACTAGCGTGCCAGTTTTGCCGTATTTGGAGTAGAAAACCCGAAAATGTGGTTTTTGTAAGCTAACCTGAATCTCTCAAAGTTACTTGTGTACCCTAAAATCTTCAAAGTGGCGCCATTTCTCGAGCTTTTGATGGATTTCGATGTACTACACGTCAAAACAACGGTCTCTTCCAGTACTTTAAGACTAGCGTGCCAGTTTTGCCGTATTTGGAGTAGAAAACCCGAAAATGTGGTTTTTGTAAGCTAACCTGAATCTCTCAAAGTTACTTGTGTACCCTAAAATCTTCAAAGTGGCGCCATTTCTCGAGCTTTTGATGGATTTCGATGCACTATACGGCAATACAACGTTCTCTTAATGTAGATTGCGTTTAGTGCATGGAAGTTTCCTGTATTTTGAGTAACAATACCAGAAAATGGCCTTTTTCTAACCTAAGCATAACCTCTAGGTCTCAAATAAAGAAATTATGGGATGGATCTAAGTCAAGTCAATTATGGGATAGAAAGGCCAGAAAAGTCTTCAACTGTCATTTGCCCTTTCAAGAAAACGGCAAAAACACGAGTTACTGGCTTTTAAAGCTTAAAGGCACACAAGATCTAGCATGTTTTCACAAAAGGGGGTGTTAGGTTCAAAGGCTCCTTTTGTGAAAACATGCTAGATCTTGTGTACCTTACAATCTTCAAAGTGGCGCCATTTCTCGAGCTTTTGATGGATTTCGATGTACTACACGTCAAAACAACGGTCTCTTCCAGTACTTTAAGACTAGCGTGCCAGTTTTGCCGTATTTGGAGTAGAAAACCCGAAAATGTGGTTTTTGTAAGCTAACCTGAATCTCTCAAAGTTACTTGTGTACCCTAAAATCTTCAAAGTGGCGCCATTTCTCGAGCTTTTGATGGATTTCGATGTACTACACGTCAAAACAACGGTCTCTTCCAGTACTTTAAGACTAGCGTGCCAGTTTTGCCGTATTTGGAGTAGAAAACCCGAAAATGTGGTTTTTGTAAGCTAACCTGAATCTCTCAAAGTTACTTGTGTACCTTAAAATCTTCAAAGTGGCGCCATTTCTCGAGCTTTTGATGGATTTCGATGCACTATACGGCAATACAACGTTCTCTTAATGTAGATTGCGTTTAGTGCATGGAAGTTTCCTGTATTTTGAGTAACAATACCAGAAAATGGCCTTTTTCTAACCTAAGCATAACCTCTAGGTCTCAAATAAAGAAATTATGGGATGGATCTAAGTCAAGTCAATTATGGGATAGAAAGGCCAGAAAAGTCTTCAACTGTCATTTGCCCTTTCAAGAAAACGGCAAAAACACGAGTTACTGGCTTTTAAAGCTTAAAGGCACACAAGAATTCTTGTGTACCTTACAATCTTCAAAGTGGCGCCATTTCTCGAGCTTTTGATGGATTTCGATGTACTACACGTCAAAACAACGGTCTCTTCCAGTACTTTAAGACTAGCGTGCCAGTTTTGCCGTATTTGGAGTAGAAAACCCGAAAATGTGGTTTTTGTAAGCTAACCTGAATCTCTCAAAGTTACTTGTGTACCCTAAAATCTTCAAAGTGGCGCCATTTCTCGAGCTTTTGATGGATTTCGATGTACTACACGTCAAAACAACGGTCTCTTCCAGTACTTTCAGACTAGCGTGCCCGTTTTGCCGTATTTGGAGTAGAAAACCCGAAAATGTGGTTTTTGTAAGCTAACCTGAATCTCTCAAAGTTACTTGTGTACCCTAAAATCTTCAAAGTGGCGCCATTTCTCGAGCTTTTGATGGATTTCGATGTACTACACGTCAAAACAACGGTCTCTTCCAGTACTTTAAGACTAGCGTGCCAGTTTTGCCGTATTTGGAGTAGAAAACCCGAAAATGTGGTTTTTGTAAGCTAACCTGAATCTCTCAAAGTTACTTGTGTACCCTAAAATCTTCAAAGTGGCGCCATTTCTCGAGCTTTTGATGGATTTCGATGTACTACACGTCAAAACAACGGTCTCTTCCAGTACTTTAAGACTAGCGTGCCAGTTTTGCCGTATTTGGAGTAGAAAACCCGAAAATGTGGTTTTTGTAAGCTAACCTGAATCTCTCAAAGTTACTTGTGTACCCTAAAATCTTCAAAGTGGCGCCATTTCTCGAGCTTTTGATGGATTTCGATGCACTATACGGCAATACAACGTTCTCTTAATGTAGATTGCGTTTAGTGCATGGAAGTTTCCTGTATTTTGAGTAACAATACCAGAAAATGGCCTTTTTCTAACCTAAGCATAACCTCTAGGTCTCAAATAAAGAAATTATGGGATGGATCTAAGTCAAGTCAATTATGGGATAGAAAGGCCAGAAAAGTCTTCAACTGTCATTTGCCCTTTCAAGAAAACGGCAAAAACACGAGTTACTGGCTTTTAAAGCTTAAAGGCACACAAGATCTAGCATGTTTTCACAAAAGGGGGTGTTAGGTTCAAAGGCTCCTTTTGTGAAAACATGCTAGATCTTGTGTACCTTACAATCTTCAAAGTGGCGCCATTTCTCGAGCTTTTGATGGATTTCGATGTACTACACGTCAAAACAACGGTCTCTTCCAGTACTTTAAGACTAGCGTGCCAGTTTTGCCGTATTTGGAGTAGAAAACCCGAAAATGTGGTTTTTGTAAGCTAACCTGAATCTCTCAAAGTTACTTGTGTACCCTAAAATCTTCAAAGTGGCGCCATTTCTCGAGCTTTTGATGGATTTCGATGTACTACACGTCAAAACAACGGTCTCTTCCAGTACTTTAAGACTAGCGTGCCAGTTTTGCCGTATTTGGAGTAGAAAACCCGAAAATGTGGTTTTTGTAAGCTAACCTGAATCTCTCAAAGTTACTTGTGTACCCTAAAATCTTCAAAGTGGCGCCATTTCTCGAGCTTTTGATGGATTTCGATGTACTACACGTCAAAACAACGGTCTCTTCCAGTACTTTAAGACTAGCGTGCCAGTTTTGCCGTATTTGGAGTAGAAAACCCGAAAATGTGGTTTTTGTAAGCTAACCTGAATCTCTCAAAGTTACTTGTGTACCTTAAAATCTTCAAAGTGGCGCCATTTCTCGAGCTTTTGATGGATTTCGATGCACTATACGGCAATACAACGTTCTCTTAATGTAGATTGCGTTTAGTGCATGGAAGTTTCCTGTATTTTGAGTAACAATACCAGAAAATGGCCTTTTTCTAACCTAAGCATAACCTCTAGGTCTCAAATAAAGAAATTATGGGATGGATCTAAGTCAAGTCAATTATGGGATAGAAAGGCCAGAAAAGTCTTCAACTGTCATTTGCCCTTTCAAGAAAACGGCAAAAACACGAGTTACTGGCTTTTAAAGCTTAAAGGCACACAAGAATTCTTGTGTACCTTACAATCTTCAAAGTGGCGCCATTTCTCGAGCTTTTGATGGATTTCGATGTACTACACGTCAAAACAACGGTCTCTTCCAGTACTTTAAGACTAGCGTGCCAGTTTTGCCGTATTTGGAGTAGAAAACCCGAAAATGTGGTTTTTGTAAGCTAACCTGAATCTCTCAAAGTTACTTGTGTACCCTAAAATCTTCAAAGTGGCGCCATTTCTCGAGCTTTTGATGGATTTCGATGTACTACACGTCAAAACAACGGTCTCTTCCAGTACTTTAAGACTAGCGTGCCAGTTTTGCCGTATTTGGAGTAGAAAACCCGAAAATGTGGTTTTTGTAAGCTAACCTGAATCTCTCAAAGTTACTTGTGTACCCTAAAATCTTCAAAGTGGCGCCATTTCTCGAGCTTTTGATGGATTTCGATGTACTACACGTCAAAACAACGGTCTCTTCCAGTACTTTAAGACTAGCGTGCCAGTTTTGCCGTATTTGGAGTAGAAAACCCGAAAATGTGGTTTTTGTAAGCTAACCTGAATCTCTCAAAGTTACTTGTGTACCCTAAAATCTTCAAAGTGGCGCCATTTCTCGAGCTTTTGATGGATTTCGATGTACTACACGTCAAAACAACGGTCTCTTCCAGTACTTTAAGACTAGCGTGCCAGTTTTGCCGTATTTGGAGTAGAAAACCCGAAAATGTGGTTTTTGTAAGCTAACCTGAATCTCTCAAAGTTACTTGTGTACCCTAAAATCTTCAAAGTGGCGCCATTTCTCGAGCTTTTGATGGATTTCGATGCACTATACGGCAATACAACGTTCTCTTAATGTAGATTGCGTTTAGTGCATGGAAGTTTCCTGTATTTTGAGTAACAATACCAGAAAATGGCCTTTTTCTAACCTAAGCATAACCTCTAGGTCTCAAATAAAGAAATTATGGGATGGATCTAAGTCAAGTCAATTATGGGATAGAAAGGCCAGAAAAGTCTTCAACTGTCATTTGCCCTTTCAAGAAAACGGCAAAAACACGAGTTACTGGCTTTTAAAGCTTAAAGGCACACAAGATCTAGCATGTTTTCACAAAAGGGGGTGTTAGGTTCAAAGGCTCCTTTTGTGAAAACATGCTAGATCTTGTGTACCTTACAATCTTCAAAGTGGCGCCATTTCTCGAGCTTTTGATGGATTTCGATGTACTACACGTCAAAACAACGGTCTCTTCCAGTACTTTAAGACTAGCGTGCCAGTTTTGCCGTATTTGGAGTAGAAAACCCGAAAATGTGGTTTTTGTAAGCTAACCTGAATCTCTCAAAGTTACTTGTGTACCCTAAAATCTTCAAAGTGGCGCCATTTCTCGAGCTTTTGATGGATTTCGATGTACTACACGTCAAAACAACGGTCTCTTCCAGTACTTTAAGACTAGCGTGCCCGTTTTGCCGTATTTGGAGTAGAAAACCCGAAAATGTGGTTTTTGTAAGCTAACCTGAATCTCTCAAAGTTACTTGTGTACCCTAAAATCTTCAAAGTGGCGCCATTTCTCGAGCTTTTGATGGATTTCGATGTACTACACGTCAAAACAACGGTCTCTTCCAGTACTTTAAGACTAGCGTGCCAGTTTTGCCGTATTTGGAGTAGAAAACCCGAAAATGTGGTTTTTGTAAGCTAACCTGAATCTCTCAAAGTTACTTGTGTACCCTAAAATCTTCAAAGTGGCGCCATTTCTCGAGCTTTTGATGGATTTCGATGTACTACACGTCAAAACAACGGTCTCTTCCAGTACTTTAAGACTAGCGTGCCAGTTTTGCCGTATTTGGAGTAGAAAACCCGAAAATGTGGTTTTTGTAAGCTAACCTGAATCTCTCAAAGTTACTTGTGTACCCTAAAATCTTCAAAGTGGCGCCATTTCTCGAGCTTTTGATGGATTTCGATGCACTATACGGCAATACAACGTTCTCTTAATGTAGATTGCGTTTAGTGCATGGAAGTTTCCTGTATTTTGAGTAACAATACCAGAAAATGGCCTTTTTCTAACCTAAGCATAACCTCTAGGTCTCAAATAAAGAAATTATGGGATGGATCTAAGTCAAGTCAATTATGGGATAGAAAGGCCAGAAAAGTCTTCAACTGTCATTTGCCCTTTCAAGAAAACGGCAAAAACACGAGTTACTGGCTTTTAAAGCTTAAAGGCACACAAGATCTAGCATGTTTTCACAAAAGGGGGTGTTAGGTTCAAAGGCTCCTTTTGTGAAAACATGCTAGATCTTGTGTACCTTACAATCTTCAAAGTGGCGCCATTTCTCGAGCTTTTGATGGATTTCGATGTACTACACGTCAAAACAACGGTCTCTTCCAGTACTTTAAGACTAGCGTGCCAGTTTTGCCGTATTTGGAGTAGAAAACCCGAAAATGTGGTTTTTGTAAGCTAACCTGAATCTCTCAAAGTTACTTGTGTACCCTAAAATCTTCAAAGTGGCGCCATTTCTCGAGCTTTTGATGGATTTCGATGCACTATACGGCAATACAACGTTCTCTTAATGTAGATTGCGTTTAGTGCATGGAAGTTTCCTGTATTTTGAGTAACAATACCAGAAAATGGCCTTTTTCTAACCTAAGCATAACCTCTAGGTCTCAAATAAAGAAATTATGGGATGGATCTAAGTCAAGTCAATTATGGGATAGAAAGGCCAGAAAAGTCTTCAACTGTCATTTGCCCTTTCAAGAAAACGGCAAAAACACGAGTTACTGGCTTTTAAAGCTTAAAGGCACACAAGATCTAGCATGTTTTCACAAAAGGGGGTGTTAGGTTCAAAGGCTCCTTTTGTGAAAACATGCTAGATCTTGTGTACCTTACAATCTTCAAAGTGGCGCCATTTCTCGAGCTTTTGATGGATTTCGATGTACTACACGTCAAAACAACGGTCTCTTCCAGTACTTTAAGACTAGCGTGCCAGTTTTGCCGTATTTGGAGTAGAAAACCCGAAAATGTGGTTTTTGTAAGCTAACCTGAATCTCTCAAAGTTACTTGTGTACCCTAAAATCTTCAAAGTGGCGCCATTTCTCGAGCTTTTGATGGATTTCGATGTACTACACGTCAAAACAACGGTCTCTTCCAGTACTTTAAGACTAGCGTGCCAGTTTTGCCGTATTTGGAGTAGAAAACCCGAAAATGTGGTTTTTGTAAGCTAACCTGAATCTCTCAAAGTTACTTGTGTACCTTAAAATCTTCAAAGTGGCGCCATTTCTCGAGCTTTTGATGGATTTCGATGCACTATACGGCAATACAACGTTCTCTTAATGTAGATTGCGTTTAGTGCATGGAAGTTTCCTGTATTTTGAGTAACAATACCAGAAAATGGCCTTTTTCTAACCTAAGCATAACCTCTAGGTCTCAAATAAAGAAATTATGGGATGGATCTAAGTCAAGTCAATTATGGGATAGAAAGGCCAGAAAAGTCTTCAACTGTCATTTGCCCTTTCAAGAAAACGGCAAAAACACGAGTTACTGGCTTTTAAAGCTTAAAGGCACACAAGAATTCTTGTGTACCTTACAATCTTCAAAGTGGCGCCATTTCTCGAGCTTTTGATGGATTTCGATGTACTACACGTCAAAACAACGGTCTCTTCCAGTACTTTAAGACTAGCGTGCCAGTTTTGCCGTATTTGGAGTAGAAAACCCGAAAATGTGGTTTTTGTAAGCTAACCTGAATCTCTCAAAGTTACTTGTGTACCCTAAAATCTTCAAAGTGGCGCCATTTCTCGAGCTTTTGATGGATTTCGATGTACTACACGTCAAAACAACGGTCTCTTCCAGTACTTTAAGACTAGCGTGCCAGTTTTGCCGTATTTGGAGTAGAAAACCCGAAAATGTGGTTTTTGTAAGCTAACCTGAATCTCTCAAAGTTACTTGTGTACCCTAAAATCTTCAAAGTGGCGCCATTTCTCGAGCTTTTGATGGATTTCGATGTACTACACGTCAAAACAACGGTCTCTTCCAGTACTTTAAGACTAGCGTGCCAGTTTTGCCGTATTTGGAGTAGAAAACCCGAAAATGTGGTTTTTGTAAGCTAACCTGAATCTCTCAAAGTTACTTGTGTACCTTAAAATCTTCAAAGTGGCGCCATTTCTCGAGCTTTTGATGGATTTCGATGCACTATACGGCAATACAACGTTCTCTTAATGTAGATTGCGTTTAGTGCATGGAAGTTTCCTGTATTTTGAGTAACAATACCAGAAAATGGCCTTTTTCTAACCTAAGCATAACCTCTAGGTCTCAAATAAAGAAATTATGGGATGGATCTAAGTCAAGTCAATTATGGGATAGAAAGGCCAGAAAAGTCTTCAACTGTCATTTGCCCTTTCAAGAAAACGGCAAAAACACGAGTTACTGGCTTTTAAAGCTTAAAGGCACACAAGAATTCTTGTGTACCTTACAATCTTCAAAGTGGCGCCATTTCTCGAGCTTTTGATGGATTTCGATGTACTACACGTCAAAACAACGGTCTCTTCCAGTACTTTAAGACTAGCGTGCCAGTTTTGCCGTATTTGGAGTAGAAAACCCGAAAATGTGGTTTTTGTAAGCTAACCTGAATCTCTCAAAGTTACTTGTGTACCCTAAAATCTTCAAAGTGGCGCCATTTCTCGAGCTTTTGATGGATTTCGATGTACTACACGTCAAAACAACGGTCTCTTCCAGTACTTTCAGACTAGCGTGCCCGTTTTGCCGTATTTGGAGTAGAAAACCCGAAAATGTGGTTTTTGTAAGCTAACCTGAATCTCTCAAAGTTACTTGTGTACCCTAAAATCTTCAAAGTGGCGCCATTTCTCGAGCTTTTGATGGATTTCGATGTACTACACGTCAAAACAACGGTCTCTTCCAGTACTTTAAGACTAGCGTGCCAGTTTTGCCGTATTTGGAGTAGAAAACCCGAAAATGTGGTTTTTGTAAGCTAACCTGAATCTCTCAAAGTTACTTGTGTACCCTAAAATCTTCAAAGTGGCGCCATTTCTCGAGCTTTTGATGGATTTCGATGTACTACACGTCAAAACAACGGTCTCTTCCAGTACTTTAAGACTAGCGTGCCAGTTTTGCCGTATTTGGAGTAGAAAACCCGAAAATGTGGTTTTTGTAAGCTAACCTGAATCTCTCAAAGTTACTTGTGTACCCTAAAATCTTCAAAGTGGCGCCATTTCTCGAGCTTTTGATGGATTTCGATGCACTATACGGCAATACAACGTTCTCTTAATGTAGATTGCGTTTAGTGCATGGAAGTTTCCTGTATTTTGAGTAACAATACCAGAAAATGGCCTTTTTCTAACCTAAGCATAACCTCTAGGTCTCAAATAAAGAAATTATGGGATGGATCTAAGTCAAGTCAATTATGGGATAGAAAGGCCAGAAAAGTCTTCAACTGTCATTTGCCCTTTCAAGAAAACGGCAAAAACACGAGTTACTGGCTTTTAAAGCTTAAAGGCACACAAGATCTAGCATGTTTTCACAAAAGGGGGTGTTAGGTTCAAAGGCTCCTTTTGTGAAAACATGCTAGATCTTGTGTACCTTACAATCTTCAAAGTGGCGCCATTTCTCGAGCTTTTGATGGATTTCGATGTACTACACGTCAAAACAACGGTCTCTTCCAGTACTTTAAGACTAGCGTGCCAGTTTTGCCGTATTTGGAGTAGAAAACCCGAAAATGTGGTTTTTGTAAGCTAACCTGAATCTCTCAAAGTTACTTGTGTACCCTAAAATCTTCAAAGTGGCGCCATTTCTCGAGCTTTTGATGGATTTCGATGTACTACACGTCAAAACAACGGTCTCTTCCAGTACTTTAAGACTAGCGTGCCAGTTTTGCCGTATTTGGAGTAGAAAACCCGAAAATGTGGTTTTTGTAAGCTAACCTGAATCTCTCAAAGTTACTTGTGTACCCTAAAATCTTCAAAGTGGCGCCATTTCTCGAGCTTTTGATGGATTTCGATGTACTACACGTCAAAACAACGGTCTCTTCCAGTACTTTAAGACTAGCGTGCCAGTTTTGCCGTATTTGGAGTAGAAAACCCGAAAATGTGGTTTTTGTAAGCTAACCTGAATCTCTCAAAGTTACTTGTGTACCTTAAAATCTTCAAAGTGGCGCCATTTCTCGAGCTTTTGATGGATTTCGATGCACTATACGGCAATACAACGTTCTCTTAATGTAGATTGCGTTTAGTGCATGGAAGTTTCCTGTATTTTGAGTAACAATACCAGAAAATGGCCTTTTTCTAACCTAAGCATAACCTCTAGGTCTCAAATAAAGAAATTATGGGATGGATCTAAGTCAAGTCAATTATGGGATAGAAAGGCCAGAAAAGTCTTCAACTGTCATTTGCCCTTTCAAGAAAACGGCAAAAACACGAGTTACTGGCTTTTAAAGCTTAAAGGCACACAAGAATTCTTGTGTACCTTACAATCTTCAAAGTGGCGCCATTTCTCGAGCTTTTGATGGATTTCGATGTACTACACGTCAAAACAACGGTCTCTTCCAGTACTTTAAGACTAGCGTGCCAGTTTTGCCGTATTTGGAGTAGAAAACCCGAAAATGTGGTTTTTGTAAGCTAACCTGAATCTCTCAAAGTTACTTGTGTACCCTAAAATCTTCAAAGTGGCGCCATTTCTCGAGCTTTTGATGGATTTCGATGTACTACACGTCAAAACAACGGTCTCTTCCAGTACTTTAAGACTAGCGTGCCAGTTTTGCCGTATTTGGAGTAGAAAACCCGAAAATGTGGTTTTTGTAAGCTAACCTGAATCTCTCAAAGTTACTTGTGTACCCTAAAATCTTCAAAGTGGCGCCATTTCTCGAGCTTTTGATGGATTTCGATGTACTACACGTCAAAACAACGGTCTCTTCCAGTACTTTAAGACTAGCGTGCCAGTTTTGCCGTATTTGGAGTAGAAAACCCGAAAATGTGGTTTTTGTAAGCTAACCTGAATCTCTCAAAGTTACTTGTGTACCCTAAAATCTTCAAAGTGGCGCCATTTCTCGAGCTTTTGATGGATTTCGATGTACTACACGTCAAAACAACGGTCTCTTCCAGTACTTTAAGACTAGCGTGCCAGTTTTGCCGTATTTGGAGTAGAAAACCCGAAAATGTGGTTTTTGTAAGCTAACCTGAATCTCTCAAAGTTACTTGTGTACCCTAAAATCTTCAAAGTGGCGCCATTTCTCGAGCTTTTGATGGATTTCGATGCACTATACGGCAATACAACGTTCTCTTAATGTAGATTGCGTTTAGTGCATGGAAGTTTCCTGTATTTTGAGTAACAATACCAGAAAATGGCCTTTTTCTAACCTAAGCATAACCTCTAGGTCTCAAATAAAGAAATTATGGGATGGATCTAAGTCAAGTCAATTATGGGATAGAAAGGCCAGAAAAGTCTTCAACTGTCATTTGCCCTTTCAAGAAAACGGCAAAAACACGAGTTACTGGCTTTTAAAGCTTAAAGGCACACAAGATCTAGCATGTTTTCACAAAAGGGGGTGTTAGGTTCAAAGGCTCCTTTTGTGAAAACATGCTAGATCTTGTGTACCTTACAATCTTCAAAGTGGCGCCATTTCTCGAGCTTTTGATGGATTTCGATGTACTACACGTCAAAACAACGGTCTCTTCCAGTACTTTAAGACTAGCGTGCCAGTTTTGCCGTATTTGGAGTAGAAAACCCGAAAATGTGGTTTTTGTAAGCTAACCTGAATCTCTCAAAGTTACTTGTGTACCCTAAAATCTTCAAAGTGGCGCCATTTCTCGAGCTTTTGATGGATTTCGATGTACTACACGTCAAAACAACGGTCTCTTCCAGTACTTTAAGACTAGCGTGCCCGTTTTGCCGTATTTGGAGTAGAAAACCCGAAAATGTGGTTTTTGTAAGCTAACCTGAATCTCTCAAAGTTACTTGTGTACCCTAAAATCTTCAAAGTGGCGCCATTTCTCGAGCTTTTGATGGATTTCGATGTACTACACGTCAAAACAACGGTCTCTTCCAGTACTTTAAGACTAGCGTGCCAGTTTTGCCGTATTTGGAGTAGAAAACCCGAAAATGTGGTTTTTGTAAGCTAACCTGAATCTCTCAAAGTTACTTGTGTACCCTAAAATCTTCAAAGTGGCGCCATTTCTCGAGCTTTTGATGGATTTCGATGTACTACACGTCAAAACAACGGTCTCTTCCAGTACTTTAAGACTAGCGTGCCAGTTTTGCCGTATTTGGAGTAGAAAACCCGAAAATGTGGTTTTTGTAAGCTAACCTGAATCTCTCAAAGTTACTTGTGTACCCTAAAATCTTCAAAGTGGCGCCATTTCTCGAGCTTTTGATGGATTTCGATGCACTATACGGCAATACAACGTTCTCTTAATGTAGATTGCGTTTAGTGCATGGAAGTTTCCTGTATTTTGAGTAACAATACCAGAAAATGGCCTTTTTCTAACCTAAGCATAACCTCTAGGTCTCAAATAAAGAAATTATGGGATGGATCTAAGTCAAGTCAATTATGGGATAGAAAGGCCAGAAAAGTCTTCAACTGTCATTTGCCCTTTCAAGAAAACGGCAAAAACACGAGTTACTGGCTTTTAAAGCTTAAAGGCACACAAGATCTAGCATGTTTTCACAAAAGGGGGTGTTAGGTTCAAAGGCTCCTTTTGTGAAAACATGCTAGATCTTGTGTACCTTACAATCTTCAAAGTGGCGCCATTTCTCGAGCTTTTGATGGATTTCGATGTACTACACGTCAAAACAACGGTCTCTTCCAGTACTTTAAGACTAGCGTGCCAGTTTTGCCGTATTTGGAGTAGAAAACCCGAAAATGTGGTTTTTGTAAGCTAACCTGAATCTCTCAAAGTTACTTGTGTACCCTAAAATCTTCAAAGTGGCGCCATTTCTCGAGCTTTTGATGGATTTCGATGCACTATACGGCAATACAACGTTCTCTTAATGTAGATTGCGTTTAGTGCATGGAAGTTTCCTGTATTTTGAGTAACAATACCAGAAAATGGCCTTTTTCTAACCTAAGCATAACCTCTAGGTCTCAAATAAAGAAATTATGGGATGGATCTAAGTCAAGTCAATTATGGGATAGAAAGGCCAGAAAAGTCTTCAACTGTCATTTGCCCTTTCAAGAAAACGGCAAAAACACGAGTTACTGGCTTTTAAAGCTTAAAGGCACACAAGATCTAGCATGTTTTCACAAAAGGGGGTGTTAGGTTCAAAGGCTCCTTTTGTGAAAACATGCTAGATCTTGTGTACCTTACAATCTTCAAAGTGGCGCCATTTCTCGAGCTTTTGATGGATTTCGATGTACTACACGTCAAAACAACGGTCTCTTCCAGTACTTTAAGACTAGCGTGCCAGTTTTGCCGTATTTGGAGTAGAAAACCCGAAAATGTGGTTTTTGTAAGCTAACCTGAATCTCTCAAAGTTACTTGTGTACCCTAAAATCTTCAAAGTGGCGCCATTTCTCGAGCTTTTGATGGATTTCGATGTACTACACGTCAAAACAACGGTCTCTTCCAGTACTTTAAGACTAGCGTGCCAGTTTTGCCGTATTTGGAGTAGAAAACCCGAAAATGTGGTTTTTGTAAGCTAACCTGAATCTCTCAAAGTTACTTGTGTACCTTAAAATCTTCAAAGTGGCGCCATTTCTCGAGCTTTTGATGGATTTCGATGCACTATACGGCAATACAACGTTCTCTTAATGTAGATTGCGTTTAGTGCATGGAAGTTTCCTGTATTTTGAGTAACAATACCAGAAAATGGCCTTTTTCTAACCTAAGCATAACCTCTAGGTCTCAAATAAAGAAATTATGGGATGGATCTAAGTCAAGTCAATTATGGGATAGAAAGGCCAGAAAAGTCTTCAACTGTCATTTGCCCTTTCAAGAAAACGGCAAAAACACGAGTTACTGGCTTTTAAAGCTTAAAGGCACACAAGAATTCTTGTGTACCTTACAATCTTCAAAGTGGCGCCATTTCTCGAGCTTTTGATGGATTTCGATGTACTACACGTCAAAACAACGGTCTCTTCCAGTACTTTAAGACTAGCGTGCCAGTTTTGCCGTATTTGGAGTAGAAAACCCGAAAATGTGGTTTTTGTAAGCTAACCTGAATCTCTCAAAGTTACTTGTGTACCCTAAAATCTTCAAAGTGGCGCCATTTCTCGAGCTTTTGATGGATTTCGATGTACTACACGTCAAAACAACGGTCTCTTCCAGTACTTTCAGACTAGCGTGCCCGTTTTGCCGTATTTGGAGTAGAAAACCCGAAAATGTGGTTTTTGTAAGCTAACCTGAATCTCTCAAAGTTACTTGTGTACCCTAAAATCTTCAAAGTGGCGCCATTTCTCGAGCTTTTGATGGATTTCGATGTACTACACGTCAAAACAACGGTCTCTTCCAGTACTTTAAGACTAGCGTGCCAGTTTTGCCGTATTTGGAGTAGAAAACCCGAAAATGTGGTTTTTGTAAGCTAACCTGAATCTCTCAAAGTTACTTGTGTACCCTAAAATCTTCAAAGTGGCGCCATTTCTCGAGCTTTTGATGGATTTCGATGTACTACACGTCAAAACAACGGTCTCTTCCAGTACTTTAAGACTAGCGTGCCAGTTTTGCCGTATTTGGAGTAGAAAACCCGAAAATGTGGTTTTTGTAAGCTAACCTGAATCTCTCAAAGTTACTTGTGTACCCTAAAATCTTCAAAGTGGCGCCATTTCTCGAGCTTTTGATGGATTTCGATGCACTATACGGCAATACAACGTTCTCTTAATGTAGATTGCGTTTAGTGCATGGAAGTTTCCTGTATTTTGAGTAACAATACCAGAAAATGGCCTTTTTCTAACCTAAGCATAACCTCTAGGTCTCAAATAAAGAAATTATGGGATGGATCTAAGTCAAGTCAATTATGGGATAGAAAGGCCAGAAAAGTCTTCAACTGTCATTTGCCCTTTCAAGAAAACGGCAAAAACACGAGTTACTGGCTTTTAAAGCTTAAAGGCACACAAGATCTAGCATGTTTTCACAAAAGGGGGTGTTAGGTTCAAAGGCTCCTTTTGTGAAAACATGCTAGATCTTGTGTACCTTACAATCTTCAAAGTGGCGCCATTTCTCGAGCTTTTGATGGATTTCGATGTACTACACGTCAAAACAACGGTCTCTTCCAGTACTTTAAGACTAGCGTGCCAGTTTTGCCGTATTTGGAGTAGAAAACCCGAAAATGTGGTTTTTGTAAGCTAACCTGAATCTCTCAAAGTTACTTGTGTACCCTAAAATCTTCAAAGTGGCGCCATTTCTCGAGCTTTTGATGGATTTCGATGTACTACACGTCAAAACAACGGTCTCTTCCAGTACTTTAAGACTAGCGTGCCAGTTTTGCCGTATTTGGAGTAGAAAACCCGAAAATGTGGTTTTTGTAAGCTAACCTGAATCTCTCAAAGTTACTTGTGTACCCTAAAATCTTCAAAGTGGCGCCATTTCTCGAGCTTTTGATGGATTTCGATGCACTATACGGCAATACAACGTTCTCTTAATGTAGATTGCGTTTAGTGCATGGAAGTTTCCTGTATTTTGAGTAACAATACCAGAAAATGGCCTTTTTCTAACCTAAGCATAACCTCTAGGTCTCAAATAAAGAAATTATGGGATGGATCTAAGTCAAGTCAATTATGGGATAGAAAGGCCAGAAAAGTCTTCAACTGTCATTTGCCCTTTCAAGAAAACGGCAAAAACACGAGTTACTGGCTTTTAAAGCTTAAAGGCACACAAGATCTAGCATGTTTTCACAAAAGGGGGTGTTAGGTTCAAAGGCTCCTTTTGTGAAAACATGCTAGATCTTGTGTACCTTACAATCTTCAAAGTGGCGCCATTTCTCGAGCTTTTGATGGATTTCGATGTACTACACGTCAAAACAACGGTCTCTTCCAGTACTTTAAGACTAGCGTGCCAGTTTTGCCGTATTTGGAGTAGAAAACCCGAAAATGTGGTTTTTGTAAGCTAACCTGAATCTCTCAAAGTTACTTGTGTACCCTAAAATCTTCAAAGTGGCGCCATTTCTCGAGCTTTTGATGGATTTCGATGTACTACACGTCAAAACAACGGTCTCTTCCAGTACTTTAAGACTAGCGTGCCAGTTTTGCCGTATTTGGAGTAGAAAACCCGAAAATGTGGTTTTTGTAAGCTAACCTGAATCTCTCAAAGTTACTTGTGTACCTTAAAATCTTCAAAGTGGCGCCATTTCTCGAGCTTTTGATGGATTTCGATGCACTATACGGCAATACAACGTTCTCTTAATGTAGATTGCGTTTAGTGCATGGAAGTTTCCTGTATTTTGAGTAACAATACCAGAAAATGGCCTTTTTCTAACCTAAGCATAACCTCTAGGTCTCAAATAAAGAAATTATGGGATGGATCTAAGTCAAGTCAATTATGGGATAGAAAGGCCAGAAAAGTCTTCAACTGTCATTTGCCCTTTCAAGAAAACGGCAAAAACACGAGTTACTGGCTTTTAAAGCTTAAAGGCACACAAGAATTCTTGTGTACCTTACAATCTTCAAAGTGGCGCCATTTCTCGAGCTTTTGATGGATTTCGATGTACTACACGTCAAAACAACGGTCTCTTCCAGTACTTTAAGACTAGCGTGCCAGTTTTGCCGTATTTGGAGTAGAAAACCCGAAAATGTGGTTTTTGTAAGCTAACCTGAATCTCTCAAAGTTACTTGTGTACCCTAAAATCTTCAAAGTGGCGCCATTTCTCGAGCTTTTGATGGATTTCGATGTACTACACGTCAAAACAACGGTCTCTTCCAGTACTTTCAGACTAGCGTGCCCGTTTTGCCGTATTTGGAGTAGAAAACCCGAAAATGTGGTTTTTGTAAGCTAACCTGAATCTCTCAAAGTTACTTGTGTACCCTAAAATCTTCAAAGTGGCGCCATTTCTCGAGCTTTTGATGGATTTCGATGTACTACACGTCAAAACAACGGTCTCTTCCAGTACTTTAAGACTAGCGTGCCAGTTTTGCCGTATTTGGAGTAGAAAACCCGAAAATGTGGTTTTTGTAAGCTAACCTGAATCTCTCAAAGTTACTTGTGTACCCTAAAATCTTCAAAGTGGCGCCATTTCTCGAGCTTTTGATGGATTTCGATGTACTACACGTCAAAACAACGGTCTCTTCCAGTACTTTAAGACTAGCGTGCCAGTTTTGCCGTATTTGGAGTAGAAAACCCGAAAATGTGGTTTTTGTAAGCTAACCTGAATCTCTCAAAGTTACTTGTGTACCCTAAAATCTTCAAAGTGGCGCCATTTCTCGAGCTTTTGATGGATTTCGATGCACTATACGGCAATACAACGTTCTCTTAATGTAGATTGCGTTTAGTGCATGGAAGTTTCCTGTATTTTGAGTAACAATACCAGAAAATGGCCTTTTTCTAACCTAAGCATAACCTCTAGGTCTCAAATAAAGAAATTATGGGATGGATCTAAGTCAAGTCAATTATGGGATAGAAAGGCCAGAAAAGTCTTCAACTGTCATTTGCCCTTTCAAGAAAACGGCAAAAACACGAGTTACTGGCTTTTAAAGCTTAAAGGCACACAAGATCTAGCATGTTTTCACAAAAGGGGGTGTTAGGTTCAAAGGCTCCTTTTGTGAAAACATGCTAGATCTTGTGTACCTTACAATCTTCAAAGTGGCGCCATTTCTCGAGCTTTTGATGGATTTCGATGTACTACACGTCAAAACAACGGTCTCTTCCAGTACTTTAAGACTAGCGTGCCAGTTTTGCCGTATTTGGAGTAGAAAACCCGAAAATGTGGTTTTTGTAAGCTAACCTGAATCTCTCAAAGTTACTTGTGTACCCTAAAATCTTCAAAGTGGCGCCATTTCTCGAGCTTTTGATGGATTTCGATGTACTACACGTCAAAACAACGGTCTCTTCCAGTACTTTAAGACTAGCGTGCCAGTTTTGCCGTATTTGGAGTAGAAAACCCGAAAATGTGGTTTTTGTAAGCTAACCTGAATCTCTCAAAGTTACTTGTGTACCTTAAAATCTTCAAAGTGGCGCCATTTCTCGAGCTTTTGATGGATTTCGATGCACTATACGGCAATACAACGTTCTCTTAATGTAGATTGCGTTTAGTGCATGGAAGTTTCCTGTATTTTGAGTAACAATACCAGAAAATGGCCTTTTTCTAACCTAAGCATAACCTCTAGGTCTCAAATAAAGAAATTATGGGATGGATCTAAGTCAAGTCAATTATGGGATAGAAAGGCCAGAAAAGTCTTCAACTGTCATTTGCCCTTTCAAGAAAACGGCAAAAACACGAGTTACTGGCTTTTAAAGCTTAAAGGCACACAAGAATTCTTGTGTACCTTACAATCTTCAAAGTGGCGCCATTTCTCGAGCTTTTGATGGATTTCGATGTACTACACGTCAAAACAACGGTCTCTTCCAGTACTTTAAGACTAGCGTGCCAGTTTTGCCGTATTTGGAGTAGAAAACCCGAAAATGTGGTTTTTGTAAGCTAACCTGAATCTCTCAAAGTTACTTGTGTACCCTAAAATCTTCAAAGTGGCGCCATTTCTCGAGCTTTTGATGGATTTCGATGTACTACACGTCAAAACAACGGTCTCTTCCAGTACTTTAAGACTAGCGTGCCAGTTTTGCCGTATTTGGAGTAGAAAACCCGAAAATGTGGTTTTTGTAAGCTAACCTGAATCTCTCAAAGTTACTTGTGTACCCTAAAATCTTCAAAGTGGCGCCATTTCTCGAGCTTTTGATGGATTTCGATGTACTACACGTCAAAACAACGGTCTCTTCCAGTACTTTAAGACTAGCGTGCCAGTTTTGCCGTATTTGGAGTAGAAAACCCGAAAATGTGGTTTTTGTAAGCTAACCTGAATCTCTCAAAGTTACTTGTGTACCCTAAAATCTTCAAAGTGGCGCCATTTCTCGAGCTTTTGATGGATTTCGATGTACTACACGTCAAAACAACGGTCTCTTCCAGTACTTTAAGACTAGCGTGCCAGTTTTGCCGTATTTGGAGTAGAAAACCCGAAAATGTGGTTTTTGTAAGCTAACCTGAATCTCTCAAAGTTACTTGTGTACCCTAAAATCTTCAAAGTGGCGCCATTTCTCGAGCTTTTGATGGATTTCGATGTACTACACGTCAAAACAACGGTCTCTTCCAGTACTTTAAGACTAGCGTGCCAGTTTTGCCGTATTTGGAGTAGAAAACCCGAAAATGTGGTTTTTGTAAGCTAACCTGAATCTCTCAAAGTTACTTGTGTACCCTAAAATCTTCAAAGTGGCGCCATTTCTCGAGCTTTTGATGGATTTCGATGTACTACACGTCAAAACAACGGTCTCTTCCAGTACTTTAAGACTAGCGTGCCAGTTTTGCCGTATTTGGAGTAGAAAACCCGAAAATGTGGTTTTTGTAAGCTAACCTGAATCTCTCAAAGTTACTTGTGTACCCTAAAATCTTCAAAGTGGCGCCATTTCTCGAGCTTTTGATGGATTTCGATGCACTATACGGCAATACAACGTTCTCTTAATGTAGATTGCGTTTAGTGCATGGAAGTTTCCTGTATTTTGAGTAACAATACCAGAAAATGGCCTTTTTCTAACCTAAGCATAACCTCTAGGTCTCAAATAAAGAAATTATGGGATGGATCTAAGTCAAGTCAATTATGGGATAGAAAGGCCAGAAAAGTCTTCAACTGTCATTTGCCCTTTCAAGAAAACGGCAAAAACACGAGTTACTGGCTTTTAAAGCTTAAAGGCACACAAGATCTAGCATGTTTTCACAAAAGGGGGTGTTAGGTTCAAAGGCTCCTTTTGTGAAAACATGCTAGATCTTGTGTACCTTACAATCTTCAAAGTGGCGCCATTTCTCGAGCTTTTGATGGATTTCGATGTACTACACGTCAAAACAACGGTCTCTTCCAGTACTTTAAGACTAGCGTGCCAGTTTTGCCGTATTTGGAGTAGAAAACCCGAAAATGTGGTTTTTGTAAGCTAACCTGAATCTCTCAAAGTTACTTGTGTACCCTAAAATCTTCAAAGTGGCGCCATTTCTCGAGCTTTTGATGGATTTCGATGTACTACACGTCAAAACAACGGTCTCTTCCAGTACTTTAAGACTAGCGTGCCAGTTTTGCCGTATTTGGAGTAGAAAACCCGAAAATGTGGTTTTTGTAAGCTAACCTGAATCTCTCAAAGTTACTTGTGTACCTTAAAATCTTCAAAGTGGCGCCATTTCTCGAGCTTTTGATGGATTTCGATGCACTATACGGCAATACAACGTTCTCTTAATGTAGATTGCGTTTAGTGCATGGAAGTTTCCTGTATTTTGAGTAACAATACCAGAAAATGGCCTTTTTCTAACCTAAGCATAACCTCTAGGTCTCAAATAAAGAAATTATGGGATGGATCTAAGTCAAGTCAATTATGGGATAGAAAGGCCAGAAAAGTCTTCAACTGTCATTTGCCCTTTCAAGAAAACGGCAAAAACACGAGTTACTGGCTTTTAAAGCTTAAAGGCACACAAGAATTCTTGTGTACCTTACAATCTTCAAAGTGGCGCCATTTCTCGAGCTTTTGATGGATTTCGATGTACTACACGTCAAAACAACGGTCTCTTCCAGTACTTTAAGACTAGCGTGCCAGTTTTGCCGTATTTGGAGTAGAAAACCCGAAAATGTGGTTTTTGTAAGCTAACCTGAATCTCTCAAAGTTACTTGTGTACCCTAAAATCTTCAAAGTGGCGCCATTTCTCGAGCTTTTGATGGATTTCGATGTACTACACGTCAAAACAACGGTCTCTTCCAGTACTTTAAGACTAGCGTGCCAGTTTTGCCGTATTTGGAGTAGAAAACCCGAAAATGTGGTTTTTGTAAGCTAACCTGAATCTCTCAAAGTTACTTGTGTACCCTAAAATCTTCAAAGTGGCGCCATTTCTCGAGCTTTTGATGGATTTCGATGTACTACACGTCAAAACAACGGTCTCTTCCAGTACTTTAAGACTAGCGTGCCAGTTTTGCCGTATTTGGAGTAGAAAACCCGAAAATGTGGTTTTTGTAAGCTAACCTGAATCTCTCAAAGTTACTTGTGTACCCTAAAATCTTCAAAGTGGCGCCATTTCTCGAGCTTTTGATGGATTTCGATGTACTACACGTCAAAACAACGGTCTCTTCCAGTACTTTAAGACTAGCGTGCCAGTTTTGCCGTATTTGGAGTAGAAAACCCGAAAATGTGGTTTTTGTAAGCTAACCTGAATCTCTCAAAGTTACTTGTGTACCCTAAAATCTTCAAAGTGGCGCCATTTCTCGAGCTTTTGATGGATTTCGATGCACTATACGGCAATACAACGTTCTCTTAATGTAGATTGCGTTTAGTGCATGGAAGTTTCCTGTATTTTGAGTAACAATACCAGAAAATGGCCTTTTTCTAACCTAAGCATAACCTCTAGGTCTCAAATAAAGAAATTATGGGATGGATCTAAGTCAAGTCAATTATGGGATAGAAAGGCCAGAAAAGTCTTCAACTGTCATTTGCCCTTTCAAGAAAACGGCAAAAACACGAGTTACTGGCTTTTAAAGCTTAAAGGCACACAAGATCTAGCATGTTTTCACAAAAGGGGGTGTTAGGTTCAAAGGCTCCTTTTGTGAAAACATGCTAGATCTTGTGTACCTTACAATCTTCAAAGTGGCGCCATTTCTCGAGCTTTTGATGGATTTCGATGTACTACACGTCAAAACAACGGTCTCTTCCAGTACTTTAAGACTAGCGTGCCAGTTTTGCCGTATTTGGAGTAGAAAACCCGAAAATGTGGTTTTTGTAAGCTAACCTGAATCTCTCAAAGTTACTTGTGTACCCTAAAATCTTCAAAGTGGCGCCATTTCTCGAGCTTTTGATGGATTTCGATGTACTACACGTCAAAACAACGGTCTCTTCCAGTACTTTAAGACTAGCGTGCCAGTTTTGCCGTATTTGGAGTAGAAAACCCGAAAATGTGGTTTTTGTAAGCTAACCTGAATCTCTCAAAGTTACTTGTGTACCTTAAAATCTTCAAAGTGGCGCCATTTCTCGAGCTTTTGATGGATTTCGATGCACTATACGGCAATACAACGTTCTCTTAATGTAGATTGCGTTTAGTGCATGGAAGTTTCCTGTATTTTGAGTAACAATACCAGAAAATGGCCTTTTTCTAACCTAAGCATAACCTCTAGGTCTCAAATAAAGAAATTATGGGATGGATCTAAGTCAAGTCAATTATGGGATAGAAAGGCCAGAAAAGTCTTCAACTGTCATTTGCCCTTTCAAGAAAACGGCAAAAACACGAGTTACTGGCTTTTAAAGCTTAAAGGCACACAAGAATTCTTGTGTACCTTACAATCTTCAAAGTGGCGCCATTTCTCGAGCTTTTGATGGATTTCGATGTACTACACGTCAAAACAACGGTCTCTTCCAGTACTTTAAGACTAGCGTGCCAGTTTTGCCGTATTTGGAGTAGAAAACCCGAAAATGTGGTTTTTGTAAGCTAACCTGAATCTCTCAAAGTTACTTGTGTACCCTAAAATCTTCAAAGTGGCGCCATTTCTCGAGCTTTTGATGGATTTCGATGTACTACACGTCAAAACAACGGTCTCTTCCAGTACTTTAAGACTAGCGTGCCAGTTTTGCCGTATTTGGAGTAGAAAACCCGAAAATGTGGTTTTTGTAAGCTAACCTGAATCTCTCAAAGTTACTTGTGTACCCTAAAATCTTCAAAGTGGCGCCATTTCTCGAGCTTTTGATGGATTTCGATGTACTACACGTCAAAACAACGGTCTCTTCCAGTACTTTAAGACTAGCGTGCCAGTTTTGCCGTATTTGGAGTAGAAAACCCGAAAATGTGGTTTTTGTAAGCTAACCTGAATCTCTCAAAGTTACTTGTGTACCCTAAAATCTTCAAAGTGGCGCCATTTCTCGAGCTTTTGATGGATTTCGATGTACTACACGTCAAAACAACGGTCTCTTCCAGTACTTTAAGACTAGCGTGCCAGTTTTGCCGTATTTGGAGTAGAAAACCCGAAAATGTGGTTTTTGTAAGCTAACCTGAATCTCTCAAAGTTACTTGTGTACCCTAAAATCTTCAAAGTGGCGCCATTTCTCGAGCTTTTGATGGATTTCGATGCACTATACGGCAATACAACGTTCTCTTAATGTAGATTGCGTTTAGTGCATGGAAGTTTCCTGTATTTTGAGTAACAATACCAGAAAATGGCCTTTTTCTAACCTAAGCATAACCTCTAGGTCTCAAATAAAGAAATTATGGGATGGATCTAAGTCAAGTCAATTATGGGATAGAAAGGCCAGAAAAGTCTTCAACTGTCATTTGCCCTTTCAAGAAAACGGCAAAAACACGAGTTACTGGCTTTTAAAGCTTAAAGGCACACAAGATCTAGCATGTTTTCACAAAAGGGGGTGTTAGGTTCAAAGGCTCCTTTTGTGAAAACATGCTAGATCTTGTGTACCTTACAATCTTCAAAGTGGCGCCATTTCTCGAGCTTTTGATGGATTTCGATGTACTACACGTCAAAACAACGGTCTCTTCCAGTACTTTAAGACTAGCGTGCCAGTTTTGCCGTATTTGGAGTAGAAAACCCGAAAATGTGGTTTTTGTAAGCTAACCTGAATCTCTCAAAGTTACTTGTGTACCCTAAAATCTTCAAAGTGGCGCCATTTCTCGAGCTTTTGATGGATTTCGATGTACTACACGTCAAAACAACGGTCTCTTCCAGTACTTTAAGACTAGCGTGCCCGTTTTGCCGTATTTGGAGTAGAAAACCCGAAAATGTGGTTTTTGTAAGCTAACCTGAATCTCTCAAAGTTACTTGTGTACCCTAAAATCTTCAAAGTGGCGCCATTTCTCGAGCTTTTGATGGATTTCGATGTACTACACGTCAAAACAACGGTCTCTTCCAGTACTTTAAGACTAGCGTGCCAGTTTTGCCGTATTTGGAGTAGAAAACCCGAAAATGTGGTTTTTGTAAGCTAACCTGAATCTCTCAAAGTTACTTGTGTACCCTAAAATCTTCAAAGTGGCGCCATTTCTCGAGCTTTTGATGGATTTCGATGTACTACACGTCAAAACAACGGTCTCTTCCAGTACTTTAAGACTAGCGTGCCAGTTTTGCCGTATTTGGAGTAGAAAACCCGAAAATGTGGTTTTTGTAAGCTAACCTGAATCTCTCAAAGTTACTTGTGTACCCTAAAATCTTCAAAGTGGCGCCATTTCTCGAGCTTTTGATGGATTTCGATGCACTATACGGCAATACAACGTTCTCTTAATGTAGATTGCGTTTAGTGCATGGAAGTTTCCTGTATTTTGAGTAACAATACCAGAAAATGGCCTTTTTCTAACCTAAGCATAACCTCTAGGTCTCAAATAAAGAAATTATGGGATGGATCTAAGTCAAGTCAATTATGGGATAGAAAGGCCAGAAAAGTCTTCAACTGTCATTTGCCCTTTCAAGAAAACGGCAAAAACACGAGTTACTGGCTTTTAAAGCTTAAAGGCACACAAGATCTAGCATGTTTTCACAAAAGGGGGTGTTAGGTTCAAAGGCTCCTTTTGTGAAAACATGCTAGATCTTGTGTACCTTACAATCTTCAAAGTGGCGCCATTTCTCGAGCTTTTGATGGATTTCGATGTACTACACGTCAAAACAACGGTCTCTTCCAGTACTTTAAGACTAGCGTGCCAGTTTTGCCGTATTTGGAGTAGAAAACCCGAAAATGTGGTTTTTGTAAGCTAACCTGAATCTCTCAAAGTTACTTGTGTACCCTAAAATCTTCAAAGTGGCGCCATTTCTCGAGCTTTTGATGGATTTCGATGCACTATACGGCAATACAACGTTCTCTTAATGTAGATTGCGTTTAGTGCATGGAAGTTTCCTGTATTTTGAGTAACAATACCAGAAAATGGCCTTTTTCTAACCTAAGCATAACCTCTAGGTCTCAAATAAAGAAATTATGGGATGGATCTAAGTCAAGTCAATTATGGGATAGAAAGGCCAGAAAAGTCTTCAACTGTCATTTGCCCTTTCAAGAAAACGGCAAAAACACGAGTTACTGGCTTTTAAAGCTTAAAGGCACACAAGATCTAGCATGTTTTCACAAAAGGGGGTGTTAGGTTCAAAGGCTCCTTTTGTGAAAACATGCTAGATCTTGTGTACCTTACAATCTTCAAAGTGGCGCCATTTCTCGAGCTTTTGATGGATTTCGATGTACTACACGTCAAAACAACGGTCTCTTCCAGTACTTTAAGACTAGCGTGCCAGTTTTGCCGTATTTGGAGTAGAAAACCCGAAAATGTGGTTTTTGTAAGCTAACCTGAATCTCTCAAAGTTACTTGTGTACCCTAAAATCTTCAAAGTGGCGCCATTTCTCGAGCTTTTGATGGATTTCGATGTACTACACGTCAAAACAACGGTCTCTTCCAGTACTTTAAGACTAGCGTGCCAGTTTTGCCGTATTTGGAGTAGAAAACCCGAAAATGTGGTTTTTGTAAGCTAACCTGAATCTCTCAAAGTTACTTGTGTACCTTAAAATCTTCAAAGTGGCGCCATTTCTCGAGCTTTTGATGGATTTCGATGCACTATACGGCAATACAACGTTCTCTTAATGTAGATTGCGTTTAGTGCATGGAAGTTTCCTGTATTTTGAGTAACAATACCAGAAAATGGCCTTTTTCTAACCTAAGCATAACCTCTAGGTCTCAAATAAAGAAATTATGGGATGGATCTAAGTCAAGTCAATTATGGGATAGAAAGGCCAGAAAAGTCTTCAACTGTCATTTGCCCTTTCAAGAAAACGGCAAAAACACGAGTTACTGGCTTTTAAAGCTTAAAGGCACACAAGAATTCTTGTGTACCTTACAATCTTCAAAGTGGCGCCATTTCTCGAGCTTTTGATGGATTTCGATGTACTACACGTCAAAACAACGGTCTCTTCCAGTACTTTAAGACTAGCGTGCCAGTTTTGCCGTATTTGGAGTAGAAAACCCGAAAATGTGGTTTTTGTAAGCTAACCTGAATCTCTCAAAGTTACTTGTGTACCCTAAAATCTTCAAAGTGGCGCCATTTCTCGAGCTTTTGATGGATTTCGATGTACTACACGTCAAAACAACGGTCTCTTCCAGTACTTTAAGACTAGCGTGCCAGTTTTGCCGTATTTGGAGTAGAAAACCCGAAAATGTGGTTTTTGTAAGCTAACCTGAATCTCTCAAAGTTACTTGTGTACCCTAAAATCTTCAAAGTGGCGCCATTTCTCGAGCTTTTGATGGATTTCGATGTACTACACGTCAAAACAACGGTCTCTTCCAGTACTTTAAGACTAGCGTGCCAGTTTTGCCGTATTTGGAGTAGAAAACCCGAAAATGTGGTTTTTGTAAGCTAACCTGAATCTCTCAAAGTTACTTGTGTACCCTAAAATCTTCAAAGTGGCGCCATTTCTCGAGCTTTTGATGGATTTCGATGTACTACACGTCAAAACAACGGTCTCTTCCAGTACTTTAAGACTAGCGTGCCAGTTTTGCCGTATTTGGAGTAGAAAACCCGAAAATGTGGTTTTTGTAAGCTAACCTGAATCTCTCAAAGTTACTTGTGTACCCTAAAATCTTCAAAGTGGCGCCATTTCTCGAGCTTTTGATGGATTTCGATGTACTACACGTCAAAACAACGGTCTCTTCCAGTACTTTAAGACTAGCGTGCCAGTTTTGCCGTATTTGGAGTAGAAAACCCGAAAATGTGGTTTTTGTAAGCTAACCTGAATCTCTCAAAGTTACTTGTGTACCCTAAAATCTTCAAAGTGGCGCCATTTCTCGAGCTTTTGATGGATTTCGATGCACTATACGGCAATACAACGTTCTCTTAATGTAGATTGCGTTTAGTGCATGGAAGTTTCCTGTATTTTGAGTAACAATACCAGAAAATGGCCTTTTTCTAACCTAAGCATAACCTCTAGGTCTCAAATAAAGAAATTATGGGATGGATCTAAGTCAAGTCAATTATGGGATAGAAAGGCCAGAAAAGTCTTCAACTGTCATTTGCCCTTTCAAGAAAACGGCAAAAACACGAGTTACTGGCTTTTAAAGCTTAAAGGCACACAAGAATTCTTGTGTACCTTACAATCTTCAAAGTGGCGCCATTTCTCGAGCTTTTGATGGATTTCGATGTACTACACGTCAAAACAACGGTCTCTTCCAGTACTTTAAGACTAGCGTGCCAGTTTTGCCGTATTTGGAGTAGAAAACCCGAAAATGTGGTTTTTGTAAGCTAACCTGAATCTCTCAAAGTTACTTGTGTACCCTAAAATCTTCAAAGTGGCGCCATTTCTCGAGCTTTTGATGGATTTCGATGTACTACACGTCAAAACAACGGTCTCTTCCAGTACTTTAAGACTAGCGTGCCAGTTTTGCCGTATTTGGAGTAGAAAACCCGAAAATGTGGTTTTTGTAAGCTAACCTGAATCTCTCAAAGTTACTTGTGTACCCTAAAATCTTCAAAGTGGCGCCATTTCTCGAGCTTTTGATGGATTTCGATGTACTACACGTCAAAACAACGGTCTCTTCCAGTACTTTAAGACTAGCGTGCCAGTTTTGCCGTATTTGGAGTAGAAAACCCGAAAATGTGGTTTTTGTAAGCTAACCTGAATCTCTCAAAGTTACTTGTGTACCCTAAAATCTTCAAAGTGGCGCCATTTCTCGAGCTTTTGATGGATTTCGATGTACTACACGTCAAAACAACGGTCTCTTCCAGTACTTTAAGACTAGCGTGCCAGTTTTGCCGTATTTGGAGTAGAAAACCCGAAAATGTGGTTTTTGTAAGCTAACCTGAATCTCTCAAAGTTACTTGTGTACCTTAAAATCTTCAAAGTGGCGCCATTTCTCGAGCTTTTGATGGATTTCGATGCACTATACGGCAATACAACGTTCTCTTAATGTAGATTGCGTTTAGTGCATGGAAGTTTCCTGTATTTTGAGTAACAATACCAGAAAATGGCCTTTTTCTAACCTAAGCATAACCTCTAGGTCTCAAATAAAGAAATTATGGGATGGATCTAAGTCAAGTCAATTATGGGATAGAAAGGCCAGAAAAGTCTTCAACTGTCATTTGCCCTTTCAAGAAAACGGCAAAAACACGAGTTACTGGCTTTTAAAGCTTAAAGGCACACAAGAATTCTTGTGTACCTTACAATCTTCAAAGTGGCGCCATTTCTCGAGCTTTTGATGGATTTCGATGTACTACACGTCAAAACAACGGTCTCTTCCAGTACTTTAAGACTAGCGTGCCAGTTTTGCCGTATTTGGAGTAGAAAACCCGAAAATGTGGTTTTTGTAAGCTAACCTGAATCTCTCAAAGTTACTTGTGTACCCTAAAATCTTCAAAGTGGCGCCATTTCTCGAGCTTTTGATGGATTTCGATGTACTACACGTCAAAACAACGGTCTCTTCCAGTACTTTAAGACTAGCGTGCCAGTTTTGCCGTATTTGGAGTAGAAAACCCGAAAATGTGGTTTTTGTAAGCTAACCTGAATCTCTCAAAGTTACTTGTGTACCCTAAAATCTTCAAAGTGGCGCCATTTCTCGAGCTTTTGATGGATTTCGATGTACTACACGTCAAAACAACGGTCTCTTCCAGTACTTTAAGACTAGCGTGCCAGTTTTGCCGTATTTGGAGTAGAAAACCCGAAAATGTGGTTTTTGTAAGCTAACCTGAATCTCTCAAAGTTACTTGTGTACCCTAAAATCTTCAAAGTGGCGCCATTTCTCGAGCTTTTGATGGATTTCGATGTACTACACGTCAAAACAACGGTCTCTTCCAGTACTTTAAGACTAGCGTGCCAGTTTTGCCGTATTTGGAGTAGAAAACCCGAAAATGTGGTTTTTGTAAGCTAACCTGAATCTCTCAAAGTTACTTGTGTACCCTAAAATCTTCAAAGTGGCGCCATTTCTCGAGCTTTTGATGGATTTCGATGCACTATACGGCAATACAACGTTCTCTTAATGTAGATTGCGTTTAGTGCATGGAAGTTTCCTGTATTTTGAGTAACAATACCAGAAAATGGCCTTTTTCTAACCTAAGCATAACCTCTAGGTCTCAAATAAAGAAATTATGGGATGGATCTAAGTCAAGTCAATTATGGGATAGAAAGGCCAGAAAAGTCTTCAACTGTCATTTGCCCTTTCAAGAAAACGGCAAAAACACGAGTTACTGGCTTTTAAAGCTTAAAGGCACACAAGATCTAGCATGTTTTCACAAAAGGGGGTGTTAGGTTCAAAGGCTCCTTTTGTGAAAACATGCTAGATCTTGTGTACCTTACAATCTTCAAAGTGGCGCCATTTCTCGAGCTTTTGATGGATTTCGATGTACTACACGTCAAAACAACGGTCTCTTCCAGTACTTTAAGACTAGCGTGCCAGTTTTGCCGTATTTGGAGTAGAAAACCCGAAAATGTGGTTTTTGTAAGCTAACCTGAATCTCTCAAAGTTACTTGTGTACCCTAAAATCTTCAAAGTGGCGCCATTTCTCGAGCTTTTGATGGATTTCGATGTACTACACGTCAAAACAACGGTCTCTTCCAGTACTTTAAGACTAGCGTGCCAGTTTTGCCGTATTTGGAGTAGAAAACCCGAAAATGTGGTTTTTGTAAGCTAACCTGAATCTCTCAAAGTTACTTGTGTACCTTAAAATCTTCAAAGTGGCGCCATTTCTCGAGCTTTTGATGGATTTCGATGCACTATACGGCAATACAACGTTCTCTTAATGTAGATTGCGTTTAGTGCATGGAAGTTTCCTGTATTTTGAGTAACAATACCAGAAAATGGCCTTTTTCTAACCTAAGCATAACCTCTAGGTCTCAAATAAAGAAATTATGGGATGGATCTAAGTCAAGTCAATTATGGGATAGAAAGGCCAGAAAAGTCTTCAACTGTCATTTGCCCTTTCAAGAAAACGGCAAAAACACGAGTTACTGGCTTTTAAAGCTTAAAGGCACACAAGAATTCTTGTGTACCTTACAATCTTCAAAGTGGCGCCATTTCTCGAGCTTTTGATGGATTTCGATGTACTACACGTCAAAACAACGGTCTCTTCCAGTACTTTAAGACTAGCGTGCCAGTTTTGCCGTATTTGGAGTAGAAAACCCGAAAATGTGGTTTTTGTAAGCTAACCTGAATCTCTCAAAGTTACTTGTGTACCCTAAAATCTTCAAAGTGGCGCCATTTCTCGAGCTTTTGATGGATTTCGATGTACTACACGTCAAAACAACGGTCTCTTCCAGTACTTTAAGACTAGCGTGCCAGTTTTGCCGTATTTGGAGTAGAAAACCCGAAAATGTGGTTTTTGTAAGCTAACCTGAATCTCTCAAAGTTACTTGTGTACCCTAAAATCTTCAAAGTGGCGCCATTTCTCGAGCTTTTGATGGATTTCGATGTACTACACGTCAAAACAACGGTCTCTTCCAGTACTTTAAGACTAGCGTGCCAGTTTTGCCGTATTTGGAGTAGAAAACCCGAAAATGTGGTTTTTGTAAGCTAACCTGAATCTCTCAAAGTTACTTGTGTACCCTAAAATCTTCAAAGTGGCGCCATTTCTCGAGCTTTTGATGGATTTCGATGTACTACACGTCAAAACAACGGTCTCTTCCAGTACTTTAAGACTAGCGTGCCAGTTTTGCCGTATTTGGAGTAGAAAACCCGAAAATGTGGTTTTTGTAAGCTAACCTGAATCTCTCAAAGTTACTTGTGTACCCTAAAATCTTCAAAGTGGCGCCATTTCTCGAGCTTTTGATGGATTTCGATGTACTACACGTCAAAACAACGGTCTCTTCCAGTACTTTAAGACTAGCGTGCCAGTTTTGCCGTATTTGGAGTAGAAAACCCGAAAATGTGGTTTTTGTAAGCTAACCTGAATCTCTCAAAGTTACTTGTGTACCCTAAAATCTTCAAAGTGGCGCCATTTCTCGAGCTTTTGATGGATTTCGATGCACTATACGGCAATACAACGTTCTCTTAATGTAGATTGCGTTTAGTGCATGGAAGTTTCCTGTATTTTGAGTAACAATACCAGAAAATGGCCTTTTTCTAACCTAAGCATAACCTCTAGGTCTCAAATAAAGAAATTATGGGATGGATCTAAGTCAAGTCAATTATGGGATAGAAAGGCCAGAAAAGTCTTCAACTGTCATTTGCCCTTTCAAGAAAACGGCAAAAACACGAGTTACTGGCTTTTAAAGCTTAAAGGCACACAAGAATTCTTGTGTACCTTACAATCTTCAAAGTGGCGCCATTTCTCGAGCTTTTGATGGATTTCGATGTACTACACGTCAAAACAACGGTCTCTTCCAGTACTTTAAGACTAGCGTGCCAGTTTTGCCGTATTTGGAGTAGAAAACCCGAAAATGTGGTTTTTGTAAGCTAACCTGAATCTCTCAAAGTTACTTGTGTACCCTAAAATCTTCAAAGTGGCGCCATTTCTCGAGCTTTTGATGGATTTCGATGTACTACACGTCAAAACAACGGTCTCTTCCAGTACTTTAAGACTAGCGTGCCAGTTTTGCCGTATTTGGAGTAGAAAACCCGAAAATGTGGTTTTTGTAAGCTAACCTGAATCTCTCAAAGTTACTTGTGTACCCTAAAATCTTCAAAGTGGCGCCATTTCTCGAGCTTTTGATGGATTTCGATGTACTACACGTCAAAACAACGGTCTCTTCCAGTACTTTAAGACTAGCGTGCCAGTTTTGCCGTATTTGGAGTAGAAAACCCGAAAATGTGGTTTTTGTAAGCTAACCTGAATCTCTCAAAGTTACTTGTGTACCCTAAAATCTTCAAAGTGGCGCCATTTCTCGAGCTTTTGATGGATTTCGATGTACTACACGTCAAAACAACGGTCTCTTCCAGTACTTTAAGACTAGCGTGCCAGTTTTGCCGTATTTGGAGTAGAAAACCCGAAAATGTGGTTTTTGTAAGCTAACCTGAATCTCTCAAAGTTACTTGTGTACCCTAAAATCTTCAAAGTGGCGCCATTTCTCGAGCTTTTGATGGATTTCGATGCACTATACGGCAATACAACGTTCTCTTAATGTAGATTGCGTTTAGTGCATGGAAGTTTCCTGTATTTTGAGTAACAATACCAGAAAATGGCCTTTTTCTAACCTAAGCATAACCTCTAGGTCTCAAATAAAGAAATTATGGGATGGATCTAAGTCAAGTCAATTATGGGATAGAAAGGCCAGAAAAGTCTTCAACTGTCATTTGCCCTTTCAAGAAAACGGCAAAAACACGAGTTACTGGCTTTTAAAGCTTAAAGGCACACAAGATCTAGCATGTTTTCACAAAAGGGGGTGTTAGGTTCAAAGGCTCCTTTTGTGAAAACATGCTAGATCTTGTGTACCTTACAATCTTCAAAGTGGCGCCATTTCTCGAGCTTTTGATGGATTTCGATGTACTACACGTCAAAACAACGGTCTCTTCCAGTACTTTAAGACTAGCGTGCCAGTTTTGCCGTATTTGGAGTAGAAAACCCGAAAATGTGGTTTTTGTAAGCTAACCTGAATCTCTCAAAGTTACTTGTGTACCCTAAAATCTTCAAAGTGGCGCCATTTCTCGAGCTTTTGATGGATTTCGATGTACTACACGTCACAACAACGGTCTCTTCCAGTACTTTAAGACTAGCGTGCCAGTTTTGCCGTATTTGGAGTAGAAAACCCGAAAATGTGGTTTTTGTAAGCTAACCTGAATCTCTCAAAGTTACTTGTGTACCCTAAAATCTTCAAAGTGGCGCCATTTCTCGAGCTTTTGATGGATTTCGATGTACTACACGTCAAAACAACGGTCTCTTCCAGTACTTTAAGACTAGCGTGCCAGTTTTGCCGTATTTGGAGTAGAAAACCCGAAAATGTGGTTTTTGTAAGCTAACCTGAATCTCTCAAAGTTACTTGTGTACCCTAAAATCTTCAAAGTGGCGCCATTTCTCGAGCTTTTGATGGATTTCGATGTACTACACGTCAAAACAACGGTCTCTTCCAGTACTTTAAGACTAGCGTGCCAGTTTTGCCGTATTTGGAGTAGAAAACCCGAAAATGTGGTTTTTGTAAGCTAACCTGAATCTCTCAAAGTTACTTGTGTACCCTAAAATCTTCAAAGTGGCGCCATTTCTCGAGCTTTTGATGGATTTCGATGTACTACACGTCAAAACAACGGTCTCTTCCAGTACTTTAAGACTAGCGTGCCCGTTTTGCCGTATTTGGAGTAGAAAACCCGAAAATGTGGTTTTTGTAAGCTAACCTGAATCTCTCAAAGTTACTTGTGTACCCTAAAATCTTCAAAGTGGCGCCATTTCTCGAGCTTTTGATGGATTTCGATGTACTACACGTCAAAACAACGGTCTCTTCCAGTACTTTAAGACTAGCGTGCCAGTTTTGCCGTATTTGGAGTAGAAAACCCGAAAATGTGGTTTTTGTAAGCTAACCTGAATCTCTCAAAGTTACTTGTGTACCCTAAAATCTTCAAAGTGGCGCCATTTCTCGAGCTTTTGATGGATTTCGATGCACTATACGGCAATACAACGTTCTCTTAATGTAGATTGCGTTTAGTGCATGGAAGTTTCCTGTATTTTGAGTAACAATACCAGAAAATGGCCTTTTTCTAACCTAAGCATAACCTCTAGGTCTCAAATAAAGAAATTATGGGATGGATCTAAGTCAAGTCAATTATGGGATAGAAAGGCCAGAAAAGTCTTCAACTGTCATTTGCCCTTTCAAGAAAACGGCAAAAACACGAGTTACTGGCTTTTAAAGCTTAAAGGCACACAAGATCTAGCATGTTTTCACAAAAGGGGGTGTTAGGTTCAAAGGCTCCTTTTGTGAAAACATGCTAGATATATATATTCTTGTAAATTTGCCCATATCTATTATATTAAAATATGTACTTAGACATAATTGTGTTCAGACTTCGATTTTAATGTTAACTTTATTTCATTTGGGTGTAAAAATGGTTGGGTTGTTTTACTCCTAACAAGAGTAAACTCTTATTTGGGAGTGTGTTTAAAATGCTGGAGTTAAAATAACTCCAGTAAGGAAATGATCCTGCACTGTTTTCTAGTACTCCACTTTCAGAGTCATTTATACTCCACATTAGAGTTAGTTCTACTCCAATTTTAGAGTTACATTAACTCCAAACCGGGGGTCGTTTTTATTCCAAATAAGAGTTAAACTACTGGAGTTAAAATAACTCCAATATGGAGATGATCCTGGACCTTTTTATTTTATTCCATTTTTGGAGTCGATACAACTCCCTGGAAATAACAGTGCAAGGAAGAGAAGTTGCCCATGATTCCTACAGTAACCAGTGTTCTAGAAAGTAAATTGACTGAGTTTAATATGTGTTTTAGGAAATAGAAGTTGATCTTCCTCTCGCACACGGGCGTGTGGCAAAGGGTTAATGTTATCATATTCAACAGAGTTCGAATTCAGAGGAGATAAAGCTCGAAACAATCAAACGCTCGACTTCGTCTCGGGGAATAGTCATCAATAGACCGTGAAAAACGATTTTTGATTGGTCCAAGCAGTCACGTGAAGTTATTTACGTCACTTCAACGCAAAGCCAAACCTGTCAATCTCACGTTGATTGATAGATAAAACTTGTACACAAATTCTCCAGAGAGTTATCAATAAAAGTAACATGCAGAAGCATTAATTAGAACCAACTCTAAGTATCATTACTTAATCCACATAAAAGCTTATCGACCGTGAGTTTCATTTTGATCTGAACTTTCAATCTTAAAGCATGACTGTGGAATCTGTGTTCAAACTTGTTTGTGAAACGATTTGAACGTATTCGTTTGAAAGGGGCATAGCAGCTTTGATAACCCTCGCGGTTTTATGTTATGATTTTGTTTCACAAAACTGACTCGGCCAAGGGCTTCTAGTTCAATTTAAAAAACATATTTACCGTCTACTTCGGTAAGAACGCTAAGTTAAACAATCGGCGCTCAATTCAAAACTCTTGGTGAAAGAGAACGCTAACAGAACGCTAAGTTAAACAATCGGCGCTCAATTCAACATTCTTGGTGTAAGAATCAGTTTCGGTAAGAACGCTAACAGAACTCTTAGTTAAACTATCGGCGCTCAATTCAAAACTCTTAGTGTAAGAATCAGTTTCGGGAAGAACGCTAACAGAACGCTAAGTTAAACAATCGGCGCTCAATTCAAAACTCTTGGTGAAAGAATCAGTTTCGGTAAGAACGCTAACAGAACGCTAAGTTAAACAATCGGCGCTCAATTCAAAACTCTTGGTGAAAGAAACAGTTTCGGTAAGAACGCTAACAGAACGGTAAGTTAAACAATCGGCGCTCAATTCAAAATTCTTGGTGTAAGAATCAGTTTCGGTAAGAACGCTAACAGAACACTAAGTTAAACAATCGGCGCTCAATTCAAAACTCTTGGTGAAAGAAACAGTTTCGGTAAGAACGCTAACAGAACGGTAAGTTAAACAATCGGCGCTCAATTCAAAATTCTTGGTGTAAGAATCAGCTTCGGGAAGAACGCTAAGTTAAACGCTTGATTCGACTTTTCTTACTAGTGCTCGGCAAAACTTTACTTTGATTTCACACATTGATAACACCGTCTGTCTGCATGTTTATTACGACTTTCAAGAACTGTCGTCTGTGTTAAAATTGACTTTAAAACCAGAAGTGCCGTTTAATAATAAAAACGTTTCAAGAGCCGTCCTGCTAATGCTCGGCAAAACTTTATTTTGACATCACAGACATCGATCAATACAACCAGATACAACGTCTGTCTGTTTATTAAAACTTGAACAGCCTTCTGTGTTAAAACTGACTTTAAAACCAGAAGCGCCGTTTAATAAATAAACTTTTCAAGAGCCGTCCTGCTAGTGCTCGGCAAAACTTTACCTTGATATCACACATCGATCGATACACCGTCTATCTGTTTATTACAACTGACTTTAAAACCACAAGCGCCGTTAATAAAAATGTTTTAAGAGCCGTCCCGCTAATGTTCGGCAAGAGTTTACGGATCCAACTTTACTGGGATACCAACGCATCTAAATTCATACATCGAATTTGAATTTGCCGCTTGATTTGACCTGAGAATTGTACATATGCAGTCCATTGGGACTTATTGCAGCCACAGGAGGCGGAGTTTAGCACTCAGCGCCTACGGACTTCACCATTGTTGTTGAATAGCAATGAGGAACTGTTTTCCAAACACCTCATCACGGGAAAAAAGTCAAAACCGATACAACTTTGGACGCAAATTTAAAGACGATTCTCAAGTTTTTACTGAATATAGAGAAACATCTTCTATTTTCAGCTGGCAATTGTAAACATTTTTTATTTCAGACTGAGAAATAACATCCCAAACTTAGCCAATATTTGACGTAGAACCGATACTACTTAGCGTGTATTAACCGCCGTAATAAATTGTAACATGCTTCTTTGATTCCTTATCTCACTTTTGCCGATGACAATTCTAATACTTTTTAAATTTGAGTGCCGGAAAAAGTGGCCAAATGAGGGATACATCGCTCTAATTTGGTCCATTCTTCCGTAAATCTGATCTAATGTTTGAATTACCCGCGCGCAAATTAGCCCTTGGTGATCAGATATGTCCATTCATTCTGGGCGATGATGCTACATGCATGCAATGTATGAAAATTGGCACATTGTGCATGCACGCAATTGACTGTATGCAAGTCTCATGCATGCATTGTGTGTATACATGTTGCATGCATGCAATAATAGAAAAATGTTTGCAGTTTGCATGCACAAAATCAACAAAGTCAATCAGTGTACAAATCATATTTAGCCTCTTTAGATGATATGGCAAAAGTATCAGATTGGTTCTTCGAAGAAACTTTTAAACGTAGGCTAAAAATATAAGCCAATGTAGTAATACAAATGTAGAGCAAGGTAATTTGAATTTTGCGGTTTTCAGTTAAATAAGGATTTGATTTTAAAGACTAAAATGTCAATCACAGTTTATTGATATGGTATTGTCGGATTACATATTTTCACAGCTAAACAATATACAAATGAACTCTCCATGCTCTGGCTGAAATACTTGTCAGGACACAAAAAATATTTACCACATTTTGCAGGAAACTAATTATTTGTACAGGAATAAATGTTGTCCATAATATCCTTGAAGACGAGGTGATTGATGACCACTGGCTTCATGAAAACATCCAATGACTCAAGTGATATTTCTTCACCAAAGTACATGTTGGTTCTAAGATCCGATTTTCAGCTGTATTTTTTTAAGCACACCATGTATTGTAAAAAATGCTGTCGTTACTGTAGAATCCAGTTTCAACCATGTACCTCTCAATGCACCAAAATCATCGCTAACTATTCCGGTCATGACGAGTCTGCTGTATGTCAGCGGTGTGAATACACTTATTGTTCACATACCGGAGGCTTTTGACACTGTCAATACTCATGTGATACATTTTTTTCAAAGTTGTAAATATTAAGAACGGCAGACATTTGGTAAATAGTGATTTTACGCTCCTGTCATGCGGTTATTTTGGTTTTCGCCCACATTTTTTACCGGAAGTGAAATATTTGCAGGTTTAACTGCTGGCTATCCCACAGTTAACTGCATGCTTCAATAGCTAGGTTTTCGGTGTAAAGTTTGATACCAAATACGTGAACCCTCGCGCCATGAGACTGTGGTGATATAGCGCTATATAAATATGTCCTATTATTTTTATTATAATATTATGTATGAGCGGGACCATAAATTGTCTTTGCAGAACAAAGTTTAGGTTTTTTATCCCTTGTAAGTTTAATCAGTCGATCGTGAAAAACCTGTGAAAAATACAGTTCATAGATTCAATGTAGGAAGACATCCTTTAACTCTTAGCAGACCAGTCAAAAGACACCGCGGAAAAACGTTCCCCGTTTCGCGCCGAAACTATAAGAAAACAGATGTAAACACCCCTATTTCTAATTTTAAATACGTACGCGTATTTACTTGATTTTTTTTCGCTAAGCTTCATTTGCAATTCACTGAGACTTTACTAAGTTCTAATATTATTTAATAAAATGGTTGAGAACTCGGAAACTTGTATTTGAACTTCAGGGCCTTCGTTCTTTCGGCCAGCGGAGCATAACGTTTTGCCGCGGTGTGGGTGGGGATATGGACTGGGACTAGAGGAAAGAAGGGAGGGAAAGTGATCACTCGATCCCAATCCTTATCGCCTCGTGTACCACAGGAAACCCAAAATCAAATTCCTACAGTAACCAGTGTTCTAGAATGGAAATTAAATGAGTTTAATGCGTCTTTTTTTGGAAATCGAATCGAAGTTGATCTTCATCTCGCACGCGGGCGTGTGGCAAGGGGTTAATGTTCAATATAGTTCGAATTCAGAGGAGATAAAGCTCGAAACCATCAAACGCTTAAATAAAGTATACCGTGTACATCAGATCTACTAACAGCTAGATTACCCTGCTACTAGCATAGGTTCTTTTCTTTTACCCTCTCTCCAGCTCTACTAACGAGGGAGAAAATAACCTCTGCCACGATCCGAACAGTTCTTTAGATCTCGCCGGCTACAAGTGTTTGGAGGTAAGTCACATGACAAACCGATTAAAAAAACAGTTTAAAAACCGGTTTTTCGAGGTCGACCTCACACGCGCATGACTTGCTGGTACTATTAACATACTGCCCAGTCTGGAGTCTGCAGTTTCAAGATGGCATCTGTTTTTGGAGTGAGCGTGAGCGAGTTCGAAGTAACGTTAAAAACAACTGTGTCAAACCTCAAGCAAAGCAACATCACCTTTGAAGAAGGAAACGTATTTTATTTTTTTCCACTTCGCCTTCTCCTGCCGTTAACAATAGGAAATGGACAATCGGAAATCTACAATGAATCTACAATGTTTACCGTATCGTTTTTCTCGGCCATTGGAAATGCAGATACCGTGGCGCATGCTCAACAGAGAACCGTTTGGATCGTGGCAGAGGTTCTCTTCTTCCTAGTTAGTGAAGCTGGAGAGAGAGTAAGAGAAAAGAACCTCTGCTAGCATGGTTAACAGCTAGCAATGACTACCACTAAATACCAACATTATAATTGAACTCCTTCTCATAAATACAAAGTCACATTTTTGTTAACGTATTAATACATGGCCGTTTGTTATGAATAAATCGTATTGAAATTATGGACTATGAAAGCGAACTTCATTGTATTCAAAATAGTACAGCTAGCAACATAAATGATTACAATTTATTGGAGATACTGGCGAGGCGTCTGATTTTCACAGGCTATGGATATACTAACAGCTATAGTAATGGCTACTACCAAATACCAAAATTATGATTTAACACCTTATTTAAACATGAAGTCCCGGTATATAAAGCACAAGGGTTTGTCACCTTCAGTTGTCACTCACCCTCTGTGATGCTCCGCTTGAGAGCTCCTTACTGATTGCTTATCGCGCGCAAAATTCAAGACAAATACATAATTGTTAAACTTTAGAGTGAGGATTATTAAAATACCATTGGCAGCCATTACTAGACTCAATCTGATGATGTTTTTTGGCGGTCCCTATTGTCAGAAAACAATAGATTTTGTCGTATAATAGAGAATAGAAACGTCATCATATACAAGATGGCTGCACCCTTTGCTCATACTTAGACCGTATTGCCAACAATTTAACGGGAACTTGTTCCAACAGCCATAGTTTCCTTTAAGAGAGGATCTGCGTCGAGTGCTTTGTTCACTAATAAAGCACTATCATTAGCCAATCATCTGCTTGAATTTTGTACTGTGCATGAAGTTTGAATAATAAATTATTAAAAATGCGACACTTTTATCAAGTTTCTTAATACAACTTTTTTATGAATCAGTTGTATAAATGTATTGAAAATAAATTGTCTAAGAAAGCGAACATCTAGCAAAACAAATGTTTACAATTTACATAACTTTGTTAAGAACTGTCTGCCCATTTCCTACATCATCTCAAGGAGTAACACAAGAGCGAATGCGATGACAGCAAAGGCGCTGACCATGGGTACTGTACCCGCGTTACAAAGGTCACCACTGCAGCAGTTGACTTTGCACGTTGTGGTAACTCCTGATTGTTAAAAAATGGAAAATAACAACAGTTAAAGATAAAGACACTAGACTATGAAAGACGTATTTTAGCTAATTTAAGTTATTTATTCAAGGGATATAGAGACTGGCGTGCGTTTCTTTTTGAAAAAAGTACAGGGACGTATACTGACTGTAAGATGAATTCAGCCAGAAGGTGCCTGCATTTGTCAAGAAAACACAAAACATAAAGTCTCTATTTTTTAATATTCCAACTCAGCGCACATCGTGATGTGGCTACCAATAAAGCAATTTCATTAGCCAAACACCTACTTGGATTGTGCACTCTGTACGAAATAGAGGTTATTGACCAAGCACGAAACCCATTGGATATTGGTCGAGCTCTATTTTGTGTTTGTACGGACCGAGCACGAAGGGCGAGGTGGGCGAGGTCCACATATATACAAACACAATATTCCCCCATCGGGACCGAACAAGCTTGGCCAATAACAGTTTTATTATATGACTTTTGCTGAACAAAAGCCAAATAGACTAGAGTTATTTTTTCCAACAATACATGTACCACTGCAATGGTATATTTCGCCAGCTACAGTTCTGTAGCATTGTGTCTGATTGGTCAGCACAATGAGAGGTAATTTCTAATTGCCTGAGGGTAAGATTAATACACTTTCAATGCTAGGTAGATTTGGTGTAAGAAAGTATAATTCAGTTACGGGAGTTCACATCGGCTCGATTTATCCGAGAGAAAAAACAGCAAAGGTAATCCGGATAAATTTGTACCAAAACTCTTCAACTCGTCAAAAGTAATACTAGGGATTGTTTACTTGTCATCGTCATCGCTTAATACAATCTGGAACCATTTCTTTTGAAGATCTTAAACATTTTGCGAAACATGGTTTTGCAATTGGTACGTGGCCGTGTTGACTTGAATGCTATAAAACGGACAGTTTTCAAATTTAGCCGACGTTCCTTGCCGTGCTGAACGGAAAGCTTCCATCGTTTCTAAAGACTTCCAAAAAGAGTTGGAATTCGTCTATTTTCGGCATATTTGTTGTGAAGCCTTGGTTCGTGAACTTTGCTGGAATAAAGTCAGTGGCATTATATAAGCTTGCCCCGAACTTCGCCGTTTCTCTTCAAATCATTTTTGAAGAACCGACAAAATAGCAGTTTCAGCTAAATTTCAGGTATATTTTATTAGCTTGTTTTGATTCTAAAACGTGTTCAGGTGAGTTTGGGTTGTTCTTTGTCTTGGCATTTGTGTGTTTTAGCTGGTGTTCAGAATAGTCGCAAAATACAACGGCAATCTTTCTTGTCTTTCACTTTGTCATGCATTTCTCTGTATTTTATAAAATAGGTTTTGCTATGTTATTTATCTTCTGACGTTCCTTTTTGCGTTATATCTTGAGTCAAAAACGTATATTTTCGTTGCATTTTTCACTAAACGTTTCGTATGGAAATAATCTAGATCAACTATACGTACTCTAGCTCGCAGCAGTCCAAAACCATACCGACCGGTCGAACGGCGATTTACCGGACCGTTGAAGAACCAATCAGATTTGCCACGAATCCAGCTTGCCATATAATAGAAAACTTAGTCTTATTAACCAAGTGCGAGGTCTTTACGGAAAATTATCAGACCTCGGATTACTTTCGGCGATGGCAGTTCTTTATCATGATATGGCAGCTCAGTGAGCGGGCAAGATGACTTAAATGCTGAATCTGATTGGTTGCTCAGCGGGCAAGATTTTTTTCATCTTGCCCGCTCAGGATTTTCCAAATTCGCTCTTCGTAAACAAAAAGCGATAAAACTCGTACAAGTTTTATATCACTCGTTTTGGTGTGAAAGTTATACATGTTGTCAAAGTTTATTTTAAGTTACAAAACATCACTGGTAGCTTTACACTGCACTGAATTCCGTGTAGATGTTCGTGGGTCACAGACGGCAACCGGAAATGATCGTATTTACCTACATGCAACTGGCAGATAAAAACGAACGTGATGACGTCAAACATTTTCAACTATCCCGTTTTCCTGATCCCATTGATTTAATAATATTCTTTATTTAAAGAGGGTAACACCCAAAAGCAAAGCTTACAAACTTGTGGCCCTCAACTACTAATTTAAGTATAAAATATAACTTTACATATAGGTAGCAAATATGATAAAAACTACGGATAAAACTGAATGATGTACATTATATACAATTGAAATCAGAACCACAATTACTAACTAATAACATATAGCTAAATCGATCTAATATAATCTAGAAATTGAACGAGTACATATATATTGACTAGAGACTGAGAGATTAAGATAAGTGAATTACAAAATGCTAAACTTTAAATTGGTCAATTAACTTCTGTTGCAATAAAATATTATAAAAGTATTTGGACTTGAACATATTCAAAGAGGATACATCTTTAACATCATCAACTGGTAATGAATTCCACAATGATGAGGCTCTAAAAGCAAATGATCTGCCGCCTGCTGTTGTTAGGGATATATTTGGAATCTGTACATTAAACCTAGACGAGCGAGTATGTATTCTGTGTACTTTCTTACTAGGTTTAATGCCATCTGAAAGATAGGTTGGTGCATAGCCATTTAAAATCTTAAACATTAATATACAGCTCAAGTAATTACATACTTCATGGATAGGAATCCAGCTAAGTGTATTAAATAAGGGAACGGAAGGGCTAAGTGCAGGTGCGTCTAATATAATTCGAGCAGCTCGGTTTTGTAATCTCAGAAGGCGTTACTTACCTTCTATGGAGCATCCACCCCAAACTGTGGCACAGTACTCAATCACAGGCTTAATTAGTGCATTATAAAATAGTATTCTTTCTGCATGAGGTATGTACCTTTTATTGCGGTTAAGTAATCCGATGCGTTGAGAAACCTTCTCTTCAGTATAATCAATGTGGATATTCCATGATAATGATTTGTCAATATGTACACCAAGTAGTTTAATCGATTCAGTTGACTGCAGTTTCGTGTTATTCACTTCAATGCTTATATCGCGATCGAGCGCAGAAATTTTGCGTTTGCTTCCAACGAGCATGACATTCGTTTTCGTGGTATTGATAACCATTTTATTATGAGAAGCCCAGGCCTGGATTGGTTTGAATCCTTCTATTAACTTTTGCTCAATGGCTTCTAGAGTCTTCCCGGATACTGTTTGTGTCGTGTCGTCAGCATACATGTCGATGGTAGATTCATTAGTGTGGAGCGATAAATCCATTTATGAAAATGACAAACAGGAGAGGTCCCAATACTGAACCTTGAGGTACGCCATGAGTGACAGGTAACGTAGATGATATCGCATTGGCGATCTTGACAGACTGTCGACGATTACGGAGATATGACTTGAACCAGGCAAGGGAAGAATCGTTTAGGCCATAAAGCTGTAGTTTCGTCAGTAGAACATCATGGTCAAAGGCCTTGCGGAAGTCAATGGCTATTAAACCATTAAGCAAACCTTTATCAATGTTCATAAATAATTCATCGACGATCTTCACCAAGGCTGTCTCACACGAGTGAGCCTTACGAAAACCAGATTGTTTTTTGTAAATCAAATTGTGGTCACTTAGAAATTCATAGAAGGAGTTGTGAACATGCTTTTCCAATAACTTAGAGAGAATCAGTAGGACCGAGATGGGACGATAATTGTTACAGTCTTTCTTGTCACCACTTTTGTGAATTGGAGTAACACGTGCATATTTCCATGGTTCAGGGAAAACTCTCGTTTGTATCGAGAGGTTGAAAAGCTTGGTAACATGAGGAGTAATGACAGGTGCACTGATTTTCAGCAGACGGGCACTCAAACCATCCATACCTGTTGACTTAGATGATGACAAGAACTGACAAGGTTTTTAGTTCCTTATAAACTGTGTCTTCGTCAATAAGGGGGATCGCAAATTTGTCGCCAGCAGGGTTAAGTGTTTCAATATGCTGTTGGAGAGATTGATGGAAATCGTTAGTAAGCAAAGATGAAAATGTGGACGGGTCAGGGCTCATGGTAGAATTAAAATGGGTAGCAATATTTGAAAAATAATAGTTAAAAGTTTCAGCAATAGCAGATGGATCGGTTATCTCTTCACCATCGATATTTAGGCAGTTGATTCTTTCCAAAGTTTTGCTGCCGTTTAGAGACTTCAAATGTCTCCAAATACCCTTGGGATTTTCGGTATTGTCCTTGAAGGCAGTATGGAAGTAGGCTTTCTTTGCCTCTCTGATGAGGGTAACAGTTGTATTTCTCTGTTTTCTATAACAATGCCAGGAGTCATGGTCACGGCTTACCTTAGCTTTGAAGTGAAGATTGTCTCTGATTTTCATAGCCTTACCGATCTCAGTTGTAAAGCAGGGTGGCTGGCGGGATTTACGAATCCTTCTCTCTACCCAAGGTGCATGCTGATCCACCACATCGAGATATAGCGTGGACCATGTATCAAGGGCTGCATTTGGGTCTTCGTCCCACAGGTCAATATTAAACCAGGGAACAGTTTTTAGGTCATTGAGGAAGGCTTCATCATGGAAGTTCTTAAAATTACGATACTTAATGGTAGCGTGGGAACCAGGATGGGCCTTGGTTCTATTATATAGACGAGTGAAGCACACAGGTAGGTGATCAGACAAAGAAATGCTTAGAATATTTACATATTGAATATTCCGTGGGTGAGAAGTATATATATGATCAAGACACGATCCACTTACCGGTCTAGTCACGTCTTTGACTAATTGGTCCATTTGAAGCGTTGAAATGGCTCTAAATAAAGGATGAGACTTACCCTTGTTATTGAGTAGATTTATGTTGAAATCACCCAAAATGATGGTTTCCTTGTTTTCAACATGAGCTGAATCAAACATTTCTTCAAACTTCTTATCAGTAATGGTAAGAGTGTCGGATGGTCTGTTAACACTACAAATTAATAGCGGTCGCTGAGATTTAAAGGGAGTTAACTGAAGCCATATGGCTTCTAGACTGTTATCCTAGAGGTCATTACGTCTGGTAAAATTAATTTGCTCACTCAAAACAATTAGCAGACCTCCTCCTTTCCTATTTAAGCTATCCCTTCTAACTAGTTCGTAACCTGGAATTTGAAATTCATTAGAGCTAACTGAACTGTTAAGAAAAGTTTCACTTACAGCTAGGATGTCGATTTCAGTCTGAATTAAAAACATTGATATTTGTTCAAATTTAGCATCAGTCAAACACTGGATGTTCCACTGGCATACTCGCAGGCCATTGGTAGGGAAGGTCAGCGATCCAAAATAATTAGTGTTATCATCAGGGTGAGATTCCTCTGACTCACTAGCTGTCATATGTAGTGAGTCGTCCTCGTTCACAACCTTGTCTGAGTACAGTAGCGGCTCCTCATCGTGACACCAATCCTGTGCATTATCATTCGGTTCAGGATCCAAATCATTTGCGTTGTTACTGTATACTGAGGAGAGTGTAGAGGATCCATCGTCATCAGATAATTCAAATAAACATCGGTCACATATCCATTCGAGAGAGTTGACACCAGGAAAAGAGTCCACTGATAAGCATTTTACGTGATAGTTCGTATCACAGTATGCACAGAACACATTTTTCTGATTACAGCGGACAGTTTTATTACATCTGGGGCATACCGGTTTTAGGATGCGTGGGCCAGGCTGTGATTCGATGTCCCCATGCTTAGTTAGATCAATAGTTATTGGTTGGTAATCTCTGTCGTAATGCACATCATACATACACACTGTTGACATTGAAGGAACTGTGATGCTAGAGCAGTGGAGGGACGTATTTCTGACCATTGCATCTGTGGGTTCAGCAGCAAAAGTATAGGCCAAACTTTGTAGATATATTATTGGGAAATCAATGATCATAAAAATATAATTTAGTACAGAATCCCGTAAAGTCATAACTTCTATCCCTGTCGAGTTTTTTGGTGGATCCATATCCATATCGTTTATGGAAACAACCATAAACAATCTTCCATGAGCTGTGTCATTGGATAAACCATGCAGCCTGGTTGCTAAAGGACACACATAGGCGCTCCCGATATCGTCAATCACATTAATATATTCATGACATGCGAGATTCCACGAAGCGAGAAACATGGCGACTCCAATGACTAAAGTAAAATACATAAATTGGTTACTGGTAGTTGTTGGACTTCGTTTATAATCTATATTGAGTGTAGGTTTAAATAACCCAATTATCTGCCGATAAGAATGCAGGTCAGAGGCCATAATTAGTTGACTCAGCTCCAACCAGCAAATATATAGCTTCAATCCCCGGGCCGTCAGCGTCGCCACGAATTGTTCGAATAAGTTCAATATTTAGCAAGCAATGGCAAAATATCCAACCACAATTCACAACAGTTGAGAGTATAAACAGGTCTACAGCTTCTCTCTGTGGTTTAGTGTGGAGTATTATCGAGCTGACTTCAGATTCGTCACTCAACTTGAGAGATAAATAGACACGTCCGCCATGTTTGAATATGCTAATATTTCTATCCCTATAAGACGCTAACAATGTGGCAACCACGAGCGTTTGGTTGAACAGTTCCTTTACTCGGCTCAGGGAAAGTGTTATCTCGTATCTGTGGGGTCAGTTTATCATCTGGTCTTTTTATCTCGGCAGTGGTAATTTATACGGGAATGTCGACATATTATCCCCCTGAAAGTTCTGACGTGGTCACCTAGTTGATTCATACATTTTCCATATTGAATCACTGGAAGCCCAGACTTAATTTGTGTGTTAAAAAATATTTCAATAATGTAAATATAACTTGCCTAAAGAGAAGATAGGGTCTAGGTGAGGGGAAAATTCGTCGAAATCGCTAGAAATCGTCACCAGAAAACAAGAAGGACATCAACTATTCTTCAGGCAAGTTATTGTAAATTCCCATACAAAGTCTTGCGATTCTTATGACTGATTCAGTCACTATAATAAAGTTAACATGAGTTTGTAAGTGTGCTGTAATGCTTCATAGCACGGTACCATCCGTCAGCTCTCGTTAATGTATTATTGCTTATCTGATATGATATGACTTGCCTGTGTATGGCAAGCCGAATGTAGCAATATTCAGAAAGCTCAATTTTCAATATCAATACAAATTCAATGTCAATTCAAAGCAAATTCAATGTCAATTCAATGCATTCAATGTCAAATTCAATACAAATTCAATGTCAATTCAATGCAAATTCAATGTCAATTCAATGCAAATTCAATGTCAAATTCAATACAAATTCAATGTCAAATTCAATGCAAATTCAATGCAAATTCAATGTCAATTCAATTCAAATTCAATGTCAAATTCAATACAAATTCAATGTCAATTCAATACAAATTTAATGTCAATTCAATACAAATTCAATGTCAATTCAATGCAAATTTAATGTCAATTCAATACAAATTTAATGTCAATTCAATGCAAATTCAATGTCAATTCAATGCAAATTTAATGTCAATTCAATACAAATTCAATGTCAATTCAATGCAAATTCAATGTCAATTCAAAGTAAATTCAATGTCAATTCAATGCAAATTAAGAATCAGGATACCTGTTGTAGATAAATCGCGAACAAGGAGTCTGGTACTGTGCGATCAAACCACGTGCAGTGACGGAAGCCATTTTGTTTTCGAACGAAGCGTCAAGTGTTGACTACATGCATTATTACTACTACTTTAAAAATGGAACACAATCTTCGGCAGTTGGTTTCCTGCTTAGATCAAGCATCTGGTTTAGTAACAAACATTTTAGATAACGAACAAGATGTGGCTACAACCTCTAGATCTGCCTCTACTTCCACAACGAACTCTAGTTCTGCTTGTTGCGGCTCTGCCTCCTCTTCACCAGGTAGAATAGTAATTTCAGGAGCATGCGATGGAAAATTCAGGCGAACGCTGGTCCCTTTTTATCTCATCTCTAGCAGTAAAGGTGTTTCTTTCTTTTTAAAAATGACAATAACTTTTCGTCCCGAGGAATTCCAAATAAAAAATCCATACGAGGGAAAATTATCAAAAAAAATATTCATGCACAACCAGCAACACAAAAAAAATCCTACAAGACAAGGCAGAGGCCAGGGACTGCACAAATGTACAGGGATGCCATCAACTGCAAATGGTTTCCTTCTATCACTATTTTTGTTGCAGCAACTCTTTTGTGAGAGGATTTTTACGGTAGAAATCTTCAGTAATATCAGGTCGAAATGCCCCGCTTTAAAGTGCCTATCACCCTTTGGCAATTTTGATAGCTTATGAACCTCCGAAACGTTTCGAGTACTTCTGTGAAGACAGTCATCTCATTAATGCATTATTGTCCATGGCGCCTTTTTATCACAACAACATCGATGCATAGAAAATATACACAGTTTTTGAGTTGTTAGTAAAGAAAAAGTCATTTTAGTCACCATGTTAAGTATTTCTTCAAATGATTGCAAAGCCGAATTAATTATATGACGTCAAGATGACGTCTACCCAGGTTTCGACCCAGGCTTTTACTTACGCGGTCATGGGTCAGGAAAGGTCACATTTATACGATTTCAAACAAGCGTAGAACATAAAGTATTCACTTTAAACCAAAACTTTCTTCACAGAAGTACTCAAAACTGTTCGGAGGTTCATAAGCTATCAAAATTGCAAAAGGGTGATAGGCACTTTAACGCACAACGGACGTTAAGGTCAGACCCCCTCCCCCCTCTCCCCCCTTAACGTCCACCCATTGTTTTATGCTTTTATAAAATCAGGAAAAACAGTAATGAAATACACGGGAGTTCACTTATAAACAAAGTATAAAACAAGCTTACAGCTTTAATAGCTGCAACTGTACAGTCAGTCAGTACCTCGAATTCCCGTACGAGCTCATTTCGGACCTTGACTAAAATATTCATTATGTCACGACTATAAAACTGAGTTTCACTTACCTGGAGGTTTGACTGAGGTATTTCATGATACTTCTAATCAAAAGACCTTGTTGAAATTTCCGGGAAATTCAACAGAAATTGCGCTCTATGTAGATCTAGCTGACTGGAAACGTTTGATTAAAAAGTGTACTTCTATTGATGAAAATGTGTTTGTTCTGAATGCCCCACACTAACGTCCATGCCCTTACCCCCCCCCCCCCCCCCCCCACCTAAACGTCCGTTGTACGTTAAGCGGGGCATTTCGAATATGTTGACAGCCCCTAATCACTCCAACTGACAGTTATCAGTTGCAGATTAGATGTCAGTACTTAACTTTGATTTGAAGGTAAGTGGAAGTCATATATCATTTTATTTGTTTTATAAGGCAAAATAGCTCCCAAATCCATGTATTTTTGAGTGAAATGACTGGGCCGATAATTGAAGTGAGTCACCGGTTATCGATATGTAGGCATTTGTACGCAATAACATTGATATGCAAAGGTAGCTAACTTTGAATAGATTAGTACATAAAATATTTTCAAAAAAAAAAAGCGTGCATGAGATCATAGCCGAAATTGTTTTTGCTGCACAGCAAACTGGAGTAAATAAAAATGCAAGCAGCTTGAGAATCCCCCACCCCCCCCCCCCCCCCATAACTTTTCTAATGGTGCGTCCCTTAGTTATCCTCACTTGGTTGTACTAAATTTACACTTTAATTTGGCTATTGTAATTAAGTGAGTCCATTTTTATTTCGTAACAGTGAGCCTTACGAATCATCCATATCCATATCAAAGTTACTCTGAAGCACTCACTCTATGTAACTGCTCTCGCTTTGATACAAGGAGGCATGAACTATGTTCTAAAGTATTCAGGAAGCTAAAGAGCCCTAGTTCACGTCTCTACCACCACTGCCTGATACTCGAGTAAGCGCGCACGGCCGAGAGTTGCGCAATATCAAAAACCTTAGTTTGCCTAAGTGTCGCACCGAAATGTATAATAGAAGTTTTTTCCTGCGATGTGTTAGTCCACTAACTATTTTTTTCATATACAATTCTATAATAATAATATTAGCTTAACTTATTGTAATATATTTTAACTCAGCTTGTAGGACACAGTAATATATTATTTGTAAACCGGATCCAGTCCCCCGGTGTAGGTTATAGTGCCAGGTTATAGTACCAGTTTCCCATTTTTATACTCTAAGTTTAATCTATATTACTTGTAAAATATAAGGTAATTCACACGTTGTGCGATTATATATTCAATAAACCTTTATTATTATTATTATTTTGGGGTACCATAAATTACTAGGAACGTTTATGCATTAGTTTACCTATTCTCAGTTATGTTTTTATGTCTATCCAAAACAAAATGTTAAAAGTTGGAAATTAATTTTTGAAGTTTAGGCTTGTCGACATCAAGCTCGTAGCCTCGATATCAGGATTGTAGCCTTGGCCGTTCCAGGAACAGGCAGTATCACACCAGTGTGCGTACCTACATTAAATTGGCGTCATTGACGACTTTATCAAAACGTCAAAACTATTCAACCTTATTTGGTAGAAAATTATGAACAAAAAAAGGATATAGCTCTTCGAAAGTTACCCAATCTAAGGACTCCCGCGGGTATACTGTCTGGTCCGATAGCTTAAAGGAAAGCCTATAATTGCTGTAGTTTGGTGGTAGTGTGCATGTGAAGCTAAAGATGAAGAAAACCTTAATAAAGAAGAAGAAGTAGAAGAAGAAGATCCCGAAAGGCCTTCCGATCCCCACTAACAGCTAAAACGTTTGCTTAAAATGTATAATAAAACAACTATCGAATTCGGTTTTCGCATGATAGCAAAATTATCAAGATGTCGGTCTGTGTTATAAGCCTCAGCCGACCGAGGTTTTGATAATTTTCGCTAATTAACCGAGTAAAACTAGTAACTCTTCTCGACACCAGACCCTTCTCTTATTTCTTACTGCGTATGCTTCTTCTGGGGTCGAGAATGATCTGGTAACTAACCGCAGTGAGTACATTACAAGTGAAAAAGAAAAGTTGGTATTTTTACAATAAGGATTACTATATATAAAGATACTATACTTTATAAGGCCTAGATACTACTAGTAATAACATGCACTGATAACATAATATACCAACCGTAATAATTGAGTAATTTCCCCAACTGATTACATTAGTTACAATCACTGTCTCCCCCCATTAATAGCAACAATAACCTGTATATTACTTACTAGAATAATCAAATAATTACATTTTACAGCACGTATTTATTATTTAAAGGACTTAACATAAGTCTTTCAGGCCTTGGCAGCGGTGAAAGCTATGGAGTGAAGGCCATATTTGATCGTGTTACACTTGGCACTACGAGTTTTCGTTTCCTTTTAAGGTTCTTAGTATTATTTCGTTCCATGAATATGTGACTTTTGTAACCTGTCGAGAGGTTATGTATATATAGCTTTATAGACTAAGTACTATACATAAGAGCTGAAGGCGGCCATCATGAAGGCTACGCACTGACTTATTAAGTAATGATTCATAGCTTGAATTGGAATCACGTGCACTATTGAATACATAACTAAGGGCTCGTTCGTTTAACCTCTTAAGCTTCGAGGAACTATATGCGCAGAACAGTGAAGCCAAACAGATGAACAGTAGTTAAAACAGGACAATGTAAACAATGAATATATAAAGACACATTTTAGTAGAAAAGGACAATACACGTTTAAAGCGGCTAAGTACGTATATCCGTTATTTACATACCTTTTTTGCTACTTTGGAAATGTGAGTGTTAAAGCTGATTATCTAACATTAATCCCAACAGTTCAATTTCTTATACTACGCCGTCGTGATTGCTTCGATAAATGACCAGTCGTCTCTTCCATACTATCCCTACGATCGCTGAGTACTTTAGTCAGCAAGCGATGTCAACGATCAAATGGAAACCGGGCGTAATTATGGCTCGTTCGTTTGCGGCAAAACCTTTGAAGTATTGAACCGGTTAAAACCGGTTTATGAGCCGTCTCATAATTCATATATTTTATTGGATGTCGTATAATAATTTAAACAATTGACAATTACAATTAATATTTCCTAGCCGTATTACACGACTTTCCTTGTAATAATTAACCTCTATATATTCACTTCCTGGTTAGCTCAGAATTTAAGCGCCGATCTGGCGTTTCGAGGTCGAGGGTTCGAACCACTGCCGAACTAACATCCCATGGTCTACATTTGACCGAGTACTGAGCAGGTGATAGGTGTAAAACAGTTCTCGGCATTGTTTAACTGGAAATGGTTAGACCTTCGAATTAATTCAGGTCTTCTCGGATAAAGACCGGCACTAAATAATAGACTTGAAGTTTATTATATCGTCAGTAAAGGATTTCATGACATTACGTGACTGACAGTCAAAGTTATGATGCCAGTAGTACGAAAGAATATTACCTGCGGTGTGGGTGTTGCATTGTGGAACCTGCCTGGTGTCGCATGTCCTTGCACATCCTTTGGCGAAAATATCAGCGGTCTGGCCATTTCCCGAAGCGTGCACCTGCGTCTTAATGCAATTCGACGAGCTTTGGCATATAACTTCAATCTTGTCCGAGTCACACTGTTCCCAACTCCTAGTGGTTCCACATTGGTAACACCGGAGTCCAAGAGCTGTGAACAGAAACATAAAGATGTTCAGATTTCATATTTACATATAAATCATAACGTAAGCTTATACAAAACATGTATGTCTAAAGGTTTATATGCAGTATGTTGAGTAGAGTACTTTAAGGGAATATGTGTGCAGTAGTCAAATTAAAAATAGCAAAGCTTTCATGTTGACTACTGGTTACGGTGAAAGATATAAGTACCTGAGCTTAATGAGACGCAATGATAAGAGCTAACAGAAAAATTAGAAGTGGAAAAACTTAAATGAAGTTACCGAAGAATGATAAAAAAACACTATGGTAAAGCAATAAATTAATTTACAAAAAAATATATAGGCTACGCAGCTGTACCTCCGAATTGACTGGATGGAATTGGGATTGGATAAGATAGTCATGTTCGCAAACTAATAAAAAGATGACAGATTGAATTAAAATCAACGTGAAACACTGAGGTAGAGGAAAAGAGGAAGAAACAAAAAGGAAAAAAAGAAACAAAATCGCTGGTTTTCGAACCTGGGACTTAGTTGACGCCTTCCTAACCAAAGTTCAAAGCAAACAAAAAGTGTAAAAGTGCCAAAATTCGTTTCATCGCAGACGTGGTTAGAAAAAGAAGATTCATCAGAAAGTTTGACTGTCAGTTGTCTTGATTTGGAAGATTTTGTGGTCGATCTTATTCACTTTAGGTACTTATTGACTGAGTGGGAAGGCCGGACGAGAAAATATTTGGCTCGAGGTTATGACGTACAGAATGACCGAGGGCCAAATATTTTCCCGTCCGGCCCAACCTAACTCAGTCAATAGGATTTTTATCATATGACCATATTATTTCGTAGAACAAATCGCAAAACAGAAAGAAAAAAATGTGCAGGGCCGGACGGCTTTTTCCGGCCCACTCACGCCATACACGTCCGGCCCTCATCACGTGACGTTTGTAAATGGTTTTGAAAGGAAAGCGCGGCGGGGCTGTACGGGTCATATGATAAATTCTCTTATTGCTGGTTTGAAATCAATCCCCAGAGATTCAATTCAAATAGCAAAGAAGTGGCAGCCATGTTGGTTGAATCAAACAAAGAAATGTTTTGGTTTGATGGTTGATCGAACAAGGAATATTTCGTTAAAGGAGAACTGAAGCCTAAAATCAACTTTAGCTCAGTGAGTAGATCTAAACATGAAAAGACTCATACCAAAATTTGTTTTACTGTATTTTGCGTCAAAGGAAAGAAAATCTGCAAATCTTCCTCCCAACCGCCGCTAAGTACAGACGGCTCAATTCCTGTAATCTGTGACGTACGATACGAAGAATAAATTAGTTTTGTCATGTTGTTCTCGGTTTTGAACAGATGGACTAACGATTGCGCAATATTGTGCTTTCTTTCTGCTGAAGGTGTGTTTGTTTTCCTTGGTATGCATGACGTAGGATACGGGGGAAAAAGCACCGAATTGAGCCGCCACAGAAACCAGCTATATCAGCGGAGAATCGGCTATTTTTCGACCTTCAAAACGTATTTCCTCTTTTTAGACGGGCACCACAAAGAAATAAAATAGCAGAACGTATTTCTCTTGAATACAAGTTTGTATAGTCGTCGGATTGATTTAGGGTTCAGTTATCCTTTAACGTCAACTAAGATGGTAGCGATGACTTTACGTGCAACCCAGCAATTAACGTTCATGTTTCATAGGTTTGCCTTTTAAAAATCTATATCAGGAAACTCCACATTATAACGTAGAGCAGCTACTCATTTGCTCTTGAGTGAAGACGGCAATGAAAGTAATTACTGTCTATTAGTTATCACCTGGCGTAAATTATTGCCAACAAGATTGAAAGACACACTCGCGTACATTGCCGCGAGCAGGTCTTGAGCTCAGTTAAACTGGCACGTGGACAACGAGTAAGCCAGGTCCCAGGACAGAAAGCAGTGCAGATTGTAGAAGAGCGTGAGTCAGAAGTGAAGGAAACGGTTGATGGGACTTGTACCGAAGTGATATAGGTTTTGAGTACGAGACGTGAAAGGAGCTGCGGAGAAGGCCGGATCCTGTACGGAGCTTGCAATGAAGTGAATTATGCAAATGATTGGATTAATTCGTACCAGTGAGACCGCTGGGAAAAGTTGTTTTATTTTCAGATTGAATGCAATTTAAAATTAGTTCTCATTTTTCACATGGCTCAATTTTCTTATTCTTTTGGGAGAATACATGTATATATCTTATTCTATCATCACACTTATTTAAAAAAAAAATACTTTCACTTCCGCCGCATGATGATTGGATGAATCGGTCGAATGACTTATTAATTTTATGCCTTTTAATTAGTGGGTGGATATCAAAATAACTTGCACATTTATGGAGAAAAACGTATTCAATTCGATGTAGTAATGAACGTACAGCTTTGCTTGATTTTGGGCTAAACCACAAACTTTCACGCAAAAACCTTTGAAACTAAGCTCAATCTGTAACCCGCTATCTTGAATAAATATTCGCCACACTCAGAGGGCATAGTATACCGGCAAACACGCTAATTATGTATTCAAAAGGCTTGAATTCTTATTGGCTGATAAAGAAATGGCGCGAAATATCCTGCATTTCGATTGGCCTGATCTAGCTATGTATGAAGTATCACTCTTTATTATTTCATAGAAAAACCGTGAGATACCGCCCTGTATTGCATAGTAAAACTGAGCTCTGATTAGCTGAAATTAAGATTTATAGGATAATTCCGGTTACTTCCGCTAAAATCACAGATATTTAAGAGCGTATTGCAGAGTTCCAATTACTGAATTCGATAAAAATAGTACTTGATTACAATATTAGATACAAAGAACTGCAACACAGTAGAAATTTAGCCAGTGCAACTATAATAATAATAATAATAAGTAGCATTTATATAGCGCCATTTCCATTTAGCCCAATGGCACTTTACAATATCATGTGGTACTAAAATATGTCTAGGACTAGAACTATTATTATAAGATATATAAATTACATGCATATGTATACAATAACTTATATATATATATATATGAAGTAAAAAGATGTATATTTACTTGGGTATTAAAATATGTAATATCAATATATAACGAATACAATATCTAATCAATATGAATGACTGAATGAATATAATTGTAAGCTTACATGGTTAAAAAGATAAGTTTTGATGTTTGTTTTAAAACTATTTACAGTTGCGCAGTGACGAATTGCATCGGGAGGGAATTCTATAGTTTCGGTGCTGCATGTTGCATTGGAAAGCCCACTACATTGTACCTTAAAATAGAATGCTCATGACGATCAGTTAAATGTTAAATAATATGTAAAACACAAGGAGCTGTTTTAGAATTGCCTCGATTTTCAACCCCATCTCACTCTATTTAGAAACAATAATCTCTTAGTGTTTTACATGGCTTCTCAAACCGCTCCACTTTAATGATAAAATTAGCAATCTAAAGCCCGATTCAAACGTCGAACTTTTCATGCGCCGAACCTAGATCAAAACAAGCCGCCTAATATAACTACTCGTCATTGTCATGATTTCAATTGTATTCACCTGATGAAATATTAATGAGTTTGAGCAATATAATTCGTCGCCTGAGGTTAATTTCATGATCAGTTATTTTCCTTTGCAAACTGCGACAAGGACTGGAAGCAACCCTTTAGACGGATGGTCAAACAAATCAGGATCCAGTTTAAAGCACAAAAATACACCTTGCTCTACATAGGTTCTCAAGCCAGCAATACGCCGAGTTGTTGAGCGAATATTTTGTTGAACGACTCGAACCAGTGAATAAGCCTGAATAAGTACCAGGACGACCGCAGGTGACCGTTCCTGTTGTTAAGAATAGGGTATCCATAAGTAAAACCACCTCCATGTGTTCGTCTTTTAATACCGATCGTTATACAACTGAGTTTCTGTTTATTTCGTACGTTTTAAGCATTCAAACACAAACTGCATGAGACAAAGTTATCAAAAGTGACTCTGTCGTGATGAAGGGCTAACGCTCGTCATGTCAACTTCATCCCCCTTCCCATGACTGTTAACAAACCATTAAGACTTTCAGTTGATAAAACGTGGTATCTAATTTTCCACCTCTTAAAGGGGCTATGCCATGGTACTGCGCATGTATCGAGTAATCGCTCGGTTGGTGGCTGGTAATTGGATACAACTCCGACAGTTAAACTCCCCCCCCCCCCCTCAATGCTTGATTGAAAGGATTTTCAATATTTCCCCTGGAGACTGTGTGTATGTACACTGTTTGTTAGTCTTTTTTGCATATTTGCTTTGATTTTAAGCATCCTGGCCACATGGCCGAGATCTTCGTCAGTTCATATCAAAATCGGTGGAAATAGCTGTTTCCGGCCCGGAACACGAATGTAAAGTCTATTACCGTGACACAGCCCCTTTAACTCAGTCATTACGATGCTAACATAACTGAACACTTTACGAATTATTGGTTTGCAATAAATTAATTTTATTTCCACCGATTCAGACGTTACCTCCATGGATTTAAGAGGGAAAGTTTCGAGACATACGTTTACCCTTGAACAAGGCGGTTACACTGTTTTTACTCTAAGTAGAGTGCATAAGCATACATTTATAACCCAATTTACAAATAGGGATCCTTTATGTTGGCATTCAAGGATCGACATAACATCCGGCAGACTAAAAAAGGCTGAGTTCAAAGCTCGAATAAAAATAACGTGGATTATGCGTATTATAGTACGTACTATGCTGTGGGCATGATCTTCAAACTGGAGTTTACTTAGTTAAAATACGGTAGCATAATCCAACAGATGGCATTAAAAAGGTGAGAACACACCAACGGACTAAACAGTCATAAATGAACAGAGCAAAACTAAACGTGGTTAGAGTCAATAATCATTATTAGGAGTGCATACCTTTAATTATGTTCAGGAAACATGAACGCTTCAAATGTGTTCTGTTATGTAACAATTTAAGGATTCGTCGAGCAAAGTAAACTTCCAACTGATCTGTTATACTGGAAATCCGTGGAGATAAGGAAATGCCTTAAGTGAGCTATGTGCATAGATGTATCAACACTGTAAAACTATAGAGAAGAATACAGAAGGAAGGGCGCTAATTTCCACTCGTATAAGTATAAGTTTTTCAAGATGATGATTATAGTAATTATTTTCGAACATTACATAAAAGTACATACCAGTTGGAACAGCAACTGCAAGAAGGACGAGTACGACAACAACAGCGAACTTCATCTCAAATCTCTTTGTCTTTTTTTCTTTGATTCTTCCTTGTCTCTCGCTCTTTTCCTTTGACTTTCTCTTCCTTTGGAAGTTGAACTTCTTCCGACAGCTTTGCTGTAGCTCTGCACAAAAGTGGCACTCCCAGATTAGGTTTCGGGTATTTGTGCACTAGCGTCAACACTCATTGACAAGTGTCAGTCTTTCTAATGATGACGTCACTATACGAGTTTCATCCATTGGTCAAAATGGTATGTCTTTGATTGCTATACGTTCAAGTCATTTAAAGCGTTCCCTGAAACACTTCTATTCTTGGTATATACTGGCAAAGAGTAGAATAACATATGAAACATGCTCTTCCATAATTGAACAGTAAGATATATTAATAAATTCAATCATATTGTTTTAGAAATGGTATACACGACTTACAAGAAGTAATATTTCGTACAACCTCTTACTAATTTCTTCCACTACAGATAACAAACAACATCATATATGAGGAGCTTAACCCTGAAAAGGTTTTACAAGTGATTGACAGGTGTTTTTTTTTTTTCAAATAACATTTTCAGAACATTCTAAGTCTGCATTTGATAATTTAATTGAGGACTTATCTTGTCATTCAATGAGTTGGCAAATTTAATACCTTTAATTATAAATGAGTGCGTTGCAGTAATACAATCATTAGCGCGGTTAGTTTATACAACAGGGAGCTAGCTTCCGATCTGCAAGTAATATTACTTGTAAAACCTCCAGTCTTTGAGTAGTAAGGGAAATGCGGGTTCTGGCCCACCTTGCATGTTTTTGTTGTATTTTATGGCATCTCCCCCTTCGGGCTCGTTACCATAAAATACAACAAAAACATGTAAGTCGGTCCAGAACACCGCATTTACTTTACTACTATAGTTTTATTTATTGTATTTATACGTTCGGGTTCGTTGCCATAAAATACAACGAAAACATGCAAGGTGGGCCAGAACCCGGTTTATTTATTGTATTTATACGTTCGGGTTCGTTACCATAAAAATACAACGAAAAATGCAAGGTGGGCCAGTAATCGGTTTATACCGCTTTTTCCGGATTAAAGCAGTTTTGTTGTACTATTTATCGTATTTTTACGTTATATTAAATAATCGGTTTCTACCGCTTTTTTCCGGATTAAAGCCGTTTTGTTGTACTATTTTTTTCGTTGTATTTTTTACATTTCAACACCTATTAAAGGAATGATTAGTTTACAGTATATCCATCCATGGTACTAACATACATTCTCTACTTCACGATATTAACGTATGCTGTTATCTTAATACGTATTAATACCACACAGATTAGACAAGTGCGTATAATTGAAGAACCTCAACGTAGACGTCACAACTAAGATACCAATTAGACATATAACATATATAGGTATATTGCACGATGATTGAGACAAGAACTTGTGATTGGTTGATGCGAGGGAAGACCGCGAAATGTATAAGTAAGTGTTCAAAGACGTCAGAGTATTGCTCTCAACATAACTTCCAGATAGGAAGAGGATGTGCTATATTCGTTCCATGTTTAACGTGTGGTCGAGGCTGTCGTACTACTCACAAACTTTGTGTAAAATGTGGTGCACCTCAACGCCGTACCATTCGCAATAAGAAGAACCTTGATAAGAAACGAGCTAACGAGTCGGCGAATATCACATGTTCAAATGTAGTAGAATCGGAGAAAGATCTAAATGTAGTGGAATCGGAAAAAGATCAAAATGTGGCGGACATTCACGATCTCGATAATGCATTGGATGACCTCTCCATCGGTGAGAAAGATCTAAATGTGGTAGGATCGGAGGATAAGTAGAAACCGCAATACGAAAAAAAAAATGAAGAGAAATTGTTATGCGACCTCTCTTCATTTTTTTCTTTTTTTAAAAACAAACAATTAGACAATTGACAGGCACGTGGTATACAACTAGTATGGATGATCTTATCAGATTATTTGGTCCAGAAATTTGTGCAAGCCTACATATCAAACCATTGTCGCATATCAAACCATTGTTACATATTAACACCGGTGAAACATGTTCCGAATGTCTATGCCCGATGGAAATGCAAGGAACGGAATTCATATGTCCCTCCTGTGGTCTTATTTCCGAGGCTGAATCATGTGAAGAAACAACTACCAATCTTACTACTAGGTTACACATAGTAGGGCCGGATAGCTTTCGGTATCAACACGATCTAGACCGCACAATCCCAAAGCAAAGCGATAACAAAGAATTGCAACCACGAACGATAATGCTAGAACTACTGGCATACAACGCTTTTTATAAACAAAATTACGACCTCTCGTTTCCCACAAATGTATTAGTAATCGTATCCGACGTATTCCTTCAAGTACGGAAAGTTCTTATCAAACGTAGCTATGCGAAACGAACTATTTTAGCTGCTATACTTTATCAAGCATGTATACAATGTGGGTTCGTTAGATCTAAAGGAGAGGTCGCTCGTTTTATGCAACTAAACGATAAAAGCATATGTCATGGAAATGTCTTTATACGTTCTCTACACGATGACAATAAGATCGATATAGATTTGAATACCGATCGAATAGCTCCTCACATTACAACGACCTTTATTAAACTCGACCCCAAAGGAGTACCTAAGAATGTCCAACAAATAGTCTATGAGATTGTTCATAAGGCAATAGAAAACAATATAGGTACCAGCTCCATACTTAGAACTAAAGTCGTTGGAGCAAGTTACGAGGTAATACGTCGTTCAGGATCTCGTATGTCTCTTATTGACGTTGTTAAACGGTGTGGTATACATAAGGGTTCGATCATACGTTTTGTCAAGGAGTTGATTGCTTGCCATTCCTACTTTGAGCCCATATATAAAAAACACAGTCTAACTAGTGATAGGGTTTGATTTCGTAAGGTGAAAATAAGAGCCACATTCGATTCTTATCCCACTAGACTGCCAAGTTTTTCTCGCATTTCCTTTTGCACTTCTTGTTTGAGTTCCATTCGAATCTGTTCCACGTTTTTTTCACCACCCAAAGTCTTATGACGAATTTCAGACCTCATAATCTCGTACTTATCTGCTTCAGCGAGGATTAGACTGTATTCAGAGTCGGATATATTTTCATCACGCAAGGCTTTCGATACTAGATCACGAATCGTATTAATTTTCGCTTTTGCTAACATGGTGGTTTTCTCATGCTTAGATACTTTTATTCCTAATTTTTTAGCTCCAACGGTCGTAGATGTTGAAATTAATCCACACAAACCACCAATAACACCAAGTGGTAAACCAATCACTATTCCAAAACCAGTTAAAGCTACTCCCAATCCAGATCCAGATAAAATCACAGATAGACCTCCTGTTACCACTGCGATACCATGAACTATTCCTTGAGAACGCGCATATTTCTTACGTACGCCTTCATAGTGTTTTTCTTGAATTTCGATATCCGAAAGCGTATCTCGGATTGTTTGTAGTCGAAAATTCTTTCCAGTGAGCGATGGATAGAGTTTTGGTGCTGATGGAAAAAGTGGTTGAATTGAATCACCGTCCATCGTATATGTGATATACGTATGATTTACTCAAGCTTCAATACGAAACGTAGAGGCTGCTTGTTGAAGTCTATGAGATTGCCTTTCTCATCGCAAACTGTGAGGCGAATGTAGTTCCGTACCGTTCTTAGGGCTCGAATGGGTATGAGAGTTGGTGGAAAGTAAGTTGTTTCAGAAAAACTGTGGGATGTAGGATTAAAAGTATATAGGATTTTAGATGGCTTCCCATCAAGAAGTGAGAAATCTGAATCCACCACATCACAGTAGATAGATATGTGATCAATATCTTTTGGCACCAGGACGTATTTTCCTTTATCGATAGTCACATAATCTGTCACATCTTCATTTACTTCGATACCAAACAAATCGCAGACATTCTTAGTGAACTGGATTGGTTTCTTGACCTTCATAAGCCAATATTTCCTAAATGGGTAGTCTATGAATTCCAAGTAACCAGCCTCAACTGCGGGATCTAAGTAGGTTATCAAATTTTATATCTTATAATGTCCCGCCTTAATTTCGTATGGAAACGTCAAACTATTGAGGGTAATCCACTTAAAGCCCCCTTTCTCAGTTAGGTTCCACCAATTATGACTAATGATGACCTCAACTAGCGAAATATTATTGATAAGAATGGGGTTATCGAAGTAGACAGTATGGTCAGACGAGGTGGTGGTGACATTTAAGATAACCATTATATATTAAAGGTATAAACTATGTATATGTATAGCTTCAATAGTTACTATGCCTTTCGTCGTGCCAGACGAAGACGACGGTCTATCTGCAGAGGACATGGTAGAGATTGCTAGAGGTGGACCAAGACTATCGAAATCTGAGCAGACTGCTCTAATTGCCGACGAAAATAAGAGGATCTCAAAACTGAACGATGGTTACCCATTTGCGTTGACACTAAATAAAAGTGTGAAATATCCCATCACAGCAGTTCCTTTTCACGAAAAAGCACAAGATATCGATTTAACTAATCTATGGATATATGTCACACCTATGAAAAAGTTCGAAGCAGGCGTTCCGAACATATTCAAAGAGACCGTCGTAAAGCATATGACAGCAAAGGAGTCCCATCATTGGTTATCGGGTCCAGATTTTAAATATTGGCCCCAACAATTGAATTTCGCAACGTGGTGTGCAACTTCTGGATGTGGAGTGTCGTTATTCGATCCTGTTTTCAAAACGTATCCACTTATCGTTCAAGGGTTTTTACGATTTCACGTATATTTCACGATACGAAGAATTCTACATGAACTTGGTGGTGCTCATGGAGTTCCTCTACCTGCTGACTCTACTTTCAAGCAAATGAATAACCTCTATAGCAAATCAGCTCTTGAGAAATTATGCATCGAATTTGGTATATCTCGAACACCAGATTTCCGATGGCACGGAGGTAGGAATAACGGATTAGGAGATGTATTCCTTTTGTACGATGATGGTTTCACAAACGTCCACGTAATCAGAGGTTACGATAAAGAAGCAGATAATTGGCCAAATCACAATAATTTATTTGCAGACCAAGGAGGTAAGAAGGATCAGGGCGATCTTGTGGCATTCATTCGGAACGATGAACATGAAGGAAAACAATATAATTGGTTTACGCCACCAATCGGTAAGGGATTAACGGATGTTGGATTAGGTAGATTGAGTCGATCCGTTGAAGCTTTTGGATATTGCGTTCTAGCTGCTCAAAATGATCTTAACCATTCCATCATAGATAGTTTCAATGTCAAAGAAAAATTTAAGAGATTAGTCGAAAACGCTATTCTCGAAAATGGTTTAGTGGTAAGCTATAAAAACTATCTTACAGCTATAGTACACACACATAAGAGATTGAACCTAGCAACAGCTAAAGGGGTACGATTACTACCAGGCAACCTCGAGTACTACCTCGGTAAGAAGGATGGTTATAAGAATCCAATCCCGAACGCCACAGAAGGTATGGTGTTTGGCGTAAACGATATTAATGCAGATATTCTCGAAACCAAGTCCCCACCAGATATGAAAGGGAAGAAACGAAAGAAACAATTACCACATCAAGTTCCACAACAAGTTCCACAACGAGTTTCACAACGAGTTCCACAAGGAGTTTCACATAGCATCTTACCGAATCCTACTCCACAAAATGAGACCAATCTAGTGATGGCATCTATTGCAGGAGCTGGAATTGCATGGGCGTTATTTCGTTAACGTCGTTTATATTGCTCTATTGTGATCACCACTATTGCTACGATGAATAACCAAACGTTCTCCGCTAATTGCTGGTTTTCACTCAATCCCCAGAGATTCAAATGACAAAGGGCATGGCGGCCATGTTGGTGCCCCAACAAAAGAAGCTAACGAGGAATCTATTGTTTAAGGATACCAACATGGCGGCTATGACGTCAAGTGAAAACCAGCAATACTCCTAGAGCTTTACCAGCCATAGTAAATATGAAATTCACAATTGATCCAATCATTCCAGGTAGTATCTGTCCAAGTTTCTTTCCAATTTCCTTTAACAAATCACCTGTCGTTTTTAATCCCTTCTTTACTGTATCTGCCACTTTGTCGATACCATCTTTTACTGGTTTCGGTACGGATTTCGATAGCTGGGAAACTATTACACTAACAATAGCACCAATAGCAGTTACCACCGCAAGAACGGTCATTCCATACTTTCTGAAAATGTATTTAACCCTCTCACGTAGCGACGTACGTTCTAGTATAGCTTCTTCTTGACGTTCGAGTAATTCTCTTGCCCTACGGATAGACATTAACTCTTTCTTAGCTATTTCTTTCTTCATGCGTAATTTCCTATCAGCATCATTACCGACGAATAGACGTTTAAAGGGTTCTTTGCTTCCAAGTTCGCGAACGGTGATGTTTCCATCTACTAAGGAGATTTCTATATTATGCCGAATACCGGCATCCGGATATTGCTCCTTTACTATGTCAACCAGCATTTCTTTTGCCGAATCTCGAATCGTTTGTTCGAATGTGAATCCTCGAAGTGGGTCACCTTCTATAGCGTAGTCATGCAAATTATCCATGGTAATTGCCTCACTACCTCCAGCTTCATCTTGATTGTCACTCAATAAGTAAGCCACGTATCTTTCATTTGCTTCTCGTTGTTGGTCTTCTTCATCTGGTTCTCGTCGGTTTTCTTCATCTCGTTCTTCGTATCTATCGGTACTATCCTCAGGTCTCACATCAACGTCGACCCTATCTTCCATATTGAACATAACTATATATCATGGTATATTCAACATGATATCGTCGAAGTTAATTCCTAAGGAAGCACTAAGAGTGCAACTCGCACTCAAAGCTCAACGAACCTTATATAGAAAAACTTTCACTCCATCATCTGCTAATCCAGGTGAGACGCTCTATGTGGAAGTTCCAACGATGGGAGAAGATATCGTATTAGTACCTGGTAGTTTAGCATTATTGGGCGATATCGTATTGTCTGGTGGACATGCTAATAATCGAGTCGTTGCAAACGTTGGACGTTGCTTAGTTATACATCGAGTTTGTAAGATAGGAGCTGAAATAGTAGAAGACATTGCTCGATCGGATCTATTACAAACATATTCCGATATCTATCTATCTACACAAGAGAGAGAATCGAGAGTACAACAAGGTATCCAATCAGATAACACAAATAAGCTACGATCTAAGGCTGGTGATGCAGGTAATTCAGATGTTGGTGAGAATGCATTGTTAGCTGCATATGGTTCAAAATATAGAATTCCGTTAGACGTTGATATTCTTACACAACATGGAGTTCTATATCCACATGCATTAGAAGACACTATTTCATTCGAATTAACTCTAGCCCGCTCTATCGATATAATCGTTGGATCAGATTCGACAAAGATAGGTACGTACAAGCTTACCAACATCCAGTTAGAATACGAAGCAATCAAGAATGAAACGCTAGCTAGGAAGGCATTTCACGCATATGAAAAAGGTACTGCATTCCTATACGATCACGCAGTTCACTTTAAGACAGTACCTATCGCTAAGGCATCAGATACTTTGATATTTCAGAATATAAATGTTCCACGACGATCATTCGCTGGATTACTCTTTCTATTCGTAGATTCTCCCACCGCCGGTTCACGAGATAGCGAAGCATTCGTAAATCCTGATATTTCAAAGATAGAGATAGACGTAAATGGAGTTCCAAATAGATTCTTTCCAGGAGGTATGTTAACACCAGATTTTTGGGAGTCCGCAAAAGGATGGTTTGGTAAATCCAATACTTCTATGACTCCTACCAAATTTTACAATAACAGATTTGCCATCCTAGTCGATTGTCGTACAGCAAAAGATTCCTCTGCTCATGGCGATGGAATGGCACAAACTGGCGGTGGAAAAGATATCGATATTCGTATACATAGAATTTTAAAAGGAAGTGGAAACGTAAGCATGCATATCTATGTCCTTGCAGATGCTCAGCTCAAGATATTGAACAGATCTTTAGATAGTATAACATACTGATGGATTCCTTGGTAGAACACATCCCATTCAACTCACTCATAGTAGGTCCAACGAATTGCGGAAAGACTGCATTTCTCATAGAACAACTTCGTGGACCATTTCGTGGTAAGTTCGATTATATAGTATTAATTTGTCCTACGTATGCCCACAACAAGACATATCATGGATTTGCTAATCGAGATACGCATTTTTATGTTATATCACCATCTCAGGATGCTATCGATACCACATTAAATATTTGTGCAACCTTTTGGTCAGGTACCAATACATTATTGATTCTTGATGATTGTGCCGCATCAAAAGATGGAAAACGAAGAACTGACAAACTAGTAGATTTAGCATTCTCTGCTCGACATATAGGACTATCTATTTGGGTACTATCCCAACAATTAACGAGTATATGTAAACCATTTCGTGAGAACGTAGCTATCGTAGTAGCATTTCATACTGCATCGGTTATAGATGGAAAGAGGATATTTGAAGATTACGGAGGCTCACGAGAATGTAATGAGTTACGAACGATACTTCAATCTCACAAGTTTGCTCGCATATGTTTCTGTTTGCGACATCCTTTTGCAGTAGTGTTAGAGATACCCGCACCTATAACATATTATCATGGATGAATACGTTAAAGAACTGGAAGGTGAGGATTTAACAGGTCCACCACCTAAATTGGAATTTTCAACCGAATTGGAGGATATCGAAGAATGGCGGGAAGAACTTAAGACCTTAGCTGTATTGGGTAAAACGAAAGAATGTCTAGGCCAGAATTTCTCCCTAACAGATATAACTAAACTATCTGAGAAGGACGTAAAACGTTTACATAGTAGATACCTGGCCGTAGTAGCAAATCAAATAACGGTACACTTAGTAGATGGCGTACTACGTCAAGTTACTCGCGCAGTCTCATACGTAGCTACACTAGACAACCAACAAGCACTGTTTAAAGATCTACAAGAAAACCAATTAGCCCGCCATCAGATATCTATGGCGGCTGGTCGATTAGCACTTAAACACGGTCGATTTGTAGCTCTAGCTAGTGTCTTGTTCAATGTAGCTGATCACATAGTCGTTCCTAGTACTCCTATTAGACATTCGCAAGTAACTACTATATCGAATCAAGATGGAGGAACAGACGGAGACTCAAAAGAGAGAGATTACATGTGAAAGTGAATTACCTAAAGAAATCAATGTAGATGAAAGTTGGACTACGAACGTATCTACTATAGCAACTATTGGTATAGGCGCTGTATTGTTTGGCGCATGCTATCAAATAACAGGATGCTTAGTAGATGGTGCACTACGTCTAGCTACTCGCGCAGTTGCATACGTAGTTCCACTAGATGAACAACTAGTCCGCAATGAGGTATATACTGCGGCTGGTCGATTAGCACTTAAGGCAGTTCTATTTGTAGCTCTAGATAGTGTCTTGTTCAATGTAGCTGATCACATAGTCGTTCCTAGTACACCTATTGAACCTTCGCAAGTAACTACTATATCGAATCGAGATGGAGGAACAGACGGATCAGATAACTGCGAATCCACCGAAAACAACACCAACTAAAGTAAAAGATCCAAAGAGGGTTGCTGCTGGGAAAGCATTAGCACTAAGTAATAAACTTGCTAGAGAGGCTCAAAGGAGAGAGATTTCGCGTGAAAGCGAATTATCTAAAGAAATCAACGTAGATGAAAGTTGGATGAAAAATGTGTCTATCAATACTACTATCGCAGTTATTGGTACGGGTGCTGCATTAGTTGGCGTATACTATCAATACAGAAGATATATAGATGACACTTCTAAGAACGTTAGTACGATACTACCCACTAGTCCTGTAGATACTACGGTACCAGATATGGAGTAACAATTAAAGACTAGAGATATACGATATATATTAGGATGGAAAAGGACTTGATGAAAACAGCGACCGATGCTGCTATGATAACTGGAATAGCTACTGGTATTGGTTGGATCGTAAAAAAGACTACCAAGGAATCTATGCTTAGTGATCCTTCTATTTCTATCGTAAATTACGTGAAGTGGACTGCTGTAATAGCTGGTAGCATATATGCAAAACAATATCTCGAGAAACAAAAGATCGTACCATAATGGCGATGGTAGCAACTATTGGAATGAGTATTTTTGGAGCAGTTTTGAATTCAACGGCATTTATTGGTGGTGGAGTGCTTGCTAGGATGTTTGGTGAGAAAGATGAAACTGCTAATATAGAACGAGAGAGACATGATAGGGCAATGGAAAAATTCGATAAGGATAGGGAGGCTTATATCAAAGGACGTCAAACATTGTCTGATTGGGCGCATAAACAGGAAGCTGCTGAACGCGATGCTTATAATAATCAACTTGATAGTAACCGAGATTTCATACGATCCGATAAGTTACGTCAAGCACTGAAACGACTCGAAGCAATGAAAGAACCTCGTTTATCTGACTACCATCAACCATCTAACGCACAGAAAACTGGTGAGTTGATCTATGTTGGTGGTGGAATGCTAGTCGCTGGATACGCTATTAGTCGATATGCCTTTTAAAAAACGAGAATTTTTACGATCGACGAGAAAAAAAAAAAAGAATAAGAACTAGTTGGTTAGATAAGTTCTTATTCTTTTTTTTTTCTTTTTTTTCTTCTTGTTGAAGGTTAGAATACATAGATATATAATGGATGCTAAACTTGCGAATATCTTCTATGGTCCTATGGGCTATTGGAAAGGTTATGATGCAATTAGCAAGTTATCGGTGGCTGCAAAGGTATCGGAAGACGTAGCCAAGGGTTGGTTAGAGAAACAAGCCATGTGGCAAATATATCTATCACCACCACGCTATATTCCACGACCACATTGGACTGTATCGAAACCTAATGAAGTTCATCAAGCTGATTCGATATTTCTACCTCATGATAGACCCAGTCGTGGAAGGAAACTATATAAGTATGCTTTAGTGGTAATCGATGTAGCTTCTAGATATAAAGAGGCTGAACCTTTAGCATCGAAAGATAGTGGTGAAGTTGCTACTGCATTCGAACGAATCTACAAACGTAGTCCACTAGAATGGCCAAAAACATTGCAAGTTGATCCTGGTAGAGAATTCATGGGACGTATGTCTGAAACAATAGAACTACGTGGTACGAAAGTTCAACGAGGTGAAGCTGGTAATCATAGGGCACAAAGTTTCGTTGAACGAGCAAATAGAACGATAGCTGAAAGATTATTTGGATATCAATATGCAAAAGAGACGGTACTTACATCTGAAGGATCGGATGCGCGTAGTAGAGAATGGGTATTGAGGCTTCCTGATGTTATCAAGGCTATGAATAATGAAGTTACTCGACTAACAGGTAAGGAACCTTCAAATTCTATAGAGGCACAACAAGTAAACATAAAGACTCCTACATATTCTCGAATTATTGGATTGAAAGAAAAGCGACTACCATTCGATGTTTTAGTTCGATATCTATACTCACCGGGAGAATTGGAAGGTGGAGTAAAACGAGCAACTGATCCTGTATGGAGTTTACAGACATATTATATTTCTCGAAGTGTGGTATCATCGAATCAACCTGTTCTATACTATTTAGGAAAAGATGCACCAAAGCGAGGGTTCGTTCGTGAAGAGATACAAGTGATACCACCAGATACAGAACTACCACCAAAAGGTATTCTAAGATAGAAGCAAATCGTAAATGAAGTCGTCTAAGTATTCATCATATGGAATGACGTTTTTACGATTGTATGATAGTGTATCTACTACGTTTGATAGTATATTGCTAATAAAAACGTTTAAGTCTTCATCCTCTGGAAAGATGTCCACATGACCGTAGGCTAGTGTATCTATTCCATTTGCTGAAATCCACCTCTTACTATCGAATGGTGATAGAGATACTTTGTTCATATGCATACCATACATCTTATGACCTTCACTTCGAAGCATATTCATTCCATGCTTGAATACTTTCTTATCCATTAAGCACTCTTTATATTGATCATGACGAATACGATGTTTCACTACTGCCTTCTTGATGCCTTTGGCTTTACGAATCTCATCGCCACCTACTTTTAATATAGAATAGAGCTTAGATCGTAATCCGACATATTCTACAATTGGAATACCTCCACATTCGTCTTTCATTTTACCAAGTACTTTCTTATTGTCGATACTATACAGCGGGTGGTCTTTGCTATAGTTACTAGTATCATATAGATGTTTATGAGTTACCATGTCTGAATAGATGTCTTCAGTTTTAATGTGTAGTAGTAGGCTGTCGGTATCGGTATAAAGTAGATTACATCGTTGTCCATATTGCTTCTTGAGCTCGTTGTAGTAGAAGTCATACATCAAATGTTTTGACAGATCTAGAATCGACATTCCAACATATACTGGACGGTTAAGAAGTAGTTTGCTTTTGTAATTGTGTACCGCGGCAAGATCATCGTCAAAGATCGTCGAATGAGCATAAGTAGGTTTATTCAATAGGCGTTGTAGTCTGATTCCTTCTGAGGCGCGCACTAATTGGATATCTACACGCTTACGTAGATTCTCCATTGTCTTACCAAATACGCTATTGTTCATCAGCTTGTAGAGTTCTTGCTCAAATTCGCTTTTTGCTAGTTTTCGTAACTCTGTATTCATTCGTATGTATGGTTCCATCCATGGGGATTGATCAAATCGTAATGCCTTGTGGATCTTTTTCAAACGCATACCAAGAGATAGATACAGTTGTAGGTTGCGGTAGTGTAGCACATATCGTTCTTTGTTATATAGGTTAGGTACGAGTTTTTCCACCTTCAAAGATCCATTACCTTTATATAGTTCCTCGAATAAATCGGTTTGATACTCTGAGAACCAAGTTTTATCGACTTGCATTCTCTCTGGAGCTAGTGGATAGCTGTTATGTGCATCGTGAAGTTCTCGAGGATAATCTAGATCGACTTCAAGGATATAACCTTTATCTGAATCAATTGCATGTTCGATGATTTGTTCTTCTGTTGGTGTACACCACTCAAATCCTCCGGTTGGTAGATATTGGCTCATGGCCCAACCATATAGATTACTAGCGTCAAGATAGAGTATGTGGCTGTTTGGTTTTTCTGGATCGAAATCGGGTATGCTTTGGTTGTTTGCTTTGGCATAACGTTGAGAAACCATAGATATTCCACCGCGTAGACCTTTCTCGACGAATAAATGCATGTCGTAGTCAGTTAATAGTTCAAGCTCCACTCCAGTCGTCTTTAACAATGCATCCCATGATAGACCAGGACTAGTATAGTAGTGAGCAGGATCCAAACCATAGTTTTGCATACACGTTGTGCGAAAGGTCTCGAACACATCTGCTATAAGAAGTACGTCAGTTTGTAGGTAAAGGTCATGGTAATCACCCAATGTCTTACAATCAAATACATTCCAAACTTTTATTGCGTGTTCGTAGTCTTCATCGGATACGTCCTCTAGAGTTAGTTTACTATAGAATGCATCTTTCGGTGGTAGAGAAGTCTCTGCAAATCTATCCCATGAATCCATGTACTCATATGGATATACTCCTTTACGAGTTAATAGATTGGCTTTCTCTTGATCGTGCGTGTGTTTTGCAATTTGTTGGAATGTGTCTTCAGCTGCGCTTGATACCAACTTACTAAGAGAGGATGGTAAGAATTGAAAGCTATCGATGAACCGTAAGTTACCAAGCGAGAATGAAATGTATTTCTCCATATTGTTTGGAATACAAGAGATCTCACCTGATGTCCTGGATATGGATTGCATTAGTAGGTGAGAATCATAACCACGAAGATTATGGAATACGACTGGGATGATAGGAGAAATACGTAATTTTAGATTACAGGTATTGTGTGCGGCACCTCGAAACTCACCCGTGATGTGGCAATGATCACGTACTTTATAACCAATTAAGGGCTTCTGACAGATATGACAAATCGTTGCGCTATTATAAACCTTATAGTTTTTCCATGACATACGTAGTGGTTTAGCCTTTTGGTTTTTGATCTTCACCTCTTCCTCTTGTATGCATTGTAGAAAACGTTCGATAGTATCCATGCCTCTATATAGTACTGGTGGTTCGCTATGACCATCGGAACGTATAACTATATAGCAAAATCCACAGGGAATATGTTCTTCTGTTTTAATAGTATCGCTCTTCTTTGGATCTTGAGCAGGTACTTCGATCTTAGTGGTTAATGCCTCAAGGTCTGCATAGATAATATAGGGTACCTTAAGCTGTTTATGGATATTCTGAAATGAGACTTTGTCGTTATCGTTGGTAGGCATTTCAATGCGTATGGCTCTGTCATTGATACCATTACACTCTGGAATGTGCTTTGTAAGAAGAGCTTCTGTGGTATATCCATGTAGACATCGTTCGCAGAAGTGCTGTCTACCCTTATGCTTTGTTTGATCGAATAATAGTTTGTTTAAGTCCTTTATACAACAATAGCGTTGTTTACCACTCTCTGGGTCTTCTATAAGTAGGAGGTGGACGTACCTCGAAAAGGTCTTTTTTGAGATGTGATATATGATTAAGTGCTTTTCTTTTGGGTCCCATCCATATACGTTAATAGAAATGTTGTTTTGCTTCTCTAGAAGTGGTATTTGTGAGATTGGTGTTGGTGAGTCCACCCCCCTGGATTTTACCTTATCTATTTGATACTTTGATGTCCTTTGGGGATGTTTCTTAACTGGAAACAGTGCTGCACATATCGACCAAAGCGCGCAGTGGTCGTCTTCGTTATTCACATTGATCACTGCTTTCTTATTAGCTATTTCGGGGGGTAGTGGTAAATATGAACCTCCACGTAGTGGTTGGTATCTAGCGATGTTTAACCATAGAATATCGACGGTATCTATAACCCAATTTGATCCGCGGCTGATCCACTTCTCAATGATGTTAATGATCATAGAATGTGCTTCTACTAATACCCCAAGGATCTCAGTATCGTTGGTAACAACGTATTGGGAACTACGAAATGCGTGCGTCTCATATATCGAACCCTCGGGTTTGTCGAGTCGTAGTGTTATATTCAAAACTAGCTGAACCTTAATACTATTTAGGTCTTGTAGTTCTTCCTCGATCTTTTCGGTGGTCTGCCTCATCACACCTACAAGGAAAGCAGCTGGATCTGATCCTAGAGGATCACCATCAGGAACATCCATCTTCCATCCATGCAAGTAATTCCTTAAAGCGCGTACTTGAATGAATGTTAGTATACGATCGGGATCGTTGATTGTTTTGAATTTGAGATCCTTGATTGCCTCGGCGTTGTTGGTTGTCTTTACTTTCTTGGAAGATGTGTATGTGGGATCAAATTCTGCAAGTATAGCTTTACGTTTTATACGTGGTATGGGTATTGGTTGTGGTACATATTTTTCTGGACGTATTGGCCGCCGTAAGCGTCTTCTTTCCGCCTTAGGGATTGGTCCATCAAGGATGATGCGCTTATCCATAATAATACCTTATAGCTACACTCCTCTAATAGGGTGTTAGAATACAATAAATTCGCTATAAACCAAATGTTCGAGTCTTGATGTATAAATGCGATGGGTGGACTATATACGTTATAATACCTTATAGCAACACTCCTCTAATAGGGCGTTAGAATACAATAAATTCACTATAAACCAAATGTTCGAACGAATGTTAATATATGCTTAGCCCTGATATAATACCTTATGATTACAATCCTTAAATGGGGCTTATAAATACAATAGATGAACTATAGTAGTAAATAATGATTGTGGTAATGTATGGTATAATATACCTTACGACTACATTAGTCTAATAGGGTGTTGAAATGTAAAAAATACAACGAAAAAAAGTACAACAAAACTGCTTTAATCCGGAAAAAGCGGTAGAAACCGATTATTTAATATAACGTAAAAATACGATAAATAGTACAACAAAACTGCATTAATCCGGAAAAGCGGTATAAACCGATTACTGGCCCACCTTGCATTTTTTCGTTGTATTTTATGGTAACGAACCCGAACGTATAAATACAATAAATAAAACTATAGTAGTAAAGTAAATGCGGTGTTCTGGACCGACTTACATGTTTTTGTTGTATTTTATGGTAACGAGCCCGAAGGGGGAGATGCCATAAAATACAACAAAAACATGCAAGGTGGGCCAGAACCCGCATTTCCCTTACTACTCTTTGTGAAATGTATTTTGATCGTCTGTTAAGTCACATGGAGGTCGTACGGTGAGGAAATAAGACAACTTTAATAAGTAATTCCGTTGCCGTTTACCAAAAAGCTATTTTAAAACATATTCGTCTGTTAAGTCACAGGGAGGTCGTACGGTCCGGGTGAAGATATTAAACAACTTTAATAAGAAGTACACCGATATGTGATTTTGAGGCGCTTGTGAAGCCTGTCACTGGAAGTATCGATGAAAACGTACCCAAAGCCTTCTAGAAATGAATTGCTTGATTATCCACGGACGGATAATATGGCCTGTTACTCGAATATTTTAGATGTCCAGCAAATTATTATATTCGTAGCTCTCCGGGTTTAGTTCTGTTCTTAATGGTTTGTAACAAAGTGTAAGCACGTGCCCTGTTATCTAATGAGTAATTCCGTTTCCGTATACCTAAAACCGTTTAAAACAACAGTGTATTTAATATATTCGCATACTAGTTCGTAGCGTCACGACTTAATAAAACCACATATGGAATTACAGCGGAACTTCGTTCTAAAATCAAGAAAAGTGAGTAAAATATGACAATGACTTCCTTTAATAACTGCCATTTCGTTCCCATAAAATTATGAGAAATTTCTAATTAAAACGGAGTCTCAACGTTTAAAAGTTAATTGATGCTGAAAATCAATATACCATGACACGGCCAAGGGGCTAACAAAGCGCCCAAAAATAAGAAAAGAAAAACGTTATTGTATTGAAATGGTTTCCTTTTGTTTGTCCGTTAAACCAGGTTAACAAGTATGCGACGACGCTCATTTGTAAATTGTCCCGAGACGAAAGTATGAGAATATTTAATGTGGCAATCAATTTGTGTGTCATGCTTTAATGCACTCCTCGACTTTATGTTTACTCGGTAGTACACAAACAGCGCACCCGTTTAAAAAGCTAATTATAAGGCCATCCCAATAAAATGTTTCGTTTACCATCGCCTGAACCATGGTTTTATTTTAAAACGCAAAAAACAAAAGGTTGAAGACCGACTCAATATTTTCCAAAAAGTTAAAAAAAAAATCTACACTCCTTTTCCGAGCACTCTACATTTTAGTCTCTTGCCTTCCTCATGCAAATTGTCAATCCACAACTAGTAAGGAAATTGTAGTTGAGAAATACATAACAAAAATTACGCGAGCCTTCAAGCAGACTTGGCTACAGAGCCCCTAACATTTTTTTACCGACCGACCCACTACCATCATGAGACAGAGGGCGTGGCCGGTAACAAAACGAGCAGTGGACTGGGACCGAGTTATCAGAATTACTCTAATTCTAAAATGAAGTTGATCACTTGATAAAACATGTTGAAATTAGCATGTGTGCCAAGTTTGACGTGATTCAAGTGAATCTTGTCTGAATTATAAGCAATTGAAATTTATTTGTCCCTCCAAAATTTTACAATGAATGTATAGTTAACAAATCGCACACATTTTGCCATTGTCTGTACTCGTATTGATCATAGAAATGACGCCATAAAATGTTCAAAACTCAAGTGGAACAACGAGCGTAGCACTTATAGCTTCAAATGAGTGCGTAATAAACTGCTTTCGAGTCGAAAAAGGCCATTGAAAGTCAAAACGTAAACACTTCTAATTACCGTTTCTTAGACAAATGGCAATTTGATTCACCGATTAACTTCTGTAATTGATGGAATGCATGTGAAATCCTTTCAGGTTTTTTTTTCTGGATCAGAAAAGTTATTGTTATATAATTCAAAACTTCTGAGCTCTGAGAGAACTAGTCTAGTCACAAAGTCTGACTACAAGTACAAATTCGCCGAAACTTTCTCCACTCATTCAAAAAAGAAAATAAATCAAATTGTAAATGTTGAAAAATAAATAACAAGGTTGAGGGAGAGCGGGGAATTTTAAACTTGCAACATATGTCGCGACACGGGTTGTACATTTCATTTGAGCCGTCTGAGACCCAACACTCCTTCGAAAAGCACTATTGAATGTTTAAATATTGATAGTTCGGAAGAAAGAGGAGATTTGAATAGCGAAGCTCGAGTAGTTGGAGGGGGAGCAGCTTGCAGCACCATCGTGCTGTCGGTACTTTGCCGAACTTGTCTTCTGCCGAGCCGTAGCGTGATATATAGTTGGTGTGACATGACAACAGTTCACCACACGGTTCACCAATCTATTCGATAATGCTGATCGAAGCCACGGGAAATTATCTCTTAAACCAATTTACATCGCTAACAGATCCGGTATATTTTACATTTCTGTATTATTAATGCCTCTAGCAAACGTTTTCGCGCACTGTAATAATAATAATAATAATAATAATAATAATAATAGACTTTATTATCCACATAAATATTTCAGTTTACACTGTGCAACTAATAATAGCAATAATAATATAATACTTTACTAGATACTAATTATAATATCTATGCAATAAATAATACTAATAATAACCTTAAAAATATATATATATCTGTATCAACGTACATAGAACAATCATGAGTAATGTTTCCAGTAGATTGACTTAAACTCCTTCACACTGCGAGCAGATTTAACCTCAGGATGAAGACTGTTGAACAGCATAGCAGCGGAATGGGCAAACGACCTATGGCCAGATTTAGATGTAATTTTACTAATATGGATATTGTCTCTCCCCCTAGTATTATAATTATGTACTGATGAGTTTCTCTTTACAATACTTGAGAGATATGATGGGAAAAGGCCATGCAGGCACTTATAAGCAGCAATACATTTGTGGAAAGACCAACGATCACTAATAGGTATCCAACCTAGCTGTCTAAACAGTTCTGCTGTACGTTCATCTCGTATTTTCCTCTGTAGGATAATACGGGCACCTCTCTTGTGGAGGCTAACAAGTCGTTCCAAACATATTTGGTCAGCATTAGACCAAATGACATTACAATACTCAAAAACTGGCTGGACAAGGGTGCCATACAACTGTTTACATGTATCAACTTCAAGATATTTCCTAATCCGTGCCAGAAATCCTAATCTACTATTAATCTTCTTTGCTACATTATCTACATGTATGTGGTCATGCCAGCTCAAGGACGGATCTAATGTAACACCCAGATACTTCATTACAGATACAGTCTCAATCGGTAATTTAGATATAGTTAAAGGCAGTGCTGAACTAGACATAGTAGTGGTAGCCAGGCGTTTGCTAGTTCCAAAAAGCATGAACTTAGTTTTCTTTACATTAAGTACAAGGTCATTCGCAGTGAACCATGCATTGAGGCTATTTAACTCAGCTTGAAGGGTAGACACTATAGACTGAATGTCCTTACTAGCAAAAAATAAAGCTGTGTCATCTGCATAGAGAATCACTTTGCAGTTTTTTACATTATCAGCCAGATCATTGATAAAAATAATAAACAAAAGAGGTCCCAGTACAGAGGCTGTGGTACACCCATTGATAGATCCATAGCGTCAGATGTAGCTCCATTAATAGCTACTACTTGGGATCTGTTTGAGAGATAATCCCTAAACCAATCCAGAGCTGCGCCCTTCACTCCAACGGTTGTCAGTTTATCCAACAGAACTGTGTGGTTAACCAAGTCAAAAGTATTTTTCAAGTCCAAAAAGACTGCCCCAGTAAGGTTACCCTTATCTATGTTCATCAGTAGATAGTCGCTGAGGTCTAACAATGCTGTGGAGGTAGAATGCCCTGGGCGGAAACCAGACTGGGATGTTAACAACAGCCCGTTATCCACAAGGTGGTCGTACTGTTGTTTATGTACTGCCTGTTCAAATATCTTCATAACTGCAGGTATGACTGATATTGGACGGAAGTTGTTTGGATCTTCGAGGCCACCGTCTTTATGTATTGGCGTCACCTGAGCGGCCTTCCAAGCTGATGGAATATGGTTAGACTGTAGCGACAGGTTAAAGATCTTAGTCAGTCGGGGAGCTATGACATCAGCACCATACTTCAACAGGCGAGTAGGTATAGACATCCCAGAAGCCTTCTTGACACGTAAGCCTGTTAGAGCTTTACGCACAAAGTTCACCGAAATGTTCGAAAAGGTGAATCCCTCAATCCCATTGGCAGATGAAGTATGGCTCACAGCAGCAAGAGGTGGTGAGAACAGAGCTTGGTTCAAACGTTTACCAATTGTAGTGAAGAAGGTGTTAAAGCAATTTGCAATTCCTTTGTTATCCGTGATAGTAACATCATCAAGACAGATTTCATGTATGGACGTGGAATTCTTTCTGGGAATCACTTTGCGCAAGGTCGACCAGAGTTTGGAAGGTGTATCACTGTTGTCCGATAATAGAGTATTAAAGTAACTTTTCTTTGATGACACAATAAGCTTAGTTACTTTATTTCTCAAACCTCTAAACAGAGTCCAATCCTGGTCAATTTTAGATCTTTTCGTCTTGCGCTTAGCATTATCTCTAGCCCTCATAGCAGATCTAACCTCATCAGTCATCCATGGAGGTTGAGACCCTCTAACACGGATTAAATGAGCATGCAGGGGCATGCTTAGTTGTGATTTCCTTTAGCATTAGATCCATTACATTCCAGGCGTCATCCGGGGAATCAAATCACTGTAACACGTTTCTAATGGTGAACCGTAGTTTGAAAGAAAAATTAAGTATGTTTTTTTATTGCAGCGGTTCACCATGCGAACAGTATCACAGTTCGCGAAACCGTTTGCTAGAGGCATTAATAATACAGAAATGTAAAATATACCGGATCTGTTAGCGATGTAAATTAGTTTAAGAGAGAATTTCCCAAGACTTTGGTCAGCATTAGTCGAATAGATTGGTGAACCGTGTGGTGATCCGTAGTCACGTGACAGAATGGTAACCTGTTCTTTTAGTAAACCATTTTTTTCTCTCCTCCCAAGCCTTAATTAAGTCAGGGTAAGTCTCTGCTGGGAACAGTTTGCCAGGATTTCTTTACAGTAATCGTTTGTTTAAGTTCACTTTAATTTCGAAATTACTCCTTTATTCGGCCGCGGTGTTTAGGAAGATTTCTTCTTTGGCAAAACCTCATTTCGTATTCTACTTACACTTGCTTGCGATATGTTGCACATTTCGCTACTTTACGATTGGACAGCCCTTGAACACGGCATAAAAGTAATGCAACGCGACCCCGTGTCACACTGCCGATAGCAGAAAACCATTATTTGTCCCAGTATCGAGTAATTGTTTTTTTTCTCAACACAAATGTATATTTCTAAAATAGTAGAGTCTTTTAGCTACGTACATGGGATATTTATATCACTGTAAAACTGCAAATAGAGAGGTTTCGCAGGCGTTATTCACTAGTACGTAGCGTTTACGTGAACTCTTATCGCTGCTTTTCACGGCATGACTGCTAACATTAATAGCTTGTCAATCAACACCCGCACCACTTAATAGCATAGACAATTGCGGACACGAGTGTTGAGACACTTTCTCCTCTTCCTTCCCAATGTTGGGTAGAACGATTGGGCCTCAGTGTTGAGTCCCAACATTGAGGGAGGGGAGGAGGAGGAAAAAGACCGCACGGTTTTTTCTGGAGTGTCCCAACAACTCATGTCCGTAATTGTAGCTAAAGAATAACAATTTTATCGAGGACCGAGAGCTGTTATTTACCGGAAACACACTCGATATTTTTTTTCCATTTTTGTTTATATTCCCGCCACCGCCAAGACAAAACTTAAAAGTCAGATTCAACCAATCACACTGAGTTACGAATAAACTGGTTACCAGGTTCTTACAGGCTAATCGAGAGCAATATGGCGGATGAAAGTTCAGAGACGGCCGTACGGGTTTCGTTTTGATGCCTTCTTTCGTGTTGTGGTAGTGTACAGATACCTGAAAATCACTCAAATTTAACCTCACTGGGAAGCTGTTACTCGATTCCATCGTTACAAATTAAGAAACGCTTATGCCTATTCTCCAAAGTTGAACAAAGCAACCATCAGTGTGGGTAATGAAGGAAATTACAGTGAACATGGAGGCCAAAACACACGGTTAGTGCATAATTCGAATAAGCTCAGGGAGCCAGAATTATTCGCTTCAACTCAATTACATGCAATTTTACAGTCAATAACATGTTATAAAATACGATGCAAAGGATACATTTGAAGGTTTATTGTAATCCTGTTTCTCAAGTGGACTCCACACACAAACTTCCATCAGTACAAAGCACTGTAAAATTCTGAGCAATACAATGTCTATTTACGGTCGTAATTTGATGCCTAGTGCGCACGCGTGGGATCGATTTCTGACAATGTCATAAAACCTGCAGAATAGAAAGGTCTTGTTCTTGGAATCTTTCTTTTGGCTTAGTGAACTGATGAAAGGTTAGATTAAAAAAAGGAGTTTGATTCTGTTTTAGTGTCAGTGTTTTTTCTTGTTTCTCTTGTTAAGGTCATCGTTCACAAAAAGGAAAAGGCAGATTAACGTATTGAATCATCTGAGAAAAGCGTTGACTGTCTGATAATACGTGTTCGCTAGCGCTTTTACCGGCGTCGTATGAAACAGCTGAATAGCATGTTGCTTTTCTCTCGTTCCTGACGACAGTCATATCGGTAGGGAGAATTGTTTAGAAATTAGTCTTAACAACCTTAATAAGCTTTAAATGTGTTCAGATCTGTTCCGTATAAACAAAAGAGAGAGAAGTATATATTTATTTTTGGTATGTAATCAACTAAAGTCGATTGAGATATGCTAACCGCCGTTTAAAGCGCCGTGGAAAACTACTCGCTTTCCACGGCGGTTAGCATACCTCAATCGACTTTAGTTGATTACATACCAGTGTTTATCTTCCCCACCGACGCAGACCTACACTAGTTTTTACAGGAACTAGTTGCCTATCATATTTATTGTTGACAGTCGATTCTAATTGTATAAGCTATTAAGCTGTAGATGTAGACAACAACAACAACAACACGTTTATTCGTACAAAACAGAGAATTGCATAAATGATTTTAGAAAAGAGATAGATTAAGACTAAATACGAGGTACATGCAGGTTATCGGAGATAACTTGCGCCATACGAGTCCGATAGCCAAAGTAGATTATTATAACAGGATAATAACTGGTCTACAGATTTTGGTACTAAAATTTAAGGTACAAAAAAATACGCAATACTATAACCCCTACACAATCTGAAATGAAGCAAAGCGAAGGAGAAAAAGAGAGCATGGGAAAAACAATCTAATATTAAAACCGCTGTCATTTGCCCTTGGAACCGAAGGCTAAATTTGCCGTAATTAGTTCTGACTGGATTTATATAGAACGTATTTCTTGAAGCTAATCTTTGTGTTGTAATTGTGCACGTTTCTCAAGTAAATAAAAAAATGTAAAAAGAAGAAGGCAGCTTATTTTTGTGATAATCGTACATAAATAGAGAAAAGTTAAATCAACAAGTTTCAAGACAGCTAAGCGTTTGAACAAGGGACTGGAATGCTCATCAAATAGCCCACTTCCGCGATATGCTTTACTTGGCACGCACAAAGGTTTAAATACGAGGCTCTGTGAAAAGAATAAATTTCATTTAGCACGGGGCCTCGTATTGAAACCTTTGTGCATGCCAAGTAAAGCATATCGCGGAAGTGGGCTATTTGGAAAAGGTGACAATGCGCACAACTCCTTTTTGTAATGTAACAATTGGATTTAGGGTAGTGTTATAAGTATGATCCCACACTGATAGACCATATGTTAAGAAAGGATAAATCAAAGAGTCATTGAATAATGACTCGCGAAGTAACATAATGATGATTTTTTGACAGAATACCTACGCTCCTCTTCTTGGAGGTTAGAATCTATATAAATGCCTAGATATTTAATGCTCTTTTTCTGTTTTATAAATTTCTGATTAATAGATAAATTAATCTTTAAACTAAGTTTTTTGTGTTGGGTGAAAAATAACAAAATTTGTCGTATCGATATTAAGGAATTAAGGTAGGTTGTTACAATGTAGCCACGTATTGATTTAAGATAGGTTGTTGTTAACATAGCTAGAGATTACTTCATGTGCTGGCGTATGGTATTTACGTACGAGTTTGTTTTCAGAAAACAAACGAGCGTGTGTAAATACCATACCATCTTGTAATTTGTTTATTATATGCATACTGACATTTTTCTCCAATATCAAACAGGCTTTATTTACGTCTTGTCATTGAACGCGTAGATCTCTATTTTTTTTGCATTTTGTATCCGACTGAACGCAGACTAAACTTTATGCTCGCTACAATCAAAATGGACCGAAAATCTTACTTTGTAAACTGACATAAGCTTGAAATAGTTCTTCAACATCAATTTGGAACTGTCTTTGATTCAACAAATAAAGTTTGTAAGTTTACATCATCAAGTGCATCTGTTTTTTCAGTGTATCTGTTTCTTCAGTTTTTTCGACAGTTTGTGTGAAACGTAGTCCCGCATGTTGTTGTGTTGAGAAAATGACGTCGCGTCCGATGAAAATTAGCTGGACCGGGTTCGAGTAATGGCGGACATAAAAACTCAAGATTCGGACCCCCAAAAATAAGACTTCCCGTCGTCATATCAAAACTTTACTTTACAAATACGCAAAAATATCACTATCTCAAATTTTGATCGTGGTGGCACTTTAAACATACCTAAGCTACGGTACTTTCCAAAATAGCTGTGAAAAACGTTGCAAATATATATAAGAAATTTTCTAGATTATTGTTGTCTACTCGTGCTCGTTTTTCTTATAGCCGAGCTGCCGCGGGTGCCGCAGGTGCGGCGAGGGAATACGATACATAAACGATGAGCAAAAATTGAACGACTTCCGGTTTTCCTCGCGCCCAAATCCCGGCACCCAACGCGCGACGTGCCTGAAAATGTGCTGTACATGCGCGCGCACTGCTAAAATCAGGCTGCCGGGATTGACATTCTCGTTCCCAGTGCCTCCTCAACTAACTGAAAAATCAGAGGCTCTGGTAAGACACGAAACAGGCTCTAATTTGATTGGCTAGCCAAATCGGCTGCGCGATGAAGAAAAAAATGAACAGGTGCTGCGCACAGCGCTTTTCTTCCGGTTCACTTAGTGGATAAATCACTTCCGTTGTAAACATAACAAGTAAAATAAGGCATTTTTTGAGGTGTTCTTTCAATAAAAGTAAAATAATCAAAAGAATAAATATTCATATGTGAAAATAATGAAGAATGAAGTGATGTGCCTTTTAAAAGAACATGATTAAACAGATTAATTAATTAATAAACATTCATATATGTAATGTATGGTGGCAAAAGCCGAAAGGTAATTAAAATCTCCCTTCGATCGACTATAACACAATAATGGCGGATGCTACGCCAAAAAAGTCAGCAGAAAAGCTTTTCGATCGAAATACATGTATTTGCTGCAACGCCGTAATATCGTATAAGAATCACCCAGTGATTTTAAACAGCGACCTAAGGAAAAGTTTGGGTTCTTATCTAAGCCATCCGTTCATTTTCTGGGAAGAATCCTACCCTATACAAAAATATGCTGTCCGTGCAAACGCTCTCTTGAAACTGCCGAAAAATTCCGTGAGATGGTTCAGCAATCGCATGAACATCAAACCGCGGCGATCCAAAATTCCAGGCTAAAACGAGGTCGAAAGCAAAATTATAGCTCAAAAACACATTCCGCGCCGAGTGCACCGAGCGCTATAGCCCTTGCTAACCTACAACAGGTACATAGGGCTATTCTTCCTCGACCATCAGCCCTGCAGTCTAATCCAGCAGCTGAACATCAGCATGTTCTGTGCACTCCTCGATAATGGCGTTGAGAGGAGATATGACGACCACGATTGAGTTGGATGAACCTTGAAGAGCATTAAACTCAAACGGTAAACTTTGGCAAATTAACGATTTACCATAACCGGTCGGAAGGACACAGAAACAGTCCTTCTTATCGATACTAATTACCCGAATAGCTTCCAAGTGTTTAGTTTTTAAAGAAAACTGTATTTTAAGCTTTGCAAGGGCGAACTGGATAGCTTCCATGAGGACCGCCATTGCTTTAGTTAGCAAATCGGAAATGAGTTCTACGAGCATGCGCAGTTTCAATGTCATAGAATCTACGACATCCGGTTTCGTGTCTTACCAGAGCCTCTGATTTTTCAGTTAGTTGAAGAGGCACTGGGAACGAGAATGCCGGGATTGAAACCTTGGCCCAAGGAGGATTGGAAGGCCTTTCCAAACTGTCACTTGGCCAGATCATTCTGCCTCAGGCGAGATCATTCTGCGTTGAATGTCTTGGAGATCGCACCACGGCAATAATAGCAAATAAAATTGTAAGCGACTTCTAAAAAGGAAGGGCGCGCTGATGCCTGGTAATATGGGCAAACATTTCTTGCAACTTGTCTCGCAACAATGTTGCGTACGCGTTGCGAGTTGAAACGCAATGTTGCACGTATTACCACCCAGTCGAGCAACCTGATACGCAACAAGTTTCCATGCTGCAGGTTGCAGCAACACGTTGCATAAAGTAGAAGTGATTTCTACTTTTTGCAACACATGTTGGTTTTGTTGCTCGTATTACCACCTGGCGCTGCAACTTGTCGCCCAACAACGGCCACCATCTTGTTTCAACAAACAGTTAGTACAAGCCAATCACAGAGCTGGATTCACTCATGCTTACCGCAACTTGCAACACGAAAATTTGTTGTGTGACAAGTTGCTCGAGTGGGTGGTAATACGTGCAACATCGCGCTTCAACTTGCAACGCAACATTGTTGCGAGGCAAGTTGCAAGAAATTGTTGCCCGTATTACTCGAGCTTTAGTCCAGTTTTAATTGCCATTCTTCTTGTGTGCAGAATACAACTGAAACAAAAGACAACAAGGCGGCTTCTTTTTATCTAAGGGCCCGTACGCAATCGGGCAGACGAAGTTTGTTTGTCACTACCAAAAGCAATGACAATTTTTGTCTCTACCAAATTCTTGGTGAACGTGTCTGCACTAAAAACAAACAAACTATTGGCAAGACCACAAACGCCAATCACAATGAATATTTGCGGTGAAATGGAACATAAGTATTGGCATTTTCGCGGTCTTTTGCCTGAATTAATTATTAAATTTATTTGATTGACATTTGCTACCGAAATAAATAGGCGAAAATTGACAAAGATGTCAGTTTTGACGTTTGACACAGTCTGAGGGAAGACGACGGCGCGTTTGAAGTTTGGTAGTGTTTGACAAAATATTGTCGATTTCAAAACCAGCGTACGCACTTGGAAAATGGATTTTATGAGGAATAATTTTGCAAAGTTCATAAAAATTCGCCTAGTGCGTACGGCCCTAATTGGGGCATGGGGCTTACTCGTGCGCACATAAACAACATCTGTTACTTCATGTAGGTCACTAAAATTCTAGTAAGATTTAGAAAATAAAAGTTTGAAACATTAATATTTACTCAGTTAAGTTAATTTTTATAGACGTTCAATTTCCAATTCCTTTGCGACATTTTCAACTTAGCAATTACCTGTTAGGGCTTGGGTACTCTGTTAGTTTAAAACTCACACTGCGTCGTACTCGCGTTGGTAAAAATGTAAAACAAAATAAAATAAATATTGACTGTTAAAGATATAAACATGTTAGTAGTAGGAGAGGCACTGAATTAAGCCCCCCCCCCCCTTAAATGAAGTGGTTTCTCATTATCTATTGTTTTTCCGCATGAACAAAATGCGGCGCTCTCATGAATAAAGTGTGGCGCTCTCATGAATAAAGTGTGGCGGTCTCATGAATAAAGTGTGGCGCTATCATGAATAAAAGGAAGGTGAATAAATTATCTATTGGCTGGAGCTCGTGAATAGAGTGCTGAGGAATCTAATGACGGCATTGAAATGTCTATTATTCTCCTTACACCTATTACCTTCACTATCTCTCGTAACGTAGTTCTGAGATCAGAATATTTATAAACCTTTACAGTAAATCCACTATGACTGATAAGAGCAACTTTGTTATTGTCCTTAGGGATTAACGATAACTGAAGAGCCATCACTACAGTTTGAAAGAAACAATAGTCATATTGTTTTGAAGAAAACTCTTGAGATGCAAATTCTTCTCTAAAACTGAACTATAATTACCATACGAATAAAAACAAGTTCGTTTTCCCTATGAGATCGCAGCAGTTGACTTTGAGGTAAATATTTTTGGATTGTATTTAGACCACAATCTTTTTGTTTGTGTGCATGTTTTGAGAGTGTTTTATCTTTATAGACCATGCCGGAAATTCCCGCCGAAATGTTTGAGTCCTGGACTGACTGGGAAACAGAGTTGGAAACGGAGGTAAGTGCTATGAAATGTATACAAGTTGTCCGAGATTGAAGCCAACGCCCGCCGCCCGTCAACGCCCTCCTCCCTCCTCCTCCCTCCTCCTCCACCTCCACTTCCCTCCTCCTCCTCCCTCATTGCTACCCCAAAGCTTCCTTATGTTACATAATATATCTGGACAACCGAAAGTGTAACATAAGTAAGCCTCGAGGAAGCGATGAGGGAGGAGGAGGAGGGAGGAGGAGGAGGAGGAGGGAGGAGGAGGGAGGAGGGAGGAGGAGGGAGGAGGAGGGAGGAGGAGGAGGGGGAGGGAGGAGGAGGGGGCGGCGGGCGTTGCGGGCGGCAGGCGTTGGCGGGCGTTCAGGGTGGCAGCAGAACTGTTAGCATAAATAGGCGTTTTGTCTGTTGGGCTTCTGGGGTGGCCTCCTAAGAGAAAATAATACAGAGAACGTGGTAAGAATAATACGGTGTATGAACAGAACTAGACCATCGAGCACTCTACATTTTAGTCTCTTGCCTTCCTCATGCAAATTGTCAATCCACAACTAGTAAGGAAATTGTAGTTGAGAAATACATAACAAAAATTACGCGAGCCTTCAAGCAGACTTGGCTACAGAGCCCCTAACATTTTTTTACCGACCGACCCACTACCATCATGAGACAGAGGGCGTGGCCGGTAACAAAACGAGCAGTGGACTGGGACCGAGTTATCAGAATTACTCTAATTCTAAAATGAAGTTGATCACTTGATAAAACATGTTGAAATTAGCATGTGTGCCAAGTTTGACGTGATTCAAGTGAATCTTGTCTGAATTATAAGCAATTGAAATTTATTTGTCCCTCCAAAATTTTACAATGAATGTATAGTTAACAAATCGCACACATTTTGCCATTGTCTGTACTCGTATTGATCATAGAAATGACGCCATAAAATGTTCAAAACTCAAGTGGAACAACGAGCGTAGCACTTATAGCTTCAAATGAGTGCGTAATAAACTGCTTTCGAGTCGAAAAAGGCCATTGAAAGTCAAAACGTAAACACTTCTAATTACCGTTTCTTAGACAAATGGCAATTTGATTCACCGATTAACTTCTGTAATTGATGGAATGCATGTGAAATCCTTTCAGGTTTTTTTTTCTGGATCAGAAAAGTTATTGTTATATAATTCAAAACTTCTGAGCTCTGAGAGAACTAGTCTAGTCACAAAGTCTGACTACAAGTACAAATTCGCCGAAACTTTCTCCACTCATTCAAAAAAGAAAATAAATCAAATTGTAAATGTTGAAAAATAAATAACAAGGTTGAGGGAGAGCGGGGAATTTTAAACTTGCAACATATGTCGCGACACGGGTTGTACATTTCATTTGAGCCGTCTGAGACCCAACACTCCTTCGAAAAGCACTATTGAATGTTTAAATATTGATAGTTCGGAAGAAAGAGGAGATTTGAATAGCGAAGCTCGAGTAGTTGGAGGGGGAGCAGCTTGCAGCACCATCGTGCTGTCGGTACTTTGCCGAACTTGTCTTCTGCCGAGCCGTAGCGTGATATATAGTTGGTGTGACATGACAACAGTTCACCACACGGTTCACCAATCTATTCGATAATGCTGATCGAAGCCACGGGAAATTATCTCTTAAACCAATTTACATCGCTAACAGATCCGGTATATTTTACATTTCTGTATTATTAATGCCTCTAGCAAACGTTTTCGCGCACTGTAATAATAATAATAATAATAATAATAATAATAATAGACTTTATTATCCACATAAATATTTCAGTTTACACTGTGCAACTAATAATAGCAATAATAATATAATACTTTACTAGATACTAATTATAATATCTATGCAATAAATAATACTAATAATGACCTTAAAAATATATATATCTCTGTATCAACGTACATAGAACAATCATGAGTAATGTTTCCAGTAGATTGACTTAAACTCCTTCACACTGCGAGCAGATTTAACCTCAGGATGAAGACTGTTGAACAGCATAGCAGCGGAATGGGCAAACGACCTATGGCCAGATTTAGATGTAATTTTACTAATATGGATATTGTCTCTCCCCCTAGTATTATAATTATGTACTGATGAGTTTCTCTTTACAATACTTGAGAGATATGATGGGAAAAGGCCATGCAGGCACTTATAAGCAGCAATACATTTGTGGAAAGACCAACGATCACGAATAGGTATCCAACCTAGCTGTCTAAACAGTTCTGCTGTACGTTCATCTCGTATTTTCTTCTGTAGGATAATACGGGCACCTCTCTTGTGGAGGCTAACAAGTCGTTCCAAACATATTTGGTCAGCATTAGACCAAATGACATTACAATACTCAAAAACTGGCTGGACAAGGGTGCCATACAACTGTTTACATGTATCAACTTCAAGATATTTCCTAATCCGTGCCAGAAATCCTAATCTACTACTAATCTTCTTTGCTACATTATCTACATGTATGTGGTCATGCCAGCTCAAGGACGGATCTAATGTAACACCCAGATACTTCATTACAGATACAGTCTCAATCGGTAATTCAGATATAGTTAAAGGCAGTGCTGAACTAGACATAGTAGTGGTAGCCAGGCGTTTGCTAGTTCCAAAAAGCATGAACTTAGTTTTCTTTACATTAAGTACAAGGTCATTCGCAGTGAACCATGCATTGAGGCTATTTAACTCAGCTTGAAGGGTAGACACTAAAGACTGAATGTCCTTACTAGCAAAAAATAAAGCTGTGTCATCTGCATAGAGAATCACTTTGCAGTTTTTTACATTATCAGCCAGATCATTGATAAAAATAATAAACAAAAGAGGTCCCAGTACAGAGGCTGTGGTACACCCATTGATAGATCCATAGCGTCAGATGTAGCTCCATTAATAGCTACTACTTGGGATCTGTTTGAGAGATAATCCCTAAACCAATCCAGAGCTGCGCCCTTCACTCCAACGGTTGTCAGTTTATCCAACAGAACTGTGTGGTTAACCAAGTCAAAAGTCTTTTTCAAGTCCAAAAAGACTGCCCCAGTAAGGTTACCCTTATCTATGTTCATCAGCAGATAGTCGCTGAGGTCTAACAATGCTGTGGAGGTAGAATGCCCTGGGCGGAAACCAGACTGGGATGTTAACAACAGCCCGTTATCCACAAGGTGGTCGTACTGTTGTTTATGTACTGCCTGTTCAAATATCTTCATAACTGCAGGTATGACTGATATTGGACGGAAGTTGTTTGGATCTTCGAGGCCACCGTCTTTATGTATTGGCGTCACCTGAGCGGCCTTCCAAGCTGATGGAATATGGTTAGACTGTAGCGACAGGTTAAAGATCTTAGTCAGTCGGGGAGCTATGACATCAGCACCATACTTCAACAGGCGAGTAGGTATAGACATCCCAGAAGCCTTCTTGACACGTAAGCCTGTTAGAGCTTTACGCACAAAGTTCACCGAAATGTTCGAAAAGGTGAATCCCTCAATCCCATTGGCAGATGAAGTATGGCTCACAGCAGCAAGAGGTGGTGAGAACAGAGCTTGGTTCAAACGTTTACCAATTGTAGTGAAGAAGGTGTTAAAGCAATTTGCAATTCCTTTGTTATCCGTGATAGTAACATCATCAAGACAGATTTCATGTATGGACGTGGAATTCTTTCTGGGAATCACTTTGCGCAAGGTCGACCAGAGTTTGGAAGGTGTATCACTGTTGTCCGATAATAGAGTATTAAAGTAACTTTTCTTTGATGACACAATAAGCTTAGTTACTTTATTTCTCAAACCTCTAAACAGAGTCCAATCCTGGTCAATTTTAGATCTTTTCGTCTTGCGCTTAGCATTATCTCTAGCCCTCATAGCAGATCTAACCTCATCAGTCATCCATGGAGGTTGAGACCCTCTAACACGGATTAAATGAGCATGCAGGGGCATGCTTAGTTGTGATTTCCTTTAGCATTAGATCCATTACATTCCAGGCGTCATCCGGGGAATCAAATCACTGTAACACGTTTCTAATGGTGAACCGTAGTTTGAAAGAAAAATTAAGTATGTTTTTTTATTGCAGCGGTTCACCATGCGAACAGTATCACAGTTCGCGAAACCGTTTGCTAGAGGCATTAATAATACAGAAATGTAAAATATACCGGATCTGTTAGCGATGTAAATTAGTTTAAGAGAGAATTTCCCAAGACTTTGGTCAGCATTAGTCGAATAGATTGGTGAACCGTGTGGTGATCCGTAGTCACGTGACAGAATGGTAACCTGTTCTTTTAGTAAACCATTTTTTTCTCTCCTCCCAAGCCTTAATTAAGTCAGGGTAAGTCTCTGCTGGGAACAGTTTGCCAGGATTTCTTTACAGTAATCGTTTGTTTAAGTTCACTTTAATTTCGAAATTACTCCTTTATTCGGCCGCGGTGTTTAGGAAGATTTCTTCTTTGGCAAAACCTCATTTCGTATTCTACTTACACTTGCTTGCGATATGTTGCACATTTCGCTACTTTACGATTGGACAGCCCTTGAACACGGCATAAAAGTAATGCAACGCGACCCCGTGTCACACTGCCGATAGCAGAAAACCATTATTTGTCCCAGTATCGAGTAATTGTTTTTTTTCTCAACACAAATGTATATTTCTAAAATAGTAGAGTCTTTTAGCTACGTACATGGGATATTTATATCACTGTAAAACTGCAAATAGAGAGGTTTCGCAGGCGTTATTCACTAGTACGTAGCGTTTACGTGAACTCTTATCGCTGCTTTTCACGGCATGACTGCTAACATTAATAGCTTGTCAATCAACACCCGCACCACTTAATAGCATAGACAATTGCGGACACGAGTGTTGAGACACTTTCTCCTCTTCCTTCCCAATGTTGGGTAGAACGATTGGGCCTCAGTGTTGAGTCCCAACATTGAGGGAGGGGAGGAGGAGGAAAAAGACCGCACGGTTTTTTCTGGAGTGTCCCAACAACTCATGTCCGTAATTGTAGCTAAAGAATAACAATTTTATCGAGGACCGAGAGCTGTTATTTACCGGAAACACACTCGATATTTTTTTTCCATTTTTGTTTATATTCCCGCCACCGCCAAGACAAAACTTAAAAGTCAGATTCAACCAATCACACTGAGTTACGAATAAACTGGTTACCAGGTTCTTACAGGCTAATCGAGAGCAATATGGCGGATGAAAGTTCAGAGACGGCCGTACGGGTTTCGTTTTGATGCCTTCTTTCGTGTTGTGGTAGTGTACAGATACCTGAAAATCACTCAAATTTAACCTCACTGGGAAGCTGTTACTCGATTCCATCGTTACAAATTAAGAAACGCTTATGCCTATTCTCCAAAGTTGAACAAAGCAACCATCAGTGTGGGTAATGAAGGAAATTACAGTGAACATGGAGGCCAAAACACACGGTTAGTGCATAATTCGAATAAGCTCAGGGAGCCAGAATTATTCGCTTCAACTCAATTACATGCAATTTTACAGTCAATAACATGTTATAAAATACGATGCAAAGGATACATTTGAAGGTTTATTGTAATCCTGTTTCTCAAGTGGACTCCACACACAAACTTCCATCAGTACAAAGCACTGTAAAATTCTGAGCAATACAATGTCTATTTACGGTCGTAATTTGATGCCTAGTGCGCACGCGTGGGATCGATTTCTGACAATGTCATAAAACCTGCAGAATAGAAAGGTCTTGTTCTTGGAATCTTTCTTTTGGCTTAGTGAACTGATGAAAGGTTAGATTAAAAAAAGGAGTTTGATTCTGTTTTAGTGTCAGTGTTTTTTCTTGTTTCTCTTGTTAAGGTCATCGTTCACAAAAAGGAAAAGGCAGATTAACGTATTGAATCATCTGAGAAAAGCGTTGACTGTCTGATAATACGTGTTCGCTAGCGCTTTTACCGGCGTCGTATGAAACAGCTGAATAGCATGTTGCTTTTCTCTCGTTCCTGACGACAGTCATATCGGTAGGGAGAATTGTTTAGAAATTAGTCTTAACAACCTTAATAAGCTTTAAATGTGTTCAGATCTGTTCCGTATAAACAAAAGAGAGAGAAGTATATATTTATTTTTGGTATGTAATCAACTAAAGTCGATTGAGATATGCTAACCGCCGTTTAAAGCGCCGTGGAAAACTACTCGCTTTCCACGGCGGTTAGCATACCTCAATCGACTTTAGTTGATTACATACCAGTGTTTATCTTCCCCGCCGACGCAGACCTACACTAGTTTTTACAGGAACTAGTTGCCTATCATATTTATTGTTGACAGTCGATTCTAATTGTATAAGCTATTAAGCTGTAGATGTAGACAACAACAACACGTTTATTCGTACAAAACAGAGAATTGCATAAATGATTTTAGAAAAGAGATAGATTAAGACTAAATACGAGGTACATGCAGGTTATCGGAGATAACTTGCGCCATACGAGTCCGATAGCCAAAGTAGATTATTATAACAGGATAATAACTGGTCTACAGATTTTGGTACTAAAATTTAAGGTACAAAAAAATACGCAATACTATAACCCCTACACAATCTGAAATGAAGCAAAGCGAAGGAGAAAAAGAGAGCATGGGAAAAACAATCTAATATTAAAACCGCTGTCATTTGCCCTTGGAACCGAAGGCTAAATTTGCCGTAATTAGTTCTGACTGGATTTATATAGAACGTATTTCTTGAAGCTAATCTTTGTGTTGTAATTGTGCACGTTTCTCAAGTAAATAAAAAAATGTAAAAAGAAGAAGGCAGCTTATTTTTGTGATAATCGTACATAAATAGAGAAAAGTTAAATCAACAAGTTTCAAGACAGCTAAGCGTTTGAACAAGGGACTGGAATGCTCATCAAATAGCCCACTTCCGCGATATGCTTTACTTGGCACGCACAAAGGTTTAAATACGAGGCTCTGTGAAAAGAATAAATTTCATTTAGCACGGGGCCTCGTATTGAAACCTTTGTGCATGCCAAGTAAAGCATATCGCGGAAGTGGGCTATTTGGAAAAGATGACAATGCGCACAACTCCTTTTTGTAATGTAACAATTGGATTTAGGGTAGTGTTATAAGTATGATCCCACACTGATAGACCATATGTTAAGAAAGGATAAATCAAAGAGTCATTGAATAATGACTCGCGAATTAACATAATGATGATTTTTTGACAGAATACCTACGCTCCTCTTCTTGGAGGTTAGAATCTATATAAATGCCTAGATATTTAATGCTCTTTTTCTGTTTTATAAATTTCTGATTAATAGACAAATTAATCTTTAAACTAAGTTTTTTGTGTTGGGTGAAAAATAACAAAATTTGTCGTATCGATATTAAGGAATTAAGGTAGGTTGTTACAATGTAGCCACGTATTGATTTAAGATAGGTTGTTGTTAACATAGCTAGAGATTACTTCATGTGCTGGCGTATGGTATTTACGCACGAGTTTGTTTTCAGAAAACAAACGAGCGTGTGTAAATACCATACCATCTTGTAATTTGTTTATTATATGCATACTGACATTTTTCTCCAATATCAAACAGGCTTTATTTACGTCTTGTCATTGAACGCGTAGATCTCTATTTGTTTTGCATTTTGTATCCGACTGAACGCAGACTAAAATTTATGCTCGCTACAATCAAAATGGACCGAAAATCTTACTTTGTAAACTGACATAAGCTTGAAATAGTTCTTCAACATCAATTTGGAACTGTCTTTGATTCAACAAATAAAGTTTGTAAGTTAACATCATCAAGTGCATCTGTTTTTTCAGTGTATCTGTTTCTTCATTTTTTTCGACAGTTTGTGTGAAACGTAGTCCCGCATGTTGTTGTGTTGAGAAAATGACGTCGCGTTCGATGAAAATTAGCTGGACCGGGTTCGAGTAATGGCGGACATAAAAACTCAAGATTCGGACCCCCAAAAATAAGACTTCCCGTCGTCATATCAAAACTTTACTTTACAAATACGCAAAAATATCACTATCTCAAATGTTGATCGTGGTGGCACTTTAAACATACCTAATCTACGGTACTTTCCAAAATAGCTGTGAAAAACGTTGCAAAATATATAAGAAATTTTCTAGATTATTGTTGTCTACTCGTGCTCGTTTTTCTTATAGCCGAGCTGCCGCGGGTGCCGCAGGTGCGGCGAGGGAATACGATACATAAACGATGAGAGCAAAAATTGAACGACTTCCGGTTTTCCTCGCGCCCAAATCCCGGCACCCAACGCGCGACGTGCCTGAAAATGTGCTGTACATGTGCGCGCACTGCTAAAATCAGGCTGCCGGGATTGACATTCTCGTTCCCAGTGCCTCCTCAACTAACTGAAAAATCAGAGGCTCTGGTAAGACACGAAACAGGCTCTAATTTGATTGGCTAGCCAAATCGGCTGCGCGATGAAGAAAAAATTGAACAGGTGCTGCGCACAGCGCTTTTCTTCCGGTTCACTTAGTAGATAAATCACTTCCGTTGTAAACATAACAAGTAAAATAAGGCATTTTTTGAGGTGTTCTTTCAATAAAAGTAAAATAATCAAAAGAATAAATATTCATATGTGAAAATAATAAAGAATGAAGTGATGTGCCTTTTAAAAGAACATGATTAAACAGATTAATTAATTAATAAACATTCATATATGTAATGTATGGTGGCAAAAGCCGAAAGGTAATTAAAATCTCCCTTCGATCGACTATAACACAATAATGGCGGATGCTACGCCAAAAAAGTCAGCAGAAAAGCTTTTCGATCGAAATACATGTATTTGCTGCAACGCCGTAATATCGTATAAGAATCACCCAGTGATTTTAAACAGCGACCTAAGGAAAAGTTTGGGTTCTTATCTAAGCCATCCGTTCATTTTCTGGAAGAATCCTACCCTATACAAAAATATGCTGTCCGTGCAAACGCTCTCTTGAAACTGCCGAAAAATTCCGTGAGATGGTTCAGCAATCGCATGAACATCAAACCGCGGCGATCCAAAATTCCAGGCTAAAACGAGGTCGAAAGCAAAATTATAGCTCAAAAACACATTCCGCGCCGAGTGCACCGAGCGCTATAGCCCTTGCTAACCTACAACAGGTACATAGGGCTATTCTTCCTCGACCATCAGCCCTGCAGTCTAATCCAGCAGCTGAACATCAGCATGTTCTGTGCACTCCTCGATAATGGCGTTGAGAGGAGATATGACGACCACGATTGAGTTGGATGAACCTTGAAGAGCATTAAACTCAAACGGTAAACTTTGGCAAATTAACGATTTACCATAACCGGTCGGAAGGACACAGAAACAGTCCTTCTTATCGATACTAATTACCCGAATAGCTTCCAAGTGTTTAGTTTTTAAAGAAAACTGTATTTTAAGCTTTGCAAGGGCGAACTGGATAGCTTCCATGAGGACCGCCATTGCTTTAGTTAGCAAATCGGAAATGAGTTCTACGAGCATGCGCAGTTTCAATGTCCTAGAATCTAGGACATCCGGTTTCGTGTCTTACCAGAGCCTCTGATTTTTCAGTTAGTTGAAGAGGCACTGGGAACGAGAATGCCGGGATTGAAACCTTGGCCCAAGGAGGATTGGAAGGCCTTTCCAAACTGTCACTTGGCCAGATCATTCTGCCTCAGGCGAGATCATTCTGCATTGAATGTCTTAGAGATCGCACCACGGCAATAATAGCAAATAAAATTGTAAGCGACTTCTAAAAAGGAAGCGCGCGCTGATGCCTGGTAATATGGGCAAAAATTTCTTGCAACTTGTCTCGCAACAATGTTGCGTACGCGTTGCGAGTTGAAACGCAATGTTGCACGTATTACCACCCAGTCGAGCAACCTGATACGCAACAAGTTTCCATGCTGCAGGTTGCAGCAACACGTTGCATAAAGTAGAAGTGATTTCTACTTTTTGCAACACATGTTGGTTTTGTTGCTCGTATTACCACCTGGCGCTGCAACTTGTCGCGCAACAACGGCCACCATCTTGTTTCAACAAACAGTTAGTACAAGCCAATCACAGAGCTGGATTCACTCATGCTTACCGCAACTTGCAACACGAAAATTTGTTGTGTGACAAGTTGCTCGAGTGGGTGGTAATACGTGCAACATCGCGCTTCAACTTGCAACGCAACATTGTTGCGAGGCAAGTTGCAAGAAATTGTTGCCCGTATTACTCGAACTTTAGTCCAGTTTTAATTGCCATTCTTCTTGTGTGCAGAATACAACTGAAACAAAAGACAACAAGGCGGCTTCTTTTTATCTAAGGGCCCGTACGCAATCGGGCAGACGAAGTTTGTTTGTCACTACCAAAAGCAATGACATTTTTTGTCTCTACCAAATTCTTGGTGAACGTGTCTGCACTAAAAACAAACAAACTATTGGCAAGACCACAAACGCCAATCACAATGAATATTTGCGGTGAAATGGAACATAAGTATTGGCATTTTCGCGGTCTTTTGCCTGAATTAATTATTAAATTTATTTGATTGACATTTGCTACCGAAATAAATAGGCGAAAATTGACAAAGATGTCAGTTTTGACGTTTGACACAGTCTGAGGGAAGACGACGGCGCGTTTGAAGTTTGGTAGTGTTTGACAAAATATTGTCGATTTCAAAACCAGCGTACGCACTTGGAAAATGGATTTTATGAGGAATAATTTTGCAAAGTTCATAAAAATTCGCCTAGTGCGTACGGCCCTAATTGGGGCATGGGACTTACTCGTGCGCACATAAACAACATCTGTTACTTCATGTAGGTCACTAAAATTCTAGTAAGATTTAGAAAATAAAAGTTTGAAACATTAATATTTACTCAGTTAAGTTAATTTTTATAGACGTTCAATTTCCAATTCCTTTGCGACATTTTCAACTTAGCAATTACCTGTTAGGGCTTGGGTACTCTGTTAGTTTAAAACTCACACTGCGTCGTACTCGCGTTGGTAAAAATGTAAAACAAAATAAAATAAATATTGACTGTTAAAGATATAAACATGTTAGTAGTAGGAGAGGCACTGAATTAAGCCCCCCCCCCCCCCCTTAAATGAAGTGGTTTCTCATTATCTATTGTTTTTCCGCATGAACAAAATGCGGCGCTCTCATGAATAAAGTGTGGCGGTCTCATGAATAAAAGGAAGGTGAATAAATTATCTATTGGCTGGAGCTCGTGAACAGAGTGCTGCGGAATCTAATGACGGCATTGACGGCGGAGGATTTTAATTTCAGCTGCACATCAGAACCCCTACAGAACACCTAAAATGTCTATTATTCTCCTTACACCTATTACCTTCACTATCTCTCGTAACGTAGTTCTGAGATCAGAATATTTATAAACCTTTACAGTAAATCCACTATGACTGATAAGAGCAACTTTGTTATTGTCCTTAGGGATTAACGATAACTGAAGAGCCATCACTACAGTTTGAAAGAAACAATAGTCATATTGTTTTGAAGAAAACTCTTGAGATGCAAATTCTTCTCTAAAACTGAACTATAATTACCATACGAATAAAAACAAGTTCGTTTTCCTTATGAGATCGCAGCAGTTGACTTTGAGGTAAATATTTTTGGATTGTATTTAGACCACAATCTTTTTGTTTGTGTGCATGTTTTGAGAGTGTTTTATCTTTATAGACCATGCCGGAAATTCCCGCCGAAATGTTTGAGTCCTGGACTGACTGGGAAACAGAGTTGGAAACGGAGGTAAGTGCTATGAAATGTATACAAGTTGTCCGAGATTGAAGCCAACGCCAGCCGCCCGTCAACGCCCTCCTCCCACCTCCTCCCTCCTCCTCCACCTCCACTTCCCTCCTCCTCCTCCCTCATTGCTACCCCAAAGCTTCCTTATGTTACATAATATATCTGGACAACCGAAAGTGTAACATAAGTAAGCCTCGAGGTAGCGATGAGGTAGGAGGAGGAGGGAGGAGGAGGAGGGAGGAGGAGGAGGGAGGAGGAGGAGGGAGGAGGAGGGAGGAGGGAGGAGGAGGAGGAGGGAGGAGGAGGGAGGAGGAGGAGGGGGAGAGAGGAGGAGGGGGCGGCGGGCGTTGCGGGCGGCAGGCGTTGGCGGGCGTTCAGGGTGGCAGCAGAACTGTTAGCATAAATAGGCGTTTTGTCTGTTGGGCTTCTGGGGTGGCCTCCTAAGAGAAAATAATACAGAGAACGTGGTAAGAATAATACGGTGTATGAACAGAACTAGACCATCGAATTACTTACCGAGTCACTCCAGGGCTCGAATATCTCGGGTGGAATATCCTGGACTTCGACCAAATGATTCTCAATGGATAGAAAATAATTCAAATAAATTTATAGCTTCAATCTCGGACAACTTGTATAAATTTCATAGCACTTACCTCCGTTTCCAACTGTGTTTCTCAGTCCAGGACTCAAACATTTCGGCGGGAATTTCCGGCATAGTCTATAAAGATAAAAACACCTGCACACAAACAAAAAGATTGTGGTCTAAATACATCCAAAAATATTTACCTCAAAGTCAACTGCTGCGATCTCATAAGGAAAACGAACTGTAAATTGGTGTTTTTGTGATTGGATAAACTTTGTTTAATCTATCTGGTGGCTTGTTTTTATTCGTATGGTAATTATTGTTCAGTTTTAGAGAAGAATCTGAAGAGTTTTCTTCAAAACAATAGGACTATTGTTTCTATCAAACTGTACTGATGGCTCTTCAGTTATCGTTAATCCCTAAGGACAATAACAAAGTTGCTCTTATCAGTCATAGTGGATTTACTGTAAAGGTTTATAAATATTCTGATCTCAGAACTACGTTACGAGAGATAGCGAAGGTAATAACTGTAAGGAGAATAAGATACATTTTAGGTGTTCTGTAGGGGTTCTGATGTGCAGCTGAAATTAAAATCCTCCGCCGTCTATGCCGTCATTAGATTCCGCAGCACTTTATTCACGAGCCTCAGCCAATAGATAATTTATTCACCTTCCTTTTATTCATGATAGCGCCACACTTTATTCATGAGAGCGCCGCATTTTGTTCATGCGGAAAGACAATAGATAATGAGAAACCACTTAATTTAATGAGATTCCACTTCAATTTCCACTTCATTTTATTCATGAGTCCAAGACAATAGAACCGTGACGTCATTTAATTAATGAGAGCGCCTTAAAAATCAGTATAACACCCTAAAAATTAGCATAACACCCTAAAAAGGGGGCTTAATTCGGTGCCTCTCCTACTACTCATGTTATTCGTGACTAAATATGGTAACCTTCTGTTCTCATCTTTTACCTAATCACGTGATACAAAGAGTGTTTTACTTAAAGTGCCCCTAAACCCTTTTGCAATATTTATATATATGAAACTTTGAAAGGCTTTGAATACTTCTGCGAAGAAATTTGTGGCTTACAGAGAATACACTATGTTCTATGCTTGTTTGAAATGGTGAAAATGTGACCTCTCCTGACCCATGACCTGGTAAGAAAAAGACTGGGTCGATTCCCTATCTTACGTCATCCAATTCATTCGACTTTGCAATAACTTGAATAAATATTTAGCATTTTGTCTAAAATAGCTGTTTTCTTTACTAAAATCTCACAGACTGTGTATATTCTCTATATATCGATGCTGTTGTGATAGAAAGGCGACATGGACAATAATGCATTAATGAGGTGACGTAAGATAGGAAATCGACCCAGGCTTTTTCTTACACGGTAATGGGTCAGGAGAGGTCACATTTTCACCATTTCAAACAAGCCTAGAACATAGTGTATTCTCTGTAAGCCATACATTCCTTCGCAGAAGTACTCAAAACCTTTCAAAGTTTCATATATATAAAAATTGCAAAAGGGTTTAGGGGCACTTTAAGTCAGTATGCACCTGTCATTTATAAACACCCCAGCAAGCAACGATTGCAAACGTGAGTAACTGGAGTAAACTCCAAAAATATTTTTTTATATCGTGGCTTTTGTTTTACTTATGTTTCTTAATATACATTCGCTCGCGCGAAATGTTGTTAAATAGCTGAAGAATAGCAGTGATGAACGGGAAAACTGTTATTTTCATCAACCTTACAACATGACAACGCAAATAAGAAATGACCAAGTAGGAAAAGTACTTCCACTACTTGCATGCTTGCTCGTGCCCAACTAGTTTCAAACTAGCCTTTCTTAACTAAACAACCTGTTCGAGGCAGTTTTAACCTTGTGTAACTAAACACATTCAGGTACAAGTACTATTCTGTAGAGGTTACGGTTATAACCTAGAGGGAAACTTAAACAAGTTTTATATGTTTAGTATATATATTTGGCCTGGCATACCACTCGCTCTATTATTTCTTTCTATACTTATTATTTATTTCTACTTTGGTACTCTGGAACCAACGTTAACTTCTTATGAATATTCTGGTCTACAAAATAGCGCGTGTACAGTCTTAAGAAGTTAAAGAGCTAATTGCTACGTGGTCCTATGTTTAAGATTAATTTGGTGGATCGTAGTTCATTAGTTCACGTTGAAATCGAGACAGCACAGTGACAGTAATCGCATGATAGATTTGACGGCAATTTATACGTTTCAGGCGTGCACCAATCGTCTATCGATACTCGAGTCGGTCCGGAAAACTGTTTCAACATTGCTTCCAAATCGGTGCAACATTTGTTGAAACCAATCTCTCCAACGTGTTTTAACATCTTTCAACAATTCTTAACAATCTTTACAGGCCATTTCAAACGGTTTCAACACATCGCTTTCAACATTAGTGCAGTACCGATTTTGAATAAATGTTGAAAGCTTTAGTATATATGACGATCTTACACGGCCGACCATTCTGTTACGGAGTATTTTTTGCGTATGTCCAATACCTTACAGCTTTATTCAGTCTTCGAGCTTCTTCGGGCGTTCGCTTATGCGGGGTGACCGGGTTGCACTTCACATGACTCATCCTCATCTCTCTTCTAGTCTCACCCCTTTCTCTTCCAGACTGACATTTTAGACTTTCTCTCCTATTTCTAGACTGACTTTCTAGCCACAAGTTAGCTCTATTTAAGCACATATCTAGGTGTTCTGATAGACCGGATGATAATAGTTTTAATGCAAAACGCCTGATCAGTTTTATCACCAATAGTTTGTGGTTAGTAATCTACAAATCTACAAGGGCGCGGTAGAGCGACCCGTGATAAAAACACCTATACAACTAAGAACGTGACTGAACTAAAATATCAAAACGGCTGTGGTATAGCGAATCGAAGTCGTGCATTTCAGTTTGAACGTCGCTGATCACAGATGGGGAAGCGCTAAAATGCTGTTTGAAAAGGACTGAACAAAGTGCGTCTGTTTATTGCTGTATGCTATTCTGCTGTTGAGCCTGCGTGGCGCAATGGTTATTATACGCGCTTTGTCTCGTTGGTATCTCGCTCTTGCTGTGAGGGTTTTTCTATGGATTCTCCGGTTTTTCTCCCTATTTAGAAACCCAACACGCTAAATTCTAATTCGGTCTGTGGTTTGCCGGGTCCTGACTTTGTTCAGCCGCTATGGTTGTTTCAGGTTCCCGTTTAAAATTCAGTCTAAAAAAATTGTTGTTCTATTCTCATACTTGTCACTATGGAGTCCACTGCCGAGAGTTTTGATAATTTGAAGTTTTGTTAGCAGCTATTTAGTCACATTAATTTTGTATAAAGCATAGCGACTTTATATATATTCTACTTGAGATCAAGACTTTGTATTATTAATATTTTATTAAATGAGACAAAATGAATAATTAGTATTTAGGATAGACCGAATCCCACAGTGGGTGGTTTTGCAAGTCGGAAAGTTGTTGAGGCATAAAAAATTTGGCTTTGTGAAATTCTTCAGACTATTTGACTCTGCTGTTTGGAAAACATATTCGCATTAAATCCTACTAAACTTCACTTCAACAAAAACGATATTAAAAAATAAACGAAAATTTATCGATAAGATCGAAAGTGGGTTGAAAGTCTAAATTTTCGGCAGAATATTCTATCATGACTGCGATGAAATGAATTTTGGGACGTCTGAAACCGACCTGACCCCTGCGAACATAAACAACACTGTTACTTCTAGTAGGTAGTTAACATTCTAGTAAGCTTTAGAAAAGAAACGTTTGAAACGTTAATATTGACTCAGTCAAGTTAAAATTTTATAGACGTTCAATTTCCAATTCCTTGGCGACTTTTTCAACTTAGCAATTACCTGTTCGGACTAAGGTGCTCTGTTTGTTCAAAACTCACACTGCGTGGACTCACGTTTGGTAAAAATGTAAAACAAAATAAAACAAATATTGCCGGACTAAGATATAAACATGTTACTCGTGACAAAATATGGTAAACTTCTGTTCTCCTCTTTTACCTGATCACGTGATATAACGAGTATACACCTGTCATTTATAAACATTCGCCTCGTCAAAGACCCCCAGCAAGCAACGATCGCAAACGTGATTAACTGTAGGAAACTCCCAAAAATTGTTTTAATATCTTGCCTTCTGTTTTACTTATGTTTCTTTATGTACATTCTCTTGTGCGAAATGTTGTTAAATAGTTGTAGAATAGCAGTGATGAGAGAGGAAACTGTTATTTTCATCAACCTTACAGCATTGATAACGTAAAAAAGAAATGCCCAAGTAGGAAATATACTTCCTCTACTTGATGTCATTTATACTCCATTCACAGCAAGTTTAAAAACTGTTTAATTAAACAAGGTTAAAATATTATATGTTACTACAGCAATTTGTAACGCTATTTAGCTCGAATTGCCCTCATGGTTAATCTAAGCAGCGTTTACTTCATCTAAATGACGAATTGTTCAAGCAAGCAACCGTGAACTGTTTTCACCTTCTTAACATTTTGTCACGATCTATCATATTGTAATCTATTTTATGACAGCTCAGTATCAAGTTCAAAAATACACGCCAATGTAAATTTTCTTCATTGTACCTGAAGAAGGCTGGTGTGGCCAGCCGAAATATTGTACCACTAATTTCAAAATTCTACGTTGTATCGGTCTTTGCTTCTTCATAGTTACTCCATCTAAGTCTTAAGTATTATTAGCAGCAGATTATTTACTTTCCTATATTTTGTTAGTTTCTGTATTCTTCTTTGTAAACATAAATGTATGAGTATAAATAAAAGCTGGATTGATTGATTGACACTTTTTGTATCTGCTGTTTGGTAAACATTTCAACAAAAACGACAATCAAAAATAATAGAATATCGCTACAAATATCTTCCGAATAAGCGCCCTGAAGTCTGAATCTTCGGCAGAATTCGGGTGGTTGTCATCGTCATCTGACTCGCGATCGCAAAATTGGTTTGCATTGATAAAATCAAATAAAACATCTTGTTCATTGTAGAACTACCAAAAATACACTTAACCCAAATTTTGGAACATTAGATTATTTCGTAACGGATCTGTGGGCCAATGAATGTATACGTCCATTTTACTGCACTTTGTATGCGGCCGTCATTTTTGTGTCCCTCTCTGGGTCGCCAAAAACATGGAACATAAAACGAAAATAAAATTAAGCTTAATTTCCCATCATTGGGTTTTACTTCAAAACTCTTTGAATGTAACTTTTAAAGATTTATCGAGTTAAAAAAATAATTGACACAATTACATGGATTTTTATGCGCTGGGACCGGCGTTCTTTCATAAAATTCAATATTTATTTACTCCGGAACAATGCACCCGATCGATGTGAAATTTTCTGTGTAGACTTTTATTATCAATGTTTAGAATATATACAAAGAAGAGCTTTGTAGGCCTTAGAGTTTAGATTTTAGGTTTTTGATGACGACACTTGAAACTTTGCGTATACTCTATCCATATGACTGTGATAGCGAGCTGGAGTTTGATTGACATATGTCATTAAAATGCTTAGGGTTTTAGGCAGGACAACAGTGCTTTTATTATTTTAAAAATTGGAACGCTGAACAAAGTTTGGTAGGAGTCGAATGTTTCGTTCGCACTAGTAAGACATCGTTTCCATTGGAAGGAAATACCCATACAATTGTTTTATATCTTTCGAACACCCGTCGCTGAATAAATAATTTAAATCCTCCTGATAAAACGTGCACTAAACGTACCAATACTTGAATGTGCTAGTATTGTTTGGCGTGATAAAAACAATAAAGTGTTAATGAACTCAATCCTAGTACTTCAAAACAAAGCAGCCAAAATCACACTGGACAGAGCGTAGAAGGTAATTACAGCGATGCATAAGACCCATTCAAAAAATGGCGTCCAATTTAAAAAGCTATTGTCCCGGTAACGTGAACACGAGGCTAGTCAGTCCACACAAAAGCTTTTGAACATGTAAGCGAGGCTAGTCAGTCCTAAACAATAGTTAGTTAAATTGGACGCCATTTGTCGAATGGGTCTATAATACAATGAAAGAACGCTTCATACGAGGTATAAACATTCACAATTACGACACACGTAGAAACGACAATATAAGAACCATAAAGTCAAACGCTAATTGGGAACTAATGCATGAGATCTCAAAATAGTTGCTTAAATGCTGGAATAACTTGCCTCTTGAATTAAGAACACTTCCCTCTGTAAAGAGTTTTAATCCCGCATGATCCCAATTTGACTTGAATAGCATATTAATAGCGACGAGAAATAAGCATTTCAGGTTTCGGCCAGTTGAATAAATGGTTTTCCTATATCATGCTGTCTTGCTGGGTTTGCAAACAAACCGATTGCGAGATTGTTTTTAGAATTGAAAACAGACAGAACATATGGCAGCAGCCTCATACCCTGACATATACGAAGGAAGGTTCGAAACCTCGCCGGACCAACACCAAGGGTTTTAACTGAGTAGAAGGTGCTGCCTTTGCGAAATATTTTTTCTCGAACTGCAAATGGTTAGACATTTATGTCTTTTCATATAAGGATGTTAAATCATAGTCCCTTGGAGACCTCTATAACTGGACTCTCCAACTGTTTGGACCTGTTCGCACTGGCTCGAAAAATGTGGTTTTGGTCTTCGAAAACTACTGCGAATTCACGTATCAAATTCAAATAGAAACCCAAATAATCCATTGTTTGCTGGGATCTAATTTGATGTCGGCTATCATGGAAGAATGGGCGTGGATTGTCGCATTTGACAAAAAATGGGGTAGGCCACCAAAGCTGCTCTTCGGCGTCTTTGATATTTGGTAGCGCTCGACAACATTTTGGTTTGCCGAAATTAAAGTGCCACTACGACGAAAATTTACCCTTTCGATTTACCACTTTTTCAGTGTCAATAGGTCAATCAGTATTAGAAATATCCGAAATAGTAAAAAATATTCCCAAATGGTCATGTTAAACCACAACATTTTAGGATAGTTTACCGATAAAATCCTGTCAGCCGTTCTCAGTATTCTAGATCAGCGGAAGTGATGTCATAAACTTAACACGACAACCTCGTGGCGCGAAATAGTGTGCATAAAAAAGTAGCCAAGCTCGCAAAGATAAATATAACTTTCTTCTTATGTACGTAAAGACGTTTCTAGTAGAAATATGCCTCCTGGCGTTGTGTTCTGCAGGCGAGCGTTAAGTGTATGACATCACTTCCGCTGGATAAACCTTTGTTTAAAGCTGAACAAAGGGAACGACCTCCATTAATGGCGGAGTTTAGATTCAATATTCGGAGCTAAAAAAATAAGACTTCCTGTCATTGTATCAAAAAACAATTTGAACTGGTAATAATATATCAACTTTATGAATATGCAAAAACATTGATATGTCAAAATGTGAACGTAGTGGCACTTTAAAATCAATTGGCGTTGCCAGATTTTATTTTTTTGCAAAACAAAGAATTTCACCTAATGCAAACAGGCCCTAACAGAAAAGCTTTAAAATGCATATGAGCCTTCCTGCAATTTTCATAGCTATGAATTTCAGAAAAGTTTTGAGTACTCCTGCAAAGAAATGTTTGGTTTACAGAGAATACTCTATCTTCTACGCTTGTTTGAAAACGTGGAAACGTGACCTTTCCTGACCCTTTCCTAAGTAAAAGCCTGGGTCGATACCTCGGTCGACGTCATCTCATTAATGCATTATTCTCCATGGCACCTTTCTATCACAAGAACATCGATTTTTAGATAATATACACGGTTTATGAGCTGTTAGTAAAGGAAAAAGTCATATTAGTGAAAACTGTAAGTTTTTATTCAAATTGTTGCAAAGTTGAATTAATTAAATGACGTCTACCGAGGTATCGACCCAGGCTTTTACTTACGCGGTCATGGGTTAGGAAAGGTCACGTTTCCACGTTTTCAAACAAGCGTAGAAGATAGAGTATTCTCTGTAAACCAAAAAATTCTTCGCAGGGGTACTCAAAACTTTCCTGAGGTTCTAATTAATGCGAATAATTGATTTTCACGCTACAAGAGTTTCCTTTTAATATCCAAAAGCCCTTCCCTGCTTGCAGAACCTTATATTCCTCCCTTTCTTTAATCGTACGTCAATCACTAGTTTGCATACCAATTACCGTGCGATCACTCTCTTCTCATTGGTCAGCCCATCCAAGCGTGGCGAAAGTGGTATCATGTCGCTTAGTAACGCAACGCATGCTCAACAAACGACGTTGCGACTGGAGGCATAGTCTATTTTGATTACAAAGGAGACATTGCAGCTAGCAGGGAACAAAAGCCCACGTCAATCGTAAAATATTTGCCTTACGCAATATTTCCTGTAACACATTCAATGAACACATCATTCAATCTTTCAATGACTGACATCATTCAATCAACACATCATTCAAACAACACATTCAATCAACACAACATTCAATCAACACAACATTCAATAAATACATCTTTCAATCAACATATCATTCAACCATTCATTCAATACATCATTAATATTCAATCAAGACATCATTCAACCATTCATTCAACACTTTATTCATTCGATCATTCATTCAACACATCAGTCAATCAACCCACCAACCCATCATCCACTCAACCGACATATCAACCCAACCCATCCTACCTAGATATCAACCCATCCCATCACCCACACACGTGAACACGTCAATACACAAACAAGTGAACATTTCAATAGATCAATACCTCAGTACGTCAATATACGCCAATACACCACCAATACATCAATAAATAAATGGTCTACAAAAGACGGTCAGAGGTTACTTTGAGTTTCCAGTGACTGCATTATTATTATTATTGATCTGCAGAGCTCTTCTGGTGTCAAAGGCGTTTATTTATTGAAAGCCGAGCGCCATGTTTCTACACGCGGTGGTCCTGACGTCATTGTTAATGGCAGTGGATGTTGGATCATCCGATCGGCCATCTACCGACTCGATCTCTGTGACTGTATTGCTAAATCACGTGATTCGGCTCATCGAGAACAGTGAACAGATTGATTGCATAATTGAATGCAATAATGAAAAGAGATGTCCGAGCCTTAATTACCATTACGATAAACAGCAGTGTGAGCTGAACAACAGAACAAAGGAAGCAAGACCAGATGACTTCGTGTACCTTCAGACTGCCTATTATATTGACCGTAGAGATCCCGGTAAGATATTGGCAATAGCGATGTTTCGTCATCTATTGTCATTAATGTGCCAACCAGAGATCCATTGGTTGTTAACACCAAGCGGGCTTGACAAAGCATGGTTGGTACATTAGCATAACAATTGCAATGTTTATCAACACGAAACGTCGCTGTTATGTTTCTCAGTATATGATCAATGTGATATCGTTTACCCGGTTTTAAATAATTTTGAGCGCCCAATGTAGTTTATTTCTCATACACTTCGTGCATATCTCATCCTGCTCGGATAGAAAAATGGAACAACGGCATCAAAGCATGTTGTTTAAAGCGCACCAAAATGTAAATCATTCAAAACTTCATTATCACCGAACTGCTGAGATTATTTGATTCAATATAATACAAAGGTTGCCAATTTAAGCCATGATTAGTTAATTTCTCGATTCGATTCCCGTAGGACTGGTAAAATCGGTTTCAAGACTGGTAAAATCGGTCTCTTTTTCAAGAAATGCAAATAATGTGGATATTCGAACAACACTGTCCTCTGTTTATTATATACAATCCGCAGTCCCGTTGGGGTCCATTCCAGAACTTCCTGGTAATACTTGTAAGGAGATCAAGTTAAGTACTCCTGGTTCCAAAACCGGTCGATACTGGATTGACCCAGATAACTCAAACAAGCCGTTCCGCGTCGTGTGTGATATGACACTGGAAGGTGAGTTAATAGTACTCCAAAAGAGCTAGTATTTTCTATTCGTGGATCGTTAAATAGACAATGAATATATGACCAAAAACTTACTAAAATTTAACATTAGAGGAAAACATAAATTAAAGATATAATTACGTTTTAGTACCAACTCGGCAATCTTGGTAGATCGAGCAATCTGATTATTCGCTTTCATCGTATCGGTTATTGAGCATTAATTATCCACTTCCTAGAAATAGAATAATGTCGGCCATTTTGTTTTAGTTGGTTATCAGCGTGTTTTGTCAATGGGCCATAGCGTAAAGTTTTGATAAATCAGGTCAATATGCTAGAGCACGGTCTAGAGTGCGGGAGGTCGGGGGTTCGAACCCGGCCGCGTCCTTGGGCAGGGACGTTTATAAGCCGTTGGCCTTATCTCCTTCTACTTCTAATCAGTATTAACACAAGACAACTTCACATTGCATGTTTGTTTTCTTTCTGTCAACCTCGCCAACTGAATGCCAAAAGTAAATGATTCTTTGCAAAGTTATCTACTTACATTGTACTAGTTAATGAATGATATAAGAATTCATATTGTCTATTAAATGACATTTTCATTTCTTTGTGGATAAATTTTACGAGAAAAATATATGCATCCACAGTTTAATAATTATTTTCATGTGCCTGGGGAGTAGGGAATTTGACATTGGTAGCTGTCCTTGGGGTGGGGAATTTGACACCAGATGGGAGGGGTGAGGGGATTTTGAACAAGTTGTCTTGATTTCATATTGTGATGTGCAGTTTCCTCAATCAAAATCATGGCAGAATTGGAGCGGGGAGGTCACTTTAGATGACAAAATGCTGCTTTTGTAAGCGACTGGCTGAAAAACAAGGGGGCTCCAAAAGCTTTGTGCTGATTTAAAGATATTAAAACATAAATTGCCTACGAATATTTAAGCTGCCTGTTAAAAACAAAATGCGGTATCACAACTAATACTATGTCCCGGGGGTAGGGGCCTTTGATCGCCTAATACAACAATGGGGTGGGGCATTTGGACAACATTTTTTGGCCAGGACGGGAATTTTAAAAATCCAAACTCCAAAAATTCAAATGCCCGGGAGTTGGGGGATGTTGATGTTTCGATTTGATTGGTACATTAATTTATTAAACATTTAAGTTTTGTTGGACTCACCTCCTGATTGTGTGATATTTTTACAGTTCCCTGCATTGCAGCTACAAAACAGTTCCTACAGGTGAAGCATTTCTCCAAATCAGACCCTCAATGGTTGTAGGTATTGGTGGAGCTAGCACTGGGAGGGGTGTTTTTACTCTGAAGCAGATACCAGAAGGAACTTGGATAACCAGCTATGCACCTACAGCACCATTACGCCTTGGCAGAAATCACGAATCATCGGACTTTATTCTGAAGACAGTAAGAGATGGCTCTGAAGTAGAGATTGATGGTTCTCTGTGCCCTCTTGGGTTGGGCTGCATTATCCAAGATGGTACTTTTCCATTCAGCCTGGCATCTGAGAAATTCACTTCACTAGTCAAGGCTAGAGTGAACTGTGAATGGGCCAATCGTGAAGGGGAGGTTTGGTTCAAAAGCACACGTGTTATTTTAGCTGGAGAAGAGCTCTTGACCAGATACTCCCATTATAACTCTGACTGGACCACACAATTTTCTACACAACAACTGCAGTCCCTCAGGCATGTTCTGCTAGCTTCAAATGATGGTTCCCAATCTGAAGCTGAAAGAATTGTGATAAACTTTCATCTCTGAGCTCAAAGCTACATGTATTAAAGTCAAGGTAGTTAAAGTATACATCTAGTTCATGCAGTACATGCATAATTATTATTTATAATGTCTGCATGCAGAACTCCGCACTAATTAAGTTTAATATATGCCATGCCAACTTCCTGCACAGCAAAAAATCCAAACTTGCTTTGTAATTTGGTGACCATGCACACTCCACAGCATGCTGTGCGATCAGTTGGAATATCAAACGAGTTAGACTTTATATTTATGTTTTATTAACAAATACAAACACTTGTTGACTGTACGATGCCGGACTCGGCCTCGGGCAGTATTTCATTATGTTTCGTTCATCGTCAGTCAGCCCATATTGTAATTTGTCAATAAAACTCTAACCTAAGTTGTGCATTGCAAATTAGCCAGAACAGTTTTCTTCATAAAGTACGTACCTGAACTAATAACAGTAACAAGGAACAGAAACAGAAACCGCGCCATTTTGGACGGCAGGACGTCAATTTGTAACCCGAGGGGGAGAAGCGATGACAAACTTGAAACCTTTTGGTACATAGTGCAGTGGGGTCAGTCGATTGCAAGGTATTTTTAAAGAAATTATAGCATTTTTTTTCAGAAATATCGCGCTAAATTCCCTTAATTCATTGCGAGAAAGGCAAAAAAAGCACAGGAAGCCCACGTGATCACTGACCAAAATTCTCATTTTTCTTAGAAATCTTATAGGAGGGTCTAGAAGGAGTGGGGCATAAAAATGTCAATTTAGCTAATTTGTCAGTTGATAGTTAATCGCCAAGAAAACCATTTTAAGAGTAATCTTCGAGAATTAGCATAACAGTTAAAATATCGATCCCAATCGTAGACCGTTGACCCCAACCAGACCCTCTCATAGAAGAAGCATGTGAAAAATAAAATATAATGTATATTAAATAATATTGTTCATGTTCCCTACAGTCACTATCAAAACTCCACTTTACACTCTACTTCATTAAAGCAACGGAAATGCCACAACAGATGAGAGAGAGACATAACCCTTTATTTAATGTACATCTTGGGAATTATAGCCCATTTTATCGCTCTTTACGATGCTTAAATAATGCTAAATCGTTTAGAAGTGCCGGCTCATGTAGTTATCCTACTTTGCATTTCAGTGTACGTGCGTTCATTCTGAAACGGCGATTGGTCTGATGATATCAGTGCAACGTTCTGCACTGCCTCCTGGGAATGCAACCCGAACTATAGGTAAAACTGCGCACATCATGAGCGTCGTTATCACAAAAGGCTACTACTACCCACCATACTTGACTGGCATGCACGCAGTTTTTGGTCTCCCGGCTTTTCTCGTTTTTTTGTTCCAGTCTTTAACCGGTTTTCTTCTCAGAGGGGTGTTAGACGTGAGTCCTCCTTTTGTGTTAACAGTCCTCATGATGGAAAACTGTTGTCGATATTTCAGAATTTTCTCTCTTTATTAAAAGCCATATGCGCTCATGAATTCTCAGTCGTTACGATGTCTATACGTCAGTATTTTCTCTCTTTATTAAAAGCATATAGGCGCTCGCGAGTTTTATCGCTCTTCACGATGCTTAAATAATGCTAAATCGTTTAGAAGTGCCGGCTCATGTAGTTATCCTACTTTGCATTTCAGTGTACGTGCGTTCATTCTGAAACGGCGATTGGTCTGATGATATCAGTGCAAAGTTCTGCACTGCCTCCTGGGAATGCAACCCGAACTATAGGTAAAACTGCGCACATCATGAGCGTCGTTACCACAAAAAGGCTACTACTACCCACCATACTTGGCTGGCATGCACGCAGTTTTTGGTCTCCCGGCTTTTCTCGTTTTTTTCCCCCAGTCTTTAACCGGTTTTCTTCTCAGAGGGGTGTTAGACGTGAGTCCTCCTTTTGTGTTAACAGTCCTCATGTGCATGTAAGAAAATGTCGGGAATTGGGAGAAATTATTTATATATCACGACAAACTGATAAATTAGGATAATTTTGAAGAAAAGACGCCACAGCTCAAACAGACTCCAGTCGCAAGATAGCCACAACTGCTACACAATAGATTCATCTAACACAACAACAACAACAACAACCATTTATTTAATGCCACATAGATTACAGGAGTTTAATGATAAATAAACTTAATAGACCCGTTTCGCATTCTAGACTTACCGCTGGATGCGATGACTACAGACGCATTTACTCAACACTAGTCTCATTCTGACGGTAGGTAGAGAAGATCGAGAAGGTAGAGAAGATCAAACTACAACAATACATAGCTAATATGGTCCATGTCTAGAAATGATCACAGCCACGGTTAGTGGCTTAGCCTGAGGGGGAGGGGGAGGGGAGCAGAGGGGTTGGGACTGAGCTTCTTAATTGAGTTCTGAACAAACCATTTATGAATATTTAACATCAGAATGGGACTAGTGTTGAGTAAATGCGTCTGTAGTCATCGCATCCAGCGGTAATTCTTGAATGCGAAACTCGACTATTAAAACAAGAGTTGGGTATAAGCTACCTAGAATTGCCATAAAGGTAATTATGAAAGCAAAAAGCTTTAGGAGAGAAAAATATAATAACAGTTGTTAGTGGAAGTAACTAACAGTAACAAGAAAACAAGAAAACAACAAGAACACAGCGGAATTATAACTTTTTCTGCAAAGGTTTTCTTCTAATACATTTCCTTAACTGAGCGACAGCATTCAATACCTGTTGGGTATACTAGTTTTGTACCATTAAATATTGCATAGCCGTTCAAGTATAAAAGAGATGTAGATATGTAAATTAAATTATACATGTTGTGAATTTGTTTTGCTATGTTGTTTGACATAACATTCGATCGATCCAGCTGTACCTAAGGGCACAACTTTATTCCTAAAACGTAGAATTTTTAGACCTTCACGTCTTGTCTGATAAGGACGTTAAAACGTAGGTCCTTCTAATGCTTAGATCTATCCAAAATGCCGGCATGTTATAGTTCAGTGATACCAGTTTCATAAAGATAAGGAATCGGAATTAGTATGCGAGTATGCGAGAAATACGTTTTATCGCTGTTATTCAAAGGTAGAAGAGTAGCCGAGATTTCTTCACACTTCATGGCCCTAGTAGAAATTAAAGTCCGGTCTTTAATTTGAAAAACACAAAACAATGACATATTAGAATTAAAGTGGTAGCCGTTGGCTGACGAAGCTTACATAGTCTAGTTACCAGTTTAGTATGTAAAGACAATTTCCTTAATTAATTACGGCACTGCATATGAGTTGCGAGCTAACTTGTAGTAACATTTGTGATGACGATTGTCGATCTTTCTAAAACTACCTTTTTGAAGATGTCTTGCCGTCCAGCATCCATGACAACGCCTTTCCCATGGGAATCACGAGCTCAATTCATTCGTTATTTATATCAGAACGTAGCCTGCTATGCAGACGTATTTTTTAACTCTCATAAATTCGAAGAAAAAAGTAACGTCTGCTCACCCGAGCGCTTAATTAGTTTCCAATATGCGAGCATGACGTCAGCACGTTTGTTTTATTTTTCTGCCCAATCAAAGCCGTTGTTAGAATTTTAGTGAATTGGCACGCCAGTGAACACTCTCCTATGATTGGTCAATGGCAAATGTATTCTCCAGACCTCATGGCCCCTAGTAGAAAAGTCCGGTCTTTAATTTGAAACACACAAAACAATGGCACATTAGAATGAAAGTGGTAGCCGTTGGCTGACGAAACTTACATAGTCTAGTTACCATTTTTTTTGTAAATATCATTTCCTTAATTAATTACGGCACTGATGAGATCGATATATTTAGAGACTTCTCCTTCTGCAACAACTGGCAAGTCTATATTCACTCTCAAGCGAACTCTGAGTTGCGAGCTAACTTGTAGTACGATTTGTGATGTTTGTGGCCGATAACTGCTATTTAGGGCGCATTCGTGTGGGACTTATTCTTGATTAAGAATAGCCAGAATAATACGTGTACGCGTTCATTTCGGAGCCATTCTTATCATGCAATACTAGCTTGGAATTCATTCTGTGTATTCTGCCCCTCGAGGCACAATAACCATAATATTTTATTCCGGAATAAGAAAATTCCGAATGTCCCAAACGAACTCGCCCATAGAAGTTAGTTTTCGGATGATTGTAAGATGAGAGTTTGGAGGTATTTCTACAATAAATTATTGATACAATCATGCTTGTTGGAGGCCTGCAGGATGGCTCTACTTTGAGGTCGAACTCATAAAATGGCCAAATTAATTATTCAAGTTAGCAACACTTCTTAATTTGGCTACTACTTCAAGTACTACTTCAAACACGAATTGTAGTGTTTCATCAGGAGATCCAAATATTGAGAAAACAATTGAAACCCGAGAAGCGTAGCCTCGTAGCCTCGTAGCCTCGAGGGTTTTATTGTTTTCGAAATATTTGGATCCCCTGATGAACCACGATCAATGAGTGTTTGAAATTACTTTTCATGCGAATGGCTAAACCGAAAATTTACATACACTTCTATTCAAACATCATTAGCAAGTATAATTGTTTACCGTTCGGACTGTTGTATATAATTATTCAATATATGGCTTATTATTCTTTTTTTTGCGAGCAGTCATTTTAACTAGCGTACCAGTAGTGTAGTGGTGAAGAGTTAGTGCAAGCAGTTGGAAGGGTCGAGGTTCGAACTCCAGTGGAGGCACACTTTTTCTTTCTATGTCATTTCTTTACTTCTTCACTCCTTACTTGTAGTTTATCAGTATGTAAGTAGTTAGTGGTTCATGAATACGATGATTAAGAACAGTTTCATCACTAGGGATGAAAATTAGTTGAAACACTAGTGATTTTCGACTGGTGTTTCATTAGCCTGTTCCAGGCTCTCAGTTAGTGGAAAAGGGGTTGGAAAGGGAGCGAAAGAAAAACGCAGGCCAAAAATGAAGAGGGGGACTGGGGGAGAGAAAGGAGAAAGCGAAAAAGGAGAGCCTGTGGAAATTCTCTGAACGACATCATTCCTCCCACTTCAGGCGGTATGCGTCACGATCTGGCACAGTGGAAGACCTCATTGTTGTCATAACACGATATCGAGTGAACATGTCAGCTGCCAAAAGAAAGAGATTGAACGAGATTTTGACATAAATGTAACTTTGTATTAAATAACCGGTATTTCTTGCAAATATTTGATCAGGAAAGCAACAGAGAAAGGGGGAAACTGCAGAAATGTTCCTGTGATACAGTTTGTAAAAGTTTCAATTTTTGTTCGCGTGCGCTGTTGACGTCATTATCACGCCATTTTCGAACAGAGCGCGCGCGCCAGTAGCCGAGTCCCCGGCACAATATACAAAATGAAGGTACATCGGCTTTTACTACGAAACCCACTTGGGGTAGGTAGACCCAGATGTTTTAAATGAAGAAGGGTTAAATTAACTACACATCCATACAGAATGAGTACAGCGAATTTGAAGTAGAAATTATCTCTTCTATAAACTATAAACTATAAACTATAAACTAGCAACGCAACGCAACGCGCCTGCTGTCAGAATATTTTGCTATCCCCGCGTGACGCGACCTGTCAAAATGTACCGATCAGAGGGTATACCAGGAGCTGGTATACTGGAACGATGTCGTTCAGAGAAGTTCCACAGGCTCTCCTTTTCCGCTTTCCCCTTTCTCTCCCCCAGCCTCCCTCTTCTTTTTTTCGCCTGCGATTTTCTTTCGCCCCATTTCCCACTATCTGAGAGCCTGGAACAGGCTAGTGTTTCATTGGGTTTCCAAACTTATTCACCTGACCAAATGCAGTCCGCTGATTGACTAAAAAGCTCATGAATTATTAATGAGTTTGAGAAGACTAAAGAAAGAGATTTGTCTTCTTGTCTGACATGAATTGAGATATTAATTAATTTGATACATTACTTGGATGGATACCAAACTCATGAATTTTCTTTTCATCTTGTTCACAGCATTGTCCTTTATGTGCTATGCTTGCTTTGATGCCAAAGGAAACTGCGAGAAAAATGCAATGCCTTGTACAACCAAATGGTGCCAGAAGTTGGTAACAGGTGATGCGGTGGGAAAGAGTTGCACCACCAAGACTCTTTGCGATGCGGCAACCGCGGAGTGCAAAAAGAGTGGCACATGCAATAATTACTGTTGTGACAAAGACATGTGCAACGGAGGAGCTTCTATCAAGCCCGCAGCGGTGTTTGTCAGCTTTGTTGCTATCTTTGTATCGCTCGGCCGCTACCTGATGTAAGGAATGCAGCTATTACGAACTTGTTTTCAATGATCCAAATAAGATACAATTTTCAGTTTTAAACTTACAAAACCGTAAATGATCAAAGTATTTTGAAAATAACTGCTTTTTGGTAATACATTGTTATTGTACTACATACATGTTAACAGCTTAAATCAATTGAAATAGTTTGATATGAAAGATGATTTACCTTTAAGTCAAATTGAACGGTTTTATGTTAATTTAATAACTTGCATTTGTAATAGTTAGAATAAGTTTACTTTTGTGTATTACTGGATCAATAAAGGGACTTCATATGAAGTACATGTAGCTACCTAGTTTTCACAGCTTTTTCATCGATATCAGACTCATTGTTTATCAGGGTTATGTTGCCTAAATTTCCCTAAGGTAAAGGTGAAGTTAATTGAAAGGTTTTGAAGGAGCAATAAGATCGAATAACTTCGGTACGGGGACACTTAAACATTGCATTAAATGGCCATGGAAAAATCGAAGCACTTTGAACTGTTTAAAACGTCTAGAAAATGTCTGTAAATGTAAAAATTTAGGTAGGCAAACACTCACTAGAAAAAAAATCACATTTCACAAATATTTTACAAATGGTTAGACTTTCCCATTGTTGGTTCAGGAATTTTCAACTTGTTTCTAATTTTCGCAGCTCCATTTTCGTAGCTCCATTTTCGTCATTTGCCTTCTGAGAGAGTTACTCTTGATGTCTACCTAAATTGGTGTACATAGAACACAGCTATTACTGGCCCCGCTTAGATTTCTCTTCCGTTTGGTCCTATTTCAGGCAGCGTGTATCTTAATGTTGAAACCAGGCTTTTTTCTGTTTTAATGATTATGAAAAGGCACTCCCATCCAAATTGAACCTCAAGTTTTTTTAAAGACAAAAACTACATAAATAACACGCTGATAGATATCATGGATCATAAAAAGACTGGATTGGAAACTACAGGTCACGTGGGGTGTTTCTGGTTTGCTGATTGGCTGATACTCTACTTCAATGTGGCTCAATCATAGTGGAAAATCGTGACGTGAAGAGTGGCGTAGGTAAAGGTTTTTCGCTGTTTCTTTGCCTTTACTTCTGTTCTTTTGGTCGTGTTTTAGTACTCTTCTCACTTTTAAGTAACAATATTTTCTTTTTCCGTTGTTTTACGACAATTCCAACCCGCCTAAGCCACACGAGAAACTTCAAGGTAAGCCCATCTTGTTGTTGTTTACTTTCATTTTATTCTGTTTTGGAGAAAATCGCATCCCAAAAACGGGCTTTTTTAGGGCCAAATTTGGAAGAATGTTGTGTATTTTGGGACACAAATATTTGTTAGTTTTTCACGTTGTCGTTGTTCAAATTCTCCTTTACTTGATTGTATTTGCATCAAATTAGGGTTGTAATTTGAAACTGCAAATTATGTACCAACTTGGTGACTTTTGAGGATAGTTGTGTAGCTTATGTCAAGGTTGTTATGGGGAACGAAATGTAAATGTTACTTAATTTTATCCACTTAGACATATGTCAAGATGGTTGAGAGAAAATTAAGGCACCAGGGATGCCCAAGTGAATCTACTGCAGATCGAGATTACCTCCTTGTGGTCTACCATTGAAATTCAGTTTACTATTCACAATGTTCCTTCATCTGAAATTAGCCTTCTATCTACAACTATTGTTGTAAATGATGGTTTACTTATAATAACCCGCACTGGAACTTAATTGCCAAATATTCAGAACTCTTCCTTATGTTCCATATTACATGTACATGCAGGTGTTAAAAGACTTAAAAGAAGTAGTCTACATCAGAACATGCGGATTTTACAGGGTACTTGAATGTTTTTTTTTTCATATCATGACTCCATGATTCAAAACTTTATATGGACCATTCATTATTTATGGAGGAAGAGGGGCGAGATGAGAATTAAATTATAAAAGTTATATGGAGGAAGAGGGGCGAAATGAGAAATTATAAAAGTTATCAAGACATTTCATAATCCCCCATAGAGATGGCATTAAAATTTCGAGATTTACTCCTCATGGAAAAAATCCCCCCAAATTAAGCTATAATACAAGAGTTGTATTTACAGCAACACTGTATACATACTTCATAACCAATAGTGTAAGCAGTCTCCCAGAGAACTAAGTTAGCACGTGAACAAGGTTTTATTTTTGGAAAAAATACTTCACAATTATTTAAAAATATCTTTGTTCGTCAGTGCATGACCATTTTCTAAGGTAGCTAGACAATGAACACTCCTGCTTTATGGAAGTTAGAGTCCTTCACAGTAGATTGGAACTCTGAATCCCATAATGTATGTTAACTTGTATTCTTTGTCTAATTAGCCTTATGATGATTTCACTTCATGGAATTGACCCTAGGTTAATGCCCTGAAGTATTGTGCAGTTTCACAACAACTTTAGACTAGCAAAAACAATTTTTTTTATCCTCCTGGGAGTCAATTAATCAACATGGCCAGCACAGTGCTCAACATTAGATTTTAGGTTGGTTGCCTTAAGATCTGGTTTGCCTTTATGTCTTTGTTTTAGTTGTCCAGGTACATAAATTACCAGCCCGGTTCAACCTTTTAGTTGTCCTGGGCAAGTGGGCAAGCATTACTGTCAATCGAGTCCTGCACCATGTCAGAACAGTCGATAAGCAAGGTTTCTGCTATGTAAATTAGGCATGTTTAATAGTCGACTGAGCTAAAGTGATAATTTTCAATGAAACTTGATGGTTCAGATCTATGCTAATTCTAACTGAGTCCCAAATCTTCATTTCTAATAATTTATTTTCATTTATATTACATTTGACTATATATAAGATAATTTTGATAGATTTATTGTCAAGTTTACTATGTTGTACAGTACATGAACTATAATTTTATGTACAGTAAGTCTGAGAGTTCAATAAAAATTGTTTTATTGTTTTCACTGTTCATGTGTATCTTAGTTAACTTCAGATATACAGATTTAAATAGCATATATCATCAATGCAGCTAGCTAGAATGGAATATAAGTTATGATTTGTACAAACCCTAAGTATTATCATCTAATTTAATGTACTGTACCCAGAGGTCATAATACAAAGTATACTACCAGTATAACATATTATTGCCTTTACAAATCATTCAAAAACTCATGAATAATTAATGAGCATTTTGTCCAATCAGATGAAGCAAATCAGTCACGTGCATGCTCCTTTATACCTGATAAAATTTCATCATTCCAAAAGGCCCGCGGAGGGATTTGAATTCTGTCCCAGGGGGAAACTGGGTTAATGATTGAGACAATGGAATTTCTATTGATGTTTCAGCTTTCTCATTGAATTGCTAATTAGGATGAACGTTTTATATAAAGAATATTAATGAACATGAAATTTTATATAAAGTTTCATCCTAATTAAGAATTCACTGATAAAGACCCAAAGATAGCAAAAAGTACACGGAACATAAGGTACCTAGATAATAAATTTTGCACTAAATTTACTGATATCAGCAGACTACCGAGATACACAGATAATATTTTTAAAATGAAGTTATCCAACTTGTTTACCGAGCCACTGTTTAGTTCCAATTATTAAACCAAATTCAAAGCCGTAAAATAATAAAAACGTGCATTAAACTTACATATTTTGTGCCGGAGTCAAACATTTAGAGTCTGCCGTCATGTCAGTCACATCGGTTTCCAAGTCTTGAACTTTATCGAGGTAAACCACGACACCAAATCCTTCAAGTGCAGGTACTTCTTGCATTGCGAAACGCCGCTTCAAACAACATAGTATGGTAATTTCTTCATGTCATTCCCTTGAGATGTTTGTAATTGCAGGCGGTGATTACTCGAAGATTTTGCATGGCGTTGTGAATACACAAGTTTCAATGGTTCATTAAGTAGCCATTCCCTTGAGATGTGCGTCTTTCTTTCATTGCATTCTTAAAACGTTTTTGAAGCCGTTTAAAACACTCACAGCACGTGTTTTATCAAGTCTAAAAATTCTCGGGCTTCGCCCTCGCATTTTTAAACTTGATTAAACACTGCTGTTCGTGTTTTAAACAGTACATAAACCCAGCAAAAACATGTTACCAAGCTTTCTCCTTTGGGATACTTATTAAATATACCCATTTGGGTTTCAGAACAAAATGAAAGGCCTCAACAATAGACATTTTTTTTGCAAAAAAATCTTAGATTTTGGACACAATCAAAAAAATCACTGAATGTGCTGGGAAAATAGTATGGGGAAGGGGTGTGACTGTGGGCGGGAAACTTATAGAATAATGCCATTGAATCACGTGGTTGTACTGGGTTAGTTTTTTAGGGCCACAAGTTTATTAGTGTTCTGCACTATTATGTGTTACCCTCCATAAATAAAGTCTTTATTATTACTGTTAATTTGTTAGTATCGATTGTCCTTGCTCCGATGATTTTTCTTTGCGTTCTCCGGTTTTCCTCCATCCACAAAAATGACACGCTAAATTCCAATTCTCGGTGATTTAGCCAGGTCCCGACCTTGCATGATTAGACCCTACGGCTGTTTGTGGGAGTTATGGTTATAACGAATGTCGTTGTTATTCCCCTTCGGCTTTTATCAACTTCATCAACAAGGACCGTCCAAACGAGTTCGTACACAGTCACGCGATAGAATGAATAGAGAGAATACTCGTGTTTTTACTTATGGCAAACCGAGTTGTAGTTTTCGATGTTCTCACAATTTTTGCTTTTTTCGCGGTTTGATATTAATAGCTCCATATAGCTTCCTTCGTGTCTTATCATGAACCAACATTTACCCGCATTTAGTATGATAGACCTTTCTGCACTCTAAACACTAATATTTCACTCACTTTCGATTCGGAATTGCTAGAACGACAGCTATCGGCAACTTCGTATTAAATTCATTCTCCTTTAGCTGCGTTTTCTCCTCCGAAAACAAGCCGTTTGAGCACCCCTCGAAGTTTTCTCCGATCTCCATCCTTCAGGGCTTTATCTTTTTCTCTTCGATATTTATTTTCCAAGCTACTCGCGAAATCGCGCGCGCCGAGAAATTACGAAAATGTTTGTTTACACGATTTTCCACTTGGTTGCGGCCACACGTCAGCGCGTGCCCAATCCAGTCTTTTTATGATCCATGGAGATATCAGTCACTTCCTAATATGCCGGCTTTTCAAACGTTTTCGATAGAGGTGGCAAAGAAAAAAGCGATACATTGACCTTACAAAAGTTTATTTTAGACTGAAACGTTATTTCGGTTACAGTGAACCGATTCAGTCAAGTGGCTCTAAATTTCGCGTAAAAACCAGTGTTTTTCAACCACCTGAATCTTTGCCAGTAGTATAGGGGGTCACTATAGCGCCATTCCCTGGCTCCTGATTGGCCCAAACGGGGGGCGTGGCCTAAAACGACGCCATTACGCACGCGGTCCTGTCAAAGGTCCTGTCAATGATATGGAGGCTTCTGATTGGTCGGCCGTTTAGGGGGTTCCTGTCAAAGGCCTGTCCATGACTGGTATCCCAAAAGCTAGGCTTCTGATTGGTCGGCAGTTTAGGGGTTTCCCGGCAGGTTCGAAGGGGGTTCGGAGGGGGTCGGAAAGGAGGCCAAAGCGAGGCTTCTGATTGGTCGGTCGTTTAGGGGGGTCCCGTCAGGTTCGAAGGGGTTCGGCGGGGTCGGAAAGGAGGCCAAAGCGAGGCCGGGGATTGGTCGGTCGTTTAGGGGGGTCCCGCCAGGGGTGGAGGGGGGTTTTGTAGGAATAGAACAAATCCAGGCTGGGGATTGGCGGCCGGAAAAGACCCCGGGGTCTATAAGAAAGTGAAACACCTTTGTAAATTTCAGTGTGAACAATGCCCCCTACGTGCTTTTGTGGGTGTTACGCTAAAGCCGCCAAAGGATTGGTGGGGACGCCAGAGTGTATTTATAAGTGTGGACAAACAGCGGATTACAAGGCGAAACCCCCAGTGCTGACGTGCAGCTTTTATTTTACGGAGCAAGACCTGCCTTTGGTGAAAGCGGCCATCCCGGCCGGAACTTTATACAACACATTTCCCAAGTGTGGCCACAATCTGTGGATGAAAGTGGGGGTCAGCAGAAGTGAAAAAAATCCGAACCGCGTGTTCTTCACGTGCACGGCACCGCCACCCAACCCGAAGTGTGAGTTTCCGCTCGGATTTATGTGGGCCGGTCCCCCGGCACAACCTATTGGACCCCCACCCCCTAAGAAAGCACAGTACTACGCGTCGCCATGGACGTCACAGGCCCCCCAAGAAAAGCCACCCGTCGCTTGGATCCATCCCAACGCCACTACGCCTCTTACGGGTCCCCCCGTAGAGAGTCTACAGTGTCCCCCGAGGGGTCCCCCGGCGGGGCCACCGGCGGGGCCCCCGGCGGGGCCACCGGCGGGGAATGTGTGGAACCCGGCAGAGACGTCCTCCGGGCCCCCCACTGGTACAACGGACGAGGGTCCCCCGCCGTCCCCACCCCCTATAGACATCCCGACAACGAGCCGGGCCCCTCAGACTCGCTACCAGCCCCACACGAGCTATTGTTACTGAATCAAGAAGACCTAGATTTGGGGGACATGCCGGACAACCGGGATTTGCCCGCCCTAAAAGCCGGGTGGGCTTTCCACAAAACGCTCTACGTCATGACGTGCATCCGGGAATGCATGCGAGAACGTGGCCGTCACTGCGAGGGGTGTCACTACAGTCAACAGAGTCAACAGGACGAACGTTACCATTCCTGTTTATGGTCTTTTTCCGAGGAAAGCTTTACCGAGCGCGTGGCGAAGGCCCGGTCTCTTATTACCCTAGAGGCTCTACGGGCTACGGGCTACCGGGCTTTGCAGAGTTTGCACCTCTCGGGGATTATTGCTCCCCTTACGTATACCGTGTTTGAACAGTTGCAAAAACTAAAGGAGGCCGAGATTTACGAGGTCTACAAACGGTATTATTTTGAAGAAATTGAAGACCCTACCATCACGTACAAGAACCGAATTTGGCATGCGTTAGGCCAGGCTTTAATTTACGAAGACAATCCCCAGGCCTATGTGGAAATTGGAGTGTTAACCCTTGTGGCCTTATTTGATTCAACCACTATGTAATTGGAGACAATAAAAGAGACTTTTGTTTGAGTAAAAACAACTTTGTTTGCCTTGTTTAAAATTAATTTACAAAGGCGGTGGCCCATTTCAGGCTCACCAAATTAATTAAATAATACAAGTATGTATTGAAAATAATTAATAATAATTAAAGGTGTCTTTTCAACCAAAAGATAAAATTATAGAAATATAAAAAATATATACATATATACAGGCCCTCCCCGAGGGCCCATTCGAAAGAGAAAAAATATCCGTGTAGAAAAAGTGGACTAATCGTCCTAGTATTTATGAAAAAGTGGGGCTAATTGCCCTAGTAGTGATGAATTTTTTGAAAATGGGGGCTAATCGCCCTAGTAGTGATGAATTTTTTGAAAATGGGGGCTAATCGCCCTAATATTTATGTAATAGAAAAAAGGGGGCTAATCGCCCTAGTATTGATGTAATTTTGAAAGTGGGCTAATGGCCCTAATAAGTTTTTAAAATTTATAAAAAAGAGAAGAACTTCCCGTGGCATAATTTTTTAAAAAACTAATCCGTAATGTTGACGGTATTGACAATCAATGGGTAAAACAAGAATACCATAAACGGTACCGTGGTGGAAGAGAATTAAGCTTCCCGCTTTTATGTAGAATTTATGGTGGTATTTTGACCGGCAAAAATAGCAACGTGGTACTTCATCTTTGCTCAGAAATATAGATATCCTGGCTATTAAGCAGGCAGCACACACCGTTCTCCTGCAACAGGGTAGCGGGGGTAAGATGTCTTCCTGTTGTGTGTTACATTTAAAACACTAAAAATGAAAAATAAAATTTAGGTCTAATTTATGCCACGGGAGGAACTTCAGGAAAATTTCAATGGCGTAAACTTTACCTTTTATCGAGGGAAAACAAGATCATAACGTCGACTAAGGATTTTTTTTAAGGGCAAAGTTAGGCACCCAAAGGTGATGCCATGTCGAAAAATTATAATAGAACCAGCCCTAACATAGAAAGGGTGCCTCATCCTCGTTGCACAATAAAAGCATTCGGGGTGCCCCTCTTTTCTCAGCCCAGGTTTCAATAACCCCACAAAACACGGGGGACATATCGTTTCTCCGCAACAAGGCATAGGCGGCAACTGTTGCTGTTGCTCTGGTAGATGGCCACAGTTGACACACTAGAAAAAACATAATAGGCATTTAGCACTCGACGTGAAAGAAAAGTGTACGCCACTGAAATCTTCCCCACCCCTCGTGAGCCACTTGAGAATAAATGGGGTGGTGAGGGCAGCGTCTATAAATAATTCCCACGTTGCAGTGGCGCTGGCAAACGGTTGTGTTTGAATGGCACTTCCGGCACCAGCGGAAGGAAAATTCCGTTAACGGCTCGATAAACATAACAGCCATGACAGGGTCCATCCCCCAAAATCGCTTATTATGTGGGAGCTCCTGGAAACTAGCGTCCCAACAATTGACTGATTCAAATTGCCACGTACTCAAACATGTGATCATCAAAAGTGTTGGAAAAAATATTTTTTTGTGTTTGATTGCCCTCTTGTCGGCCCGCTGCTGGCCACAGACGTAAGCGCCAATCCTCGATATTACTTCCAATGGTAAGCCCAACTCTCTTAAAAAAAGGGCATGGTGCAGATAGTGGTAGGCAGTCAGATCGGTCGCGACCGGTAGAAAAGTCTGTTCGGAAAAGAAAAAAAAATTAAAAGAAAAATTAAGAAAAAAACGAATAATGTTTTAGAGAAATTAGTTCGCTAGAGGCGCTCTGACAAGGGCGGAGATCCCCCCGGCCCTCGAGAAAATCCTATAAAAAATTAACCAAAAACTTTACTCAATGGGGAAATTTTGCCAATAAAATGAACGGCTCTGTGAAGCAGCGACCGAACGTTAACACTGTTTTAGGGAGGCGGGAGAACATCAACAACAACTTACTTGAGCCAGGTTCAGTGTCTGTACGCCTCGGATATTCTAGAATAAACAAAAGAAAAATTAGCGGCGGTATTCCTAGGCAAAAAGAAAGTCAGCAGGATAGTACCTCAATCTCTCGAATAGGCCGTCGGACAGCCATAGCGTCGTTGTTGTTGTTTTGTCTGTAGAAATAAAAAGGAAAAACAAAAGAAGAAAAGATTAGTAAATCCATAGGTTGAATTTCCAGAGAGAATTTTGTGTAAAACTCACCTTGTTCTTGTTCGGGGTGTTTGTCTTGTTGTTTGACTGAGGAAATAAAAAGGAAAAAACAAAAAAGAAAAGATTAGTAAGGACTCAGGTTGAATTCCAAGAGAAAATGTAAGGCCTCAGGTTGAATTCCAAGAGAAAATTTTGTGTAAACTTACCGGTTGAGTGGCTGTTTCAACTGTGCCGAAGTTAGTTTTGGGGCATGTATTTATGCAGGCAAAGGATGTGCTGTGATTGGAGCATTAAGCTCGGCCTACGATTGGTTCGCTAAGCGAAGCGAGCGCTATGATTGGTGGGGTCATTCAATCCGAAATTGGCTCGAATTCGTTTTCAGTGGATTTTTGGTTTTTGACTCTCAAAATTCACCCCCAAAACAGTCCTGAAATGGTCTAAAATTTTTGCTGGAATTAGCCATCCAGGGTTTCTAATTTTTCCGCTATTTTTTTCGTCTTCGGCGATCCGGGAAAGGCTTCCTTTATTGCCAAAACCTCGTACACGCTGAATCAGGAATCGCGGAGCGCGCGCCTTTGCATCACGCCACTTTCATTCACGAGAATCTAAACTGGGATAAACCGGTTACACTAGTTTTGTGGTAGGACGCCGTACGTTAACCAGCCAATCAGGAGCCGTGCGTCTTTGCCTCACAAAATCTCATTCACGAGAGGCTCCTAAACTGGGATAAACCGGTTGGACTAGTTTTTGTTTACCTCGCTGGGCGCATTTGCCGAGGGGATTTAGGTTTTAGGATTTAGGAGATCAGAAAAAACATTTAGAGAACGTAAAATGATTACGGCTTAAAGAAGGAAGGAAGAAGGGATCCCCCCGGGGTGGGGCGAGATAATTGTAAAGAACAAGGGGTAGGGGGAGGGGTTTTCAGAGGATTCTTAGACCCCAGGGGTTCAAGTCGAACAAAAAACGGATCGAATTCCACCACTCACAGACCGTGCTCCTTCTAGAGGAACCAATCATCGGCCGAGAAAAAGGCACCAATCAGAGAACAGTGAAAAAAAAATATAAGGAAGCGAGGCATTTTGATTTGGGTTAGTGTGGGCACGATGGACTCTTGGAATTACCTAGATGAAGAAGGCAACCCAGTCATCACTACCCTCGAAGAAGAGGCTTCGCCGCCTCATCCCTCCCCGGTGGGAGACCCTGTGGGAGACCCGATGGGAGACCAGGGGGGAGACCCAGAGGACGAGCTCGCGTTCGAAGAAATAAACCCCTACAACGAGGATGATTTGTACGCCTTCCTGGAGGATGTGAATTTCCCCCCGGGGGTAGACTGTCCCTCGCAAGAACCCTTTACATTCCCCGAGATGGAAACTCTAGAAGACGACATTACCGAGGAGGAAATAGAAAGACTCGTCGCTGTGCTGAACCTCCCCGCCGTGCTTCCGGAATTGACGGACCTGGAAAGTTTATTTAGTTCAAACTATTGGACAAAACGGTCCCTCAACCTTTCGTGGGGAAAATTCTACCCAAAGTCTCCGCAGATAGAGAATGAGGACCATGAGGACCACGAGGAGGACCACGAGGAGGACTACGAGGAGGACTACGAGGACGATTTTGATCCGGACAATTGTCTCTACGACCTATTTCCCGACGGCAAACGAGTGAGTGAGCAACAGGGAGGTGGGAAAAGGAAAAAAACCATCGCCGCCGCCGATGCCGTGGAGGATGAGGAGGATGAGGAGGAGGAGGAGGAGGAGGAGGAAGAGGAGGATGTCTTTGAACTCCTACAAACACGGTCCAGAGCATGCAGAAAATTTAAGACGACCTGTAAGGACTACGAGCTCCGAATAAGGACACGATCCCGCGCGACTCTACCCGAGGTAAGGATTGACTACACTATTTTGGCATGACGTCACAACGCGCGCGCGAGGTGGCGCATAGCGTTAAATCTCCTGCTGCAAGAGGCAGGGGTTCAAGCGCGAAGCGCACGGGGTTCGAGCCCCCGTGAGGAAATCCAATTTTTTCTTTTTTTTTTTTCTTTTTCTTCTTGATCTTCTCTAGCTGGACTACACTTTTTTATTTCTTATTTTATTTATGTATTATTTATTTATGTATTATTTATTTATTTTATTTTATTTATTTTATGTATTATTATTTTTTGATGGACAGGCCCTTCAAGACGTCACGGTCGCACTAGAGAGGGTCCTGGAGACCACCCTAGGGGATGCCGATCCTCAAGACAGAGTACGCCTGACCCTAGACGCTCCGCATCTGGACTACCCCTTGGCCTTTCCCAACCTGATGAGGTCCACCCTCACCCCCGCCCTAATCATGGACAGAATTGGGGAGATCACCCAATCCAATGAAGAATTCATTATGAGGGGTCGCTTCCACTTCCATGTGTTTCACGTTAAAATACCCAGCGTGGGAGGAGGGCGCCCGGCCCGATGCTGTACGACCGATTTGGATAAATTTAAAAAAATAAAACGAAGTATCGTGAGGATACACAATTATGATGAATTGTGTATGGCCAGAGGATTGGTCACGGCCCTGGCCCGGGTGCAGAAACATCCTGAGTACAAAGAAATAAGGCGAGGGAGACACCGACAACGGTCTCTAGCCTTGGAGCTCCACTGCCAGGCAGGCGTCCCTGTTCAACCATGTGGGATCCCGGAGCTCAAGCTATTCCAAACCTATTTGGCAGAGCAAGGGGTAGAAGTCAATCTGGTTTCCCGAGAGCACATGAACGGTATTATTTACTCGGGCCACCTCCCTGAGGCCCGCTACCGCGTGTACCTCTACCAAACCGAGAACAACCACTATGACGTCATCAACAACATGAGGGGTCTCTTGAATGCCAGATACTTCTGCCCCCTCTGCCAGAAGACCTACAGTAACCCTAGACGCCACGCTTGTGACACGACCTGTTGCTGTTGTGGGGTCAAAGACTGCTCTCCCCTCGCCCCTGGGGAGAAATTTTGTTGGAGAAAATGCGACCAGTGCTGGCGGTGGTTCAAGAGTGGGGTCTGCTTCGACAACCACCGTCGTCCCCTCCCCCGCCGGACGGGGCAAGGGAATCTCACCACCAGAATATGGAGTTCGTGCGAACGGTACACACGTTGTGGTCAGTGCGGGGTGACGATGGACCATCTGGCTCGTGGCCGAACTGGAGTCCACGTGTGCGGAGAATACCGTTGCCGGTGTTGCAAAGCTATTGTCCCCCCGAACCACTTGTGCTACATGCAAGTGGCGGACCAACAAGTCGAGCGCCTAGCCCCAGAAGGAGGGGGAGAAGATGATGAAGATGAAGAGGAAGATGCCTACGCGGCCCTCCTGGCGGAAGAAGAGGAGACAGAGAGAGCCGCCGCGGAAGACGAGGGGTCTGAGGACAAGTTCCGGTACCTGTTCTTTGATTTTGAAGCCATGCCCCTGGAAGCGCAGCACGTGGTCAACTTTGCGGGGGTCTCGAAAGTGTGCGATCTCTGTGTGACGTCAGACTTACCCACCTGCACTCAATGCGGTCCACGGAAAGTAGAGTTCCGAGGCCCCACGGCCCTCCCCCAATTCTGCGACTGGCTCTTCTCGGGGGATCACAAAAACTACGTGTGCCTGGCCCACAATGCCATGGGGTACGACTCGTACCCCATCCTCGAGTATCTCTTCAAGAATGCCATAAAACCGAAAGTGCTCTTCCGAGGCGGCAAAGCTATGGTGGTGACCATCCCCGAGTACAAGTTGGTTATCAAAGATTCCCTCCTCTTCATCCCGCTGGCCCTCAAACAATTTCCCGTCACGTTCGGGTTCCAGGCCGAAAATCTCAACAAGCTGGATTTTCCTATCTTTTTTAACAAGCCAGAACATCAGCAGTACGTGGGGCCACTACCAGACCTGCATTACTACGAACCGGATTCGTTGAGTCCGCAAGGCAAACAAGAACTGGTGGCCTGGCATGCGGCCGAACGGGCCCGCGGCGGGGTCTTCGACTTCCAGAAAGAGTTGGCCCTCTATTGCCATCGGGATGTGGCCATCTTGCAACGGGCCTGTTTGGCGTTCCGGGCAATAATGATGAAAGCGGCGGGGATAGACCCCTTTACCAAGACCGTAACCCTCGCCTCCCTATGCAACTTAGTGTTCCGCAAGAAATTCCTCAGACCGAACACCATTGCGGTCTTGCCACGGCTTGGCTACCGGCCCAAGGATACACAGTCGGCGTTGGCGCTCCAATGGTTGGCCCACGTGGAGCGGCGGGATGGAATTCAGATCCAGCATGCGGGCAATTTGGGAGAGAAGCACGTGGGCCCCTACAAACTGGACGGGTACCACGCGGCCACCCACACGGCCTACGAAATAAATGGCTGTTTCTGGCACGGCTGTGACCGTTGCACCCCTCCAGATAGAGTGCATCCCCTGCTCCACTGCACCATGAGAACGTTGGCCGACCGGACGCGGGACAAAATGTTGTACCTGAAACAGCAAGGGTACAACGTGGTCCAGATTAGGGAGTGCGAAATTCGTGCGGCCATGGCCTTGGACCCGACCATCGTTGCCCTAGCGCCCATCCCTCAAGCCCAGCTTCCCCTCGACCCCAAGAAAGCGTTCTTTGGAGGGCGAACCAACGGGATCAAGACTTACTGGGAAGCGACCGACGGAGAATGGGGGAGAGAATGGATGGAGGCGCTGGATGTGTGCTCCCTATACCCCTGGGTGCAAAAAACGCAACGGTTCCCGCTGGGCCATCCAACCATCCTCACAAAAGATCTAGACCCTACCCTCCCGTACGAGGGGTTAATCCACCTGAAGATCTTGCCGCCACGCCGCCTATTTTTCCCAGTCCTCCCGACGCACGTGGGGGAGAAACTGCTGTTTACCCTCTGTCGAACCTGCGCCGAAGACAAGAACCAGGTTCCCTGCGCACACGACGACGAGGCCCGGGCTTTGACAGGCACTTGGGTGAGCCACGAACTTCACGAGGCCCTGCGCCAAGGCTACCGGGTCCTGGAAATGTACCGGGTATGGCATTATCCCGAGTCGGAACAGTACGATCCCGCCACCGGCGCCCGGGGGTTGTTCACGGACTACGTGAACACTTTCCTCAAGATTAAACAAGAGGCGAGCGGGTGGCCGCCCGGATGTAACACCGACGCCGAGAAAGCCTCTTTTATAGAGAGTTACCGGGTGGCCATGGGGATCTTACTGGAATGGGACAAGATCGAGTTCAACGCGGGGATGCGGGCCCTGGCGAAATGGATGCTCAACACTTTGTGGGGCAAGTTCGGCCAGAAACAGAACCCTCGGCAGACGGAGTACGTCACCGACCTGGACCGCTACTTCGAGCTCATGATGAGCGACGAGAAGGAAGTGCAAGACATTCTGTTCGTGCACGAAGACATGGTGCAAGTCCACTACACCGCCACCCCTCATCACATCGACTCCAACCCCCACACCAACGTCGTGTTTGCCGCCTACACCACTGCCCACGCACGCCTGAAATTGTATTCTTACCTCGATCTCTTGAAGGACGTATAGTCTACCACGATACGGACAGTATCTACTACACGCGGAAAGTGGGTCAAGAGGCGCCCCCGGTCGGTCGATTTCTAGACGACATGACCAACGAATTGAAAGAAGGGGAACACATTGTGCGTTTTGCCTGTACCGGGCCCAAGAGTTACGGGTATGAAACGAGTCAAGGCCGCACCGTCTGTAAAGTGAAGGGACTACGCCTCAACGTACGAAATCGGGCGATCGTGAACCTCGAGACCATGGTGGCCATGGTGCAAGGGCAAGGGGAGCCCACACGGACGGTGGTGACGCCGCACGCCATCCACCGCAACACCCAAGACCGGACGTTGCACACCCGCACAGAGACCAAGACCTTCAAGGTGGTCTACGACAAGAGGGTTCTCCACGGCTACCAGAGCTACCCTTACGGCTACTAAAGAAAAACAAAGAGACTCTAGAATAATTTTTTTATTGTAATAAATGGTTCAGTTCCTTTGAGCTGTGATACCAAAGTCTCAGTCTTTTATTTAGAGGAACTCCATCTTGTAAGGCCGGAGTCTTGGATGCTTGCGCAGGAATCCTTCCCAAATACAAATATCATAGACCAACTCCACATAGAATCCATAATAGGTTCCTTCGCAGTCGCTCAGCACATACTGCTTCATTTCGCCTTCGCTCAGGTATTCTTCCATCCAGTTGCCAAACGTAGAATAGCACATGTGGCACTCGCCCACAATGACATCGCCGCCTTCCTCAGCTCCATAGAAAGTAATATCTAGACCCATGACGTTCACAGCTTGAAGAGCAACGAGTAATGAGTGAGAATTGTCAAAGTCTTTTTTTCTTTAAGTATTTTTCTTCAGGTGTTTGACGTTCCACCGGCTGATACTCTTGCCTTTGCGCTTGCCCGAAGTGGTCGTCGTTCGGTTCGTTGTTTCGGTACGACCATCTTTCGATTTTCGGCTCGTGATCTTGCGCACGGTTTGCATTCCCCCTGACTTACTCCTTTTCTTCCTCTTCCGGTTCGCTTGGGCAACACGGCGTTGCCAGAGCGCTTGTCCCAATCCCGAGGGTCTCGTTAGGGTTCGTGCCATGGCGACAATGAAGGGGGGTTTAAAAAGGTTGCCAATTTAAAGGCGGTTTTTGTGCGAAGCCTGTGCCAAAAGAGAGGCGACGGCTGCCCCCACGGGGTCCCCCACGGGGTCCCCCACGGGAAAAGGCTTTGTAGGGGGTCCTGGAGAACGGTGTTTCATCTCGGCGGGGCGAGGGATCTTTGTAGGGGATATCTTCTGGAGTCGCTGCGGTGCGTTTAGGCCGGGGCGTGTACTCTTTCTTCTTGGAGATGAGATCCCGGGGGTGGCGGACGAGATCTTTAGGAATTTTTTCTTCCGCTAGAAATTGCATGAAATCACGGTAGCCGGGCGACGTGAGGGTGGAAGAAGGATGCACCGCTTCTTTAATCAGATCGGCAATTTGACTGCCCGGCAGGGTTTGCCCGTAGAGTTTCACTTCCCCTTGCGCATTCCAGGTAATTTTCTGGGCTCCTTTCAACTTCAACAGATTGACCAGCACCGACGCTAAAGGTTTGCTGGAGGGGGTACGCGTCGCAAAGCGCCCCTTTGACTCTGGGTTAACACTTTGGCCGCCACGGCCGTGAAGGGACTAGGCTCAATGGTTTCACGACGCCGGACGTATTTTTGGAGTAAATCTTGAAACTGGTCGGCGCTTGCCGGTTTCTCTGGGTTTTCTAGGACCTGCGCCATGGCCGTTTGGTACTGACTGAGCACTTTAACCCCTTTGGTCGTGTCCACACGAAGCTGTTGTTCCAACCACCGCATAGACTCTTCCGGCACCAAGACCATGCGCATAGGGTTCTTCCCCTCAGCCTCTTTCATGGCTTTTTTCGTTTGTGTCGCTTCACGGTCCATCGCGTCACCGAAATTCCCACTGGGGCTGCTGGAGGGTGGTGTGGGGTCCGCTTCCTTTTCCCTGTCTGGGATTTCTTCTTGGACGGCCGCGTCTTATACTTTCTTTGGATTTGCTTCGCCGCCTGCACGGTCCTGCTGACTTTTTTTCCCGGCAGGGTTTGGCGTTGTCTTTTTCGCAGGCGGGCTAAAAACAACTGCCACCGGGCCGGATCCGTACCCTCGGGCGCCGGCCAGTTGCGGATTGGTTGGACCATAAGACCTAAGCGGCGTCCAAAGCTTTCTTGGCTCCGTAAGCCACGCCTCCACTGATAGCGCCGGCGGCGGCCGCTTTGGCAGCAAAAACGGCGGCGGCAATGAGAGCGGCGGTCGTGAAAATGAACCCGCCTCGCTGGCCCACGGCCTTTTTAAGCTTGGCTTTCTGCACCGTTGTCGAGGAGGAGAGCAGAATCCTTTTCCTCACGGCCGGCGGCAGGGCTTTGTTGGCTATTTTTCGAAGTTTCACCTTGATGGGAGCAAAGACTTTCTTGGCGCGGGCCCCTATCGGAAAAGTTCCACGCAAGGCGTTGTGCACCACTTCGCTGACGGCGTTGATTTGAGTGTGACTCGCGGCCCGGATGAGTTTCTTTTTCTGACCGAGATCCGCTTTGGCAAATTGTCGGATGAACAGCGCGTGACGTTGAAGCAAGGGGGAGGCCATCACCACAACTGAACGGTTTCCCAGGGGGGCTTAACCTATAAAGTTAATCCAACCCCCTTTGGTCGGGACCTTTTTCGATACGGAAAAGGGGGGATGGAAGGTTGTTTTGTTGAGGCTCTTCCACACCGCTCCACGAAGCTCTCGACCCCCTGATTTCCTCGCTCTTTGTACCGAGGGGACCTTCTTCTTTTTCTTAGTACCCCCTCGTTGCTCTCTTAGTTGCAGTTGCTTTCCTACGAGGTGCTTTTGTAGTTTGGTGTAGAGCTTGTGGTAGGACAAACCAGGTATCACCACCTTGGGTGTTTGTGCTAGGAGTTTCAACAGGTCCAACGCATTGCCCACCCCCTTTTGATCCTCCTCCAGCACGTAGGCGCGATGCTGTTGTCCATCCTCGGAGAAAATGTTGGTGCGCAATCGGATTTGGGGTGGGGTCCGGGGGTGCAGGTCGAAGAGTAGGTAGCCAAAGGGGCGTTGGGTCGCGTCCTGGTAGGCTCGCATCACCGCCGGCACTTGCCCCGGAAAGGCCTGCTCGGCCAATTTCCGGACTTGTAATGAATCCCGAGCGTTTTTAAAAGCCACCAGGTAGTGCGCGTTGATGGAAATGGTGCGCGCGTACTTGCCTGGCGGGAAAATGTTCTGGGTCAGGTACAGCACGGAAATGTTGTGGTGGTGCGAGCCTTTGGTGAACAGGTCCACCACCCGCTCGTCCTTGGAGCCTTCTTTCATCAAATCGTCCAGGATCAAGAGGCCTGGCTTGCCGCGAAAGGGGGCGTACGGATCGTCGGGAAGCCCCTCCAAAAATTTCACCCCCAATTGTTTTTGCATGGCGGTGAATCGGGGTTGCCAGGCGCTGCCATAGCAGTACACGATCGTGAGGGGTGGTTGGGTGAAATGGGGTTTCACATGATGCAAGAGTCTTTCGGTGAACACCGTTTTTCCCGATTGACTCTGACCCGTGATCAAGATATTGCAGGACGCTTGGAAACGGACATCCATTGCGCCTCACACCCTTCCCAAGAATAACAAGACATGGAGGTGGGGAACTTGTTTTATTTTTATTTTTTAGGGTCTCTCAAACTGATAACACATTGATCGTGAAGGCCTTGCTGCTGCTGCTGCTGCCACTGCGCCACACTCCGGCGCTGGTACTGGCGCTGCCAAGCTTGGAGGGCCCGGTCCCTGGTTGTCTTGGTCTTCCACTGCTGGAGGTTCTGCAGGACCTCCGCCAGGGACCGGCCGTGGGCTCGGCGCAGGAGGTAGTACAGGCAATAACTGCCGCACACGCTGGACTTGTTCCCTTGCAACATCACACTGTTTTCCCTATGCTGGGTGTTCCCCTGCCTCACGTACTCTTGCAACCCGTAATAAGAGGCGGGAAAGCCATAACTGTCGAAGAATTCATTCACGCCTTGGCGCGGAAAATAAAAGGCCAACCAATGGGTGCCTGGTCCGTCGGCGTTGTCTGTATTGAGAATGAACGAGGCGGGGCGGGTCACGCGACGGGGGCGTAGGTCCATGGGAAACACGCCCCGAAACGAGGCGCGGAGCCACCAATCGTGGCGGGCCAAGACCGTCAATTGCGACGTGTAGGTGGTCATCTTACAACTTTTTCACTTCTCGGCTGCTGCTGATTTCGTACGCGGCGTCAAACTCGCAGTTCACGTACACCGATAAGGTCTGGGCGACCCCTGCTGCAAACTGAAGGCGGATGCCCACTGTCCCGTACTGTTGTATGTTCATGTGCGCGGCGTTGCCGCTACCGTCCGGAGTGAAGTCAAAACACAAGATGGCGTAGCCCTTGTCCCAATCGGTCCGGGTAATGTCAATCCCATGGTTGGCGTTCATGGCGCCTTGGGCCAGGAACAGGGTATTGTAACCGTCCAGGGTTTTCCCGGTCGCAAATTCGACGCGGGAGAAGGGGGTGGGTGTGCCGTCGATCGTGACCGTCGCGCGGGTCATCCCAAACCTTTGGAAATGGAAAGGGTTCTTTTTCAGCGCCCCCAAACTGCTCCCACTGTCCACCAAGGCAATGCGCATGCGTCGGGAGATGCGACCGCCTAGGAAATCCGTTTTCTCAAAGGTGGTGTCGCCCTGGGAAATGGTGAACATCCGTTCTTCCTCGCTGTTGTAAGGGTAGAGGACGGGCTGGGACACGAGTTTCACTTCGACGCTCTTCATGAAGTCCTTGTTGCAGACACTAACGCGGCGGAAGAAAGTGACCCGCTTCAGCACGATTTTAGCCCCGGTCACTTCCGCCTCCGCACTGTCCCCCATGAGGGCGAAGGCGTTGCTGGCGGGGGTGAGGCGGAATTCCAGGGGCACTCCGTTGAGGAGCAGTTTGTTGGAGAAGGCCGCGTCAATGTAAAACATCCCGGTCAGTTCCACCACTTTGCTTTCCGCCGTGTATTTCGCCCGCGTAGTCAACCCTACGTTGTCCCCGGCGATGTCGAAAACATCCATGGACCCGGCCACGTCTTTGTAGTACAGTCCCGCGGTCAGGTAGGATTTCTTGGCGTCTGGAGTATAGTTGAGGAGGGTGCTGAGGTAGGCTTTGTAGGGGTAGGTTTTGGTGCTCATGGTCATCCATTCCCCGTTCAAGGCCATGTCTACTTGGGACCAGAGGGAATGAAACCAATTGTTGACGGGTCCCAAGTTCAAACCGGCGGTCAAATCCCCGCCGTTGGCTTTCACGAGGTTGGCCGTCACCTTGAAGTAACTTCTAGGCAGCACTGTGTAATAGGGACTGGCCGGGAGGTAAAATTCCACGGGCGACCCGGGCAAGAGGGCCGATTTGGGAGCGTGCTCCGACCAATAGCCTCGTTCTTCGACCGCTTGGGCCAATTCCTTGCCGAAAAAATCCAAATGAGTGTTGTAGCCGCCCATCATGTTGGGCAGAGGCGGCTTGCCCATGCCAGCGACCGTCGCCATCAATAATCGTCGTCAAAGATATCTCTCTCCACACGTGCACGCTTGACGGTCGTTGAAGGAATGAGAGAGGGAGTCTGCTTTTGCTTTCTTTTATTCTTGTTGGCCACGGGCCGTGCCACGGGCCGTGCCGGCTTCTTCGTCTTTTTCCTTTTAGGCGCTACCCCCGCTATCTTTTCCAGACCTTGGATCAACTTTTTACTGGTTTTCTTGCCGAACACACGGGCCGCCCCTTTGCTCGTGTCCTTCACGATTTGTTTCACCACCCTCTTGCCAAATTTCTTTTTCAGGCGTGCGAGTATCTTCTGTCCTCCCTTTTTAGCCACCGCCCCCGCAACGGTCCCGGCCAACGCTTTGCCTGCCATGACGGCCAAGGGGGCTAGCGCTAAGGGCAAGAGTCCACCCTTTTGATTTGTGACCGGTTCGTAACGACCGAGTTCATTCCAACGGATAGGGATGAGGCCACCGCCGCCTTGCTGGCCGCGGCCCCCCTGGAAGACAGGAATGGAGGAGGGCATGCGTTGAGTGGTGGGTGGTGCAGGTTTTGCACGGAACACAGGTATCGAAGACCCTCCGCTAGCCACTGCCATAGAGCCCGCAGACGATCCATTCATGCTTTCCTTTTCAGAGTGCGCTTCACAAATTCCAACGTCGCCACCACGGTAGCTGTTGAGGCGAATGAGAGGCGTTGGCCGGACTCGTCGGTTATAAGGATTTCCAGCGTGTTAAACACCGTTTTGGCGAGCGGGAAGTAGCGCATGACCGGAAAGTCTCGTTCCACCACCTTGTTGTACGAGACCTGGGCCGACACGACACGCAGCAAGGGTGCTTTCACATCCCCCACGATATGTGGCTCAATCAGATCGCAGTACACGTACAAACTGCGTACGGGTTGGTGTTTAAAATCGCGGGTGAGCAGGTAGGGGGTGGGCGTCCAGAATTTTAGACCGGAATAGTAGGTGGACCAACACTCGGGCTGGTACCCCACCAGGGATGTGTTGTCGTCCGCCGGATAGTGTTCGGGCTTTCCTTGCCCAAACCCAAACAGATTGGCCAGCCAGGGGCTCATGGCAATTTGGGTCTCCTCCTTGAGGAGTTCAAGGGTCAACATGGCGGTTCCGTTAGTCTGGTACCAAAACCATAACACACCAGAGGGATTCGGAATGGTAGCTTGGACTGCCATGAGGTTCGCGTAGTTCCCGGTCGGTACCACAAAGGAGTTTGTGATCTTGCGATGGCCGGTAAACAAGTTAGCGCCTTTGCCCGTACTCGCGTTAGTGATGTAGTACACAGTCCGTTCTCTCTCCAAAACCGAGGCGAGGATCAGGATGGGTTTGACATTCTGCGCCTCCCCTATATTCTTCTTCACGAAACTGGACAACAACGGTGTGCGAGGGCCCGGTTTTTTCAACAGGTGCGCAGGATGGGCGGTGGTCTTTTTGGGATCGTCCTCCAAGCCGACCATGTAGGCCAGTTTAGGGGGGAGGACTAACATGTAGCCGCCCTTCGCGTTTTGATACAATTCCAGGATGGTTTTACCCATGGCATTATTGGTAGATTCCACTCGGACGCTAAATGTTTTCATGATATTATAGTAGCCCTCTTGCAACATCGCCAGGCGCATGGCTGTGACCAGTTCTGTGACCGTTTCGAAAGACTGTGGAGTAAAGGTGATGTTCGGGAGGAGATCGTAGGAGGTTTCTTCTACTCGATCAAGTCTTACGTCTACCATGGAGAATTGGCGGTCTTGATCGTTGGGGAACAATTCATCCCAGGCGCGTGGAAATTGTATGTGGCAGAGGGCCATCTCCCACTGCCGGTCCAAGACCAACATCTCCGGGAGCCGGATACGAAAATGGGAGCCCGTGTTATTGGGAAAGGTAGCCCGGCTGGCCACGCTAGGTAGCGTCATCCAGATGCGATCGGTGTTCATGCTTTCCGGAAATGGAGGGTCACTTCCACCTTGGAGGTTTGCGGAAATGAAACAAGTTTCCCTTGCTCGTCGGTTATAAGGATTTCGAAATCCTCAAACACCGTCTTGGCCAACCGTCTGTAGTACAGGGGGGCAAAGTTGCGTTCGTGAACCTCACCGTCCCCGGGCCCTGAAAAAAGGACTCTCAACAAGGGGGCTTTCGTATCCCCCACAATACTGGGTTCCATCAAATCACAGTACATGTACAAGGTCGTCTTCTTCTGGGGACTGGGGAAGACCAGAGTTGTGACCGCCATTTCCCAGTCTCGAGACAACGTGTACATTTTATGGAGGTGGATACGGAACCGGGACGGGGCGTTGACGTAGGTGGAGACGTAAGACTTCACCCCGTGGGTTAAGGTAATGTAAAATTCCTCCTCCTCCATCCTCTCTTTCTCCACAATGACTCCGCCCGTCGGAACAACCAACTCTTTTATTCCTTTTTTCACCCGTACGTTTGGGTCTGGAGCTGAGTGACCGGGACCCAGCTGTTAAATTTAGCGGGGTACCCTTCCCATTTCACCAAGACTTCTTCCTGGTTCTTCTTCTTGCCGCGCCGGCGTTGCAACACCTTTTCGATGATAAAGAGACTTTCTTTTTCCACGGCCACCGGCGTCATCTCGCTTTCGTAAAACGTTCCCCGCAACGCCTCACCGCTCAAGTCCTCCAACCGGTAGACGGGAGGGGTGCGGTAGTCCAACCGTTTTATCACCGTGAACACTTCCTCCGACCAGTTGGCCAGATAGCTTTTTTCAAAATGGCCTTTGGTCTTGCTAATCCGTACCGTGTCGCCGGAACGGTACAGCGGTTTCTTCGGTTTCCTCTTTAGTGGCGGTCCCTTTTCCCGGTACAAGACGTCTCGCACCTCGTGGTCGTTGAAGGGCGTGACGGTGATGGGGGCGCGTCGAATGCTGCTGTGGACGGCTCGGTTGTACCCGAGCACCAATTGGGGGAGGACTTTCAAATACTCTTTCTTCCCGGTGGCCGTGAAATATTTGTACATGCGTCCCTTGAGCGTCCGGTTGAACCGCTCGGCAATCTGGGCTTTAGTCTCGTTGTACGTGACGAAAAAGGCAACGTCATTCCTTTTTTAAAAAGGCCTGGAACTTGCGGTTGGTAAATTCTGTCCCCGCATCGGTCTGCAACCGCAACGGTTTCCGTTCGCGAAACACTTGGGTAAAGGCGCGCACCAATTCCTCCCCCGTCTTGTTCTTCAGGGGGACCGCCCACGCGTACTTGGACAACACGTCGATGATGGTCAAAATGTGTTTGTAGCCCTTGTTGAAGGTGCTCGTGGCTTGCATGTCCACCAGATCTGCCTGCCACTGTTCGTCGAGGGCCAGCACGCGCACGCGCCCTCGCAGAATTTTTTTTCGAAAGGGTCGGTGCAACGTAAAGGTTAATTGTTTTTTCAACCATGCTAAAGTGGTGGTGCGGGTCACCCCCACTTCGCTAGCCGCTTTCACCAGACGGGCAGCACCCCCAAAGGCAGCAGGGCTGCTGGGGTCGTAATACAATGCCTCGAGCAGCGCGGAAGGATTCTTTTTCTTCTCCTTCTTCTTGCGCCCCATAATCCTCAAAATGAGAGCCCTGAATAATCACTTTTCCTCCGCAACACGCCAAGAGACAACGGACACGTTTCAAAATGCCGTGGCACTTGAGGGACGGACCTCCTCCTCCGCCGCAGGGCATTCTGTACTCTCCCCGAGTCTAGCGCGCGGTACCTCCCTTATACTTTTTTTCCCTCCCTAGAGACGACAGACACCGTCATTTTTCCCTGGATATTTTTATTGTTGTTTTTTTACAGAAAAAACTAGAAGCCGAAGCTAAGAGGGCCCACGGGGACATCGTCTTCGATGGCTTCTTGAGTCGTGGCGTGCTTGCTCTCGAACGAAACCGTCCTGCCGCTGTCTTCATACAGTTTGTAGGTGTAGGTTGGGGGGTTGGTGAACACAACCGCCGCTTGCTGGATCACGCAGATCCCTTGGTCTACATCCAAGTGGACCTTCCTCAAGGCCTTTGTCAATAGCTCTTGCGCAAAATTAGGGCCCCGCTTCTTGTCTTGTCCATCCGCCTCGAAGAGACCCCACGCAAAACTGTGGGCCACTGTGTTGAGGTAAGGGAAGAGCCCGTCCGTCATGGCGGTCGTCGACTCGCGCACCAGGGCTGCCATGGTTTCCTCGGGGTACGTGTCGTGAATGCCGGTGACGTAATGCATCCCAAAACGCCTCACTTTGTCGTAGAGGGGATTGTCCCTATCCGAGATCCTCCGTTTCCGGAATAGGTGGGTGATCAGGGTGGCGACCAACTCATCCTGCATAACGTAGTAGGTGCCTTGAATACACGCCTTGTAGTTTGTTTCCAGGATCTCTAGCCAAGTCTTCCTCCCTGGTTCTGTTTCCATGATCAAGTCGTCCAGGCTAGCCTTGCTGCCTTGGGTCAGTGCGAAATGAGGGTCAAAATCATTGACCCCGCGCTTCTGCAGCATATGAAAGGTCAACCGGTCCACAAAGTACCGCACCGCCGTCACGAACCACGACAGAATTTCTTTGGGCCTCTTCAACTCCCTCTTCTCGTCCATCCTATCGTCATACGCCTCCTCTTCTTCCAACCTCTTCTCTCTCTTGGCTCTCTTGGCACTCTTTGTAGCGTCGTCCTCTTCTTCTTCTTCTTCCTCTTCCTCCATGGCTTCGCTGTTCAACATCATCCTCCTATGCCCGGCCCTCTGGGCGATCTCTTCATCTTCTTTTCGATCGTCGGATAATTCATTATCTCCCTCCACTTTATACTTCCCTAGGGCTGTGATCAAGTGTTCCCTCAAGGCACGGCAGGATTTCCTCGCGGGGGTCAGCCGGTGCACCTCATACGTCACAGGAAGGACACAGGCACGCACTTTACGACGGTTCAGGCTCGTGGTGACCATAGAATGACTGAGGTGGTAGGCCAAGCGGTACAGGCGCTCGTTTTGCCAGGAGCGGGTTCGCCTTCCCTGGACGTAGTGATACAACTCAAATTCCGAATAGTCATAGAGTTGGTACAACAGCATGGTGGTGCAGTGGTCCCAGATAGGCAACAGAATAGCGTACTCTTCGTTCAGGATTCTGGTCGTGACGTGGGGGCATAACTCCTTGAGTGTTTTCTCGTGATGCTTCCTCACCTGGGTCTGGCATTCGTCAAAACTCAGACCGAGGTTGTGGGTGTCGTTCCAGTGCAGGGTGGCCCGGCTGTACCGTTCACACAAATGGTAGTACAGGTAAGCGAGGAAGTGCTGATACTCTACTATGATGGCGTACTCTCTCTTGTACCGGGTTTCTTGCACTGGGTAGTGGGGGTCCGGGAGTAGTTCACCAAAGCTTTTGTCGAAATGGGACTGGCACGCCGACTCTATCCTCAGGTAGCGGGAAGAGATGATACTACGGACCACCCTCATCTCCGCATCGTAGGATTCGGCGTGGTACCAATACCTGTCGTTACGGGCGCCTAGGGTACGGCTGCGGTACAAGCAACCCTGCTCTCCCCAGACCAGGTCTTCACGCATTCGCGTCTCGCACAACTCGACCCAGGTCAGCTTCAGGCCCTCCTTCAGGGGAAACCAGCGGAACAAGAAGTTCGTCATCTCCCTCAGGAAATTGTTACACAAGGAGCAACTGGACCATTTGGCGCCCACGCCCAGATGGTGGCACACGGCCGACTCGTTCATATAGTTGAATTCCATCAGGACCATCTCGTACATCATCGCGTACAGCGCCTCCCGATCTTCGTAGTCCACATCTATGCTGAGCCAGTAATGCACGCACCCCGCCAGCATGTGTTGCAGTTCCTTCAAATACCGCACCTCCAACAACTTCTTCACGACAGAAAACTCCTTCTTCACCGTCTCTTCTACCGACTGCCGGCCCCAGATCTCTCTCTCGCTCATCAGGTCTTGGTAGAATTTGGCCAAGAGGGCCCGGCACACACTCCTCAATTCCTCCCTGTACCTGAACACGAGTACTTTGTTATCGTCGTATTTGAAGAGCCACGCATCCTCCGCGTTGTAGCCACGTGGAGGAATATTCAAAGTCAAGGCTTTGCGTTTGCCCTCCCGTTGGGCCACTTGCTGCACCCGCTGAAAACAATCCCCGTGCGCGTAGGAGACCACAGCCATGTACAGGGAGGCCAACGTGACGTGCATCGGACTCATGTGAGGGAGGTCGCTATGCCTCGTCTCGGTGTTCATGAGGCGTATCTTCTGCAGAAATCCTCCAAACAATTGGGCCATGTCGTCCGTCCCCTTTTCCCACAGTTTGCCTTGCCACGTTTGCAAAATGACGTACGCCTGGTCGGTCGTGAGCTGTTTCAGGCTGGCCATCACCTCGTCCTTCATCTCTAGCGTGACGGGTAACGCACACATCTGCCCAAAATAGGGCAGGAACTCGTTCAGGTGTTCTACCGCAAAACCTTGGCGAGCTTTCTCCCAATTCTCGGCGAATCCCTCTTTCGGTCGAATTATTTTCCATTGCGAAATGTCGGCGGTCACCAAAGCCACGTACAAATGCTGGGTCAATGCTTTAAATTGTTCACGGCTCGCTTTATCCACTTCGTCTACCGATAGGAATTTCATCGTGTTGATCATCTTCCCAAAGAGTCCCCACTTTATGGTACTCTCGATAGAGCATAGACACCAAGGCAAAGAACCAAAACAACATGAATGCCTTCTCCCCAAGGGTTCACTTTCTTATACGGCCCGGGGTCTTTTTCGGCCAGCCAATCCCGAGCCTGGATTTGTTCTATTCCCACAAAACCCCCCTCCACCCCTTGCGGGACCCCCCTAAACGACCGACCAATCCCCGGCCTCGCTTTGGCCTCCTTTCCGACCCCGCCGAACCCCTTCGAACCTGACGGGACCCCCCTAAACGACCGACCAATCAGAAGCCTCGCTTTGGCCTCCTTTCCGACCCCCTCCGAACCCCCTTCGAACCTGCCGGGAAACCCCTAAACTGCCGACCAATCAGAAGCCTAGCTTTTGGGATACCAGTCATGGACAGGCCTTTGACAGGAACCCCCTAAACGGCCGACCAATCAGAAGCCTCCATATCATTGACAGGACCTTTGACAGGACCGCGTGCGTAATGGCGTCGTTTTAGGCCACGCCCCCCGTTTGGGCCAATCAGGAGCCAGGGAATGGCGCTATAGTGACCCCCTATACTACTTTTGCCAAAATAGACTAGTAATATTTTCTTCAGAATAACCTTCCTGGAAACGGCATACTCTGCCAATCTGAGTAGTTTTGTTTTCATCATAGCGATTGACAGCACCCGTTAATATTAAGTAATGATTCGTGTAAGAACTAAAGGAAAAGACAATAGACTGCGGCGATGAGTATGTCCTCTCGGCGCGAACGAATGTGCTTAAATGTGTCTTAAGTGCTGTCTACACGCAGAACATAAAGGAACATGTGTGCTGTTGGTCATTTTTGTTGCCGTGAGAACGTAAATAAAACACCATCCAGCCAATAGGAAAGGGGAAGACAACAGATATTTGAATCACAAATGTGAGAACTTTCCTCACGGTTGATTTTCATAATTGCAATCAAACCATAGTTAGTTTGATCATAGTTAATAGAGTGGAATGGTTAGGAAACTCAGGGACCTTCTTTGTTATAGGTCTTTGTTAGCTTTTTTCAACCACCACCGTGCACAAAACACAATAGAAATTCCAACATGTTAATCAATCAGCCAATAGAAACGTGTGAGTTCAGTCGTTCAGGGAACGCTAATGAACTATGATCGTGCACAATCTTTTGTCTTACCCCTTCCAAACTAAATCGCAGCGCCTTTGTTAGCCCTTTTGAAGTTTGCCGGGTTTCCTAACCATTCCACTCTATTAACTATGGTTTGATCAAAACTAAATTAAAACTTCAAAAGTGCATTACTTCGATGGTCTTCTATTGAATTTATGAGTATCAACCAATGAAAGAATAGAACATTAACACCTGTTTACAGTCCTTGCCGTTCAGTGCTATCGTTCTTAGCCGGATCATTACTTAATTAAGAATGGAGGATTCTATTGTATGAATTCTACAAATGACGGTATGAAAGCGAAACTGGTTCGAGAGGGAGCTGTGAGCTATAAGAAACTGTTGATGTTAAGGATAAATACCAGCGCGTATCTGAAAGCCACAAACCGCCTCCCGGTTACCTCAGTGGTTAAGCTCCGGTCTGTTGAGCGGGAGGTCGCGGGTTCAAACCCCGGCCGGACCAACACTCAGGGTCTTTAAATAACTGAGGAAAACGTGATTCCTTTGTGAAACAACTGCAAATGGCTAGACCTTCACGTCTTCTCGGATAAGGACGTAAAATCGTAGGACTCCCGTCGGCCTCAAGTTTATCAGTCTCACCAGACTGTCACGAGTTACCGACGTCAAATTAAGTTGCTTTACTTTTACTTTATTTTAGGTTAATTGTCCTTATAATCCTTCAAATATTTCCATTGAATTGGGTCCTTTTAACGTATTACCATCCTCCACACGCAATGGTCGGTTATCAGGTCACAAGGCGCGATTTCGCCAATCACGCAGGATGGAAAGTGTAAGATTGATTGTAGGGTTAAATATCACGAAAAGGGTTATAGGCGTTTTAGAAAACCAAAATAAAAAGCTTATCTAGCTTTGTTGCCACGCACGATTCGACTCATCTCGAAACAAAATCGCGGGGGAAATAGGTTAACCCTTTATCTCCTGCACCGCCCGTAACCGCCCAATATGAAGCATGTACCTGGAGAAAATTGTTGCATCAAACCTAGACCTGCTGGAAATACGATGTTGTGATATTATTTCAAGGAATGAATGACTTCGAAGCCACAGCTGTAATTAACGGGGATCACTTGACTCTCCCACTTTGGAGAAAAACTCATTTGTTTTGGAGGTTGTTGTTCATTTCTTCTCTTTTCACGAATTTTGAGGAGCTGAAAATCGGCTCAAAAAACCCTTCCCATTCACACTTGAAATCAAAAGCAAACACAAAATCACCACTTAGTCGTTACAGTACCTTGTTTAATCTTTCCAACCAGCAGGTTTGTTTGCATAAAATGCACCAAACGACTGTGAACCACGCCGATGTTTATACTGCATTTCACTCGACCACATTGACCTGCTGCCACCTCTAACTGCATGCTGGGTAATCAACAAAAAAATCACAAGGGGTCCCCCCCTCTGGGACTCCGGTAGGTTTTTTTTATAAGTCTTTTACCCCTACAACCAAGAGCGGTGATTTGGACTCAAGCCGTTGCTTTAAAGTGACAAAAACACATCCTAATAGGTTGAGCATGGGGAAAAGACAACCAACTGCAAAATTTCAAGGATTTCAGTGAAGAATTATTTCATGTGTCTCAAAGCAGAAACACAACAGAAAAATCCTGTGAAACCACTCACAAGGCCTACTAAAAGCAAACCAAGTAATTTTCAGCCGTCCTCAGACTTAACGATGTCCTCTAGCTCTCTTGCAGTGGCTTTTTTCTCCCAAATTAGAGCACATTTCATTGTAAACCTACCGAAGCAGCCATACCTACCGCTAACGAGTGTACAGAATTCACTCAAATGGCATTGTGGGAAACGTTTGAGCCCTCGGCTTAAAAGTCAGCAGTATTTAACTGCCCCTGGCTAGCCAAACTTGAAGCGAGGGGGGAGGGTTGAGTTAGCACTCAGGATTTCACCAACTGAGCCAAACATGTCCAGTAGGGAAGGGTTAAGCGTTTGCGCTACATTATTTTTACTGAATGTTTGCATGGACTGTTGTCAAATAATGCCAAGTTGATGGTGGTTAACACTATATTCTGGAAAGGAGAATATGTTTTACTATTTATTAGAGTGTTGACAGTGTCCCTTGAAGTCTGGTTCACACTTGCGACGCAGGCATAAGTAATATTACGCAGACGCAGTAATGTATTGATCACTTGCGGTGCTTGTTCTTGTCTCACAATCAGTGGCACTGCGTCTGCGTACATGTATGTTGCTTGCGCTTATGCTTCCGTCGCTAGTGCGGATCATGCTAAACTGTTAGAGATAAATACAAACTTAACAATTTTCAAGGCAAACGAAGAATTTATAGGAACAAAAGCACTCCTTCAACAATAGGCCCTTTGCAGCTAACAGTCACGTGCTGATATAATACTTCGTTAACGAATGAATTGGGCTCGTGATCCCCATGGGAAAGGCATTGCCATGGATGCTGGAGAGCAAGCTATCTTTAAAAACGCAGTTTTAGAAAGATCGACTTTAAATTGGAGATGGAAAATAGCATTTACAAATACTGAGGTTTTGCTAGTAACACTACCGATCTCGTACAAGGCCTTTGGATAAATGAAGTCAGATATATTTTGCTCTCCATGCAGTACAACCACGTGATTTGCTAGCTGCAAAGGGCCTATTGGAACCGCAACGGTAAACAATTCATGGCGTATCTAGCCACCACTAATACTAACCAAACCATCTAGATCACGAGATAATTCGCAACATGCATTCGGCTTCTAAAGGGTCTATGTGTGGCGCATGTATGGAGGAAATGTTCGAATGGTGGCTGTTAATTTTTCAGAAACAGGTAAAGTTCTTTTCCTCGATACCTGATTTAAATTGATATGCGATATTATCCTTGAAGACTACGTCTATCCAGACTTTGTTATTCGTTTTTGCATTTTGCTTTGCTTTTACCCATCCCACATGTGCGCGAGATTCGGTAATTTCATTCTAGGGGGCAAAATGATGAATTCTGGGACATTTCATTGATGACTTCTGCCGTCAATTTCTCTTCCACGACTGGGCAGAGGGGGAGAGGGACTGCCTCCCTAGCCCCCCTCCAAACGCCATTGACACAGCCCCATTAAAACACATTCAATAATAATATCATTAGCATCTACATAAATTACACTGCTGTTCTGAAATTGCTTAAATTATAATCCCAGTTGAGTTCAGCACAAAATTCGATTGTTTAACTCATTTGGAATTGCGCACTTTAGAAACGAGTAGGGGAATGGGGCGAGTTCGGTTTCGCAAAGGTGCTTGGGATCGTTACTGGGGACAGTTAATTGCGATATTTGCCATGTTTCTTTGTATTCTGCAATTAGGGTGTCCCCAGTAACGATCCCAAGTACCTTTGCGAAACCGAACTCGCCCCAGACCCCTACTCGTTTCTAAAGTGGACAATAGGCGAACCGGATTTTGCCATCCTCTATTGAAAGAGGTTGAAAAGCATATCAGGACATTCACATGATATTTTTCTTCGATCTCAGGGTGTTATGTTTGTAGTTTACAGAAACTTGAAGGTCCAATTCAATTGACACTGCGCCATTAATGTTCTTTTGAGCTTGAGTCAGTCACGCGGAAATAATAATAACTTAAAATAAGCTAGAGATAAAGAATTATAATTATATGCCTAATATTGTTTAGTCATTTAATGGCCTGATGAAGAAGCTGACTTTCTACGAACTTTATATCAGCTCCTTCTGTGAGAAAATCAGATGGGCGAAACCAACCTATTTTTAGAGTTTTCCTGTTAACAACAGGACGCTGGCTACTTTTGTTTTCCAGCGTTTAGTCAAAACCGCATGAACGTTTTGATATTGGGGTTGCCGACCAATGTTCTGCATAAGTTAGGAAGTTGGATGCATAACAGGTCTAGTGACGTCATCGTGAGAATGATTGACACTTGTGAGTGCTAAAGGTTTGCGGAAAAGTCCTGCGAGTCGTAATCTGGGAGTGCCACTTCTGGCAGGTTGCAAAGCCAGGGCGACTTTTACGCTGCAAACGAAAGAGAAAGAGGATGAAGAAGAGCGAATAAAAAGGAGACTTGAGAAGGAAAAGAGGAACAAATTGTACATGAAGTGCATCATTCTTGCCCTAGTCGTTATCCTTGCTGTTGCTGTTCCTGCCGGTATGTATTATTTACAAACTTTATACTTCTTTGAAAGAACATAGCTCGAGTAAAGCAACACTAAAGCTAGCGTGATGTAAGATGCTGTAATTTTTCTGTGAAATATATACTTACTGTCTATCTAAGTACTGGAACAAGACTGGAAGGGTTGTCTATTGTAAACATTAAGTCAAAGGTAGAAGAGTAGCTTTCCAACACTCAGGGTCTTAAAATAACTGAGTAGAAGGTGCTGCCTTTGTGAAACAACTGCAAATGGTTAGACCTTCACGTCTTCTCGGATAAGGACGTAAAATCGTAGGACTAGTGTCCCCAATTAGTTGCAAAGCTAAATACATTTGACACTTAAATAAAGTTACTTACTACTTACTTACTTTCTCCAGACCTCATGGCCCCTAGTAGAAAAGTTCGGTCTTTAATTTGAAAAAAAATAATTACGCCTCACTGATGAGATCTATAGATTTAGAGACTTCTCCTTCTGCAACAACTGGCAAGTCTATATTAGCTCTCAAGCGAACCCTGAGTTGCGAGCAAACTTGTAGTGCGATTTGTGATGTTTGTGGCCGATAACTGCTATTTAGGGCACATTCGTGTGGGATTTATTCTTGATTAAGATTAGCCAGAATAAAACGTGTAAACGTTCATTTCCGAGCCATTCTTATCATGGAATACTAGGTTGGAATCCATTCTGTGTATTCTGCCCCTCGAGGCAGAATAACCAGAATATTCCTATTCCGGAATAAGAAAATTCCGAATGTCCGAAACGAACTCGCCCTTAGTAGTTACGTGTAAGTTTTCGGATGATTGTAAGATGCGAGTTTGGAGGTATTTCTACAACTGATACAATCAACTTTGAGGTCGAACTCATAAAATGGCCAAATTAATTATTCAAGTTAGCAACACTTCTTAATTTGGCTACTACTTCAAGTGATATATCAAAAACGAGAGCTAGTGTTTTACCAGGGGACCAAACGCCGAGAAAGATGAAAGCGGCCGAGTGCTTTTATTATTTCGAGGTGTTTGGATTCCCTGGTGAAACACGAAGCTCGAGTTTTTGATCTGACTTCTCAAGCGAAAACAATACCTGAATTCATAAATCATTAGAAAGTATTGTTGCCTGGAATTTTATTGCATGCAATTATAGACTACAAGGGAAGTGATTGTTATTTTGTCACTGTCATTTCAACAACGGCCCGATAGCGTAGTGGGCAAGACAGCGGACTATAGTAATCAAGAGCAGCCATGAGGATAATGGTTCGAGTCACACTCTGGACACCGATTTTTATTTCCGTCTTCTCCTTCACTTCTCCATGTACATGTAAAGTCAAACTTATGCTGTAATTTGGTCTAACACTTGCATTAAACTTGATCACCCCTGATCACCCCTGGATACCAAACTCATCGAATTTTCTTTTCATCTTGTTCACAGCATTGTCCTTTAAGTGCTATGTTTGCGTTGATGCCAAAGGAAACTGCACGAAAAATGCAGTGACTTGTGCAACCAAATGGTGCCAGAAGTTGGTAACACCTAATGCGGTGACAAAGAGTTGCACCAACAAGACTCTTTGCGATGCGATGACTGCGGAGTGCAAAAAGAATGGCAAATGCAATAATTACTGTTGTGACAAAGACATGTGCAACGGAGGAGCTTCTATCAAGCTCGCAGCGCTGTTGGTCAGCTTTGTTGCTATCTTTGTATCGCTCGGCCGCTACCTGATGTAAGGAATGCAGCTACTACGAACTTGTTTTCAATGATCCAAATAAGATACAATTTTCAGTTTTAAACTTACAGAACCGTTAATTATTAAAGTATTTTGAAAAGAACTGCTTTTTGGTAATACATTGTTATTGCACCACATACATGTTAACAGCTTAAATCAATTGAAATAGTCTGATAGGAAAGATAATCTACCTTTAAATCAAATTGAACGGTTTTATGTTAATTTAATAACTTGCATTTGTAATAGTTAGAATAAGTTTACTTTTGTGTATTACTGGATCAATAAAGGGATTTCACTGGTTATGTTACATCAGAAGCTACCTAGTTTTCACAGCTTTTTCATCGATATCAGACCGGCTCACTGGTTATTTTGCCTAAATTCCCCTAAGGTAAAGGATGAAGTTAATTAAAAGGTTTTGAAGGAGCCATATAAGAGCCGGTGCTAAGTTGAAATAACTTCGGTACGGGGACTAAGCACTTAGAACTGTTTAAAACGTCAAGAAAATGTCTGTAAATGTAAAAATTTAGATAGTCAAACACTCACTAGAAAAAAAATCACATTTCACAAATCTTTTACAAATGGTTAGACTTTCCCATTGTTGGTTCAGGATTTTTCAACTTGTTTCTAATTTTCGCAGCTCCATTTTCGTCATTTGCCTTCTAAGAGAGTTACTCTTGATGTCTACCTAACTTGGTGTACATAGAACTCAGCTATTACTGGCCCCGCTTATATTTCTCTTCCGCTTTGTCCTATTTCAGGCAATGTGTATCTTAAGGGGGAGCTTCACCCCAAATTTGGTCAAAATTGACAACATTTTGAAATAATTATATAAGTGTTGCTTTTAATTGAATGTATATAAAACCATACATTTCCTGAAAGATCCATGTTATATCTACTTGGTCATGCTAAAAAAGTGCATTACCTGCCCGCAATGTGTAATATGATCCTATTAAACCAATGGGTCTGGAATATTTCTTTTTTATACATCAAAGTTGCCCCACCCAATTATTTTGCTTACTTTAGAATGTTTTAAAGCCTAACTGCACACACTTGATGCTCTACTGGTAAACTTTGCCCCTATGAGTCATTTTTTGAATAATGCTATTGATTGCTATGGAAATGGTATGAGAAAATGTATAAAACTTAATGCTGAATAACTTTTGAAATAAAATAGATATTCCAAACGTGACTCATAGAGGCATAGACACATAAAAGAGATAAGCCTGTGCAAAATTTGGAACATTTTCATTAAAATGCTGCCAAAATAAAGGGGTGGAGCAGTTGCCCACCGTGAAATTGTAGTTTTGAGAAAATCTTTCCTGTCACTTCCTTTACTTGTGTGCACACCAGATGGTATTTGCAGCTCTCCCATAATGCTATGTCGTCCAATAGCACCCTCATTGAACTGCAGTACTGCAGATCCAGCAGCAGTCTGGACACTTGTGAACCCCCTGTTTCTGTGCTTTTGACATCTATTCCAAACAAGGGAGTTCACAGACTCATTTGCATTCTGAGAATAGCCAGGTAAACATCTCTTTAGCAGTTTTGGCTCACTGAGGCGGTCAAACAAAGGCTGCAAGAACTCCAAAAAAACCTCGTCCAGATGGTGTGGCTTATTGTCAAAAGCTTTGCTCTTTTGGTAAGAGCACCAGGAGCTACTTCCCTTGGGGCAGTACTGATGCCTTTTCTCACTATTTTCAATTTTCACACTGTGAAAAAGTACAGCTTTGATTGCAGTTTGCATCTTATTCACCGCTTCCTCTATTTCATGCCGTTTCTTAGCCTTTTTATTTACGCAGCTTCGAATTGCATTGCCGTAATATTTTTGCAGTTTATCAATAACTGGTCTAGTCAAGCGCCCAGCCCTGCCTCCAACAGGTTTGCCATCTGCCAGCTTCAGGCGCCCCTTTAGGCCAATCAGATTTTCCCCATTCGTTTTTGGACATGGCCAATACAGTCCAACTTGTGAACCCTACTGCATTCTACCTCTCCAGCCTCATGTTGCTCCTCCCACTCTCTGTGCTCATTTGACTTCAGCCACTTCTGGTACTCAGTGCCGGGATTTCTTATCCAAGTTCTCGTAATGTTCACAGTCTTCGAATACTCCATATGTGTCCCACACTTCTGCGTAAGACTTGCTGTCGCCACCACACACCATGTCTATATAGGAAAGCCATGTTTCTCCATGGATAGATTCTAGATAACTTTAGCTGCCTCCTTCTCCATTGATAGGCTAGAACCATTGTAGTTCTTCTGACAGTGCCCACTTTCCTTGTGGCTGTTCTGCCACTGTTCATACTTTACAGTATCCTTTTTCAGTTTTTCTGCAGCTTTACAAATTTCGCAAGTCTTGGCCATGACAGCATAATCAAGGACCATATGGTTTTCATATATGGGGAGTATATGGGTAAGATTAATTATTTCTAATATTTAGGGATGGGTAATACATGGGTTGTGAATGGGAATACTATGGGTAGCATATGGGATAAGCGTGGGAGTGATATGGTGAATATATTGGAGAAGCCATTGTCCCAGACTTTTTCCATATAAAAACAAAACACTTGCCATACGTTTCCCATACAGAAACCATAGGTTTCCCATATAAATGCCATATGAAACCTGTACCATTTACATAGTATACCCATACAATTTCCATTCTATTCCATTCCTTGCAAATTTACCCATATCATTACCATATCTTACCCATACCTTTGCCATGATGCCCATGCCTTTACCATACACCACCCATGTCATTACCATATATCCTCCATACAGTTCCCATGTCATTACCATACAGTTCCCATGTCATTACCATACAGTACCCATGTCACTACCATACAGTACCCATGTCATTACCATACAGTTCCCATGTCATTACCATACAGTTCCCATGTCATTACCATACACTTCCCATACCCACATCTGATTAATTACCATTCATTATCCATACAGTACCCATGTCATTACCATACAGTTCCCATGTCATTACCATACACTTCCCATGTCATTACCATACACTTCCCATGTCATTACCATACACTTCCCATGTCATTACCATGCACTTCCCATGTTATTACCATACACTTCCCATGTTATTACCATACACTTCCCATGTCATTACCATACACTTCCATACCCACATCATTACCATACATTATCCATACAATACCCATGTCATTACCATCCATATGATGCAGTAACATACAAAAATGTACCCATGATATCCATAAATTGTTTTGCTTCCCACCCCCAGTATACTCTAGCAGCTGTGCAATGTACCTAATCCTTTGCTGTACAAGTACATGCAGTTGCCATGTCTTAATTCATATAAATATTAGAACTCTCAACCATAATTCAATTAACAATGTCTTTATTTTCATTGATACCATGGTATAAACACATACATGTAGATGTCTAACATGTATTACACAGAAGAAAATTATTATAAATTTATGAGTGCATCAAACTACTATATTTAAAGTTTGTGACATACATGTACAGTACGTTAATATATATTTTCAACAGCAAATATACAAAGTACTGTTGTTCTAAACACTGTTACAATCTTGTACCAAGCATTATTTTCGTTGGTATTTAATACACAAGTTGCATGTGCCATTTTCCGTGATTATAAGCATGCAGGCAGTTACTTTAAAATGTGTTTAATTTATTAATTTAAAGCCGCTTGTACTAGATAATAAGTTATTATGACTTATTAATATTGATTTGAAGAAGATCTAACATGTCTATAATTGTATATAAATCGAATCTACTGTATCATTGTTGGAAAGAACCATATACATGTAGCTTTATTATGCTTAAATTAACAGACTTGATGATCTTGCATGCTTTCTATGATAAGTGTGATAATATAGTTGACTCAGGGCTAATTCCCTCACTAACTTCATATACATGTATCTGCAGCCATTATAGTTCACCAGGAAATTCTCTCCAATACACGCCTTTCATAAGTTTTACTTCCGGTTACGAAAACGAGGCTCCAGGTGGTTTGAAATCCAAGATGGCGGACAATTGCACAGTCTCAGCTAGAAAGTACCTACGAAAATACTCCCAAAAGTATGTTATTCAGTAAATCATACCTGTGTTTGGTTTTACAATCACTGTATTTATGTCCATGTGTAGTCTGCATTATTTTAGTATATTGTTTAGCGCACAGAAAAGTACTTTTCTACTTGATCAAGTCATCGGTCATTTCCGAACAATGTACACCCGACAGGTTGCAAATCTAAAAAACGTTTGCAGCTTACAGAGGACGATATTAATTATTTTAGGGGCATCTTTCCGTCGAAGATATCTAAGCTAACTTAAAGAAGTCGGAAATATCTTCTGCCTAAAGTAAATTAGTATTGTGGTCTAAAATTGAGGCAAAGTGATTTATGAGGTGCAAAGCAAATTTTAGTTTATTTCTGATAGGCTGTTTAATAAGCTCATGTCATGATATCTAATCTCTTTTGCTATTTAATACAGCAAGTGAAGTGCTATCGATGGGAAATGTAACTAGTGTTCACCTAACAGAAAACAAACATTGGAAAAAGCTGGAGTCAACTGATAAGATGCAGGCAACGAGTATACCGAAACAGCAGCCATTATACTGGATAACCATCCAGACATAGTTCCAGTTAGAATATGGTTTATCCGTTCATAGTTCCCAAAAGCCGTTTTCACTTAAATTACGTACATAATATTTACATTAATAAAGAATGATAGCACGTTTTCCTTCCCCTATCCCTACCCATTATATGGTAAATTCTATTTTTTCATACCCTTTTTTCACATTGTATACAATTCATACCCTACCCTTCAATGTATATTCCCTGACTTTGTATCACTTACATTATTGTGTAACAGCATACGGTATTGATTTTATTATTCATATACCATTAAAATAAGTTTATTTGTAGTTAGAATATATCTAGCAGAGGCCTTTTGGACACTGCTTGGGCTTTTTGAATGGAATTCAAATTTCTAACACTACCATTTTGTACAAAATATTCTTTTGTGCAATTATTGATAATTTGATAATTATATGTAACGAAAAGCTTAGCACAAACCGATTGTAATTAGTAGTGGTTCCTTGATTCCCCTATCCCTGCATGCTCTGTGTGGTATATTAGCTCACCCTATCTAGGGTTTTAGCCAGTCAAATAAGGGGAGATGGGGCAGGGGTGCCAATGCCCTCCTTTCCCCAAGCAACTAATCCACCACTCCCTTCACTCTCATATCATCAGGCCACCACATTGTTATATCAGTTATTGTTTATTTAGCAGCTCTCACTACTCATAATTTTCCTTTTTTTTAGTGTTTTTCTCATTTCTGATTTTGCTTCACCTTACCCCAAACCTTCTGGGCTAAAACCCTGCTATCCATACACTCATCTTATGATTTCCCCCAATTTCATGTGGACTAATTTTAATATCACCTTCAACCACCACTTAGTTAACACCTATTTTACCAGTTAATAGTTTTAATATGTTTGTTACAATTTATTTAGTACTTAATGTTTTCATGTTTTTATTGACCTGGATTGCTTGTATATAGCCACTGTTTATAAGTGATATTCTCTCAGTTCCCATATTACTGTTAGCCTCAATTAAACATTTATTTCAGTAAATGATATTTCTCCCTTCTCTCAAACATTATAAAAATCATACTAGACCTGAAATATTTTAGAAGATGACAATCCTGTGTAGAAACTAATATTATTTTTTATTTCCTTGAAGAAGAAAAACGAGCAGGTGTTTCAATAGCGGTCGGTTGAATCTGTATTTTCATCGTTTGACTGATGCCCATTGATTGTATATCATCAACAGTATTTTCTTCATTCTGGTAGCTGTAGCTATCATTGTTTCCAAGAGCCAGAATTATGCTTGAAGATTTCTCTTCTCTTGAGTACGTTGACACCAAGGGAACATATTTTTCCGGGAATGCCTGTACCTAATACGACGCCTGATGCCCGCATACTTCAAATATCACTTTTCTGGGTGCTAAATCTTGGTGAAGCAGATTCATTGTTTGATTCATTGTTTCTGGGGATAGGGTTCTTTGTATTTCAGGGTGTTGTTTTGCTTTAGAAGACAGTAGTTTTCTTTGTGTTACATACGGTGGTGATCTGTAACACCAAGAAACCCCCACTTCCCTCAAAGTTATACGTTAACTGAACAACCATAAGTTAGTCATATTTCAAGCAACCGTATCAGCCATACTCTTTCTCAGTTTTGGGTCGGCTTACACTACAAATCACGTCTCAAGAGTTATTCCAGTACATAGTGTACACAGCAATGCAGTATTTCATACGGCGTGTGCTTTTTGTGGTACTGATCTGTTGAGATTTTCAACAAAAGTTAATAGTTTAAAAGTTTCATCCGCGCTCTTTCGGTATTTTGCCCAAAACGTGGACGTTTTTCATGCAAATCATCAGTTAATATACGGTAGACTATACATGAACATAAATACAGTGATTCTGAAGCCAAATTCAGGTACGATCTACTAAATAACACACTTTTCGAGTCCTTTTCGTAGGTACTTTCTAGCTGAGACTGAGCAGTTGTCCGCCATCTTGGATTTCAAACCACCTGGAGCCTCGTCTTCGTGACCGGAAGTAAAACTTATGAAAGGCGTGTATTCTGATTGGATATTGATCAAATGATGGGCAGGCACTATTATACAAATATAGTGTGCCCATCAAGGAACCTATATAGTACATCTGTAGTGAACTATCGGCTATTAGTGTATACCACACCAGTGAATAGTGCTCTTCGCACGCTCTGATTGGCTAATCAAACAGTGAATAAGATTTCATATTCAGCTCCGAGCGAAGCAGTGATCACCTTACACAAGTTTTTGTCCAATTGACAGAAAATAATATAACTATTTAGTGCTGACTATTCAATAATGTGTGGTACATATATACTTATTACTAATTAAAACAAGTGGCTCACTTTGGTGAATAATTGTTAAATAGTTTCCCATGGAAATTTCATGTTCTGAAACCAACTATAAGTCTGAGCACGCAGTTCAAGGGCTTATAAAATTATGCTACTTTTAAGAACATCAAATTTCCAAGGGAAACTATCAGCCAATAGTTCGGAGATCGACGGACACACTATTTGTCATTATTGTTCATTACAAAATTCTCTTCCGCCCTCAGGGTGCTACCACCTGTTATAGTTGACCACAACATTTTGGTGCACACTCATTGTCTAAAACCGATCACTAGACGTGATAGTTGTCGTCCATGGATGCAAACTATAAGGCGTTATAGTTCACCAGAAAATTTTGGCATGCACTCACTATAAGCTAAAAGTGATCATGTGACGTCATACTTATCATCCGTGGATGCGAAATATCAGTGCCCGCTGAGAGCGGAAGACAATGTTGTGATGAACAATAACGACAAACAGACTGGGTTTGTCTTGGAACTATCGGCTGATAGTTTCCTTTGGAAATTTGATGTTCTTAAAACTAGGCGCATATAAGCCCTCAACAATTTTGTGATGAACAATAACGACAAACAGTGCCTCATAGCTTAATTAATATAAAAAAATATACATGCAAGGCTTTGATCAGGTCTTAACTCACTAATTCAATTTGACTATTAAATTGAAGATCACCTTTGTGTAGTTTTATTTGGTTATGACTTCTTATAAACTAAAATGGTTTGTGCTTCCAGTAAACTTTCTCGACCTGAAAGAAAATGAAAATCTAAAAGTTATGTTTCATTATCCACCTTCAGGAGGGTTTAATGCTACTGAAATATAGCAATATGAGGTAAATGAAGAATGGTGCAGCAAACAATAATATTACTGCATGGTCCTAACAACCATGCAGCAGTAATGTTTACCAGTTTACTGGCTCCTAATATAATAAAAACCCTGTCTTAAATTAGTACAACCATTTATATGCTGCCTTTTTAACAGAGAAGTTTCAGTCTTACAGCCAAACGAATCTGACCACTGGCAGTGTAACCTTAGCACCCCTAATTTTGGGCTTAAGTCAGTGCAGGCAGAAGAACTCAGACTCAGATCTCGCATGGTAACTACATGTAGTTAGAAAGTAGCAAGGGAGGAAACTAAATTCAATTGTATAATTGAGTAAGAAATAACCAGGTCCCGTTTCGACAAATTTGATATTTTTTTTGCTACCAACAATTCTTTCCTTTTCAGAGAGGGGTGCTAGCCAATGTTTTAATGAAATGATTCATTTCAAAACACTAAAATAGGAGTACAAGATTTTTCGACAAATGGCTCGATGTTCACCGCACGATACATGGAACGGAAGTAATTTCGCTGAGATGACTGACAACCTTGAACAATTGATTATAGTGACATCAGTAGGGAGAAGAGACAAAAGCAAAATTGTATTTACTGTATTTTCGTAAGCCAAATTCCAATTATTGTACTACTGTGTATAGACTGATCATCTGTGCCTCTGCTAGTGGAATCTAAGAGTGATTTGGGAAAATTTAATATTATTTTCAAGTCTTCAAGTATCCAGTTGACTGGCGATGAGGACATTTTGAATCAGTGAATGAAAACAGAACCAAAATTTTTGTCTTAATTAATCCCACTGGAATATTAATTTAACTTACAATATAACATTATGTAATTATCCTGGGAACATAAAGTGCATGGGAACAATAAGGCTGTAGATGTCAATCTTAATGATACTAGTTACACTTACATGGAGCATATGGTAAAGATTGCCCACAATGCATTGCTGCTATGAGCATGCTCAAATGATCAATGTGACTTTAGTTTCCTCCCTTCTCATATTAGAAACTACAATGATGTAGTCAGGGGATTAGGCCGCTAGCACGTGAGGGATCTGAGTCCGAGTTCCTCTGCCCGTGCAGAGTCTAAGCATGAGATTAGGGTGTTAGGAGATTCATTCGGCCAAAAGACTGAAGCTTCTCAAGCTCTGTTTAAAAGGTCAGCATATAAATGGTATGTGTACATGTATTAAGTTAGAACTCCCTGTGCTTCGAGGTACAACATGGACTAAATTTCTCTTTATCAATAGACAAATTAATAAACTTTCCTCATTTTATTTTATTTTGGATGCCTTAAGTACTTTCCTATGTTGACATCTTACTCAAAAACATTTTGAAAGCCCCATGTACATATATACATGTAGCTGCCTGTGCCCTAGTGAGGGAACTATGATTTACTGATTGGACCTGAAAATTAAGGGGGCTGCTTAAAATATGTTGCTCTCTAGCCCGACCTTTATACTCAGTCAATGGCCCCAAGGAGTCAATGTTTTTTTATCACGTGACCACTTTCAAGTTACAAGACAACAAGCAAAAAATCTAGCAGGGGTTGGGCTCACATCAAATATGTAAAGCCCCCATCACATGACTTTTGTAAATGGTTTTGAAAGGAAATCATGCAGGGACCCTTAGCTTACAGGTCATAATTATGATAATACCATGATCGCCTCGGATTCCTTTGTTTGTTCACGCACATTTAATCTCTAAATTCCCTGGCTCATTACAAATGCAAGGAAAATTTAGAAATATGCATTGTCATCAACAGGGAAATTTCTAAATTTCCCTGCAAGAACAATGCATATTTCTAATTTTTGCTTGCATCGTAAAGAGGGAAAACTAGAAGACAATGCAGGCTGGACATGAGAGGGTGAAAAGCATCAACTTTTGCTCCCCTCTGGCACGACTTAAGCGATGTGCTCCCGGTTGAAAAAAGTGAACCCAAACTGACCCGACTTCATCATAACCTTCAACGTAATCCATGTGGGATCACGTATTTCAATCTGCACATTCTTCTCTTATTTCTCAAACCCGCTTCTTCCATGAGGGATACTTAAAACCATATACGCATGACCTTTAAATATTTAGTCAAGCACATAATTATATTGTGGTTTACTGCTATTCTTCTAAAAAACAACACACTTGTCCCCAGGGGAAGTCAAGGTCATTCAATCGAGCAGTAAAACATTTTCGAAAGCAACTCAACTAATGACATCTTTAGTTTAGGCAGAGAAAACTAAACTTCTCACAGATTTGTTCTGTTCCTCGGCGATCAGAGTATTACAAAGTTATACCATGACAATTCGGGAAATTAGTGATTAAACTTCCCCTCAAGCCTCAGGAGAGTTTGTAAAAGTCCCTCGGCTGAAGCGGCCTCGGGACTTCAACAAACTCTCCCTTGGCTTGCAGGGAAATTTAATCACTAATTTCCCTCTTGTCATGGACTTGGCATTACTGTACTTAAATAATAAACCTAGCTACAATGTATTTAAAATTATAAAGTCATGCAAGTGTAACCTGAGAACCACATACAATGTACATGTAAACCTCTATTATTTTTATTACTAAATTGATGCCTGACTTCTAAACCTTTATTTGGGCTACCGGTAAATGCAGAATACCCTGCCACTGCAGGTTCATTAATAATGCATGTTCTCAAACCTCATACAAACCTTCTAAAAACTTCCCCAAAAAAATCAAAAACCCTAACCACCACAAAATCATTCATTAATAGAATGTCAGTCTAAATACACCAGAGCTAGCTATAATGGAGAAATTTTGCACAGTTTAGAAGGGGTGCCAGGGTGTTCTGCAGTCAACTAGGAGACCATACACAATGTACATGTACTTTCCTTACCATTGAAAACTTGAACGAGCTGCATGTGACCAGACTTTGGCCTGATGAGTGATGTAATATTTGACTTGATCATGAACTCAAGGCACTTTTAGTTGACCACAGGACTGACAGCTCTATCTAGAAGCTCTGTTTATTTATACAATACAAAAGCTTTTGGTGAGCAACTAAAGGCCTGGGAAGAAATATAATAAGAAATACAAATGGATCTTTCTTAATATTTATAAAGCTTCGATATTTTAACACGCATGCACTGATGCAGTCGGAGCCATGCAGTCACTCGAGGAGCATTTTGACAGTCCCATTTTCTGATCTAAAGAATCGTTCGTAATTAAGATTACAAACCGGCTATTTCTTCGACAGAATGAGAAGAATTAGCGAACTGATGAACTGAATTACGATGAAAGCTTTGTGAGATTGTACACGACATGAACTATAGACACGTTGCAGTATGAATGCTTACCTTCGGCTTCGGCCTTCCCGGCGGTTCTTCACCGATTTATCCACAAATTAGTTTATGTCTCTCAGTAGCAGCAGTTACTCTAGTCTTTCTAGCAATAGAATCTAGTTATAAATGCTGATTTGAAGGTATGAAGGCTGATTTTTGTATCTTCTCGCCTCTGTTCACATCCACACGAACTGTGAAACCGACAATAATTTTGAAATACAAGTTTTAGCCAATCAGGAATCAAGTCACTATCCGGGACTTCAAATATCGATCAATTGTTCGAGCACAGGAAACCCAAGCTCTTTTTAGTGTGACAGGCACCCAAATTCGCTGAAACTGCATACAGACGCAGCCAAGAGACAGATAGACGTCAGGTAAGTTGTATTCATTTTATTACAGTATGTTTATCGAAAAGCTAGATTTAAAAATTTATAAAATAGCCATAAACAGTGCTTGGGCTTGCTGTGATTCGGATGGCGAGGCTAATGAAATTTGATTGTACTCTACAGTTTATTTATCTACTTTTAATAATACCAAACGTAACCCACCAAATGCGAAGAAGCATTAGGCCGCACATTTTCCCAGTGGCTTTCCAGTACTTTTGAACGGTCACGCAATATTTGCATGATGTATTTTGTGCACGTATTTATTTAATGTACTGTTTAAGCGCCGATCAAACGAGTATGTGAGCGGAACATGAGAGTTTTTAAAAATATTTTATTGATATTTTAATGATACATTGGTATATTTGTCCCTGCCCCCCCCCCCCCCCCCCCCCCCCCCAGAGTTGCTCAAGAACACGAGAGTTGCTCAATTACGCTCTCGCTTGACCGCCATGCAACTCTCGCCAAATTTGAACCTGAGAATTGACAATCGCGAGTTACGTCAACTTCTTGTGACCCTCGTCATCCTCATTTTACCGAGTTGTGAAGGCATTTCAAAATCAATTTTAATAGCCGCAATGCACGATGGTGTTCCCTCGTGGCTTTGGATCACTTTAGCTGGCCTCCCATGCAGGCGGATGAAGGCACCGCGAGTTCCGTTGGAAAATTAAGTCTGCATGGTTATACCGGCGATCTTAAAATGTTTCAAACATATAATATACCAAACAAAGCGATTTTCAATTTTCTACGCAGTTATTAGCATATCAGTCCGTGATCTAAGTTTGGGTTGAACAAATTTTGCGCTTACGCTGGATCGGACAGCATTAAATATATTTCCCATGTGCCTTAGTGAGCTCTTAAAGCATAGCCCATGCAGTCTTATTAATCTAAACAATGAATGTGATACACATATTCCTGTTAATTTGCCTTATTTTTGCCCATACAAATTCCATCTACTGCCCATATCCTTGCCATATCATGGGGATCGTGTCAGCTATTATCTTCTCTGCCCATATAAGTCCCATACATATGGGTTTAATATGGGATCAGTCATACGAGCAATGAAACATTTGTCCATGCATCCCCCATATGTTTCCCACGTGTATCCCAGATGCTGGGAAAGGTATGGGTTCATGTCTATGTGGTCTCTGTGTGTCTTCATTCTGCCCATCCAAATCCCATCTACTGCCCATATCTTTGCCATATCATGGGGGTCGTATGGGTTGTTACAGTCTCTGCCCATATAATTCCCATGTATATGGGTTTCATATGGGATCTACGCGAATAAAGAACCAGTTTAGCCCATGCATCCCCCATATACTTCCCATGTATTTACCAGATGATGGGAATAGTATGGGCCTCTACCTATGTGTGCCATGTTTCGCCCATACAAATTCCACCTTGTACCCATATCTGTGCCATATCATGGGAACCGTATGGGTTGTTAAGTCTCTGCCCATATAATTCCCATGTATATGGGTTTCATATGGGATCTACGCGAATAAAGAACCATTTTAGCCCATGCATCCCCCATGTACTTCCCATGTATTTACCAGATGATGGGAATAGTATGGGCTTTCTACCTATGCGTGCCATGTTTCGCCCATACAAATTCCACTTTGTACCCATATCTGTGCCATATCATGGGAACCGTATGGCTATTATCCTGTCTGCCCATACAGTTCCCATACATATGGGTTTCATATGATATCTGTTTCCCATATGCTTTCCATATATGGGTTTCATATGGGATGTGCTGCCCATGTATTTTCCATATGATATCATTTTAAACCCTTACTTTTCCCATATATGGTTTCTGAATGGTAGGTAAACCCATATTTATCCCATGTAACAAAAACTCAAACCCATATAGTTCCCATACCAGACCCATATACATCCCATGTCATACCCATATGAATCCCATATGTTTGGTTTGGTAAGGGAAGCGGTTTGAATTATAAGTGTAACAATATGGACACAGAGACAGCAGAGGAACTTCACAGCAGTAAAAAATGAAGTCATTTCGGAATGTTTACCTTAGAAAGCGGCATATCTACAGCTTGGACAGTCACAGAGACAAAAGACGTCCGTTAATTTCAAGATCGCTTTCCGCTTGTACGTGTTTCCTTCGCTTTTTAAGAGGTTTCACTCCCCGGTGAACGGGAGCGACATCGATGGAGGCCAAAAGAATGATATAAACATTGATTGTACTGAATCCCAATACACGTAGATCAACTGTGCCAAAAGGTCACTATATTGTGAACCATTATCTAGGTATATAATTCGACTAGAGTCAGGTGTTCCAATATTCGAATGAGAAAATCGATAATATCGATAATATCGATAAACTAATATCGATTAGTTTACAGCTTAGTGAGTGAGTGACACGGATTTTTCCCACACCAATAACTCGTGAGTTGCTACGCAACATCCACGAGTTAAAAATGAGGGGAAATGGGTGGATAATTAGATGGTAGAGCGAAATAATAACTGCGTTTGCAAATGTGTCCGGAATAGCGTACGCTGCTATGGCATCAATAAACTCACTGTATTCTGAAATATTAAATCATTACTTTCTCCACGTCGCACTAGCTAGGTTTATTTATTTTCCCTGAATGAAGCGGAGGTATTCAATAATGAGCTATCAAACATTGAAGCCGGAGGTTAAGTTTATTGTCAATGTGAAACACGCCGGTTTTTTTGAATTTTTGTAACCGCTCGATTTTCGTTATCTCGTTACTCGCCTTCTCGTTACTCCATTACTCCGTTACTGCATTACTCATTTTAGTAACACCCGTTAGAATAGTATTCACATAAGTAAGACATTGGTCGCTTTCTACTTACTAGGTTACAAAAAAATAGTGGTATTTCCGAAAATGATTCAAAGATAATCTTTCCTAACAAAATGAATAGACCTTTACAAAGTGTGGATATATATCTTAACCATTTCATATAATTTGAAATTTATCTCGCATAAAGTTCTAAAGCTGTTAAGACTTAAGTAATGATTCGCCTAAGAAGTAAAGCAGAATACAATAGGCCGTTGCAATGAGCATATCTTCATATACGATTTTTCTATAATATGCCTAGTTAAAATTGTAGGAAACTGTATGCTATTGACATTTTTACTGCGAACACGTAAAGAAAACACCACTTATCCAACGGGAAAGGAAAAAAAAGATATCTGATTCACAAATTTGATAATTCGTTCCTCATATACGAATTTCCCCAAAATCAAACCATGCATAGTTAGTTTGATCAAAAATAAATTTAAACTTCAATAATTTTCTAATGAAAGTGCATTACTTCGATGGTCTTCTATTGAATTTATGAGAATCAACCAATGAGTATCAACCAATGAGTATCAACCAATGAGTATCAAGCAATGAGTATCAACCAATGAGTATCAACCAATGAGTATCAACCAATGAAATTACTAGAAAGAAGGCCATGATCACTACTTAAATGAAAGATATGCCAGAATTTGATTAAGCACGCATTCGATTCTGCATAAAATCTTTCAAAGATACGTCAGATGTGAAATGTCTCTCATTTAAGAAAACGCAAACAAAAAACTGTTGTCTGCTTTGAAGTGTTTAATTTGGCAGTTTTTATTTTGGCAAAATCGCAAACGTGGTTGAACTACCGTCAGATAAAATAAAACGTACTTCATATTGACAATAAACTTAAACTTAGGCTTCAGAGTATTGAATACCTTAGCCTCTTTCAGGGAAAAGGAATAAACCTTGCTAATGCGACCGCCGCCATGGGGATTGAAAGTAAAATGTCCAGAATACGTGTACCGCGAGTCATTTCAGCGTTTCGCTCGACCGGACATAGTGGCAAATGCGTGTAATAAATTATTACAACTAAACGGAAAAGACATTTAGGACACATATAAAATAAAAATATTTCACTGTCTCTTACATGTTTCATTCCTGGCTGTATTTTGTTTTGAATTATACATTCCGAAAAAATGTTTGACCGAGAACAATCTATACGTGTTTACTATATCGTCTTTATTGCGTTTGCTTGAAACTGCAGTTTACGGGTTTGCCATATAAATAGTCAGTGATACACTAAATTGGTAGCTGTACTTGACAATAGTAATTAGGTAACTATCAATACACGGCGGTGTGTTCTGTGGCTTTGGGTCCCGGTAGTTGACCTCCCATGCAGTCAAGTAAAGGCACCGAGAGTTTCCTTGGAATTCAAAGACCTTCGGGGGCCCCGACATTCAAGGGAAAGCCATGTTTGAAGATGAAAGCTTTGCAATGTTGGGGTCGCGTCTCACATTGTAGGTGGGAGTTTTTTTTTATCAGTACGCTTCAGTTTTCAACCGTATACATATATTTCATATTTAAATAATACAAATTCAACACAATAACCTTTATTTAAACTCGAATTGAAAGTAGCACATACATGCTAGCCACTAGCTAGCTAATGTCTTCGAGACCGGGAATGGCTCAACAACAACTACTGGCTACTCTGGCTACATCGGGTTTACTCCGATGTCTGAAGTTTTACTGGGAACAGGCTCATCTAAACGTACCCTGGTTCCAGAGGTTTTCTAGAGAGAACAGCCGCGGAAAAATAACCGCGATCAGCAAGCTCGCTGGTCGCCGCTTCTCTATCTCCGCGGCTCTCTCTGAAAACCATTTTTTTAAACCTCTGGAACCAGTGTAGCCTAAACGCTGTCCAAAATTCAAATGACTCGTAAAAATACACAGCCGTATTAGCTGCTTAGCCAACTAATAACCTCTCTTATTGCCAGTCGGAAAATATGGACGAATTCTAGCCGTTTTTACAATAAGTTGGCACGAAGTTTGGGAATAATTAGAGTCTGGGATGCCTGTGGTTTGTGTATGTACCGCAATGCAATACGAAACATTCCAGTTTGCGTCCGCCATTTTGTCATCTTGAAGAAAATTTGCTGTTATCTTGGAGTACTTACAATATCTGTGCAGATGACTTCAAGGACAAAGCAAAACAGACTGCAAACAACTCTGAACATCAGAAGAATATCCAGGTATGATTATATATGAATTTGAAAGTCCAATTTGTGTGGTTTAGCCGAAAAATATGAATTTTACTCTAGTTAGAAATTATCACACCGCACGTTCCATTCGGCTTCGAATTCGACTCAATCCTCATGCGGTCATGTTGTTCACTAAGAAGACTTAGTTTCAAAACGGAATCTTTCATAGAAAATTAATGCTTCATCTGTTATACTGAGTCAATCAATGAATTAGTCGTGGTTTGTTTTCCCGAGTTTATTTAGAGTGATTCTTTTAGAAGAAGTTTCTAGCGGCCCTATATAAATTGGACCGACAAAGCACGTGCACGTTTCATTTACGCCGGCAGAGCTTCCTTAAAACAAAACTACATAAATAACACCGTAAGATACAAGAGAAATACAATGTAAATGTCCTGGTATGCTTTTTAAGCATGTTCGATAGAGGATGGCAACAATTAAAGTGCATTACAATATTGATTTCGATTACAGTTAGATTGCACCGATTTCAAGGTCAAAATCAATAATTTTCATCCACTGGAATCTTTGCCATCCTTCATCAAAATTGTCCCACATTTTCTTCAGTATACCCGGAAAGCATACTCTGCTAATCTGAGTAGTTATTTTTGTCTTTCATCATAATAAAGTTTGCCATTTGGGGGTTGGCAGTGGGGTCTATATTCCAGGCAGAGGTGGGCCTGGGAAATGCACATATATTATCTCAATGCTGTATTGTTTCCTATTTGTTGTCAATTTCTCTATTATACACCACGGTGAAATGTACAATAAACAAATTGCTTATTAAAATTCATTTTTTGAGAATCGAGAACCATAATATGCATTTGCATTAGAGAAAAAGACCACATGTTACTCAAGTTGAGAGTGCTCGAACTCTCACTAGCATGCTCCAATCTTTTCCGCAAGGGAAACTTCTAATAATATGTTTGTTATCTGTCTTGTCCTCCACATATTTTCCTTATTTCTTTCATTATGCTACCCAGCTTAGATTAATGCTACCCAGCTTAGATTAGCTTTCATATTTATTCTGGGTAGAATTTACCAAAACAATCGTTTAATTTACATTCATTCTTCTATCAAACTGTAACATTAGTGGTATTAAATAAAGCATGTTGCTTGCAGAACCTTCTATTCCTCCTTCCTGTAATCGAAATGGAAGGGGGAAGAAAGCTCTGCCCCAGTCACAACATTGGGTGTTGCGCATGCGTTGTGTTACTAAACAACACAAAAACACTTTTGCCACACTTGGATGGGTTAGCCAATGAGAAGAAAGTGATCCCACAGTAATTAGTATGCAAACTAATGATTGACATCGGCAGGTGCACGGTATCATGGCGGGCTCAAATTTAAATCAATTTTACAGAAGCATACGTACTGTATGTTTATATAATTTATTCGTCAATAGTTGTGGATGGCCTTCTCTCCCCCACCAGTCCAATTACAGAAAGGAAGCAATGAAGGTTCTGCAAGCAGGAAATTTGGTACATGTACTCTTGAGTCTCGAACAATAATTTTTTCTAACGTACAATGTACATACTAATATGCAGTACATGTATTCGAGATCTGCAAAATTTGAGAACCAAAATTAAAGCAATAACACTTAAAAAATTCCAGCAAATTTTACCAAATCAAATAATTATTGATCACAATACCACTTTGAAAAGAAATCAGTTAAGTCCAACCAGTGAAAGTGCTTGCACTGAGACATACGTTCTACATGTATATGTTTGGGAAGCAGAAATGATTTGAGACGAACGATGCAGCTCAGTGGCAACAGATCCAAAATAACTTGGTGAAAAAACAACATTGCTAACCTCCCAATATTTACTGGAACAATGATATTGAATGAAAGGACAGTCGAGTCAAAGCACTACACAATAACAAGCAAAGTTCACATCATTTTCCTGTATTCTTTGGTTAAATTATTAAATTATTCGGACAAAAGATTTTTATGGAATATTTTTTCAAGAAGTGTTATGATGTTTATAATGTGAACAAACACTTTTTTCCCTAACTCCTTTAATGTTGAAGTTTTTTAAAGGGGAACTGAACCCTAAAATTAACCCAACGATGGTACGAAGAAAATTTCTGCTATTTTATTTATCTGTGTTGCATGTCTATGAAAGAAAATTTGTTTTCAAGTTCGATTCTCTGCTGCTAACTGTATATTGTGTGGTCACTCAATTCAGTGCAAGTTTCCCAGTATCATACGTCAACATACCAAGGAACAACAATCACACTTCCAGCACAAAGAAAAAACAATGGTCCGCAACTAGAAGCCGTTATTCCATATTTTCAATGTTGTGAACAGGATGGCAAAACTTATTTATTCCCTGTACCTGACTTCGCAAATTACAAGACTTGTGCCATCTGTATACGTACACAAACAATAACACAGCAGAACTTATTTATTTCAAATACTACATCTTTGCATAGACATTGGGTTGATTTTAGTGTTCTGTTCCCCTTTAGTTGAGGGTCGATCCTTAAAGTGCCTATCACCCTTTTGCAATTTTGATAGCTTATGAACCTCCCAAAAGTTTTGAGTACTTCTGTGAAGAAAGTTTTGGTTTAAAGTGAATATTTTATGTTCTACGCTTCTTTGAAATCGTGTAAATGTGACCTTTACTGACCCATGACCGCGTAAGTAAAAGCCTGGGTCGAAACCTGGGTAGACGTCATCTTGACGTCATATAATTAATTCGGCTTTGCAATCATTTGAAGAAATACTTTACTAACAACTCAAAAACTGTGTAGAATATTCTATGCATCGATGTTGTTGTGATAAAAAGTCGCCATGGAGAATAATGCATTAATGAGATGACGTCTACCCAGGTTTCGACCCAGTCTTTTACTTACGCGGTCATGGGTCAGGAAAGGTCACATTTACACGATTTCAAACAAGCCTAGAACATAAAGTATTCACTTTAAACCAAAACTTTCTTCACAGAAGTACTCAAAACTTTTCGGAGGTTCATAAGCTATCAAAATTGCAAAAGGGTTATAGGCACTTTAAGTGTATTATAACAATAGTTCAAGGGTAGTTTTTCCATAGTGCGTAAATTTTCCAGAAAAAATAGTTAAAAATGCACCGTTTCAACTTTGACTGGTGGCTCAGAAATGCGGTGTTAGCAGAGTTTATGAGAATGTTGATGTCACATACGGGGAGAACGTTTACTTTCAGAATGACAGAATAAAAGTAATTTGGTTTATCGTACATATATAGCTTTCGACTGCTCTAATGACTCAAGATACTAAAAATATCAGTTATCATCGACTTCAAATTGAGAAGAAGCAGAGACAAATGTTGCTAGCAAAGATTTCGACAGAAAATCAAAAGATTTCCAAGAATTTGTTCCGGTGCTCCAAGCCAATTTTGAACCACGAAATGCAGTGTTCGTATGGGAATCTGATGCCAAATAATTTCCGTAAAAATCAATTTTTTTTTAACTATTCACTGTCTGCAAGCTTAAGGTACCAGGTAAAATATTAACTGATCAAAATTTGAGGGCTGTGGCTGTGCTGGGACTTTGACTCGTTGTTTATATAGATAAATGTATAGTAAACTGAAAACATGATTGCATGCTTCCCAGCACAGCTACATCCCTCAAATTTTTATCAGTTAAATCTAGTTTTCACTAGCGACAGAAGCGGAAGCATGAGGAGCCTTACGTTCTAGTGAAAATCAAGAAACAGAGATGGAAGCGGAAGCTCGACGGAAGCAGAAGTGGAAGGAACAGAAGGTTTCCTAATTCTTACATGTATGTCTCCACTTCTTTTATCGCCTACGTTCCAGTAAAACTAGTCAAACGTAAACAGAAGCAGAATAATTTAGCCAATCAGAATGCTCATTCTCAGGCCCCTGGCAATGTAAATATAGCATGCAAGCAAGTTTTTCTCTTCTGGACGAGGCTTATGCTTATGCTTCCGTCATGTCGGATTTTCACAAGAACATAAATATCTTATGCTTACACTTCCGTTTTGGCTTCCATACAAATAGTGAAAACCAGGCTTTCATTATTTACACTTGCCAGCAGTGAATGGTTAAAAAAAATGATTTTACGGAAATTATTTGGCATCAGATTCCCATACGAACACTGTATTTCGTGGTTCAAAATTGGCTTGGAGCACCGGAACAAATTCTTGGAAATCCTTGGATTCTCTGTCGAAATCTTTGCAGCAATTCAACATTTCTCTCTGCTTCTTCTCACTTGGAAGTTGATGATAACTGTCATTAGAGTAGCTGAAAGCCATATGATAAACCAAATTACTTACTTCTGTCATTCTGAAAGTAAACTTTCTTACCTTATGTGACGTCATACTTTCTCATAAACTTCACTGACACCACATTCTGAGCCGCCAGTCAAAGCTGAAAATTCTGTTGATTTTAGGGTTCAGTTCCCTTTAAATGATTTTAGTGATTCAATTTGCCTACAGTAAGCCTGGTTACTTTTTCTCAACTGTGCTTGTGGTGGCTTGTGACGCCACAACCAGAACACTATTTCTCTCTCAACATGGCAGATGTGAATTTCGATACTGAAAATGAAGTGGAGTTAAGCGACTTTTCCTTGACATGTAGTGAACAAGTCTCTAGTTTAGGATTTGATGGTTAAAATACGATTCAATATTACCCTTTTGTGCCATATTTCGAAGCTTCAGAGGCCAAAGGAGGCGAGAAAATGCAGATGGAAATCGTACAGGCATGTTTTTTTTTACCAAAACTAATGTCAGGGACTATTTTCCTGATCGGTGGGGTTCTTCGCAGAGCTTGTAGACGACAACAACCAAGGTTGGATCTTACGTACTTTATTACTGGTCTCAATGACTGGCAACTTACAAGAGTATTCGTTCTGTATTTATGTTATTTACAAACAATGGTCTCTGTGGTGAACAGATGTCTTTGACCAGAATCGTTCTCAGCTATCATGGTCTATGTGGTGAACAGATGTCCTTGACCAGAATAGTTCTCAAGCAATCCAGCTGTCTTTACATGAACTCCTATTGTGTATAGGTCGTTGCCCGAACATTGCAAAACTGACCTTGAAAGGAAGGTGTTCCAACCGATCGACAACATAAATAAGAAATGTCAAAGGTGAAACTAGAAATCAAATATCATAGCTTGAGCGTAAAACATTATACGAGTCTTTAGATATGTTCCATAGAAATCCAACTAGAAGTTGGTGACTAATCTGCATTGACGGAAAGTTCAATGGATTTAGTAGTTGACAAAGTACGGAACTGTAATTAGGAATACTCAAATCTTATTGGCTTGTTGTCGGGATCGCTTGGTACCGATAGCTTAAGATATAATCAATACTTAATTAGTTTCCTGTAACAACACAGGTTGTTGGAAAATGAGTTCTATTCAATGTTGTCAATGGGTTGAAAGGCTCGTCACCAAACGAGTTTAACAAAAGAATGTTTTAATTAAAGTAACTCAACTTTGGATACGTCGAGCGTGGGCTAAACTAGAACTTGTTAATTTATTATATGTTTCTCCTAGAGTAGGATTTTGTCTAAAATCGTAAGATCCTTTATCTTAACACTAAGTTTAGTATTGGTATGTTTAGTATGTTTGAGAAAGAATTCATTTCATCCTCAGATACCCAAGGGCAGTTAGTAGGCAATGGCAACAACAACTTTATTTATTTACCCACGGTAGGTCCATCAGGATATAAATGTAAAAAAATATTAAAATGTATAATATATATTAATATATTATAAATATATACTATAATAAATGCTAAAATCAAGTCTAAGCTACGATAATAATCTATATTAATTTGTAGTAAAAATCCTGCTTTCCAAGGACGCCGTGCTGAAACTGGGTTAAACACTCTGAAAAGTGTGGCAATGTATCTGTGACTTAAAGGTTGTCAGTGACGACGCCTGTCTTAAATTTAATGGTAAGCTATTCCACAGTACCGCTCCGCTGTAACTGAAACTGTTTTTATAGTAATCTGTACGCGGAGGCGGTACTGCTAGCTTATTTTCAGCATTTCTCAAGTTATAAGACGTTATGTCCATTCGACTGATGAATTTAGAGCTCAAATATTCGGGTGTTTCGTTATTAAGAGCTTTATACATTAAAATGAACTTATCAACTATACGCTGATAATCTAGTTTTTTCCATTTCAGCGAATGGAACAGTTCGTATGCGTTAGCATCATAACTTGAGAAAGTAATTATGCGCGCAGCGTGGTTTTGGAGTTTTTGGAGTTTTAGAGAAAGGCCTTTGTTACAGCCACCCCAAACCACACTGCAATAATTGAAGTGAGGTCGTACCAAGGCATTGTACACCGTGAGGAGTGTCTCGCGAGGAACGAAATACCTAATGCGTTTGATTGCACTTATCGCAGAGGATTCGTCTTCATGGGGATTCGTCTTCAATTTCCTTACCAAGCTGTACAATTTTTTCGGCGATTTCTTTCGGCTCCTCAAATCTAACATCGTTGGTTCCAATATGTACTATGATTTCATCCGGCTCTCTCCTAAGTGATGGTTTGATATAATCAAACATATCTTCAACCGTGGCTCCCGGGAAAGACTTTACATAGGTGCTGTGGCTGTGGGACAACTTACGTCCGTTGATATACTTCAGCATCGAGTCCCCAGCTATAACTACAGTGGGTTTGGATCGTGTAGGGATGGAAGGCTTTTCAACTTCTTTCGACGGGGCGGAGGTGCTGTGTTGGTTTAGTTGATTACTTTGTTGGGTAGATCCTTGCTTTGAGTTTTTCTTTTTCTTTCTCTTCTTTTCGACCTTGGTCCATTCCTTAGCGTTGGCATTCGGAGTATTCCGCGGACATGATTCTTGATTTTCGCTTGTCGTCAAAGGAAGTGAAATATTTGCCGAAGCTGGAAGTAAATGTTTACTGCATGGCGTAGGCGTAGAGGGCGCGTTCAGTAGTCTTATTACTTGAAGAAGGCTACTATTTTCTTGTTCAAGTTCTTGAACCCGTTCCTTCGTTTGATTAAGTTCCATTTGCATTGTCGATATTCGTTCTTCATTGCCTCCCCGACAAGGTATATGCTGTTTGATCTCGTTGATTTCATACCATATTTTATGGATTTCGCTTAATACTTCGGTGTCGTCATTTTCCTCTCCATCACTTTCACTGTCAGATATTTCTTCCACGACAATTTCTTCGCTGGTAGTAGTTCTTTCAAGCAATGCTTCAAGCGAAGCTTCTCCCGGTTCTTCAGAGCACGTGGTTCCTTCTAACATGGCGGCTTTACTTTTGGCAGCCCTAGAAGTTGTTATATTTATAAGCGTCTCTTTCAAGTCAGAGCTTCCGCGGCCTTGAATTTGGAGCGTTGTTGTGTTATGGTAGTAATTGAAAGTGGCGTTCGCCATTTTTAGAATCGTACAGGAACCGTTACTTGACGTTGTAATGCTGTCCTTGCTAATGTTGAGTTAATTAGACAGAAAATTAGCTAGATCGTCGCTATTGCTGTTCCATTTTAGCTGTTTAGAGCTTTTGCAGCAGTATAAAAATTCTTGTAGATCCTTAGCCACGGCCTCGTGTTCACTTTCTGCATTTTCATTAGACAGAGAACGTTCGTGACCGTCCGCCATGACTACCTCACTGTGGGCATAAATGACCCTGAAATTAGTATGTGGTTAAGCAGATGTTTTCAGTGCATTTCAAAAACTCATGAATAATTAATTTGCATTTTGTCCAATCAGATGAAGCAAATCAGTCACGTGCATGCTCCTTTATACCTGATAAAATCTCATCATTCTAAAAGGCCCGCGGAGGGATTTGAATTCTGTCCCAGAGGGAAACGGGGTTAATGATTGAGACAATGGAATTTCAATTGATGTTTCAGCTTTCTCATTGAATTGCTAATTAGGATGAACGTTTTATATAAAGAATACTAATGAACATGACATTTTATATAAAGTTTCATCCTAATTAAGAATTCACTGATAAAGACCCAAAGAAAGCAAAATGTACACGGAACATAAGGTACCTAGATAATAAATTTTGCACTAAATTTACTAATATCAGCAGACTACCGAGATACAGATAATATTATTAAAATGAAGTTATCCAACTACCATTACTTGTTTACCGAGCCACTGTTTATTTCCAATTATTAAACCAAACTCAAAGCCGTAAAAGTAATAAAAACGTGCATTAAACTTACATATTTTGTGCCGGAGTCAAAAATTTAGAGTCTGCCGTCATATCAGTCACATCGCCTTCCAAGTCTTGAACTTTATCGAGGTAAACCACGACACCAAATCCTTCAAGTGCAGGTTCTTCTTGCATTGCGAAACGCCGCTTCAAACAACATAGTATGGTAATTTCTTCATGTCATTCCCTTGAGATGTTCGTAATTGCAGGCGGTGATTACTCGAATATTTTGCATGCTTGTGAATACAAAGGTTCAATGGTTCATTAAGTAACCATTCCCTTGAGATGTGCGTCTTTCTTTCATTGCATTCTAAAGCGTTTTTGAAGCCGTTTAAAACACTCACAGCACGTGTTTTATCAAGTCTAAAAATTCTCGGGCTTCGCCCTAGAATTTTTAAACTTGATAAAACACTGCTGTTCGTGTTTTAAACAGTACATCAAAGAGCCACCAAACTGCACAGAACAAACATGAACTTTATATACTGCGTCAGCTACATGTAAGTTTTCCCTTATCCGAGTATGTAAACTAAACATGATATAGTTAGATGACAAGTCTAACACCACGTCTCGGACTCGGATAAGGGAAAACTTAGCTGATGCAGTGTATAAAGGTCCTGTTTGGTTCAGCACTGTTTGGCAGCTCAGTTCGGTTCAATTCAGTATCAACAACGTAATGTAATTAATTATTACACGTCAATATACTTCTTTAAAGAGGTCTCCTTTAGTTTATTTCTTCAACCAGAAAATGAGCACAACATTTGGAAATATCTGCTTAACCAGATACTAATATTAAACTTAGTTTTGGTAAAATAAAACATGCACCTACAGCGTACTATTCTAAAATAGATTGTCTCTTCTACTGTCAGGGGCGTAGCTGCCTTTAAGCCATAAAGACCGGGCTTAACAAGAATTTTGGTGATTTTTATGGTGTGGCAGTTTTTTTTTCTGTTTTGTATAACTTTGATTATAAACTCAACTCTAACCCTTGAGTGAGCATGGTGAATATGCTATTTACTGTAGTCTATTCAACTGGTTGTTACAGAAACTAGCTGGCTCTTGGTCATGATACTTTCAGTAATTTCGCGACCAGCAGCTTAATGCACGTGGATATTTAGGCTTGCCACGAGTCAACCTTTTTGTTTTCTTTATTTTTTGGAAAGAACTTTGATTGAGTAAGTATAGTGCATATTCCGCCATGGCCAGTCAGCTCTGGCCGCTCTCGATGTAGACAAAAGCACTCTCCAAAAACTCGGCTCTGGTGTGGTTCGCTTTGAAAAATCATATCTCAAATTGTAGACATATTGTATACTGGTGCGTGTACGGACATATCAGGAAATCAGCCACAAGTGCACCAGATCCTGCTGTTTTCTAAGCATACCCTGAAAATATAATGACCGTATCCACACATTACACATCCTGCCATCCTCGTATATTTGCCTTACACACGTGTGTATACGGACTGTATAAGATGTGAATAAGGGCTCGTATACAGGCCATTTCATGCAGTGAGAGGACTTGGCGGTAAACAGCCAACATAAATTTGCAAACAATCAAAATCCCTCATTTGACCTCCTCACAGTGCGTGATGACAAGAAAGAGCGTTTCAACAATATCATCAACGCAACACTGCAATCCTATGCACAGTACAGGCAGTTTCTTTCAGTTTCCGTGGATTATTGCCCTTATTTACTTTTATTGGACCGAAGCCTTCACTCCTCCGACCGTCTTCGCTTCACATCATTTACTCAAGGCTGAATTTTTTTTCGCCGTGAGCCATGCCACGTGTAGAATATGCAATGTGATTGGTTGACGGCACGAAAGCTCGACACAGAAAATAAAAATAATAAAAATAAACACTTGCGAAACTTGAATCGGGCCCGGCCTACGCTGGCCCGAGTAATAACTATGGTCCTTCTTTCTTGCTGACAAGTAAAACTTTCTCAGACATTTGTTTAGCTCGTCTACTTCAATGTCTTCAATACTTGCCGAAAACTGATCTTCCTGTGAAAACCACTCTAAAAATACGAAATTATGTGTGCCAAAATGTAAAAAAAGTTGCAACTTCAGACAAAAAGAAGCCGATTTCATAGCTTTTATATATTTTAAGCCGTGTTTTTCGTGGCCTATAATGTTTTCTTACCTTGAAACACCTTCAACCCGTATTTAGCAGCTTTTTTCGTATTATCTGGTACTACTTGTTTTTCAATTTCTCGAATATGTTCCTATGAAATTATCGCAAAACGCGAGTTTACAGCAGCCATTATGTTGCTGGATGAATACCCCATATTTCGGAGGTTGCTATATATATATATTGTTCGATATCTACTGTTTGCAACCAATGAAATTGCGCGTTCTCAGGAGGTTGTTGAGTTGGTATATACTAAAGGTATATATCGATGAAGCGCCGCTCAGGCAGCCCAAAGGCAAAACAACTGACTGGGATTTTATCTAAACACAAGTTCCGGAAAGAAATGGAGGGCCCATGGGTCAGCCTCTGTGATGCTCCGCTTGAGTGCTCCCTACAGATTTCTTACCGCGCGAAATTAAAACAAACAGAAATGTTAAACTTAGGAGTGAGGCCTGCAAAGTTTTTAAAAAAATCATAAAATACCATTGTCAGCCAATGATGAACAACTACTATCTTCCCTCTGGTCACTTTTTATGGCTTCTTTAATTCTAAACATTAAAAATCTAGCATTTTACAGGAGGCTGATTTCTTCACTGCTCTTCAATTTGCATTTTAAATTTCGATTCAAAGGCGTGAAAAGAGAAGGGGCTACTCTTTTTATACCGGAACTTCGTGTTCAAGCTCTCAACACAAAATCACTGAACGACTTTCATTTTATACCAGAATATGAAACAAATCGACCTCGACAATTTGATATTGCACTTAGGTATTCACAGATATCACATAATATAACAAGTGATAAAATGCTTATTTCAATTTGCAGTGATGGAAAAAAATGAGATTTCTAATTTATGCTTTTTCTTTCCGCCTGGATATAAATATATACGGGACTTGTAATCTATTATATGGTGTTTGCTATAAACCTCCTAAGAATGAAAATGTGTAAAAAAATTTTTGACCAGCTGCGAGGACGAATAAACATGAATTAATTACTTTTCTTGGTGATTTTAATGCAAATTACAATCCTATAAATCCGTTAAATAGCTGTGATTTAGGTATTCGACTTTATAGCAGGCTTGATTCGAATAATTTAATTATTCCAATTAATATTGGATCCTACACGAATAACTGAAAGGGGTCCTATTTTCTGAGATCTAATTATTTCCGACTCGCCTGCTTATTTAGTTCATTCTGGGCGGTCACTAAGTCCACCATCAAATTGTGTTCATTCAATTGTTGATGGGAAAATGTCAATTTTTACACCTAACGTACGTACATGCCCTTACTCGAATGTGGAATTTTAGTTATGTTATTTCTTCCGACTTTGTAACTGAATTAGACGAGACCAATTGGTATTTCGTTACTAATTGTAATGAATCGAAAATATCCACACCGTTTAGATAAGTTGTTTAACAGTTTCGCGAAATCGTAGGTAAAGATATATAATGTGCATTGCACACGGCCCGGACACGAAAGGCAGAGTAAATCAAACAATGCATATACTAATTCACTACCCGAGTCAAAATTTCACCTTAAATTTCACTCCCTACATCGCTGATATTAGCCACATTCACTCAAAAGGTAAACAAAATAAAACCACATATACCTAATTCGATGAGATATATTTAGCAGCAACCATAACTCACGCTGATTTGAACTCCTGATCATTTCTGGCTCCCGTAACTCTATTAACAAATAAATAGTTTCTTATACGACTTGTTTTGTGTCTCTTACAGCTTTGTCACTCAAGTGTTATGCATGCTCAAAGGACTGGGGTAACTGCGGTGAAACGTCCATGGCCTGCCCCATGGAAAGTGATAAATGTGGAAAAGTAGTGACGGGAGACAAAACAGTGAAGAAATGCCTTACCCACGCCAAATGCAATAATGAGAAAGAACGTTGCATGACAACTGGATGCAGTGTCCTCTGCTGTGCGACTGACGAGTGCAACGGAAGTGCCTCTATCAAGCCAAATGCAGTAGTTACCGTCGTCGGTGTATTGATCGGCATTGCGCGTTACGTCATAATGTAACCATGGCAACCATAACAGTCGTGCATCAGTCAACGTTCAAAGTGTTAACTTTCTTTAATTTTACACTAATACATGTTTAGAAGAACTAGACAATTTTTAAAATATGACTATTATATGGGATAAATGAATAAAATGAAGGAGATTAAAATAATAACTTTACAACATTGTGTGTAGTAGCCAAAGTAGCACATGCGCTTTCGAGTTGACGACTAGCAACTAATTAATAACAAAGAATATTATAGAGAAATAAAAATAAAAATAAAAATATGAAATTACATTTTGTTAACAGTGACAGTTGAGTGATGGAGTCATATTTTTGTATTACAAAAACGCAAAAGTAGTCGAATGACATCTAAATCATATATTCAGAATGGTTTTAAATACATTGAGGAGTTACTGGTGAAAACCAATTAAAGGGTCTCAACAAGTGTGCATTGCGTCCCTAAATCCCAGTGGCCACCATTTTGTAGGGCCTCGAAATTCAGATCTTGCTAACATATTGTGAAAAACAGAAGGAACGAAACTCATTGGGCTGTGTTTATGTTTGCTTAATATATGTCGGTGACTTTTGAAACTCAAAATTGCACTATTCTACGCCACGTGCTCAAGGCGTAGAAAATAACACGACGACTTATGGATTGTGACTGTGCTGATGACTGGAATGTAGTAAACGCTTATTTAATTAACTACAGTAAACATTAATAATTAAATAATACTTAAAACAAATATAACAAAATTATAATAACAAGTACTGACTAACATGCATATATAACAAGACTTGATTGAATCCAATAAGCATACCAAATCCGTAAAATATCCATCTTGGAAAGATGGCTGAACAACTAACACCATAGACTAATTACATAATACATATGGGAATAGGAAAATCAAGAAATTTAATTGTAAGAAACTGATCACAATGCGAATAAGTAAGGGTTATTAACTCGCTCCGAGGAATCTATATCACTAAGATCCGAGAAGCGAGTTAACAAATGACTTATAGTACCATGTGCATGAGGTTCTCAGCACAGGGGAGATGTAAGGCTGATTTAGTTGAAGAGGTCGTCTATACATATAGAGAACCCGCTTTCGGGTTATTACCAAAAATCACGGACAAAATAGCGGATAGCTCATTATGCAAAACCTTTGCAGGGCACTTAAAAATGGCCTACACTTGGAACCAACATTAAATGCATGCATGGTACCGACATAACATGTTTTATAGCCTTACCTCTAGGAAATATTTCACTTTGCCGGTCTACTCGTTTCAAAGTCAGGGCTCATTGAAACCATTAGTTAAAAAAAATGGTGAATCCAGGGTCAAAACACATGCATCTTTTAAGACAAAAATCACCACAGGCTGCCATACATTCCTTCAGTTGTAAATTTCCGAGGTTCATGTACCTTATGTTTTTGTCAACCATGAATCAATAGTAAAAGGATCAGTTTATTTACCAAGCAATGATGATAATGTCTTGTTTTAGCCCGATAGAAACATCTTGGCTTGGCAAAACAAAAGGCGGAAAGCACAGTAAACAAAGTTTACTTTGTGCCTTTGATATATTTTGCATAAATTGACAGTATTGTAGTGTAGTTACATGTATAGAATTATTTTCTTCATTCACAAGCCTGCTTTTAGATAGGGGAACATATGCTACATGATTTGTATAATGTTAAACAAAACATGTTGCAGCCTTTTTAATAGTTTTTGTGCAATTAGAACGAGATCTGCAATTAGAGCAAACTTACTGCCTGTATCTAAATATTAGTTTAAATATTTCATTGTACTTCTTTATGTAATTTTCTTGGTACGAATAAATTGTTGTTGTTGATTATAGTTTATCATTATTTTATATATATCCAGTGGCAAAAGCCACTTGAATATATCTACCGTAGATAACATTCCTTTATGTACGGTCATCCCATTAGGGCTAAGTGATCATTTTATGGTTGGATGCGTGCGAAAGTTAAACTCACAGAGATGCCTACCACGCATTATCACATGCCGTAATTACAGCAAGTATTGTGCTGAATCTTTTAATGAGGATATTAAATATGCCCCATGGGATCAAGGTCTTTCAATTAAGTAACGATGTTAACACCGCATGCTTTTCGAAGTACTTTTCTTACTATCTGTGATCGTCACGCCCCTTTAATTACGAAAAAGATACGTGGTTTGAATAGCCCATGGTTGAACGCTTCAAAAACTAAATTAATTCGTTCTAGACACTTTCAGCTGAGAAAAGGCTAAGAAATCCAAGTTAGATGAGGACTGGTCAATTTACCGGAGCTGTCGTAACCAGGTTACTGCTGCAATAAGATTGGCAAAAGCGGTGTATAATCGGAACCTCATCCAGGAGAATTTAGATAATCCACGGAACTTCTGGAAATCAGTTAAGCAAGTTCTGCCAAGTAAGTCCGTGAAATCGGAAGTAATTAATCAAGTAAAGACAAAGGACAAAATAATAACGGATAAGAAAGGCATTATTAATGCCTTCTGCGAATATTTTAGTAAAGTGAAGTCACGGATTTCGATATCATCTGCAAGAAAATCTCCTGAGAGCCTACCAGGAGAGGCATTTACTAAGCAGGTGTTCAAGTTGTCTGAAGTCTCTACCGCTTTCGTATATAAACAACTGACACATTTGAAAACCTCTAAAGCGACGGGTCTTGATGGGGTTCCTGCCAGATTATTGAAGGACTGTGCCTTGCACATATGCTGTCCGCTGACACATATTATTAACTTATCCATAGCTACACAGTCTATACCTAAAGCCTGGAAGCATGCTAATGTTATACCTTTATATACGGATGGTGCTCGAGACGATATGGATAACTTTTGGCCAATTTCGGTACTGCCAGTGATCTCGAAGATTCTGGAAAGAGTGGTACAACTTCAGTTGACCGATTATCTTGAGACGGCAAAGCTGTTCTCTGTTTTCCAGTGTGGGTTTCGTAGGCAGCATTCAACCCAAACAGCCATTACTTACTTATCAGACACCTTACGAAGAAACATGGACAATGGACTCGTTACAGGGGCTGTTTTCATAGACTTTCGAAAGGCCTTTGATACTATCGATCATCAAAGGCTCTTAAAGAATTTAGAGCTGTTTGGCATTCAAGATGGGGAGCTAAATTGGATGCGCGACTACTTAGCTAACCGCAGTCAGCCAGTGTATCATGGAGGCCTACTTTCCAGTACCCAGCCAGTCCTCTCAGGAGTATACGTACCACAAGGCAGTATTTTAGGCCCGATATTATTCTCTTTATTTGTTACGGATTTACCATCTTGTCACCAACGGGCGAACGTGTTGATGTATATGCAGACGATACCGTAATATATTATGCTGCGCCGAATCAGTCCCATACATTGTGTGTACTAAATAGGGAACTATCTGAATTATACGACTGGTCATTAAGATACGAGCTGTTTATCCATCCCAAGAAAACCGAGTACGTTCTATTTGGAACTCCCAAAAAACTTAATCAGACAAAGGCAGAAGGGGTTATTGAGGAAGTATCCCTTGGAAATAAAGTGTTGTCACATGTGCCACATTATAAATACTTAGGTGTTTATCAAGATCAGTCTCTTACATTTAAGAAACATACGAACAAATTACGGTGTAAGGTATTTTAAAAATCAGTTGGGAGTCCTGGGTAGAATCAGAAATAATATCAGAAATAATAGAAGTACTATGCATCGTATTGTTTTTGTATATAAATGTATTAATGGTAACGCTTCGGAACTTTTTAAGGACTATTTTATGAAAGTGTGTCATGCGCATAACACACGAACTCAAGTAAAGGAATGGACTTAGTAACCCCCATAATTCATACCGAAGCCACCAGGAATAGATTATACTATCAGGGCGCTATAGATTTTAATAGTCTACCTTCATGTGTGAAGTCAATTTTATCATTGTCAGTTTTTAAATCTAGGTTAGGAGATAATTTTAAAATTTTGTAAACGTATTTAAATTCTTGTAGTTTATAGGTAGGTTTTATCATATTTAAATTTCTCCTTTTTTCAATATGTTATTTCCAGGGCACCCGTTGATATCAGCTATTCGCTGAATGGTTTACCCTGGTAAAAGATTATTATATTATTGATATTATTTTTATATATATCCAGTGGCAAAGAATATATGTACAGAGTAAATCAGGATATTAATTGAAAGGAAATTGTAAATGCAGTGTTTCACAGGAGGGTAAATTAAATTATGTATATAAGTCTTTGTTATTGACTGATTTAGAAATAAAGTAGACTCTGTTCTATTGACAATTTATAATTTCATACTGTTCTGTTATTTATTTGAATATTATATTGACAATTTCAAATGTAAAAGAAAGGCATTTATTCAATTAAATATGAATAATTACAAAGATTACCAACTTTGTTGTCTTAATTCGTAAATTCCAGTCTGGCGCTGATGTGCAATCATTTTTGAATTCTGACCGTCATCCAAAAAGGGCATTAATGCATCCAATATAGCCATTTGGTTTGGGTACATGGCCAATCAGCTCTGTTATGATATGCTGGGTCCAAAATAGCTCCTCAAATGGGTACCAAAATAGCTAATTTGTGGGGCTATTTCAACCCCCCAAAAATCAAATTGATTCCACTGTTTTCCAAATCAGTACTTAGGACGGGTCTATTTAACCCCTAATTAAGGACCATATGAGGGCTAAAATACCTACTCAGATGGGTACCAAAATAGCCAATTTCTGGAGCTATTTCAGCCCCCCGAAAAATGAAATTGATCCCAGTTTTTTTCCAAATCAGCACTTCTAGGGATCTATTCAACCCCTAACAAAGGATCAATCTAACCCTAAATAAGGGTCAATTCAGCCCCTGATCTTAGGGCTAAATTAGCCCCCGCAAAATGGGACCAAAACAGCAACAAAGTATGTGCCAAATTTTGCTCACCGTTTTGTAGCATTTTGGGTGTCAATTCAGCTCTTTTGAATTTAGTGTACATCCCCGACTTCCATGTAGTACTCGCTAACCAACAACAAAGGCCAGATGTCGGTCTTCTAATTTGCTTCCACCGATAATCAGACCTCGCAGTATCGCCATTTTTGAAGGCTGTTTATCGTAGTTTGGTTCGGTCAAAACTGCTCCGTAAGGTGCTAACTTTTGGCTACAAGAAGCCACCTTTTCAGATCAAAACATACAGGTGACGAAGGCGTTTTGTCTCCTATTCTCCACTCTACCAACGGCTTATTATTCAAAGGTATTACCGCTGTTTAGACAAAATGCAGACTCTAATATAGTAAAACGAGGGATTGAGCTGCATTTGGGTTCCCTGTGGTGGAGTGAAATTAAGGCCATGGTAAATCGATACCGACATATGTATGTAATAAATTATGTACGGTGCCCGATACGAATCAGTCAATCAATGCTAGTTTATTTAATACTATTGCAGTTAATCTGAATTACAGGGTTGCCAGCAAGAGACAGCCAGATAGTTACAGACCGTTACAATGACTTAGGATATCCTACTATCACTAGTTGTAGTAGTAGACTATAAGTCATTGTAACGCCTTTGTGACTGTTAAATATTAATGAGCGATGTCCTGATAGTAATAGTAGTATATCCTATGTCATATCCTATATTATTACTATAAGGACATCACTCATTAATATTTAACAGTCACAAAGTCGCCGTATCTCTTAGTTCGGTCCGACTAGCTATGTACCGAGAACTGACCAGATGTAAGGCCGTATACATGGTGAGTGGTGATAGGAGTCGGCAACAACCCGGTGGCTTGTTCAATTAGCTTGACACGTTTGTCCTGTCTGCGCGAGCATAGCAGGGACAGCCCAGATAATTTGAGATATTCAGCATAATTGCTGTTAGGGAATATTTTATACAGGGCTTTCTTTTGTACAGGCTCGATTAAGTCAATGAGGTAATATGGGAGGGCTGCCCAGACAGGTGAGGCATATTGAGACTAAAACCACGTGGGAAAACTGTTCTGGAAACGTACTCCTCGACCGAATGCAATCGTACAATGCTCCGAGGGCTAAAGCCAACAAACTAAATAAACGTATACAAATGATGAATAATACCTTAACAAAGTAATGAAACTAAAGTTTGGCTGACTTGTGGCTGTCCAGCAAGTGGGAGGAAGAATTTAAATGATTCGGTCCTTATATACCTATCATATTATGAATATTAAACAAATACAAAAGAAAATGAACTAATTAACTATCACGTAAGTGACGAACAAATAGCTACATACCGTAATGAAGACGCTTTTCATCTACTGCGTATTGCTACGTTGGAAAGCGTATGTTCTCGTTCGTTAAAATTTCCAATCCCATCCGAATATATGTCAAATTGCAAATCTCCCCACATCTTCCACTAAACATTAGCATTCAATACCTATGCAAGAACGGTTCCACCATATTTGTCTTATACTCGTCCCATTTTTTCACGGTCCGCCATATATTTCACATATGGTATTTCTTTTAAGTTTCTTTTATAATTGGGATTTATTGAGTCATCAAAATGACCGTATTAATTTGATAGGTTTTTAACTTTGCTAAAATCAAATTTAGACAATAAAACCCTGAAAGAATTTGATCATTTATCAATTATGTGAATTTACTTATCAATTTAGGACGACATGATTGCCTTTTTAAAGAGGCTATGTCATGGTACTGCGCATGTATCGAGTAATCGCTCGTTTAGTGGCTGTTAATTGGATATAAACAGTTAAACCTCCCTCTCTTAATGCTTGATTGAAAGGATTTTCAATATTTTCCCTGGAGACTGTTTATATACACTGTTTGTTAGTCATTTTTGTATATTTGCTTTCATTTTAAGCATCCACATGGCCGAGAGGTTCGTTATTTCATATCAAAATCGGTGGAAATAGCTCTTTCCGGCCCGGAAAAACGAATGTAAAGTCTCACCGTGACACAGCACCTTTAAACAAACAAATCCAATTTATAAACCAAAAACTCCCATGACAATTCTCGTTGCCTTTATTTGTGTATAGACAGACAACTGTATGCTGAACAATGCAAAATTGTGAACGATATGTTAAGAGAAGCCTAGGCTACCTACTACTCCTCTGTCATTTCAGATAATACGTCCAATCAAAAAGTGCTCTTCAGTACGTACTGGTGAACTCTCCAATAATTTTGTGGATTTTTTTCCACAATAAAATAGTTGCTATAAGAAATGAATTATCCGCCAAAACTATGCTGTTCTGTCACCGAACCGTGCTCAGAGGCGCAAGTACTCCATGTGGAATTTACAGAGTTTCAAGCTATGACGACAGACAGCCAATTTGACAACCTAATTAATACACCTGGTCTAAAATCTTGCGAACTGGACCCCATACAAGCCTCTGTTTTAAAAGGATGCAAAGAGACCCTCCTACCAGTCCTTACTAAAATAGTAAACTTGTCATTGCAAACTACAAATATGCCTACACAGTTGAAGGAAGCAATAGTCAAACCAAAATTGAAAATGGACTCCCTTGAATTTGAAATGGGCCCTAATTCCAGGCCGATCTCCAACCTAAAGTTTGTCTCCAAGGTAACGGAAAAGGCTGTTCATTGCTTATCAACTAAAGGCTTACTTAGGAGACAACAACCTGGATGAACCTCTTCAATCTGCTTACAAACGTTTTCATAGTACTGAGACAGCGCTTGTAAAAGTGCAAAATGACATCCTCTGTGCAATTGAAAACCAAAACTGCGTCGTGCTATTGCTACTTGATATGTCTGCAGCATTCGATACGGTCGATCATGAGCTGCTCTTAGCAAGGCTCTCCAGCCGTTTGATATAAAGGGCAAAGCGCTAAAATGGTTTGAGTCCTATCTTCAAGATCGGAGACAGTTTGTTGTTATCGATGGAGTCAAGTCCGACATTAAAGAGCTACAATGTGGAGTGCCTCAATGGTCCGTGCTTGGCCCGATACTTTATCTACTAGTTGTATATATATACCTCGCCACCCGATTAGTCATTAGGCGCCATGGGTTTGCATATCATCTGTACGCGGATGATACTCAGCTCTATATTGCATTTAAACCCACACGAATTGAATAGCAGCAAGCCTCCATAATGCGTATTGAAGCTTGTGTTAGTGAGATCGATTCATGGTTGGCGTACACTAATTTGAAACTGAACCGTGACAAGACCGAGCTTCTAGTATTATGTGCAGACCACCGTCCACGCCCATTAATAGACTATGTTCAAGTCACCAGCGAACGCATACAACCGCCCATCTCAGCAAGGAAGTGTTATTTTTGATCAGCACATGTCCCTTGAACAACATGAAGCTAACATATGCAAAGTATATTTCTATCATTTACGTAATATAACCAAAGTCAGGAACTGCCTGTCGCAATCAGATACCGAAACCTTAATCCGTGGTATTATTTCCACTAAGCTCGACAGTTTTAATTCGCTACTATATGGATTTCCGCTATTTTTACTTGATCGGTTACAAAATGTACAGAACTCTGCAGCGCGCCTTATAATACCATGGATCATAAAAAGACTGGATTGGGCACGCGCTGACGGGATGGCCGCAACCAAGTGGAAAATCGTGACGTCACATGTAAACAAACATTTTCGTAATTTCTCGGCGCGCGCGATTTCGCTAGTAGCTTGGAAAATAAACATCGAAGAGAAAAAGATTAAGCCCTGAAGGATGGAGTTCGGAGAAAACTTCGAGGGGTGCTCAAACGGCTTGTTTTCGGAAGAGAAAACGCAGCTAAAGGAAAATGAATTTAATACGAAGTTGCCGATAGCTGTCGTTCTAGCAATTCCGAAAGTGAGAGTGAAATATTAGTGTTTAGAGTGCAGAAAGGTCTATCATACTAAATGTTGGTTCATGATAAGACACGTAGGAAGCTATAAGGAGCTATTAATATCAAACCGCGAAAAAAGCAAAAATGGTCAGAACATCAAACGAAATGCCAAAAGTGAAAACACGAGTATTCTCTCTATTCATTCTATCACGTGACTGTGTACGTACTCGTTTGAAAGGTCCTTGTTGATGAAGTTGATAAAAGCCGAAGGGGAATAACGACGACATTCGTTATAACCATAACTCCCACAAACAACCGCAGGGTCTAATCATGCAAAGTCGGGACCTGGCTAAATCACTGAGAATTGGAATTTAGCGTGTCGTTTTTGTGGATGGAGGAAAACCCGAGAACGCAAAGAAAAATCCTCGGAGCAAGGACAATCGATACCAACAAATTAATAATAATAATAATAAAGACTTTATTTATGGACGGTAACACATAATAGTGCAGAACACTAATAAACTTGTGGCCCTAATAAACTAACCCAGTACAACCACATGATTGCATTCCTCCAAAAGGCCTATAATTGGATTAGAAAAGTGGGAGGTATTCTATAAGTTTCCCACCCACAGTCACACCCCTTCCCCATACTATTTTCCCAGCACATTCAGTGATTTTTAGATTGTGTCCAAAATCTAAGATTTTTCGGGAAAAAATGTCTATTGTTGAGGCCTTTCATTTTGTTCTGAAACCCAAATGGGTATATTTAATAAGTATCCCAAAGGAGAAAGCTTGGTAACATGTTTTTGCTGGGTTTGTGAAGGCAATAATAATGTTATACTGTTAGTATACTTTGTATTATGACCTCTGGGTACAGTATATTAAATTAGATGATAATACTTGTGGTTTGTACAAATCATAACTTATACTCCATTCTAGCTAGCTTCATGGATGATATATGCTATTTAAATCTGTATATCTGAAGTGAACTAAGATACACATGAACAGTGAAAACAATAAAACTATTTTTATTGAACTCTCAGACTTACTGTACATAAAATTATAGTTCATGTACTGTACAACATAGTAACCTTGACAATAAACCTATCAAAATTATCTTATAGTCAGATGTAATATAACTGAAAATAAATTATTAGAAATGAAGATTTGGGACTCAGTTAGAATTAGCAAATTATCACTCTATCTCAGACTATTAAACATGCCTAATTTACATAGCAGAAACCTTGCTTATCGACTCTTCTGACTTGGTGCAGGACTCGATTGACAGTAATGCTTGCCCACTTGTACACTGGTTGCCAGAGGTTCTAGGTTAGGTTAGGTTAGGTGAAGGCGCGAAGCGACGAGAGGGAGAGAGGAGAACCTCTGGTCAAATCCGTTGAGAATCTCACTTCCATGCGTTTAGCCAGGTTCAGAATTTGAACCTCGTCTCCGATTGGCTTATCTACTCATTACCAGGCGAGACCGCGAATGCTTGATACAACAGCAATTTTCATTGGCCTACCACTTCAAACCGGTTTTATATTTGAACTTGACCTGGAACCCATGTAACTGCCGGGCTCGCGCAAGAGCCAATCAGAGGCTGGTATTCGGAGACGAGGTTCAAATTCTGAACCTGGCTAAACGCATGGAAGTGAGATTCTCAACGGATTTGACCAGAGGTTCTCTTCTCTCCCTCCAGTCGCTTCGCTCCTCGATGACGGCGCTTCGCGCCTTAACCTAACCTAACCTAGAACCTCTGGCAACCAGGGTAGCCCACTTGCCCAGGACAACTAAAAAGTTGAACCGGGCAGGTAATTTTTGTATCTGGACAACCAGATCTCAAGGCAACCAGCCTAAAATCTAATGTTGAGCACTGTGCTGGCCATGTTGATTAACTGACTCCCAGGAGGATAAAAAATATTTGTTTTTGCTAGTCTAAAGTTGTTGTGAAACTGCACAATACTTCAGGGCATTAACCAACAAAGATATTTTAAAATAATTGTGCAGTATATTTTTCCAAAAATAAAACCTTGTTTACATGCTAACTTAGTTCTCTGGGAGACTGCTTGCACTATTGGTTACGAAGTATGTATACAGTGTTACTGTAAATACAACCCTTGTATTATAGCTTAATTTTTGGGGATTTTTTTCATGAGGAGTAAATCTCGAAATTTTAATGCCATCTCTATGGGGGATTATGAAATGTCTTGAGAACTTTTATAATTTCTCATCTCGCCCCTCTTCCTCCATAAATAATGAATGGTCCATATAAAGTTTTGAATAATGGAGTCATGATATGAAAAAACAAACATTCAAGTACCCTGTAAAATCTGCATGTACTGATGTAGACTACTTCTTTTAACACATGCAATTTGTACATGTAATATGGAACATAAGGAAGAGTTATGAATGTTTGGCAATTAAGTTCCACTGGTTATTATAATTAAAGGGATACCCGAGTGAAAAACACATTGGGGCTCAAAAGAATCTTCAACATGTTCTTTGTTCAGAAAATGTATTAAAATTTGATCAAACGTTTTTAGTATTAAGAACGAGCACCTCAAAGTTGGCCCTGCGAAGACATGGGCGCCGCCATCTTTGTTTGCATTTACGGAAGTCTGGGAGGAGGAAGAAAAGCATTGGGAAGGCGAGAAATTATCAGACGAACAACAAGGTCTCGTAACTGCCATTTAATAACAGCAAAACAACATGGCTTAAAAGACTCGAGTGACTTCTGAATAAGTATAAGAACTACAATGTATGTGAGGTACAGTTAAGGCGTTTATCATCCTAAAAACACCTAATAAGTGAGAGAGTGAGAACGCTGGTGGGACGAAGTGACGTCACTTCCGTAAATGCAAACAAAGATGGCGGCGCCCATGTCTTCGTGGGGCCAACTTTGAGGTGCTCGTTCTTAATACTAAAAACCTTTGATCAAATTTTAATACATTTTCTGAACAAAGAACATGTTGAAGATTCTTTTGAGCCCCAATGTGTTTTTCACTCGGGTATCCCTTTAAGTAAACCATCATTTGATATAGAACTGTGAATACATAACAATAGTTGTAGATAGAAGGCTAATTTCAGATGAAGGAACATTGTGAATAGTAAACTGAATTTCAATGGAAGACCACAAGGAGGTAATCTCGATCTGCAGTAGATTCACTGGGGCATCCCTGGTGCCTTAACTTTCTCTCAACCATCTTGACATATGTCTAAGTGGATAAAATTAAGTAACATTTACATTTTGTTCCGCATAACAACCTTGACATAAGCTACACCACTATCCTCAAAAGTCACCAAGTTGGTAGATAATTTGCAGCTTCAAATTACAACCCTAACTCGTAAAACTATGTATAAGCCACAATTTGATGCAAATACAATCAAGTAAAGGAGAATTTGAACAACGACAACGTGAAAAACTAAAAAATATTTGTGTCCCAAAATACACAACATTGTTCCAAATTTGGTCCTAAAAAGGCCCATTTTTGGGATGCGATTTTCTCCAAAACAGAATAAAAGGAAAGTAAACAACAACAAGATGGGCTTACCTTGAAGTTTCTCATGTGAGAAGAGCACTAAAACACGACCAAAAGAACAGAAGTAAAGGCAAAGAAACAGCGAAAAACCTTTACCTACGCCACTCTTCACGTCACGATTTTCCACTATGATTGAGCCATGTTGAAGTAGAGTATCAGCCAATCAGCAAATCGGAAACACCCCACGTGACCTGTAGTTTCCAATCCAGTCTTTTTATGATCCATGATAATACGCAGCAGAAAATTCGACCATATAACGCCGATTCTCAAGCAGTTAAACTGGCTACCGGTTAGACAACGCATATTATTCAAATTACTACTACTTACATGCATATAAAGCCTTAAATGGATTAGTGCCAGCGTTACAGACATGTTGCAACCAATTAGACAACTGCGCTCTTCTACACGAAAGCTGCTAAAAATCACACCCGCAAAACTATCGCACTATTTATGGTGGCCCATGTGTGCCATAGGCAAAATCTTAGAATTTTAGTGTTAATCTCTTTTTTTGTTTTGTTTTGGTTATTTAATAACGTTTTTTAATTTTTTTAATTTTTTTCTAAATATTTTTTATTTATTTATTATATATATTTTTATTTATAGTTATTTATTTTATTTTATTTATTTATATTTATTTTCATTTATTTTATTTTATTCAAAAAGTAAATACGTATGGCCTACGAGTGCCATAGAGAAAAAAAATTAAAAAAGTAAATACGTATGGCCTATGAGTGCCATAGAGAATTGAAAAAAAAAAGGAAATGCGTATGGCCTATGAGTGCCATAGGAAAAAATATTAAAAAAGTAAATACGTATGGCCTATGAGTGCCATAGAGAAAAAATATTTAAAAAGTAAATACGTATGGCCTATGAGTGCCATAGGAAACAATATTTTTAAAAACAATAAAAAACTATGCGTGCCATAGACCAGGATGCATTGCAAGCAGATAAAGTGAGAGATCAAATATGGCGGAAGTGAGGATTAGAAACAGCGATTGGGAAAGCGACATAGATCTAAAGAATGACCTTGATAAGTTTGTCAGACTGAATTTGAGGAGGGTGGAAATATTAGACTTCATGAAAAAGGTTATCCAATGTACGCATGGAGCATCAGAAGTCTTGCTCGCCGAATGCAGCATTTTGGATTTCGCTTCACTGACTTGAATGTTGACGTAAACGACGTGGAATGTGCAGTACAACAAGAAATATCTGGTCCAGGACAGCTTCTCGGCTACAGAGCCATGCATCAGAAGGTACGGGAGATACACGGTTTAAATGTGCCAAGGGATTTGGTTTACGCTGTAATGACCAAAGTGGATCCCGATGGTCTGAAGGAGAGAGGAGGTGTGGGACAAAGCAAACGAATTCGAAGAAAAAAAGCGTTTGTGAGCGGGGTAAGTGTCAGTTTTACAGAATACAACAATTTTAGGCCCGTTGGAGTTAAAGTACAAGAATCAGTCTGCTGACCTGAGTTTAATAGCTGAACCATATCCGGTACAAAACTACATGTACCCAGTCGTTATCGGTCGCTGCGCGGGGAATCCCCTTTCCATGATTCCCCGCGCAGCGACCGAAATAATGCTAACATAACAGAACAGGCTAGACTGCAGAATACCCTACCCGTAATCTACCTTACACGTTGACAGTCAACGGAATTGGGGACAGCAGAAGTTTACCTACCATGCACTATTAGACTGGAACTCTTTAGACTCTGAAGTTATACAATTTTTTTCCAAAAAAACAACAACAAGGTATTATCAGGTATCTGGCCCCCTCGGAAACCCAGGGGATTTTTTTGTCGAACGCTGTAAAACGGCATGTCTCCAGCCATAGCCGAAACTCGCTTGAGCCACCAACGCGAGACTAGTCAACTCGCTTTAAAAAATAATTGCCATAGGCTCGTTGACCCTACTATAGGAATGCCATCAGAGTACATATAACTTTAAATAAGGATTATCTATGAAATTAAATATGTTTTGGTGATCACGTGTTGTGAAATGACTTTGTGCCCCCCCCCCCCCCCAGTTTTTCAGGGCATGCTACGGCTCTGATCTGGGTTGTGCATAGCAAAATAAATATGATGGAATTCCGATTTATTTTCACGTTCTTATTACGTGTTCAATAAATGACGAATAATATACTCGGTCTCGCTGAATATCTTTGTATAAATACATTCAACCGCAGTCTACTCGTTGACACGATGACTCGTTGACATGAATAAAGTGTTCTCTATATATTACTACCTTCGTTCTACAAGCAACCGCAGTCTACTCGTTGACGCGATGATTTGTTGACATGCATAAAGTCTACTTGCTGTGCTGGGGTATTCTGCAGTCGTTCCAACAGAACATACCTACTGGAAAATCCCATGTTAATTTTTTGCCTTTGGTATTCCAGATCTCCTCAACAGGGGAAATGCATTTTATTATTATTTTTGGGGGGGAATCACCCATTGTAGTTTAACCAAACTAAATTTATTTGCTGTTTATTTTGTAGGGACCAGATTGCACCATGTCTCTTGATGGGCATGATAAACTTTGTGGCTACCAGAAATCCATGTTCCCTTTATGTATATATGGTGGCCAGGATACATACAGCGGTCGCATCAATTTTCTAAGAATATGGATATCAAACAACAATCCAAAGATTATTGGAAGATTTTATCTAGACTACCTGTGGGAGAGTAGAGGTACATCAATTCATTCGCACTATACAGAACATTGGGTATATACAAGAGTGTAGCCATAGCTATTCCCTCAAATGAATCAAATACATTTTTTTTTTATCAATAAGTGCCTTTCCATTTTACTTGTCTGTAAAATATCATTGTTAGCTAATGAAGTAAAGTAACACTGAATTGTAATTTTTGTTTTTCAGCATTGCCTGAAACTCTGAGAGTAGATAAGGGTACAGAAACTGGTGTAATGGCAACAATCCATTGTTTTCTGCGCAGTAAACAAGGTGACTTGGATGATCCAACTGACAGTGTGTTATATGGGCCATCAACCCAGAATAAGATAGAGATGGTGGAGGCCTAGGAGCTCCATGAGAGAATGGAAAAGTACTTTAAATCCCAACTCAAATCTCTTGTCGAGGGTGGGCATTATGACTCCAGTGACCAAACAGACAGGTCAGGTAAAGACAGTACTGTTTTAATAATAATAATATTTTGACAGGAAAGCTCCACTCACAATTTGTGATTTTCAGAGAGGTCCTGTATTAAAAATATATATTTCACTAATATATGGAAACAGAAAAGATAAATGGTTGAAATAAAATAGAAATAGAACAAGGATTATTATGAAATTAAGTTATGTGCCAGTAAGATTTAAAAATTGATAATGTAGTTGATTGTATAACTTCAATTCAGAGTCTAAAGAGTTCCAGTCTAATAGTGCATGGTAGGTAAACTTCTGCTGTCCCCAATTCCTACGTGCGAATGGTAAATGTAGATTGTGCTGACGGCGTGTATTATATGTATGAAAGTCGTGATTCTTCTTTAATTTAAAGTTGAAGTCCACCATGCTATTTAAGTATTTGAAGATAGTAATACAGTTGCCATGCATGCTAACCTCTGTTGCTCAAAATAAAATTTATTTAATGTATTTAGATGTTAGTGAGCCATATTGTAGAAAGTAAAATAGATCAACAGGGAATTAGTGCAGCTTATTTGTTTACTATTTAGGCTATTGAAATAATTTGTTTTCATGGTTCAACATGTACCAGCAGTAGAATCTGCATTCAACTTACAGCTGTTAACTGTGTTGCACTTGTTTATTTTCAAAACGTTGTATGTGCCTTGTAAGGATTAATTGAAAAGGGGCTTCTGCTCATGTGGGCTTTAAAGACCCAGAAGTGGATAATATTTCCCTTTTTCTTCACAGAGATCTTCTTGCATACATTTACATCCCAGTCTTAGAAAAAGAGCTTCATGTGTTCAAAACATCGGTATGGAACAATCATAGGACCCGCCAACAAAAGGAAAAAGAACTGCCAAGTGGTGTTCCAGAACACATTTATAACTTCCCAGAACGGTATGGTGGACAGAAATGTGGCTTCTGTGTTACAGAGGAGCAGCTAGAGGAAGTGGCAGAACTGTCAGAAGTTCTTCAAGGAACAGATGATTACTTGGAACGAGCTTTTCGGAGGGAATGTGAAAGGCATTTGCCAAGCCTTGATAGTATTGAGCCTGCTGAAGCAGCTGATGCCTACACATTTTTAAAATCAGCATTTGACCCCAATATGCTTTAGCTGACTAAATACACAACACTCATTTACGGTTACATGTAGTGAGCATTTATTGCCTATACATCATGTGAAATTCACCCAAACAACCCTAGCCTGAGTATCAAACTAACACAATCCAAACGAGTGTGCGAGTGATAGCGCTACTGTTCCCTAAAGGTTTGAGTGTGACTTGCAGTCACAGCAGAGCTCACTTACAGAATTTCCAACTATCTCTCTACTCAAATTAAACATACCATACATCTTAAAGTACAGAAAGTATGGAAATACAGGCACATACAATGTAGGCTTGGAGGTGCAGGGGTATAAATGTCCACTGGAATCTTATTTACTAAATCCCTCTGCATAGACTATAACAATGGTAATACTCATAGTAGAGTAGTTTTACTTAACCCATGAAAAAGTTGGCAAACAAATAGTAAAACCACTCTAATTGTAGCTGTTGATATCATAGGTGGACAGGAGGAGTAGGGGCATTACCTGTTGGAGAGAAAAATCTATGCAAGTTCTACTCAGGACATTGTGTAGGTGAAATCCCCTAGGACATCCAGTTTAAACCACAATCATTCACTGAACAAGAGTTATGAAAAGTGCTTGTTTTGGGTTTGGGAATTGTAATAGTTTTTCCTACCAATAAACTTGTCTTCAGAAGTTTGGTGGGTTCAAACCCCCCAAAAAACTTACATGGCAGAGGTATGGATATTTTCTGGAACAACACAAATATACATTTCCATTTAATAGTTCTCAAAAATAATCCACATAGAGTGCAAACAATAATTATACTCATGAAACAGTACTAACTAATTAGTACTAAATGGCACTAATGAAACAATAGAAAACAATAGCTTTAACCAGGAGCCCATGATATAACACTATTTAGTACTATTTAGTAATAGTACTGTTTCATGGGTATACTGTTTGCACTCTCCCATATTTTCTTGAATAATTACCCCTGCACACAAAAAAAATCACCTGCCCAGCTTGAATAATAAATCACCTCCCAAAATGAAAATGTCCACAACCAGCAAATTTATGTGAAATTATTTTGTTCATGGCAAATGCAATCCTGAATAGTTCACCATTTCATGATCTTGATTTTCTTAAAACAAAGAAATCACTAACTAATATAACAACAGAGACGTAGCCAGGATTTTCCATTGGGGGGGGGGGGGGGGGGGGGTTCACACTCCATCGTTCACCACCAAATCCCCCCTCCCCTCCCCAAACATATAAATTTAAATAGTAGACCCAGAGGAAGGGGGGTCTCAGGCACCCTGGGACCCCCCTTGCCTATGCCCCTGAACAGTAACCAATAAAATTGCTCTATAGCATAAACAAACAGTCTGGCATACCAAGGTATAGTTTTTTCAACTGTATACATGTATATGTTAGTAAATCATGCACTTTGTGAACATTGCATGTTTTACTCATCTTCTCTTTAATCCAGTTTAAGCATCACACAGTATTTGTTGCAGATGTGGTTGCCTAAAAACGTCACAACGTCAACTTTAGGCTGAATAAGCTTCCCAATTTGAAGCATTGCACTAAGTGGGACGGAAGCAGGGATTTTAGAAGGCGCTGGTGCAGAAGCTAGTGGACGCCTTTCGCGATCCGACTTCACGGGGCTCGCTGAAGATCTATTTTTGGCCTCCACTTGCGGCACAGGATCACAAATTGTGCTCGACATGTTGGGGATGAAGCGAATATGAAGGACCTTCCAATTTGTTATCATGCTGATGTCGGTGAACGATGGCCCTCTTTCCCCGGCGAGCACATCACACTCCAGTCACTACAACCTCCTTCATCTTGCTTCCCCGTCCTTTTGTTTGACATTTTCTCTTTGTATTCATCCCACTTAGTATTCCGCTTTCGCTTGGACATGATTTTACCAGTGAACTTAGTGAAGTCTTCAGTTGTCGAAAGTCACCACGTGGAGACGTGGACTTCGTTTCCATTTGACCGCGCTTTATCTGGTCTATGGCACATCTTTTATTTGTTTTTAAAAATATTTTATCCTATGGCACTCATAGGCCATACGTATTTACTTTTTATTTTTTTTTCCTATGGCACTCATAGGCCATACGTATTTACTTTTTGAATAAAATAAAAAATAAATGAAAATAAATAAAAATAAATATAAATAAATAAAATAAAATAAATAACTATAAATAAAAATAATAATAATAAATAAATAAAAAATAAATTGAAATAAATAAAAAAAAATAAAAAACGTTATTAAATAACCAAAACAAAACAAAAAAAGAGATTAACACTAAAATTCTAAGATTTTGCCTATGGCACACATGGGCCACCATACACTATGGTGAGCGGGCTTTCCAACATGCAGCACCGAAACTATGAATCCCTTCCAGATGCAATTCGTCACTGCGCGACTGTAACTAGTTTTAAGACAAACATCAAAACCTATATTTTTAATCAAGCTTATACAATTAGTTATTTATATCGATAAGTTTCATTAGATATTTAAGAAATATAAAACGTTTACCGTGTTTACATAGCCTGATGCAAACACGAGGGGAACTTTGGGAGAATTCTCAAGTTTTTGTTCCGTCTCGGGTTTACACAACAACTTGAGAATTCTCCCAAACTTCCCCTCGTGTTTGCATCAGGCTATGTAAACACGGTAAACGTTTTGTATTTCTTTTATAAAATAGACGCAAGATCGAGCGCAAAACGTTGTTAAAAATCTTTTCGTAAATATCAAACGCGAAATTCTCCATACAGTGTAAAATGTAAATCAGCCGTGTTTGCTCTGCGTTCAAATCGGCATGGAACCCGAGGCGAGAGAAAGTACTAGGGTGATTTTATGCTCCAAAAACTAACTTTTTAATAGATTGAAATCCTAAATAATAGGAAACGTTCAATGTATTGATCCATATCGGGTTAGACATGCAACGAAAATCATCCTGAATTACGAAATCGACACGAAAAGCATTGTAAACTGACTGGTTGTTGATCAACGCTGCTGAATGAATGCTGAATTCAAACACGAACTGGACAGCCGAAAAGCATTAACCCTTTCCCTACTGGACATGTTTGGCTCAGTTAGTGAAATCCTGAGTGCTAACTCAACCCTCCCCCCTCAGTTCAAGTTTGGCTAGCCCGGGTCAGTTAAATACTGCTGACTTTTTAAGCCGAGGGCTCAAACGTTTCCCACAATGCCATTTGGGAGAATTATGTTCACTCGTTGACGGTACGTATGGCTGCTTCGGTAGGGTTTCTAATGAAATGAGCTCTAATTTTGGATAAATATGCCACTGTCAGAGAGCTTGAAGACATCATTAAGTCTGAGGATGGCTGAAAAGTACTTGGTTTGCTTCTAGTAGGCTTTCACCGTTGTGTTTGTGCTTTCAGACACAGGAAAAAAATCTTCAATGAAATCCTTGGAATCCTGCAGTTGGCAGTCTTTTACCCCTGCCCAACCTATTAGGATGTGTTTTTGTCACTTTAAAGCAACGGCTTGAGTCCAAATCACCGCTCTTGGTTGTAGGGGTAAAAGACTTATGAAAAAAACCTACCGGAGTTCCAGAGGGGGAGACCCCTTGTGATTGTTTTGTTGATTATACAGCATGCAATTGGAGGTGGGAGCAGGTAAATGTGGTCGAGTGAAATGCAGTGTAAACATCGGCGTGGTTCACAGTCGTTTGGTGCGTTTTGTGCAAACAAACCTGCTGGTTGGAAAGATTAAACAAGGTACTGTAACGACTGAGTGGTGATTTTGTATTTGCTTCTGATTTCAAGTGCGAATGGGAAGGTTTTTTTGAGCCGATTTTCAGCTCCTCAAAATTCGCGAAAATCGAAGAAACGAAAAACGATGTCCAAAACAAATGCGTTTTTCTCCAAAGTGGGAGAGTCAAGCGATCCCTGTTATAGCTCTGACTTTGAAGTCATTCATTCCTTGAAATAATATCACAACATCGTATTTCCAGCATGTCTAGGTTTGATGCAATAATTTTCTCCAGGTACATGCTTCATATTGGGCGGTTACGGGCGGCACAGGAGGGAAAGGGTTAAGCATTACAGAAATTTTTTTTTGTCCTGTTTGGAAAAAGTGTTCCTGTTCTGGCTATGATAGTCTGGGACTGAGGAATCTCTTGCTGGGTATTTGGAGCCAGTACTTGAAGTTGATGCCTTGGAATTGCTCAGCTCGAACTAGGGTGCGCAGGGCATGCAGGTTACGCAGGGTGTTGAAATAAAAAAAAATAAAGTTACAAAATTTAGCCAGTGCCTTTGGAATATCAGATTGCAAAGGTCAATTGTTCACATGGCAAATATTATGCTAATTTTAGAGTGAAAGTAAAAGTGTATCTATTTATCAATGTTTTTAGTTGCTTTCCTGTAAGCTTTTCTCGAATTCGTGTCTAGCCTACATGAAGCCGTTCTCGCCTATACGTGTCGTATATTTTACTGATTTCCCAAGGAATGTACACAAACATTTTAATCATTGAATTCGTAACTAATTGCAATGCTGGCACGCATATGGCATTTTAAGACATAACATGCAGAGCGTACACAGCGGGACCCGCTTTTACGGACATTAACAAAAGCAGATACACAATTGTTGGCAGACAATTTATTTAGTTGACACCAACTTAGAAAAGCTCCCGCCTAAAATTTTACGGAACAAAACAAGACGCCAGAGTATCAGGTGATATACAATATTCTCTTGTTTTTTTTGTGTCTTTTCATGTCAGGATTTCCTCGAAGATATAAAAGTTGTGTCTTTTATTGCGTTATAGCTGTATAGTCTTTTTTTCTGAAATGGAAATTCATACTTTGGTTAGCTAAGGCGGTCACGACGCGACATATCGAGCACATTGAACAGATTGAAAGCTCGGTAGGTTTTCCGCCTCCCGGTGGCGAATTTTTATGTCTTTCCCCCCGATAAAACTTGCATCAAACAGCCGATATGTACAGATATTCAAACTATACACTTACCTCCAGTTGATTACGCGTCTCAAGGGAGGTGGCGCGGTTTACTGTCACAACTCCAAGTGGACGCGACAGTGATCTGCCGGCTACCCTGCGTGCCCTGCGTGCCCTGCGTGCCCTGCGTGCCCTGCGTGCCCTGCGTGCCCTGCATGCCCTGCATATTACTCCGTCCGAACTAACGACTTCGATTAGCAGGTTTGTGTTCATGCTGACCCACGCTGATTTCAGATCTTTATTTCCCGTCGTCAGGCATCATGCTTGATTATTTGAAAGCCAGATAATGCGGTCAGATTAGCGCTTATCTAGATTCCTTTGATGTGGAGAGGGCTGCTTGGGTATCTTTCAATGCAATTTCGGATTCCAAAAAGGTACTTTCGCTGCTAGTAGCCGCGCGAGATTAGAGCTAAAGTCTGAGTTCTGTAGCTTCTCGCTCGTGTATTTCTTTTCATTGACATTTTCTTGTCAGAAGCCCAGTCTGAATGAAAAAAATATTTCATATACCGATCGAACCGAAACGCCTATATTTTTTTTTATTTCCACTGATTCAATGTGACACATGATCGCTTTATAAAGTTCCAGTTTCTGTAGTTTTTGTCACCGGCATTTGAAAAAAACTTGAATAAACAACTGACCTTCCCGCTCTGACTTTGTGTACTTGATTATTAGCATTTTGTACATTTTTTTAATGGTTTTAGTACATGTAGTTTATTACAATTGTTGTTCTAAAGTATCTGAACTAAATATTTAAACTTTAAACGTTAACTGAAATATGTATTTTGTTGTGTGTTTCGTAGAGTTTGCTGGACTTCGACCGGCTCCATTTTGTGAAAATGCTGTCCAGTTTAGCTCTTTTTCTCCGTAGGTACTTCTGAACAACCTTCCTTTAGAAAACTAGTTACATGTGTTTTTTAGTTTGGGTAATTTTCAGTTATTTTCGCCACTTTTTTATGCAGGAAAAGCAAAAACTACAATGTATGACGTCATTGCCATGCTTACATAGCCTCATGCAAACACGGCTTTCAACCAATCAGAGCGCGCGTTTTCTTTGGGTTATTTTATTAAATATTTTATTCATTAGGGAAGAGGTCAAAACAATGGATTTCGAATGGGACCCACTTTTGTCAGGGGAGGTGGTGGGTGGCGGGTAATACCCCCTACCCCTTTTTTCGATGGTGATTTTCTCGCGTTGTAAAATAGGGATACCTGATTCTAATGCAGATACACCTTCCTCTCTGCCTGTAGAAACTATAAATATAGTTACTTCTTCAATAAGTATTCTATTCAAGAAGATATTTGTGGTCAAAAAACTAGATTTTGCCAAAATAGGTGGTGGGTTCCGGGTACAACCCCCTTCCATCAAAATTGGGTCCCGCCAGAGTACCATTGTTTTGACCTCTTCCCTTAGATATTATATATTTTAACACCCAAGTAAATCTTACACAACATATAAATCTTTTTACTTCATATATATACATGCATGTAATTTATATATCTTAATAGTTCTAGTCCTAGACTTATTTTAGTACGACATCAGATTGTAAAGCGCCATTGGGCAAAATGGAAATGGCGCTATATAAATGCTACTTATTATTATAGTCCTCAATTGCTACAGTATATTGTTCCCCAATGTAGGCATGTATTATTTAAATTGTATTTATTTAAGTCAGCATTCTATAACAAAGCCCATCCTTCGTGCTTCACAGTCACTTAATCCGTAGGAAAAATGGAACTTGTACTTTTACCCACAATCCTGTGCGAGCGAAAAACATTACATCCGTTATCAAATCTCGGTATATAGGCTTTAATATTTAAAACAAGCCCGTACAGAATGCATGTTATGTTGACTGTTAGGTTCGCAAAGGATTGTGGTCAAATGTGCAGCAGCCATCTTTCCCCGCATGGTGGATTGTGAATATAGTTTAACTTATACTAGTATACCTAAAATGTAGCGAGTGATGCGCCTTTATTGCTTGCAAGGCGCGCATGTGAGTAGCGAGTTATGTGGGCACTCGAATATCTGCGAGGTGGATGTCAACATGATCCTGGGCGTGTTCAAGAGAAATGCCTTGCAAATGTCCAGATATGCTTTTCAAACGTTTTTGATGGAAGGATTGCAAAGATTTGATGTGGATTACAAATTCTTATTCTAGAAACTTGAAACAGTTACAGTGAACCGATTTAAAGATGATGTCAATCTCTCTTAAAGGGCTATGTCACGGCGAGTTTTGTTGCAGGCCGGAATGAAGTTATTTTCAGATACTTTCAGCGATATCTATATAAACAAACGACCGCATCACACGTGTGGAATGGATCAAGTCAAAGGAAATATGCAAATAATCTTGGTTTGCATGTGACGTAACGGTGGCCATGTTGGAGGAACTTAAATAAAAGATTCTTCATTAGCTTCTATTGTTAGTTCCTCCAACATGACCGTCGTGTTTTTGTCTTTTGAATCTCAAGGGTTTGGGCACAGGTCTTATTTTCGTGGAAAATATTATATAATCTTACAATTTAAGGTCCTGGAAGAGCTTTTTAACTGTTTTAGCCAATAAAACACCAATATAACATGACATAGCCCCTATAAAACTCGTATTTTTCATCCACTCGAATCTTTGCCATCTTTAATCAAAATGGTCTCATTTTCTCCAGTACAGACACAGCTTAGACACCAGGTAAGTTGTATTCATTTTTATTACAGTATATTTATCGAAAAGCTAGATTTCAAAATCCCCATACAAACCCTTATAAAAATAAATTTACATAAACAGAGCATGGGCTTCCTGTGATGACATTGTTATTATTAAAGGTATTTATAGAAGCAAATGAATTTCAACTTCCATTCAATTTGAAAGGTAAAACAACGAAACATGTATAAACTGTTTGATACTTCTATGATTATCCACAATCTAAATTTGTTTGCCATTCTCAATAGACCCTTCCACGGTTTTTTGAACTGTTGATATATACGTATAACAGTAAAACCGTCGATACTGCTGAAAATAGCACCTCGAAGTTAGTCAAAATCCCAAATTTGAGAGTCATATCTTGAACAGGAGCAAAGATACAGGCCCGCAAACCCGTAAAATTTCGTGAAATTTGACAGACGTTTGTATGGAAATGACGAACTATTGAATGATGAACGTGAGATGTGCCAAAATTAACATCACTTTCCAGTTATATAATGCTTCTAGCTAGATATAGTTGAACATAAATCAACTTATGATCTTACAAGAAACTAAATGTGCTTGGCCTACATGCCCTTGGCCTATCGAGTGATGAAAGATGAAGTTGAACGGAGAAATTAACTTACGATTTTACATGAAACTAAATGTATTTGGCCTGTCAGCTAATTAGATATAAGATTAATTAGCATTTAATTTGATAAAAAAAATTGAGGCTGCAGGCCTCCTTTGTCTCCGCAGGAAGTGAGTTCCAGGCTATTGCCCCATTATAGGCGCGAAGCTTCGTTTAAGGAAGTTTGTCCTCGGCTTGGGAACTGAAATATTTAAATGGTAGTCTCTTGTGTCATAATCATGTATAAGTTTTATTGGAACAAAAGTATTAACTAAACGGCACGGTGCCAGATTATTTTTGAACATTGTTGTTACCTTCTGTTAGTGCCAACAGTCTTCAAGAGACTGCCATCCTAATTTCTGCAGTAGATCAGCGGATATGATTTCATAGCCAGAATGCGTAATAATCCTAACCGCTCGTTGCAGTCTTTGGAGCGTTTGCTTGTAACTGGGTTCAGCTTTAGAGCAATGTAGATAATTGCTGTTGAGTTATATATTGGCATTTCTAATGCTGGAAAAACATGAAAGCGAGGCCAGAAAAGGGTTATTTCCTTTTCAAATCATCCATTTTCAAATGGCTGTATATTTCGCTTGGTGAGCTACAGCATTCAAAAATCTCAAGATAGCTAATATCGGCATGCTCTTCACATGGTAATGATCAAGTTTACTGTACATTTAGATAAGCTAAGTGGAGTATGATTTCAGGCCAAAATTGCACGACACGAAGTTTTATTGACACTTAATTACTATTCTTTTTTTAAATCGTAACGAACGAGAAGCTATCGTAATTTTTTTTACAACAAAAAAACTAAAAAGGTCAACCGGTGCTTTGATGTAGAGGAAAATTGAAATCTAGGAGAGCGCGGAATGATCACGCAATCTGTACTGTATTATTTTAGCTGTGAAATGGCTTCTCAAATTCTTGTTTTTATAGACCCATTCGAAAAATGGCGTCCAATTAAAAAAACTATTGTCCTGGTAACGTGAACACGAGGCTAGTCAGTCCACACAAAAGCTTTTGAACGTGTAAACGAGGCAAGTCAGTCCTAAACAAGTTAATTAAATTGGACGCCATTTTTCGAATGGATCTATAGACCCTTTGCACGTTACGTCATAGCCGCCGTGTTGGTGTACATATTCTTCGCTTCTTTTGTTCTGTACACCAACATGGCCGCCATGACCTTTGTCATTTGAATCTCTGGGGATTGAGTACAAACCATTGGCTTTCTTGTGAGGCTCCTGCGTTTTGATTGGTTCAGCTAAAAGATGCAAGTACACACACAAAAGAATGCTATTTGTTATTTAGTCACTGCTGCTTTCAACCAATCAAATTGTCTATTAAAGAAATGTATGAAAGTGGTAACCAGAGCGGAGGTAAGAGTTAATTGTTGGTGCTTTAAATTAGTTTGTCCAATTATTTTAATGGATACATGTACATAACTATATACCTGTTTCTAAAATGGGTTCGATAGTATGCACGCTCCTGGTAATGGGATCCCGAGACAGACTATTAGACCCTAATTCCAATTTTTTCTTTCGTCTATTTTACTATTAGATACCGACTACTATGGATCCTTTGCACTTGACGTCATAGCCGCCATGTTGGTGTACAGTTAACAATATATTCCTCGTTAGCTTCTTTTGTTCTGTAGACGAACATGGCCGCCATGCCCTTTGTCATTTGAATCTCTGGGGAGTGAGTGCAAATTATCTATTATGATTATTTAACGGGGTTAAGTAAGATCACTCCAGCAAAGACACATGATTGGATACTGGAATTAATCAAAACTGCAGTTGCTGGCTTTGTGACATCTTCCCAACCACCGATTATTTCGTGACTTCGTCGCCACATTCAGTTTGATATTTAAAAAAAGACATGGTTGTTTTTTTTGAAATTGTACGTGTTGCTTTCCCCTCACTACTATTCTAGTTCGATTCTCATTCTATTCGTCTATCAGGAAGATTGTTTGAAAACTAGACTTGTTAGCCGTATTTGTCAGTTTTCCTGATTAAAATCACATTGAAAGTCAATGTTTGGTGAAGACAATCATCCTTACAGTTTGCCATTTTGACTTCATTCCCACAACCGCGTGCCAATACCACGTGCGGTGAATTTCCATGTCTATATAGGCTAGACAGAGCGGAAAAACGGAGCGCATGCGCACTAGCCACTTCATTAAAAGTGAATCAAGATGGCCGCCGAGCGGGAGTGAGTTGTAGCTCTTTTTCAGGGACCTCTCACAGCTCAAGAAATACCACGATTACCTTATTACTTCACACCATGGACTGATATTCTTCAGTGACTTCTCTGAGCCCAAATAACACATAATCCAGTTCACTAAAAGAACGCTACAATTGCTCGTTCAACTCTGTGTTCAAGAAAAACGAACCATTTCGAAATGTTCATATGCGACTGGAAAAACGCCAAAAATAAGAAAACTTGTGAATATATAAAGTTTATACTTCGGTAGAGAACTAAGAAGGTAATGGTTTTCAACATATAAAATACCATATTCGAGATTTTCATACCATTTTTCAAACGAAGCATTTGAAGTTACAGTAGTGACTAGACTGTCTACAGCAGTAGAAATTCTGGAACGACGATCATTACCAAAGACTGTAAGTAAATCTACAGAGCTATTATCGGGAAATTATAAATTTCATTTGATTTGGTTATGGTATTACATCGGCATTTTGACTGATTTACCAATGTAAAAAACTTAATGTTATAATTCTTCTGTTTTCAGAAAGCCAACAATAAAACATAGTTGTAATCGAATGCCTTTGGCAAAGTAGTTTTGTGTTCGTTTAATTGTGTTCATGTTAGAAGTGGGTTGACAGTAATTATGTTGTGTGGGATTTTTGTGTGGTTTTCTAATCAAGAGCCTGCATGGGGACTTTCTCACCCAAACTAAAAATTTGCATAAAAAGCTTTTATACACATTTTATGCAGATCAAGCAAAGAAGCAGACCTCTGGTCTTGTTTATTTTCCTGTAAAATAGTAAAACTTGATTCTCTTCCCAATTCACTCAGTGTTGGTTTGCTGTTTTGGAATATCTGGACCGAAATAGTAAAGGAGTACCTGGTTATACAGATTACTTGTTTTGAAATAACTTCAAACACCATTATTTCTCTCTATCTCTATTCTCCCCAAACAAAAGCAAAGTCGGGCAAATATAGCAAACTATGAAAACAAACACAAATGTATACAGTTTTCATCTATCAGTACTTTCTCATTATTTGAGACTAAGTGTTTTAAACTTGTTTATATTTAATGTAGAAAAAAATGACATAATTATCTGGTCCCATATATTAACAGCATTGGAAGGAATTAACACATCTACTGGTATATGGAATTAAGACTAAAAACATGTTATGCTTTACAGCACCATCACTTCTCTTCATCTTTATTCCCCACCAAAAACAAGAACACTTATGTATCTATGAAACATTAAAAGTTATTTTCTTAAAATATGCAAAAACTATATATGAAATTTAGAAGTAAATCATGTATATATGTGTTGGTGTTGTAACTGTTGATTCAGTTTAATATGTGGGTATGATAATTTATTTGGGAAAGGAAAATCATGATGGCTATGGAGGTTAATTCCGGTGAGGTTTCATTCATGATACTAACATTAATCAGATACATGTGCAAAACATGACATAAAATAACTAATTGACTAATGATTACTATCAATACTAAGAATCTCTGCTCACGTGTACTGCATGTTCATGTTAATTCAAATCACAAGGGTTTTTATTTTTTAAAGTTAAATTTTTGACAAAATAATATTTAGTAGCTATCAAAATACTAATATTATAATAAATCTGAAGCATAAATTCAGAAAGAGTTTACCATCAGAGCATCCCTGAGCTTTAGGTTATAGCAGACTTCCTAGCCATTTTAAAAGGGTCTGCCTAATACAGAATGCACACTTGGCATTTTAAAACTTATTTTGATTTGAAATGAACATGCATGATCATAAGCAGAGATTCTTAGCATCAATATCATTATAATAGAACTATTATTAATTATTTATTTCTTTACTAATACACTGCCTGATTGTTATTGTTATAATAAAATGTAAGCTATTGTAAACTAGAAACATGTTCTTCATTCCAACATACTTCCCCCTCATTGCTTTCCTTTCCCAAATTAATTGTGCTTATTATATAGACTGGACTATCTCATTCATTCACTGGACACCTAGCCCTTCCTCTTCCTTCCTCAAAATTATCCAATAAAAAGCTGACCCTCTTCCTGCCTTGATGATTCATTATAGGTACTGCATTAGCAATTCAAACATATACACATGATTCACCTGTGAAATATGTTCACATAAAATAATATATACACTGTTATATAAGCACTTAACAAAGACACAATTCACAGTTAACCATTAATATCATTTCACATAATTCATACAAATTTCATTTAAAAAATCAAGTTAAGAACACTTATTATTATTATTGACATGTTTCTTAGATTATTCACTTAATGTTCACACTTCATAAAATAAGTATACTACAGGTGTACAGAAAATGGGGACATACAGGAAATGGTCACTATAATTATCAGGGGTTTCAAAATAACCTGGCTACAGCCAGTACTCAAGCACTAGCATGCATCTACATTGCACTTATATTAGCCTGAAATTAGCTGTATATACATGCATGTATAGCCAGCTACACATACTATATTTGTATTTTAACATACATTTATTATTGAAAGCATATTCACAGAGCTCTACTTTCAAAGTCCAAGCCAACTACACTGAAAATTAATGAACCTCTGCCTTAATTAGGCTAATAATGTAGTTCTGTGTAACTCTAAAAAAAGGCTCATGAAAGAGGGAGCTACGAAGTTTTTCAAAGAAATTAACAATGAATCTTATATGTAATTGCTTATGGATTCCTGTACAAATATTATTATATATTAGTAACCATAATATTATAAACAGGTTTTAACAATGTATGCGTACATGAAAAATGTAGATTTGTTCTCATACATGCATGTGCATGTAGTTTGCTATGGGGGCTATTTATATCTCTTTCAATTATCCTACACATGTATTTGTCTCACTTTGCTTGTGCTTGGGGAGAATAGAGTGAAGATCAAGAGAAGTGATGGTGCTTGAAGAGTCTCCATTTCTCAAGTAGTCTAACACAACCAAACATGCTCCTTTGCTGTTTAGTCCAGATATTCAAAAACATCAAGTAAACACTGAGGGAGCTGGGAAGGGAAAGGTATACAATTGCAGGCTTCCTTTTTCCTGGGAAAACAACAAGAAGTACTGTTTCGTGTAAAGCAAACACAAAGCTTGGGTGAGAAAGTCCACATGGAGGCTCTTGATTTCATACACCAACCATGCACCTCCGCACAAAAGTCCCACACAACATAATTACTGTCAACCCACTTCTAACATGAACAAAGCTAAATGATCACAAAACTATTTTGCTAAAGGCATTCGATTACAGCTATGTTTTATTGTTGGCTTTCTGAGAACATATTAAGTTTTTTACATGTATATACTATTATACAACACTTCGTTTTAAAACAAAATTAAAATTCGTTTTCTTTACATTGGTAAATCAGTCAAAATGCCGATGTAATACCATAATAACCAAATCAAGTGAAATATTGTATAATTTCCCGATAATAGCTCTGTAGATTTACTTACAGGCTTTGGTAATGATCGCCGTTCCAGAATTTCTACTGCTGTGGGCAGTCTAGTCACTACTGTAACTTCAAATGCTTCGTTTGAAAAATGGTATGAAAATCTCGAATATGGTATTTTATATGTTGAAAACCATTACCTCCTTAGTTCTCTACCGAAGTATAAAGCTTATATATTCAAAAGTTTCCTTATTTTTGGCGTTTTTCCAGTCGCATATGAACATTTCGAAATGGTTCGTTTTTCTTGAACACAGAGTTGAACGTGCAATTGTAGCGTTCTTTTAGTGAACTGGATTATGTGTTATTTGGGCCCAGAGAAGTCACTGAAGAATATCAGCCCATGGTGTGAAGTAATAAGGTAATCGTGGTATTGCTTGATGTGTGAGAGGTCCCTGAAGAAGAGCTACAACTCACTCCCGCTCGGCGGCCATCTTGATTCACTTTTAATGAAGTGGCTAGTGCTCATGCGCTCCGTTTTTCCGCTCTGTCTATAGGCTATCATATAAACACGGCTTTCAGACAATCAGCGCGCTAGTTTCCTTTGGGTTGTTTTATAATAGCATTTATACACTGTTTATTTAGGCATTGAAGTTTAATTCAATTTGAATTTCGCGCTATACCAAATGGCAGAGATCACTCAAGCGGAGCATTCAGATGTTACAAGCTTTAAATAGATGTTTACTTGTTTCAGTTGCTGATTGACAAATGTGTTTTCAACCTGGTCGAGCCCTTTTATAGTGCCCCGTACCGTGTGCAATCTTCCAATTGACATCGATGGTGTGACGATCAAGAGGAAGAATGGAGACCTGAGACCAAGGCTCAGGCCAGTAGAGTGGTCCATATTGTGGAGTGAAATGCGTGATGCAGTGGGGAGGATTGGGAAAAAATGTTCACAAGGGAGGTGTAGCATAATTTGGTGGATATAGATGTGATAGAGCAAGGGTGGTCAATGTCATCGGAAGATATGGCAAGAGAATGTGTGGATGGATCCCACTGACCCCCTGCAAGAGTTCAGGACTCAAGCAAGGAGGCATAGAAGGGAGGTAGGGGATCAGTAGGATAATAAGCTGGAGTGGAAAGTACGGTAAGTGGCTCATCTAAGAAATGTTGGCGGATCCAGTGAGAGAAGAAGAAGGACCATTTTGATGGAGATGTTACAAATCTCTTTATCCACTGGATCTGGAGAGCACGTACTTTAAGAATGATGTCGATGACATTGAACCCACCCTGGGAGCGGGGTTGCATGATGGCGTTCCGAGAGACTAGTTCTTTTTTATTTGACCAGAAATATTTATAAGTGGACGTTTTAATGGCGGAAGAGACCCACTCTGGTATAGGAATGACTGTGGCCGTGTACCATAAGCCAGAGAGGGCCAAGGAATTGAGGATTAGGGATTTGCCTTGAAAGGAAATATTTCTTTGAGCCCAAGAGGAAAGAACGTTGTTTAGAGATGTGAGGCGACCACTCCAGTTATCATCGGAGAGGTCGCCAGGGCCCACGAAAGTACCGAGACAAGGAATTTTGGTAGAAGACCATAGGAGTTGGACTGGAGGATCATCTCGACCAGACCAAGCCCCCAGCCATATACCTTTACTTTTGGTTGTATTAAGTTTTGATCCAGAGGCGTTTTCATAGTCAGAGTAGATTTGGAAGCATTGATGAATCTCTTGATCAGAAGTTAAAATTAAAGTTGTGTCATCTGCGTATTGTGAAAGTGGAAGGCCGGTAATCAGGGGACTAGCACGGATGCTACAGGCTAGTACCTCTGAGATTAGGACATATAAAAGAGGAGATAGAGGACAGCCCTGGCGGACGCCTCGAGATGGATGAAAAAAAGGAGAAAAAACCGTTAACTATGACCGAGGATTCGATTGATGTATAAAACAAACGAACCCAAGAGATGAAGGAAGGGCCGAAACCCATGGTTTCCAGAGTACGGAGGAGGAAAGCCCAGTCCACACGATCAAAGGCTTTCTCCTGATCAAGAGATATCAATGCTACTTTTAAATTAAGTTTAGTAGAGTAAAGGCAAATATCCCTCAGAAGAGCTACATTTTCTCCAATAAAACGTCCAGGAAAAGAACATGTTTGGTCGGGGGAAACAAGAATATACATTATTTTTAATAGACGGCCCGCAATAGTGCGGGAAGCTAATTGTTAATAAGGTTATTGGCCGCCAGTTTTTACGTAAAAAATTAAACTCTTTTTAAAATAATATAAAAATTAACCCTCTCCTCTGAGAGACTGAGAGAAGGCCGGTGGAGTGGCAATAGTTCAAGACATTTACAAGGTCTTGACCGAGGCAATCCCAGAATTAAAGATACAATTCCATAGGTAACCACCCGTCGATAGCAGGGGTTTTGTTACGCGTCATGCCTTTGAGGGTATCCAGACATTCATTAAGGGACATTTTGCCCTCACAGGATTCTGCCTCAGAAGGAGATACTTTCTTTCTAAATTATTTAGAAAAGAGGTCTGGATATCATAGTCTGTGTCTTGAGCTGAAAAAAGGGATTGATAGTACTCAGACCAGGTAGAGATGAGATCGTTTTTTTGGGAGATGTAGGAACCATCGTCAAGTTGAATACAGTCGATGAGGCTATCGGCTGCACGCTTTTTGATTAGACGGAAAAAGAAGGAGGAAGAAGATTCACCTTCTTCCTCCCAACGGACTCGTGATCTTACTTGGGCAGCTTTAGTTTGCTCAAGGTCAAGAGTGGTAATTTTATTAAGGACACGTTTGTAATCGTGTAAAGAAGAGGCGTGACCTTGGTCAATAAGTGTTTTCAAGCGTACAGCTTCCATTTCAAGAGAGGTACGGTTGGATCGTTTAGCTTTATTAATTTCAGAACAATGGTTGATAGTAATTTCTTTTATTTTAAGTTTTCCTATGTCTCACCAATTTTCAAGGGAATTGTAGAGAGGTAGACGAGATTGCCAGGTCCTCCAGAAATTAATTATTTTATTTTTGTATGTAATATCGGAAAGGACACTGGTGTTCAGTTTCCAAAACCCAGGTCCAATTTCAGGGGCATTTGGGATGGTAGTTGTTATTGAAATGCCATCATGGTCAGAATAGGGACAAGCAAAAATCTCGCAAGAAGAACTGCCTGGTATCCAGCTATGGTGGATACCTATAACATCTATCCTGGACGCACAGGAAGCATCGGGTTTTGTCCAGGAAAAGGATGAAATGTGGGGGTGGAGGTGACGCCAAATGTATATACAATTTGCGTCTGAGTATAAGCGAGTTAGATTGTCAGAGCTATCTCTATAGACACAAGAAGAAACGCCTCCACGCCGGTCTAAGGTACGATCGAAGACCGCGTTAAAATCTCCGCATAGAATTGTGGACTTAAGGGTCCAGCACAGAAGAAATGTCTTCAAAAAATAAGTAATAAGCATAAATACATGCAACCCTAAAAGAAAGAGATTTATTTGAAAATTGAATTTGCAAGAGACGACCATCATTATTTTCTATAAATGTTTACATACAAAAGAGGACCGAAAAAGAATTGCCACACCGGCGGAATTGTTCTTCCCGAAGGAACCAACGATTGTAAAACCAGAAGAAGAAAACCTGGTATTTAACTCAGTTTCATCACAGCAGTGGGTCTCCTGGACACAGACAATGTCAGGAGGGGGGGGGGGGGGAAGAGGGTATTTAACCAATTTATAAAACATGCCCTTTTATTATCATTACGGATACCATTTATATTTATAGAAATAATTACTACATTATAACATATAACAAGAACGTTACGCTACCAACATTTAATTTTTGTTTTGCACGGCACTTATTCACATGTAGGTTTAAATACCATAATTTTTAGGTAAATGATGGAAAAAAGGAAGACAGAAAAGAGTGTGTGTGTGCTGTGTAATAGTTGTACGGCACTTTTTTAGGTAGAGTACCATAAATAATAATAATAATTTCATTTATATAAATAATAATGATAATGTTTTAAGTTTATATGGACGAGAGAAAAAAAGAAAATAGAAAAGAGTGTGTATGTTGCGTAATATTTTATTTAGGTTATATGGGCGAAAAAAGAAAATAGGAAAGAGTGTGAGTATGTTGTATGATGAAATACTACTCAACGTCTGGAACTTGAAGAGGTACTGCTCAGGTCACTGCCGTGCCTCTTCAAGGGAGTAAGATTAATGTCCATTGGGGATGGAGAATCAAGAGCGTCAGCGGAAATGGGAACAGGGGTTCGGGGAAATCTTGCACCTTTTCTTGCAGAGAAGGTGTTGACTGTAAGTTTAGGTTTCATAGGTTGGCTCAATTTTGTCGATAAGAGAGGTATTTTTGTTCGCTGTTTAATGGCGGCAAACATAGGACCTTGGACTCGAGGCTTGGGACTCAAGGACGGAAGAGTAGAAGACGGAGGTGGGTTTGAAATTGACTTGGAGGACTCCAAAAGAAGTTCAGAGGAAAGAGGCTCTTGCGTGTCTTCGAGGAGTTGTGAGTCTGTAATGGACTCGGCCTGGGTCATCTCATCATCGCCTAGAAGGCCAACAAGTATGGACTGGGACGCTTCAATATCTTTTGTAGAAGAGGAGGAGGTGTCTTTAGGAGGATTCAACTCATAGGTTGACTCCGTTGCTGTGACAGGAGGAGATGACTTGGAAGTGGAGGAGGAAGGAGGAACCTCTGCGGGTGCAGACTGTTCTGGAGTAGTGGAGGTGGAAGTCACAGGTCCGGAGGATTTAGGGAAGGAAGGAAGGTTGGATGAGAAGGGTTCAGGTGAAGGAAGAAGGAGAGGACGAGCGATGGGAAGGTTCCAAGGTGTGGTGCAAGAACCGGCCCTGTGCCCAGGGTCACCGCAGCGCGAGCAATTACCTTTGAAAGGACAGTTAGATATTGAGTGCCCCCACTTGTTACAATGGAAACACGATTGGAGTTGACCACGGTAGTGTACTATTACGTAATACGTGCCTATCGTAACACAATGAGGGATGTGGGACTTAAGGATTACCTGGAGAAATCGGTCGCCAGTTTCGATACCAAGGTTATCCACAGGGGTATTAATATTTACCACTCGACCAAAAGAGCCAAAGAAATCTGTGATTATGGAGTCGGTAAATTTGAAATACAGACTGACATAATGTTGGAATCAACGTCATAGAGGGGACAGTACATTCCATCAAAATAAAGGCCTTTCTGTAACAATAAATTCCGTTAGCATGTGTAAGGGGTCTTAAAGGTGACGCGGAAGGTAAATTTGTTCGTGGGCTGAATACACTTGATATGAGACGCCTCTTTGACAACGAGAATAACAGCATCACGGACTTGTTCACGAGAGATCAAACAGACTTTAATTGGAACTTTGAGTAATAAAGTATTAGAACGACGAACTTCATACGTGGCTGGAATCATGATGAGAGTAAAGGTAGACTCAGTAGAAAACCAAGAAAAAGTACTCGACGGTACTTAAAAGTTTGGGGGAAAAAAAGTCCCTACAATTACCCAATGGGGTAAGAGTTGGGCTTAAGTTAAGCTAATCTAAATTAAATTGAAACCCAGATAAACACCACAATTTTTTTTAGAAACGAACGACACTGATTAAATTAGGATACAGCACTTAAGTGCAGAAGTCGAGGACGCCTTTTTGTACTTGGGAGTCCTCGACTACAGCCACGTCACGCCACGAGGGGTCTTGAATATCGTCAGGGACGGGCCTCAGAAAACAGCAGAATTTCACGCCGGCACATTTGACAGGGTCTTGTGACGTCATGGATTGCTTGTCAGCCGCAGTAGAAGAAACAGAGACACTTACACAACGCCTATAGCCGCCGGAACATCCGCACGGTAAGGCTAATTGCATGAGTAAGCGATACTTACAGAAGCACACGAGCTCAGTTAAGTTAGAGTTAGTACGTACGCCCGCTACGCTTATTACTATGCTATCGATGTGGGATGAATTAATTTACCAGATTACGCAGCTGGCGCTACCGCGCCGTATATTGGTGGGTTGCACTGACGGCCACATTTGCTTCTTTTGTTCCTATACCAACCAAGATGGCCACCTACGCGTTTGTGAGAGTATTCCCTAAGGAAGGATTACAACCCAAGAATTGCAGTAAATTTCTTTGCGTATTTGTTGACGAAGACTTGTCTTGGCATGAACATATTGAAAAGATCAGCAAGAAAGTATCCTCAGGCTTAAGTTAAGGTTACCGGATACCTTCAAAACGAAAAAGATGGAAAAACGTTTTTAGTAGTTTTAGTAGTAGTGTCTCATATACCAAAAACTCCGTTAAAATATTTTTTATATTGACGGAGAAATACCAAAAGGAAGTTTTTAACCGGAAGTGAAAGCTTCTTTTTGATTGACAGCAGATCAATAAACACATGACAAGTGCTCACTCGCCCGTAACGACGGTGTGGGAAATCATTTCATATACCAATGTTTACGTTTATTGAGAAACGTTTTTCCACACACGATTCCAAAATTCCATCGGATGTTGGCCTTATATCTTACAAAAAGCAAGTAGGATGCCCTAACCCTAAACCCTTAGCTTGAAAAACAAAGAAAAAAGAAAAGCAAAACGAGGCCAAACAATGCATACGACTACAATTACAAAGCCAAATAAGAGTCCTCGCAAAACCCGACAAGCGTTCGTATTTTCACTTTCAGACAGTGCCGATTGGTCCACATCGGAACATAAAGTAGAATTGATAAGAGCCAGCCGAGAGAATATTTGTTTCCAAGAAAGCTTAGATGGAAACGTAGTTTGGCGGTGACCCTGAATCGGTTGAACCACGATCTCGCTATTGCCGTGCTGTTTCAGACGCCTGCAAATCGCTGTATCCTCTACTAACTATGCTGGTATTCAAGGCGTCTCTATAGGTGTTCACCTTGGCTTTGCCCCTCGAGGTCTTTTTGTCTTTCCCATTTTTCTAGCCTGGGAAACCAGCTGACTCTTACCGCTACCATTTTTCAAGTCACACAAAAAAGACCAAACATCGGCGCGTTGCTTTGATCGGAAATCAACATTGGCGGGAAATCTTGACAGATAGTTGAACTGTGATGAGAAATGATTGGCCAAGAGCATGCTAATTGTTGGAGAGGCGGGGCTTCAGATTCACGCACGACAGACGGGTATATTTTTTGAAGTGCTATTTTCTCGCTTTCGATTTTCAATCAAAATAGAGTTTTAAAAAAGCTCCCACTCAAGAGAAATTTATTCGATTTGTGCGAAATTTACACAAAATGTCAATTGATATCTCAGCTGCAAAACATTGTCGGGGAATTGGGAAATTCTTAAAAGAGAGCTCTTGACGACGTTTCCCGTATATCTACTCGGATTATTTTTCGCCTTTTTACGGAAAGCATGATAACTTTTGAACTAAATCGAATTTTGAAATTCCCCGACATAGTTTTGGAATACGATTCCTCTGAAATGCGACAAAGCAAACAGATTTTTAAACTTTAAAATATTTTCGGAGTCGGAACTTCTGAAAGCCATCTCACTAGATCGGAGAAACGGGATGGCGGAAAATTCGCGATTTTCAAAGAACTCAAAACTTTTTATGTATTCTTGTAGCCAATTTTATAAGCTTTAAAATGATACATGGATGATTTATCTACGATGTTTCCTCGAGGCGCTACATAATTTAGACTGGAAACGCACCCGCGATACTCGATATGATAACTATTTAAAAATCCCACCTTGATTGTTGAAATGTGTGGGATAATTTTGGGAAAGTGTTGTCGGACACCTTGCAGAGATTTCAAAATCAAGCTGCACGGCTGGTATTAGGAAGAGGATAGAAACACCTTCCTCTGAAAATTTAGTGACCCTTGAATGGGGATCGGATACATTGGCCGAGAGAAGGGATAAATGTGACTACAAGCCTAAAAATTGAATAAAAAAGCAGGAAAATGCAAATGCTATCACAAGTTGCGTCTACGAACAGCGATATTGACGCGAACGCCTCGCTTCGGATGAAATGAAGCGCCATATATAGGCATTGAAACAGTAACACCAACATCCTCTTACGCAAGAACGACTACAAAATAAAGTTTGAATAGTGCTTCATTGCATTGAAATGAGACGTTCGGTTAAATACTGCTGAAATTGCTTTCTAATATTTGCTATTTTAGTGTATTTTTTTAACTTGGTGATATTTTGTGCTCATACTACTTACCTATTGCAGGGGTCGAGTTGTTACATGTAATTATTCGCTTCAAGTTCGCATCGGAGTTCATTTGTTTGCTAGTTTTCAGGACGAAAAAAAGATGAGTGCGAAATAATGTTTTCCACAACAGTGCCATTAGGTTTTAGTATAATTAAATCAGTGAATAGAGATTCCCGTGCTCAGATTGGTCAATAATTACGTCATATGTCGCTATATTCACCTGCAGAGCGCCTGGAGGTGACTAACATACAAGGCATTTACCAAAATGGCCACTCGCATATTTACCGATGTTTCTCGCGAAGAAATAAATAATATGAAAGAAAAAGCTTTTCCAAAACCTACCAAAGAAGCAACTAAGTATAGCTAACTTTTTTTAAATCCATAAGCCGTCACAAACAAAGTTTACTTTCGAGTTGCGGGTCAGTTTGGTTTATTCGGTCCTCATGTCTTCATGAATCATAAACTTTCACAAGGAAATAACGTCTACATAGAGCAACAAATAACACAACGAGACCTTTTCCTACAAATTTGGGAACGGTTCGACTCAAAGAGTGTAGTTACTTGAGTTATTTTCCTCGTGGTTCTTGATAGAAACTTAACAAGTTCTAGTTTCATTCATGCAGGGAGCCGGTTGCTGTTAAGTGTTATGCTCCTCTCTCGCCGCTCTCCGTGTGTTTTCAAGCTTGATCTCATACCGATTTACCATTGTCGTCGACTCTGTGACATCCGTGTATATAATCCACAAAACTAGTTCGTAGTTTTCAATAAATCATTGTCCTTTGAAGTGAACTCATGAAAGTGGTTCCTTGCCATTTCTACTAATTTTCGCTGCATTTCTTCTCTTTGTAACACGGTACGAGGTCTCAAAAGTGAAGACTGCTGCTTCAACTTGAATTCTAGTGTGTGTGACCAGGCAAGAAAAGAGAAAATACAGAAATGACCACCCGACCCCTATGATTTTGTAACTTCCGGTTCAGGTGGAAGCCAAGTTATATTTAGAGATCACGTGTTCAGCCCGTGTTATTGTAATCGATATTGTAATCGATACTGTAGAGAATGCTTTGGAAGTTAATTTCACGAACGAGTGCACTATATTGAGTTTTCTGTTTAAATATTCGCTTTAGTTCTAAATATCTACTGTTTAACCGGCGTAACATTTTGGTGACCCCGACGTGACACGCTACTCGGGCTCTGAGCCTGAATGAAGTAGCGTGAAGTGCAATTTTGGAGTGTTTGTGTAGATCGTTTGTGTGCTGGTTCGTGGGCAACTGTGATGGCTACTCCAGGAGGATTTGCAGGAAATAACAGTGGAATTCTAGCCGCTTGTTTCGCTATTGTCGCCGTGTGAAAATCAGTAAGGGATTCTGGAGGGCCGTGTGTCATTTGGTTGATAAATCGTGGTGGTTTGGCAGAGTTTGTTTGTAGTTTATGTGCGAGTGAAATTCAAGAGATCCACTAGTGTTTAGGCGGGAAAATGGCCGACGCTACTGAGATAGAGGAGATTCAACTCGCACTGGAAGCAGATATCTGTGGCCTGTGCATGAATGAGCTCACTGAAGTGACAAAAAAATTGAATGTGGCAGTGGAGGGCTTTCGTAAACTCCAATTATCCAAGAAAATTCGCGAGAAAATAGAAGCGGATGTGGAAGAATGCTCGGAATTTGGGGAAAAGAAAACACTCGAGGGTTTCGTTAAAACCGTGGCTAGAGATCCGCCACCACTGGAAGGCGAACCCACTGCTGGTCAAGCCCAACAGGAAGCTGAAAATAAAGCTACACAGCAAGCCGAACAACAAGCTAAAAAGCAGACAGCCGAACAGAAAGTTACCGTGGATATCGGCATGATTTTGAAGCGTGAACTAAAAATTCACGGACAAGTAACCGGAGACCAATACAAGGAGGGCTTGTCATATGTCAGTCTGGTCAGGCAAATTGACACGGCTGAGAAAGCAGAGTACACCGAAAGCGAGATATCGGAGGCAGTAATTCGAGTTGTTAGTCCTGTTTTGAAACTAAGATCTTATTTAGAGATGACACCAAATTTGTCTCTGTCACGCCTGAAACAGATCCTAAGGGCTCTCTACAAGCAAAAATCAAGAGCTGTCCGGATTGTGCCAAGGTTCAAAAGAATCTCCTCAAGATTTTCTAATACGAGCCATGAATTTGCGGAAACAGATCACATTTGCTTATTTTGCAACTGACAGTACTGTGAAGTACGATGCATCGCTTGTACAATCTCTATTCTTACATGTAGTGGAGACTGGGTTCCAACAAGAGTCGATTCGAGCAAAGCTACGTCCGCTCCTGGAGAAAGAAAGTGCAAGCGATGAGGAGCTTATGGAGCGTGTAAACACGGCTGTTTCAGCAGAGACAGAGAGACTAAACAAGATAGGGGCTGGTAGCAGAAGGGGCCCACAAGTAAGTCAGGTTGAAGCACACACCAATACATACCAATACACCTTGTGAGTTCGGTCACGCCATTAGAGGTGACAAAACGTGAAATGTGTTATGAATGTGAGGAAACCTACAATGATTCTAATCAGTGCAAAGTACAAATTGCGAATACCATGATTGGCGAAGCTTCTAAAGTAGGGCATGAAAATGCAGCAGATCCTTTGTATGTAGCAGATGTCAACCTTGAAGGACTGTCTGCTGAACAAAGGGATATAGTTCATAAGATGCTTGAAGAAGAAGCCGAGTCATTTGCTAAGGCAGATGAGATTGGAAACGCAGAGGGTTTATTAATGGATATCAAGTTAACGGACTCGACACCAGTGCAAAGAAACTACATGGCAGTGCCGAAACGACTATACAGAGAAGTCAAACAGTATGTGGAGGACTTGCTGAATAAAGGATGGGTCCGGAGATCACGGTCTGCCTACTCTTCACCTGTTGTATGTGTACGCAAGAGGGATGGGTCCCTACGGCTGTGCATTGATTATCGTCAACTAAATCAGAAAACGGTCCCTGACCGTCATCCATTACCACGAATCTAAGCTACCCTGTACAGTCTTGGTGGTAACAGGTGGTTCTCACTTTTGGACCAGGGCAAAGCATATCATCAAGGCTTTATATGCCCCAAGAGAAGACCCTTGACAGCCTTTATTACTCCATGGGGCCCGTTTGAGTGGATTCGCATAACGTTTGGACTCATGAATGCGCCTGCAGAATTCCAGAGGTTCATGGAACATTGTTTAGGGGAACTCAGGGATGAAATTTGCATTCCATACTTGGACGATGTTATAGTGTTCAGTAAAACATTCGAGGATCATGTAGACCATGTTCGCATAGTGTTGCAAAGACTTCGGGCTAATGGTATCAAGTTGAATGTGAAGAAGTGTGAACTGTTCCGTAGGGAGGTGAATTATCTCGGACATATTGTCTCGGCTGCTGTTACGGCTCTAAGGGACTCTAAACCTGGTAGAGTGGGAGAAGTGAGGAAACTGCTAGGACTTCTTGGATACGATCGTAGATATATTCAGGATTTTTCCAAAATAGCTAAACTCTTGTTTAATTTACTGCAAGCTTCTCCTACTGACAAGATCAGGCCTGTAAACAGTAACATTAACTGCAAGTCAAATAAGAACTGTGGGACTGTGTCATCCAACAAAGTAATCATTTGGGAGAAACAACACAAAAGGCCCTGGAGGAACTGTTGGACCATCTGACAAGACCTCCAATCCTAGGATTTCCAGATTACAGTCAACCATTCGTGCTCCATACAGATGCATCGCAAGAGGGATTAGGGGCTGTGTTGTACCAAAAGCAGTATGGATCACTCAGCCCTGCTGAGAAGAACTACCACTTACACTCTGGCAAGCTGGAGGTTCTTTCTCTTAAGTGGGCTGTCACAGAGCATTTCAGGGACTACCTGTACTACACTCCAGGTTTTACGGTCTTCACAGATAATAATCCCCTCACTTATGTGTTATCGACAGCCAAGTTAAATGCTACCGGCCATCGCTGGGTTGCCGAATTGGCGGATTTTTCATTCAGCATCAAATACCGGCCAGGTCGCTCGAATGGAGATGCGGACGCGCTCTCGAGGATGCCTTTAGACTTTGCAACCTATATGGATGGATGTACTAAGGATATATCACCCGACCAGATCAGCGCAACTATTACTGGAGTCGTGGCACATGGGGGAAGGGAATACAACCTGGGTTTCTGCTATTATGCATGCTGAGACTATATTAGAGCTTGATAAGGTATCTCTCGGTGCTGGGCAAATCACCATCGGGAAAGACATAATCCTGCATGCCCAGAGGCAAGACCAAGCAATTGGCAGGGTTTTGGCTTTTAAGCTAGAAGGAATGCGCCCATCCATCCAAGATACTAAGCAAGAACTTCCCTGTACAAAGGCATTACTGCGCCAGTGGCATAAACTCAAGGTCAGAGAAGATGGGTTGCTTTATCGTAAGAGTGGTGAGTACCAGCAGCTGGTGTTACCACGACAGTTCCACCCAATAATCTTTAAGGAACTTCACCAGGAAATGGGACATTTGGGGGCTGCACGGGTTGTGCATCTAGCTCTGGAACGATTTTACTGGCCAAGCATGGAGGGGGACATAACTCACTTTGTGTCGAACATCTGTGGCTGTCTAAAACAGAGGAGGCCAGTCTTACCAACATGTGCACCGCTCAACAGTATCACCACATCACCATTTGAACTAGTGTCAATCGACTTTTTGCACTTGGAACAGAGCTCAGGTGACTATGAGTATATACTGGTGATACTGGATCATTTTACTAGGTTTGCCCAGGCATATCCGACCAAAAACAAGTCAAGCACAACAGCAGCAGAGAAATTGTTCAATGACTTCGTTCTGCGGTTCGGTATCCCCGAAAAGCTACTGCACGACCAGGGAAGGGAGTTTGATAATAGACACTTTCACCAACTGCAAAAACTAAGTGGAGTCGAGAGACTGTGGACCACGCCCTACCATCCTCAGAGAAACGGGAAGACAGAAAGGTTCAACAGGACTTTACTATCAATGTTGAGGACACTACCGGACGACAGAAAGAGCAAATGGAAGGACTCGGTTAACAAAGTTGTCCACGCATACAATTGTACTCGCAACGATGCTACTGGGATTTCACCTTTCTTTTTGCTATTTGATCGTTCACCGAGACTATCAGTAGACCTCTTGTTTGGAACCTCGCTACCACTAACAGAACAAACCAGAAGAAAACAGAACAAACCAGAGTATGCAGAAAGATGGAAAAGCGCAATGAGGCAGGCATACTCCATCGCCATGAAGAACAGTAACAAGTCCGCCGCTGTGGGGAAAAAACACTACGATAAGAAGATTCGGTTCACCCAACTACAGCCGGGAGATAGAGTTCTTGTGCGCAATCTGTCCGAACGTGGTGGACCTGGACCTGGGAGGACCAAGTACACATAGTAGTAGAGTAGAAAGGCGAGATGCCGGTGTTCGAGGTCAAACCTGAAGGACATGCTGGTAGATCACGTGTACTCCACAGGAATTTGCTCCATCCCTGTGAATTTCTCCAAACTGACGTCCCTGAAGATATGGCACCAGCAGTCCAGCGCCCCAGAAGGAGGCAAAGACGTACAATGCCGAATGATGCAGGGCAGGCGGAACTAGATAGAAGCGACAGTGATAGCAGTGGGGACCTGGTACTCGAAGGGCTCTCCCCAACAGAGATGGATAGGGTACCAACTGGTGACCCAGCACAAGCAACAGAGGTGGAAGCAGTCCACCAGATGCCTGACAACCAACCGGTACTGATTGAAGATGCAGGTGAACCCACCGCGGAAGCAGAAGATGGGGAACAAAACAACTCTCCCTTGGAGGCAGATCAGCATCCCCTCGAAGTAATGAATGCGGACCCAGTACTGCCCGTGTAACAGCAAGGACGACCGGCGCGCAATCGCCAACCCCCTGTTCTGCTTCACTACGATTCCGTTGGGAACCGGTCGTACTACCCACCATGTGTATTAAGCATTCAATCATCGAGTGGCGTGTTTACCCATCCAAGGATGTTTTGACCTCGTCCTCAGCAGTCGATAGTCCGAGCACAATATCAGTATCAACAGAGCTTCCCCGCATACCAGTATCACCCAAGCCTTGTGAACTACTGGACGCCACAACACATGGTGTACTAAAACATGGACATTTGCTAACGACAGATTAGTTACATTATAGTTAAACCTTAATATAGAACATTGGAAAAAAGGACACTCGTCTTACTATCAGAATGTTAGTATGCAAAAGATACATAGTTATCTTGAGTGCCATCGAATAGGGAAAGTTTAAGAATAAACTACACGTGTCGGAATATATCTAGTAGACCTGATCACTCTACATGAATATTTACTCATAAGTAGTTTCCATTTATGGCCTTGGACAACCAATTCAAGTCACAATGTCCAGGAGGACATCATTTTAGGAGGGGAGTGTGTGACCAGGCTAGAAAAGAGAAAATAGAGAATGACCACCCCACCCCTATGATTTTGTAACTTCCGGTTCAGGTGGAAGCCAAGTTATATTTAGAGATCACGTGTTCAGCGCGTGTTATTGTAATCGATATTGTAGAGAATGTTTTGGAAGTAAATTCACGAACGAACTAAATAACTAAAGCGAATATTTAAACAGAAAAGTCCAGATAGTAGATATTTAGTTCTAAATATCTACTGTTTAACCGGCGTAACATGTGCATTTGGAGTTTTTTCGGAATTTCTTTCCTTTCACAAAAGTTTTAGAAAATCCATTGTCGTCCCTGCAAGTCTCGTGTCGGTTTGTGCAGTGAACCGTACGTAGCGGCACGTGATTATGCAAATGTTTGTCGCAAAACTATCCTGTCACGCGCGCTTGTAAAACTTATAAAAGGGTGGCCGGGAAGTCAGACTATTACTGTCTAGTTTTAATTTCTGATAATCACTGATGAAATTATACAACAACTATTCACCTCCGTCTCAGTGACTATTGGTGAAATTTACCTCGACTTCGTCTCGGTAAATATTCACCAATAGTCACTTCGACTTCAGTGAATCATTGTTAAATAGTATTCATATTTGCGTGTTTGTCTTGAAACAGTAAAATTAGTCAAACAAACAAATGAAATCAGATTTGTAAATATCTTACTCGTGTGAGTTTGACGGCTTGAAATAACAATACCAATTGAATAAAAATGTGCTGCTAAATTGAATCCAAACAATAGCCTATTTCACGATCATGAACAGTTATACAAATCTTTGTTTTAACTGGCGGGCCACCAATCGTAATATCTACCTGCCCGCCAAATAAAAAAAGCATTTGTACAGCAACGCATGATCTTGAAACTGGGATACATCGAAGACCAAAATTAAAATATCCAAGGCCAAACAAAATAAGGGACAACGAGAGGTGATTGTGGCGGAACGCCGTAAACCTGCGTAATTCGGATGCCAAATATAAATGATTGTGGCGAAAACGCCGCAAAACTGTATAATTCAGATGCCAAATAGAAACGATTGTGGCGAAAACGCCATGAACCTGCGTAATTCGGATGCGAAATAGAAACGATTGTGGCGAAAACGACGTAAACCTGCGTAATTCGAATGCGAAATAGAAACGATTGTGGCAAAAACGCCGTAAACCTGCGTAATTCGGATGCCAAATAGAAACGATTGTGGCGAAAACGACGTAAACCTGCGTAATTCGAATGCGAAATAGAAACGATTGTGGCAAAAACGCCGTAAACCTGCGTATTTCGGATGCCAAATAGAAACGATTGTGGCGAAAACGACGTAAACCTGCGTAATTCGGATGCGAAATAGAAACGATTGTGGCAAAAACGCCGTAAACCTGCGTAATTCGGATGCCAAATAGAAACGATTGTGGCGTAAACGACGTAAACCTGCGTAATTCGGATGCCAAATAGAAACATTGTGGCGTAAACGACGTAAACCTGCGTAATTCGGATGCCAAATAGAAACGATTGTGGTGAAAACGTCGTAAACCTGCGTAATTAGGTTACAGTAAACTGTTTCAAATCATATTTGGATAGTCGCAAACAAAGATGTTTCGTAAATGGTTCTCTCCTAACCTGTGGCACTCTCTCCTGACCTGTGGCAATCCCCAGGGAGCTATCCTAGGTCCTCTCTTCTTTATACTTTACATAAACGGTTTGCCTAATTCTCTCTCTCATTCTCAACTTCGGATGTACGCCGATGACACGCACTTAACTTTTGCCAGCAATGATATCAATCACAGACCATGAGTTGAATCAAGATCTTGTGAGGGTTAGTGAATGGCTCATTGCAAATAAGCTCACCCTTAATAAGTCCAAGACTGAATACATGTTAATAGGGTCAAGGCAAAGGTTAAGTACTTTTGACAGAGCTCCCTCTCTTTTTATTGATGGTGCCTCTGTTAATCGGGTTACATCCACAAAATGTCTTGGAGTGCATATTGACGAACACTTATCTTGGAATGTGTACATACTGTCAAAGAAAATTGCCTCTGGCATTGGCGCCCTGAAACGCACGAGACCTATTGTACCTTTTGAAACACTCTTGTGTATCTATAATGCTTTAGTGTAGCCCCATTTCGACTACTGTAGCGTCGTTTGGGGAAACTGCAATAAAACTCTTGCCACTAAACTTCAAAAGCTACAAAATAGTGCTGTACGAATTTGACTTTTTCCAATTACGACGCCAATGCTGATGATCTATTTAAAATACCTGGCTGGAGAAAACTAGACAATCAACGGAAAATTCTAACTACTACTGTGGTCTATAAATCACTAAATGGCCTAGCGCCTGAATATGTTTGTTCAAAGTTCGCTGACCGTAGTAGCGTTTCGAGCTATTCTTTAAGGGACACCGAGGGCAAACTAGCTATTCCTCTGCCCCGCACCAATTTTCTAAAGAACAGCTTCAGTTATAGGTGCGGTGCTTTGGAATAGCTTACCTGTCGAGCTGCGGCAAGCAAACTCTCTCACTCGTTTTAAATCTCACTGCAGCGATTTCTTTAACAATTAATAAATTTCATTAAACACACGGCATTCATGGAAAGCAGGCATCTATTTTATTCATTTTTTATTCATAGTTAATATTAGTTAGATAATTATAGTCAGTTATTGTATAGTTAGATATTAGTTAGGTACATGCGTTATTCAAATTATTAGATATTAACATTGTATACGTACTGATTAGATCTATCTATCTTCCTATACTAGTCTCCATCTCTAAGATGATTCTTACGAGTTGTTTGGTCATTGGCATCCAATAACACTCCAATATTTTAACTATTCCTACTTTTTATAATGTAATCGAAGGCCTGATGTTTTAACCGTGTATAAATAAAGTTATTACTTACTTACTTACTAATTCGGATGCGAAATAGAAACGATTGTGGTGAAAACGCCGTAAACCTGCGTAATTCGTATGTCAAATAGAAACGATTGTGGTGAAAACGCCGTAAACCTGCGTAATTCGGATAACAATTAAAGCCAACATGTGAATAGTAGCCAATTGTATGCGGCAACAAACTAACGAAGGAAAACGAAGATTATTCGAAAACGCATGAAGCATTAAGCTTAGAAAATATCAAAGAAAACCGAGAAGAAGTGAGTCGTAGAAAACCGAGAAGTAGGTCGAGGAAAACCGAAATCCGAAGGAGTCGTAGAAAACCCAAAAGAAATCACAAGAAAAAGAAAACAAGAAAATTGGTTCTGCGTATTATATTTATTGCGCAAAACGTACAGTTCGCATATCTTAATGAAAACTAACGACAAACAACCAGAAAGAAAAAGCAATGTTAGTATACTGGTACCTAAAAAAAAAGGGAGTCGCACAAAACACCTAAAGAGAGTCGCAGAAAACCCAAAGTCGAGTGGTACAAAACCAAAAGGAAAACACAAAACAAAATAAAATTGATTCGGCGGATTTTATATATTGCGCAACACGTACAGTTCATGTATCTCAGTCAACACATACTACAAATACCCTGACAGAAAAAAAGGTGTTAGTATACTGGTACCCAAAAGAGAGTCGTAGAAAACCCAAAAGAGAGTCGTAGAAAATCCAAAGGAGAGTCGTAGAAAACCCAAAGGAGTGTCTTACATTAAGTTTATTTTTACACTATTTAAGTAAACGTTACAGTAGAGAAATTCTAATGTTATGTATACACATATTAAGAGAATAGATAATAAATAAAATAAATAAGGAATTGTATGTGTGCAGTCGACGAAGTAGCTAAACGCTTTCGAGTTGGCCACTGCTTATATGTAAATAGGTAGGTAACTGAGTTTCATACTACAATATAATTAATATAATTCAACAGAGCAATAAAATAAAATTAGAATATAATATAAGGAGGAAGGAATAGAGGTAATCGGCTAACTCTGTTGTCACCCAATTCAGATCATGTGATGTAAACACACATTAATCTGGAGAATTTACTCTTTGAAAATTAATTTTATTCAGATAGGCATGACTGCATTATGATTAGAATGAAAAAGGAATAATTCCCCAGAGTAGCATCTGTTTACATCACATGATCTGAATTGGGTGGCAACAGCGTTAGCCAATTACCTCTATACAGATAAGGGAGAAGGAAATATAAAAAGAAAAGGAAGAGAGAAAGAAAAGACTAAAGTTTTGAGGGAAGGTTTATGATTTTAAATTTGAAGGTTAAGAAGGTAGGCGTTATAATTTTTTTAAATTATTTGTTTTTGTTAGTTGCTTTAGACTTGTAGGTATTGTTTCCCAATACAAATTTTCAACTTTACAACATTTTCAAACTTTAGGATATTAAAAGGTTTGTAGGGACTACAGGATTCTCCGTTATTAGAAAAAAAGATACTTCGGATACAATTTATTTTGTTTAGTACATATTTATGTTAGATTTGTAGGTATGTATTTCCCCAGCTCATAGATCCATAGTTAAGATAAGGATAAATGAGTGCATAATAGAGCTAATTTATTATTTGCATACTCGGTATTGCCGTAATTTGTTGAACATTCGTAGGTGTTTTCCTATTTTGTTCTTAACTCGGGTAATTTGACTTTTCCAGTTAAATGCTCATCTAAATATATGCCCAAATATTTAATATTTGTTTTCCGATCAATATCTGGAATATTGAAGTTTTTTTTCATGTTAGTGTTGATACTACAATAATTGATTCAATTCAGTATTCATTACTGTTTCAAGTTCTTTTGGATATTTACAAGTATAAAATATATTAGCATCATCCGCAAATATACGAAAAGTTGACGATGAATTAGGGATATCATTTATGTATAAGAGGAATAATAAGGGGCCGATCGTTGATTTCACAACACCCTTGCCTTCATCTTGAGTTTTTTTAACCCCACCCCACCCCTCCCCTCGTTCTTTTCATTACTACCACTGTCATTCTCCCCCGACATGCCTCTTAGTGAGCTGAAACAATGCGAAAAGCTTTAATTCATGCTATTAAAACACGTGTGAAGTGACACTTGCATATTACATAAATGTATTCAACATTAGTAGTACTAAATAACCTTCTGTAAAAAAAAAAACTACTCGTCTCCATCTCTAAGATGATTCTTACGAGTTGTTTGGTCATTTTATAATCGAAGGCCTGATGTTTTAACCGTGTATAAATAAAGTTATTACTTACTTACTTACTAATTCGGATGCGAAATAGAAACGATTGTGGTGAAAACGCCGTAAACCTGCGTAATACGTATGCCAAATAGAAACGATTGTGGTGAAAACGCCGTAGACCTGCGTAATTCGTATGTCAAATAGAAACGATTGTGGTGAAAACGCCGTAAACCTGCGTAATTCGTATGTCAAATAGAAACGATTGTGGTGAAAACGCCGTAAACCTGCGTAATTCGGATAACAATTAAAGCCAACATGTGAATAGTAGCCAATTGTATGCGGCAACAAACTAACGAAGGAAAACGAAGATTATTCGAAAACGCATGAAGCATTAAGCTTAGAAAATATCAAAGAAAACCGAGAAGAAGTGAGTCGTAGAAAACCGAGAAGTAGGTCGAGGAAAACCGAAATCCGAAGGAGTCGTAGAAAACCCAAAAGAAATCACAAGAAAAAGAAAACAAGAAAATTGGTTCTGCGTATTATATTTATTGCGCAAAACGTACAGTTCGCATATCTTAATGAAAACTAACGACAAACAACCAGAAAGAAAAAGCAATGTTAGTATACTGGTACCTAAAAAAAAAGGGAGTCGCACAAAACACCTAAAGAGAGTCGCAGAAAACCCAAAGTCGAGTGGTACAAAACCAAAAGGAAAACACAATAAAATTGATTCGGCGGATTTTATATATTGCGCAACACGTACAGTTCATGTATCTCAGTCAACACATACTTCAAATACCCTGAAAGAAAAAAAGGTGTTTGTATACTGGTAGCCAAAAGAGAGTCGTAGAAAACCCAAAAGAGAGTCGTAGAAAATCCAAAGGAGAGTCGTAGAAAACCCAAAGGAGAGTCGTACATTAAGTTTATTTTTACACTATAAGTAAACGTTACAGTAGAGAAATTCTAATGTTATGTATACACATATTAAGAGAATAGATAATAAATAAAATAAATAAGGAATTGTATGTGTGCAGTCGACGAAGTAGCTAAACGCTTTCGAGTTGGCCACTGCTTATATGTAAATAGGTAGGTAACAGAGTTTCATACTACAATATAATTAATATAATTCAACAGAGCAATAAAATTAAATTAGAATATAATATAAGGAGGAAGGAATAGAGGTAATCGGCTAACTCTGTTGTCACCCAATTCAGATCATGTGATGTAAACACACATTAATCTGGAGAATTTACTCTTTGAAAATTAATTTTATTCTGATAGGCATGACTGCATTATGATTAGAATGAAAAAGGAATAATTCCCCAGAGTAGCATCTGTTTACAGCACATGATCTGAATTGGGTGGCAACAGCGTTAGCCAATTACCTCTATACAGATAAGGGAGAAGGAAATATAAAAAGAAAAGGAAGAGAGAAAGAAAAGACTAAAGTTTTGAGGGAAGGTTTATGATTTTAAATTTGAAGGTTAAGAAGGTAGGCGTTATAATTTGTTTTAATTATTTGTTTTTGTTAGTTGCTTTAGAGTTGTAGGTATTGTTTCCCAATACAAATTTTCAACTTTACAACATTTTCAAACTTTAGGATATTAAGAGGTTTGTAGGGACTAGAGGATTCTCCGTTATTAGAAAAAAAGATACTTCGGATACAATTTATTTTGTTTAGTACATATTTTTGTTAGATTCGTAGGGTATGTATTTCCCCAGCTCATAGATCCATAGATAAGATAAGGATAAATGAGTGCATAATAGAGCTAATTTATTATTTGCATACTCGGTATTGCCGTAATTTGTTGAAAATTCGTAGGTGTTTTCCTATTTTGTTCTTAACTCGGGTAATTTGACTTTTCCAGTTAAATGCTCATCTAAATATATGCCCAAATATTTAATATTTGTTTTCCGATCAATATCTGGAATATTGAAATTTGTTTTCATTTTAGTGTTGATACTACAATAATTGATTCAATTCAGTATTCATTACTGTTTCAAGTTCTTTTGGATATTTACAAGTATAAAATATATTAGCATCATCCGCAAATATACGAAAAGTTGACGATGAATTAGGGATATCATTTATGTATAAGAGGAATAATAAGGGGCCGAACGTTGATTTCACCCCACCCCTCCCCTCGTTCTTTTCATTACTACCACTGTCATTCTCCCCCGAGATGCCTCTTAGTGAGCTGAAACAATGCGAAAAGCTTTAATTCATGCTATTAAAACACGTGTAAAGTGACACTTGCATATTACATAAATGTATTCAACATTAGTAGTACTAAATAACCTTCTGTAAAAAAAAAAAAAACTACCAAGCTTCTCAAAACAGCAACGCCCGCCCCCCCTCCCCACAATCATCTTGCCGATTCCCCCCTACCCTCCCCCAACGGACCAAAGAACTGAGGTCTGTCAACTAAGATGGTGACGTCAAAGACGCGGCGGACCAAAGTACCGAGATATATCAACCAAGATGGTAACGTCACGTGAGCAATCCCAGTACTTCTTTTCAGTTAATGAAAAAGAAAGACGATCACGATTTGTCTTTACGTCACTATTTATTGGGCGACATTTGCATAACACCCCGAAAGGTATAAACAAAATGATAGAATACGCCTAATTACGAGAACATGGCCATATTAACACGATAGAAACAATAACGATTTATGTTTTGCTTTTTATTTGTCACCGTTTATGCAATAAAGTGTATGTGATTGTATAAAAATAAGTAATCGGGTGAATGAGGAAAATTCGTTAAGAAAATACTGTTCTAGGTTAGACTGAAACAAAAGTATTTTTGTGGAATGCCTTTAAAATTAATTAGATAGAAGAAAAACACATTAACCAAAACATATTCCTCGAAAACCACTCTTAGACTCGAAAAGCCTGGAAATACCCCAAAAAGCTATGGGAAATTCGTTGAAATACTCCTTAAAAAGGTTCAATCAAGGATTTCAACGTGATGGAGACTGGTCAGTGTAAGGCATAATAGTCCAGTTTCGTATTCGAAAATTACCGCTGAATGCAATGACTATAGACGCATGTACGCAGTGTTAGCCTCATTCTGAAGTTAAACATTCATAAATACCAGCGAGAAGGTGTGCTATTCACAACACTGTATTGTTCTAGTTTCGCGTTTTTCACCTTCTCGCTGGATTTTAAAATGTTTAACTTCAGAATGAAGCTAACCCTGCGTACATGCATCTGTAGCCATTGCATTCAGCGATAATTTTCGAATACGAAACTTGGACTATTACAGTCACTAAATCAATCCAAAGCTCATTGTCAGAAAAAGATCAGAAATATCAACGACGTACTCCATGTTAAAAATATATATAGGTAACAGTCTCGAATTTACTCCACCGACACAACATCAACAAGCACACCATTTAGGCATCCGAAAGAGTACTGAAGAATCTAAGTAATAAATAGTTCTAATTAATAAATATAAGATAATTAACAGTTCAAGCCACATAATAGAGTCTGAAGTAAGACTATGTATCTACACCGTAAAACATGAAATTAAATGTGGGAATATATCTAAGAACGGATATTAAGATCGAGCGAAGAGAGACTCAGTCTACGATCATTCTACAATTCTCGCCAGTTATCAACGCGTTATATATATATATTAAGTGGTTGGTGTTATTCCGCTTTAAGAACTATGAAAACATTATATTTGAACTACTCTTCTTTTAAGCTAGCTACCGTTTATCAACTCCAATATTAACAAACGTCAGTAGATATGTTACGTATGTTCTAAATACCACACACCACATACCCAGACATACAGCGAAGACAAATATAAAAGTGGGACGAGAAAAGCCTACAAATTCTCTAGGTTTCTTTAAAGCTGAATTACTACAATAGACGACATGAACAGAGTTTTCAAAAATTGAAAGAATATCGTAGAATACATGTTTTAAATTACAGCGGATTTCGTATGAGTGGGTACATAAGGCTTATTTTGACCTCCGACATTGAAATTATTTCCCCATTGTTGTTGTCCTGATCCAATCAAATTACAGTGTTATGGTATGGCAAATCTTTCTTTCCCACCAGCTCACACGAAATCTGCTGTAATGTTAGCCATAGTAATCGATATCGAGAGCCGAGCCTAAATATATTACGAAATAATTGTCTGAACGAAATTCGAAGCTAAACCTAATACTGTTATCTTCACTGATACGAGATCACCCCGAAGTAGTGCCCTTGCCCTTGCACCCCCCCTCCCCTCCCCTCCCCTCCCCTCCCCTCCCCTCTCCCGTTTGTCTGGAGACGGTCTACAGTGATATGTTCTGCTTATATTAGGTTCTTGACACAACATTGTCAAGTACTGAACCTACATGCATGTCAGATCATTTGTTCCATCACTATTTTATCGAAGTGCATGCCTTAATAAATAAATGTATTCGACCTTATACATCAAGTCCAAGTACATCAGCACTAATCACAACGATTATGTGTAATACAAACTATAGACTAAACAGTAACCTATTATACACTTATAAGGCTGTTTGCTAACTCCAGTACCTCATTAAAATATTTTGCACATATCCTAATCACCAATTTATTTATTTTATTATTATTATTATATTAAATCCCAAAAACGGTCTGATTCAAGAGTTCCGAAGAAAAAAAAATTGGAGAAATTAGATAAGAAACTGGAAAGGAAATGAAATTAATCAAATACTTCATAAATAACGTCAATCCTCAAATAAACCCGACTAAAACTTGGTTATTTTTCGGATCGAATAAAGCCACCATGTACCGGAATCGAATATTAATCGAATGTTCGGACAAGGTTAAGGTGGCTCGAGAGTATGACCGTTTTGAAAAAAATTGTAACATTTCCTAGTACATAAATAAGTTTCTACATGTGTTCAAGAATCTAAAAGATCGAGAAAATAATTTTGACGAAAGCATATTTGCAACTGAAATAGACCGCGACACCCGTGCGCCACTTAAGACAATAGGGAACTTAAGCAACCAGGATGGCGACAGCAGCTGCCTTTTATAACCATATTTTCGCAATATATGATCAGGACAGAGTTCCGTTCAGGCCGAACGATAAACGACGTGATTTAATTTCTTAGTCAGTCGAGTTCTCCTTTCAACGTAAATTTGGAGTTTTGGTTTTTAAGGGCTGGTTCTCATATAATCGTCCCGACTGCTTGACCTTTATTATAAGAAAACCAGACTTTAGAGAACGGTCAAAATATAGGTGACTGCAGCTGCGTGTACTTTCACGTAATTGTATTTTGTAATTAAGACTATTGTTTTATGTCGTCGACCTAGATGTCGTTGTCGTCGTGGTTGCTTAAGGTCCCTAATAACAACAATGTGTGGTTCAGAGATGAATACTGATCAGTGTCGAGTAATTCCAGTGCCGTCGGCTGGTATCTCTCAATTCTGATTTCAATAGTCATTTTTAAATAGCTACAGCTGGAATTCCTAAACTTCAGATGGAGGCATTTGTTTGACTGTTCTTGGTAAACTCGTCAGTTGCATTTATTTTGGTCGTATTTAAACAGTATTTTTTTAAATTCCAAAATCTCGCAATTCAAATCCAAACACTCGCCTCCATTCTGAAGGAACAAACCTAAGAAGCTGCCATGTCAAAGAAAGTCCTAAGATAAAGCTCCCAGTCCTTGATGCCACGAGTTGGTATCCACCACTGCAGTGCGACGACTATAATACTAACTTCTATCAAATACACTTTCTACTATACTGAGTGACAAATCCGAATTTCGGAGCTGAATCGATCGAATTACCGCAATTCGAAACCGACAAATCGAACTACAATACCATCCCTGAACAGAACGAGAGTGTGCAAAGTAAACTGCTGAATAACTTGTTTTATGTTTAAGTCCACATAAAAATTACCCTTTAGCAGCACACAATGATGCCGGTGTGAATTTCATATTCAATGGCGGAGTAATCATCATCAGTTAGTGTCCAGCAGGTTTGTTTTGAACACCCCGAGTCCCTTACTCTAGGTTACCATCCCAAAGAGAAAGGTCATTATGAGACAGTGATGCAGGCAGGCCGTTGAAAACTTCACAAAAGTAAAATAGAATGTAAATGATAAGAGCCAGTCTTTACTACAAGATTGTTATTGGTTAGTTAAGGACTTTTCGCATATTCCCTATCAAACAACAAAAATGCTTTGTTTGCAAAATTAACAGTCGTCAGCCTGCCTATACCAGAGTTATATGGTGAGCACTGGGCGGCGCCTGGTAGCTACAGGGGTGCCTTATTATTCTAACGCGCGTGTGGGCTGTGTGTGAGCCGATCAGATACTCGATAAAAATAATGACCAGACTCTTAAAAACTAAACTACCCGTCCTGCCCAACCCGATAGACATCAAACAACTCAAATATAGTATCTAGCTAAAGGGGGCCTATTTAGTATAGAAAACAAATACTAAACCTAATAACTTTGTGTCTCTCCTTCGACGTCGAGCTCTTATTGTCATTCCACCGAGATCCATCTTCCCGGTTCCAATTATTTTCTTGTCCAGTCCTAATTTTACTACGTTTGTAGATCAAATGAACAGATGAGTAATTTTAATTTGGAAAATTTCTCTAGAATATAATTGTACACTGTGGTACCGTTGAAATAAGACACTGAAACTCTTTGGACTTTGGAGAAATGCCATTTCTTATGCACTAGTTTAAACCGGCAATAATTCTCAAAGAAGTTTAAGAAATGCTCCAGCGATGTCCAGCGATGTCCAGCGTAGTTCTAAGCGAACGGACCCATTGATCCGTAAAATTTAGCTACCGGACCGATTGCTCCGGAAAAAACCTTTTGAAAAGGTCCTAAACCCACAAAAATACTGGTGGCAGCTTCTTCTAAAAAAATTGGGTCCAACTTCGGTTTTAAACCGTTCTTCCAAGGACCTACTTAAACTAAGTCTGATTTTATTTAATGTATTACCTTTCATTTGAAGGGGTATTTGAAACTCTTCACCATTTGCTAGTATGAGTTCCAGCGAATGGCAGTTTGACTATGAGACCACAGTCTCCCTTCGTTATAGGATTGCTGTTAAGTTCCATATTCGGTTTAGGAACGCGGTTGGTTTCCCCTGCTAATGTACCCATTAAAAACAGAGGGTTATATTTAAAACGAAGGAAGTAGCAAATATGTTCAGCAAAAATGAGGATTACGTTTTATTGTATAGAACCTAAACATCATTGGCCGCGTTTAAAGTAACTTTTCATGAAGCAATATATCAGTCCGAGTTTATTTTAACTCTTTTGTAATAATTCAACAAAATTGTCTAGTCTGGATCCATAAAACAAGAGATACAATCATTTATTATTCCAATTTCTTGTGTGACATTTTAGAAACGAGATCAAATCGAAAACAATTGGACTTCCTCGTTTGAAATATGCCCTCTGTAGAAAAACTCACTGTTTGGATCAGTCTTGTAATGTTGTGTTCACAGACAGCACTCTGAACTCCGTTCCTTCAGGTTTCCTGTAACGTCCATTTCGTTTCCTGTAACGGCAATACATACTGAATCGGCTAAATGGCAGAATACAGTGCATATTTTTAGCATTTCAAACTAACACTTGAAAATTACACTAAATTGTCTATTCTTTATTTTCATACGACGTCATCAAAAACACTCAAATTGAGACTATAAGTCCTACAAAGCTGTGATAATAAAAGCCTCGGCTACACAGAATATTTCACGTCGATAGGGTGTATTGTTCCGGAGTAAATCAATTTTGAGTTTTATGACATAACGACCCAGCGTGTTTTCCAGAAGGCATAAAAATCCATATAATTGTGTAAATTTCTTTTTTTTAAATCGATAAATCCTTAAAAGTTGCATCCAAAGAGTGTTGAAGTGAAACCCAATGATTTTGATGGGAAATTAAGTTTTATACGTATTTTACCTTGATGGCCGCCATGTACATGTTGCTGCCCCAGAGAGGGACACCCAAGATGGCGGCCACATACAAACTGTAAAATTGTCGTACTTTCATTGACCGCAGCTCCGTTAGGAAATAATATAATGTTCCTAAATTTGGACTATAAGTGTATTTTTGGTAGTTCTACAAGGACCAAGATGTTTTATTTGATTTTACCAATGCAAACCAATTTTGCGATCGCGTGTTGGGACGATGAAAACCACCAATTATAGTTCAGGTGTATTTAGAGTCATTCTATGAATGATTTGGGGTTCAGAAATTGGTGGGTAGGTTTTATAGGTTTGCATAAATATTGGAGAAACTGAATTATTAATAAACAGAGAAGCGCAGTATTCTACAAACGCTCCCAAAAATGAAGATTTTAAAACTCAGCGCAGTCAAGGGCAATTTCTTTTATATCAGTCCTCAGTCAATCTAGCACTTTTTTCAGTATATTATATATTGGTGGTTTTTGGTTATTGTGCCGTGTTCTAAGAAGTCATCTCAGAGGGATAGGAGGTAACAAATTAATGTAACCTCCAGGGGACAATTCAATAACTTTTACACGTGTTTTTACAAGTCTGGCAATTGTTGGAGCGATTTCACAATACCCCACCACTTGGTTCATTAATAATGCATTTTCTCAAATTCTCATACAAACTCTCTAAAAACCTAACACTGAAATTCAAAAAACATCCTACCCATTTTCAACCCCAAATAATTCATAGAACGAGTCTATATACACCTGAGCTAAATGGATAATTTTGCACAATCATTCAAAGAACGAGTCTATATACACCTGAGCTAAATGGATAATTTTGTACAATTTTGTAAGAGATTTTCAAATGACCTTTCGAAGTGACATGGCCCGGCGCCACACGGTTTTAGGAATGATTGCAATCAATTTTGAAACACGGCTTTAGTAAAAAGTCTGAATAGCTTAGTTTCCCTTTCAATAGAGAAAATATTCTTACTCTTGTAAAAGAGCAAATATTCTTACTCGTTTAATAGAGAAAATGGCTAGGTTGCAGAGTGCCCCACAGGTTGGTAGGAACACTGAAAAGTAGCTATTAATGTGGTTGCAATCCTACCAATGATATAACACTTGTTCCTCACCTTATGAGAGAGTTAGCCGAAGAGTCCTTCCACTTTAAAATGTTCCCACCGGACAGAAGACATACCCGTACCCGTATACACTTCTACTTTCTTTGGACCTGCAAAGAGGAAAGGGCAAAAATGTTCAGTTGTGAATCCAGGTTTATCGAGAAGTTTTCCTAGCTATTTAAACTTATACGGCCATTTTCAACGCCAGCCACGTGAGCAAGCCTCGTACGCAAATGTTCGTTCTTAAATCCTATACACTTGCAATAGAACTGCTGTAAATATTTGGAGAGTGACTGAAGTAGTTTACAACGTGCACTGACATGCATAGCCAAAAACGTACAATTTTCCACGGTTCAGGTGTTTTTAAGCAGTTAACTTCTTCAGGACTATATACAGCTCAGCTAACTTTGTTCTTTTTCACTTCTATGCTGGTTCCTTTTCCTCAAAGAAACCTCCCTTTTTTCCTGTCCTCAAACGATGTAAAGTTTGCAGTTTTGCAACAAGAACGAAGTGATCATGAGCGCAAAATTCGGAATGTGCCGATCTTGACATTTAATTTTGCATATGGAATTTTAGGCTGCCAATCCAAATGAAATACCCAAATGAACTCTCTATAGAGGGTTTTCACGTGACGTCATGGCCGCCATGTTGGTGTACCTTTAACAATAGATTCCTCGTTAGCTTCTTTTGTTCTGTACACCAACATGGCCGTCATGCCCTTTGTCATTTGAATCTCTGGGATTGAGTGCAAACCATCTATACAAAGAAAAACAAAATTAATCAAAATGTTCAAGAGTTAGACTCCCCTGGAACACGTGACGCTCCTCACGTTTGCACCCCGTGAAGCTTGTCCGAGCCGACATTCCTTTCTCGATAGACCAGTTCGCGGTAAATTCCGACATTTTGAAAGGGGTGCAAACATGGCGCGAAATACAGTGTCAAAATTCAAAAGTCAAAAATTCAAAACTCAAATTCCGCGATGTGAAAATTTACAGACATGCAATGTATGGAAAACTGAAAACACGATTGCACGCTTCCCATCACAGCTACGTCCCTCAAATTTCGATATGTTAATCTTTTACCTGGTATCTTAAGTTCGTATCTGAGGAATATTTCAGAAATTCGATTTTACGGATTTTATTTGGCATCGGATTCCCATCGATTCCCATACAAACACTGTATTTCGCGCCATGTTTGCGTGGTTGTACGAGACAGCAAAGAAAACTGACTTCATTTAATTAAATGCACTTGTACGGTATCGGTAGTGTCATAAACTAAGGGAGTGAATGTAAGCGGGAACGAACAATCGTAGCAAACACTGGCTGTAATTTGTAAAGTCGGTGTTTGAAAGTCGTTTCAGGCTTCGTAAATGTTCCATACAAGATATACTCTCTTCTGGGCCTTCCTGACACGTTTTCCACTGTGCATATGTTGTAGTGGAGACAGTAGTGAGTATCTATCTAGGTGGCTCATTATGTTGGTAAATATTATATGTTCTAGAGTTTTACATAGACATGTTAAAGAAATTGGCCGGTAGTTAGAAGGAACTTAGCGAGAACCCTTCTTAAAACCTGGAGATACAAAGGCATGTTTCCAATCCATGGACAAATCTCCCCCGTCCAGAGATCACTGGTAAATGACCTAAAGAACTGGTGCAATAATATTGCTGGAAATCTTCAGAAGGTAACACGCTTGGCACAAATGACCCTAAATTAAAATCGATCACTTTGCTATATTTTCAAAAGTTTCCAATGTAGAAGATTGATTTTTTTTTGTGGGAGGATGAAGACGGATGACCAAAGCAAAATCCGATGATTTGAACTACCGTAGACATCTTGATGATGTCACAGTTACGTCATGTATCCATTTATAATAGGTTTCTCTATGTTTTCAATTACCTTTAACATCAGTAATTTTTTATTTTTTTATTTCCCATCATGTTGACAACAAAGGAACCGAAAATCCGAGTTCGATTGGTTAAGAGGGAGAAAAGTTATTAAATTTTGAATTTGGGGAATTTTTCCGCCAAAATGTGGCAGGAAATATTCAATACCATTTACAAAATAACTTCTTCATTCATCTTTTAGAGTTTAAAATATTTGTTTACGACAATCTAGCAATCAAAAGAGTAAATTGGTACCCACAACCGTATGTTTTTAGAATTTTCAATTTTTGAGAGGAAATACTTTAAAATTCACAGTGAAAAAGAGGATACGTCATTATGACGTCATATACTTTTGAAAACGTCTTTTAAAAACAACAATTAGAGTATTTTTCGGGCTTTAAAGAGGAAATGTACTTACTGTACACTGAATAGCCGCAATATGCTCTTTTTATGTTTCTTCAATTTAGAAAGCATGACTGATGTCAGACCCATGACGTCAGAAATGTGACGTCACAGGAATCTTCAGTTCTTAATAACTCAGCATATATTTATCGTAGACTTTAAAATTGCGGCTATCAAAAACACATATTTATGTTGTTGTGATAACATGCTTTATTTCAAACGTATAGGTAACGCAAAATTTGACATTAAAAAGGGTCGTTCGTTAAGACGTCACAATAACGTAAATATACAAACGTTTTTGATCCTAAAGACGTTATTTTATTTTAATATTAACATACGAAAATTTCGTTAAATTTGACAGGTAATTAACCAAAATGTACTGGTTTATATATTTTTGGCTCGTTTTGTAGGTAACTTATGCCATGCGTGAAATTGGAATCCGGTCTGGACCAGATGCATTGGTCGGGTAGAGCTTTGCCAATAGATTAGGAATGCCTGTAGAACCACTAATATGACCCATAATTAGAACACTACCTATTCCCATAGTGGGAAGGTTATGGAGATTCTCAGTTGTAAAAGTTGATTTGAAATAATTATTTAGAATATTTGCCTTTTCTAGACTAGTGCTGTAATACTTATATCAGTATTTACCTTAAGAGGCGAAACGGCTACTCTTACTACCTTGGCGTTGTGATTTAATGTATTTTTTTTTTTTTATGGTTATCCTAATAATAATAATAATAATAATGGTTTATTCAACAGTATACCCATTACACTGGCTCTTCACCTGTTGAAGAAGCTAAGACTAAATATAATTAAGATACTAACTATTTTGAGATATATACAATGCAATAAATATATAAGCATAAATCAATACACAAGTCCCTAGGCTACTAGATATAAATAGTAATAACTTAATGACACTAAAAACTATAATTAAATACAAAATAACCCAGAGGAAACTCGCGCGCTGATTGGCTGAAAGCCGTGTTTATATGAGAGTCCATAGACATGGAAATTCGCTGGCACGCGATTGTGAATGAAATAAAAATGGCAAACGACAGGGAAGAATGTCTTCACCAAACGTTGACTTTCAATAATATGATTGTAATCAGCAAAACCGACAGATATATTTAACAAAAATACAGCCAACCGACGAAGTGTTATCAAATTTGCTAACCATCCCGACCAAGATATTTTTATTCGCGGATCCAACAAACAAAAGTCAAAACCACTAAAACACACAAACGGCTAACAAGTCTAGTTTTTAAACAACCTCCTTATAGACGAATAGAGTGAGGAATCGAGCTAGAAACTATAGTAGACGAGAGGGAAAAGCAAGGCAGCACTCTTTCTATTGTTTTTCTCTGTCTTTTTTTATCCCAAACTATATAGAACATATACGTATACGCTTAATGTTCAAGTCCGACATTTTCTCGGCGACGAAGTCACGAAATAATGAGCCTTCATATAAGGCAAATTGTTATCATTCACCCTGCTTGGTCTTAGATAATTCCGCAGATAAGGTTTTTAGCTTTTTCCTTGCCATTTTATGAATAACTACATGAATTTTGCAAACTCACGTGCGACAGTTGTGAAGTTGATATTTTGTTGAATTTTTCACAGAACAAAACTGATGAGCTTTTCCCTCTTACCTTGCACTCTTAGCCTCATCTCATTGGAAGGAAGGTTCCAACAGCTAGATATTTCCATTGAGTTTGGCGAAAATAAAAGTTCATTCAACTAAAACCTGCTTCAAAGTTCGACAGGGGAATCATGTTTCCTCATGTACAAAAACACCCAGTTCAATTCATCCACTCCTTGAATGCCTTTCGTCTTAAATTTCCGGGAAAGCATGTCTTGAATTCCGAGTTATTCTTTTCGGAGAATGTTGAAGCAGATGTTTTTAAAATAGAGCCACACACTGACACAGAGGACACAGAGCATTCCTTCGTTTCTCTCAGTTCTTCCTTTGGGGATTTCCCGCGCTGTGCAAACTGACCGTCGGTCGATTTCTGACGACTGTTACAGTTAGGAGAATTGATCTTCTGATCGTCCGTGCGTAAGATTTTTCTTTCTTGTTTTTCCTGTTCGTTATTTTATAAAAGCAATATAACACGCTTTCCATGTCTTTGTTCTCTTATATAAACACGCGGGATATGTTGGGAGAACAAAGAAAAACTCGTGTTATATTGCTTAAATACAACACTGACTATAACCTATAATCAAATTACTAGGCTGGAAATAAAAATATATACAAGCAATAATAGCAGGGGAACACTAATTGGGGCGGCAGCGCACTTTTAGAATGGCCTTGGTTTGTGTACAAAATTGCCTATAGCTTTCGCAGGATCTGGTAGCGGCTGGTAGAGAGTTAAACAGTTTGGAGGCACTATCCTGGAAGGTGTTAGAATCTAATGGAATAACTAAACTAGTTGAGGAGCATGAACGAAGGACACGTCTATGACTGACCCTGTCAAGCTGGACGTAATCAGGCCAGTTAGTGGGATATAATGCCTTATGGGCAGCTTTTAATAGGTTCCAGTCTCTACGTTCCCTCATTGGGAGCCAGCCTATCTTGAGAATAGAGTTAACTTTGTTAATATAGTGACCAGTGACAAAACTAGCGGCAGAAAACTGAATACGCTGAAGTCTTTTGAGAAGGTATTCAGTAAGTGGATAGAAAACAATGTCACTAAAATCAAGTCGGGAAAGAACTACTAATTGTTTTCTAATATCGTAGGTGGTAAAGTTCTTAATTTTCCTTAAGATAGCTAAGGTGCCATAACAAGATATAGCTAGATTTTTTACGTGATCGTCCCATTTTAGTGTATCAGTAATGTAAACTCCGAGAAGTTTGGTTGATCGCACGCGTTCCACATTTTTCTCCTCGACGATCAGATGAACAGGATACGAGCCCAAGGAGTGGTATGAAGCCATCTGGCTTGTAGAAAACAACATACATTTAGTTTTTGAAGGGTTCAGGGCTAGGTTTGAATCCTGTGACCAAGTGCTGAGATCTGCGAGAGTCTTATTCATTTCCGTTTCTTGCACTTTCAGATCGGCTACAGTTATACTGTGATTATAAAGGGTGGTGTCGTCCGCATACTGGAAACACTTTGTAGTAGGCGGAATAATATCCTTTAGATCGGCTACATAGAGATTAAAAATCATCGGTCCAAGAATTATCCTTAAGATAGTCAGACAGAAGGGAAGAGATATGATTATTTCTTGCATCAGTAACACCTTTCTGGGCTTGCACTTGCTTCGAGGAGCTTGATGAAGTAAGCTTTCAGGGACGATATCATAATCACTAATCCCAGGGGCATCTTCCACAAGTGATGGATTTAAGGTAAGGAGTAATTCAAGAATGTTCGCAGTGGTTTCAGTGGAGCCCGTAGACCAATTACCCAACTGACACATATGGTAGTCATGCATACTGTCCATGCAGTAGATAGTGACAATGCTGGAGTCATGAAAACCAGATTTGACAGTAGAGTGAACCCAATTTATGTCCGGTAGGTTGAAAACTCCAGCAAGAACAATTGTGTGTTGTTTAGCCAGGTGTACAACGTTTTGCAGTGATTTTCAAGTTCATTTTGCACAGATATATCTGATCCAAGAGGGCGGCAGAAGGATCCAATAAAAAATGACTGATTTCCATTGAAGGCCATGTACTTCGGACCAGATAATTTCACAGTCAGTATTCGCATTAGTGTGTCTTTACACAAGAAAGTGCACATATCAGAGAAAAGCTCACAATCCTTAAAGTGCAAGTAAAGCCATAAAACAACATTAATTCTTTTTGCTCCAAATTCTATTTCTAATATACTTCAGTTGTCTAAATTATATTTCTTCGAGAGACTGGAGCAGCAATTCAATTAGAATATAAGTTACCCGAAATGCGGGATTGATTCATCTTGTGATGTCACAATGGAAACCTACGGGATTTTATTGTAGTAGTTTGCTCTTGGGAGGGAGTTGATTCATCTTATGACGTCACAGGATCCATGAAAAGTAACCAAAATTGTGCGAAACGAACACAATCGTACAAATTTTTTTTTTCAACATTATACTTGCACTTTAATGTCTGAGGAGCGGTGCGACTCAGTTTCAATAATAACTTCAGGCTTATGCTCTTCAATGGAAGCATACAGGCTGGTTATCTTGTTTGTGATCCCACAGAAATTAACAATAGAGATGTTTAATTTTGGTTTACTTTTGTTTACACTATGCTTTAGATTGGAAGCGTGTATAGACTGATGAGTGCCAGTAGAAGAGGAGTGAGCGTAGTGGTTCATCAAGGAACACAGAGCGATGACAATCCACTGGCGATGACGAAGCCATAGTAGTATAGGGAGGAGTAATAGTATCACGTGTAACTGCATTTGTATTTCCCAATGGGCTGAAAGAGTTCTGGCTTAGAAATGACACTTCGTTGGAAAATAGAGACGATGAAATGTTCGGAAGGCCACAGGTACAACAAATCCAGGAAATGTACAAGTTCTTAAAACCATTGTAGACCTCAGTCGACAATTTCAAACAGCGATATGTACCAGGAATCACATCCATCGCAGCAAATGCCGAACTGGTTTGATTTCACAGGCTTAGTGCAGCAGCAACTGGGAAACTTTACTTGTCCTGGGTTAGGTTCCACATTTCCACAAAGCAATAGAAGGGAGAGGGAGGCATGTAGCCTGATCATGAAGGCCTGCCGCTTACTTTGAAGATACAAGATGGTGGGCTTCAATTGTATTCATCCGATAGAATGCTTCCAAGCCAGTCTAAATTCCTTTTTACTGGCAAAGTGCAGTTCAAGCCGTACTAAAGTTGGCCATCTTTATATTTCTGGTAAATTGGCTTTCTTGGACAAAACGTAGGACAAACTACCTAGACTGGTTTACCTCCTACCTTACAGAGAGAAAGCAAAAAAAAAAATGTTTGTAAGTGGTGTACTGTCTGATAGATGTACCATTAGATTTGAGATTCCCCAAGGATCTATTTTTGAACTTCTACTTTATGATATATATATATAAATTATCTTCCATCTTGTGACCTCTATTCTAAAGTACAAATGTGACACTAGCCTTGCTATGGCAAATGCTGACGAGAATATCTCAGAGCAACAAATGAATCATGCATGACCTGTGTGAAATACACACATAGTTAAAAGATAATAAACTTAGGCTAAATGTGGTTAAAACTAAATATATGATAGTAGTAAGTTAATTAACATAAAATAAAGCATCTTGAACATCAGTTCCAAATAGAAGTTAATATAGATGAATCCTTGACATGGAAGGACCAGGTAGACAAAATTTCTAAGAAAGTATCAGGGGGGATAGGAGCATTAAAACGGGTCAGATATCTTGTACTATTTGAAACATTACTATGTACAAATGTATAACTCCCTTGTGTTACCATATTTCGATTACTGTAGTGCAATGTGGGGAAGCTGTAGTAAATGATTGTCTGATAAATTTGCAAATGTTACATAATAGAGCTGTCAGGGTGGTTACTCTTTCAAACTATGATAGACGATCAAGTAATTATTTGACTAAAATGTTTCAAAATACAAATTTTCTGCACTCCCATAACTTGAGAAATTCCCATAATACCTATATCCAAAGACCACTTACTGAAGCTGGGAAACATATTTTTCGTTACAAAGGAGCCGTTCTTCTTCATTCGCTAAAAATAGTTTTATAAATTGTAATTAGCATTAATATAGAAACTAGGTTAGTGAATTATTTTATTACTAGCAGGGACCCGCGGAACTTACATGAAATCAACAAATATGATATGGGCCGCGTCAGGCAAAAAGGGCCTGGACGACATTCAAGTTAAATAATTCCTACTACGATGTTCCTAATAACAGGTTGAAGATTGTATTGTAATCTTGACGAGGAGCGCTACATTTCATTCATAACAATAAATGTCAGTTTCATGAAATTGACGACAAAAATCAGGGGTGAAATTTACGTGATTTTGATGCAAGGGTCCGATTACAAATATGACCACAAAAATTAGGAATCCTGTCAAAGGGGATGATTTGTATGTATGACATTCATTTATACCTGCTGGCATTAAAAAGTAAAACATAAATAAGATGAACCAGATGATCACTTTTTGGCAAAAAAATGTCTTTTCTGCAGTAGTTCTGCTCCCCGTAGCTCATAATATGATTTTAGCAATAGTACAAGTTACACCTTGAAACAATCGTGTGATCACATCGTGTGATCACACCCTTCTGTAAAAATATTGTAAATTTCGTCTTCGATTTCACTTGTCAATTTCATGAAATCAACACTACTTGTTAGTAGCACAATGTGGCGCTCGCGATGCATATTGCAATTGCACCACAAGTATAAAAAACATGGTACAATTTCAAAAGACATTTACATATTATGTCGTCCGGGCCCTTTTTGCCTGACGCGGCCCATATAGTAACATAGTCTAGCCGGCCGACAGATTCCTGACACAATGCCCTAGCGCTAGATTGTGTACTGGAGGTTTTTAGCGTGTTGATGTTGTCAAGTTGTATTTGATTTAAAAAAGGCAACAATATCTTACGCCTTACGGATCTCAGTTAATTTCTCAAACCGATGAACACAATTATACATATTGTCGAAAAAGTGCCAAAACTGACGGTCACAGGCAGCTCGAGTCATGAATTCGTGTGACGAAAACAAATATGGTCGCCGAAAGAGCATTGATCGAAGCAGGAAAACGGAATAAAAACAATAATCAAAAGCCAAGTTATTTGAATGTCTGGTTGTATTGAGTTTATGGTTTGAAGAGCCTACGATAGTTTGGCGATGAAACAGTTGGTTTTTATATCTAAGAACACTGGAAACTACAGAGAACAGACATGGACAAAATATCTTGCCCTTAGACACACCATAGAGTTGTAAGATAAAACATGAACAGCCTTTTCCACGGACAACATTAGTAACTGTGTTTGAATACCTGGTCTTACCTCGTTCGGTCGTTTGACTTCGGCCGCTTCGCCTGGCGATAGGTTTTGCTTAAAACATTCCCGCAAACTCGATGGCTTTCTCGCCTAGGTTTTCCCAAAATAGATTCCCGTAAACTCAATGGCTTGCTTGCCCAGGTTTTCCCTAAACCAGATTCCCGTAAACTCGATGGCTTGCTCGCCCAACTAAGTGTAGAACTTGAGAAAACTCATTTCTTTTTAACATTATTTCCTCAAATGCAACCAAGACATAGTGCAACTTTTCGCATTATTCGTCGTCTTCGTTGGGATACCTGTTGCCGTCACTTTTGGCGCCATTTTCGGACGCGCGCGCGCGTCCTCCATATTAGGATATCGATCGAGGGAGCCTGGGAAAGAGCGTTACACACACACACATTTAGCGTATTATTATATAAGATTATTGTCATATTGTAAATTTAGTTTTAATGATTATTTTTATAAATGTTTACATTACTATAATTACACGGCTCGCTGGAAGAGCATGATGTATGAACGTGACCGTGTTGAAATAAAGATTTACTACTACTACAAAAATAACTAAAACGAGAGGAGACAATGAAAACGTGGCCGCCATTATGAGACAGGCTACGTTTTCTAGCCACTTTCTCTTCCTTTGGAAGTTTAATTCCTTCCTAGCTAATTGCTCTCTGCTAGACGTTTAAGCTAAACTCTCAGGTTAGTTTGGGGTATTTGTGCTCAAACGTTAAGACACATTTAAGTGTCAATAATTCTAACGATGACGTCACTATAAGAGGTTCAGCCAATAGCATGTCTTTCATTGCAAGTTTTAAGGCCATTGACGCGTTTACTAGTAAACATTTCATCCTCTCCAATAATTCAGTAGCATGTAAGATACTTAAATAGGAGTCAGTTAGATTTGTTTACCAGGACCCGCACTATAAAAGGGTAAATACCCTCCCCTTTCTCGCCCTTTGGAATTCGAAATTTGAATTTCCAGAACAGTCAAGCAAGTAATCAGTCTACTCGTTGATATAATACTAAATTGCTGAAGGCAAAATTAATATAAGCCGAGAAAAAATAAACAGCAGGAAGCTAGTTGCCAGTTATGCCAGTCAATAGCGTTTTAGAACCGTTTACAAACTCTTTTGTGTATTTTTAGATTAGCTTTTCGATACTATAAGCTCAATACAAGCTACAAAAAATAAATAAAAAAAGATTAAAAAATAATAACATATTCTGGATTCTACTTTTGATAAGACTTTAAGTTATGCTTGAAGTTTGGGTAATTTGCTCGTGAAATCATGTTGGCGTTGTCAGTGTGAATATATTAGACTTGAATAGTTATATTTCTTGGAAAAAAGGAGGTCGTTCGAACTATAGAACCGTCTCTGTTTCTTGGAAAAAAGGAGGTCGTTCGAACTATACAACAGTGTCGGTTTCTTGGAAAAAAGGAGGTCTTTCGAACTATACAACAGTGTCCGTTTCTTGGGAAAGAGGAGGTCTTTCGAACTATACAACCATGTCTGTTTCTTGGAAAAAAGGAGGTATTTCGAACTATAGAACCGTGTTTGTTTCTTGGAAAAAAGGGGGTCGTTCGAACTATACAACCATGTCTGTTTCTTGGAAAAAAGGAGGTCTTTCGAACTATACAACCATGTCTGTTTCTTGGAAAAAAGGAGGTCTTTCGAACTATATAACCGTGTCTGTTTCTTGGAAAAAAGGAGGTCGTTCGAACTATACAACAGTGTCTGTTTCTTGGAAAAAAGGAGGTCTTTCGAACTATACAACCATGTCTGTTTCTTGGAAAAAAGGAGGTCTTTCGAACTATATAACCGTATCTGTTTCTTGGAAAAAAGGAGGTCGTTCGAACTATACAACAGTGTCTGTTTCTTGGAAAAAAGGAGGTATTTCGAACTATACAACCATGTCTGTTTCTTGGAAAAAAGGAGGTCTTTCGAACTATATAACCGTGTCTGTTTCTTGGAAAAAAGGAGGTCGTTCGAACTATACAACAGTGTCTGTTTCTTGGAAAAAAGGAGGTATTTCGAACTATACAACAGTGTCTGTTTCTTGGAAAAAAGGAGGTATTTCGAACTATACAACCATGTCTGTTTCTTGGAAAAAAGGAGGTCGTTCGAACTATAGAACCGTGTCTGTTTCTTGGAAAAAAGGAGGTCGTTCGAACTATACAACAGTGTCTGTTTCTTGGAAAAAAGGAGGTCTTTCGAACTATACAACCATGTCTGTTTCTTGGAAAAAAGGAGGTCTTTCGAACTATAGAACCGTGTCTGTTTCTTGGAAAAAAGGAGGTCGTTCGAACTATACAACAGTGTCTGTTTCTTGGAAAAAAGGAGGTCTTTCGAACTATAGAACCGTGTCTGTTTCTTGGAAAAAGGAGGTCTTTCGAACTATAGAACCGTGTCTGTTTCTTGGAAAAAAGGAGGTCGTTCGAACTATACAACAGTGTCTGTTTCTTGGAAAAAAGGAGGTCTTTCGAACTATAGAACCGTGTCTGTTTCTTGGAAAAAGGAGGTCGTTCGAACTATACATCCATGTCTGTTTCCCAGAACATTATTAAACACTATAAGCTGTATAGAAAGGATCATATGGATATTGCCTCAGTTTTGTTTGCCATTTCAGTAATCCTTCACTTAAATCAGACATATTAAAACAATATGGAATGTTCTTTAGCTTAAGTTATGGTTGATGTCTGGCTAATTTGCATGTAAAATGATGTTAGCGTTCTCAGTGTGTCATTAGGGAACTTAAACAACCACGACGGCACCGTCTAGGACGACGGCATAAAACAAGCCTTAATTACAAAATACAATAACTGCACGTGAAAATGCACGCAGTCGCTTACATTTCGACCGTTGTCTGCAAAAACACAACGTGAAACTCCCAACTTTTACGTTTTAAAGGGGCTATGTCATGGTGCTGCGCATGTATCGAGTAATCGCTCACTTGGTAGCCGTTAATTGGATACAAACAGTTAAACTTCCCTCCCTCAATGCTTGATTGAAAGGATTTTCACTATTTTCCCTGGAGACTGTTTATATACACTGTTTGTTAGTCATTTTTGCATATTTGCTTTCAATTTAAGCATCCCACATGGCCGAGAGGTTCGTTAGTTCATATCAAAATCGGTGGAAATAGCTCTTTCCGGCCCGGAAAAACGAATGCAAAGTCTTACCGTGACACAGCCCCTTTAAAGAGAACGCGAACGAAGAGAGATAATAAATCCGTTTTCGTTCGGCATGAACGGAACTCATCGTCACTGCTGTCGCCGTCCTGATTGCTTAAGTTCCCTATTATCACACTTCAATAACAGTTGACTAAAATTGACTGAACTGCAATCATGCGTGTTTCCAAGAACTGCAAGAATGTTTACACTCAGATTGAGCATTATAGCTGATGGAATAGAAAAGCTGTACTCGGATCAGGTAGGGTCAAAGGAAATTGCTCCAACAAAAGAAATGCTAATATATAGCTGTAATAGGAACAATAAAGAGTGTTCATGAATAACGTCATGAAACATGCTGATCTAAGTATGAGTGAATACGTGAATTCTGAAATTAAATAAACGAAAAGCGTTCAAATCAATTAATACCGTGAGGTGCCAAAGTGCCTAATTTGAAAATAAGGCTGTATTATTTGCGTTTACGGTTGTAGGTAGTACTTTGATGAAGAGAAATGCCGCATATGGTGATGTGATTAATATAATGGTCAGGAAGATTAATATAATGGTCAGGAGGATGTGGCGAGCTACTGGTTTGGCGAGATCCTTACCATTAGTTATAACATCTAGTAAGTGTTCGCGGAATCGATCTCCTAATCTTTGCTCTGTTTCTCCGATGTAGAGTTTGTTACAAAGTGTGCAGGTGAATTCAATAAATAAGATTACTAGACGTAAAGTCAAAATGGTCAGTAACTTTGACTGGGAGTCTTTGGATCCTGAAATGAGTGTCTTAGTGAAAGAATCATAAAGCAACTTTACAGGACAAGAGCATTGGAGATTCCCTGAACAAGGGATCACTACAGCCCGATCTTCAACCAGACACTTTTAAAGGTTCCTGAAAACGATGCAACACCTGTGCTTTCACTAAAACTGCCAAACTCATTTCAGGACCCAAAGGACTGTTTCGACTGTACGTCTAGTAATGTGATTTTTACATCTGTTTCAAACAAGGTTGTTATGGACAAACGACGACCTTTCCAGACCGAAAGGGATTGTGATTGTAGCTCTTCGTTTGCTTTTGGGGTTAAAAGTGTTAAGATGAATATAAATAAACTAAATTAATGGTTTCCTTCTGATCGCGATTTTCGAAATGCACGCAGTTTATCGGTTCAGCATGGCTAAACAGGTATAACCACGATCCATTTGTCTGGGAATGTTCTTTATCGTGTGCCATTAGTGAATAAATTTATAATATAATTTATATTGTATGACTTGTGGAATCAATCAAGTCAGTCATCTGTTGAACTGAGCTTTGAAACTGCTTGCTTTTGCATTTTGTATCAGCATCAGATTACATTACTTAGATTACTGCACTCACATAGCAAAAAATATACCGAGACACTATTACATGTATGAATAAACCACCTCACTGGTTAGCTCAGTTGGTAGAGCACGGTTTAGAGTGCGGGAGGTCGGTGGTTCGAACCCGGCCGCGTCCTTGGGCAGGGACGTTATAAGCAGGGACGTTTATAAGCCGTTGGCCTTGTCTCCTTCTACTTCTAATCAGTATTTGAAGGGGACGTGAAATAACCTGTTGTACTACTCGGAAAAGAGAAGGGGATTGTCACCCGGTACAGCAGCTTGGCCATTGCACTAACCACACACTCAACATTGCAAACTGCGTGGAAGCCATTGGCGCCGTAATTAGCAGTCCGAAAATTCACTAACGGGATATGTCAGGTAAATGTAAAGCGCCATGAGACTGTGGTATATGGCGCTATATAAATATGGCCTATTATTAAACAAACAACAAAAGGACTGTTCTGTTATAGTTATAGTCATCCCAAAGTGTTACTGTTAAGTTATCATCACTTCAAAAACTCATGAATAATTAATAAACATTTTGTTCAATCAGATGAAGCAAATCAGTCACGTGCATGCGCCTTTATACCTGATAAAATCTCATCATTCTAAAAAGCCCGCGGAGGGATTTGACTTCAGTCCAAGGGGAAAATGGGGTTAATGATTGAGACAATGGATAAGCACCTTGCAACTCTTGGAATTTCTATTGATGTTTCAGCTTTCTCATTGAATTGCTAATTAGGATGAACGTTTTATATCAGAAGAATACTAATGAACATGAAATTTTATATAAAGTTTCATCCTAATTAAGAATTCACTGATAAAGACCCAAAGATTGCAAAACGTACACGGAACATAAAGGTACCTAGATAATAAATTTTGCACTAAATTTACTAATATCAGCAGACTACCGAGATACACAGATAATATTTTTAAAATGAAGTTATCCAAATACCATTACTTCTTTACCGAGCGACTGTTTAGTCCCAATTATTAAACCAAACTCAAAGCCGTAAAATAATAAAAACGTGCATTAAACTTACAAACATCCTCTTCATATTTTGTGCCGGAGTCAAAAATTTAGAGTCAGCCGTCATGTCAGTTACATCGCTCTCCAAGTCTTGAACTTTATCGATGTCAACCACGACACCAAATCTTTCAAGTGCAGGTTCTTCTTGCCTAGCTTGTTATTTGCCACACAATGATTTCAGCATTGTGAAACGCCGCTTCAAACAACATAGTATGCATGGTAATTTCTTCATGTCATTCCCATGATATGTTCGTAATCGCAGGCGGTGATTACTCGAATGTTTTGTATGGCGTTGTGAATACAAAGGTTCAATGCCTCATTAAGTAACAATTATAAGTAAGCATTATAAGTAACCATAATAAACGAGCAGCACGTGTTTTATCAGATCTAAAACTCTCGGGTTGCGCCTCGAGGTTTAAACCTGATAAAACACTGCTGCTCGTGTATTAAACAGTACATAAAAATAGGTACAAAATTGTTTGTACGGATTCCTACACTATAGCGAAATTATATATGATTACAGTGTTAGGTTTACTGATTTTAAATTAAATTTGTATATTAAATCTCCTCAGTACAATGCAAAGGGAGATGATGTTTTAATATCCACCAAACTACAATCCTTGTAAAAAGAGTTAGGACGTTTTGTGTTAAAGTCCCCTCCCCACATTCAATGTTTGTTTTTGTTTTGGTCAAAGCATACATGTAGTTAATATAGTGGAATGGTTAGGAAACTCGGCAAACTTCAAAAGGGCTAACAAAGGCGCTGCAATTTATGTTGGAAAGGGTAAGACAAAAGATTGTGCACGGACATAGTTCACTAGCGTTCCCTGAACGACTGAACTCACACGTTTCTATTGGCTGATTGATTAACATGTTGGAATTTCTATTGTGTTTTGTGCACGGTAATGGTTGAAAACAGCTAACAAAGACATATAACAAAGAAGGTCCCTGAGTTTCATAACCATTCCACTCTATTAACTATGGTCAAAGTCATGATTTTTTATTACCACATTGATTAGGGGAGAGGGTTACGTTCACGTCTTGATAAATTGTCGCGTATCGTTTGTCGGGTCAGTATTGTTTGGTCGAGACAGCATAAACGTTGCTACTTGTGACAAGTGTCCCAAAACCTTTTGACCACGATTGTAGCTACAGTAAATGATGACCAGTTCTACTCCATAATTTTGTTCTAATCTTGAAATGCCAGTCATTCCTAGGATACAGTATTCAAACATGGAAATTGAATGCTTTTTACATTTTTGGATATCGCTAAAAAACCACTGCACAACAGATTGGTACCAATGAAATGCTCTTACTCGCACGCATTTCATAACGATTTGTTATTTCTAGCTTTAATGTTTTTTGATAAACGCACCCGACTTTTACCCGCACCTGCGACTTATACCCGTATCCGGGACTTCTACCCACGTCCCAAATGAAATATCTAACGCAATGTTCAAAAAGCATCCGTGAGTCACCCAATGGAAACCTTTGATTAAGGATTTGTTTCACAAATATTTCGAGAGAGAAACCATACGAAAATCCCCACGACCAATAATCGGATTTTCTCTCACTTTAATATTTTCTTGGTCATTACATTACATTCTTCCTTTCTCAAAAAAGCATGCATTATTTAAATTGTATTTCATTAAGTCAGCATTCTATTAAAAACCTTATCCTTCTTGTTACACAACCATTCAGTGTAATTATGATTAGCTTAACTTGTGAAAGAAACAAAAGCTCTTTGAGAAGGTGTGCTGTTGTTACTAAAATGAAACAAACCAGCGGTCTGATGCTCCACGCGCATGCGTGCGTAATAAATGAATGAATGTTCGTGAGACTTATTACTGAAAATTAAGGCGACTACTAAATGCTATTAGATGTTACAACAAGGTTCTTGGATTAAAGCAATTCCTAGTATATAGAGCTACACTTAAGATGCATATATCAACTAAATTACCAAAGCTTTAAATTGTTTCTAAACACATTTTGCATTATACTCTTCTAACCGATGTGCGAGAATGATAGTTGTCATGGTTACATCAGAACGTAGCGCGCAATGCCGATCAAAACACCGAAAACGGTAATTACTGCTCTTGGCTTGATAGAGGCACTTCCGTTGCACTCGTCAGTCGCACAGCAGAGGGCAGTGCATCCAGTTGTCTCGCAACGTTTTCTAATTTCATCGCAATCGGCCTTGCTAGCGCAACCCTTGATTGTGAGGTCTCCCGTCACATGTTTTGCACAGTTATCTTTTCCCTTGGGGCAGGTCATGGCAGTTTCGCCGCAGTTACCCCAGCCCTTTTGGCATGAATAACACTTGAGTGATAAAGCTGTAAGAGAAATAATAGCTGGTATTATAATTAGAAACAAACACTGTACAACAAGTGATATATTCCTATGGAGAGAAAAGAGTATTTTATAGAAGACAAATAGTTTTTTTTTATTTCAGACCAGCATTCTGGTTCAGTATCTTGTAATCCGGGCTATATGTATTTTTAAAGCTCACTTTAAGGGTGTTATTCATTGTGGTATTATTAGCCAAACATTTGGCATATTTCCTTTGTAACTCATAGGTCGACATATATCTTCCTGAAATAAAAATAGCAAGTAATTCCCAATGAGGAATGGTGTTCACCAATGTATCCCGAAACTTTCATAGACTTGATTAACTATAAGTGTACGTTTTAGAAAGTTTCAGCATTGTTATGGACGAATTAGGTGACATTGTTTTGAGAAATATACCATTTAAATTCAAAAGTTATATTGTAACACTGTCCTGTATTTCTCAATTTTCTCATTTTGCACTCAATGAATTAAGGTCTGGAGAAAGGTTCGTGAGGTGCCATTTCGGTGTAACGCTTTTGCAGCGTCGCAAATGGGCTATTATCACAGTTCGGCCATCTTGGATAAAACAATAGTTTTGGCCCCGATAGCCTCGCACTGGTGGGTTTCAGAACGAGTTTACCCGACGAAAACAAAGGTTTTTATTCTCCTGGGACTCAACATAGCCGCCGCGTGATAAAAGCCCATAAAAGCTTCGTATTCGCAATTTGCCGCTGATTGCGATGAGTTGGTGTTAAACATTCATAAATACCAGGGGAGAGATGAACTATTCACAACTTTTTGTATCGTTGTCGTTGCGACTTCTACGCCTTTTCACTGTAAGTTTCGAATAATTAACACTGCGCATATGAGTCTGTATTCATCGCAATCAGCGGCAAATTGCGAATACGAAACTGGACTATTAAAGCCACATAGATGTACTATATACCGTTTTAAAGGTCTTGAATTGAAGTAAGTAAATATTTAATATTTTTGATCAAAAGTTAAAAGCGTTGATGTTGTACACGACTCCGTCCGTCAGAAGGAGTTAACTGAGCCCTTGAGGATTTGATTTTGTTTTATCTTTGTTCACTCGATCGTGCCATGCCAACAATGATCTCTCCCACACATTGGTGCTGTTCAGGCTCGTGTCGCACACCGCGTGATTAGCAACCGACCCAGTTTTATTCGCCCATACTTCACTTCACTTCACTTTTATTTCAATTTACAAATTACATTACAAAGAAGCTAACCCACCCACATTTAGCAAATGCTATTCGAGGTGGGGGGTTAGCAAATGTACATGAGACGATCTTATTAATAATTTTCGAGCAAAAGAAGAACGGAAACAGATCTTAAATTACATAAACAACTTACAAGCAGAACTGACCGCTAAATAAGTACGCTCCATATTTCCGACTACCGAATTCGATATAAATATAGTCAGAAAGTGAGTGGCTTTGATCAGCCTCCATGGTTGTTTCAGGTCTCGTTAGAAATTCAGAGTTTTCAGAGTTCAGAGCTTGAAAAGTACCCAGAATTAGCCGCGCCAGTGCAACTAGAATGGCTATCAAAATAAAGATTATTGATGGTCACGGAATGTTCGTGATCAACAGTTTAATGTTGTACATAATTCATCGCCTGTGGCTAATCTAAGTTATTTTCCTTTGTAAACTGCAACAGGGAAATGGAAGCTATACCTTTGGAACTTTTTGTTAAAAGAATGGTAAAAAATTAAGGATTCAATTTAGAACACCAAAATACACATTGCCTTTATAGTTTACGTAGGTGTTCATGTCAGCAATATGCCAACCTGTTGAGCGGATATTTTGTTGAACGACTCGAACCAGCATTCTTGAATACCTCGATCACCTTGATCACTAGTGCATGGTACGAATGTGGTATCCATAAATAAAGCCACCTCCGTGTTGTCTTTTTTTAACACCAATCGCTGTACAACTGAGATGTATTTACTTTTTTCTATATTTCGTACGGTTTTAAGCGTCCAAACACAGACTAAGTCAACGTTATCAAAAGTGCTTCTGTTCTGATGAAGGGCTATTCAGTCGGCACGTCAACTTCATCTCCCTTCCTAGACTGTTAACATACCACCTAACACTTTCAGTTGATAAAACGTGGTGGCTAACTCACCAGCCGAAGGAGAACTCTCTAGTTAGTGAATACAATATAAATTAATTCCCAGCGATTCAAAAGTTACTTGGGAAGGTTTCGAGACATATAGTCGTACTATGTTAATATTATCGACCTTGATCAAAGCGGCTACACTGTTTTTACTCTAAGTATAGAGTGCATAGGAATATACTTATAACCCAGTTTACAAATAGGGATCCTTTATGGTGGCATTCAAGGATAGACACAATTTCTGGCAGACTTAAAAAGGCTTGAAAGCTCGGACAAAAATAACAGGTCTAAGTGGTTATGAAAATTCGTAATTCGTAGTTATAGTACGTACCATGCTATGGGCATGAGCTTCAAACTTCATTTGAGTTGAGTTAAAATACGGTAGCATTATCCAACAGATGGCATTAAATAAAAAAGGTGAGGACACACCAACGGACTAAACAGTCATAAATTAACAGAGCAAAACTAAACGTGTTATTGAGTCAATAATCATGATCGGCATGCATGCATAACTTTAACTATAACAGTAAATATTCAAGGGTATTCTGTTATGTAAGAATTTAATGATTCGTCGAGCAAAGTAAAGTTCCAACTTAATTCACGAAACATCGCCTGGGCAGATCTGTTATACTGGAAATCCGGGGATATAAGGACATATCTTAAGTGAACTATATGTATATCTCTCAAAACTATGTAAAACTATAGAGAAGAATACTAACAGAAGGACGGGCGCAAACTTCCAATCACATAAGTATAACTTTTTCAAGATCATGATTTTAGTCATTATTTTCTAACAAGTACATACCAGTTGGAACAGCAACCACGAGGATTAGTACGACAACGACAGCGAACTTCATCTCAAATCTCTTCGTCTTTTCTTCTTTAATTTTTCCTTTTATCTGTTTTTTTTCCTTGGACTTTCTCTTCCTTTGGAAGTTGAACTTCTTCCGATAGCTTTGCTGTAGCTCTGCACAAAAGTGGCACTCCCAGATTAGGTTTGGGGTATTTATGTTGACAAGTGTCAATCTTTCTAATGATGACGTCACTATTCGAGTTTCAGCCAATGGTATGTATTTGGTTACTATAGGCATATCCTTTGAAGCGTTCACTTTGAAGCGTTCACCTAATTTAATATTGATGCTTGACGTTTGGGTAATTTGCATGTGAATTGATGTTGTCGTAATCTCAGTATGACAGTATCAAACTGTCCTATTTCTTGGAAAAGAAGGAAATCGAACTATACAATCTTGTCTGTTTGCGCATACATCGAATACCGTACATTCAAATAAGGAAGACGTAAGTAAAGTCAAATACAATGCGGGAGTTCATTATCGGTGAAAAGGCCTATTAATCAGAAACGTAACATCATGAACTAAAACCATAACATTCCAATTCGACTGAGTTTTCTTTAAATTCGGGATCAACAGCCTCACAAAGCAACCTGACTACGAGAACAGCACGCTGTGGCTTATTAACTTTTCGAGCGTTTTCCTATAATGTTGCACGACATTGTGTTGTTGGCAAGAGGGACTTAAAGTGCATATAAGCCCTAGCCAGTTAACTTTTATATCGATTGTACATGAAGTGGATAGTCCAAAGGTAGAATATTTCTTGATTTGGGTGTTGCGTCTACGAGATATAAAGGTTTATATTTCCAATATGCTAATGAGGTGATGTCATCACCGACATCACTTATTATACAAAAGCATGCTGGTGGAGACAAATTACCTATTTTTAAATTCTAAGTAATATCTGAAGCTTATCAAAGTGACTTTACAAAAAAAAAATTCTAAATTAGAAAATAGCTTAATTTACAAGCACAAAGAAATTCAGCAAATGTCGGTGATTACATCACATCATTAGCATATTGGAAATATAGACCTTATATCTCATAGACGCAACACCCAAATCAAGAAATATTCTACCGTTGGACTATCCACTTCATGTACAATCGATATCAAAGATAACTGGCTAGGGCTTATATGCACTTTAAGGTCCTTCGGAATGTTCATCACGAATTCAGTTTTTAGTATGTTCTAATGACTCCTGTATTGACTAAACTGGGTCCTGTATAATTCAGCAACATGCAACGTTCAACTTAGTCCAAAAATAAAATAAATGCCAAATTACATGCCGAAGCAGTACATTGGCTAGGCCCTTGTCTTGAATTGCTCATTCATAACAACCAATAAACATTGTTATTATATATATAGATGGGGCTTGGTTAGGGTTCTAACGCGCGCTCTCATTGGTTGTTTATAGAGTGTGGCGTGACGCTTCCGCAGTCTCTCCTAAAACTAACACAAAACTGTTTCATTTGAGACCATACAGTCTCAAAATATATTTTTGAATCATTTCTCCCCGCAAAATACCTTTATGTTGCGATCAGGAAAGCTACTGTGTAATCACAGCCTCGATGCGTGAAATGTGCTTTGTATGCCAGCGTCAAGCTCAGTTTGGTGAATGAAGACATCAACTACGCGACACCACCCAGCTTGGGATTAATTTGCCACGAGCGTGGCCATTTATTCAAGTATCGCGATAATCACTAATCCGTTTATCTCAATGAGGTGTTGAGCAATAAATGTCATTCAACAAGGGTGGGAACAGACTCCAACCGCCACAAGTCACACGCAAAGAACTTGCAAACTCCGAGACTAAAGACATCCGTCCTTCGCTCACCCGCTTGTTGAACCAACAATGTTAGACTGTTTAGCAACCCATGTTCGACCAACAATGTTAGACTGTTTACCACCACATGTTCGACCAACACTGTTAGGCTGTTTAGCACCAGATGCTGAAGAAACAATGTTAGCCTGTTTCGCAACCCATGTTGGACCAACACTGTTAGCCTGTTTCGCAACCCATCCAGACGTTTCGTCGATGCGTGCTACTGCTAGCAATATGTAAACGTTTTAAATGCGTACAGAGTAAATTTAGGTCAGGCCAGTGGCATCCAAACGTTCCGTCAGAGTGTGCTACTGCTAGAGATAAACCGTAGCAATCATGAACAGTAAATAATGGAATAAAACAAAAATATCACATAAATGTTAAAATAAATAAAACACTGTTTTAAAATAATGACTTGATATCATGACGAACTTCATGAGCATCTGAATCCGCAGCACCCTGCCGATGAACTACGATTCATTCGTAGTTCATCAGCAGGGGAGCTGAGGTAGCTCTAACAAGTCGGGCGTCAGTTCTAAAGCTTTAAATTATCACCTTGTGGTTTGTTTATGCGTTAGAGGTGACAAGCCCTTAACGAATCTGTCAAAGAGAAACTGAGAAAAGAAGCAGGAATCAATCAAAAGTGCAATTCCAGACAGAACCGGTTGACAAGACCTTCGTCTGTAATTAAAACTTACACTTCTGTACATTCTCTTTTGTTCGAAAAGAAATCGCGATGTAACCTTCACCGTGTGGGTAAGAAAAACTAATGTGCATGATCTTCAATTCATTCAGTGCAATCAGAGAATAAACTAATAAAGCAACTCTTACTAAGTTATTTCAATAATTCAACGCATTAATCTGATGTTTGTGATCGATGAAAACGTGAAAAAGGAATTACATTTATTGAATACTAATTCTTTGTTCTTTGAAGAATTGAATGAACTGAAAATGCCGACGAGTAAACATAATATCTAACAACTGCAAACACGCCTGTGACCGATAAGCATTGCTCATTGAACTTACTGACGATAATTAAATTAATAATGAACTCTGGGAATAAGCACGAGTGTAGTTCATCAATAAAACGCGAACAGTTCTCTACACAACCCTTCAAAACGCCTATACATTGAAATTATTAATACTGAACTCTACCGGAATAAGCCGATTGAGCAGAGAATCTGAGAATACTCAATTCATTCTGAAGCAATAGTTCACCTAGATATGGACAACTGACTGATATTCGTGTCACTGCCAAACATATTTTTACAATTAATCACAGTAAATTTGTACTTTTTGCATCAAATAAAGAGCGCAAGGGTTAATTCTGTAAGAGTTGTAAGACTCTAAGGTTCGCAGGAAATTCGCGATCTGTCGAATCTACGTGGTAGGGAAGCCATCGAGGCAGCCAAAAGTAAAGCCGGAAAAGGAAGGGCAACAATGAGCTCGGAAGTAAATTTTGGAGCTGGGGAAAGCAGAACAACAAGGAAATGCAAACTAATTTGGTGGCCACTGTAAAACAGCTCCTCGAATGACATTTTAACTTTCCGGAGTTATGTCGGAAAGTCTCATTTTAATAAACTGACTTCTGAATCTTTGTTACAAACTAGACAGATTGATGTACAATTCATCGATTAAAAGCTGTATATTAAGTTATCTATTTACAGTTATCTCGACTATACCTAAGTCTTTCTCGTATGTAGCCTTTCTTTGCCATTATATTACATGATTATACTGTCTAATAAACATTATGATAGCCCTCGTAGATCAAGTCTTATACTTTCCTCAGCCGGCACCTGATTAAGTTTTATCAGGGTCTGGTTGTACAAAACCCCGATTAAAGTGAACTTATAAATTAGGCGGCTTAAATGCGTTAACACTGGTATATAATCACCTAAAAGTCGATTATGGTCGATTTTAGTTCCGGTAATTGTATGTGGGATCCAGAGCCCCATTTAAACCAGCTTGCTGAACCTGGGCTTCGTAAAATCATAGTTTATGAACTATGGTAACAAAATACCACAGGTAGCTAGTAGTGTCACAGCCTTGCAGCCTGGTCAGTTCTCTGCTGTCTCCAGGTTTCCAGTGAACTTGAATGCAATTTTACAACAAAACCCGATACGAAAAAGAATAATAAAAAGGGTAATTATGAAAAAATGTTACTGAATTCCTGAGAAAACATCAAGTAAAATACTATACGTAGAAGTATTTTACACAGAGTCACAGCCTTTCAGCCAAGTTTCTCTGCTGTCTCCAGGTTTCCAGTAAACTTGAATTTAATATTTACAACAAAAACCTGATTAGAAAAAGAATAATAAAAAGTGTAATATTTTTATTGTGAAAAAAAGTTACTGAATTCCTGAGGAAACATCAAGTAAAATACTACAGGTAGAAGTATTTTACACAGAGTCACAGCCTTTCAGCCAAGTTTCTCTGCTGTCTCCAGGTTTCCAGTAAACTTGAATTTAATATTTACAACAAAAACCTGATTAGAAAAAGAATAATAAAAAGTGTAATATTTTTATTGTGAAAAAAAGTTACTGAATTCCTGAGGAAACATCAAGTAAAATACTACAGGTAGAAGTATTTTACACAGAGTCACAGCCTTTCAGCCAAGTTTCTCTGCTGTCTCCAGGTTTCCAGTGAACTTGAATGCAATATTTACAACAAAACCCGATACGAAAAAGAATAATAAAAAGGATAATTATGAAAAAATGTTACTGAATTCCTGAGGAAACATCAAGTAAAATACTACACGTAGAAGTATTTTACACAGAGTCACAGCCTTTCAGCCAAGTTTCTCTGCTGTCTCCAGGTTTCCAGTAAACTTGAATTTAATATTTACAACAAAAACCTGATTAGAAAAAGAATAATAAAAAGTGTAATATTTTTATTGTGAAAAAAAGTTACTGAATTCCTGAGGAAACATCAAGTAAAATACTACAGGTAGAAGTATTTTACACAGAGTCACAGCCTTTCAGCCAAGTTTCTCTGCTGTCTCCAGGTTTCCAGTAAACTTGAATTTAATATTTACAACAAAAACCTGATTAGAAAAAGAATAATAAAAAGTGTAATATTTTTATTGTGAAAACAAGTTACTGAATTCCTGAGGAAACATCAAGTAAAATACTACAGGTAGAAGTATTTTACACAGAGTCACAGCCTTTCAGCCAAGTTTCTCTGCTGTCTCCTGGTTTCCAGTGAACTTGAATGCAATATTTACAACAAAACCCGATACGAAAAAGAATAATAAAAAGGATAATTATGAAAAAATGTTACTGAATTCCTGAGGAAACATCAAGTAAAATACTACACGTAGAAGTATTTTACACAGAGTCACAGCCTTTCAGCCAGGTTTCTCTGCTGTCTCCAGGTTTCCAGTAAACTTGAATTTAATATTTACAACAAAAACCTGATTAGAAAAAGAATAATAAAAAGTGTAATTGTGAAAAAAAGTTACTGAATTCCTGAGGAAACATCAAGTAAAATACGGCTACAAGTAGAAGTATTTTACACAGAGTCACAGCCTTTCAGCCAAGTTTCTCTGCTGTCTCCAGGTTTCCAGTGAACTTGAAAACTTTTAGGAGAAATCCTAACATGGGAAAAGAAAAACTTTTGTAAAACATACGTGGGAGGAAAATCGCTGAAACATCTATCAATGCACTAGCCCTAGTCCTAGTGGGTAGCAGCTCAACCAATAGGAGATATTGTAGTTGAGTCTACGAATAGCAGTTTCAGCGGAATTGACCCAAACGCCTCACTTCAATGTAATGAAGCGCCATTGAAACCATCATTCTTACACGACACCAACACCCTCCTAAACAAGCACGACTAATTTAGATACACAGTTTGAATAGCGCTTCATTACATTGAAGTGAGGCGTTTGGGTCAATACCGCTGAAACTGCTATTCGTAGACTCAACTACAATATCTCCTATTGGTTACTATCCCAACAGACTTGCTCACCTCCTGTAAAACATATATAACATATATATAGTTTAGCTTTCCCTGAACGTTTAAGTGATATTTATAACATTGAGACTGTGTTACATGCTCGGAAAAGCGGTGTAGTTTAAAAGACACATTCTTTAATCTTTATTTTATTTAAACTTTGTACCCCCAAAAATGGGTCGGTCGGGCAATGATAAACGAATACATTTTATTGGGATGGCCTTATTTATATTAAACAAAAATTTAATATAAACTTTAATGACTGGCATACTTTAATTTTAAGAATAATTAGCCTGTACCTATACTACGTTTTTCTTTTCTTATAATAAAATATAATATTGTAATTCATCCAATTAAGTAAACGAGCATTAGATTAACAAATCTATTTTATGGTTAGCTTACCCCAGTTCGGCCAATGTTAAACTTGAAAAGTTCAGGACCGTTTACCATGACCTAAATGGGAACTTCGTGCTGAGCGTGACTAAAAGCTGGACCCAGTCTCAGGCACTCTCATCGAGTTAACATACGAAGCCAGCAGCATAATCGCTTTCTTTATACCGCTGTGACACACGATAATTCCTCGAAGCTGATGGAATCGTCTCTCTTACGAACGCATCGTCCATTTCCCCAAGGAGGAAAGTACTCGAACATGGTTCGGCCTAAATTCCTGTCCATTTGAAGCGACCCGAGTCCCTAGTTCTTACATCAAACGTCTTGAAACAATGCCGGCACGTTTAGCCTTTATGCGTGGACCTATAAATCCCTTGCTTAATTCCTCTAGTATACGTACCTTGAATTTACATGAAAGACTCTTCGTACTCTTAGCCGGCGTATCAACGTGAGAGAAGGGAGTCGACGCAGGCGTTTCAAAAATATGGCGGGAACTTCGCGTTGGTTCTACCCGTGATCTTGATTTCGGAAGCCGTAATAATTTCCTGGAGCGCTTGAAACTCGCTAGAACATAAAAACTTTTCCTTCTCAAGGTTCTTGTGGCGTAATGCTGGGCAAAGAATACTGAACAAAGTCGATACAACAAAGTACGTCTTTCCTCCTCCCTGTACAGAACCGTTCAGCGGCAGCTTTGCCGCCATTGTTGGCCTTCTACTCTGTCGAATGGAACCTCGAAAACTTTCCCTTGAAATGGTTTAAACGCATCGCTAGCGATATACTCCTTCAGTCTTCCTTCTGCCATCTCGCTCGAAAAAGCGTACAACTTTTTTGAAGGCGGATCAAGGCCATATACGAAAACGCGAAAGAGGCACCGCTGCGAACTCGCCTCCTGCCATGATTCCATAGCTGAAGAGAATTGAATATTCGGATTTCGGAACGAAATGTAATCTTATTTACCGTTGTCTCATATTAACTATTAAGACTGTATCTTAAAGCATCTCTGCTTTATGAAACAAACTTTGTACGTGATGACAAGCTGCAAAGTAGACAACACTACGTGTTGATGGAAACTTACATTGGATTATTACGTTACCATAACAACTAATCATTTGGCCCCAGTCGCCTGCTGTGAGATTCAGATGCTCATGAAGTTCGTCATGTGATTTCCTTCCGGCTGAAGTGCCCTAATCTAATGAAAAACAAATTATTTACCCCTTCAACTATTCTAATGCTGTCTATAACACACTCAGTGATATAAAACTAAATTTCAAAATAACAATTGCTTACTTATTGTGTGAGAAATTAAGTGAAATTGCAAACTAGTCGGCCAAGCCGGGTTATCCCGGTGAATATGACTGAATACTGATGAAGAAAGAAACAGCCCAGTGCCGGACCAGTATCTTTCGAAGCCGGGATCCACTGCCGGTTTTCGATCTCAACCGGCTTCCAACTAAATTCATGACTATCTACCGATGTACTCACCATTATTGGTCATTTTGTAGTCAAAATCTAAATCTAAGCATTTGGAAAACCATGAGAAAAAATGTATTCCGGTTTTGTTTATCATCTACCGTCGGTCATGTATTGTTTCAGCAATTTGATCTGGCTCCTTTGACGTAGAAGCGTATAGAATCGTCTAATAGGCTTATTGGGGATTTAGACACCGAACCTTGAAACACAGCGTGGGTCATGGAAAGTATGAATGGAATGCGGGATAACGTTCAAAGGTTTTAGCCGACATACTTACAGTACACACCCACTTACGTCCTCTCATGGTATAGTTAATTTTATATGTTTCGTCTGTATTTTCCTTTAGTTTTCGATTCTTTCGCCGTCCTTCTTGGCCTCTGGCTTCGGTTTGTCATGATTGTAACTGTAATTCAATATGAATCGAAATAAATTGTAAATAAATTGTAAGAAGACGGAAAATATTATCAGAATGTTTCAACTTTTCTCTTCGAAGTATGCTTGGCCGCTCAAGTCGAGGCACACAACCGCCATCATGGCATGTAACCGAGCCTATCATGAACAGCGCCCGCTATGATTGGTCGATAGTCGTCATAGAAATGATACCCAATTCTCTTGTCGGGGAGGGCAGCGAACGCAACACCCAGTTGTATACAACTGTTCATGAAAGGCTCGGTTACATGCCATGATGGCGGTTGTATGCCTCGACATGGTAACTACTTCATGTAGGCAGTCACGTAGTGGTCCGGCAGTCTGTTTTCTATATACTTACATTTAGACCTCCTTATCCCTCCTTTACGCTCCTTAGGCCTCCTTTGCGCTCCTTAGACCTCCTTTACGCTCCGTAGTCCTCCTTTGCGCTCCTTAGTCCTCCTTAGACCTCCTTTACGCTCCTTAGACCTCCTTAGGCCTCCTTTACGCTCCTTAGACCTCCTTAGGCCTCCTTATCCCTCCTTCGACCTCCATATCCCTCCTTTGGCCTCCTTATCCCTCCTTTACGCTCCTTAGGCCTCTTTTGCGCTCCTTAGACCTCCTTACCCCTCCTTATTCCTCCTTATCCCTCCTTTGTCCTCCTTATCCCTCCTTTGACCTCCTTACGCCTCCTTATACCTCCTTTACGCTCCTTAGGCCTCCCACTTTGCGCTCCTTAGACCTCCTTATCCCTCCTTTACGCTCCTTAGACCTCCTTTACGCTCCGGCTTAGTCCTCCTTATCCCACCTTAGACCTCCTTTACGCTCCTCGCCCTCCTTATCCCTCCTTATCCCTCCTTTACGCTCCTTAGTCCTCCTTAGACCTCCTTAGGCCTCCTTTGCGCTCCTTATACCTCCTTTACCCTCCTTATCCCTCCTTTGGGCTCCTTAGACCTCCTTACCCCTCCTTTATGCACCTATCAGCGGCTTCCCCGAGGGGTCGATCCCCGGGCTAACCACGGAGATATGTGGGGGATTACAGGAGGATTGAATGCAAACATTGCCCCTGGGGTCGGGGAAATGCTCGACTTTGTTTTAGAGTTGGAAAACTGGGGTGGGGGATTTGTTCAAATTGTTTTTGTCATGAAACTATGAACCACAGAGATGTTTCTTTTCTTCATTAATACAAGAGTTAAAGCGTGATATGAGATATACCGAGACTTTCTGTCTTGTTCCTTATTAACTACTAACTGAAGTACATTGATGTATGTCTTGTTCCTTAAAGATACTATGAAGTTCATTGAAGTTTATTGAAAAAAATTAAGTTCCATTTTCTGTTGAAAATAGAAAAATAATAACGTTAGTAACGAGATTCAGTAGTCAATTCAGCTCCATCGATCTCATTTCGTGCAAAATGACGGGGGATTGTAGGTCGTGGAAGACCTAACCAGGGAACTTTGAAAGGGTCATTCCCCTACCCCTGGGGGAAATCGTCAAGATTGTTTCTGTATTTTTACAATCCCCCTGGTCAGCCAGGAGGTCGACCCCTCGGGGAAGCCGCTGATAGGTGCATTACGCTCCTTTAACGCCTATAAGATGACTATTAGGTGCGCAAAGACCCATGGGAACATAGGCCAGGTGCCAGTAAATGTCAACGTGAAGATGAGGAAAGTTTTTGTTATTCAGCTGTTCGTTTTTATCTGGATTTGTTCTGCTTTTCACAGTAAGTTTGGCTGACAAAGTCGAGGAATATGTTAAGAAGTTGATACGAGATTTTGAAGAGAATCCGACGGATGCACGGTACGATCATGTTATCAAACCACCACTTTACCCTCGTCGAAAGTGTCAGGGGGTTGCTACCTAAAGTTTGTTTTATGGTGCCCGATGCAGCATTTTGAGGTGGAGATCAGATGTTCCCTTCATGGAAACAGGCTTCAAAAAAGGAATGTGGACAGATTTTACACAAAAGCAAGGTAGCTCCCGTCATCCGCGCCTGGCATATGACCTGTATGGGAATATCGTTTTAGTCCAAAGATTCTATGTTTGCCGTCAAGAGATTTATCATCGTTACTTGTCTGCTAGCGCTGAAATTATGCGAGGTTTACCGTCTTCTGTAGGAGACTGTTTACAGATTTCACTTCATCACCGTTCAGCCTGTACTCAAGAACTTTTGGACTTCGTGATTACTCAAGTCGTCCAAGGTAACAATTTTCTTCAGATATGCGAAGGAATAGCTTCTCTAAATTATCACGAGTACTCAAAACGGTCAAAATTCCTCGTAAACTGTCAAACTTTTTTTGACAACGAACTATTCTCTTTCCCTAGTAATGACAAGATCATGCACTTATTCTTGACGGAATTTCAAACAAAGAAGTCGAAATACGAGATTGAAATGCGCAAGATTTCTGCGACTGCCCTATCATGCGATCGCACTTTTAAAGTTAGCAAATCTATCGGTGCGTCCCGTAGTCAGGATGGCAAATTTGTCAATCAGTTCCAAAATATGTTTGTTATTTTAAATGAGAACAAAGAGGTTTTAGGGTGGAGACTAACGCGGACAACTACATTTGAAGAAATTAAGGTTTGATTGAAGATATTTGTCAGAGGATGCCGAATTCTGTCACGAAAATTTACGTTGATTATTGTTGTCATGTACGTAACAAGTATCAAAGTATTTTCAAGAAGTTTTGGTATTGCTTGATCTATTTCATGCAATCCAAAGAGTAGTTCTCACAATACCAAAAGGATCTGTGATATCAGCTACATTTGGAAAATAATTTGGACTGGTGTTTAGAGATGATGGTGATTTGGGGGAAGTTCGCTCTAAGCCCACTCCCAGTCCAGGAAAACTGGAAAGTAATATCAACCACTTTGTTACTAAATGGCAAAGTGTCATTGATGAGTGTTCACCGGAACTGGTCAAGAGATTGGAAAACTTCTAGTCCATATACGAAAAGGTTGCCTTTCTGGAATTGAGTCAGAGATTTTTTCTCTTTCTCTCGTAGGGCGTGCACACATAGCACTACAGCATACCACTTTACATCATATTCTCTGGAATTGAACCTGGGCAGGGAACTGAAGGAAATGAAATCCTTCACCGGTACATTAATACATGTAGGTGCTTAATGACAAGGCTCAACAACTATTGGTCCAGAACTTGCAATTGCTGTCTTGACAATACTTTTTTATACCTTAAATTGTAAGAAATGTGGGAATAAGCATACCAAGAATTCAAGAATTACTCCTTTTGCCCCAAAAGAACATAAAATTAACAATGAAAAACAAACCAACATCCATTGCTCTACACACATGAAATTAACCACCACTCCAATATGACCTCCACCATGAACCCGTCTACTGCCTGATCGTCTCCTTTTACATATCCTGTGCACCGTAGGGTGGTCATGGGTGTAAACTTTTCGGCCTTCCTAAAGCCAATTTCACCGTCAAATTCGACTAGCTTTTTGGGATCAATGTGGCCTTCCTGGGAGTCATCAATTAGTGACTCGTTTCTCTCATTAATGTCAGTTGCCTCGGCCATGGCAATTAACCCGGCAATGTAGACTGAAGCGGTAAAATCGGAGGCCTGAAGGATCGAAAGGCAGCTGGTATAATCGATTGTTAAGGTTTGTCTGGCAGCCAACGTTCTAAGGAACATATGATATTTTTGGCCAGGTATTGATATTTATAGGGCGTTTTTCAATTAAACAAAGAAATGAATGGTTTACGTTCGAATTTCGGAAGACATCCAGCATATCTGGTTTATCACCTTCATGAACACTGAGCATAGCTAAGGGGGATTGGCACATATCACATTATTGATATGCGTTGCTCTTTATTAAATGCTGATTCACAAACAAAAGCATGAATAAGGTCACTGTTTAAATTACGGAACTACATAACAAAAGACATCCAGCCTGGTTTATTACCTTCATGCCCATGAACACAGCATAGCTAAGGGTTGGCACGTCTACTGGCGCAAAGGTGCATGAGTGAAGAGAGGACGGGGAAATTTACTAATCAGGAGCGATTTAGATCAGTGAAAATTGCTATACCCTAAAGCATTCTGTGGGCCGGATGGAAGTGCGGTTCATGCTTGTATTGAGCTGGAGGAGTCTTCCTTTTTGTTGAGGGTCGAGTGTAGTATATCGAGGGTTCCATGTCGAGGGTACATTTTCCCCTCATTTTCCCCCCTAATATTACGAGGGCAATAAAAATTACTAGAAATGTATTTTCACATTAATACGGTCATGTGAACTTTGGAGTCTGTAGTTTATCAAACACGGCTTTGATAGCTTAAATGTTCAAGCTGCGGTATGAAGCTTTTCTTTTACAGTGGTGAGCACTATAAAGAAGGGGTTGGTCATTTTTTTCTGGACCGAATTGTTTTTATGACTGAAAGTTCTGCACGAATATATTTTTCACACCGTTTGCTTGCACGAATTTTCTTTCATGAATACGTTTTTACATTTGCACAGATTGCACAACTGTATAATTATGCTCAGTTATGATCTATGCTACACGGGATTGCTACCCGGTACAATGTTTAGTTGTTCTTCGATATTATTTCTACCACCACGTATGAAAGACATTACAAGTTATAAGGAGAAAGTGGAGAAGTCGTAGCAACTAACTTTCTTTTTGAATGCCAAAAGAGATTTCTCGTTTTGTACGTCGTAAGGAAGGCTGTTCCATAAAACCGCTCCGCGGTAGCTAAAGCCGCTTCGTTTGCAGTAATTTGTACAATGATGCGGAAGAGCAAGCTTGTTGGAAGAATCTCTGATATTATAGTTTGTCAGTTCATTGCGAGGTATGAATTTGGACGAGAGGAATTCTGGAGTTAAACCATTCAGGGACTTAAAATCCATCATTACCAAATGAGCTAGACGCTGGGTTTTGAGATTCTTCCATCCCAGCTTTTTGAATAATAATTGCTCGGCATTGGAGTAGTACGTCATATGTAGCGCTCAATAGAACTCGTGCGGCGCAATTCTGGAGTTTCTGTAATTTATCATTAAGTCCTTTGTTAAAATTGTCCCAAACTTGACAACAATAATCAAAGTGTGGCTGTATTAAAGCATTATACCGTTATAAACTCGAATGAACCGTAACCACCAGTGAATATCTTTGCGTAATTCGGCGGACAGCCTGACACGATGATTATTACGTTGCAGTTTTCGGAGGACGGCGATAATTCGTGTCAAAAATAGGCGGCTTTGCCGGACGCACTTGCAAACAAACGACAATTTACCGATTAATGATTGAAGTTCCCATTTTGTAGCTGATTTCTTATTAATCCAGCGTGGCAACAGTCGTCCTGTAGCTCCCTTAGTCTGTCAGGAGTAACGGACATAGTCATGTCAACTGTATTCAAAACAACACTGAGACACGTAACAGTGGTAGATGGAGGACATGCCGTTTGTTTAGATTCCTATAAACCTAGCTCACCTAAGAGAGAACCGCTAAGGGCATAATGATCCGAAGCTAAGTGTGGCGTCGACACTCCGATAAAATCGTCCAAATAACTATAATAACATCACAACCGGCGTTGGAAAGTATGAAACACACTGCACTAGCTTCACTAGTAACACGTTGGCATAACATAGCTGCTGATATTAAGCCCATTGGGAGAACCACATCGAAGTATAACGAATCTCGCCACGAATAACCTAGCAGTGGGTAGTCATACGGGTCAACTGGCAGTTGAAGATAGGCGCGTTTCAAATCCCGTTTAAACAAAAGACAACCGGGACCATATGCAACTCATTACGCGAGAAGCAATGTCATCTACTGAAGGATAAGTAAGCGAAATAGATTGACCTAAATAGAAATCCGTCGAGATACCATCGTTAACTGACGAGCCGGCAGGCCAACTCAAATCTAAGATAAAGCGCCGTTCTTATGAAGCGTGTTTTGGAACTGAGTGTAAAGGGCCAATAACGGCTCGACAAGAAAGCTCAGCCGACAAGTAGCTGTCAACGGCAACCGGAAAATCTGTGGGGCATTTGTGATTGCGTGAGTCGCTATGTGGAAATAAACTGCTGTAATCGTAACCTACTGGCCAGCCGAATTCTAGGCAATCGCAAACCGCCGAGTCGGCGCATAAAACCGATCATTCGTTTGCCATTAAGACAAAAATAAAGATTTTACAACACTTTTCAGTCCAATTTTAAGCTTTTTTGGCGAATGAAAAGCCATAACTTTGGCATTTATTGTCGGTTTCAAAATCCATGCTCGATTTTGTGGAGAACGTGGTTGACAACATTTTAACGGGAAAACGTTTAGTGAAAGCGCGCTAAATATTTAGGATTTTTAGAAACCGGAAGTGAAGAAATTAACGCATGCGTAAAAATGCCTGTTCTATGGTCGCGAAATAGTCGCAGAACTGTTGTTGCAGTAAAGTCTACAATATTTGGTCGAACAGGATGTGCATTTTCTCCTATTTCCTCCGACAATGGCCAGTTTTGGGACTTGGCTAAATACTCCAGTCAGCAATGAGCCAGCTTGATTGTCTGCAATGAGCCGGCTTCGGACTGTGTGGCCATGGAGCACATCATAGAACCCATTTCGCGGCAAACCGAAGAGCCAGCCAATAGAAATCAAGCTAAAATTAGACCGAGATTCGACAACTTTCACTTGAAGTTGAAACTCGTGGCATTCACAACAGTTTGTTTTCCGACATCAAAAATACATATTTTAAGGATGAAAACTGACCTGTATTTTAATTAGTTGCACTGAGATTCAATCATAACTTTACCAGGAACCCGAAGTCGGAAGTTTTCCTGAAAAAGTTCCTTCAAAGAAGCCAGGAATATAGGCCTTTAAGACTTATTGTCATTGGAACTGCTGTCTTCTCGACAAATGTATGCAACATTTGATACTACAAATCTTCAAGAAAAACGAAGTAATCCAGGTTGTTACACCGTCTGGAAATTTAGCATTTATCGACCAGGACACTACAGCACACCGTTATTTCAAATTACCGACAGGAGCCAAATCATGCAAGGACCTCTGTAGGCCATCTGGTCCCGTACTTAGACAGCTTCAACGTAATTGTCAAGACCTGAATGCCCTAGTTGGGGTTTGGTAGGACAACACTAGGATGGATGGAACAGCAGGTAAGATATGGCGCTAATCAAGGATTATGTTCAAGTAAGCCATTGGGTGGAGTTCCGACTGTAGTACTGATGGGTGACGACTTAATTGCAGCTGCCACTTGTGTGCAGCGTATATTGCTGATTCGTGGAATAATGCCTCAAACCATGGACGTCTTGTATGGACGGTACAGATACAGCTGTCGAGCTAACGCAGATTGTCAGACAAGCTGACGACGACCTTCAACCGAGGAGTGTGCTGTACTCTATCCGCAGCTATACAACAACACCCCAGCAAGTCCATTGGCTGCAGAAGTTTCAATGGCATAACCTACGTACAAGCCACGGGTAAGAATTGCTTAGACGCACGGATAGCGAGAGTCTATTTGTATTCCCAACTCACAAGCTAGAGTATGAAAGAAAGAAGCAGAAAATAAGGGAAATAATGAAGAATATGACACAACAATCGCAAAGATCAAAGCAATCAACAGTGGACGTACAACAACCGTTTCTCTACCTTTGCACGAAGTCAAAAGTCATGATTGTGCTAAACATCAAGGCTGAGTGGGGGTTATTCAATGGAACAGTTGGTGATGACGTTGACGTTTTGTATCTAAATGGACACAGCCATACATGTTACCATCCCTTCCCAATGTGGTAATGGTGCGCTTTTCAGGATACATGCATTGGTGGTACCTTTTGTGCTGACTGACCGATCTATTGAATGCAACTGTAGATGTCGGAGGACACATATACCACTCTGAAAAGCCTGGGGAACCACAATCTACAACTGCCAAAGCACGACGGTTGGCGAAGGAGAACGATATCGTTACATTGTGATTTATCCAGGTAAACAGTCTTTTTAAGGAAACAATCCAGGAGCTACATTCATCGCCTTGTCAAGGGCAAAGTCATCTGGAGGACCTATGACAGATCCTGACTTCGCTTGGCATCAAGACGTTCTAATTAATGAAGACCGATTCAAGCCTGTAAACACAGCGATGATGCGTGTAAGAACCCTTGAGATTGATAGGTTGCGTCAACGATCACAACACACAGAGGAACAAGTGGTACCAACGCATAGCTCAGATGAGGTCACGGACGCTGTGGAATGGGCTCAGTCTTTTTCTGATCTTGAGTAGTTTTTTTTACTACACATTTTGATATTCTACAGCATCATGTAAGCAAAAAGTCGAATAAATTGTATTTTGTAAAAGTGATTACAATTAAATGCGATTGTAAATTGTCATTTTTGAAAAGGCAAAGCCAAGGACAAATAAAAACCTAAAAACCTCTTAATGACAAAATGAAACAAAAATATGTTTATCATTCCATTCAGTCTCTTATGAATGCAAACATATATGTATTGCCTCTTTATAAATTTCCCCTTTTTCTCTAATTTTAACCTCTATTTATTATTTCCCTTTTTACAATTGCAAGCCGTCATTTGAAATAATTGGAGCTCCGCCTATAGGTTTGCCTATATATGTATTAACATTACAATAAAAGCTTACATACGGGTAGGATTTCTAACGGAACAGGTGTCCTGTTATCAGACTGATGCGACCAAAGATCTTTGTTCTGGATTTTATTTTCTAAGAATTTCTCTAAGCATCTGACAAGTTATATTCTCTCAGATTCAGTCTAGAGTTAGATAGCTGTCTGGGGTATTTTTTTGTTTTGTTTTCAAAGGCCTGTGTAGGACATGTTACAAAATATGCTCAGCCTTTTCAAGACATGTCTAATCTGTGTCATTTTAACAGCTGACTGGAAACGTTTCAAGGCAGTTTGGAAACTGGCTGAAGTTTTCTCTATCATTATTTTTGTCACGCAACAATTTGCAACATGCCAAAATTTGGTAAATTGAAGATGAAATATCTCCAATGAGACTATTAGCTATGGACAACGAATACTATCCTAATTCAGGTTCATATTAGTATTTACCATTTGTAACATAACATGTTTGCATGTCTTTTAAACATGACACATCATTCAATTTAACTTGACCCCTAACCTCAAATTTAAAGAAACCTCGAATTATCCTGAAAAATAGTAGGTGGAAATTGTATTAAGCAATAACTACCAAATTACATAAAATGTGATTCTACAGGCTGTAGTATCTGTAGATAGCTTTCGATGCCTAAAATGTACCAGAACTGACATTCTGTTACATTATGAACAGTCACGGAAGAGCACAGTGTTATCGTGTTCAGACGTAGCAGCGATTTTACTAATAAAAAGAACGAAATCATCCATCCTTAAACAGGAAATACTCACATTTCCTCAAAGTGTTCCTTCCTAAACTGATACCAGAGTTGGAGGTTAGCAAATAATGTCTGGATAAATGCCACAAGCAAGATGCAAGTCCAATACGATCTTGGATCAAAAGTTCAAAACTCGAGAACATCGCCATTTAATGCTGCATGCTCGTACGTCATACATTAAAATCTTGTGGATTGTTCATTTAATACCTTTTAGGTATGTTTGACGTGTTGTTACTTTGTATGTGAAATTATATTTCCCTTCTATGACATATTGTGCTGCATAATATCACCCTTGAATAGTCCTATTTCTTGTAAAAATGGGGTTGACCTACAACGTACCACTTCTGTTTCCAAGAATTTCATGGTTGGTTACAGCATCGAGCCTAATTTCTAGCTTTTGGGTACTTAGTATATTAGCTGAAGAGAAAAGCTGTTAAAATCAAGTTTCTGCTTTCAGCATTTAATTCTGCTTTTCATTAAAGTGACACAATAAGACAGTATGATTTCTTCCTTTGAAACATTTGGATGATTTGCATCTGAAATTATGTTGCCGATCTATGATATCATCACACTTGAATAGTCCTATTTCTTGGAAAAATGGGGTTGACCTACAACCGCTTCTGTTTCCAAGAATTGCATGGTTGGTTACAGCATCGAGCCTAATTTCTAGCTTTTGGGTACTTAGTATATTAGCTGAAGAGAAAAGCTGTTAAAATCAAGTTTCTACCTTAACCATATCATTCTGCTCTTAATTAAGTAAGACAATAAAACACTTTGTCCCCGATCCTTCTTGTGAAACATTTCCAGTTCTGTTCGACATTCGGGTACTTTGTATGTGAAATGACACTGGTCTGTCACATTATGACTTTTGTATTGTTTATATTTCTAGTTTAAAAAAAAACTCTAAGAATAGAACAAGCTAATTGATTCATACCTGGGATACAAATAACGTTAAAAATGATTTCTGGGCACTTGTATAGTCAACATACCATTATACGGGCGGTAGCATTAAAAGATGGCAACAAAATCGTCCAACTATCTTTTAAATAACATAAGAGAGAACATACGGGCGGACTAAACAGGCATAACAGAGCAAAATTAAACGTTTGGAGAGTAATCGTTTAGTATTACGTTACTAACAGGGGACACGACCCCGGCGTCAGAACCATGGTTTGTCCATGGTCCACCATGTTTATAACATGGTCAACCATGGTTCTTGACCATGGTTGACCATGGTTTGTCCATGATATGACCATGGTTTGACCATGGTAAACCATGAACGTTAAATTGCCCAAATGTTGACCATGGTCAACCATGGTCACAATGTCAAATTTCACACTTCTGTGAACATGGTCAACCATGGTCAGACCATGTCCTTAAATCATGTTTAGACATGGTAATCCATGGTCAAATAATGTGCTGCAGTTGATAAATACAGGTGTTGACCATGGAGAAACATGGTCTTCCATGTCTCAAACATGGAATAACATGGTCAACCATGTTTACAGGTTGGGGGTTCAACATGGTATAACATGGTCAACCATGGTCCAACAGTGAAAGATTGAACATGGAGAAACATGGTCAACTATGTCCCATGCTTCACATCAGTCAACCATGGAATACCATGGTCAACTATGTCCCATGCTTCACATCAGTCAACCATGGAATACCATAGTCAACCATGTCCCATGCTTCACATCAGTCAACCATAGAATACCATGGTCAACCATGTGCCATACTTCACATCAGTCAACCATGGTCAACCATGTGCCATACTTTAGATCAGCCAACCATGGAATACCATGGTCAACCATGTGCCATACTTCAGATCAGTCAATCATAGAATACCATGATCAACCATGTCCCATACTTCAGTCAGTCAATTATGGAATACCATAGTCAGCTGTGTTTCACCATTACTGCTCCCTGTACATATAAAAGTGATCATGTGTAATTAAGTTACAGCTTCCCATTCTGTTATCCCAAAGAAAAAGGTAATGTCCATTGATGAAAATTAGAGATTATCTGAGAATAAAAATTAACCCTTTCACTACATATAGATGTAAAGACCACATTTATGAAACTACTATAGTCACTCACAACAACAACTTTATTAATGATTGCAAACAGAACAGTGCCTACATGTACATGTAAAAGACAGTGTCGGATAATTTTATAAGTCTCATTAGAAAAACTGCACTTATATATTAGGGAGTGAAATATACATGTATTGTGTATTAGTCTTAGCACTAAAAACTGTGGCCAAAAAAGCCTTTCCTATTACACAGAGCAGCTCAGCTGTGTAAACAGCCCAGTTCCTGTACATGCACACCACATCTTTACAGGGTATTCTGTTTTGAAATTTCCTGTTTCTACATAAATTCTACAGGTAGCTTTATAGTAAACTCCCTTACAAAGTCAGCTAAAGTCAGATGAAAAGGTGAGACAAAAATACTACAAGCCAAAGTTATTGGAGTGCTGCTCGCTAGTCTACAATGTAGTTAAAAAAAAACAGTTTTACATAAGTGTTTACTTTTTCGATAATTATAATAATATGGGGTTATTATTTAAACTAAAAGTTAATACCATTTTATGTTCTGACTATGTAACAATTAAGTCCACCATTATTTTGAGAACAGCTATAGACACCTTTTCCCTTGAAGTACTGAGGTCCTCCAGGGATTCATGCACTTGTTCTCTTGTTCAGTACTTAAGCGTTGTTTACTGCCTAGAAAAAGAAACACACGTGATTAGTTGTCTTGAGCTTGTCTAGAATTGTTTATATACTTAATTTATAGGGACAAAAATAATGGTCACTTAGTCTAACTGACTTGCATGTGTAATAGACTATTTGAAGGTTGCCATTAAACACTACGATATCTACTTCAATTAGCGATAGCACCGGTACCACTACAAAGAGCACCTCAAAATTAGTCAAAATCCCAAATTTGATAGTTACTGTATATCCCACAAAGTAAGACAATTTTACAGACATTTGTATGCGGGGGTGCAAATTGTTGCACAGTCAACCCTAAAAAGTATTCTGTTTTAAAGAATATAAGAATTTGTCGAGCAAATTCACTTTGATTTGATTTAGACATTTGGATCAGAGCCTGATCACAGGAGTACAAACAATAGGAGTCAAGGTCCCTTCCAGGCCTGCCTCCGTCAGTGGACCTACGATTTTACTTCCTTATCCGAGAAGACGTGAAGGTCTAGCCATTTGCAGCTGTTTCACAAAGGCAGCACCTTCTACTCAGTTATTTTAAGACCCTGAGTGTTGGTCCGGCCGGGGTTTGAACCCGCGACCTATCACTCGCCAGACTGGAGCTCAACCACTGAGCTAACCGTCGATTTACAAGTCGATTTACAAATAATTTCCTGGTGAGGTCTTTATATTCTGTACTAAGAATCAATGGATACGAGGAAGTGTCTTACGTGAGCTAGATGTACCAAGAACAACACCAAAGGGATTTCATATACATGCACTCATAGTAGAGCATTTTCAAGTCAGGGTATTTTGTATTTCTTTTCAAAGACTACACAACAGTACATACCAGTTGGAACAACAACTGCAAGAAGGAAAAACAAGACAGGAACTGTAGCGAACTTCATCTCGAAATATCTTTGATACATGTAGTGATCCCTCACAAGAGTGACACCTTAACTTGATCAAGAACCCAGTGACTGGCTGGTTGTTTCCATGCATGCACGCTATATATTTATACGTCAATGAACTGTTTTGAATAATGAATATTTGATCAATTATAGACCTGATGAGAAATTGCAAAATCACTCGCTTTAAAAAGCAAACGGGAATAATGAAATTTATTTTAGTGACGTTCTACTATATTTCAGTACACTCTGCGTTGCCACAGTTTATTTGAAGGCATATATTCCAAAGAGTATTACAAAGAAGCCAGCCCAATTAAATATATTACATATATTTGACAATGATCGAGACCTTAATTGTCAAACTATCCTAAACAACCTTTTGTATTCCTAAAACCATTGTGATCTTCTCTCATCCCAACATAACAACACCAACATTAGATTTCATAAGAACGATCAGAAGTCTTTGAAAAGACGAGATAAAGGCAAACGTTAGAAAAAAGGAAATTACAACTGGGACTTAGAGAGTATGAACGTTTAGTTTCGTAGCAACACAACATGATTTCAAGACAACCATGGCTGCATGATGGTTATACCGCTTGAGCCTAATGTCTCGCTGTTGGATACTACAGTGCAGCTCGAAAGTAAGTGTGCAGACGCCCGCGGGCAGTCCGCGGGCAGTCCGCGGGCAGTCCGCGGGCAGTCCGCGGGCAGTCCGCGGGCAGTCCGCGGGCAGTCCGCGGGCAGTCCGCGGGCAGTCCGCGGGCAGTCCGCGGGCAGTCCGCGGGCAGACTTCAGGCAGTCCGCGGGCAAGATTCAGGCAGACTGCCCATATTCAAGTTTCTTCCAGCTTCTATCGCACATCTACGATGTTCGAACGCAAACAAAACCTTACGCGTGTAAAATTTGTACCTGTGTATCAGGGTTAAGAATACTGGCTCAATAATATTTTCAACCAAAATACGCTTAATAGCTTCCAAAGTTTCCAACGTTGTGACAACGATAAACCCCTTCGATACAGTGCGATCTCACGGCAAATTAACAGATAACTACAGTATTATGCTAAAGTCATGCAAACATATTACGACGAATTTCGCTCTTAATGTTCCTACGAATGCCAACGCGAATTCGAATTCATGACAAACAGTTTTACAAACGTACAGTAAGATGGTTTTGGTAAATACCCTGCGTGCCAGAGGCGTCAAAAAGTCAGGATTCTAAAATAATAGATTTGCCGTAGTTTGACGCAGTTTGACGCAGTTTGACGCAGTTAAAGAACACGTGATATCACGTGGGAATCCAAGAGTTGTCCCGGTGAGTATTTACATTTATTAAAAGTGCTTGTCTTACTCAGTTTTAATACGGATCCCAGTTTACAAACACGAAAGCCAGTGTTCTAAAATAGAACACACTCTTGAAGTGAGAGAATGTTTTGCCGCGTATGAGCGAGTCTATAGTCGTGAGTACTTTCATTTAAAGTGGCCTCAGTCAGTTTACAAACACGAACGCCAGTGTTCAAAAATAGAACAGAACTCTTGAAGTGAGAAGAATGTTTTGCCGCGTATGAGCGGGTCTATAGTCGTGAGTCTTTTCATTTAAAGCGGCCTTAGTTTACAAACACGAACGGAGGTGTTCGAAAATAGAACACAACTCTTGAAGTGAGACAAGAATAAACTTTTGCCGCGTATGAGCGAGTCTTAATAGTCGTGAGTATTTTCATTTAAAGCGGCGCTTGCCTTACTCAGTTTACAAACACGAACGGCGGTGTTCAAAAATAGAACACAACTCTCGAAAGAGACACAAGAATAAACTTGTGTCAGCAGTCTAGTCGCGAGTATTTTTATTTTCAATAGTCAGTTTACAAACACGAACGCCAATGTCTGGCTTCTTCGCTTTAAAATAAAAATGCTTTCGCAAAGAAACAACGTACGTATTAATTCAAAACTCGGTAACTTTTATACGGGTAATCGAACACGAAACTTGTTACAAATGTAGGTGTATTGCCCGAAGTCTGCCCGCGGACTGCCCGAAGGCTGCCCGCGGTCTGCCCGCGGTCTGCCCGCGGTCTGCACGCGGACTGCCCGCGGACTGCCCGCGGACTGCCCGCGGACTGCCCGCGGACTGCCCGCGGACTGCCCGCGGACTGCCCGCGGACTGCCCGCGGACTGCCCGCGGACTGCCCGCGGACTGCCCGCGGACTGCCCGCGGACTGCCCGCGGACTGCCCGCGGACTGCCCGCGGACTGCCCGCGGACTGCCCGCGGACTGCCCGCGGACTGCCCGCGGACTGCCCGCGGACTGCCCGCGGACTGCCCGCGGATTTGCCCGCATGTCTGCACACTTACTTTCGAGCAGCACTGTATATAACTAAGGTGAATAGAAACGCTATAATACAACAATCAAAATGGTTTCTTCCTTCACCATTGAATTCTGAATGTTTAAAAGTTACTAAAGTTACACAATAAAGTTTTCTGGCTCCTTCTTTTGATACCATATTAAGTTAAATGTTTGGACAATTTGCATGTGAAATGATATCGGCGTTCTCAGTGCGACATTATCACGCTTGAATAGTTATATTTCTTGGAGGAAAAGGTCCGTGTCTGTTTCCAAGAACTGCATGGTTGGTAACATTCTTGAACACTATGAACTGAAAAGAAAGGATATATACTTCATGGTAGTATTCCGTTCCATATGGTCTCCCTGCATAATACTGTAAAACAGTAGAGAAAATGATTGTGCAGGGAGACTATATGGAACGGAATACTACCATGAAGTATATACCAGAGAAAGGCTGTAAAAATCAAAATACTGTTTTCGTCATTTAATGTTGCTCGCGTGGATTGTTCATTTAATACATTTTAGGTATGTTTGACGTGTCGGTACTTTGTATGTGAAATGATGTTGCCGTTCTATGACATATTGTGCTGCATAATATTACTGACCCTGGAATAGTCCTATTTCTTGTAAAAATTGGGGTTGACCTACAACGGCTTCTGTTTCCAAGAATTGCATGGATACTATATTAACTGAAGAGAAAAGCTGTTAAAATCTAGTTTCTGCATTCAGCATTTAATTCTGCTCTCTATTAAAGTAACACAATAAAACATTATGACTCCTTCCTTTGGAACATTTTCAGTTATGTTCGGCGATGTGTGGGTGATTTGCATGTGAAATTATGGTGCCGTTCTATGATATTATCATACTTGAATTGTCCTATTTCTTGGAAAAATGGGGTTGACTTTTAAAACCGCATCGGTTTCCAAGAATTGAATGGTTAATTGGTTCACAGCATCGACCCTAATTTCTAGCTTTTGGATACAATATTTTCGCCTCCTGGTGAGCCATAATAAATGATAATGATTTATAAGCCACGTAATATGGCTGTTGTTGAATTAATTACAAAGCTGGCGATGGGTCTGAGCGACATTTAAGAAGTAATTTCGTTGTGAAAGTACTGAAACTTGGTGCTGTATAATAGGGATTTGCATCCAGTACTCGTTTGTAGTAGTTGAGCTAGTCGTTTAATCTGGCTTTAGGTTGTTGCTGTACCGACTTCAAACTTCATGAGTGTTCTTAGAACTGTAGCATGTTAGCCCTCTAAACCTCGTTCTCGGGTTAATTATTATTTAAGAACAGTAAACTTCCGCGGGCAACTATCAGACGTTATAGTTCACCACAAAATTTTGGCGCGCGCTCATTAGCCAAAAGCGATCACGTGACGTGATAGTTGTCGTCCGCGGATGCAAACTATCAGGCGATAGTGCCCGCTGAGAGCGGAAGACAATTTTGTGATGAAGAATAACGACAAATAGACTGTGCCAGTTTGTCTCGGAACTATCGGCTTATAGTTTCCCTTGGAAATTTGATGTTCTTAATTAACTAGCATATAAGCCCTAGAACAAAAATGTGACATTTTTTCGCGGGCAACTATCAGCCGATAGTTCCTCGACGGACACAGTCTATTTGTATAATAATCTGGCCTGGACAAAACTATTATATACTGTCCATATATTGATCAACACTAACTTTTTTTCCGCTCTCTGTATGGATGTCTGTCTATCTGTCTCTCTCTACAGGAATTGTCGCTTGGTATCGATGAACTTTTAACGTTGTGGTTTTGCGGAGAACTGTCAAAATGTAGCCTGTATGTTCACGTGCAGTTAGTGTTTTTGTAATCAAGGCTGTTATTTTATGTCTGCGTTGGCCTATACTTTGTTGTCGTAGTGTCTTTAGGGGTGGACCATTAGAAATCATGGGAGGGGTGGCAATTCCCCAAAATAAATTCAAGGAAGTGTGCAGGAAATTTGTTGTGCCCAATTTCCCACTTGTTTACCACAAACAAATTATATATTTTGGCGGCACAATATTCGGTCGATCCTCTTCAAACAAAAGTCAGGGAAGCACTATGTCCTGCATGGTGATCGTATACCTAACTCTATTCACGTTCTGATTTGCGAAATGGAGGCGGTGTCGCTATCATTTGCAGAAATGACTGGAAGATTAAACTGATTAACCTAGTAAACGACTATGAATGTATATGGTGTGAAGTTACAACGCCAAACTCAAAGTATCAAGTTGCCGCAGTTTATCACCCTCCCGATCCCGTATACTCACCAGCTGACTTGTTAGACCATTTGTCTGACAGTTGTGAACTCATCCTATCCTCCGACCCTAATGCTAAGATTATTATTGCTGGTGACATCAACCAACTTAATATAAGAGATCTTATTAGTCAACAAGCTCTGCAACAAATGGTTAAAGCCCCTACTAGAGGTCAGCGAATTTTGGATGTATTTTTAACTAACTGTCCGTATCTTTGGAAATCACCAACTGTATTGAGAGGTCTTGTGCGATCTGACCACTCGGCAGTTCTGGTTTTGCCTCGTGTTGTTACCAAACCTAGTAGGAAAATTGTATACTTCAGGGATGTGAGAGAACATCGTATGATCAACATGGAAAAGAAGCTTGAGGCTTGTGACTGGGGCAGCTTAGATGCTTGTAGAGACCCCTGCGAAAGTGTTCGTCTGCTGAATGATACTCTTTGGGCAATGTTTAATGAATGTTTTCCCTTAAAAAAAGTCAAAATGTCTTCGCGTGATCCTCCATACATGTCCCCCCTGGTTAAGCACCTGTGCAAGATTAGAAATAAGAACACGCGCAACCACAATCAAGCCGGCAACGTTATCCTTCAAGAACGAATTAATGAACTTATTTGCGTAAATCAAGTCAATGCTGTCAACAATGAGAATAGAAAACATAACAAAGGATCTAAAGGCTGATGGGACACTGCAAACAAGATAACTGGTAGGAAAAGCCAAAGCATTCCTGTTAGTTCTGTTATCAGTCCAGATGTGATTAATTCATATTTCCAGTCCATCAATACGGATGCGCAGTACTCGGCCCCAGACCCTTTACCTATCATGGATAGTACCCGAATTCCTACCATTGATGAGCATACTGTGAGAAGATTTTTGGTTCGCCTAAAGCGCACTGCCCCTGGTCCAGATGAGTTGCCATATTGGTTATGGAAGAACTTCGCTCACTATCTTGCACCTGTTGTCACAAAGGTGTTTAATTGTTCTCTTAGAGACCAGTCAGTCCCACTCCTCTGGAAGCTTGCCAATGTGTTGCCTATTCCCAAAGAATCCCCTCTCACTACGTGTAACCAGCTGAGGCCAATATCTCTTACGAACATCATCATGAGGCTTTTTGAAAGGCTTGTATACAAGCAGGAACTATCCACTGCATTGAAATCCGTAATTGGCTCTGATCAGTTCGCGTACAAAGAAAATCATAACTCCACTATGGCTCTCATTAAATGTTATCATAATTGGTTAAATTGGTTAGATAAGGATATAGACTTTGTTCGAGTCTTTTCTTTTGATTTCAGTAAGGCTTTTGACACGGTGTCCCATAATATAGTATGCAATAAGCTTAAGTCACTCAATATTAACCCATATGTTACCAACTGGATCATCAGTTTCCTTAGTAATAGAAAACAAAGGGTTGTTGTAGATGGTGTGTCTACAGAGTTTGTCCGTATTAACAGAGGTGTTCCACAGGGGACTGTTCTTGGCCCTGTATTGTTTTCCATCATGGTAAATGATATTGTGGCTGTGAACCCATGTAGGAATATATTAATTAAGTATGCAGATGACATGACCCTAAGTGTGCCTGTCAAGACGAATGTTCCAGATCCCTCTTTAAGAGAAGTTCAAAATATTGAGAGTTGGTCTCAAAATAATCTCATGACATTAAACATCAGTAAAACATGGGAGATGGTAGTTAGGGGCAAGAAATGTAAGCCTCTACCGGATCCAGTACCTACAATAGAGAGAAAAACCTATATACCAGAGCATATATAAGAATGTGCGACATCTGTGAATAAATCCCATCTGCATGCTTTTAACGCCGACCACTAAGAGGTATTTTGTTAATATTCGTACGTTTTTAAACTATCAAACACGAATAAGTCAAAGTCGTCAAATTGCTTCGCATTGATCCAGATCGTCAAGCTAAAAATGAGTCCAAGTAGAAGTAATAAAACATACTGTAGATATATCAAGTTTCTCATTGTAATTTTAATATAACTGGACTTTTCACGAATTATTGGGTTGCAACAAATTTCTAGCGACTGAAATGTTATTTGGACTTTCAATATAAGTTCGAGGCATATATACTGTATACTCTGTGACGTTTATTCGTTCTTTACCTTTATGTTGGCATTCATGGACATATCATAACAATTTCAGATAGCCTAAAACCTCATTGCTTCATACTTGGGATAAAAATTACGTCAATAATGATGTATGAACATTTGTAAAAACCAAGTCGTATCATGATATATGAGTAAAATAATATTTAACGATTACTCTCTATTTAAAGATTTTAGTTTTGCTCTGATATGTCTGCTTGGTCCATCCGTATCTTCTCCTTTATTATTCAAAAAGTAGTTGCGCGATTTTGCTATTATCTTATAATTCAAACCGCATTTCAAATCATATCAATAACATTTGAAGCTCATGCTAACAGGAGACATGAACCTTAAAAGGTATTATGTTATTGAACGATTTCATAATTTGTCAAACATAGTCAGGAGCCCTAACCAGGAGCGTCCATATGTCCTATATAGTTGTCACAGCGTTTTTACAAGTTGGGCTATTTTTAGATTATTTCCCCCGGGTTGCACCGTGGCGGAACAAAAGATGCCTCATTAGCTTCTTTTGTTATACCAAACAACATGGCTGCTACGCTTTTGTGATTTGATTCCCTTAGGAACATAATTGCAACTCAACAATAGCGGGAAGCCGTTCTAAAAATAACCTCACTTGTGAAAACGCTGTGACATAGGCCTAGTATGCGGGATGGACTCTCCTTGTTATGGGATCCTGACATGGCATTTTGAAGCCATGGTTTTTAGTAATTGTATAATAGTATATATAGCAGTTGGAACAGCAACTGCAAGAAGAACGGACGAGACAGCAACTGCATGAGTGAACTTCATCTCGAATCTCTTCATTCTTTTCGTCTTTTCTTTTCTTCTTCTTTTCATCATTCTCTTCTCTCGATCTTCCTGTATCTGTTTATTTTATCGGTAAAGCTTGTTGCATAGAACCGACATTAAAAACAATAACACACAAAATTAACAAGAAACATCGCCCAGAATGCCGCGACACATCCGGGACATTTCTAAGAACAACAGCGCTAAATTCAAAAGCTACGCAATGATACGTGAAGCAAATAACAGAGAAAATGGGCCAAAACGATTCAGTGAGGTTACGATTTCACTCATTTACGCAGAAAATAACCTTCATAAGAGTTAGGTACCCATGGGCTTTTGTAGAAGAGATATTAATTAAGTATTTTCACCCAAGATTAAAGTATTTGCGTGAATATAAGCATTATCGGTTTTGCCTTCAAATTTGGGATTTTTCGAAGCTGCTAGACTGGAATGGTTGAATTTGTGGTCGATTTTCTCTTCGAATAATTACTTAATTTCTTAGGTACCCACGGCAAAAGTTAGTTCGATATCGACTCGTTGCCGCTTTTTCGTCTTATTCTGACGGATATTAGTATAGCGATGTTTCGTGTGTCGTCATCTATTGTCATTAATGTGCCAACCAGAGATCCATTGTTTTCCTAACACAAAGCGGGCTTTACAAATCATGGTTGGTACATTAGCATAATAATTGCAATGTTTATCAACACGAAACATCGCTATTATCGAAATCAAACTTTCTATAACACAAATTGGAAACTCAAATTCGCATGCCAAATTTTGATTTTCATAATTCCCGCGAGGCATCCCTTGACTTCTAAGCTCCTCCCCTTTAGACAATAGAGCGCACGCTGGCTAATGAAGCATTGAAATTGACGAGTCACACGAGCCTTTGTGGTGTCTTTTTGCGCTGGAGAAATCACTTCGCTGAAAATCGTAAAACATCGTAAAACTCGATATCGTATCATAAACAAATGTTCCACCAGATTTTGTAAACCTTCAGCTTTAAAATGAGACATTTTTCGTGTTTCTGTGTGCACTAGAAGTCAACAGCCAAAATAAATAATCTAGCTGTGGTCTTCCGACTCATTACTATGTATAACTCCCTTGTGTTACCGTATTTCGATTACTATAGTGCAATGTGGGGAAGCTGTAGTAAATGATTGTCTGATAAATTGCAAATGTTACATAATAGAGCTGCCAGGGTGGTTACTCTTTCAAACTATGATAGACGATCAAGTAATTATTCGACTAAAATGTTTAAAATTACAAATTCTCTGCACTCCCACAACTTGAGAAATTCCCATAATACCTATATCCAAAGACCACTTACTGAAGCTGGGAAACATAGTGTTCGTTACAAAGGAGCCGTTCTTCTTCATTCGGTAAAAATAGTTTAAAGAAGCCAATCAAACTTAAGATCTTTTAAAAATATTTTATAAATTGTAATTAGCATTAATATAGAAACTAGATTAGTGTAATATTTTATTACTAGCAGGGACCCGCGGAACTTACATGAAATCAACAAATATGATATAGTAAAATACTCTAGCCGGCCGACCGAATCCTGACATAATTCACTGGCGCCAGATTGTGTACTGGAGGTTTTTAGCGTGTTGATGTTTTCAAAGTTGTATTTTGATAAAAAAGGCAACAATATCTTACGCCTTACGGATCTCAGTTAATTTCTCAAACCGATGAACACAATTTACCTATTGTCGAAAAAGTGCCAGACTGACGGTCACAGGCAGCTCGAGTCATGAATTCGTGTGAGGAAAACAAATATTTTAATATGGTCGCCGAAAGAGCATTGATCGAAGCAGGAAAACGGAATTAAAGCCATGTTATTTGAATGTCTGGTTGTAGCGAGTTTATGGTCTGAAGAGCCTACGATAGTTGGGCGATGAAACAGTTGGTTTTTATATCTAAGAACACAGGAAACTACAGAGAACAGACATGGACACACCATAGAGTTGTAAGATAAAAAAAATGAACAGCCTTTTCCACGGACAACATTTCTAACTGTGTTTGAATACCTGGTCTTACCTCGTTCGGTCTTTTGACTTCGGCCGCTAATCGCCTGACGATAGGTTTTCCATAAAACATTCCCGCAAACTCGATGGCTTGCTCGCCCAACTTAGTGTAGAACTTGAGAAAACTCATTTCTTTTTAACATTATTTCCTCAAATGCAACCAAGAGAGAGTGCAACTTTTCGCATGATTCGTGTCTTCGTTGGGATACCTGTTGCCGTCACTTTTGGCGCCATTTTCGGACGCGCGCGCGCGTCCTCCATTTTAGGATATCGATCGAGGGAGCCTGGGAAAGAGCGTTACACACACACACATTTAGCGTATTATTATATAAGATTATAATCATATTGTAAATTTAGTTTTAGTGATTATTTCACGGTGGGCATAAATGACCCCGAAATCGCCAGGGTTGAGCGTGACTAAAATTAGATAAAATGGCACAATTTCCTAAATTCTCTCTGAAATTGAATATTTTTTTTACAGTTTACTATGCAAGTAAAATTTAAGGTTTTTGGTTAAATTAGTTTTAGATAATGACATTATTGTGACGTCATAAGAGTAAGCTCCTTTTTTGGTCAAATTCCTTTTTAAATAGTCGTTTAAAGTAAAGTACGCTATAACGAAGATATGGGGATGCGTTTTTATTTGGCACAATTTTGAAGTCTCTATGATAAATATTACCGAAGTTATTAAGGATTTAATATTTTCATGACGTCATATCTGTGACGTATATGTTTTACATAAATGGGGCTTTCCACTGTAAAAGTAAAACAAAAACTCGATATTACAACTACTTAGTGCGTTAGAAGTGCATTGGTCAAAATATAGATACAATGCTCACTCGCCTATATTTAGAGGGCGTTTCCAAATACGCATGACGTCATAGTGACGTTTACGTTTTTTCAATGTAACTTTGAAAACATTTATCCATCAAAAATTACAATTAAAAAACATACGATTTTAGGTACATGTATTTTAGGTACATGTCATGTAATAATATTTAAGACTCCAAAAGTTATTTGAAGAAATATGTTTCATAAATGGTTTTATGCTGTTTATTTCCCGCCAATATTTGGCGGGAAAATTACGAAAATTCAAAATTAAATAACTTTTCTCCCTCTTAACCAATCGAAATAGGGTTTTCGATTACTTTGTTCCCAACAAGAGGTGAATTGAAAAATTTAACATTTTAGTATCTTACGGCTACTTGAAAATATGGAGAAACCTATTATAAATGGATAAATGACGTCATTGTGACGTCATTAATTAGTTCGCGTTAACACAAAACACAACATTTTATTTTGTTTAGCGCATTAAACCTCTCCATAAAAAAAATCATTATTGTACTGTTGAAAGTCTTGAAGATATAGACAAATAAACCAACCCTGGCGATTTTGGGGTCATTTATGCCCACCGTGATTTTTATAAATGTTTACATTACTATTAAACGGCTCTCTGGAAGAGCATGTTGTTTGAACGTGACCGTGTTGAAATAAAGATTTACTACTACTACAAAAATAACTAAAACGAGAGGAGACAATGAAAACGTGGCCGCCATGATGACACAGGCTACGTTTTCTAGCCACTTTCTCTTCCTTTGGAAGTTTAACTCCTTCCTAGCTAATTGCTCTCTGCTAGACGTTTAAGCTAAACTCTCAGGTTAGTTTGGGGTATTTGTGCTCAACGTTAACACACCTTTAAATGTCAATAAGTCTAACGATGACGTCACTATAAGAGGTTCAGCCAATAGCACGTCTTTCATTGCAAGTTTTACGTCATTTGAAGCGTTTATTAGTAAACATTTCATCCTCTCCAATAATTCAGTAGCATGTAAGATACTTAAATAGGAGTCGGTTAGATTTGTTTTTCATGTTAAAGAATCCAAGTCATCCAAAATGCATTGCGCGCTCATGTTATTGTTTACATACGGGACATGGACCTTTCAACGGACTCGACTCGATCGAGCAATGGAGGTTAGAGACCCCTGGAATTGATATTGTGCACTTCAAGTATTGTAGATAAAAGCAGGTGAAGATGAAAGTCGTCATGGTCCTTCACACAATTGCTACGGCTCTCAACTGCAGTTGCTTGTGCTCAGCCTGAGCGAAATGCTAACGAGCCATCACCAAACGCATTGGGAGAAATTATCTGACTCTCACTTCTGACCGAGTGGTAAGCATGTTTTTATTTGGAAAATCGTACTTTAAATTTGAGTTAGTTATTATCTATTTAAAAAATGAACTTTCAAACGAATAAACATTTGTAGGTTTGCTCCTGCAAGAACACCTGCAGCAGGAAGAAAGGTGCCAAAACAAAGGGTTGTTCATCGTGCAAAAGTGTTTCCCTAAAATGCTGTTACTGCAAATGCGGTACCAAAAGGCGGGATGCAAGAATAAAGTTAGCCTTATAGTTATAAATCGTAATCCAAATGCCTTTGCTCGACACCAGGAGCAACTCGCAAATGCTGAGAGAAATGAAATGTGCTAATACTTTTTCTTCTGTTGTTTCGCGCGAGACTAGCTGCAACCAAAAATCGGAAACTTTGTGACGATGATCAGAAATGGGGTCAGTTGAATGGTCACTTGCATCGATTTTGCTTTAACTGTAAATAAATTCTAGAATGATATTTTTGTATCCAATCAAAATCTAATATTAAATGAACTTATTGGTATACGTTTTCCCCTTTATTTATACGCGTTTCTCTTCTATCTCACGGCATATAATTGTAGTTTTGTTTAATAGAAACTAGACTCGATAACCCCTTGGTTTATTCAAGTCCTGCCTACTCAGTAATTATAGTTTTTGTTTTGAGTGAAATAAACGTATATTGAATGTTGTACCTTTTACGAATGAAAACTAGTCGAAAACTACTTCTGTTAATGCACCTATCAATGTTAAGCCCAGGGGGTGGGGTACGTGGGGTGGGGCAAGGGGTGGGGATTTGACAGGCAGGGATACCGCGAGGGTGGGGATTTTGACATACGCTGCCTGCCCAGGGTGGGGTTATTTATAGGAAACATAAGGAAGACAGGGCAGATATTTGATATTTTTGACCAAACATGTTCTCCCGAGGTTGGGGAATTTGTCATTTTTTTGGGCAAAAATGTCAAATCCCCACCCCTTGCCAAACCCCCCTCCCCCGCGCTTAACATTGATAGGTGCATAGCAGGATTTCATTGTGCTGTAGTTTGCCCCACTCATACAAAATATGTTCTACGTCTATACAGACCCCATGACACAAGTACACCATCCAGGTCGCTGGGGATTTATCATCTGGTTGACCGTGTGGTTCAAGCGAACTCTAGACTTCCATGACCTTAAGTTAAAGTGCCTATCACCCTTTTGCTTATGAACCTCCGAAAAGTTTTGAGTAGTTCTGTGAAGAAAGTCTTGGTTTAAAGTGAATACTTTATGTTCTACGCTGGTTTGAAATAGTGTAAATGTGACCTTTCTTGACCCATGACCGCGTAAGTAAAAGCCTGGGTCGAAACCTGGGTAGACGTCATCTCATTAATGCATTATTCTCCATGGTGCCTTTTTATCACAACATCGATGCATAGAAAATATACAGTTTTTGAGTTGTTAGTAAAGAAAAAAGTCATTTTAGTCAACATGTTAAGTATTTCTTCAAATGATTGCAAAGCCGAATTAATCATATGACGTCAAGAGACGTCTACCCAGGTTTCGACCCAGGCTTTTACTTACGCGGTCATGGGTCAGGAAAGGCCACATTTACACGATTTTAAACAAGCGTAGAACATAAAGTATTCACTTTAAACCAAAACTTTCTTCACAGAAGTACTCAAAACGTTTCGGAGGTTCATAAGCTATCAAAATTGCAAAAGGGTGATAGGCACTTTAATAGCCTGCAGAAGCAGTATATCTTTATCACCTTCTGGTAGTTCCCCACGGCATGCCGTGACATGACATTGAAATAATTTCCCATTGTTTTTGTCCTGCTCATCCAATCAAATCGGTTATGGACATACCATAGTTTGTCCCACTCATCTGAAATCTGCTCTATTTAGTAACTGATCTGCCTAGATCGAGAAGTTCTAACATTAGTTTTTCGGACTAGATGTGGCATAAGGGAGAAGAACCAGATTATTCAAGTAACTCATTTCGAAAGGCAGCCTACAGGCAATATTGCCTGTGGAAATATGGAAAACTGGGTTGAGCAAACCGCAGAGTTCTACCATCCAGTGTGGTGCTCATGATCCGATAAGACTATCCCCAACCAGGCAGGGCATACATTGGATACAACAATTACTTATCTACATATTTTTTTAAAGGGGCTATATCACTAGGATTATTGGTCCACCATTATCATTGCTCCAGTTGGAAACATTTCAGGACATTTAAAGTGCAAGTAACATTTTAACACAGCATGAATTCTTTATGCTAAAATTCAATATTTTGTTATAGTTGAGACTAAATTATTTTTCTTCAAAAAGGCAGTCACAGTAATTAAACTAGGATAAAAGCTACCTGAATTGCAGGACTGTGTTGTCTCAGTGTCATAATTGAATCCTATGGGATGTTATTGTACCAGTTCTCTTGGGAGTTCATTCATCTGATGACATCACAGCATCCACAAAAGTAATCACAATTAGTGATTATATGCCAAAAATATACCTTTTTTGTTAGAAAACCATAACAGTACAATAATAATTATACATGTACATTTTTTATTTTTTAATAAGATGCTTTCATGATACCAAAATATTTCGAAACTAGTTACTTTTTTTGTGGGGGATGTACTCAAATGTGTTCATTATTGTAGACTGTTAAGGTCTCTATTAATTCCAAGCCTATCCCTCCCTCCGGCATTGATATTTTTGAATGAACCAGCCCCACCATGTATAAAAATTGATGTAATTAAATACTCTGACAAACAGGACATTTTCATGATGCCATCACATACTACAACTACTTCGAATTTGTAACAGTCTTGGAACTCTCAAAAGGAATTGATAAATTTGAAAGAGAAAAAAAATAAAATGCCATAATGAAAATGTGCTATTCTCCACCCTCTCTGACAAATGCCCCTGGGACAGGTGCCTAGGTTTGTTGGGGGGGGGGGGGGGAGGGGAGGACAGTACTGGTAACTCGTGCATTGCATTTATTAGGCAAGTTTAGTATTCGCAGACGAGCTGGATGAGGACTCAATGTGATGAAATTTCCTAAAAGCTATTCAGCAGAGCCTCCATTTATTGCTAGTTCCAGCTCATCTGTGAGAATACAAAACTAGCTAATTGAAACCACAGTAGATCTCAGATTCCTTATCCTTGTATTAGAATTAGTTGAACATCAAAAGGCATGCTAGTATGAATGGAAATTGAGTATAGCACAAACAATATTTCAATGTATTATTGTAATCTCTCAAAACTTTTGTGTATAGACAATGATGGTAGTCCTAGCACTAGGGACAACCTCTCTACTATACCAGGCCCATACATGTATTTTGTTCATTTAACCTTGTCTGTAAATGCAATTGGACTCTATATTAATTTTTGTAATCAACTTTTCAATTATTTACTGTTACTCTGTTTAACACTAGCTAGTTTCCCCCTTTTATTAACCACACAATACTTATTAGGCCTTCAGTCTCAGTCCATACTCAATACCTCTTGCAGTCAATTTTGTTATCAGTACCAACCAACAAACTTGGACAAAATAGGTTGGCACATCCATTTGAGATTAAAACACAAGAAAATTATTACCCTTTTCCTTATATACCCATCCCCTTTTCCAAATTACCGATCAAATAAACAGATCCCCTGGCTCAATGTTGATGCTTTCTAGTTATGCACAATAAGCTGAATATAAAAATTGCCCTTTCAACATTGAATGAACAGGGAGGTCCAGAATACAAAACACATTTGTCCAAGATTGTACACATAGCTTATTCCTTGTGATTTTTATTTTAGTTTTTAAATTCTGTTGCGTAATCTAAAAAGCAATTACTCAAGTTATGTAGTTCATGGCCTTGTTTGGAGGCTTCCAATAAAAACATAAAATGTATTAGGAACACAGTGTTAAATGAAAAGTTACATTTATGTAAAAATATTGTCAAAAGCTGTAATTTTGAAAAGCACCCAGATGAGAAACAAAATATGGACTGCCAACCAGAGTGTGCAATTCCAGTGGATTCTCAGTGGACCAGTATAAGAAATAAATTTCATTCAAAAACACATTAATGACATTTTAACCAATCAGATGAAGCAACTAAGCCATGTAGTGTTTTATTGGGTATAAAGGAGGATGCACTAGGGCCTTTATATACCACTAGGGTCAAATGCATGAGCAATACAGTGAAATTGAAAGACCTTTCAATCTTCCCTTTCTGAAACTGCCACCAGAGAAATATCACGCTGGGATCCTTTTGCATCACTCTTCAATGGTGTGGACTGAAAGTGTTGGCGTTTACCTAAATGTAAATAGCAACCATTTAAAGTTTAGTATGGCATGTATTTCAAAAAGAAACAATGCAATTTATCAGAGCGGAGAGGGTCAGTCTATATATGCCAGGGAGACTTGATGTACATGTATTGTAGGCTGTTGGTGTTGCTCGAGCTAGGGTTCCTTGTTGAAACCTTTCGCACCGGCACTGACTCGGCGATACTCTGGAGGAGTAAAATTTCATCATATTCGCTATTTGAAAGGCCTTTTATCCCAAAACGTTCCTTTCTCTGGTTCTATAGCACATACGTGGAGCGATTCCTTTCTCCTCCTTGCACATTTTCGGCCTCGGGGATGGCGACTAAAGTGCCTGCCGTTCTTCACGTACTAAGGCCGTATTTTAGTTGAAAATATAGTCTAACTACGACTAAAACTTCAAAAAAATAACATACACACGAAGACTGATAATTCTGAAAAACAACTTGATGATACAATTGACTTTAACGTAAACACTTAGGCCGATGGAAACAGATTTTCCTCTTATACTGCTAACCTCCCTATATGGCCGCCATTTATCCTGGCATACAAAATGGCGGATTCGCACTTGTGAGCGCGCAATGCATTTTGGATGACTTGGATTCTTTAACTGATTTAAACCAGGACCCGCACTATAAAAGAGTAAAGACCCTCCCCTTTCTCGCCCTTTGGGATTCGCAATTTGAATTTCCAGAACAGTCAAGCAAGTAATCAGTCTACTCGTGATATAATACTAAATTGATGAAGGCAAAATTAATATAAGCCGAGAAAAAATAAACAGCAGGAAGCTAGTTGCCAGTTATGCCTGTCAATAGCGTTTTAGACCCTTTTACAAACTCGTGTATTTTTAGACATTCAAATTTTCAATTTAACTTTCGCGCGATATCAAATGTCGGAGATCACTCAAGCGGAGCATCACATGTCGCAGTGTTCACTTGACAAAGGCTGATTGACAATAATGGTGTCTTCAACCTGGTTGAGGACCTTATAGTGCGAGACATTGCTTAAAAGAGGTACTATTTCGTACAGACCCTAATATTACTTTCACGATGGATAACAAACACCATTGATAGGTTTACTGCAGTTGTTACATTTCGTGACAGATCACAAGAGTGCAACCCTAACTTGATCATGAACTCACTGAGTGGCTGGTTGTTTTCATGCAACCTACGCATACATGATTCCAACAAAAATATGATTGGTTACATCCTTAGCTTAATCCTACTTTCTAGATTTTCGATACTATAAGCTCAATAAAAGCTACAAAAAATTAATAAAAAAAGTTTAAAAAAAATAACGTATTCTGGATTCTACTTTTGATAAGACTTTAAGTTATGCTTGAAGTTTGGGTAATTTGCTCGTGAAATGATGTTGGCGTTGTCAGTGTGAATATATCAGGCATTTCTACTTATTTTCGCTGCGTTTCCTCTCTTTGTAACACGATACGAGGTCTCAAAAGTGAAGACTACTGCTTCAACTTGAATTCTAGTGTGCATTTGGAGTTTTTTCGGTATTTCTTTCCTTTTACAAAAGTTTTAGAAAATCCATTATTTTCGTCCCTGCAAGTCTCGTGTCGAGTCGGTTTGTACAATGAACCGTAGCGGCACGTGATTATGCAAATGTTTGTAATACAACTATCCTGTCACGCGCGCTTGTAAAACTTATGTCAGACTATTACTGTCTAGTTTTAATTTCTCTGATAATCAGTTGAAATTATACTAAAACAACTACTCACCTCAGTCTCAGTGACTATTGGTGAATATTTACCTCGAATTCGTCTCGGTAAATATTCACTAATAGTCACTTCGACTTCAGTGAGTAATTGTTAAATAGTATTCATATGTGCGTGTTTGTCTTGAAACAGTAAAATTAGTCAAACAAACAAATGAAATCAGATTTGTAAATATCTTACTCGTATGTTACTAGTGTGTACCCGCGTATGTTCCCCGTACATACTCGGTGTTTTAGTCAAGATACTGTCACTACGTTAATATGTACTATTTACAATATCAGCGTATATCCGTATTTAGCTCTATTAGAATTCTAATTCTAATTTTGTATCGGGTTTACAGGGGTAGCCATGTAAAATGAAAGCTTCGTTTAGATTGGTTAGCACTCTTATGACTTATTAATTATTTATAAGTACTAGTTCATATTCGCGTTTTGCGAATATTGTACTGTACTTGTGATATGAACTATATGAATAGAACAAATTTAAAATTCATGAAAAACGTAAGAACAAATTTGAAATTGATGTAGTAAATAAGGGTTCAGCGCAATAGTTGTACATGCGCAGTGTTCATCAAGGCAGTAGTTATCCCGTCTGGGGTAGGCTAGAGGAGGTAAATGATCGGGTGCGAGGCCTCACAGACACTAGCGTAGTTAGTACTGTATCATTTGATACAGGGATTCTAGTCATCTGGAGCTTATCTTTTCCTTCAGTTACGATCGTTGTCGGTTTGATATTAGTTTGAAGCTGCATATAGTTTATTTGTTATCCATCGCCCGTACTTGGATACATGAATTCAATAAAGAAAATGGGAGTAAAATCCGCGAAGAGCTGGAACCGAATCTGAAAATAGCATCGCGCCATCCACCGAGTCAAAACAAGATTGGCGCAGACTAAATATAATAGGGTACAACGTTCAATTATCTTTTTGTTACTTATTCCCCCGCATCCAATTATAACTCGAGCCACCATGCGTGCGCTGTAACACTACTGAGTGATTTTTTTGGTGTGTTTGACGGCTCGAAATAACAATAACAATTGAATAAAAATGTGCTGCCAAATTGAATCCAAACAATAGCCTAGTTTCACGATCATGAACAGTTATACAAATCATTGTTTTAACTGGCGGGCATCGTAATATCTACCTGCCCGCCAAATAAACAATGGATGTGTACAACAACGCATGAAACTGGGTTACATCGAAGACCAAAATTTAAATATCCAAGGCCAAACAAAACAAGGGACAACGAGAGATTATCGTGGTGAAACGCCGTAAACCAGCGTAATTCGGATACCAAATAGAAACGATTGTGGCGTAAACGCCGTGAACCTGCATGCGTAATTCGGATGCAAAATAAGAAACGATTGTGGCGGAACGCCGTAAACTTGCGTAATTCGGATGCCAAATAAGAAACGATTGTGGCGAAAACGCCGTAAACCTGCGTAATTCGGATGACAATTAAAGCCAACATGTGAATAGTAGCCAATTGTATGCGGCAACAAACTAACGAAGGAAAACGATGATTATTCGAAAACGCATGAACCATTAAGCTTAGAAAATATCACAGAAAACCGAGAAGTGAGTCGTAGAAAACCGAGAAGTAGGTCGAGGAAAGCCGAAAACTGGAAAGAGTCGTAGAAAACCCAAAAGAAATCACAATAAAAAGAAACTAAATTGGTTCTGCGTATTTTATTTATTGCGCAAAAATGTACAGTTCACATATTAACTTAGTTAAAACAAACGACAAACAACGTGAAATAAAAAAGGTATGTTAGTATACTGGTACCCAAAAGAGAGTCGTAGAAAACCCAAAAGAGAGTAGTAGAAAACCCAAAGGAGAGTAGTAGAAAACCCAAAGGAGAGTCGTAGAAAACCCAAAAGATAGTGTAGAAAACCAAAAGGAAAACACAAAACAAAATAGATTCTGCGGATTGTATATATTGCGCAACACGTACAGTTTATGTATCTCAGTCAACACAAACTACAAATACCCTGAAAGAAAAAAGGTATGTTAGTATACTGGTACCTAAAGGAGAGTCGTAGAAAACCCAAAGGAGAGTCGTAGAAAACCCAAAGGAGAATCGGTAGAAACCTAAAAGAAAACACAAAATTTAAACTTAGTTCTGCGTATTTTATTTATTGCGCAACAGGTTACATCAGTGAACTGACACACGACAAACTAGCCTGGGTAACCAGCCGACTCTTATCGCTCCCTACTCGCGAAAGAGACGTCTGGGAAGTGAGGCAGAAAATGCCATACTGATGACGTAGCAGATAGCCATTCCACGATCGTGATTCTGATTGGTAGAAATAGAAATGAATATTTGAAAAATCAATCGCGCGCGCGCTTTTCGAGTTGTTTTGATTTGGCATTGTCCGAATATTGAATAGCAGGTTAGTAGTTCTACCGTTTCTATGAATATACATTGTGTGCTATGTTTACAAGTTATTGAAGGTTCTCAGTTACGTTGTTACCTTGATGCACAGTTAAAAAGCGTTACAGAAGCACTTCTACTGATTGAAACTTTGCCGTTTGAAGTGAGCTTATCTTGTCCGTACGTCTGTAATTGCTGTCTTCGCTTACTGAAGAAGAGGGAAGGCTTGTTGAAGAGTCTCAAGTACGTCGAGACCCATCTGGGCTTTGGCGGTCGAAACAAAAAGAGAAGACTGTTATTTACAGACTCGAGCTCTAATGGTCTTGGACTCGCAAGTACTCCGTCTAAAGCGAGTGCAGTAGCGCCGCCATTTCCTGGCTTGTCACCCATCTCGAAGTCGTACACGTGTAGATGTACGACTGCGGGTGGATCTATCACTGTAACTACCACTTCTACTTCTTATGAAACCCTTAAACCAAACCCAAAGCGACTTGGTGTGAAGGTTAGTTAGGATTACACATACGCTAAATTGGTTCCGCTAAATTAGTTAATTATGATTACAGCTAAATTCCAATCCGATATGTGATTTAGCCGGGTCCTTATTATAATTTTTACTGGAGTAGTGGACAAAATATAGTTTATTATATGAGCAAAGTGAAGAGCATGCAAGAACAAAATAAATATGAGACCATTGGGGTGCAGAGTGCATATATTTTGCAGATACGACTTTAATAAGCTTAAATAAATTAAACAACTAGTTGTTTCAACAGTACTAGTATTAAAGCTTAAATATGCTAACAATAACATGTTTAAAAACTTTTTATATTTATATACGGGTCTTTTTCTGTATTATAGCGTAAATGCTCTAAGTCTAATAAACACCCCCTCTCTAATAAGCCTTGTTCCCCTTTTAAGGGTCAAGTTTTGAAATAAGTTCCCCTTCTCTAATAACCTCCCTCCCCTAAACACAAGTTTTGTTGACAAAAAAATAATAATGTGTGTCGTCATTCTGTGTTTTTAAATCAATCCCCTCTCCATTAGGCCCCCCACCTACAAGATGCCCCCCTGACTTATTAGAGCATTACGTTACCTAGGGAATGATATAACAAAATTCACTCGGCTCTTTGGGATAGAAAATGCATAGGAGTGAAATATTATCTCGCTCAAATTCACAGATTGAGGTAACATGGCCTTCCCAAACAAAACAACGAACTCTGCAACCAGAGTTAGAACCTCTTGGTAAAGCTCTTCTACGAGGAACCTGGAAGGATATTGCACCCGCTGCCTTTAAAGTAAAACAGCTTAAAGTGGAACTACTAAAGTTTGCTGTGAAAGAAGTTTCGATAGAGTGCTGCACATTATGTTCCACAAGGGATCCTTCAATTTTACGAAAATGTGATGTTCAAAATGTAGCTGACCTATCCCTGGAAAAGATATGCCAAAAATTTAAGGAAAAATCACCCTTACTCTTTTCTGTATTAATGACTGTTGCAGTTCCATCAAATTCTGTCTGGTTGCCTAGTGTTGCAACAGCAGGTGCAATCCTTTTGAAAGAGAGATGCAGATTCATGAATGGGTTCCAACTCATTTTGACACTGTGTATAAAGCATACAGATTTCAAGGCAATGTGCAACATATTATCATCATTAAAAGTTGGTGTATCTTCAACTTATTACAATAAGAAGTGTGTAGAGTATGGTGCTGTTTTTGATGCCAACCTCTCAAAGGCTAGGAAGGAAGAGGAGTTAATCCTTTCCATGAATGCATCAGAACAACTCTCCTGTAATGGTTCAGAAACTGCCATGCCTTCATCATTGTCATCTGGGTTCAAATTTCCTTTTGACAATTTTGATATCTTCCAAAAAGTACGGGACATGACTGAAGATAATCAGAATAAGGACATTCATTGGGTCAATCATAATGCAGCTTGATAATGAAAAGCTTCTTCCCAATGCTATGGACCACTTAATGCAAAGAAGTAATTACATGACACTGGTAGAGAGGGTATTAACAGAGGAGCTACCTTACCTTGCCTTGTGCAAAGGTGTAGTCCAACAGCATATCCCACACACACATTCCAAAGAGATGGCAGAGAAACCAGAAAAGGTATGTACTACTATTCTGGTGTTTTACTTACTTACACATTGACAGAGTTATATTAATATTGCTGAACACTTTTAGTGACGAAAAGAATACATGCAATTATCTTCTTGATTACTTTCTAATTTTAATTATTAAATTTACATGACTGTCATATTTAATGCTTGATATTTTGTGAAATAAATTACTTCACCCAAAGTGCTAAAATGCCATTTCAAGCCTGGCCTTTTAGATGTTTTTATTTTCTATAGAAAGCCTTCATTAATATATCAATGTGTGAAATCCTTACTGTAATTTAGGCTGTTTGTACATGTACCTTCATTTCCCAAAGCACTCATCCAACCAAATGAGAACAATTTAAATATTATAATTAGTCTGTATTTTCTTTGAACTTTTACCTTTCTCTTTTATGAGCCACAGGTTTAAATGATTAATAGTTTTTTAAATGGATATATTTTCAGATATTATGTTGTGCGAGCTCTATTTATCACAGGGGAGGGGTGGTCCATCATAGCACACAGTGAGTCTCTTATGGTATGTCTCACCTTGGTGAAACAGCCAGTTCAATTCTGGCAAGGGACTTGGTGTCGATGTATCACAGATGCGTTTCACATACTTGGGGTTACCTTTTTTATGGACAAGTTAATTTCATATCTGGACAATGAAACTCAAAAAGTTTTTTGCCCTGATATTTCCTTAATGTTTGAGTTGTAACAATTTCAACTACAAAATGTAATAAAAATTCGAATTGATGTGCAGCATATTTTCCTAACAGGAATGTCTTGGGATTCTATTCCACAATGAAAATACGACAGAAGGCATGAATGAAGTTTTACGCCATCTTCATACCTATGTACCTCGTTGGAGCTTGGATAATGAGAGTGAAACTTGTTACCATGAAATAGGAGTGGTTGGAGACCAGCTTACTGTTGAGCCTGCTGTCAACTGCCAGCTTTCCATGGCAAATGGGTTTACTCAGGATGACCGTCGAGAGGGAATGCATGTAGAAATAGCAGACTGGCATGCTGAGATGAATTTCCTTGGTGTAAGCTATTTTATTATTCAAGATATAATTTAGACTGAGATGACAGCTGCCTCTTACTATTAGGGACTGGTCAGAAATTAGCAGGGATTGAGGAGGTGTTGAATGAAATCAGTCTAAAACTATATAACCCTCTCTGGACAATAAGTATGAAATGTTTTGACCCTACCCCATTTTGCCCCTTTCCCCCTACAGTTGCCCATTTTTATGACCCTCCAGTTTTGTGGAGTGCCACATACTAATTTACCTGTCTTAGAAGCCATTTTCACAGGGATGCATTTTAAAATATTATGAGCCACCTATTTCCTTTCTTGTCAGAGCTGTCTACTTTTCTTTTGGAAAAGCCCTGCTATGTGTGTGGTTTGAAAATTAGAACTAATTCAATTCCAGGTTATATTCCGACGCCTTTATGCTACCACTGCTGCTGATGATAAGTGCACATTGTATGCAGACAGGAATCTTATAAACCGGCGTAATGTTGTTGCTGATGTGACCAAGGCATATACACCAGATAAACAGATGTTACTGTTAGCTGTGAAGTCAAGGATGGTTGCTGCAGCCATGGTTGAGCTTGGGATACAAAGTATTGATGGAAGCCAAACAAAGAATGCATTCCAGAGAGGGTCATTATCTAATCAGCAGTTTCCCCCCTTGCAAAAATGTTTATCTTAGAAGATTGGCCACTTCCATTGTTGATAAATATGTCATGAATTGCAGTGATGCAAAAGACATACTGAAGGAGGTAATGGATGAAAAGGAACAAGAAACTCTTGCAAACATCACCAGGCTACCTAATGGTCGCTTCCCTTGTCAATTTCAAGGCTGTGATAAGAGTTTTAAGTAAGTAATACGCAAGTATTATCATTCCTAAGACTATAAAGCTGACTGTTATCCCAGTTTTTATATCAATACCTTGAAAGCAACAAGGAAAATATCAAATTAGCAACTTAAGTCCATGGGTTTAAAATAAATATGTAATTATATATTATAGTATTTGTATAATATTTAGTTTTCATATTTCTCTTTTACTTTCTAAGCATAGCTTACAGTGCCTGGTCTGGAACCAGAACAAACCGTTGATCAAGAAATCAGCCAATCAGATAAACCTGGTCCTGTCAAGGAATCTGGAAGAGATGATGTATTCAACTATCAATGTAATCTGATGGATCATGGGCTTCTTTACATTAACTTCCTTGATGCTATAGCAGAAGGGGATGGTAACAGGATTATCAGGTGTTGGAAGTTTCTGCTATTACATTTCTATGCTGAAAAGAGAACCAAGTATGCTGTAGAGGCCCAGTACCTACTGTTGCAACAATACTGTCTGCTATCTCCACGACAAGCTTACCGCCAGAGATGGAATCGTTCTAACAACAACAAAGGTGGTGCTGGTAATAATGTTTTCCTTGACCTCGACTTGGAGCACGATAACAACTATCTCAAAGTGGCAATAAGAAAGCTTGGGCCCAATGTAACACAAGCATCTGTTTCACGTTCATGCAAAATTTTGAAGTTTGCAAGACACAAAGTCGAAGGGACAACCAGGGAGTGTGCAATCATGAAGCACTCGGGAAAACACTTCATCAAGAGCACAAAGAATTAAAGACATGGCTAAGTTGGTCCATCATCTTACTGAAAAGGATGCACTTACAGAACACCTTGGCAGGCACTACAGACATTTTTCAAACATCCCTCGACATTCCCTAGACAAGGATAATCTGTCTGGACTTTGTAAGTGGATACATAACCACTAAGAAGTGATTGCAGATACCTCTCCTGACGTCATGTAATTAGCATCTTGGATATTAAAACCTCCTAAACTCAGTGGCACAGCATTCAAAGCAAAATATATTTTACCATTCTACTATTCACTTGATTTAGAATTGATATCTAAAATAAAATAATATTGTTCATAGGCACTTTAAGCACCTGTGGAATTTTTTTCAAAGTATCTTTGAGAGTTAGGATGGGTTATTTCAATAGAACTGCCAATATTCAGTGGAGACCGGTATTACAATATATTTATTATTCTCTTTTATCTTAAACAAAACAGAAAGGTGTGAGTGAATAACAGGCACACGAGGCAGGAAACTGAAGCACATTATACTGACTTGGGAGCTAAATAGAGGATTTAAGATTGCTATTTGTTTTCTATCCATCAGTTTTATTTATTAAACCTGAATTTATTTAGCTGTTATAATTTATTTATTCATTATTTATTTGGTTAGGTTTCCCAGGCTAGGTTATGGTAAATTTTTTTTTACGATTTACAATTATCAACATGTATATATAGAGGGAGGGGAATGTTATCTTCTTCTCTAATACCACTTCTAAAATTCAGGACAAGGGGTTGATATTGTTATATTTTATGGGGATTTCACCCATATTTTGATGTACATGTGGTTATAGACAGAATATTATAATTAAGCCAGGCAATTTTGTTGAGATACCTGCATGAGTTCTAACTGAGAACTACTTTCTGTGGAAGTAGTGGGGGTTGACAGATCATGATTGTCCCAAGCTCACTCTCAATGTCTCTTTATGTTGCTATGTCTTCAGTGTACAGTTACAGACTGTGCAACAGGTGGAAAAAGGTTGTCTCATGCATGTCACATGCTGCATTCAAAGGCCAGGTCCAGCAAATGCAAGAAAGTATGTTGAAAAATAGTCAATCCCTCATATAATTTGCTATTAAACTGAATACTCATAACACAAACACAGACTTGAGCTTGTCTTGGAAAGGGCAATGCAATATGCAAGTACACATACAACATGCAATATGCAAGTACACATACAACATGCAATATGCAAATACACATGCAATATGCATGAGACAACCTTTTTGAAATAGGTGTACATTTATGTTAAATCCTGGTTCTTATTAATATTATAAATAATATTTACCATAATTATGGTGAATTGCAGCTATTTATACAATGTATATAACATTCATAAACTAAATACATTTTGAATAACAGCTGTAATCATACAAAGTGAAGTAATGGTAATGACGTTTATCGAAGGAACAATAAATTAGAACACATTATTTATCTGCTTTCATTGAAGATCAACTTCCATACATGAAGGGAAAAGATCATCAACAATGTCTGGTACAATCCCTGCAATATCTGCATCATTTTCTGGTTCACTACTTACAAGAGAGTCAAAATTCCATTCATAATCATCCAACAGGCTAAGAAATGACTTGTCACTAACAATACCATTCCATAGTGCATTATCAGTGGATATTTCATCTTCTGATTCTGATCCACTGCTGTCAGGATCTGTCAAGTCCTCAACTACATCTTGGAATAAGACCTTTATTATTTTCAAAATCGTAAAAGGCATTTCTTTTATTCCAAATGTCAACATACTGCATGACAGTTTGAATGGTAAATATTTTATCACCATGTTCGAGCACCTGCTTGATTTGGAATTCTCCAAAATGCATAAGTGTAGTTGGGTAAGTAACATGGCTCATTACAAGACTACCCTCTCTAATAACAATAGCCTTTTGCATTTTCCAAAGCTTTTTCTTCAACTGTTCTCTCTGGTTATCAGTTATAATCCGAGTGTGATATGCAGTAACATCCATTTCATATTCTTTCTTAAGTGTACCAACTGATATATTATAGACATCAAAATCACATTGGCTTCCACCCTTGCACTTACAAACTTCTGCACACTTATCACAGCACCGATGACCAACTGGTTTTGATAGAACATTGCCATCAAAGTGTTTAAAGAGATCCTCTCTTCTACAAACATCAGTGGTACATTTGATATACTCCTTCATACTGTCATCAGCTGTTCGAATTGTTATACCACTGTAGAGGAGAATTGCAAAACTTTCCTCTCCCTGGCGCCCACATCTCCCACTCTCTTGGATATCGTTTTCCAATGTTTTTGATGGGCCAAAATGTATTACTCTTGTCACACCCTGACAATTAACTCCCATCCCATAGGCAATTGTTGCCACTAAAACTCTCAAATGTCCTTGTCTATGACTGAATTGTTCCAGCACATGCTCTTTCACACTGGTTGGGGTTTGTGAATGTAACATTTCTACCATTCTTTTCCGAGGCTTATGGTCTTTGGACTCGTACAAATAATTTCAAAGTTCGTTGGCTATCAAATTGTATACCATTGAGCATTGCAATATTGTCTGACAATAAATTATTGTTCGCATAGAGTCTTTCCCTTTCTGCCTTATTTCTGAGACAATACACTGAAAGTGGGCCAATAAACTAGAATCCCTTTCCATCTTTTGGACAGCATAGTAAATAATGTTTCTGTCAGGGCTGGCAACAACTTCAAAAGGATTCTTTAATTCAAGTAAATTGAATACTTTTTTCTTCGTTGCACTGGTTGCTGTAGCGGTTAAGGCCATGAATGGTATTCTGTTGAGGACCTCAACTCGTTGAGACGACTATACCATTTTCTGAAGGCTGATATTTCTTGATTGCTGTTTGACAGACCCCACTGAGTCACGCAGTGCACTTCATCAACTGCAATTCCCATAAGAGACTTTGAATAGACAGAATTCGTAATCATTGATCTCCATCTCTTATTGTCAAGGGTCGATTCGGGCGACATAAACACCAAAGTATAGTGTTCCTCTTCGATCTTGTTTAAAACAGTCTGACTGGTCTGAGCCAACATAAGCAGCATTAATACCGAATTCTTGTAGCTGCTTCACTTGGTCCTTCATCAGGGAGATCAAGGGACAGATGACTAAGGATAGCCTTATTTTTCCAAATTTTCTCTTTGGTGTAGCTTGCCAAAGCCATCTCCGCGAACGAGGCCATTTGGAAAATTATGGATTTTCCCGATCCAGTCGGTTTGTTAACGAATACATCTGATCCACATAGGAAGTTATATAGTGCATCTAACTGGTCGGAGTATAAATCAGATACTTTGAAACGTTTAGACAAATTTAAAACAACCTCTTCTACGACATCTATCGATAAACTCCGCTCTCCTTCCGCCATCTTGAAAACTCAACACGCGCGCGAAGAACTAATTTATGCATCGTGGAATGGCTATCTGCTACGTCATCAGTATGGCATTTTCTGCCTCACTTCCCAGACGTCTCTTTCGCGAGTAGGAGCGATAAGAGTCGGCTGGTTACCCAGGCTAACGACAAACACCCTGAGAAATAAAGGTATATATGGGTATTTAAAAAAATGTTTAACTGCAGAATAAAGCTAACCCTGCGTACATGCATCTGTAGCCATTGCATTCAGCGGTAATTTTAGAATACGAAACTTGGACTATTACAGTCACTAAATCAATCCAACGCTCATTGTCAGAAAAAGATCAGAAATATGAACGACGTACTCCATATTATATATATAGTAACAGTCTCGAATTTACTCCACCGACACAACATCAACAAGCATCCGAAAGAGTACTGAATAATCTAAGTTATATTTTTTTCTAATTAATAAATATAACAGAATTCGTAACAGTCTTAACAGTTCAAGCCACATAATAGAGTCTGAAGTAAGACTATGTATCTGCACCGTAAAACATTAAATTAAATGTGGGAATATATCTAGGTACGGATATTAAGATCGGGCGAAGAGATACTCTACGATCATCCTACAATTCTTGCCAGTTATCAACGAGTTATATATATTAAGTGGTTAAGTGGTTGGTGTTATTCAGATTTAAGAACTATGAAAACATTATATTTGAACTACTCTTCTATTAAGCTAGCTACCGTTTATCAACTCCAATATTAACAAACGTCAGTACACATGTTAGGTATATGCTCTAAATTCCACACACCACATACCCACACATACAGCGAAGACAAATATAAAAGTGGGACGAGAAAAGCCTACAAATGCTCTAGGTTTCTTTAAAGCTGAATTACTATAATAGATGACCTGAACTGAGTTTTCAAAAATTGAAAGAATATCGTAGAATATAAGTTTAAAATTAGAGCGGATTTCGTATGAGGTTTATTTTATTTACCTAGGTTTATTTTGACCCCCGACATTGAAATGGTTCTCTCATTGTTTTTGTCCTCAGCTTTGGACATGAATAGTTGGAACACGTCCCCCGCACCCCCTCATTTCAATGTTGGATAAACTTTCGTACTGGTTTGGTCACTTTTCCCCCCCAACATTGAATGGGGGGTGGAAGGGGGGAGAGAGGAACTTCATGGTTGCGCGCTGCTTCTGGTTTCCATAACAATTAAAGGATTAGTGTTGCAAGAGTCGTGTCCAAAGGTGTCTGAGAGTAGATATTCATTAACGTCACGCGACGTTTACGACATTTAATTAAATCAGCGAACTACTGTTGTGGGTCTTTAAAGGTTGTAGCCATTATATTCTCGGGAAAAAAATCATTAGAAAATAGTGAGTGTCATTTCACAATCGATTAGAAATAGTATTATTTATGGAATATGTTTTTAGAGTAGACCAAGTAACATGTTGAATTAGATACTTTAAACTATTGCTAATTCGGGTTGTGTTATCGACCGGCAACTCAAACTAATATTCGATTGAGAGTCACGTTATGTAGTTTAACTCAACTTGAAGTAAGAGATATATAATTTCTTGCCGGGTTTTTATTTATTTTTAATGTCTCTGTTTTTTTTAGTAGTACTATTATAACAATTAATGTATTAATCTTATCACAGGCGGGTCTTAATCTTTGCAGATAAGACGCGCCGTGTACGGGTTCATGTTTTTATAAGCGAGTTTATAATCAGTACTACCACCATTATAATTACTAAAAATGTACTCCCTATGTCAACAACATTATATACATTATGAATAATATACGCTTGCAATTACAAACATAGACTAAATAATACTTGATTAAGTAGAGTTCCGCAGGCATGTTGATCACCTTGGTTTTAATAGAGATTGGAAAACAACAGCAAAACATAGTTTCGCCTTTTTCAAGTCCTTAAAATAACTAAAAACGCTTAATAAGGATGACTGTTATGTGATAACACTTTTGGCCGTTTCACTGCAGTACTCATTTCTCAGTATTGACTCGTCATGGAACTGCTGTCACAATACGCTAGCAGCAGTGACTCTGAAACAGCTCATGAGCCGACTGACCTTGGGAAACGACAGGTGCGGAAGGTATATTTATTTAACCTATAGTCAGGCGAATCTCTCATTAATTCCTGATCGAGAGTCATTCCCTAGCGCCGTTGAGGAGGCATTCCTGAATTGCGAAGGAGTCCATGCTTCAGTTTTGCACTGGGTTTGCTGCCTTGAAAGACACCACAGAGTTACCAAGGGAAAGTCGGGGTTTCATTTTCATATGGCCATCAAACTTGATCGCTTGAAACGCTGGAGTTCGACATGAAAACGAGGCAAAATTGCGGTTCGTTTTATGTTTTTCTTTCATGGCTGAAACGTTGGTGAACTAGTCTTCAAAAATCATAAATAATCAATGCCATTTTGTCCAATCAGATGAAGCAAATCACTCGTGTATACACCTGTGTACACGGTAAGACGAAAGGTCTTTATACTACTTTTCACATCAGTGAGGTCTTTTTCCTTTGTTGAACAAAGGAAAAAGGTCTCAACAATGAAGTTTTATATAGGGGCCACACTCATACAGTGAAACGTCGTATAAATACCCTTCTAGTCAATCCTTATAAGGCTTCACCATTAATCTTTATAAAGACCCTAGTACAGTGAAAATCCTTAAAAATAACTTTTCGGGTTGAGGGTGGCTCAACTAACAGTAAGTGCATTCGAGAACAAATGCCCCTTGGCTCACAGCTCACAGGTATTCATACGCAACCGGCCCAACATTATGTAGCCTGCGTGAAGACGTTCTCTCTCTCGGGAAAGAGACGTCTGCGAAACGCCGTTGATAATCGTGTTCTGGTCACGTGTTTCTTCATCAGTATTTGAGGACCGCGCGCTGATTGGCTGTTGACGGAGGATTGTCATAAAGTCCTATGATTGGCTAATAACTTCCCGGGAAAGACCCCATGTTTACTTTCCAAACCCTTCACCCGTAGCGCGCGGTATTTATGGTTTACAAATGTCTAGTTGTGTCTTATGTTTTGTTGATATTGTGAAACAGTGACAATAATCTAGTAAATGGAAAAGGAACATTCAACATAAAAGTAGAGCTTTCTACTCTTGGCTTCTAAGTTCTCTTGAATTCTCCATATATTTGTAAACGCTGCGTCCAGAAGTTGAAGAAAAGACGAGGTGTGAAAAATAACATACGAAAAATCGAGGCAGATCTTTACGAGTGTTATCATTCGAAAGCCACAAACGAAGGTCTGGTGGTCGTCAAGAAGAGGGACAATACATGTGCTAAGGAATTATTTGAGTCGGAGACTGACTCCAGCTCTGCCCCGAAACGAGCCGCTGTAGATGGAAATGCGATCGAGCCGACTTCTCCTCGTAGAAGGTTGCCGACCACAAGAATATCAACTCCTGCAGCGAGAAAAACAAATGAATGTACGTACCTTCCTGATATTCCACTTTCTCCCATTTGTCATTCCATGTTACCAGTTCTGGATGATTCAGTTGCTGTAGGTGATATTGAACCAAACAAAACACAGAAGACAGTCGTCCAAGTGAAGGTTGAATGGCCGAGCAAAACAAAAGTTAACACACTACACGAAGGCCTTGAAAGTTTAGGTAAGATGTTGTGTCGTGGAACTTATAGCCAGATCGCATCGGCTGTATGGAAGAATCCAGTTTTGAGAAAAAAATGTCCAGCAACTCTTTCTCTAAGAAGTAGACAGAGAATGCACGCAACTGTGTTCGCTAAAATCGCCAAGCTGTCTCCGTTCTCCAAACGCGAATGACATAAAGAACTTCTCATTCAAAAAAATGAACGAAGAATTGGAGAGTAAAGCTCCTTTATTTAGTGCTGTCCTTTGGACAGCCAGCTTAAGGAAGAGTAAAAGAGGAGGAGATGACCCATGCTGGATGACTAGCGTCGGCATGTCTGCTGCTGTTCTTCTGAAGAACATATCACCTTGTATGAATATCCTCCAGCTTCTGAACACCATCACCATTTATCACACAGGGATAATTGTGAGTGTTATTGTATATTTAGAAAGAGAGATAAAAGCAAAGTACTTTAGTTACTACCAGAAACCGAGATTAATGTGTTTATGAGTCAATGACTTGAATGTTATACATTAATAATACGCTCCAACCTTGACCATAAACAGTATAACCACTCTGTAAAGACGTTTCCAGGTAAATTAAACAACAATGTTTTATAGGGCTAGTATATCTCAAAGGTAAAAAACTGACTGGTACCTCATTATGCTTCACTTGTCATGCACAAAGGTTTCAGATACCGAAAGTGGGCTATTATCCTGGGGGGTACTCTACCCAAAATTGGCTAGGGGTGTGCCGCTGGGGCTCTGAAACCCTTACCCTGTTTAAGACAATTGAAAGTGTTAAACATTTTCCCTGTATAAGACAAATAACAAATTATCTATCCTTGGATGTCAGTGTTTATTGTGATCTTGTATAATGAGTGTCATAACTAAATAAGTCTTTATCAAGCACTAGACTAAATAACGGCACTAGATAAATACCATACCCTGTTCAAGATCTGTCAATGTGAAAATGGATACCCTGTCTATATAAGATCATAAACTCGAAAAACCATACCCTGTCCAGCGGATCATCCCCGTATAGTCCATATATGGGAGTACCCCCCATACAAAATCAGTTACTAAAATCAAAAATTAAGTAAATGAATAGAAACTTACATTGTAGAGATGGAAAGGCTTTTGGTAAAACATTCAATCACCTTTTAAAAAAACAATTGTAAATTATTGGCAAGTATATAAAAATACTCACAACTTCATTGCATGTGTATTTTTAGGGAACTCTTTTTCGCCTGATTGCATTACGTCTTACTACCTCACATACATACTACTACAAGAAGTTAGATGAATTTGGAAAAGATTTTGATGCTGCTAACAAGTCTGCTGTGAAAAGAGAGAGTAAACGCCTTCAGGAGAGATCAGTTCAAACCTCAACTGAGCTTGAGTTAAATCAAACAGTTGATATCCCAACAGTTCCAGTACCAGCAGCCTCTCACAGCATGAACCAATGTTTGGCAGCTGATCCACTTAACCCTGCCAATGACACACAAATAAAGTATGTCCAGCCCCAGTTGAAGGTGTCCTTACAGTACCACCCACCATGCTAAGGCAAACAGCTCCTGTTCAAAGAGAGGGTACCTTGTCTGTAGCTCCCCCCTCAATAGTCCAGAGTACCATGGCCAGTCATGATCAACGGCCACCTGAGCCTCCAGTTCCATCTACTATGGTTGTTACACCTGATAAAGGGAGGAAGCTTGTATTTGACAACTTCGATTTCAGGCAGCATGCCATAATATGTCACAAGACCACCAGAATGTTGATGTGCATTGGGTAACACACATGAGTGTAGAGAACAGGGTTTCTGGGCATCATTTACCAAGTGAGAGTCCAATTTGTGAGTTAATATCCATGGAGAATGGACAGTGCTTACCCAGCCGATATGAGCACCATCTCCAAAGAGAAAACTACATATTGTTGACTGAGAGGGTGATTGTAGAGATTCCCTATGTCATTCCTTCAGCCAGTGGTGACTAAGCACATCCCACACCAATACAGAAAGGAGATGACAAAACCTCCTGATACTGTGAGTACCATTATAGCACCGTTAGCCATGCCTGATTCTAATACTCATAACACCATAGAGTACCTGAACCAGAACTTATTATTAACCTCCAGTGTGTTTTGGTACAAGGATTTGCTCAATGTTTGCTTTGGGTTTGCTTGAGCTAGGGAATGCAGCAAACCTAAGCCTGCATTTACTTTGCATAAAAATGATAAAGCAAATTCCAGCAAACATTTCACTGGAGGTTAGTTCTGGTAGGTACAATGATGTAAATTTAATAATCAATAATAGTATAATAATGTAGTAATGTAATAATATAATATAATAAAATAATATTTTCCAAGCATATTTTCACCTGCCATTCCTGAAATTTGGCCATTGGCAGGTCACTATTTCGAACCCTGTTATTATTTAGGTGATGATCAATCCTTTGAAATCACAATACATACATGTATGTATATATATATATATATAGAAACAGTCCATTTCTTATTGCTAGACTTTCCTTAGAATGTTGTACCACAGTGAGAATGATGCAGATGGTATCCAACGAGTCCTTGAAAATTTGCAAATATGTACCCTTTTATGGAGATGGTGAAGAGAGGGTTTACAAATCACAAGGATTGGCAGCAGACCAACTCTCTGTGGAACGTGGAGTCAATTCCTTGCTACAAGTCTCCAATGGCTTCACCCTGAAGAGCGACTGGAAGGACTCCACCTAGAAACTGCAGACTGGCATGCAGGAAATAAATTCCTGAAGGTTAGCACCATCAATTATTAGCCATTTTGTAAGCTAAAAATTAAAGGAAGGGACCAAATATGTAAATGTAATTGAATATTAGTAAATGTATTTGAATATTATATTTAAGAGCAATTTCACATCCTAACATTATCTTACATGTATATAACTCTCAACAAAGGGGGGTGGGGGGGTTGGGGGCTTGCCAGGGGAACACATCCCTCAAAGGTCATTCTTCTAAAATGGAAGGCCTCCTTTTCTTTAACAAATAACGGGGCCCTGTTATGCCACTGTTCAGTTAGCAGTTACCAGGAAGATCAGTGAGCTTATTCGACTATTAAATATGTGAAGTTTTCATAGAGTAATGTCTGTGAAACATTTCTTTAAAAAATAGCACAAACTAAATACAATTTTAGAAAACAAAGGGTTTAGTGCTATTTTTAGTATTAGTTATTGCAAAACTAGTTTTACTGCACTGATTTAACTTCATGGTAACTTAATTCCCATCCCAAAACAAACCTCATGTCAACAACATTGACACATGAAAATTTTTCAAATCATCAAATAGAATGCAAATTCTAAATACCCACAGTTGGAATTGGCAGATTTACATCCTAAGACATAAACCATTGATCGGAAGAGAAAAACTTTTTTTTTTGCCATCATTGATGCATAGTTCTGATGAATTCCTATCGATACATTTTTGGAAAGTTTACCTGTGACAATAAGTTTAAAATCCATGCCCATTGTACATTTGCTGTTTGTAATAATTATTGTACATGTACAATTGTATTTTTAAACTGTTTAACTAACAGTTTCCATTTTTTGGCTTTCACTTTAGGTGTGCTTCAATAATTTCTAGTGCAGCTTCAGCAGCTGATAAGTGTACTCTTTACAGTGACAGAAACCTGATAAACCGAAGAAATGTCAAAGGTGACGTAGATTCTGCAGTTAATCCATGTCGCAAGTTCTTTGAGTTAGAAGTCCATGCACGGCTAATTGCAGCTGCTTTAGAATTACTAGGAATGAAAGGCCTGAAAGACTTGCCAACCAAAGATGGTTATCCTGAGAATCTGAGAGAGGCACCAAAGGAAGACCATAGAAGATACCTGAGGGGGCTAGCAACAAAAGTGGTTGAACAATATGTAATACAACAGGATAAGGTAGACAACTTGCTTTTGAAAGTTTTAACTGCTGAAGAGTTAGAAGCTAGTCAAGCTTTACATCAAAGAGCAGATGGCCGTTTCATTTGCCGCTTTCATGGATGCAACAAATCCTTTGCATATGATGGCAAAATAAAAAAGGAGCATGAAGCACAGCATGTACCCCCTGTCTCTGATGCTGAAGTTCCCATCACTGCTCAACTACCAAAGCAGAAGGTTTCAGACTCTACTGAAAATGATGATATGTACAACTACCAGTGTTCATTCCTCGAGTATGGAATGCTAATTATAAACTTCTTTGATGCCATAAAGGAAGGTGATGGGATGATATGCGCACTATTAGATGTTGGAAATTTCAACTCCCATACTTAAGAAATGACAGTGGCAGCACAAAGTACGCTCTAGAGGCTCTGGGATTGTTCTTTCATGTGAATGCTTTATTGTCACCACAAGATGCCCATCGACTGGTTTGGAATAGAACCGTGTCACTCAGGCCAGGGATTGGTAATAACTTTCCACTAGATCTTGCTTTAAGAGTTTATGAACAGGCTATTAAAAACTGTTGTTACCAAACTGGGACCCAATGCAACCAACCACAAGTGCATTGACAGATACTGTAATGCTGTAGATGTTGCCAAAAGTGTACTTGACAATTTTGACCATGACTGCCATGTCATCCATCGCTCTGGAAAGCATGTGAAGAGAACTACATTGCCAGATTTGGAGAAGGTTGTTGGAGAACTTGCTACTCAGGGCTTTCCAGTGGATGCCTGATCGCAGCTATGAACACTACAGAAATTGCAAGTACAGTATCTTGGAGGATTTCGACTTACAAAATATGTTTAGATGGATCAACAAACACAAGAAGAACATTGAATTGAGAAAAAGAGCTAGGTAATAAGTGTGTCACTAATATTTTAAAGCCTGCATCAAGAGTTCTGATGTTGTTGTTACTGTGCAACACAGTACTTTAAACTGGGTCACGGCAATCACATTGCAAAACACACAAGAATTCCATCTCGTAGAGTATAAAACAATCATAATTGGAATATTTGTTTTCATTCTGCAATATGATTAGTTCTTGTTGTCCAAGTGAACCGACAGGTCAGCAAAATGCTGCACATGTCCAGTCAGTGGTAGAAATTGTGGGAGTAGTTCTAAATGCTCCTAAATGGCTTCTGTTTAAAAAACTAGACACATTGCAAAAAAGACTGGGGGTTAAAACGAAAATTGCAAGAGTTAAGAGTTGTATTAGTTTATTCATCAATCCAATTAAATTTGGGATTGGTTCATGAAAGGACTTAAAAATCAAATCTTGTACTTTTCTGTGAAAATGCAACCAAAATGATGCACACAAGCATTATTTACTGGTGAAATTCACGCATGCGCAAGCCTTTTTCTGACCTGAACCTGGTTACAATAGCATCATTATTATTATACAAAGAAGTCACCGAAGTTAGTGTAATCACAAGACCAAAAAAATCAGAGGGGGTAGAGTTTTCAATTATGTGATTTTGTTTTTCTACATGTGCTGTAGTTTACACATAACATTTCTCTCTTCCCTCTCCCCCTGGATCTTAGGGCTACTGACCTATGCCATTTCAAATGATCATAACCAAATTTCACAAGGGTTCAACAGTGTTCAAACCAGTCTTTTCAAGATTAACAGTCAAATTAATTACAAGAATTTGACCTACAATATATGTACAGGGATAAAGATTAGCCTGTGCGCTCAACAAAAAAAGATATCCCAGTAGAAAGACGTGTCTGATAGATATTGGTTCTATCGTTATTTTCTTGCTGTATATAAATTGTCCACCCTGGGATTTCCCCTCGAGACTCACATGTACATGCACACACATGCTTTAACCTTATGACAACATCATTGAAAATTATATTATTATTCATAAAACAAGTTACATAAATTATATACCTTTTAATATTATACTGGTATGTAATAATAATTTATTATATAAATCTGCAAAGAACACATGCAATATTAAACAATGCACAAGAACACAGAAAATATGAGATCATGTCACAATAAATATATATAAACTGGCTTCAGTTTTCAGTTTTTGCAGTCTTTTTCAGATTTATATAATAAAACAAACTTACTCTGCAGTAAACTTTAACAGGAAATTTATTTCTGCGTTAAATGGCGTAAGATAAATAAATATTGGTTAATCAATGCCTGGCTACAAGTATGATAAGGGAGGGATTTATGCTGCTCTGGCTTTGCCACCGTGGCTGTTACAAGCTTTACTCACATGGCCATTCATTCATGGCCATTCATTACCCATTAATTAGATGGCTAACTAGCTAATGTGGCTGTGTATTTTGTTTGCTTTACACTGCTTAAGAGGCATGACACATGTACATACATACACGAGTAGTAAAAACAGCCATATTACCTGGTTAGCTAACTAATAACCTCAGTCTGTTTGTCAGTACTTAATAAACAATTTTTTTCATGTTAGGATTTAACCAAGGTTACAGTTTGTATAGCTTATAAATAGTTATTGAAATGTTATTGAATATATATTTAAATGTACATAATTATTTGATAAATATTTAACCTGCTTTGCTATTTAAAAAAAATATGTAACAGGTGATATTAACACACATAATACTTTAATAGCATTAAGTAACTTGACATCCATCCCAAACTTTATCAAATTAAAATTTCACTTATCACTAAAGAGCAAATTCATATATTTGTCTAATTCAATTATTCTACCAAAGATTGGTAACACTAAGGCAGCTGTTTTTAACAGGCCCCATACCCAGGTTTTGTGTGGAGTGGAGCTTTGTACAATGTATATTACACAAAGAGCACCATAAGTGGTCTGTTCCTGGAAGGGGGGGGGGGAGCAGTTATTTTAAACAAAGTAGTTTTCATTTGTGGGCGGAGTTTTCACACATTTCATTTTTTCCTTCAACGAGAAGAACTCGAGACCTAAGTGGAGGATCATTGATTCCCAATTATCCCATGATCCCTTCCTAGCTATGGGCCTGTACAACACATTCTAATTTGTATTGCCTAAAAGCTGGCCAATCAGACCACTAGCACTTCTGTTACCCACGCCAGACTAATCCATTTCTTCCATGTGAACATCTAAATTAACGAAATCACTGTCAGACAGCAAGTGGAGGTCAGAATCATCTCTTATGTTAGCCCATTCCTGGTCAACTGCATCAATATCATCTTCCTCGGTTCTGTCCATGGTTGCCAATTCAGCAATATCTACATCACCAAAAATGTCATTTATGGCATTTATTATTGCAACACCATGCTCCTGTCTCCAAACTTCAGCAAATAGGCCTTTTGCAATAGACAGTCACGTGACTTGTTGGCCCATAGTAACGCCATACTGGGTTGCAAGCTAACCAGCTCTCCCTTGACAACCAACAGAGATTGACTGAGCCGTGGTATCATAGCTGGACTTCGAAGCGTTTTTTCGTCTTACTTACTAAATTCATCTCGAAATAAGTCTTATACAGAACAAAAGTAAAGGTTGTTCTTTACTTTTGATCCGGTATTTTGTCAAATATACGGCACAAAATAGAGTTTGGACGCTCAAACGAACTCACCTCGAATCTCAAGCATGGCAAACATGGCGGCCGCTAAACACAACTTAGTGAACTCTTTCGATTGCTTGTTTTAATGCTAGTGAATAATCGGCCAAACACAATAAGCTTTTGCTCAGGACTCGAAAGAATATTGGGGAGCAATTATAGAATACCCCGCAACTTGGATCATTAATAATTCATTTTCTCAAATTTTCATACAAACCTTCTAAAAACCCAACCCTGAAATTTAAAAAAACCCTAACCATTTCCGACTCCAAATCATTCATAGAACGACCCTACATACACCTGCACTATAATTTTTAGCATAGTTTAGCACAGTTTTCAAGTGATCTTTCGAAGTTGCCGGGTATTCTATAATCTAACCAATATGGGGATAAATACTGTTTACTCTAGGCGCTCGTTCATGTACTTAAATAAAATCCTGTGTTTAACTTTAATTAAGGCTATATTTAAGCTACGAAAATATTCATAAATGTTGTATTATTTAAAATTAAATGTTCGTTTCCTTTGCCTTAACTTAGAAAAGGACAGGCTATGGCTAGCTACATGTACTTGAGGAGATGCAGAAATTATCTTGGAATATTATTTAAGTTTGATACTGAATGTCCAGTTTTGAAGCAAAGGAAAATATCAGGACTTTGATAAGTTTTATATATCCCTACTTAGTCATTGGAGAGAATGTTATATATTTTGTTTCTTATTTTGCTATTAGCCAGTAACAGGCATACATTATTAACCACTCGCTATAAAATTTTAATAATATTAAAGGAACACTGTCAATTAACCCAAAAATGATAAACATTCTCATGACTAAAGACAAAAATATTACCCTGCAAGCAGAGGTTTCTCATCTCTCTGCCAGGCATGAGAGTATGCAATGTACTAGCCGAGAAAATTTGAGACAATTTTGATAAAGGATGACAAAGATTTGAGTGGATGAAAAATACTGCTTTTAAGAGAAATTTAGAGCAACTTGAAATATGTTCACTGTAACCGAAATCAAGTTTATAGAGGCCGGTTATTAGGGGGAGGTGGGGTGCTGTTATCCCTTATCCCTATATTTTTCAGGATAGTTAATCACTTATCCCAGTCATTATTTTGCTAGTTATCACTTATCCCCAATACCCCTAACCAGGCCTCTTCATAGAATTAGCTTTTGTAATCCACTTAGTCATCCTTTATTGAAACATTTTGAAAACCATATCCGGGCATTCACATAGTATTACTCTTCGAATTGAGGGTGTTATCAGTTAATTGTAGTTTTGTTTTAAAGAAACTTGAAGATTCAATTCCTAATTAAATGACAGTGCCCCTTTGACATCCATTAGACCATGTAAAAGTATATATTAGATTAATAAACACTATCAGATATATTCCTTAATTTTTTGGTTTTATATGCCTTGCTTCTTCCTGGGGGTACTCCCATATATGGACTATACGGGGATGATCCACTGGACAGGGTATGGTTTTTCGAGTTTCTGGTCTTAGACAGGGTATCCATTTTCACATTGACAGATCTTGAACAGGGTATGGTATTTATCACTTTTGACATGACATTTATCTGATGTAAACATCATACTCATTACCAGATATCGATTTGTAATCGGTTTATCCCTGACCTCTAAATAAAACAGTTGACTTTATAGACACTTCTTGTGGATTCTTGTTGTATTTTCGTCTTATAGAAGGGTATAAAATTTTAACACATATTGTCTTCAACAAGGTATGGAAATTTGAGGTTTTTTGTCTTAAACAGAGTAAGGGTTTCAGAGCCCCAGCGGCACACCATTACCCAACTTCGGGTAGAGTACCCCCCCCCCCCCCCTCCCGGGGTCCTGACTGTATGAAGTATAATGATTGATATCCAGATTTACGATGCCTAATTTGCACTTAAAGAAAAACACCAAGTCTAAGTATTCCAACCAGTTAAGCTTAATTAATTTAACAATTAGATTAAATTAAATAAATTAAATTCTTAAGTTCTTTATCATTTTCTAGCATGTCACTTTTTGAAACATTAGAGTTGATGTGTTTGCTGCAGGAAGCTTACAATATGTTTAATAAGTTCTCAATATTTCATGTCACCACACCAAACATAGGAAAAATATAGTTGAGAAAAACTGACTCCCTCTTTATAAATATTAAAGAAAAAGAGCTAGCCTGAAAACATACCGATTTACAGGTGCCAGAGCACTAACTGATTGCTATATGGTTAATTATAGACACATGATAACACAAGACCAGTTCTTCAAAGTTAAATATTTTATTTATTTTTCATTTTTTCTTCTAGAACTTTCACAGTGCAAATACAGAGCTTGGCCTTCCTGTATGTGGTCATATCGACCATTGCATTTTAATACTGACACTGTCACCATTCGTCAATGTTTCGTGTACTCTCCAAAGTTATAAACCTGAGAAATTAACGCCGTAATTGCTGGTTTATATAACATAGTATAAAAGAAAGAAAGAATCTGCTCAACTATTACAATACTATTCGTTTAATTATGACTACTTTACCTTGTTTAGCGGCCGCCATGTTTGCCATGCCTGAGATTCGAGGTGAGTTCGTTTGAGCGTCCAAAATCTATTTTGCGCCGCATATTTGACAAAATACCGGATCAAAAGTAAAGAACAACCTTTACTTTTGTTCTGTATAAGACTTATTTCGAGATGAATTTAGTAAGTAAGACGAAAAAACGCTTCGTAGTCCAGCTATGATACCACGGCTCAGTCAATCTCTGTTGGTTGTCAAGGGAGAGCTAGTTAGCTTGCAACCCAGTATGGCGTTACTATGGGCCAACAAGTCACGTGACTGTCTATTGCAAAAGGCCTATTGTGTCACATGTCTTACAGTTTTTATCTTGTCAGAATTATCAAGTACCTGCTGGAATTTAACTCTCCCGAGATTTCCATACCATGTTCGAAATGGAACTGATGTAGATGTTGATGACGAGCCTGGCAATCCCCACTGACTAATACAGTGGGCTTCGTCGATTACAACTGCTACCAGAAACTTTCTATAATAGTCACTGGAAATCAACTTTCTCCATCGGTTTGTGTTTAGCATTTTCTCTGGCGAGGCAAACACGTAGGAAAACTCACCATTTTCAACTTTCTTGAAACTCTCTTCGGTCAGATCATCATGCAAAGCAACTGCAGATAAACCTAAAGACTTCAGATACGACACTTGCTCGTCCATTAAACTATTCAGAGGCGATGTAACAACGACTTTACTGCTTCCTCGAGGACTGTTGAAAAGTACATCAGCCATGATAGGGAGAGCGAAAAATATCATAGATTTCCCATAACCTGTAGGATGACTAGCGTATACATTTTTTTTTTCCATCTAACACTACTTGTATGGAATCAATCTGTTCGGAATATAGTGAAACCTTGAAAATATTGCATACTTGCTCCGTCGCTCGCTCGAAATCCGCCATATTTGATATCGTATAAATGTACAACATCGCGCATGCGTACTAGGGAAAATAATTAATTATTTTAATTATAATAATTTATGACCAGAACACGATTATCAACGGCGTTTCGCAGACGTTTCTTTCCCGAGAGAGAGAACGTCTGCACGCAGGCTAAACATTATGGGACTCAATTTTCGCTCCCTATCCCAACTGCGCATATCAGTACCGCACAACGTACATGTAGCTATAAAACCTCGTCTTATAGCAATTGTACGTCGAATAACTTGCAAAGAATATCATTTTGAACAACAGTACCTTAACTTTAGCGGGTTTTGTACCGGTTTACCACGGATTACCACGAAATACCATGATTACCACGGTTTACCATTGAATTAAAAGTATGACCTTAACAGTCTGTCTATTACAAAGTTGTTGGTTAATCGTGGTTAACCGTGGTTAAGCGTGGTAACGCGTCTATTTAACGGGTAATCCGATGGTAAACCGATGGTAATCAGATGGTAACCCAGAGTAAAGTCGAATATTAAAAAAAAATCATTACGTTTGTGACCCGGCTTTCTAAGTAATTATATATTGAAATATAATGAAGCCGTGTAGCGAGTACATAACCAAAAAGCTACTTCCAGTCAATTTAGTCCGCTGATATTGCAGTTTATTTTAGAATTGTTCTTTTTCAGACATTATTAGGCATTCACGATGACAACAAATGATAAATGCTTGTGTTTGTCATTTTGAGTAAATCCTGAATCTAAACCCTTATTTTTCTAAAGTTGCAATAATATCAATACTTAAGGCGTTCACCTTTTCTTTGAATGACAGTTTTACACGTCGATTCATGGACTCAATTAATTTGTTAATTGCATCAACTGGTATTTGGAAAATAGTCTTGCGAACACGTTCACTAAATTCGGCCAATGTTTCACGGCTGATCCGATACCTTCGCGCATCTCCCCTCAGTCTTCGAGAAACAGTACTGAACATATTTTCAATAGGGTTCAAATCTGGACTACGCTGCCCGAGCTTTTGCACTATTTTGCGAAGGATCTCCATCTTGTAACCAAAGGCGACTGTCACCTTTACCCGCCAATCTAAACATCCAGGAAAAGTTCTGGTCGATGAAGGACTCGAAAAAGTCGCCACACATTTTATTATACTGAGAACAAACTATAAAGCCTCGGTTGTAGCTAATTGCAACAATCATCTTAACAACTTTACCACCAGTCCTTTCCTTTTCCCGTAATGAGTTTAGAGAACGTAATATAGCTCTTCTCCTGTCAGGCCGTTAATTTTGGTTGTCTTCCTGGAGAATTCTTGCCCTCCGTTTTCCCATTGACCTTTTTAGTTTCACAGGAACTCTTACATATCCTCAGAACTGGAGTTGGAGACACTTCACTCTTTTGCTACTTACGCAGGGATAGTTTTTGAACTCCTCGTAAATATAAAATGTATGAGCGCTTTCCCACAGGAATTTTCCCTCGAAATACCATTCCCATTAATCAAAATGTAATCCAAAGTATACTTTGTATGTAGATAGAGTAGCTGAACTCAATATAAATACTGTTTAAAAGCCCATCGAACGTGCGAGAGTTTAGAACTCCCAATAATCTTGTCACGAACGCGTACGTCACATCAATTTTTGATATGAGAAAAGAAATGCGATATTCAGACAGCTTTGGACATGAAAAGTTGGAACACGTCCCCCGCACCCCCTCATTTCAATGTTGGATAAACTTTCGTACTGGTTTGGTCACTTTTTTTCCCCAACATTGAATGGGAGGTGGAAGGAGGGAGAGAGGAACTTCATGGTTGCGCGCTGCTTCTGGTTTCCATAACAATTAAAGGATTAGTGTTGCAAGAGTCTTGTTCAAAGGTGCTGATCCAATCAAATTACAGCGTTATGGTATGGCAAATCTTTCTTTCCCACCAGCTCACACGAAATCTGCTGTAATGTTAGCCATAGTAATCGATATCGAGAGCAGAGCCTAAATATATTACGAAATAATTGTCTGAACGAAATTCGAAGCTAAACCTAATAAAGTTATCTTCAGATACGAGATCACCCCGAAGTAGTGCCCTTGCCGTTGCACTTGCACATGCACTCCCTTCCTCTCCCCCCGGATTTATAGGTTTGTCTGGAGACGGTCTACAGTGATATGTTCTGTTTATATTAGGTTCTTGACACAACATTGTCAAGTACTGAACCTACATGCATGTCAGATCATTTGTTCCATCGCTATTCTATCGAAGTGCATTCCTTAACAAAATTTTTTTTCGACCTTATACCTCAAGTCCAAGTACATCAGCACTAATCACAACGATTATGTGTAATACAAACTATAGACTAAACAGTAACCTATTATACACTTATAAGGCTGTTTGCTAACTCCAGTACGTACGTCATTAAAATATTTTGCACATATCCTAATCACCAATTTATTTATTTTATTATTATTATTATATTAAATTCCAAACACGGTCTAATTCAAGAGTTCCGAAGAAAACAGATTTGGAGAAATTTGATAAGAAACTGGAAAGGAAATGAAATTAATCAAATACTTCCTAAATAACGTCAATCCTCAAATAAACCCGACTAAAACTTGTTATTTTTCGGATCGAATTAAGCCATCATGTACCGGAATCGAATATTAATCGAATGTTCGGACAAGGTTAAGGTGGCTCGAGGGTATGACCGTTTTGAAAAACTTTGTAACATTTCCTAGTACATAAATAAGTGTCTACATGTGTTTAAACACGAAGTTCCGGTATAAATGGGTTAGCCCCTCCTCTTTTCACGCATGGCGAGCTCGAAATTAAAAATTCAAATTGCTGAGCAGTGAAGAAGCAAGCGAGCATATCAGTTGCTAGATTTTTAAGGTTTAAAATTAAACAAGCCGTAAAGAAAAGTGACCAGAGGGAAGATAGTTGTCCATATATGACTGCCAATGGTATTTTATGACTGTTTGCGAACTCTGTAGCCCTTACTCTGAAGTTAAACATTTTTGTGTTTCATTTGAATTTCGCGCGACAAGCCATCAGTAGGGAGCACTCAAGCGGAGCATCACGCAGATGTTCACTCCACAAAGGCTGATTGACAACTGAAGGGTGACAAACCCCTGGGCTCCCCTTTTTATACCGGAACTTCGTGTTTAAGAATCTAAAAGATCGAGAAAATAATTTTTAGGAAAGCATATTTGCAACTGAAATAGACCGCGACACCCGTGCGCCACTAAAGACAATAGGGAACTTAAGCAACCAGGATGGCGACGGCAGCTGCGTTTTATAACCATATTCTCAAGTTGCAAGCAAAATATCCAGATCAGTAGGAATAATATATAAATCAAGTTTTTGCCTTTCTAAGCCGGCCCTACGAACACTATACTTTTCCCTAGTGTACCCGTACCTCCATTATTGCGTTACTGTTTGGGGCTCAACGTATCCATCTAACTTACATCGTATTATTTTGCTCCAAAAACGTGCAATTAGAATTATAGATAAGGTAGCCTTTGACGCCCATACTGACCCAATATTCAAACAACAAAGGATTTTGAGATTTGAAGATATTTATTGACTCAATTTGGGAAAATTTATGTATTCGTATCAAAACAATTTACTTCCTCGAGGTTTCGACAACTTATTGTTGAGGAATGATCAAATTCACAGTTACAATACCCGAAGTTCTCATTTATTTCATGTTCCTTTGTGTAGAACAAATATAAGACAATTCTCTGTTAGTTTCCAAGGTCCTAAATTTTACAATACTTTGAGTTCAAATATACGTAACGCAATGTCCTTTTCTTCTTTCCAATTCAATCTTAAGACCTATCTTTCTCCCGCAATTAATTAAATATAACATTGTATTATCTTTCATGTTTGCATTTTAATGTATTTGTTTAGTTTTGTTAGCGTGTTGCTCTTGCCGCCTCAATCAATTTATTAACCAATATTAATTGTAACGAGGTGGCCCAGAACCTTACAAGCCTTTACGGTTTCTCTTGGGCTACCCCGCCACTTATTTTAATCTTTGTAAGATTACGTACTATTTATATTTGTGGCAAATAAATTAAACTGAAACTGAAACTGATATGTTCGCAATATATCATCAGGACAGAGTTCCGTTCAGGCCGAACGATTAACGGCGTGATTTACTTTCTTAGTCAGTCGAGTTCTCCTTTCAACGTAAATTTGGAGTTTTGGCTTTTATTAGGGCTGGTTCTCATATAATCGTCCCGATCGCTTAACCTTTATTATATGAAAACCAGACTTTAGAGAACGGTCAAAATGTAGGTGACTGCAGTTGCGTATACTTTCACGTGCAGTTATTGTATTTTGTAATTAAGGCTATTGTTTTATGTCGTCGACCTAGATGTCGTTGTCGTCGTGGTTGCTTAAGGTCCCTAATAACAACAATGTGTGGTTCAGAGATGAATACTGATCAGTGTCGAGTAATTCCAGTGCCGTCGGCTGGTATCTCTCAATTCTGATTTCAATAGTCATTTTTAAATAGCTACAGCTGGAATTCCTAAACTTCAGATGGAGGCATTTGTTTGACTGTTCTTGGTAAAGTCGTCAGTTGCATTTATTTTGGTCGTATTTGAATAGTATTTTTTTAAATTCCAAAATCTCGCAATTCATATCCAAACACTCGCCTCCATTCTGAAGGAACAAACCTAAGAAGCTGCCATGTCAAAGAAAGTCCTAAGATAAAACTCCCAGTCCATGATGCCACGAGTTGGTATCCACCACTGCAGTGCGACGACTATAATACTACCCTCTATCAAATACACTTTCTACTATACTGAGTGACAAATCCGAATTTCGGAGCTGAATCGATCGAAGTACCGCAACTCGAAACCGACAAATCGAACTACAATACCAACCCTGAACAGACCGAGAGTGTGCAAACTAAACTGCTGAATAACTTGTTTTATGTTTAAGTCCACATAAAAATTACCCTTTAGCAGCACACAATGATGCCGGTGTGAATTTCATATTCAATGGCGGAGTAATCATCATCAGTTAGTGTCCAGCAGGTTTGTTTTGAACACCCCGAGTCCCTTACTCTAGGTTACCATCCCAAAGAGAAAGGTCATTATGAGACAGTGATGCAGGCAGGCCGTTGAAAACTTCACAAAAGTAAAATAGAATGTAAATGATAAGAGCCAGTCTTTACTACAAGATTGCTATTGGTTAGTTAAGGACTTTTCGCATATTCCCTATCAAACAACAAAAATGCTTTGTTTGCAAAATTAACAGTCGTCAGCCTGCCTATACCAGAGTTATATGGTGAGCACTGGGCGGCGCCTGGTAGCTACAGGGGTGCCTTATTATTCTAACGCGCGTGTGGGCTGTGTGTGAACCGATCAGATACTCGATAAAAATAATGACCAGACTCTTAAAAACTAAACTACCCGTCCTGCCCAACCCGATAGACATCAAACAACTCAAATATATTATCTAGCTAAAGGGGGCCTATTTAGTATAGAAAACAAATACTAAACCTAATAACTTTGTGTCTCTCCTTCGACGTCGAGCTCTTATTGTCATTCCACCGAGATCCATCTTCCCGGTTCCAATTATTTTCTTGTCCAGTCCTAATTTTACTACGTTTGTAGATCAAATGAACAGATGAGTAATTTTAATTTGGAAAATTTCTCTAGAATATAATTGTACACTGTGGTACCGTTGAAATAAGACACTGAAACTCTTTGGACTTTGGAGAAATGCCATTTCTTATGCACTAGTTTAAACCGGCAAGAATTCTCAAAGAAGTTTAAGAAATGCTCCAGCGATGTCCAGCGATGTCCAGCGATGTCCAGCGTAGTTCTAAGCGAACGGACCCATTGATCCGTAAAATTTAGCTACCGGACCGATTGCTCCGGAAAAAAACCTTTTGAAAAGGTCCTAAACCCCCAAAAATACTGGTGGCAGCTTCTTCTAAAAAAATTGGGTCCAACTTCGGTTTTAAACCGTTCTTCCAAGGACCTACTTAAACTAAGTCTGATTTTATTTAATGTATTACCTTTCATTTGAAGGGGTATTTGAAACTCTTCACCATTTGCTAGTATGAGTTCCAGCGAATGGCAGTTTGACTATGAGACCACAGTCTCCCTTCGTTATAGGATTGCTGTTAAGTTCCATATTCGGTTTAGGAACGCGGTTGGTTTCCCCTGCTAATGTACCCATTAAAAACAGAGGGTTATATTTAAAACGAAGGAAGTAGCAAATATGTTCAGCAAAAATGAGGATTACATTTTATTGTATAGAACCTAAACATCATTGGCTGCGTTTAAAGTAACTTTTCATGAAGCAATCAGTCCGAGTTTATTTTAACTATTTTGTAACAATTCAACAAAATTGTCTAGTCTGGATCCATAAAACAAGAGATACAATCATTTATTATTCCAATTTCTTCTGTGACATTTTAGAAACGAGATCAAATCGAAAACAATTGGACTTCCTCGTTTGAAATATGCCCTCTGTAGAAAAACTCACTGTTTGGACCAGTCTTGTAATGTTGTGTTCACAGACAGCACTCTGAACTCCATCCTTCAGGTTTCCTGTAACGTCCATTTCTTTTCCTGTAACGGCAATACATACTGAATCGGCTAAACTGCAGAATACAGTGCTTATTTGTAGCATTTCAAACTAACACTTGAAAACTACACTAAATACAATTGTCTATTCTTTATTTTCATACGACGTCATTAAAACACTTAAAACACCTACAATTGTACAAAGCTGTGATAATAAAAGCCTACACAGAATATTTCACGTCGATAGGGTGTATTGTTCCGGAGTAACTCAATTTTGAGTTTTATGACATAACGACCCAGCGTGTTTTCCAGAAGGCATAAAAATCCATATCATTGTGTAAATTTCTTTTTTTTAAATCGATAAATCCTTAAAAGTTGCATTCAAAGAGTGTTGAAGTGAAACCCAATGATTATGATGGGAAATTAAGCTTTATACGTATTTTCCCTTTATGGCCGCCATATACATGTTGCTGCCCCAGAGAGGGACACCCAAGATGGCGGCCGCATACAAAGTACAAAGTACTGTAAAATTGTCGTACTTTCATTGACCGCAGCTCCGTTTGGAAATAATATGATGTTCCTAAATTTGGACTATAAGTGTATTTTTGGTAGTTCTACAAGGATCCATATGTTTTATTTGATTTTATCAATGCAAACCAATTTTGCGATCGCGTGTTGGGACGATGAAAACCACCCAATTATAGTTCAGGTGTATTTAGAGTCATTCTATGAATGATTCGGGGTTCAGAAATTGGTGGGTAGGTTTTTAGGTTTGCATAAATATTGGAGAAACTGAATTATTAATAAACAGAGAAGCGTAGTATTCTGCAATCGCTCCCAAAAATGAAGATTTTAAAACTCAGCGCAGTCAAGGGCAATTTCTTTTATATTAGTCCTCAGTCAAGCTAGCACTTTTTTCAGTATATTATATATTGGTGGTTTTTGGTTAGTGTGCCGTGTTCTAAGAAGTCGTCTCAGAGGGATAGGAGGTATCAAATTAATGTACCCTCCACGGGACAATTCAATAACTTTTACACCTGTTTTTACAAGTCTGGCAATTGTTGGAGCGATTTCACAATACCCCACTACTTGGTTCATTAATAATGCATTTTCTCAAAGTCTCATACAAACCCTCTAAAAACCTAACACTGAACTAAAAAAAAAATCCTACCCATTTTCAACCCCAAATCATTCATAGAACGAGTCTATATACACCTGAGCTAAATGGATAACTTTGCACAATCATTCATAGAGGGTCTGAATGGGGGGGTCTACATGTCAGTTGTCAGTTAAAATTTTGGCCATTTGTCAGTTGTCAGTTAGCCCTAGTTAATGATTACTAGAGAAAATTTACAATGTTTGACCCACAAAAACCAAATTTGTCAGTTGTCAGTTTTTTTCGGTTGTCAGTTGTCAGTAAAAAAATCGTCATTTGTCAGTTGTCAGTTATTTTTAAGGCTGTTTGTCAGTAGTCAGTTAACCCCATTCATGCCCTCTTCATAGAACGAGTCTATATACACCTGAGCTAAATGGATAATTTTGCACAATTTTGTAAGAGTTTTTCATGTGATCTTTCGAAGTGACATGACCCGGCGCCACACGGTTTTAGGAATGATTGCAATCAATTTTGAAACACGGCTTTAGTGAAAAGTCTGAATAGCTTAGATTCCCTTTCAATAGAGAAAATATTCTTACTCTTGTAAAAGAGCAAATATTCTTACTCGTTTAATAGAGAAAATGGCTAGGTTTTAGAGTGTCCCACAGGTTGGTAGGAACACTGAAAAGTAGCTATTAATGTGGTTGCAATCCTACCAATGATATAACACTTGTTCCTCACCTTATGAGAGAGTTAGTCGAAGGGTCCTTCCACTTTAAAATGTTCCCACCGGACAGAAGACATACTCGTATACACTTCTACTTTCTTTGGACCTGCAAAGAGGAAAGGGTAAAAATATTCAGTTGTGAATCCAGGTTTATCGAGAAGTTTTCCTAGCTATTTAAACTTATACGGCCATTTTCAACGCCAGCCACGTGGGCAAGCCTCATACGCAAATTTTCGTTCTTAAATCCGTATTTCTGTGCTTTGAAGCTGCCATAGCAGCTTCTTAACATTAGTTTCGCTTTCTCCAAGAGAACTACTGTACAGTAGAATCGAAACCTATACACTTGCAATAGAACTGCTGTAAATAATATTATTTGGAGAGTGACAGAAGTAGTTTACAACGTGCACTGACATGCACAGCCAAAAACTTACAATTTTCCACGGTTCAGGTGTTTTTAAGCAGTTAACTTCTTCAGGACTATACTCAGCTCAGCTTACTTTGTTCTTTTTCACTTCTATGCTGGTTCCTTTTCCTCAAAGAAACCTCCCTTTTTTCCTGTCCTCAAACGATGTTAAGTTTGCAGTTTTGCAACAAGAACGAAGTGATCATGAGCGCAAACTTCGGAATGTGCCGGTCTTGACATTTAATTTTGCATATGGAATTTTAGGCTGCCAATCCAAATGAAATACCCAATGAACTCTCTATAGAGGGTTTTCACGTGACGTCTGGCCGCCATGTTGGTGTACCTTTAACAATAGCTTCTTTTGTTAGGTACACCAACATGGCCGTCATGCACTTTGTCATTTGAATCCCTGAGTGCAAACCATCTATTACAAAGAAAAACAAAACTAATTAAAATTTGAATTATGATTGTTCAAGAGTTAGACTCCCCTGGAACACGTGACGCTCCTAACGTTTGCTCCCCGTGAAGCTTGTCCGAGCCGACATTCCTTTCTCGATAGACCAGTTCGCGGTAAATTCCGACATTTTGAAAGGGGTGCAAACAAGGCGCGAAATACAGTGTTTGTATGGGAATCGATGGGAATCCGATGTCAAATAAAATCCGTAAAATCCAATTTATGAAATATTCTTCAGATACAAACTTAAGATACCAGGTAAAAGATTAACATATCGAAATTTGAGGGATGTAGCTGTGATGGGAAGCGTGCAATCGTGTTTTCAGTTTTCCATACATTGTCTGTAAAAACGAGTCAAATTCCGCGACGTGATCTGTAAAACCTTTCTGCGGGGACATTTGTTTCCTTCGTCCATCATGGCCAGTTTGCAGTTGAGTGTCTTTTGAAGCTCGAAGGTATTTTGTACTCCGCTGGTGTTTAATACATACATCTTAATTATTAGATGATTTTTCGGGTATACGGGCTGATATTTACGAGTTGCGAATGTATTTTTCCGAACCCGCAGGGGCTCGTATTACCCGAAAAATGATCTACATGTAATAAGAGATTTATTATACAACACTTGAATTTCTTTGTTATTGATTTCCTTTTCAGTTCGAAAACAACATACCACGACATCCGTGCGTCGTTTAGATCAATGACGTGAGCGACGGAAAGCAAGAAAAGTGCCTTTAATTTCATTGAATAATAAACTAAAAGTATGACATGTGATATGAATCTCGTAAAACCAGCTTGTTTTTATAAGCTGGGGCAAAAGTTATCGAATTAGTTTAACTAGGAAAAGTGTTTCAAAGAGAATATAAAGCGAGAAATTCAAGCCAAAAACGTCTAATATACTTTTGAACTTGACAAAGAGGCTCTTACACTCGTTCTCAATAACACGTGCAGGTTCGAAACGAAACTCCTGACTTCGAAGTCGTTTCTGGTGGATGTCAATCAAACGGTTTCCATGGAGTTTGAAGTGAACCGTTGTGTGAGTAAATTCGGGAAACTAGCATTTTATAAACATGGCAAAGTCTTTCCCAAAGTCGCTTAGATGGAGAGTAAATAAATCATGCTTAGAGCCAAGGGTTTGCAAAATAGGGAAATCACATAAACTTTATGTGTGAGCGAGCGGTTTGTGTATAAGATCAAAATAGGGAAATCGCATAAACTTTATGCGTGAGCGAGCGGTTTGTGCATGTATAAGATCAAAATAGGGAAATCGCATAAACTTTATGTGTGAGCGAGCGGTTTGTGTATAAGAAATCTGATTGTTTATATAGCTTCAAAGGCCCTGGAAAAAGAATTATAGTTATTTTTATTCATCCAGTTGCAGATATGCTCCTTATAAGAGGTTTTATCGAGCAATACCCTCGAGCTCTACCTCGACGAGCTCCAGGCATGGATACAACATTCGACAGGGCAAATATTTTTTTTGAAACTCTCAGGACATGGATTATCGGCAATGCTCTCCACTCTCGACTGACATTTCGGTGAGGAATTCAAGCAAATAACAATCGTTTTTCGGCTTAGTATCCGCCATATCTCTACCTATATCGCCTCAAATTACTTACGATTTCGTTGACCTCCTACACTATTTATGTTTCCTCCACATCTGGGAGTTGTATGGCGACGTTTTATTTAGCATGCAGACCAGTGTTGCCATAGAAATATAGTTGAGTGACATCCACCAAATTGACGTTTTCCGTTGGAAATTCAATTTCGAACCTGCACGTGTTATAGACCTTTGTCACGCCTCCGCCATCTTGGATTCAAAACGAGGCTAGAAGTGCAAAACCAACTTCCGGTCTGCACGGACTTACAGGGAAACTAGTTAAAAATGGTGTCTGCAATGCAGTCATGGTCAAAATTCTTAAAAAATATCCCAGAAACCAGCTTAAACTTTGCTGAAAAATGGGGAAAGGAAGAAGCAAAAGTTCCAAAGAAAGTTTTGAATCGGGGCTACAGTAATTTCTGCGAAGGATACATCTTTGATGTCGAAGGTTTGTAACGTGAATTCGCAACAATGTTCTATAACGGCGGCAAAATATTTATTGATTTTAACGCCTCGTCTCGAACAAAATAGAGGCCGCACGCAGGGCGATCGCCGTTTCATTGAACAATCTTACCTTTGCAGTAAAGGCAGATGGAAATAACGATGCTGTTATAAGGGCACGAAGTTATAAGTCTCAAAGAAAAAACGATGAACCATGGAGACTAAAGGTAAACTAAAAATGATACATTTTATATTTGTTCCGAAATAATAAATTTGCAGAGTAGTTTCAAATCATATGAATGCTCTGAATGCTAGATCGAAAATATAGTATTATTTCTTCATATTTTGTTAAATAACTGAAGGTGCACTTTTTTCCTTTTAGATTACTTTATCATCAAATCCATCAACCCAAGTAGTCTTCACGGAATGCAGCTGCGAAGCTGTGAAGGGCAAATGTAACCATGTAATTAGCTTGCTTCATCTTATTGCCCATTATCAAACTATGGGGCTTGAAACTGTGCCCCCTTCTGTCTCTAAGACATCTTTACCTCAAACATGGCACGTTCCCCAAAGGACACATGGTATACATCCACGAGAAGTTCAGACAATAACTGTTCAAAAAATGAAATCTCAAGTTTCTAAAACTACAAAGAGAGTTGATGGCGTTCGTTCTACACTCTATAATCCTATCCCCCATGCAACAGGCGATTTAATGCTGGTAGACAAATTAAGAGAAACCATCTCAAACTTTCCCAGCATACAGTTAAATACTGCTATACCACCATCAGAAGATGTAAAAAAAGTAGAGTGCAAGTTTGGGAAGGTGCCAAGTGGGTCAATGATTTCGTATCAGCAAAGGATTAAACCCTCTCATAATCCAAAAGTGCACATTAACGTTACAGCTCCAGACCCTCCAGTATTTACTTTTCCTTCAGTTCCCCAACAATACTCGACAGTCCTGACCAATTCCACACAGATCTTTGTGGATGGTTTAAAGGTATCAACAGCTCAGGCCAATCTCTATGAGAAAGAAACACAAGATCAGGCAGAAGACTCTAAGTGGCATGAACTTAGGGCACAGCGATTATCTTCAAGTAAATTTAAGGATGTTTGTTGCCGAAGGAAAGATTTTGAGTCACTTGCTGATCGAATGTTAAAGAAAATATTTCAAAATGCTGCAATGAAATATGGAATTGAAAATGAGGAAAATGCTGCAGAAAGTTATGCTGAAACAACTAGTCTGAATGTTTACCCTTGTGGGATCATTATCAATCCTTCATGTCCCCATTTGGCATGCTCTCCTGACAGAAGGGTCTATGACCCATCAGTTGAAGCGAATCCCTGGGGGCTTTTAGAAATAAAATGCCCTAGTTCTGCTGATTCTGTTGCTGAGATACCTTACTTAAAGGAAATAGGTGGCCATGGAACACTCAAGTTAAAGAAAAGCCACAGCTACTACTATCAAGTAATGGGACAAATGTTGTTATGTGGAGCTCAATGGGTTGACTTTTTTGTTTGGTGTAAAGATGACTTTCACAGGGAAAGAATCTGGAGTGACATTCAGTTTCAGTCTACAATGAAAAACAAGTTAGATTTATTTTATTTTGAATTCTTGGTACACAAGGTAATGAAGCCTTAATCAGTGTTATAGTGCCCATTTCATTGATACAGTAATCAAGGGGCACTTAAATCCTTTTACACTTAGAAACAATTAAGAAAACAAATGTAAATATTATTAGTATATACCACACCAGTGAATAGTATTTTTCACATGCTCTGATTGGCTACTCAAACAGTGAATATGATTTCATATTCACCTCCGAGCAAAGCAGTGATCACCTCGCACACGTTTTTGTCCATTTGACAGAAAAGAAAATAACTTTTGGTGCTGGCTATTCACTAATGTGTGGTATATACTATTAAAACAATTTTTCACCTCACTGAGTGTTGGTGAATAGTGGTGGACATTTACCTTGCTGAAGTGGTTCGGTAAATATCCAGCACTATTCCACTTCGGTGAATAATTGTTAAATATTTAAAATTATATTAAACTTTTATGACTTAAACTTCTATACATGCATGCATGTGCATATATTCTAAGACTCACACCAAGCTCAATAAATCTCTGAAGACTTTCTTACTAGCTTAGTTGCCAATTTAATATAGTGGGCCTTTAAAGTTTGTCAAAAAGCAGCAAATACTCCAAATTTGGTTAATTGAGCCAGCCAAAACAAGAGGTTGTACCCTGTCAAAGAAATGGTATTCCTTAATACGCCTTATGGCTCTTTCGACATGTATTCTGAGCCTTGCTATTTCTTGAGTATTAGAAACTTCAGATGATGTAAACTGTTTAAAACCTTGTATAACTGAACCTTTACTTTTGCTTAAGAAAGGAGGTATTACCAAACTAGCTTTCTTTGGTGATAGGAGGTCACCAATTAAGAACCCCTTATCCACCATTACCTCGTCTCCCTCCTCTATTAGGCTCAATATCCCACTCTGTTGAGTAATTGCTTTGTCAGACATGCTTCCTTGAAACAAAGAAATAACAAAGGTAACAGCTCCATTTGGGGAAATACCTACAAGTCCTTTGTATGTGGTATGTGACTTGTATGATGAATAGAATTCTGAATTGAGAACTTTAGAACTTGGAGTTTGCACTTTGACATCTGTGCAATCTAAAATAATGCGGGTATTAGGGTAGGTTGTTGCAAAGCAATCAGGCATGTTTACTCTGACTTGGGCCTTTGTTGGTCATATAGGTATCTGACCTAAAATGAAGTACAGAAAATTAGACCATGTTAAAATAATTCTGCTAACTGTACTAGCGCTAACATTAAACCGTACAGCTAAATCATTTACTGGAAATCCCTTCAATAAGAGGCAAAGCACAATAAGATTTATAGTCAATCACAGCTGCAGGAGTTTGCCTGACCTCAAACTCAGCTGGTGTTGAACTGCTACGTTGTACTTGAGACCAAGTTGTCATACTTAAAGCAGTTGGTTGTAGCCAATCAAACAACGATTTTAATAAATCATATGAGCGGAAGCCAGTATAAAACTGTAGTAGGTCTGGGTCTCTTGAAAATCGTTCAAGTCCAAATCTTTCCAAAGTGAAGGCTGCAACTTGACTTTTCAGCTCTTCGATTTGCTTCTCGTAGTTTTCTGTGTGTTCTTCTATTACGGGCTCTGATGGCAGCAAGTCGCTGCACTGATCCTGATCCACGTTTGAAGCTGCAAAGCAGTCTTTGTCACTATTATAAGTTTCAGCCAGATCTAGCCGAAGTCGTTTTAGTTGCTGGTAGCGATTCTCAGGTCGATATGGAGTTGATTTTGTCCACTCAAAGATTGAAGGAACAGATTGATTTTGGAGCCTTTTTTTCCCTGCTAGAGTCTTCACAATATCCTCGGGTTTGAAATGCGCTGAGCATACGAGCGTACAACTCTTTTTAATCTGAAAAATATGCACGACAATGGATAATTCAGTTAAATGCGAGGTCAAGTAGCCGATCAAACTCTAAGAAAATAACAGAAGTTTCGTTAAACTACTACTACTTTTGGATTTATCGGCTGCATTTGATACTGTGGACCATTGTATATTGCTATCTAGACTGTCCAGTCGATTTGGAATTAAGGGTAATGCGCTTCTCTGGTTCTGTTCCTACTTAAGTAATCGCAAGCAGTCTGTTCATGTTGAGGGTCAGTCTTCTTCTAATTATTGTTTGGACTGTGGAGTACCCCAAGGGTCTGTACTTGGACCTGTGCTTTTCTCACTCTATATAGCACCGTTGTCTGACATTCTGCGTAAGAATAATATGTCGTATCACTTGTACGCTGACGATACCCAGATTTATGCTACGTTTACTTCTGATGATTCTGCTGATATGATGTTGACTAAGATGCGTATTGAAGAATGTGTGACGGACATTGACGCCTGGATGTCTGCTAATAAGCTGATGCTGAATAAAGACAAAACTGAACTCTTAATTATTAGCTCGCGCTTCCGTCCTCGCCCGTTATTTGATTCTCTTAAAGTGGTTGATGAAGTTATTTCCCAATCTGACTCTGTTAGGAATATTGGTGTCTTGCTTGATAACAAGCTTAATATGACTACACATGTCAGTGCTATTTGTAAAGTTTGTTTTTATCATATTCGAAATTTAGCTAAGATCAGGAAATATCTCTCCTATAGAGATATGGAGATTCTTATTAACGCTTTTATTACGTCCAAACTTGATCACTACAATGCTCTCTTATATGGTTTGCCTAAATATCTGTTGCAGAAGATTCAGTATGTACAAAACTCGGCAGCCCGTCTTATCACGTGTACTCGCAAATATGACTCGATTACGCCTTGTTTAATTCAGCTACACTGGTTACCTGTGGAAAAACGAGTAATATTTAAGATTCTATTGCTCACGTATAAATCCCTCAATGATTTGGCTCCTGTCTATCTTAGTCAATTATTACACCGCTATGTTCCTACTAGACAGCTACGCTCTTCTTCTGCCAATAATTTAGTTATCCCTACCTATAAGTTAGAAACTTATGGCTGTCGTGCCTTTTCCGTAGCTAGCCCCATCCTGTGGAACAGTTTGCCCTATGATATTAAAACTTCTGGCACTATTTCTATTTTTAAATCTAAGCTTAAGACTTATCTTTTTAAATTAGCTTACAATTTATAAGTATTAATTCATTATTTTGTGTATCCGTTTTGTTAGACTTATTTTAGTATTATTGATTTTAATCACTATTAGCAGCTTTCTTAAACTTTTTTAATTTTTTATTATTGTTTATATATTTATAGATTCCCATGTAAAGCGCTTAGATCCGTATCTGTATTTGCGCTATATAAATAAAGTTATTATTATTATTATTAAATACCTCAAACAAAGGCCCTTCCTCGCGACGAATTGCAATAACCCAAGCCTTTTTTAACTTTGAGTCACTCGGGAAGTTGAAAAAAGTGAGTTCTCTGCCATCTAACTTGCGTTTGTCATTTTCACATTTCGGCACACAACAGTGATAGTGCGCCATCTTGAAAATAATGCACTTCTAGCCTCGTTTTGAATCCAAGATGGCGGAGGCGTGACAAAGGTCTATTGAGAACGAGTGTAACATTCTCTTTAAGAAACAGTGTTCAGTCTAAAGTTCATCGTCGCTATCAAGAAGCGGCAAAATCTTCAGGTTGGTGTTTTTAACTCGCCACAAAGATTAGTAGCTTCGAAACCAGCATTTCCACCGAAGTTCAATGAAACGTTGTTGAATACGGCACCACAGAACATTTCAGGTTTTAAGTCTTGTTCGGCAGACATCATATTTGGATTGATCATCAGTGGTTTGAGGATTATTCTTCTCTGGCTCGGAGGATTGCTTCCACGTATCGCGCGTCCCTCGAATGTGCTGACTGATTTAGCTGGACATCTATTTCTGTTGTTGTTCTGAGGCTTCAGAATAACTGTCCAAGGATTTGAGATTTCTTTGACCTGCCAGACCAATAATATTGAGAGACTCAACATTCTTTTCTCGTAAGGTTGAAATCATGGTTCTTCGTACAGAATGATTAGTGTATCGGCCATTCAATCCCGCGGCTTTGCTCATTTCTTTCATGAAAGAGCCAAGTGAGTGTTTACCAAGGGGCTGTTTCTTGAACCAAGTCTGTGATGCTGGCCTTAGAATTGATGCCAGGTAAAAAGGAGCATCTGGGTAGTTCATATCTGCTGGTCTTCGGGATATGTACTCCGTGAAAATACGAACAGGACAACATGGTCCATCGGTGGCGTACATTTTGGGATTAAATGGCCAGTCAGGAACAAACTCGTTCTCGCTGGTACGAGTTTTACTGCCACGCTCAATGACCCACTCGACGTACATTTTCTCCTCTGGCCCATCCTCTTTCTTTACTTGGAAGTCACCAAACCTTACACGATGGTGTTCATCCCGAGCCCTCCAGCCAAAATAGGTGGTATTATTGAACCAGACTGTACGTAGAAGGGTTTGAGAAGAACAGTTTCTAAGCTGTTTTTGTTGTCATAACTGCTGGATCTGTGTGTCGTTTAGACCAAGGGCTTTATTGGGCATTTGACCTTTACCAGAGCGACGAAGTTCTTTTCTTTTGCAAGACAAAGCTTCTCTGGCCTTTGAGAATTGTATGTCAAGGAGTATGCATGCTGCATGTTTTGCCTTGTTCACGCAAAAAGCGGTCAAAACTACGAAAGTATGAGCTAAGTGTATCTGGCTCAAATTCGTCACCATCTTGTTTTCGTACTTTCACTACAAAGTGTGAAAGCAGACTGTCAAGTTCAGTAGGCGGTATATTGTCAATAGTTCTCGTTTTGTTAACAGTTTTTGCCCATTTATAAAACACGTTAAGGTCGCTTCGTGTCTTTTTTTGTTTTGTTTTTGTTTCTGTCATCCTCGATAAATTTTGTAACTTCGTCATTGTCAATGTTTTTCTCTTTTTTCTCGCTTCTAACATTGCCACTGGAAGTGTCAGTCGTTTCAGTTTCATCAAGCAACTCGACAGTGTTAATAAGTTCTGTATCAAAGTCAATGTCGTCGAAAAGTCCTGTTAAGTCAAAGTTTGGGTAGTCCGCGTTGAGTTCGTAACAATTCTCATCGGCCATTTTTGCTTTGAACTCACTATACGGCACAGGCAGCCCAAGTTCACGATTTGTGGCTCTTACAAATGCTACGTAGATTACCGTTTTCTCCAGAAATTTTCCTTGTCATCTCACTAATAGAGTTTGTATGTGTTGATTTCTTATCGTGGTAAAAATAAAGGAGCTATTGGAATTCGGTGTGAGCTTTTGGAATTCGGTGTGAGCTTTTGGAATTCGGTGTGCACTTGTAGGCTTCCGTAAATACTTGATTATCTACAACTTCAAAAAGAGTAGTATCATCGGCATAGATACAAGGATGGGATTCTATATCAACAGTAATATTATTAATATAGATTAAGAACAGCAGCGGGCCCAGGACAGATCCTTGGGGAACGCCAGAATTCACATTCTCCAATCAGACGACTGACCTTCAACAATAATCACTGGAAATACGGTAATTAAGCCATGTTTATGTTAATGCTAAAAATGTCAAAATTATTCTCTTTAATCAGAAACGTCTATGTTTAAGCTTCTAACATTCAAATGGCCAAAATTAAAACGCGTAACTGGACCAGGATTTAATTCGACATCATTTGACAAACATATTTTGATTAATACGATAAAAGAGCAATAAATAATAGGCCAACTGCAAGAACTATATGATTCAGAGAATAACTAAAATTCGAATCGAAAGAGTTAAACAATCCGATCGCTGCTCTATAAGCCTCAAGACTAACTCCCATGACTAAAGTCAACAACAGAAAAGTAATTAAAATGTACCTCAAGCTGCACATAGTAAACAAAGAACACAACAAGAGCACGCAAATATAACTTCAAGTAGCGAAAATGTTTAGAGTTCATAATGAGAAAAATGCCAGTAAAAATGGACGCTGCATCAGCACAGTTACATGACTTCATACTTGGTAAAGTCGGCCGCGGTGACAATTCTGAATGTCCTTTCATCCGAAGAGCGCTTCACAAAAGCTTTGCCGTCCGTGGTCCAAGCAGAGTTAACTTTTTGATATTCCTTACGCGCCGTATAGAAAAGCTTCTGGTTTATCCGTGTCAGATCTTGATTAATGTAATACATTGAGTCTCCCAAGTTATTCGTACTTCTAAGAATTATAATCTTGTCCGGGTGAGCCTTGATCCGGGCAATTAGTACGAGGCTTGTCTTCACTCCTCCTTCCTACTCGATGGGCCCTATCAATATCTACCGCGGTAATCGCCACATTCAGCTTTTCATTACAAAATTGAGTAACCTTCTCCACACAATTCTCTTCATCCTCTTCTTCAAAGCCTGAGATCCTCACATTATGCCGACGGGAATGTTGCTCGTTATTGTTCGCTTTGATGGCTAACTCGGCAATACGATCCTCTAAGGTGATTCTTTCTTTCATAGGTTCCATAAAATTAGCCAAGGCTGCACTAACAGCTTCCTGCACTGCACCCCGTACCAAATTTATGAAGTCTTCAGACTTGAAAAGGTCTTGAATTTCCGCCTTCATTTCCGCCGCAGCCTGCTTTTGCCGCCGCAGCCTGCTTTTGCTTGGACATGTCGACGTCCAAAAACACACAAAACTCACGAAAATGGGCTCAAAACAGCCCAAATTACTGACCACCGACTCAATCTATAACATTCTTCCAAAAAAGGGCAATATTTCCCTGAATTTGAACACATTTTACAACAAGATTAGGGAGCCTGAAAAAATACGTGTGCTCGTCACAGTTGGATGCCGTGAATCTACTACGTAGAGTACAAGAATACGGCGTACAAGAATACTCTAAGGCGGGACTAACGAGGGCAAACTAAAGCTGAGCTTATACCTCGCGAGTACAGTCATAGAGGTTACGCGAGATGAAGTTGAGCGTATTGCTGCCCTTGTTTGAGACAGTATCACACAAGTGAAGATCTGAATATAGAGTGACACCAAGGTAAGGGCGAGAGTCAGTTTCTTTAAGTACGTTGCCATTGGGAAAGTAGGTAGTTTTAGTAGTGAACTTGCTGCGCGCATTTGCGATTTCTCGGCCCACAAAGAGATAGCATTAAGATCAGATGGAAGTAGTTGCGGAGAGAGCACAGAAGACAGTTCAAGATACATGATACAATCGTCGGCAAAGAGGCGGATCTTAAAAGAGATGCCTTTAGGAAGGTCATCAATATACAAAAGGAAGAGTAGGGGTCCGAGAACAAACCAGTGGGGAACGCCAGACGTTACGGTACACACATCAGAGTGGTCACCATCAACGACTATATCCTGTGTGCGGATTGTTAGGAAACCCTTTAACCAGGACAGGTATGACCACGTACTCCATAAGCAGAGAGTTTAGCTTGTAACCCCTGATGAGGAACGGAATCAAACACTTTTGAGAAGCCCAGTAGAATAAGGTCAGTTGAAGGTTAAGATCAAAGTTTTTAGCTAAGTCGTGTACAGTTAGAATCAATTGCGATTCGCATGAGAATCCTTTTCGAAAACAGTGTTGTAGTGGAGACAGTAGTGAGTATCTATCTAGGTGACTCATTATGTTGGTAAATATTATATGTTCTAGAGTTTTATATAGACATGTTAAAGAAATTGGCCAGTAGTTAGAAGGAACAGAGCGAGAACCCTTTTAAAACCTGGAGATACAAAGGCATTTTTTCCAATCCATGGACAAATCTTACTCGTCCAGAGATCGCTGGTAAATGACCTAAAGAACTGGTGCAATAATATTGCTGAAAATCTTCAGAAGGTAACACGCTTGGCACAAATGACCCTAAAATCGATCACTTTGCTATATTTTCAAAAGTTTCCAATGTAGAAGATTGATTTTTTTTTGTGGGAGGATGAAGACCAAAACAAAATCCGATGATTTGAACTACCGTAGACATTTTGATGACGTCATAGTTACGTCATGTATCCATTTATAATAGGTTTCTCTCTGTTTTCATTTACCTTTAACATCAGTAAATGTTATATTTTTGATTTCCCATCATGTTGACAACAAAGGAACCGAAAACCCGAGTTCGATTAGTTAAGAGGGAGAAAAGTTATTTAATTTTGAATTTGGGGAATTTTCCCGCCAAAATTTGGAACACAGAGCGATGACAATCCACTGGCGATGACGAAGCCATAGGAGTATAGGGAGAAGTAATAGTATCACGTGTAGCTGCATTTGCATTTCCCAATGGGCTGAAAGAGTTTTGGCTTAGAAATTACACTTCGTTGGAAAATAATGACAACAAATCCAGGAAATGTACAAGTTCTTTAAACCATTGTAGACCTCAGTCGACATTTCCAAACAGCGGATATGATACCAGGAATCACATCCATCGCAGCAAATGCCGAACTGGTTTGATTTCACAGGCTTAGTACAGCAGCCACAGGGAAACTTTACTTGTCCTGGGTTAGGTTCCACATTTCCACAAAGCAATAGAAGGGAGAGGAAGGCCTGTAGCCTGAAGGCCTGCCGCTTACTTTGAAGATACAAGATGGTGGGCTTCGATTGTGAAGTATTTATCCGATAGAATGCTTCCAAGCCAGTTCTAAATTCCTTTTTACTGGCAAAGTGCAGTTCAAGCCGTACTCAAGTTGGCCATCTTTACATTTCTGGTAAATTGGCTTTCTTGGACAAAACGTAGGATAAGTTAGCATATATAGACTACCTAGACTGGTTTATTTACCTCCTACCTTACAGAGAGAAAGCAAAAATAAACATTTGTAAGTGGTGTACTGTCTGATAGATGTACCATTAGATTTGAGATTCCCCAAGGATCTATTTTTGGACTTCTACTTTTTATAATATATATAAATTATCTTCCATCTTGTGACCTCTATTCTAAAGTACAACATGTGTGCTGATGACACTAGCCTTACTATGGCAAATGCTGACGAGAATATCCTAGAGCAACAAATGAATCATGCATGACCTGTGTGAAATACACACATAGAAGTAAACCACAAACCCCTTAAGATAGAGGAAACATACAGTTACCTTGGAGTTAAGATAGATGAATCCTTGACATGGAAGGACCAGGTAGACAAAATTTCTAAGAAAGTATCAGGGGGGATAGGAGCATTAAAACGGGTCAGATATATTGTACTATTTGAAACATTACTATGTACAAATGTATAACTCCCTTGTCTTACCGTATTTCGATTACTGTAGTGCAATGTGGGGAAGCTGTAGTAAGCTATTGTCTGATAAATTGCAAATGTTACATAATAGAGCTGTCAGGGTGGTTACTCTTTCAAACTATAATAGACGATCAAGTAATTATTTGACTAAAATGTTTAAAATTACGAATTCTCTGCACTCCCATAACTTGAGAAATTCCCATAATACCTATATCCAAAGACCACTTACTGAAGCTGTTAAATATATATTTTCGTTACAAAGGAGCCGTTCTTCTTCATTCGGTAAAAATAGTTATATAAATTGTAATTAGCATTAATATAGAAACTATAGAAACCCGTGGAACTTACATGAAATCAACAAATATGACATAGAAACATAGTCTAGCCGGTCGACCGATTCCTGACACAATGCCTTGGCGCTAGATTGTGTACTGTAGGTTTTTAGCGTGTTGATGTTGTCGAAGTTGTATTTTGATAAAAAAGGCAACAATATCTTACGCCTTACGGATCTCAGTTAATTTCTCAAACCGATGAACACAATTATTCATATTGTCGAAAAAGTGCCAAAACTGACGGTCACAGGCAGCTCGAGTCATGAATTCGTGTGACGAAAACAAATATGGTCGCCGAAAGAGCATTGATCGAAGAAGGAAAACGGAATCAAAACAATAATCAAAAGCCAAGTTATGTCTGGTTATGTCCAAGTTATGTCTGGTTGTAGTGAGTTTATGGTTTGAAGAGCCAACGATAGTTGGGCGATGAAACAGTTGGATTTTATATCTAAGAACACAGGAAACTACAGAGAACAGACATGGACAAAATATCTTGCTCTTAGACACACCTTAGAGTTGTAAGATAAAAAAATGAACAGCCTTTTCCACGGACAACGTTTATAACTGTGTTTGAATACCTGGTTTTACCTCGTTCGGTCGTTTGACTTCGGCCGCTTCGCCTGGCGATAGGTTTTGCATAAAAAAATGCCGTAAACTCGATGGCTTTCTCGCCTAGGTTTTCCCTACAACAGATTCCCGTAAACTCGATGGCTTGCTCGCCCAACTAAGTGTATAACTTGAGAAAATTCATTTCTTTTTAACATTATTTCCTCAAATGCAACCAAGACAGAGTGCAACTTTTCGCATTATTCGTCGTCTTCGTTGGGATAGCTGTTGCCGTCACTTTTGGCGCCATTTTCGGACGCGCGCGCGCGTCCTCCATATTAGGGTATCGATCGAGGGAGCCTGGGAAAGAGCGTTACATACACACACTTAGCGTATTATTATATACGATTATTATCATATTGTAAATTTAGTTTTAGTGATTATTTTTATAAATGTTTACATTACTATTACACGGCTCTCTGGAAGAGCATTATGTATGAACGTGACCGTGTTGAAATAAAGATTTACTACTACAGCAAAAATAACTAAAACGAGAGGAGTCAATGAAAACGTGGCCGCCATGATGACACAGGCTACGTTTTCTAGCCACTTTCTCTTCCTTTGGAAGTTTAACTCCTTCCTAGCTAATTGCTCTTTGCTAGACGTTTAAGCTAAACTCTCAGGTTAGTTTGGGGTATTTGTGCTCAAACGTTAACACACATTTAAGTGTCAATAATTCTAACGATGACGTCACTATAAGAGGTTCATTGCAAGTTTTAAGTCCATTGACGCGTTTACTAGTAAACATTTTATCCTCTCCAATAATTCAGTAGCATGTAAGATACTTAAATAGGAGTCAGTTAGATTTGTTTACCAGGACCCGCACTATAAAAGTGTAAATACCACCCCCTTTCTCGCCCTTTGGGAGAGTCAAGCAAGTAATCAGTCTACTCGTGATATAATACTAAATTGCTGAAGGCTAACTTAATATAAGCCGAGAAAAAATAAACAGCAGGAAGCTAGTTGCCAGTTATGCCAGTCAATAGCGTTTTAGAACCGTTTACAAACTCTTTTGACATTCAAATTTTCAATTTAACTTTCGCGCGATACCAAATGTCGGAGATCACTCAAGCGGAGCGAGCATCACCTGTCGCATTGTTCACTTGTCAAAGGCTGCTTGACAGTAATGGTGTCTTCAACATGGTTGAGGACCTTTTATAGTGTGGGTCATTGTTTAAAGAGGTACTATTTCGTACAAACCCTAATATTTCTTTCACGATGGATAACAAACACCATTGATAGGTTTACTGCAGTTGATACATTTCGTGACAGATCACAAGAGTGTAACTTGATTATGAACTCACTGAGTGGCTGGTTGTTTTCATGCAAGCTACGCATGCATGATTCCAACAAAAATATGATTGCATGGTTACATCTTTAGCTTGATCCTACTTTCTAGCATTTCGATACTATAAGCTCAATATACAAGCTACAAAAAATAAATAAATAAAGATTAAAAATAGAATAACATATTATGGGTTCTACTTTTGATAATACTTCAAGTTATGCTTGAAGTTTTGGTAATTTGCACGTGAAATGATGTAGGCGTTACCAGTGTGAATATAACACTTGAATTGTTATATTTCTTGGAAAAAAGGAGGTCGTTCGAACTATACAACCGCGTCTGTTTCTTGGAAAAAATGAGGTCGTTCGAACTGTACAACCGTGTCTGTTTCTTGGAAAAAAGGAGGTTGTTCGAACTATACAACCGTGTCTGTTTCTTGGAAAAAAGGAGGTCTTTCGAACTATATACAACCGTTCTGTTTCTTGTAAAAAAGGAGGTCGTTCGAACTATATAACCGTGTTCGTTTCTTGGAAAAGGAGGTCGTTCGAACTATACAACCGTGTCTGTTTCCCAGAACATTATTAAACACTATAAGCTGTATAGAAAGGATCATATGGATATTGCCTCAGTTTTGTTTCCCATTTCAGTAATCCTGCACTTAAATCAGACATATTAAAACAATATGGAATGTTCTCTAGATACCATTTTAAGTTATGGTTGATGTCTGGCTAATTTGCATGTGAAATGATGTTAGCGTTCTCAGTGTGACATTAGGGAACTTAAGCAACCACGACGGCACTGGCTAGGACGACGGCATAAAACTAGCCTTAATTACAAAATACAATAACTCCACGTGAAAATGTCACCTACATTTCAACCGTTGTCCCAACTTTTACGTTTTAAAGAGAACGCGAACGAAGAAAGATAATCAATCCGGTTGAACGGAACTCTAGATATTTCTCGAAAATCTGGTTATGAGAAAAATTAAAGGCGAACAAAGGAAAGAGAAAACGCCAAATTTCGGGAGAAAATACTTCACTAGTCGTCCCATCGTCACTGCTGTCGCCGTCCTGATTGTTTAAGTTCCCTATTATCACACTTAAATAATAGTTGACTAAAATTGACTGAACTGCAATCATGCGTGTTTCCAAGAACTATAAGAATGTTTACACTCAGATTGAGCATTATAGCTGATGGAATAGAAAAGCTGTACTCGGATCAGGTAGGGTCAAAGGAACTTGCTCCAAAAAAATAAATGCTAATATATAGCTGTAATAGGAACAATAAAGAGTGTTGATGAATAAAGTCATGAAACATGCTGATCTAAGTATGAGTGAATACGTGAATTCTGAAATTAAATAAACGAAAAGCGTTCAAATTAATTAATACCGTGAGGTGCCAAAGTGTCTAATTTGAAAATAAGGCTGTATTCTTTGCGTTTACGGTTGTCGGTAGTACTTTGATGAAGAGAAATGCCGCGTATAGTGATGTGATTAATATAATGGTCAGAAAGATTAAAGTGGCGAGCTACTGGTTTGGCGAGATCCTTACCATTAGTTATAAAATCTGGCAAGTGTTCTCGTAATCGATCTCCTAATCTTTGCTCTGTTTCTACGATGTAGAGTTTGTTACAAAGTGTGCAGGTGAATTCAATAAATAACATTACTAGACGTAAAATCAAAATGGTCAGTAACTTTGACTGGGAGCCTTTGGATCCTGAAATGAGTGTTTTAGTGAAAGAATCATAAAGCAACTTTACAGGACAAGAGCATTGGAGATTCCCTGAAGAAGGGATCATTACAGCCCGATCTTCAACCAGACACTTTTAAAGGTTCCTGAAAACAATGCAACACCTGTGCTTTCACTAAAACTGCCACACTCATTTCAGGACCCAAAGGACTGTTTCGACTGAACGTCTAGTAATGTGATTTTTGCATCTGTTTCAAACAGGGTTGTTATGGACAAACGACGGCATTACCAGACAGAAAGGGATTGTGATTGTAACACAAAGTCTGGTGAATTCGTTTGCTTTTGGGGTTAAAAGTTTTAAGATGAATATAAATAAATTAAATTAATGGTTTCCTTCTGATCGCGATTTTCGAAATGCACGCAGTTGATCGGTTCAGCATGGCTAAACAGGTATAACCACAGTCCATTTCTGTCTGGGAATGTTCTTTATCGTGTGCCATTAGTTAATAAATTTATAATATAATTTATATAATATGACTTGTGGAATCAATCAAGTTAGTCATCTGTTGAATTGAGCTTTGAAACTGCTTCCTTTTGCATTTTTTATCAGCGCTAGATTACATTACTTAGATAACTGCACTGAGAAGCTGTTACATGTATGAATAAACCGCCTCACTGGTTAGCTCAATTGATAGAGCACGGTCTTAGAGTGCGGGAGGTCGGTAGTTCGAACCCGGCCGCATCCTTGGGCATGGACGTTTATAAGCCGTTATTGGCTTGTCTCCTACTTCTAATCAGTATTTGAAGGGGATGTGAAAGAACCAGTTGTACTACTCGAAAAAGAGAAGGGGATTGTCACCCGGCACAGCAGCCTGGCCATTGCACTAACCACACACTCAACATTGCAAACTGCGTGGAAGCCATTGGCGCCGTAATTAGCAGTCCGAAAATTCACTAACGGGATATGTCAGGTAAATGTAAAGCGCCATGAGACTGTGGTATATGGCGCTATATAAATATGGCCTATTATTAAACAAACAACAAAATGACTGTTCTGTTATAGTTATTGTCATCTCAAAGTGTTACTGTTAATTTTGTTAAGTTATCATCACTTCAACAACTCATGAATAATTAATATTAGATGAAGAAAATCAGTCCTTTTTTTCTTTTTCTTTGTTTTCATGCCATTCAGGACTGGAATTTGCTATCTGAGAGCACGAGAAACATTCTAAATCTAGATCAATTTAAACGATTTATCTAGTTACTTATATATAGTAGTACGTTATTGTTGTTATTATTAATATGTTTATAGCTATTTTTTAATTAATACCTTATATTACTAGATTTTAACCTTTTATAGATTTGTAGACATTTTAATATTTTTATTTTTTTACTCTAATACAGGACCTTCCTGAAAATCACCTTAGGGTGAGGTTTGCCTCCTGTATAAATATTTAAATTATTATTATTATTATTATTATTAGTCGTGTTTATGCTCCTTTATACCTGATAAAATCTCATTGACCATTCTAAAAATCCCGCGAAGGGATTAATGGGGTTAATGATTGAGACAATGGATAAGCACCTTGCAACTCTTGGAATTTCTATTGATGTTTCAGCTTTCTCATTGAATTGCTAATTGGGATGAACGTTTTATATAAAGAATACTAATGAACATGAAATATTATATTCACTGATAAAGACCCAAAGATAGCAAAACGTACACGGAACATAAGGTACCTATAGATAATAATTTTTGCACTAAATTTACTAATATCAGCAGGCTACCGAGATACACAGATAATATTTTTAAAATGAAGTTATGCAACTACCATTACTTGTTTACCGAGCCACTGTTTAGTCCCAATTATTAAATCAAACTCAAAGCCGTAAAATAATAAAAACGTGCATTAAACTTACAAACATCAATAATGTAGAGTCTGCCGTTATGTCAGTTATATCGCTCTCCAAGTCTTGAACTTTATCGATGTCAACCACGACACCAAATCCTTCAAGTCCAGGTTCTTCTTGCCTAGCTTGTTATTTGCCACGCAATGCTTTCAGCATTGTGAAACGCCGCTTCAAACAACATAGCATGGTGATTTCTTCATGTCATTCCCTTGAGATGTTCGTAATCGCAGGCAGTGATTGTACGGATTCCTACACTATAGCGAAATGATATATGATTTCAGTGTTAGGTTTACTGATTTTAAATTAAATTTGTATATTCCTCAGTACAATGAAAAGGGAGATAGAATGTTTTAATATCCAAATTATAATCCTTGTCAAAAGAGTTGGGACGTTTTGTGTTAAAGTCCCCTCCCCCATTCAATGTTTGTTTTTGTTTTGGTCAAAGTCGTCATGATTTCCTATTACCACATTGATAAATTGTCTCGTATCGTTTGTCGGGTCCGGTATTGTTTGGTCGAGACAGCATAAACGTTGCTACTTGTGACAAGTGGCCCAAAACGTTTTGACCACGATTGTAGCTACACTGAAATGATGACCAGTTCTACTCCATAATTTTGTTCTAATCTTGAAATGCCTGTCTAGGATACTGTATTAAAACATGGGAATTGAATGCTTTTTACATTTTTGGATATGGCTAAAAAAACACTGCACACCAGATCGGTATAAATGAAATGCTCTTACTCGCACGCATTTCATAACGATTTGTTATTTCTAGCTTTAATGTTTTTTTGATAAACGCACCCGACTTTTACCCGTACCTGCGACTTCTACCCGTATCCGCGACTTCTACCCACACCTGCGACTTTTACCCGTACCTGCGACTTTTACCCGTACCTGCGACTTCTACCCGTATCCGCGACTTCTTCCCACGTCCCAAATGAAATATCTAACGCAATTTTCAAAAAGCATCCGTAACTCATCCAATGGAAACGTTTGGTTAAGGATTTGTTTCACAAATATTTCGAGAGAGAAACCATACGAAAATCCCCACGACCAATAATTGGATTTTCTCTCATTTTAATATTTCCTTGGACATTACATTACATTCTTCCTTTCTCAAAAAGGCATGCATTATTTAAATTGTATTTCATTAAGTCAGCATTCTATAAAAAAACCTTATCCTTCTTGTTACACAACCATTCAGTGTAATTATGATTAGCTTAACTTGTGAAAGAAACAAAAGCACTTTGAGAAGATGTGCTGTCGTTACTAAAATGAAACAAACCAGCGGTCTGATGCTCCACGCGCATGTGTGCGTAATAAATGAATGAATGATCGTGAGACTTATTACTACAAATTAAGGTGACTACTAAATGCTATTAGATGTTACAACAAGGTTCTTGGATTAAAGCAATTCCTAGTATATAGAGCGACATTTGAGATGCATATATCAACTAAATTACCTAAGCTTTAATTTGTTTCTAAACACATTTTGCATTATACTCTTCTAACCGATGTGCGAGCATGATAGTTGTCATGGTTACATCAGAACGTAGCGCGCAATGCCGATCAAAACACAGAAAACGGTAATTACTGCTGCTGGCTTGATAGAGGCACTTCCGTTGCACTCGTCAGACGTACAGCAGAGGGAAGTGCATCCAGTTGTCTCGCAACGTTTTTTCCAACTATCGCAATCGGCCTTGCTTACGCAACCCTTGATTGTGAGGTCTCCCGTCACATGTTTTCGACAGTTATCTTTTCCCTTGGGGCAGGTCATGGCAGTTTCACCGCAGTTACCCCAGCCCTTTTGGCATGCATAACACTTGAGTGATAAAGCTGTAAGAAAAAAACAATAGCTGGTATTAGAAACATACAATGTATGACAAGTGATATACTCCTATGGAGAGATAAGAGTATTTTATAGAAGACAAATAGTTTTTTCAGACCAGCATTCTTGTTCAGTATCTCGTAATCTATATGTATTTTTAAAGCTCACTTTAAGGGTGTTATTCATTGTGGTATTAGCCAAACATTTGACATATTTCCTTTGTAATTCATAGGCCGACATATATCTTCCTGAAATAAAAAATAGAAAGGAAATGGTGTTCACCAATGTATCCCGAAACTTTCATAGACTTGATTAACTATAAGTGTACATTTTAGAAAGTTTAAGTAATGTTATGGGCGAAATAGGTGATATTGTTTTGAGAAATGTACCATTTAAATTCAAAAGTTATATTTTAACACTGTCCTGTATTTCGCAATTTTATGATTTTTCACTCAATGAATTTAGGTCTCGAGAAAGGTTCGTGAGGTGCCATTTCGGTGTAACGCTTTTGCAGCGTCGCAATGGGCTATTATCACAGTTCGGCCATCTTGGATAAAACAATGGTTTTGGCCCCGATAGCCTCGCATTGGTGGGTTTCAGAACGGTTTACCAGACGAAAACAAAGGGTTTTTTTCTCCTGGGACTCAACATAGCCGCCGCGTGATAAAAGCCCATAAAAGCTTCGTATTTGCAATTTGCCGCTGATTGCGATGAGTTGGTGTTAAACATTCATAAATACCAGGGGAGAGATGAACTATTCACAGCTTTTTGTATCGTTGTAGTTGCGACTTCTACGCCTTTTCACTGTAAGTTTCGAATGTTTAACACTGCGCATATGAGTCTGTTGTATTCATCGCAATCAGCGGCAAATTGCGTATACGAAACTGGACTATTAAAGTCACATAGATGTACTATATACCGTTTTAAAGGTCTTGAATCGAAGTAAGTAAATATTTAATATTTTTGATCAAAGCGTTGATGCTGTACACGACTCCGTCCATCAGAAGGAGTTAACTGAGCCCTTGAGGATTTGATTTTCTTTTATCTTTGTATATTCTTTGATTCAGGGCAACAACCACTTCCACTTTGGTAACTATGATAACAAATAGAGAGTATTGTTCACTATTGAACGCAAATTCCAAGGTAAATTCACTTCATCATCGTGTAGTTTTCGTTCTAAACGTGGTAACGGAAGTTACAAAAATGTAGCAAGAGTTGCATTATGGTGAGTTGTCTGCTATTTTATACCCCTAATCTGGTGAGATTTAGTTTGAAATGTGTAAATGATACTGTTTATCTTTAAAACAACTGAGAAAACTGAAAAAATATATATATTGTGAATATATTTATTATATCATTAAAATTAATCATTAATATGCTATTTTTAAATATCTGTTCTATATGTCGCTTAATTTTTCGTTACAGAAATCAAATAATTACATCAATTTGGCTTTCTGTGTTTGCAAATCAAATACAATATATTTCTACGTATAGAAAATAGAGGTAACGATGTTTTTTGCTAATTACATAGAAATAGTAATATTAAGGGAAGTTACAAATACGTAGTAGGTTCGAAGAATTGAGTAACTTATTTGATGATTCGGATAGTTTTATCGTTAAATTGTCTCTCACAATACCTTATTATAGAAAATTAACGAAGCTGTAAATGTACGCGACTTAAATCAACGTGTCGTGAAATTAACGCGAATTTCTGAGTAAGGTATGTTTACATGCGTTTTATTAACGCGAACGCTTTTCATATGAGTGTAAAAACTAACTCCCACAAAAGCATGCTACACATGTAATTGCGAATTACTCACGACAGTCAATAACGATAGTGAAAGACAAAAACTTTCATTTTGGTGGCAAAAGTATTATTATTTAATATTTTCAACTCATCCACAAGCCTATAAATGAACGTAGAAGCTAATAACAGATGGGCAATGAGTATATCAGTTCTGTTTTCTATAACTATTAAAGAACGCTTTACACTTAAAATAAAAAAAGGGATAATGATTCAGTAGAAGGAAATGTGCACTGAATGACGCAATTACACGAAACTGAAAATGGCGGACAAATCGAACCCAATACCGCACTGCGGATCAAGGTTTCTCAAAATATTGAACAAATTACCAAATCTGGCAGACAAAAATGTTCCCCGATTCCGCACTACGGAATCAAGGTTTCTCAAAATATCACAAAAATCATCAAATATGGCAGACAAAAAAAAATGAGTTAGGCATCTGAGGCATTTAAGAGTGAGAGTTGACGATGAACCGTAGAAACTCAATACATGTCAACTACACAAGAGTCTGAGTCAACTAAGTCAGTAACCCCCCGCCCCCCCCCCCCCCCCCCGGGGGGGGGGGGGTACTCCTGTTTGTGACGTATTATGTATGTGCCGCCCGGGTGGTTCAGGGTTTTGACCTGATTTGGGCAGATCAGGGTCAGGATTTGAGTATATTTTGGGTGCAGTCAGGGTCGGGGTTCAGTATTTTTTAGGCAATTAGGGTTCAGTGTTTTTTAGCTACTATGTCAAAAAAAGGCATTCTGTTGCCGCATTTTTATCGCCTGCCCACATGCAATCACTGAGGTTCGTATACATCGTGACGCCGCTAATTCGTACTTCAGTACTTGTCTATGTACTTCATCTGCTGATTTGTTTACCCAATGCTACGTCCCGACTTGAAATGTTCCGTATTTTGCATGCAATCCTGGTACGCGGTATACCGGCCGGGATATATATCCGACCGTGTTTTAAAAACAATTTAAAGAAGGGGCAATTTTTCCCCAAAAAAGGGGGCAATCAGGGTTTTGGAGCTCGGATTGGGTCAAACAGGGTCAGGGTTTGAGCCTCTTGGCCTCACATACGTATACATACCCATTTTTCATGTAAGTACCCCCCCCCCCCCCCCCCCCCCGGGGTAAACCCCGATTCCGCACTGCCGAATACAAACGTACTCAAAATATCGCATAAGTGACCAAATTTGCTGTAAACACATTAAACATTCAACATTCAATTGGTCCCGATATCGTATAAAATATTAAACGGATGTATCGCGGGAGGAATAGATACTTATAAAGTGAGTTACTTATAATCGTTTGTTGTCAACAGGATGCTTTCGGCAACGAAGAAACATTCTGCGTACGAACTTCTCACATATCAGCCTCTGTTCTCATCTATACTGCGACAATTTTCTGCAAATATATTGGATACGTTTATACATTGGAAATGTTAGGCATTTAAGAGTGAGAGTTGACGATGAACCGAAGAAACTCAATACATGTCAACTACACAAGAGTCTGAGTCAACTAAGGAATCTAATCAAGCCTCTAGCGATACGAATAAAGAATGAAAATTATCACACCGGTAGCACAAGCTTTCGAGTTTAGTACTTTGGTATGGGTCTTTAAGCTAGTATTTTAACTTATGATTCAAAGCGAAGGCTTTCGTTAATACATCACTACAATTTTTGCACATTAATTGCGGTTTACAAGGCGGCAATTTCTGCATTGAGATTCACAGAATACATTTTGAAGTTGTTTCCTATCTCGATTGTCTGTTTTTTTTTTATAACCATGCATGGTGTCCGTATTGATCTTACAAACTTTGATTTTGCTTTGGTTTTTGTTGCGGAATTCTCCACTGTGTTAAGAAGAATCTCCGCTCGCGCTGGTTCAATAACACTGGGACTGTATCTTTCTCACTTTTTCTTTATTCGTCGATCACACAACCTTACACATTCGTTCGCCCTAACCATCTGCCTTAAAATTACAATGACATCCTTCTTATTCTAACTGCGGAAACACATACTTTGTCCTAGACCTTTAGCAATGCTAGCAATCCTTATTCAGTACATGGCTAAACAAATGTATTATTTGTCTTTCTAGATTTACCGCGATTTGACTAATGGTCGCGGGTCGCGTGTCGCGGGTAGACGGTGCGGGTGCGGGTAAAAAGGTGCGGGTGCAAGTAAAAAAGTGCGGGTGCGAGTAAAAAGGTGCGGGTGCAAGTAAAAGGTGCGGGTGCAAGTAAAAAGGTGCGGGTAAAGATATGCAATGTATTCGAGAGAGAAAAGAAAAAAATGCGAATTTGATTATTTTTATGCAGTCGTTCAAATTAAATCTGGTTCATGTTCACACCCTGTCAGTTTGCCATACCGACATCAAACTGTGGGTAAACAGATACAAGGTAATCGATTATCAAAAAGCAAAAATAGCGAATTTGCCGGTGCGGGTGAAAAGATGGAAGGTATTCGATTATCAGTATGGTATGGTATGGCGTATAACATGACATGTTAAATAAAAATGACAATTATACGATCATCTACAAAGTCAATATGTTGAACAGTATAACACAAGAAACCGGAATGGTATGGCGTATAACGTGACGTGTATCTAAAAATGATAAATATACGGCCATCTACAAAGTCAATAGGTTATGAACCTAGTCGGGTTAAAATTTAAAGCCATTTGTGTTTAGTTTAGACTGAGAGTTTATACTATTGACTTAAGCCTAAGCTAGACAATGACTTTTTGCAAAATTCCTAACATGCTGTGAAACAGGAAACAGCGTGTACCAAACACAAATATAGGCCGATTTGAATTGATAATAATAATTTTAAAATGCGAGCTTTAACATAAACTCAGAGGTTTATTACATGCCCAAGTGATCGCATAGCTGCTAGCAGAGTTCTACTAGCATTGTAGACTTCGAATCAGTACCGCTGCCATTTCCTTTGTCGGCTTTCTACGCGTTCTTTGTCTTTCGAGTACAGGAAAGGTCCTGTACTTTCTCCCTCGGTTTCTTTTGACATCGCGTCTTCGCCATGACTTACCGAACTTAGGGACGGGCGATTAGAAAAGTTATTGGGGGGATTCCAAAAAATTAATCCATACAAGGGAAAATTATCAAAAAATATATTCATGCACAGCCAGCAACACAGAAAAAAAATCCTACATGGAGAGGGGGAGGCGAGGCAGAGGCCAGGGACTGCACAAATGTACAGGGATGCCATCAACTACAAATGGTTTCCTTCTATCACACTGTGTTGTTGTTGCAGCAACTCTTTTGTGAGAGGTACACATATGTATCCTTTGATTTATCCACTATTAAAAGGCAGGAGAAATTTACAAAAGAAATTTACATAACTTTTCGTCTCTCAAAAATATTTGTTTGAATGGGATTTTCACTGGTCTTGCTATGAGCTTGAATCATAAACAATCATTTGCCGTGCATGCAAGGTGATGCAGCTGTACACTTTTATAGGTATCAATATTAAAGTATAACTTTTAATATGGGCACGCTAGCCTTGATGCCCTGATAAGAAAAATATTTAAGTCACAGGGGCATGGCTTTTAAAGTTTACTTAGGACAAGAATTATTAAGAACAAAGGTAGCTAATTTTGGAATAACTTAATATTCCAAATTGAATAGATTAGTACATAATTTGTTTTGCCATAAAACGTGCATGAGATCTTAGCCGAAAAAAAATTGCTGTTCAGCAAACAGGCTGGAGTAAAAAAAAAATCATGCAGCTTGAGAATCCCCCCCCCCCCCCCCCCCATAACTTTTCTAATGATCCGTCCCTTAGTTAACAAACGGCAGCGCGAGAACACACGAGTATGTTGTTTACGAAATTAAATACGACCTTACCATTTCCCGCGAATTTCAGGGTCAGTTACAGGAGCCTAGCCATGGGGTCGTGGCATTTCATTGGCTAGTCATTTGAGAGTGTTGACATTTGGCTTTGACGAGGTGTTGTGTTTACAGAACTTCAAAAGGCCAAAACTCCTACTAGATTTTTATTCGTAGTAACTTTCTTTGCGTGAATTACTAACATATAAGGAATAACAGATTTCAATCAATCAATCAATCAATCAATCATTTATTTATACACATAACGCCTAGGAGCTAAAAGACTCGTTAAAACGCGCACGTGTTTCTAAATGTATTAAATTAAATGTAATATGTTAAAACGACTGTCTGAAAATCTACTATAAATATTCCCTACTTTAAAACATCTATTTACAACTAAGATAAAATGCTAAAATTACATCTATGTATTGTATATGTGTGGGTTAAGCTCTACCTTATTGAGCATTTTCTTAAATGTCTTTAAATTAGGTGCTTCACGTACTTTAGTGGGTAGATTGTTCCATAAGTGGCTAGTAATGGAAGAGTACGAATTCTTTAGCCAGTTAGTGTTAAAGCGAAATTGCTCCAGTTTTGTACCAGAGCCACGTAAGTTATAGTGAGCTAACCGTAGTTTAAAAAATTCTTGGATATATAATGGACCTTGCTCTGTCATGCATTTAAAAAATAAAACTAGTGATTGAAAATACCTTCGCTGTTTCAACGTTCGCATTTTGACTAACTGAAGGGCCCTTTCATAGGTATTCGATTTAGCTAATCCTAGAATTGATCTTATAATATAAAAATTGGCGTCCTCCAATTTATTAGTTTCAGTCTTTGCAATGCCGACAAGGACTGGGCTACAGTACTCTAAGTGCGGTAGGACAAACGCCTTATACAGCCTTGTCATCACGTCCGGTGGTAGGAATCGTCTTATTCTACGTAGCGCTGAAGTTTTTGCGTAAGCCTTCGTCAGCTGGTCTTTGATGTGCTTCTTAAACGTAAGCATTGGACCGCCTCACTAGTTAGCTCAGTTGGTAGAGCACGGTCTAGAGTGCGGGAGGTCGGGGGTTCGAATCCCGGCCGCGTCCTTGGGCAGGGACGTTTATAAGCCGTTGGCCTTGTCTCCTTCTACTTGTAATCAGTATTTGAAGGGGATGTGAAAGAACCTGTTGTACTACTCGAAAAAGAGCAGGGGATTGTCACCCGGTACAGCAGCCTGGCCATTGCACTAAGCACACTCAGCATTGTAAACTGCGTGGCAGCTATTAGCGCCGTGAAGCAGTCCGAAATAATTCACTGACGAGATATGTCAGTCATATGTAAAGCGCCATGAAACTGTGGTTGATATGGCGCTATATAAATGTGGCCATTATCGATGGTTAGTCTGAGAATTTTCAGCGTGTCCTTCACCTCAATAGAAGAGTCGTTCAACTGAAAATTATAATTATATATTGTGGGTCCGATTACCAGAGCTTGTGTTTTGGTGGCATTAATTGATATATACCAATATATACTAATGCAATGCTGATCAAATACAACGCTTGTCGAGGTTCAAACGATATTTCGGCTGGCTAGTACCTGCCTTCTTCAGGTTTATTTTACTGACAGACCTGAAGAAGGCTGGTACTGGCCAGCCGCAACCTCAACACTAGCGGATTATTTAGGTATATCAGTTAACACGTATTTAGAACAAAAGACATGTTGAAGAAGCTACACACCGGCTCTCCCGTTAAAACAAACACCAGTCGTCCAACGGGTTTTAGTATCAATTCATAGAAGAACTAGAAAATATCATTATATAGACTTAATGTCACAGGTCGAAAACTTTTCGATGTCCCTCGCGAATCACTTCATACAGTCGAACAGTAACCATTGATTCTTTTGGCTTCGGTGCCTTGATGTCGGTATGGCAAACTGACAGGGTGTGAACATGAAGCAGATTTAATTTGAAGGACTACATAACAAAATTCAAATTCGCAATTTTTTTCTTTTTTATCTCGAATACATTGCATATCTTTACCCGCACCTTTTTACCCGCACCTTTTTACCCGCACCTTTTTACCTACACCGCACCTTTTTACCCGCACTCGTACCTTTTTACTTGCACCCGCACCTTTTTACTCGCACCCGCACCTTTTTACCCGCACCCGCACCGTCTACCCGCGACACGCGACCCGCGACCATTAGTCAAACTCCTGATTTCATGTCATGGCGTCTCAGTGACTACATTCCGGTGTTTACCACCCGGATTAATCTAATTAAATGTGTTTAACCCCGCACGCAATCAACTATCTTATACGTCACATGAAGCCGACAGAACTACTTCAGTTTACAACTTGAATGTATAGGCAACGTCTATATTGTATTAACTAGATTTTTGATTATCAATAAACTAGAATTATGTCAACTAGTTTTCTCAACAGTTTTTGAGATACATACAACTGAATGAAAAGCAACTTACACGCCAACAGTGCAGTGAAAGTAATGTTGATCTAAATTTATATACACGCTTTCATGGATGTAATTTTCAACCTGAAATATATATAAATGCTTTATTTATCACTCTCATAAGACAACAGCTAAAATACCTACCTTCAAAATGAGTGTGTGTAATCCTGAACATTTAGATGAACAACAAGGCTTTTGTGCGTATAAAAGCACATGGCGACGTGTAACTAAAATTTCAGTGACGCTTATTTATTCTTTGGTTTTTGGCTGTGTTTAAATTTTCCGCGCCTGAAATAACACTAAGAGTTTTAGTTTAAAGAATTCCAATGTGTTTTGAAAGTTTACGCGGAATCGAACCTACGCTACACGCAAATAAATAAATAATATTGAGTTAATCAGATGACGTCACGGACACGGTGTGTTGACCGCGCGCCCAGCCGTTAGTGGGGGGAGGCTTTGGAGAAACGAGACCCCAACGGCTGAAACCGAGCCTATAATCTAGCCAGATTTGATGATTTTTGTGATATTTTGAGAATGTATGTATTCCGCAGAGCGGAATCGGGATTCAGTTTTCCCCCCAGATTTCGTTATTTGTACGATATTTGGTATACCGCAATGAGTGCGGAACCGGGATTTAATCGGTCCGCCAGATTTGATCATTTTTGTGATATTTTGAGAAAGCTTGTATTCCGCAGTGCGGAATCGGGTTTTACCTTTGTCCACCAAATGTGAAAACTTTAGTTAATTTAACCTTAAGAAATGTATATTTTTTGCGGATATTAAAAACATGTCACCCAAAAATGTTGTTTTTTGTTTGTTATCCTTCTGTTTTTGCACCGCAAATAATGGTGGCTTTGCTCAACTGACCAGCGATGGCTTACTCCAAACGCTTTTCGTGGTAAAAGCCGATGAAAATATAGTCCTACACTGCTCAAGCTGTACCTTTATTTTGTAATTATTCCGGACACTGACGCCTGCTCTTTGTTCGAAGCTGACGATTGTTCACTCGATCGTGCCATGCCAACAATGATCTCTCCCACACATTTACCAAAAGTGACTCCGAATTCGATAATAATATAGTCAGAAAGTGAGGGCTTGAAAAGTACCCAGAATTAGCCAGTGCAACTAGAATGGCTATCAAAATAAAGATTAGTGATGGTCACGGGATGTTCGTAATGAACAGTTTAATGTTGTACATAATTCATCGCCTGAGGCTATTCTAAGTTATTTTCCTTTGTAAACTACAACAGGGTAAAGGAGGCTATTCCTTTGGAACTTTTTGTTAAAAGAATGGTAAAAAATTAAGGATTCAATTTAGAACACCAAAATACACATTGCCTTTATAGTTTACGTAGGAGTTCACGTCAGCAACATGTCAACCTGTTGAGCGGATATTTTGTTGAACGACTCGAACCAGCATTCCTGAATACCTCACCTTGATCACTAGTGCATAGTAAAGCCACCTCCGTGTTTTCTTTTTTTAACACCAATCGCTGTACAACTGAGATGTATTTAAGTTTCTATATTTCGTACGGTTTTAAGCGTTCAAACACAGACTAAATCAACGTTATCAGAAGTGCTTTTGTTCTGATGAAGGGCTAACAGTCGTCACGTCAACTTCATCTCCCTTCCTACGACTGTTAACATACCACCTAACATTTTCAGTTGATAAAACGTTGGGTCTAATTAACTCACCAGAATGAGAACGCTCTAGTTGGTGAATACAATGTTAATATAACTGAAGATTATACAAATTATTGGTTTGCAATAAATTAATTCCCAGGGATTCAAAAGTTACTTGGGGAGGTTTCGAGACATACAGTCGTACTATGTTAATATCGACCTTTATCAAAGCGGCTACACTGTTTTTACTCTAAGTATAGAGTGCATATGAATATATTTATAACCCAGTTTACAAATAGCGATCCTTTATGGTGGCATTCAAGGATAGACACAATTTCTGGCAAACTTTAAAAGGCTTGAAAACTCGGACAAAAATAACAGGTCTAAGTGGATTATGAAAATTCGTACTTCGTAGTTATAGTACTTACCATGCTATGGGCATGAGCTTCAAACTTCATTTGAGTTGAGTTCTTTACAGATGGCATTAAAAACAATGTGAGGATACACCAACGGACTTAAAACAGTCATAAATTAACAGAGCAAAGCTAAACGTGTTAGAGTCAATAATCACGATCAGTAGTGCATACCTATAACTAACAGGAAATATTCAAGTGTATTTTGTTATGTAAAATTTAATGATTCGTCGAGCAAAGTAAAGTTCCAACTTAATTCACGAAACATCGCCTGGGCAGATCTGTTATACTGGAAATACGTGGATATAAGGACATGTTGTACATAATTCATCGCCTGAGGCTAATCTAAGTTATTTTCCTTTGTAAACTACAACAGGGTAAAGGAGGCTATTCCTTTGGAACTTTTTGTTAAAAGAATGGTAAAAAATTAAGGATTCAATTTAGAACACCAAAATACACATTGCCTTTATAGTTGACGTAGGTGTTCACGTCAGCAACATGTCAACCTGTTGAGCGAATATTTTGTTGAACGACTCGAACCAGCATTCCTGAATACCTCACCTTGATCACTAGTGCATAGTAAAGCCACCTCCGTGTTTTCTTTTTTTTAACACCAATCGCTGTACAACTGAGATGTATTTAAGTTTCTATATTTCGTACGGTTTTAAGCGTTCAAACACAGACTAAATCAACGTTATCAGAAGTGCTTTTGTTCTGATGAAGGGCTAACAGTCGTCACGTCAACTTCATCTCCCTTCCTACGACTGTTAACATACCACCTAACATTTTCAGTTGATAAAACGTTGGGTCTAATTAACTCACCAGAATGAGAACGCTCTAGTTGGTGAATACAATGTTAATATAACTGAAGATTTTACAAATTATTGGTTTGCAATAAATTAATTCCCAGGGATTCAAAAGTTACTTGGGGAGGTTTCGAGACATACAGTCGTACTATGTTAATATCGACCTTTATCAAAGCGGCTACACTGTTTTTACTCTAAGTATAGAGTGCATATGAATATATTTATAACCCAGTTTACAAAAAGCGATCCTTTATGGTGGCATTCAAGGATAGACACAATTTCTGGCAAACTTTAAAAGGCTTGAAAACTCGGACAAAAATAACAGGTCTAAGTGGATTATGAAAATTCGTACTTCGTAGTTATAGTACTTACCATGCTATGGGCATGAGCTTCAAACTTCATTTGAGTTGAGTTCTTTACAGATGGCATTAAAAACAATGTGAGGATACACCAACGGACTTAAAACAGAGCAAAGCTAAACGTGTTAGAGTCAATAATCATGATCAGTAGTGCATACCTATAACTAACAGGAAATATTCAAGTGTATTTCGTTATGTAAAATTTAATGATTCGTCGAACAAAGTAAAGTTCCAACTTAATTCACGAAACATCGCCTGGGCAGATCTGTTATACTGGAAATCCGTGGATATAAGGACATGTCTTAAGTGAACTATATGTATATCTCTCAAAACTATGTAAAACTATAGAGAAAAATACAGAAAGACGGGCGCAAACTTCCAATCACATAAGTATAACTTTTTCAAGATCAGGATTTTAGTCATTATTTCTATCAAGTACATACCAGTTGGAACAGCAATCACGAGGATTAGTACGACAACGACAGCGAACTTCATCTCAAATCTCTTCGTCTTTTGTTCTTTAATTTTTCTTATATCACGGTCCTTTACTTGGCCTTTCTCTTCCTTTGGAAGTTGAACTTCTTCCTATAGCTTTGCTGTAGCTCTGCACAAAATTGGCACTCCCAGATTAGGTTTGGGGTATTTGTGCTTGAACGTAAATACTCATTCACAAGTGTCAATCTTTCTAATGATGACGTCACTATTCGAGTTTCAGCCAATGGTATGTATTTGGTTACTATAGGCATGTATCCTTTGAAGCGTTCACTAAATAGTTATATTCTTAGTAAGTACAACTGGTAAACAAAATACTGAAACATGCACTTCCATAATTGAGCAGTATGATGCATTAATAAAATGCAATCATAATTTTAGAAATGGTATGCAAGACTTACAAGAAGTAATCATTTTCGTATCATCCATTATTTCTTCCACTGCAGAAAACAAACAACATACTTTGTGATCAATCACAAGCCAGAGTGACACATTATTAACTTGAACTCAGCGAGTGGCTGGTTGATATTAATTAGCAAATTTTGAGCAGCATTTGCATCAGTATTCACTTTAGAACCAAACCAGACTTTTCAAATGCATATTCAGAATTTGACTTTATGAATAGTTTTTGCCAATCATATTTATTGCATTGTCACAGTTTATTTGGCATCAAACCATCCAAAAAGGTATTTAAAATTTATAAGCAGAACCTTGTCAAACCACAACTATCCTAAACAGCCTTGTATATTCCTATGTCCAGTGCGATCTTGTCTCAGGTCTCAGCCCAACATGAGGAGCTTAGCTCGACTCGTATGACGTCAGCAGATAATTAGATTACAGAGCAAAATCTTTCATCGACAACTGTCAACACGAGCACAGCGTGATCATGAATGTGCCGTTGTGGTTTACCTATCTGTCAACAAATTTAACTGGTAATTGAACTTTTATATAATTGTAATAAGAGTTTGTTAATACAATACCAGAGGTCAGGAAAAAGCTTTTCAGCGGCAAATTGAGCTCATTTGAGACGAGATGTATAATCTCCCGCTCCAGCTTCGCTCCCATGCATGCAGCTAAAAGGCACTGGTTTGCTCTATCAAGTAATGTACGTGGGGAAGAGTGTTTGAATTTCTGAAGAATACGTCTTTTGAACATCTCAAGGACGAAATTTCAGCCGCTCAGCTCAGGAGGAATCTGCGGCGTATTCGTGGCGGGAAAATGGGGAGTGTGTACCCGAAGTAGGCTTAGATACAAATATCTCGAAAAATGGTCTAAATTTGTTTCCGGAAATTCTCAAAAAAGTTTTAAATATCCCGAATAAATATCTTCGTACATATCTTACAATTTTCCACGGTTCAGGTGTTTTTAAGCAGTTAACTTCTTCAGGACTATACTCAGCTCAGCTTACTTTGTTCTTTTTCACTTCTATGCTGGTTCCTTTTCCTCAAAGAAACCTCCCTTTTTTCCTGTCCTCAAACGATGTTAAGTTTGCAGTTTTGCAACAAGAACGAAGTGATCATGAGCGCAAACTTCGGAATGTGCCGGTCTTGACATTTAATTTTGTATATGGAATTTTAGGCTGCCAATCCAAATGAAATACACAATGAACTCTCTATAGAGGGTTTTCACGTGACGTCTGGCCGCCATGTTGGTGTACCTTTAACAATAGCTTCTTTTGTTAGGTACACCAACATGGCCGTCATGCACTTTGTCATTTGAATCCCTGAGTGCAAACCATCTATTACAAAGAAAAACAAAACTAATTAAAATTTGAATTATGATTGTTCAAGAGTTAGACTCCCCTGGAACACGTGACGCTCCTAACGTTTGGTCCCCGTGAAGCTTGTCCGAGCCGACATTCCTTTCTCGATAGACCAGTTCGCGGTAAATTCCGACATTTTGAAAGGGGTGCAAACAAGGCGCGAAATACAGTGTTTGTATGGGAATCGATGGGAATCCGATGTCAAATAAAATCCGTAAAATCCAATTTATGAAATATTCTTCAGATACAAACTTAAGATACCAGGTAAAAGATTAACATATCGAAATTTGAGGGATGTAGCTGTGATGGGAAGCGTGCAATCGTGTTTTCAGTTTTCCATACATTGTCTGTAAAAACGAGTCAAATTCCGCGACGTGATCTGTAAAACCTTTCTGCGGGGACATTTGTTTCCTTCGTCCATCATGGCCAGTTTGCAGTTGAGTGTCTTTTGAAGCTCGAAGGTATTTTGTACTCCGCTGGTGTTTAATACATACATCTTAATTATTAGATGATTTTTCGGGTATACGGGCTGATATTTACGAGTTGCGAATGTATTTTTCCGAACCCGCAGGGGCTCGTATTACCCGAAAAATGATCTACATGTAATAAGAGATTTATTATACAACACTTGAATTTCTTTGTTATTGATTTCCTTTTCAGTTCGAAAACAACATACCACGACATCCGTGCGTCGTTTAGATCAATGACGTGGGCGACGGAAAGCAAGAAAAGTGCCTTTAATTGCATTGAATAATAAACTAAAAGTATGACATGTGATATGAATCTCGTAAAACCAGCTTGTTTTTATAAGCTGGGGCAAAAGTTATCGAATTAGTTTAACTAGGAAAAGTGTTTCAAAGAGAATATAAAGCGAGAAATTCAAGCCAAAAACGTTTAATATACTTTTGAACTTGACAAAGAGGCTCTTACACTCGTTCTCAATAACACGTGCAGGTTCGAAACGAAACTCCTGACTTCGAAGTCGTTTCTGGTGGATGTCAATCAAACGGTTTCCATGGAGTTTGAAGTGAACCGTTGTGTGAGTAAATTCGGGAAACTAGCATTTTATAAACATGGCAAAGTCTTTCCCAAAGTCGCTTAGATGGAGAGTAAATAAATCATGCTTAGAGCCAAGGGTTTGCAAAATAGGGAAATCACATAAACTTTATGTGTGAGCGAGCGGTTTGTGTATAAGAAATCTGATTGTTTATATAGCTTCAAAGGCCCTGGAAAAAGAATTATAGTTATTTTTATTCATCCAGTTGCAGATATGCTCCTTATAAGAGGTTTTATCGAGCAATACCCTCGAGCTCTACCTCGACGAGCTCCAGGCATGGATACAACATTCGACAGGGCAAATATTTTTTTTGAAACTCTCAGGACATGGATTATAGGCAATGCTCTCCACTCTCGACTGACATTTCGGTGAGGAATTCAAGCAAATAACAATCGTTTTTCGGCTTAGTATCCGCCATATCTCTACCTATATCGCCTCAAATTACTTACGATTTCGTTGACCTCCTACACTATTTATGTTTCCTCCACATCTGGGAGTTGTATGGCGACGTTTTATTTAGCATGCAGACCAGTGTTGCCATAGAAATATAGTTGAGTGACATCCACCAAATTGACGTTTTCCGTTGGAAATTCAATTTCGAACCTGCACGTGTTATAGACCTTTGTCACGCCTCCGCCATCTTGGATTCAAAACGAGGCTAGAAGTGCAAAACCAACTTCCGGTCTGCACGGACTTACAGGGAAACTAGTTAAAAATGGTGTCTGCAATGCAGTCATGGTCAAAATTCTTAAAAAATATCCCAGAAACCAGCTTAAACTTTGCTGAAAAATGGGGAAAGGAAGAAGCAAAAGTTCCAAAGAAAGTTTTGAATCGGGGCTACAGTAATTTCTGCGAAGGATACATCTTTGATGTCGAAGGTTTGTAACGTGAATTCGCAACAATGTTCTATAACGGCGGCAAAATATTTATTGATTTTAACGCCTCGTCTCGAACAAAATAGAGGCCGCACGCAGGGCGATCGCCGTTTCATTGAACAATCTTACCTTCGCAGTAAAGGCAGATGGAAATAACGATGCTGTTATAAGGGCACGAAGTTATAAGTCTCAAAGAAAAAACGATGAACCATGGAGACTAAAGGTAAACTAAAAATGATACATTTTATATTTGTTCCGAAATAATAAATTTGCAGAGTAGTTTCAAATCATATGAATGCTCTGAATGCTAGATCGAAAATATAGTATTATTTCTTCATATTTTGTTAAATAACTGAAGGTGCACTTTTTTCCTTTTAGATTACTTTATCATCAAATCCATCAACCCAAGTAGTCTTCACGGAATGCAGCTGCGAAGCTGGGAAGGGCAAATGTAACCATGTAATTAGCTTGCTTCATCTTATTGCCCATTATCAAACTCTGGGGCTTGAAACTGTGCCCCCTTCTGTCTCTAAGACATCTTTACCTCAAACATGGCACGTTCCCCAAAGGACACATGGTATACATCCACGAGAAGTTCAGACAATAAGTGTTCAAAAAATGAAATCTCAAGTTTCTAAAACTACAAAGAGAGTTGATGGCGTTCGTTCTACACTCTATAATCCTATCCCCCATGCAACAGGCGATTTAATGCTGGTAGACAAATTAAGAGAAACCATCTCAAACTTTCCCAGCATACAGTTAAATACTGCTATACCACCATCAGAAGATGTAAAAAAAGTAGAGTGCAAGTTTGGGAAGGTGCCAAGTGGGTCAATGATTTCGTATCAGCAAAGGATTAAACCCTCTCATAATCCAAAAGTGCACATTAACGTTACAGCTCCAGACCCTCCAGTATTTACTTTTCCTTCAGTTCCCCAACAATACTCGACAGTCCTGACCAATTCCACACAGATCTTTGTGGATGGTTTAAAGGTATCAACAGCTCAGGCCAATCTCTATGAGAAAGAAACACAAGGTCAGGCAGAAGACTCTAAGTGGCATGAACTTAGGGCACAGCGATTATCTTCAAGTAAATTTAAGGATGTTTGTTGCCGAAGGAAAGATTTTGAGTCACTTGCTGATCGAATGTTAAAGAAAATATTTCAAAATGCTGCAATGAAATATGGAATTGAAAATGAGGAAAATGCTGCAGAAAGTTATGCTGAAACAACTAGTCTGAATGTTTACCCTTGTGGGATCATTATCAATCCTTCATGTCCCCATTTGGCATGCTCTCCTGACAGAAGGGTCTATGACCCATCAGTTGAAGAGAATCCCTGGGGGCTTTTAGAAATAAAATGCCCTAGTTCTGCTGATTCTGTTGCTGAGATACCTTACTTAAAGGAAATAGGTGGCCATGGAACACTCAAGTTAAAGAAAAGCCACAGCTACTACTATCAAGTAATGGGACAAATGTTGTTATGTGGAGCTCAATGGGTTGACTTTTTTGTTTGGTGTAAAGATGACTTTCACAGGGAAAGAATCTGGAGTGACATTCAGTTTCAGTCTACAATGAAAAACAAGTTAGATTTATTTTATTTTGAATTCTTGGTACACAAGGTAATGAAGCCTTAATCAGTGTTATAGTGCCCATTTCATTGATACAGTAATCAAGGGGCACTTAAATCCTTTTACACTGAGAAACAATTAAGAAAACAAATGTAAATATTATTAGTATATACCACACCAGTGAATAGTGTTTTTCACATGCTCTGATTGGCTACTCAAACAGTGAATATGATTTCATATTCACCTCCGAGCAAAGCAGTGATCACCTCGCACACGTTTTTGTCCATTTGACAGAAAAGAAAATAACTTTTGGTGCTGGCTATTCACTAATGTGTGGTATATACTATTAAAACAATTTTTCACCTCACTGAGTTGTGTGGCCGATTGCTACGATACGAATACGTTATGCTTTAGCCGATTCCTACGTTTCCCACCATCATGGATTTTTCACTTTAAAGTATTAAATACTTTGTAACTTTAGCTATACAGGTCTTGTTCTGTTCGTGGGATTGTAGGCCGTGAATAACTCAGTACTGACAAGAGAAAGAGCCGCGAGTCTGACTCGACAAGAAAATGTGTCTTACACCTCGGACGGGAAGCACGAAGCGGAGTTAAATTTGTTAAAAAGATATATCGTCTAGGAATTCTTCCCTTAATGGAGCCACACGATTAAGCAATAACAGAGATATATACAGTTGATATCTCCAGTTATTATCTCCAATAAATCACTGATGTTACGTTGGGAAACGTTGAACCACTTGAAGTCCGTAGCGATTGACTACATGCCAACTCCTTCCGGCTCTTCACCCTACAATCCCAAGAACAGAACAGGGCCTGTTTAAAGTTACAAAGTACAACTTTAAAATCATAAATCCATGATGATGGGAAACGTAGGAATGGGCTAAAGCATAACGTGTTCCCCGGGCGTGTTCGGATCGTAGCATTCGGCCACACAGCTTCGCTTTACTTCTGCTAACTCCCGTTCCACGGTAGTTTTCACTTTTTGCTCTGCTTTAAGTAAGTTGGCTTTTATGAACCCACATTTCTGGACACTTTTGTTGAGCTTTGCTTCTGGTACAGTGCCTTGTTTTAAGTTAATTTCACTTTCTCTGCTTGTATTCGATGAGTTAATTGCGATATTCGCCGTGTTTGTTTGTATTCTGTACGATGCGTGTCCCCTGTAACGATCCCAAGCGCCTTTGCGAGATCACCCTCGCCCCAATCCCCTACTCTTTTCCCAAGTGGCGAATTGCAAAAAAAAAAAAAAAAAGACTAAAGCCCGTAAAAGGGTCTTAAAACCAGCTAATAAATCTTCTTTTCTATCTAATGGCACGATCTGAGCGAACTAAGAAAAACGTGATCTTTACCGATTTATTCGAGGCAAGATATGCAAACTTCTTTGAAGGACTTTTTATTGACAAGAAAAAGACAGTGTCCATTCACGGGAAAATAGCAAGGAAGAAATGCAATATTTCCTCGAAGGGGATGCTTAATCTTGGATGGGCGATTACGGGAATTGGACGCGCAATTGTAAAATACCGTACTGATCAGGATTGTCATAGGTCAGGGAAAAGTCAGGGAATTATAAATCTGGTTTTCTTGTCAAAGTCAGGGAATTATATTTTTAGGATGCCACGACGGCCGCTCGCTCATGCCTCAAAGGGTCTGCGAGGGGAGGCTACAGGTTTTGATTAGGACTTTTTTTTGGACGAGGGAATGTGGAACAGTCTAATTATGGTCAGTCAAAATTATTTTCTGATGGCTGGCAACCATACTGATAAAATAAAAGTAATCAAACAGAACAATAACGTTTTCCACAGTCTGAGCTGTATTGCTGCACTTTTCAACGTTTTTCAGTACACTATTTCATTAGAGGCAAGAGACACTGATGCATTATGAACCAACCAGTGTTTATCTATATTTTTTTCGAGGGGGGGGGGGGGGTGGGGAGGGTTGGGCGCTCAATCAAGGGAGGGAGCAGTGTTCGAGGAAATAGAGTATCATACGTGGATCAGAGGAAAAACTGCGCATTTAACTATATATTTTGTTGTTATACTGTAGGGTATTTTATCTTTCGATGTATGAGGATTTATAAGCACCTTAAGACACAGGCAAGTCAATGCTCCAGTGCGATGCTGCTCTCTATATGTACACTAAGACTAAATAAAACGTGACTTAAATACTAGATGCCCTTCCCAATTTATAAGCAGCTTAAGACACAGGCAAGTCAATGCCCCAGTGCGATGCTACTCTCTATATGTACACTAAGGCTAAATAAGACAATATGCGACTTAAAATACTAGAGGCCCTTCCTAATGTATAAGCAGCTTAAGACACAGGCAAGTCAATGCCCCAGTGCGATGCTGCTGTATATATGTACACTAGGACTAAATTAAACAATATGCGACTTAAAATACTAGAGGCCCTTCCTAATTTATAAGCAGCTTAAGACACAGGCAAGTCAATGCCCCAGTGCGATGCTACTCTCTATATGTACACTAAGGCAATGGCAATATAAGACTTAAAATACTAGAGGCCCTTCCTAATTTATAAACAGCTTAAAACACAGGCAAGTCAATGCCCCAGTGCGATGCTGCTCTCTATGTGTACACTAAGTCTAAATAAGACAATATGCGACTTAAAATACTAGAGGCCCTTCTTAATTTATAAGCAGCTTAAAAGACACAGGCAAGTCAATGCCCCAGTGAGATGCTACTCTCTATATGTACACTAAGGCTAAATAAGACAATATGCGACTTAAAATACTAGAGGCCCTTCCTAATTTATAAACAGCTTATAAGACACAGGCAAGTCAATGCCCCAGTGCGATGCTGCTCTCTATATGTACACTAAGACTAAATAAGAAAATATGCGACTTAAAGTACTAGAGGCCCTTCCTAATTTATAAACAGCTTAAGACACAGGCAAGTCAATGCCCCAGTGCGATGCTGCTCTCTATATTTACACTAAGACTAAATAAAACAATATGCGACTTAAAATACTAGAGGCCCTTCCTAATTTATAAGCAAGTAAAAAGACACAGGCAAGTCAATGCCCCAGTGTGATGTTGCTTTCTATGTAAACTAAGACTCTATATTGTATAATACTAGTGCCTTATAGAAGCCCTTCGTCCCCTGCTGCTCGTGCATGGTTCCCGCCATAAACGATTGAGTAAACGACTCTCGGAGATGTTTTAGGCAATTAGCCTAAAACATCTCCGGGACTCGATCATATTTTGTTTGTCACAGGCCTCTTCCTGGGGTGTTTATAGGTAGGTCACTGGCGTTTGGCGACTGATGCTTGAATAGCTTATTCTCCCGCGGTAGAATAATAAGTATAAATAAGAATAATAAAAAGAATTATCTTGGTTTTTGACGTCTTGTCCTGCCCTGGATGGCTCACTAAAGCTTGGTAATTTCCCGGATCGTAATTATTGACCAATGCAACTATTGCTTCAGCAATCCTCCTAGCTTCAGTGAGGCCAAACAATGTTCTGTTCAGCGCGAAGTTTTTGCCCGAATCCAGTCTTCGGGTTAGGCTTAGATACAAATATCCGGATATTTTTTTAGATATTTAGATGCTCGTGAGATATTTAGAAAATTAAGATTTGTTTTTTAATGTTTAGGACTTTTAGAGCAGACTCTATGGGTTTTCTGACTTTTCTCCTTAATTTGCTTGAAATTTCAAGCCTCATTTTTCGCTCAGGTCCGAGCCAGCACATATTCAGCGGTTTTACTCTTGAATAATGCCTCCTATCCAGTAATTCAATATGGCGGATATCGAGCATGAAGCCCAGACTTCTACTACTGGAGACACAGCGTGGAAGTAGAGAGATAAAGTAGTTTATCATTTAAGTAATGGATTCTACTGTAGTAGAATCCATTGTTCTGCGGCAATGAGCCTCCCTCGCATACGATTTTGCTTGAATATGCCTTAGTTCTTTAGGAGGTGTCTACAGTCCAAACTACATCTGGAAATAAAGTATTTTTTATGCTATTGCTTCTTTTTACTGTGAAAACTCAGACAAGCCACCATCCAGCCAATCGGATATAGAGAAAACAAAAGATTTTTCAATCGCAAATTTGAGAACTTTCCCCACACACGATATTCTTCGAAATTAAACCATAGTTAGTTTCATCAAAAATAAATTCAAACCACAAACAAATATCGAATGACAATGCATTATTTCGATGGGTTTCTATTGAATTTATAAGTATCAACCAATGAAATTACGAGAAAGAATAATAGCATATTAACACTTTTAACATTCCTTGCCGTGGAGCACTACAGTTATTATCTGGACCATTACTTAATACCATGCTTTGTGTACAAAAATATTTCCGATTCAGGCAAAGTTGCCCACTCGAATGACTCGATATGTGTGATTTGAATACCTCATTTGTTGAAATAATAAGGCAAACTTCGCCAAAACTTTAAAAAAAAATAGGATATGTACGAAGATATTTATTCGGGATATTTAAAACTTTTTTGAGAATTTCCGGAAACAAATTTAGACCATTTTTCGAGATATTTGTATCTAAGCCTACTTCGGGTACACACTCCCCATTTTCCCGCCACGAATACGCCGCAGATTCCTCCTGAGCTGAGCGGCTGAAATTTCGTCCTTGAGATGTTCAAAAGACGTATTCTTCAGAAATTCAAACACTCTTCCCCACGTACATTACTTGATAGAGCAAACCAGTGCCTTTTAGCTGTATGCATGGGAGCGAAGCTGGAGCGGGAGATTATACATCTCGTCTCAAATGAGCTCAATTTGCCGCTGAAAAGCTTTTTCCTGACCTCTGGTATTGTATTAACAAACTCTTATTACAATTATATAAAAGTTCAATTACCAGTTAAATTTGTTGACAGATAGGTAAACCACAACGGCACATTCATGATCACGCTGTGCTCGTGTTGACAGTTGTCGATGAAAGATTTTGCTCTGTAATCCAATTATCTGCTGACGTCATACGAGTCGAGCTAAGCTCCTCATGTTGGGCTGAAACCTGAGACAAGATCGCACTGGACATAGGAATATACAAGGCTGTTTAGGATAGTTGTGGTTTGACAAGGTTCTGCTTATAAATTGTAAATACCTTTTTGGATGGTTTGATGCCAAATAAACTGCGACAATGCAATAAATATGATTGGCAAAAACTATTCATAAAGTCAAATTCTGAATATGCATTTGAAAAGTCTGGTTTGGTTCTAAAGTGAATACTGATGCAAATGCTGCTCAAAATTTGTTAATTAATATCAACCAGCCACTCGCTGAGTTCAAGTTAATAATGTGTCACTCTGGCTTGTGATTGATCACAAAGTATGTTGTTTGTTTTCTGCAGTGGAAGAAATAATGGATGATACGAAATATTACTTCTTGTAAGTCTTGCATACCATTTCTAAAATTATGATTGCATTTTATTAATGCACCAAATACATACCATTGGCTGAAACTCGAATAGTGACGTCATCATTAGAAAGATTGACACTTGTGAATGAGTATTTACGTTCAAGCACAAATACCCCAAACCTAATCTGGGAGTGCCAATTTTGTGCAGAGCTACAGCAAAGCTATAGGAAGAAGTTCAACTTCCAAAGGAAGAGAAAGGCCAAGTAAAGGACCGTGATATAAGAAAAATTAAAGAAGAAAAGACGAAGAGATTTGAGATGAAGTTCGCTGTCGTTGTCGTACTAATCCTCGTGGTTGCTGTTCCAACTGGTATGTACTTGTTAGAAATAATGACTAAAATCCTGATCTTGAAAAAGTTATACTTATGTGATTGGAAGTTTGCGCCCGTCTTTCTGTATTCTTCTCTATAGTTTTACATAGTTTTGAGAGATATACATATAGTTCACTTAAGACATGTCCTTATATCCACGGATTTCCAGTATAACAGATCCAGTCTGCCCAGGCGATGTTTCGTGAATTAAGTTGGAACTTTACTTTGCTCGACGAATCATTAAATTTTACATAACAAAATACACTTGAATATTTCCTGTTAGTTATAGGTATGCACTACTGATCATGATTATTGACTCTAACACGTTTAGCTTTGCTCTGTTAATTTATGACTGTTTTAAGTCCGTTGGTGTATCCTCACATTATTTTTAATGCCATCTGTAAAGAACTCAACTCAAATGAAGTAAGTACTATAACTACGAAGTACGAATTTTCATAATCCACTTAGACCTGTTATTTTTGTCCGAGTTTTCAAGCCTTTTTAAGTTTGCCAGAAATTGTGTCTATCCTTGAATGCCACCATAAAGGATCGCTATTTGTAAACTGGGTTATAAATATATTCATATGCATTCTACTTAGAGTAAAAACAGTGTAGCCGCTTTGATAAAGGTCGATATTAACATAGTACGACTGTATGTCTCGAAACCTTCCCAAGTAACTTTTGAATCCCTGGGAATTAATTTATTGCAAAGCAATAATTTGTAAAATCTTCAGTTATATTAACATTGTATTCACCAACTAGAGCGTTCTCATTCTGGTGAGTTAATTAGACCCAACGTTTTATCAACTGAAAATGTTAGGTGGTATGTTAACAGTCGTAGGAAGGGAGATGAAGTTGACGTGACGACTGTTAGCCCTTCATCAGAACAAAAGCACTTCTGATAACGTTGATTTAGTCTGTGTTTGAACGCTTAAAACCGTACGAAATATAGAAACTTAAATACATCTCAGTTGTACAGAGATTGGTGTTAAAAAAAGAAAACACGGAGGTGGCTTTACTATGCACTAGTGATCAAGGTGAGGTATTCAGGAATGCTGGTTCGAGTCGTTCAACAAAATATCCGCTCAACAGGTTGACATGTTGCTGACATGAACACCTACGTAAACTATAAAGGCAATGTGTATTTTGGTGTTCTAAATTGAATCCTTAATTTTTTACCATTCTTTTAACAAAAAGTTCCAAAGGAATAGCCTCCTTTACCCTGTTGTAGTTTACAAAGGAAAATAACTTAGATTAGCCTCAGGCGATGAATTATGTACAACATTAAACTGTTCATTACGAACATCCCGTGACCATCACTAATCTTTATTTTGATAGCCATTCTAGTTGCACTGGCTAATTCTGGGTACTTTTCAAGCCCTCACTTTCTGACTATATTATTATCGAATTCGGAGTCACTTTTGGTAAATGTGTGGGAGAGATCATTGTTGGCATGGCACGATCGAGTGAACAATCGTCAGCTTCGAACAAAGGGCAGGCGTCAGTGTCCGGAATAATTACAAAATAAAGGTACAGCTTGAGCAGTGTAGGACTATATTTTCATCGGCTTTTACCACGAAAAGCGTTTGGAGTAAGCCATCGCTGGTCAGTTGAGCAAAGCCACCATTATTTGCGGTGCAAAAACAGAAGGATAACAAACAAAAAACAACATTTTTTGTGGACATGTTTTTAATATCCGCAAAAAATATACATTTCTTAAGGTTAAATTAACTAAAGTTTTCACATTTGGTGGACAAAGGTAAAACCCGATTCCGCACTGCGGAATACAAGCTTTCTCAAAATATCACAAAAATGATCAAATCTGGCGGACAAGTAAATCCCGGTTCCGCACTCATTGCGGTATACCAAATATCGTACAAATAACGAAATCTGGGGGGAAAACTGAATCCCGATTCCGCACTGCGGAATACATACATTCTCAAAATATCACAAAAATCATCAAATCTGGCTAGATTATAGGCTCGGTTTCAGCCGTTGGGGTGTCGTTTCTCCAAAGCCTCCCCCCACTAACGGCTGGGCGCGCGGTCAACAACACGTGTCCGTGACGTCATCTGATTAACTCAATATTATTTATTTATTTGCGTGTAGCGTAGGTTCGATTCCGCGTAAACTTTCAAAACACATTGGAATTCTTTAAACTAAAACTCCAAGTGTGAAATTAATTCGACGTAGGTAAAGGTTTTATTTAATACCTGTTATTATTAGCTCTCATGTTCACAGTCCAAGTTTTCAAGGAAAGCCCGGCTGTTGAGACACTCTCGCTGACAGAAATTTATACGGGGATAAAAATTAAGTTCAAATGTTATCTCGGAACTCTGAGCTAGAGTCGAGTATTCCCGCTTAGTACTTGTGTAGAGTATGTCTTGGACTTGAAGAATTGTAAAACTCATTTGATGCAGCGATTTTCAAGTGAATCGGTGATTGCAGAGTTAAACGCGTAAACATGGCCTGCGTCAGACGTGATTTCCTCTCTTCTATAAACTCTTTTAATATGGAGTCGTCAGTCTTTTCTTCGCCGATAAAGGCAGCACTAATTTTATTTGAAGTAAGAAAAGCCGGGCTACCTTGGTCTTGCATCGGTAAAGTTAAAGACTCTATGTCGACCGGCATGCAATGCGGGCGCTTTGGAGGTTTCGTATCATACGAAACCTCGAATTTAGCGACTTAGACGGTATGGTTCAGTAATCTTCTTCCATCCTTGTAATCATAGCGACTTTTTGGAACAAAATTACTCTCAAAAGACGTATAAGTCAATCAGTTAACTTTACATTCAGTTATTTCGCAAAAATCATTCAATTCTATACTCTTGTTAGACCTGTTATGAGTCATGAGTTTAGACTTAGAGACGTCCATCTTTTAGATGGCGTCCAAGGAACCAAAACGGCAACTAGGTAGAGGAGGAAGGCCCAAAAACCAGTGACTTTGAAAGTGATATACTTAAGAGAATCGGTACAAGACCAGTGGAGGGATTGGAAAGCCTCGAAGGGTTATTCAAGACTCACGGACAGTGAATTCGCTCAAGTTTTACTGCAGTAAGTAATACTTGAAATTCTTTGCGCTCTGTACTTGAGTTTGTAGTCTGTTCTCACTCTCTGCTCTACTCACGTAAATATGTTCTTATCTTTTTTTACGTATTGGTCTTGTCTTCAGTTCATGTCCAATCAGCACAACAGGATCTGGAAGTGATCAGCACGAGCAAAGTCTACCTCAAGAACTTTATACATGTCATGTCACTATCATTATGTAATTTCATGAGTGAGTACAGTTGCATGCAGGTTTCACAGTCGTATTGGTCTGATATACACGTAGGCTATACAATTTACCTTTAGCATTCTTGAAGTTCTTCAGTATTTAGCTTCAAGTTTGGATAGGTTAATAAGTCTTCTATAGGGTAGGGAATTTCATTTTTTCTTGAATGCATTCTCAAAATTACAAGAGTAACCTTGTAATACATTGTAGCTAGGCCCAAGGATCAGGGTTTCACAGTAAAATCCTATTTCTCAAATCATAAGCCTTAGCTCTGTGGTGACAATTAGAATCACAACTTGAGAATTATTCCTCAAAAACACATCCCTTATATTACAGCACATAATTTTAAAGGGAGTGCCTCTGCCACAACAACATCCAAGACGTCTGGCTCCAACTATTGCTTTATGAGAAAGCCCAGAATTGATTTATTTGATTACTTAATATTGCAGCAGATTTAGGGCTAAGAAATAATTAAATAAATATCCCTTACAGTGTCTGTGACTAGTAGTGGATATTTACAGTGTGACTACTTCTAACAGGACCACCCGACACTAACCAGCCAGTCACAGCACAAGTTTATAACAAATGATCCAGACTTTGGTAGTCCCCAAGCCAATAATATTTAAAGGCCTAGACATCAGTAGCTTCCAAGCCAATCAAATTTGACAATGTGGTGGCCCATGTTGAAGTTGTGACACTGTAACTTGCCATGTCACTTCACAGGGAGGTAAATATCCACCAATTGTCACTGGATCTGTGTTGAATAATGTTTTTAGTATATACCACACAAGTGTTGTAGTGAGTAGCTTAGCCAATTAGATTGCAGCATTGCTGATAGAGCAGAATTGATTTCTAACAACTAATATATGTCAGGTAAACGAATATTGCACTATAGGCCCACAACAGAAACTCTATTGTTGTTGTTATTACTCTGTGTTTTTTTTTGCAATAGTGCTAGCTGGGCACTTTCCACTATGCTCTCATATTGCCTAGTCATGTGTCTGGTCATCTTTGTCCAATGAGAGCAAAGGAATTGTTATTTTATTTGAACAATAAAGATTCACCACTTTCTCAACCCAAAATTTTTCAATTCTTGGAGGGCACTTTGCATAAGCACAATAGCTTTTATATCTTCCATGGGACAAAGTTTTTGGAAAAGATGAGTTGTTCCAGGAAAGATGAATAACTATTGTATTTATACAAAGTGTCCTCCAACAAATTGCACAATTTTGGGATAAGAAAGCAGTGAATACAGACTTTCTGTTTTGAGCCTATAATCTGATATTTTCCTTGGAAATTTGATGTTGTATAAACCTGATATAAAACTGATATAAACCCTCAACTTTGTTTCTCTGACTAATATTTGTGAGAGCCCACCTGACTCCACCCCCTATGCTATATCGAATGTGGGCTATAGGAAAAGTGTTTGTAAAGGGTGGACCATTAGAAACCACTGACTGGACTGTGGTTGACAACTCCCCACTAAAAAAATTGTGCAAGGTAAAAAGTTAACCAAGAAATTCCTACAAGCAGATGATAATCGCAAAACAATTCATGCAAGCAATGAACTTGTTTAAAGAATATTCTGAAGATAAATTAGTTTGAAAATATAGATATTACACATTCCAACAAACCAGGGCATTCAATGGGTCCCACCTCACTTTAATAATCCATCCATCCATCCCTGTTCATAGTTTGTGTGAACTAAGCTGTGCAGGGGGGACGACGGGGACTCTCCTGGGGGTGACTCCCTATATCTAGCTGATGGCGATGCTCATACCTTTTGGGGTAAAAATGCATATTTTGGGTGTTTAATTTGAAATGCCAACAGTACCTTTATGGTATTGGTTCCTTTGGAATTTTTCAACAAGCATCCCATCACTTTTATATGGGAGCCCCCACCCCTCCGGGGGGACTTTTCTAATCAGATCTCAAGGCTATATAGACATTGTCTGGGGAGGGATCTGTTGATGGATGTTTTTTATGGATGTTTTTTTATGGCACAAGAAGGAATAACTGTTCCTTTCCCCAAATAGCCATGCTCCCACACAAAAAACTGTCTAGGCTGTCTTGCGGTAGCTGGCCATTGAAATGTCTAGAAGATCCACCCTAATTTCACCTACAGCGAATGGCAATTTCGAGAACATGTCTGTTTAGACATGTTAGGCTTCGTCCAGGGCGTATGAAGTGATGCATTCCCTTCGTCTGTAACATTAAATTTTATTCTCAGGAGCAAGGCACAACGTTCCTGGAATTCCGGGTTCTGGGCCTGGATTTGTGACTCGTGAAGATTGTAAAATCTAAGCTCCCACAGCCATTGATCGACATGTTTACCCCGGGTGGTACTGCACCCATGTTTGGGTATAGGGTTGAAACCCTGACCCTGTTTAGGACAGAAAAACTCTAAATACCTACCCTGTGTAGGACAACACCCTCTAGTTTAGGACCCTGTTTAGGACAAATGACAAAATACAGACTGTCTTGTTTTATTGTGTTTTATTGGCAATTGCAATGATTGGGTGACAATGAATTGGGTGGAATTCCAAAAAATAAATACATACGAGAGAAAATTTAAAAAAAAAATATTCATACACAACCAGCAACACAGAAAAAAAAAAATCCTATATGGAGGGGGAGAGGCAAGGCAGAGGCCAGGGACTGCACAAATGTACAGGGATGCCATCAACTGCAAATGGTTTCTTTCGATCTCTGTTTTTGTTGCAGCAACTCTTTTGTGAGAGGTACACATATGTATCCTTTGATTTATCCACTATTAAAAGCAGGAGAAATAAATTTACATACTTTTTCGTCTCTCAAAAAGCTTTGTTTGAATGGGATTTTCACTGGTCTCGCTATGAGCTTGAATCTTAAACAATCATTTGCCATGCAAAGTGATGCAGCTGTACACTTTTATAGGTATCAATATATAAAGTATAACTTTTAATATGGGCACGCTAGCCCTGATGCCCTGATCAAAAAAAAATTCACAGGAGCATGGCGGCTTAAAGTTTACTTAGGACAAGAATTATTAAGTCGTATCAAAATCATTGCACACAGAAGAGGACATTTGCTATTGGTCATCGCTTTGAAGTAAATGCGATTTTATTTGAGAGAGAGAACAACTTCAGTCGCATTACAAGTTTATAATGTGGCTTACCTGTTGATACCAGAACTATACGAAGGAGAATTATCTGCTTTCGTTTGAACGCTCCAAATTCTCTCCTACTGCAGCTCCCGCCATACCAAAGGTCACACAAGAAAAATAGTACGAAATCATGACGAAATACAACTTTAACAGTGATTTGTACCACTCTAAACTTGAGAAACCTCAATGTTCTATACACCAGAATACTGCAAATTTATTCTTCTGTCTGAATTCAGCGGTAAGTATTCAAGCTAAACCCAGGAAGTTCCTAAACTTTTTTTGTAAAAAATCACTTTACTCGCGAAAGCAAATTCAAATTTGTACGGTCGAAATCTTAAAATATAAGGTCGAAATGCCCCGCTTAACGCACAACGGACGTTAAGGTCAGACCCCCTCCCCCCTCCCCCCTTAACGTCCACCCATTGTTTTATGCTTTTATAAAGTCAGGAAAAACAGTAATGAAATACACGGGAGTTCACTTATAAACAAAGTATAAAACAAGCTTACAGCTTTAATAGCTGCAACTGTACAGTCAGTTAGTACCTCGAATTCCCGTACGAGCTCATTTCGGACCTTGACTAAAATACTCATTATGACACGACTATAAAACTGAGTTTCACTTACCTGGAGGTTTGACTGAGGTATTTCATGATACTTCTAATCAAAAGACCTTGTTGAAATTTCCGGGAAATTCAACAGAAATTGCGCTCTATGTAGATCTAGCTGACTGGAAACGTTTGATTAAAAAGTGTACTTCTATTGATGAAAATGTGTTTGTTCTAAATGCCCCACACTAACGTCCATGCCCTTACCCCCTCCCCCCCCTCCCCCCCCCCCCTAAACGTCTGTTGTGCGTCAAGCGGGGCATTTCGAATATGTCGACGGCCCCTAATCACTCCAATTGACAGTTATCAGTTGCAGATTAGATGTTACTCAACTTTGATTTGAAGGTAAGTGGAAGTCATATATCATTTTATTTGTTTTATAACGCAAAATAGCTCCCAAATCCATGTATTTTTGAGTGAAATGACTGGGCCGATAATGGAAGTGAGTCACCGGTTATCGATATGTAGGCTTATGTACGCAATGACTTTGATATGCAAAGGTAGCTAATTTTGAATAGATTAGTACATAAAATATATATATAAAAAAAAGCGTGCATGAGATCATAGCCGAAAACAAAATTGCTGCACAGCAAACTGGAGTAAAAAAAAATGCATGCAGCTTGAGAAACCCCCCCACCCCCCCCCCCCCCCCAATAACTTTTCTAATGGTCCGTCCCTAATTGCGGTAAATCTAGAAAGACAAATAATACATTTGTTTAGCCATGTACTAAATAAGCATTGCTAGCATTGCTAAAGGTCTAGGACAAAGTATGTATTTTCGCAGTTAGAATAAGAAGGATGTCATTGTAATGTTAAGGCAGATGGTTAGGGCGAACGAATGTGTAAGGTTGTGTGATCGACGAATAAAGAAAAAGTGAGAAAGATACAGTCCCAGTGTTATTGAACCAGCGCGAGCGGAGATTCTTCTTAACACAGTGGAGAATTCCGCAACAAAAACCAAAGCAAAATCAAAGTTTGTAAGATCAATACGGACACCATGCATGGTTATGAAAAAAAACCAGACAATCGAGATAGGAAACAACTTCAAAATGTATTCTGTGAATCTCAATGCAGAAATTGCCGCCTTGTAAACCGCAATTAATGTGCAAAAATTGTAGTGATGTATTAACGAAAGCCTTCGCTTTGAATCATAAGTTAAAATACTAGCTTAAAGACCCATACCAAAGTACTAAACTCGAAAGCTTGTGCTACCGGTGTGATAATTTTCATTCTTTATTCGTATCGCTAGAGGCTTGATTAGATTCCTTAGTTGACTCAGACTCTTGTGTAGTTGACATGTATTGAGTTTCTTCGGTTCATCGTCAACTCTCACTCTTAAATGCCTAACATTTCCAATGTATAAACGTATCCAATATATTTGCAGAAAATTGTCGCAGTATAGATGAGAACAGAGGCTGATATGTGAGAAGTTCGTACTCAGAATGTTTCTTCGTTGCCGAAAGCATCCTGTTGACAACAAACGATTATAAGTAACTCACTTTATAAGTATCTATTCCTCCCGCGATACATCCGTTTAATATTTTATACGATATCGGGACCAATTGAATGTTGAATGTTTACAGCAAATTTGGTCACTTATCCGATATTTTGAGTACGTTTGTATTCGGCAGTGCGGAATCGGGGTTTACTGACTTAGTTGACTCAGACTCTTGTGTAGTTGACATGTATTGAGTTTCTACGGTTCATCGTCAACTCTCACTCTTAAATGCCTCAGATGCCTAACTCGTTTTTTTTTTGTCCGCCATATTTGATGATTTTTGTGATATTTTGAGAAACCTTGATTCCGTAGTGCGGAATCGGGGAGCATTTTTCTCTGCCAGATTTGGTAATTTGTGCAATATTTTGAGAAACCTTGATTCCGTAGTCATCGGGGAGCATTTTTGTCTGCCAGATTTGGTAATTTGTGCAATATTTTGAGTAAACCTTCATCCGCAGTGCGGAATTGGGTTCGATTTGTCCGCCATTTTCAGTTTCGTGTAATTGCGTCATTCAGTGCACATTTCCTTCTACTGAATCATTATCCCTTTTTTTATTTTAAGTGTAAAGCGTTCTTTAATAGTTATAGAAAACAGAACTGATATACTCATTGCCCATCTGTTATTAGCTTCTACGTTGATTTATAGGCTTGTGCACGTCGGGCATAAAGTACGTCAAAATCGGCATCAGTGAGCGTGGACAAATACTTAAAATTAAAACCATTTCTTTACTTATAGTCTCAATTTGAAGAAATGTTGGTTACTTGTTAACAAAATGAAACTACATATTTTAGGTGTTTTATGTTAGTATGATGACGTCATAAGTGATGCCTCCTTTTTTGGTAAAATTCCCCCTTTAATAGATGGTACAAACAGACTACACCATCAAAGGGCCTTCATGACTCACATTCCTTTGGCGCAAATTTGAACGTTCTACGACTATTATAGCAAAAGTTATAGAGGAATGACTGTTGCTATGACGTCATATTTAGTGACGTCAGGTGTCATACCTAAATAAGGCTGCCTATTGTTAAAAAATCAAGAAAAGAAAATAATGTGGGTTTCGAGTGCCAGACTAGCGCATTTCATCACTAAAACTCGAAAATCACTCAAAGGATTTTTTTCTTAGGGCATGTATAAAAAAGTATGACGTCATAATGACGTTGCTGAAAATATGACTTCAATTTTAAGCCGGTTATGGACAAAAAATCGAAATTCAAAAAACATACGATTTTAGCCACCAACGTGTTTTATGATTGGACAAAACGTCATGCAACAATATTTACAACTCTAAAAATTGAATGAAGCGATGTTTTTATAAATGCTTTTATGTTGTTCATTTCCTGCCAAATTTTGGCGGGTAAATGGACAAAATTCAAACTTTCATAACTTTTGATTTCCTTAACCAATCGACATCGGGTTTTCGATTCCTTCATTCTCATCACGAGTAGATTTTAACAATATACGACATTTCGTTTTTAGAGATAATGAACAGTTGCAAGAAACGTATTACAAATGGATAAATGACGTCATTGTGACGTCACGATGGTAGTAACATAGCTTAAAAAATCAGGTTATATTCCTTTTGCGATTCTACATCCTTCTACCAAAATTCAATCGTCTGCATTGAAAACGTTTTAAAATATAGAACTGATGCCGTTTTTATGGTCGTTTGTGCCCACCGTGGTGGATGAGTTGAAAATATTAAATAATAATACTTTTGCCACCAAAATGAAAGTTTTTGTCTTTCGCTATCGTTATTGACTGTCGTGAGTAATTCGCAATTACATGTGTAGCATGCTTTTGTGGGAGTTAGTTTTTACACTCATATGAAAAGCGTTCGCGTTAATTAAACGCATGTAAACATACCTTACACAGAAATTCGCGTTAATTTCAGGACACGTTGATTTAAGTCGCGTATACATTTACAGCTTCGTTAATTTTCTATAATAAGGTATTGTGAGAGACAATTTAACGATAAAACTATCCGAATCATCAAATAAGTTACTCAATTCTTCGAACCTACTTACTATTTCTATGTAATTAGCAAAAAACATCGTTACCACTATTTTCTATACGTAGAAATATATTGTATTTGATTTGCAAACACAGAAAGCCAAATTGATGTAATTATTTGATTTCTGTAACGAAAAATTAAGCGACATATAGAACAGATATTTAAAAATAGCATATTAATGATTAATTTTAATGATATAATAAATATATTCACAATATTTTTTTCTTTTCCGTTTTCTCAGTTGTTTTAAAGGTAAACAGTATCATTTACACATTTCAAACTAAATCTCACCAGATTAGGGGTATAAAATAGTAGACAACTCACCATAATGCAACTCTTGCTACATTTTTGTAACTTCCGTTACCACGTTTAGAACGAAAACTACGCAATGATGAAGTTAATTTACCTTGGAATTTGCGTTCAATAGTGAACAATACTCTCTATTTGTTATCATAGTTACCAAAGTGGAAGTGGTTGTTGCCCTGAATCAAAGAATATACAAAGATAAAAGAAAATCAAATCCTCAAGGGCTCAGTTAACTCCTTCTGACGGACGGAGTCGTGTACAGCATCAACGCTTTTAACTTTTGATCAAAAATATTAAATATTTACTTACTTCAATTCAAGACCTTTAAAACGGTATATAGTACATATATGTGACTTTAATAGTCCAGTTTCGTATACGCAATTTGCCGCTGATTGCGATGAATACAACAGACTCAAATGCGCAGTGTTAAACATTCGAAACTTACAGTGAAAAGGCGTAGAAGTCGCAACTACAACGATACAAAAAGCTGTGAATAGTTCATCTCTCCCCTGGTATTTATGAATGTTTAACACCAACTCATCGCAATCAGCGGCAAATTGCAAATACGAAGCTTTTATGGGCTTTTATCACGCGGCGGCTACGTTGAGTCCCAGGAGAAAAAAAACCTTTGTTTTCGTCTGGTAAACTCGTTCTGAAACCCACCAATGCGAGGCTATCGGGGCCAAAACCATTGTTTTATCCAAGATGGCCGAACTGTGATAATAGCTCATTGCGACGCTGCAAAAGCGTTACACCGAAATGGCACCTCACGAACCTTTCTCGAGACCTAAATTCATTGAGTGAAAAATCATAAAATTGCGAAATACAGGACAGTGTTAAAATATAACTTTTGAATTTAAATGGTACATTTCTCAAAACAATATCACCTATTTCGCCCATAACATTACTTAAACTTTCTAAAATGTACACTTATAGTTAATCAAGTCTATGAAAGTTTCGGGATACATTGGTGAACACCATTTCCTTTCTATTTTTTATTTCAGGAAGATATATGTCGGCCTATGAATTACAAAGGAAATATGTCAAATGTTTGGCTAATACCACAATGAATAACACCCTTAAAGTGAGCTTTAAAAATACATATAGATTACGAGATACTGAACAAGAATGCTGGTCTGAAAAAAACTATTTGTCTTCTATAAAATACTCTTATCTCTCCATAGGAGTATATCACTTGTCATACATTGTATGTTTCTAATACCAGCTATTGTTTTTTCTTACAGCTTTATCACTCAAGTGTTATGCATGCCAAAACGGCTGGGGTAACTGCGGTGAAACTGCCATGACATGCCCTTCGGGAAAAGATAACTGTGCAAAACATGTGATGGGAGACGCCACAAGCAAAGTTTGCGGTAGCAAGGCCGATTGCGATAGATGGAAAAAAGGTTGCGCGACAACTGGATGCATTGTCCTCTGCTGTACGTCTGACGAGTGCAACAGAAGTGCCCCTATCAAGCCAGCAGCAGTAATTACCGTTTTCTGTGTTTTGATCGGCATTGCGCGCTACGTTCTGATGTAACCATGACAACTATCATGCTCGCACATCGGTTAGAAGAGTATAATGCAAAATGTGTTTAGAAACAAATTAAAGCTTAGGTAATTTAGTTGATATATGCATCTCAAATGTCGCTCTATATACTAGGAATTGCTTTAATCCAAGAACCTTGTGTAACATCTAATAGCATTTAGTAGTCACCTTAATTTGTAGTAATAAGTCTCACGATCATTCATTCATTTATTACGCACACATGCGCGTGGAGCATCAGACCGCTGGTTTGTTTCATTTAGGTAACAACAGCACATCTTCTCAAAGTGCTTTTGTTTCTTTCACAAGTTAAGCTAATCATAATTACACTGAATGGTTGTGTAACAAGAAGGATAAGGTTTTTTTATAGAATGCTGACTTAATGAAATACAATTTAAATAATGCATGCCTTTTTGAGAAAGGAAGAATGTAATGTAATGACCAAGGAAATATTAAAATGAGAGAAAATCCAATTATTGGTCGTGGGGATTTTCGTATGGTTTCTCTCTCGAAATATTTGTGAAACAAATCCTTAACCAAACGTTTCCATTGGATGAGTTACGGATGCTTTTTGAAAATTGCGTTAGATATTTCATTTGGGACGTGGGTAGAAGTCGCGGATACGGGTAGAAGTCGCAGGTACGGGTAAAAGTCGTCGCAGGTACGGGTAAAAGTCGCAGGTGTGGGTAGAAGTCGCGGATACGGGTAGAAGTCGCAGGTACGGGTAAAAGTCGGGTGCGTTTATCAAAAAAACATTAAAGCTAGAAATAACAAATCGTTATGAAATACGTGCGAGTAAGAGCATTTCATTTATACCGATCTGGTGTGCAGTGGTTTATTAGCCATATCCAAAAATGTAAAAATCATTCAATTCCCATGTTTTAATACAGTATCCAAGACAGGCATTTCAAGATTAGAACAAAATTATGGAGTAGAACTGGTCATCATTTCAGTGTAGCTACAATCGTGGTCAAAACGTTTTGGGCCACTTGTCACAAGTAGCAACGTTTATGCTGTCTCGACCAAACAATACCGGACCCGACAAACGATAAGAGACAATTTATCAAGACATGAACGCAACCCTCTCCCCCAATCAATGTGGTAATAGGAAATCATGACGACTTTGACCAAAACAAAAACAAACATTGAATGGGGGGAGGGGACTTTAACACAAAACGTCCCAACTCTTTTGACAAGGATTATAATGTATAATTATATAATTATAATTATAATGTACTGAGGAATATACAAATTTAATTTAAAATCAGTAAACCTAACACTGAAATCATATATCATTTCGCTATAGTGTAGGAATCCGTACAAACAATTTTGTACCTATTTTTATGTACTGTTTAATAAAAGAGCAGCAGTGTTTTATCAGGTTTAGAACTCGAGGCGCAGTTAAAACACGTGCTGCTCGTTTATTAAACGGCTTCAAAAACTTATAATGGTTACTTAATGAACCATTGAACCTTTGTGTTCACAACGCCATGCAAAACATTCGAGTAATCACTGCCTGCGATTACGAACATCTCAAGGGAATGACATGAAGAAATCACCATGCTATGTTGTTTGAAGCGGCGTTTCACAATGCTGAAAGCATTGCGTGGCAAATAACAAGCTAGGCAAGAAGAACCTGGACTTGAAGGATTTGGTGTCGTGGTTGACATCGATAAAGTTCAAGACTTGGAGAGCGATATAACTGACATAACGGCAGACTCTACATTTTTGATGTTTGTAAGTTTAGTGCACGTTTTTATTATTTTACGGCTTTGAGTTTGATTTAATAATTGGGACTAAACAGTGGCTCGGTAAACAAGTAATGGTAGTTGCATAACTTCATTTTAAAAATATTATCTGTGTATCTCGGTAGCCTGCTGATATTAGTAAATTTAGTGCAAGAATTATTATCTATAGGTACCTTATGTTCCGTGTACGTTTGCTATCTTTGGGTCTTTATCAGTGATTATTATACAAACTTCGTACGCAGACCAAAATTCCAGCAGCTCATTGGCTAAAATCGATCACGTGATTTCATTGTATCTGAGGACAACAGGCGTGTTGTGATTTTAAACAGTTTAGTGCACACTTCGAGTGCACTAAACAAATGGCAGAAGGAAATGACAGATTTGAAGAACTTAACGACCGTGAAATGGAAGAATTTATAGATGAAGCCATTTCACTGGATTCCAAGCGACAAACGAAGTGGAACATTTCCGTATTGAAAGGTAAAACCCAACGACTGTATTTAAAACAAAGCGAGTTTGTTGTGGCTTTGTCGATTGTTAATATCAAGTGTTGAATGAAAATTTTCTTGGTTAAAGTGTTAACCTAAAAATAACAGCTTAATTTTTTTTCTCATTACAGAATGGCTTCATAAGAGATATACCGAGGAAATTCTGGAAGACTTAGATAAAGAAATCCTCGCGGAAAGGCTGAAAACATTAAATCAACTAATCAAGAACTGAAAGTGAAAGTCGACCAAGAAAAAGACTACAGCCGCTCAGCTCACCTTTGCATCATATCAGAGCAGGTATCAACCGCTACCTAACTTAAGAACAAGTTTGAAAGACGTTTTCTATAATAACTGATCCCGTTTTCAAAGTCGCTAATAAATTATTGAGCGCTAAATTGAAGAGAATCAAATTTACGTTCAAATTGGTCAATGACAAATTTCAAGAGCAGCATACTCAGTTTGCATATTAAAAGGGTTAGAGACTTCTAGTTCGTGTTTTGTTGGCGAATAACTGCACTTGCTGACTGTATAATGAACTCGACATTTTAAATACTGCACTCGGCCAGGAGGCCTCGTGCAGTATTTAAAATATCTCGTTCATTATACAGTCAGCGTGTGCAGTTATTCGCCAACAAAACACTCACATCAGTCTCTAACCCCTAAATATAATATTTCATGTTCATTAGTATTCTTTATATAAAACGTTCATCCTAATTAGCAATTCAATGAGAAAGCTGAAACATCAATAGAAATTCCAAGAGTTGCAAGGTGCTTATCCATTGTCTCAATCATTAACCCCATTAATCCCTTCGCGGGCTTTTTAGAATGGTCAATGAGATTTTATCAGGTATAAAGGAGCATACACACGACTAATAATAATAATAATAATAATAATAATAATTTAAATATTTATACAGGAGGCAAACCTCACCCTAAGGTGATTTTCAGGAAGGTCCTGTATTAGAGTAAAAAAATAAAAATATTAAAATGTCTACAAATCTATAAAAGGTTAAAATCTAGTAATATAAGGTATTAATTAAGAAATAGCTATAAACATATTAATAATAACAACAATAACGTACTACTATATATAAGTAACTAGATAAATCGTTTAAATTGATCTAGATTTAGAATGTTTCTCGTGCTCTCAGATAGCAAATTCCAGTCCTGAATGGCATGAAAACAAAGAAAAAGAAAAAAAGGACTGATTTTCTTCATCTAATATTAATTATTCATGAGTTTTTGAAGTGATGATAACTTAACAAAATTAACAGTAACACTTTGAGATGACAATAACTATAACAGAACAGTCATTTTGTTGTTTGTTTAATAATAGGCCATATTTATATAGCGCCATATACCACAGTCTCATGGCGCTTTACATTTACCTGACATATCCCGTTAGTGAATTTTCGGACTGCTAATTACGGCGCCAATGGCTTCCACGCAGTTTGCAATGTTGAGTGTGTGGTTAGTGCAATGGCCAGGCTGCTGTGCCGGGTGACAATCCCCTTCTCTTTTCCGAGTAGTACAACTGGTTCTTTCACATCCCCTTCAAATACTGATTAGAAGTAGGAGACAAGCCAATAACGGCTTATAAACGTCCATGCCCAAGGATGCGGCCGGGTTCGAACCACCGACCTCCCGCACTCTAAGACCGTGCTCTATCAACTGAGCTAACCAGTGAGGCGGTTTATTCATACATGTAACAGCTTCTCAGTGCAGTTATCTAAGTAATGTAATCTAGCGCTGATAAAAAATGCAAAAGGAAGCAGTTTCAAAGCTCAAATTCAACAGATGACTAACTTGATTGATTCCACAAGTCATATTATATAAATTATATTATAAATTTATTAACTAATGGCACACGATAAAGAACATTCCCAGACAGAAATGGACTGTGGTTATACCTGTTTAGCCATGCTGAACCGATCAACTGCGTGCATTTCGAAAATCGCGATCAGAAGGAAACCATTAATTTAATTTATTTATATTCATCTTAAAACTTTTAACCCCAAAAGCAAACGAATTCACCAGACTTTGTGTTACAATCACAATCCCTTTCTGTCTGGTAATGTCGTCGTTTGTCCATAACAACCCTGTTTGAAACAGATGCAAAAATCACATTACTAGACGTTCGTCGAAACAGTCCTTTGGGTCCTGAAATGAGTGTGGCAGTTTTAGTGAAAGCACAGGTGTTGCATTGTTTTCAGGAACCTTTAAAAGTGTCTGGTTGAAGATCGGGCTGTAATGATCCCTTCTTCAGGGAATCTCCAATGCTCTTGTCCTGTAAAGTTGCTTTATGATTCTTTTACTAAAACACTCATTTCAGGATCCAAAGGCTCCCAGTCAAAGTTACTGACCATTTTGATTTTACGTCTAGTAATGTTATTTATTGAATTCACCTGCACACTTTGTAACAAACTCTACATCGTAGAAACAGAGCAAAGATTAGGAGATCGATTCCGAGAACACTTGCCAGATTTTATAACTAATGGTAAGGATCTCGCCAAACCAGTAGCTCGCCACTTTAATCGTTCTGACCATTATATTAATCACATCACTATACGCGGCATTTCTCTTCATCAAAGTACTACCGACAACCGTAAACTCAAAGAATACAGCCTTATTTTCAAATTAGACACTTTGGCACCTCACGGTATTAATTAATTTGAACGCTTTTCGTTTATTTAATTTCAGAATTCACGTATTCACTCATACTTAGATCAGCATGTTTCATGACTTTATTCATCAACACTCTTTATTGTTCCTATTACAGCTATATATTAGCATTTATTTTTTTGGAGCAAGTTCCTTTGACCCTACCTGATCCGAGTACAGCTTTTCTATTCCATCAGCTATAATGCTCAATCTGAGTGTAAACATTCTTATAGTTCTTGGAAACACGCATGATTGCAGTTCAGTCAATTTTAGTCAACTATTATTTAAGTGTGATAATAGGGAACTTAAACAATCAGGACGGCGACAACAGTGACGATGGGACGACTAGTGAAGTATTTTCTCCCGAAATTTGGCGTTTTCTCTTTCCTTTGTTCGCCTTTAATTTTTCTCATAACCAGATTTTCGAGAAATAGAGGCCTCGCGCACGATGTTGGTGATCACCTTTTCACATTTTACAGTCTAACGCTAGATTTAGTGTCATAATTTCACCATGCTTTAATGAAGAAGCTTGATTTTTCACAGGAAGATGATGTAGTTCGTGTGCATCAAGAGGAGTGAAAATCGTTTTCTGAAGTTTCGAAACGATTTTTAAAATCACTTTTTTTCTATAGCATACCACTTAATTTTAGCTGTTTTTGACCTATTTTTCATGCCGATAGAAAAACTTAGAAGTCACTCACCTTCGAAACGAGCCCCAACATCCGGCATAAGGTTATACATTTGTGATGCACATTAACTATAGTTTCATTTGCACTTCGTGTTTTGTTGTGGTTTGTTGATGGTTTTACATACACAATCCATTTTATAGCGTTAGACTGCCATTTTAAATGCACAAAATTGCCAGATTCGCGTATCGTGCCCTCGGGGCTCGATGTTCGGATCGAGCATCGAGGCACGATTATCGAGCCTTCAAAGTTCTAGACCGAGCATTTTACGTTAGGCTCGATGAGGGCACCATTAGGGCTCTATAAAGGCACGATAATATTCAGGCAAAGGCTCGATGAAGGCACGATCCAAAGCTCGATGAAGGCACGATGCCAGGCTCATAACATTTTGCATAATCATGTCACTACATACCCTGGGTTCCAGAGGTTAAATGTTTTGCCTTTTGTTGGTAAAATCGGTGAGCGCCTTCCGTGCGCTCACCGAATTTACCGACAAAAGGCAAAACATTTAACCTCTGGAACCCAGGGTAGTCACTAGACTGAGTTCATTGCACATACCAACTCGGCTCAACTTAATTTAAGCTATGATTTTCAAGCGAGACTACAAGAATGGCTTTTCTAAAGTGAGAGAAATACAAAAAAACACCCAAAATGCATAATAGAACTAAAGTTGAAGCAGTCAGGTTTTAAACTGCGAGCCATACTATCAAAAACTGTAAGAAGAAAGAAATGTTGCTCAGATTGACCATACGTACATGTACATCTATCAGCCAAGGAATTAGTTCCTATTTTCATTTCTTTCTTATGTACAAATATATATATAGTTTCTTCATTTTGGATGCACCATTTGACAAGTATACTTGAGAATTTTTTGATGAAGTAAAATATGGCAAAGATTCGAGTGGTGCAATGTATTGTTTTTAAGAGAGTTCACTCTGTGTAACCGAAATCAGTTTCTAGAATAATCGTTTTTTTCAACTGACCACTTAATCTTTACAATCCTATATCAGGACATTGAAATGGTATAATAAATTATCTCTTTATTATATGGCAGCTTCGTGGGCAGGCAAGACTCCAAGGGGACTCTGAATGCTGCAATCTGAATGGTTGCTCAGCGGGTAAAATTTTTCATCTTGACCGCTCAAGATTTTCCTAATTCCTTCACAACCATTCGTAAACAAATGGCGATAAAACCCATACATTTTGAAAGAAAAAACGAAACTAAACAACTTGTCACATCAAGGCAAATACTAATTTAAAGAATATTTCTAATTTACGGTTTTCGGCCAAAATTCAACTTTATAGAGCAAACTAAAGAAGCTTTCCGACTCTCGCAAGTTCGATGAAAATGACTGCAGCAAAACCGAATGAATTGAACGTTAGAAGCTGGATTAGTGGATAAATAACTTTTTATATGTAGCTGTCAAATTAAATACACAAAGCTGAAATTGCTGTACATGCAGACTTCCAAAAACACAATGAAAAGTTCAGCTACCTCAACGCTTCTAAAATCGCAGTACAAACAAATTATTCCGGCAACACGCGTAAACTAACTTATAATTAGCACACAGTTTCATCAAAGAAATCAGCTTGTTTTATTACATATGGGTTGAGAAATTCAGCATTCACATTTGGTAACTGGCATATAACACGAGAGTGTTTACTAGTTAGTACTTACAAGTTTGTTCGTATTCTTCTACAGCTCATTTTGTCAAGTTTTTCAGCTTATCGTACCGCCACTCAACTCTAGTGATTTCAACGTGCCTGTTTTCAACTTTCAAATCTTCCACAAATATGCACATGTTTGTCTCCAGATAATGCCATTCGGGTTCTTGGTAAAGTTTTCATTGAAACTCAGTGCATCTGAAGTGAAGTACAGGTCAGTTTTCATCCATAAAAAGTATTTTTGATGTCGAAAAAAACAACTGTTGTGAACACCACGAGTTCAACTTCAAGTAAAACTCATCGGGTCTCGGTCTAATTTTAGCTTAATTTCTATTCGCTGTTCAGTTTACCGAGAAGTGGGTTCCTGGCCGGCGCATCAAAAAGTGTGTTTTTAGCACTATTTTCGCCATATAATAAAAACCTTATTAACCAAGCTTTTCCAAATTCGATAAAACCCATACATTTTGAAAGAAACTAAACAACTTGCAGCAAAAACGAATGAATTGATGCCAGGCTCGATGTAGGCACGATCCAAAGCTCGATGCAGGCACGATGCCAGGCTCGATGCCAGGCTCGATGAAGGCACGATCCAAAATCATTCAAGGCTCGATCTAGGCTCCATGAAGGCACGATAGATGCACGATGAAAGGAATGCAGGCTCGATATTCGAGCATCGTGCATCAGCCATCGTGCATCAGCCATCGTGCATCGAGCGTTCCAGGAAGGCTCGATGCACGATGTATAACGCACGATGTATGTTGTGATGTTTTTGTTACGCGAGTGATCACTAACACCGTGCGCGAGGCCTAGAGTTCCGTTCAACCGGATTGATTATCTTTCTTCGTTCGCGTTCTCTTTAAAACGTAAAAGTTGGGACAACGGTTGAAATGTAGGTGACATTTTCACGTGGAGTTATTGTATTTTGTAATTAAGGCTAGTTTTATGCCGTCGTCCTAGACAGTGCCGTCGTGGTTGCTTAAGTTCCCTAATGTCACACTGAGAACGCTAACATCATTTCACATGCAAATTAGCCAGACATCAACCATAACTTAAAATGGTATCTAGAGAACATTCCATATTGTTTTAATATGTCTGATTTAAGTGCAGGATTACTGAAATGGGAAACAAAACTGAGGCAATATCCATATGATCCTTTCTATACAGCTTATAGTGTTTAATAATGTTCTGGGAAACAGACACGGTTGTATAGTTCGAACGACCTCCTTTTCCAAGAAACGGACACGGTTATATAGTTCGAACGACCTCCTTTTTTACAAGAAACAGAACGGTTGTATATACTGCTATTTAGGGCGGCCCTTACTCAATTGTGTACTTATATTTGTAAACTAACTTCTTCAAAACTGTAAGTAAATGTTATTATCATTAATATTTGTATTAGTATAATCTTGCTATTTTGTACACATGACTTAAATAATAAAATGATGATGATGATGATGCTTTACTTCTGCTAACTCCGTTCCACTGTAGTTTTCACTTCTTTGCTCTGTTTTAATAAGTTGGCTTTTATGAATCCACATTTCTGGACACTTCTGTTGAGCTTTGCTTCTGGTACAGTGCCTTCTTTTAAGTTTATTTCACTTTCTCTGCTTGTATTTGATGAGTTAATTGCGATGTTCGCCGTGTTTGTTTGTATCCTGTACGATGCGTGTCCCCTGTAACGATCCCAAGCGCCTTTGCGAGACCACCCTCGCCCCAATCCCCTACTCTTTTCCAAAGTGGCCAATACAGTTTTAGGGCAAAATCCGTGGCAGGAGCCAAACTGGAAATTTGTTTTAGTAAGGAACTTAGTTAAATCATGTTGGATTGCAAATAACATTTAATTATAAGACTTTCTTACGTTCAGATTTTTCGACAGAAATGCGGCCTTATTGTATTGCATCTTCATACAGTTACGTTTTAAGGTCTCGATAAAGGTTCAAAATGGAAAAGTTTCGAAAATACGTTTTTTCGCAAATTCTAAATCTAAAAGCCCTAATCTAGCATCACAGAAAAACTCAGACTCAAAAAAAATATTTAAAGCCTTGAAAATGCGACTTTCTGATTTCCCGCTAAAAAGGGCGCGAAAAATGATTGACAGCTGCTGTCATTCACTGGGCATGTTATTTCATTCTCGCTATGCTGTGATCTTCTGCGCTACTTTTCGTTCGTAAAGATTTCCTACGTTTATAATGCAATGCCCAAAAGTGTAAAAGTAGATCTTTCTTGGTGCCGTATTCAAAAAAGGAGAAGAAGAAAAAACACAGTTTGTAATAATTTAGTTTGTGAGTAAATTTGGAAGCGGGTGTAAAGTTCTTAGGACAAACAATGGCTGGAGGGCCGGGATTATACTCTAGTTCCAAGAAGTTAGAATCATCGAAGACTGAAAGTCCACAAATAATGAAGCAATAAAGTTTGGTTATCTTCGATCGGCCAAAAATTTAAAGAGAATTCAATGCAGAAAGCTACGGCTTGGCGGTTTTGTTTCAGCGCGATGAATTTTTTTAGAATGACATAAACAGTCTACCGTGTACATGGTGTGGTCGAGCTGCGCTTCAGTGGTTTTCCCTGCATGATATTAATTGTTTGCTTACTGTGGTTCCATTTTTCTGTACTCCTAAAAGAGCTTTTCTTCTTGAAATTAAGCTGGAATCGACACTATAGCTAACTAGTTTCTGTAGAAGTATCGAGCATGAGTTCAACTAACCATAGAGTTAATTTCGTAGAGTTATGGCGTAGAGTTATCATGATGGTAGAGTTAATAAGTCCAAAATCTTGAATTCAAGATCTTGGAGTCCAAAATCTTGAATTCAAGATCTTGGAGTCCAAAATCTTGAATTCAAGATCTTGGAAACGAAGTCCAAAATCTTGAATTCAAGATCTTGGAGTACAAAATCTTGAATTCAAGCCCGGGGGGGGGGGGGGGGGGTACTTACATGAAAAATGGGTATGTATGTGAGGCCAAGAGGCTCAAACCCTGACCCTGTTTGACCCAATCCGAGCTCCAAAACCCTGATTGCCCCCTTTTTGGGGAAAAAAAAACCTGATTGCCCCTTCTTTAATTTGTTTTCAAAACACGGTCGGATATATACCCCGGCTGGTATACTACGTACCGGGATTGCATGCAAAATGCATTTCAAGTCGGGACGTGTCATTGGGTAAACAAATCAGCAGATGAAATACATAGATAAGTACTGAAGTACGAATTAGCGGCGTCACGATGTATGGGAACCTCAGTGCTTGCATGTGGGCAGGCGATCAAAATGCGGCAACAGAATGTCTTTTTTTGACATAGTAGCTAAAAAAAACTGAACCCTAACTGCCTAGAAAACCCTGAAACCCGACCCTGACTGAACCCAAATTATACTCAAATCCTGACCCTGATCTGCCCAAATCAGGTCAAAACCCTGACCCTACCTGCCCAAACCAAGCTCAAAACCCTGACCCACCCGGGCGGCACATACATAATACGTCACAAACAGGAGTACCCCCCCCCCCGGGAATTCAAGATCTTGGAGTCCAAAATCTTGAATTCAAGATCTTGAACAAAGGCGGCTCTTTGTGATAAATGTTAATTTTACGGCGGAGTCGAATAACTTTTTTCGCAGTCGGGCAATATTTTTTTTAATGTTTCTATCGTGTTCCTTGTCCTTTTTACATTAAGTATAGTGTGTTTGTAAAGTTTCTAGAGAAGAATTTCGACGTTTAAAATGCAAACGGCTAATGTTACTTTTATAGTTTTGAAAAATGTATTGTTGTTTACCAAAGTTTTATAGGCCGTCGAAGCTCCAATCTTGTTCCATGGTCTTCATATCTCTTCATATCTCATATCTCTTTCTACAATAAGAATACTGTATTTGTTAAGTTTCTAGAGATGAATTTCGATGTTTGGAGGAACAATTTGTGTGACAGAAGAATATGACTCCTTGAATTGCTCTCCCTTGTCTGCTTGCTCGCTTTCTGCATCCATCTTTTGGACTCCAAGATCTTGAATTCAAGATTTTGGACTTCGTTTCCAAGATCTTGAATTCAAGATTTTGTACTCCAAGATCTTGAATTCAAGATTTTGGACTTCGTTTCCAAGATCTTGAATTCAACATTTTGGATTTCCAAGATCTTGAATTCAATATTTTGGACTTTGTTTCCAAGATCTTGAATTCAATATTTTGGACTCCAAGATCTTGAATTCAAGATCTTGCCCGCTGTAACTCTATCCATAACTCTAGGAAAATAACTCTAGAGATAGACGGCCCCATCGAGCATCGGTGAACTGTATTAGCTTTCTCTGTTCTGCGGTTCGTCTGAACTTTGTAATCGGCCGAGACTGAACACAACATGAATCGCTCTGATTGGCTAACGTTAATGAGATTACCCTTGGAGGCGGAACTTCTTAGTCAACCGTGAAATGAATCGAAAGCCTTTTATCGGGCTGTTTCTCGGCTCTTTTTTTTTGGCCAAAAACAGAACTTTGTTGAAGTCCAGCCTTTTAGCATTTTGTCCAATTTTCCTAAATTTTTCACGAGTCGTAGAAAACAGCTGTTTCTCAAATACTGTGTCGGGGAATTTTGAAATAATTTTTGTTCAGGTTTTATGACCTGGTTTGTATCAAAATGGGATGAAAAACTACTTTTTCAACTTTGAAAAGGGATAAAATCTGTAATACGCAATATATCAAAAATGCCCGACACAGTATTTGAGTCAATTTAGTTGGGATTCGAAAGGGCTAATTAAGAAAAAAAATGTTTCAAAGCCTGAAGGGCTGAACTCCTTCTGGCGGACGGAGTCATTTCGCGTAGAAATATATACAACATCTATGCTTTTAACTTTTCTTCAAAACGGATTAAATATATACTTTCTTCAATTCAAGACCTTTAAAACGGTATATAGTACGTCCATGTGGCTTTAATTTCGACGTTGCAAGAGCGTTTTTCCGAAATGACACGTCGAACCTTTATCGAGACCTTAATAGCTAATAGGTTTTAACACTAGAAATATTGCGCAGCGGGGAAGGCTCAACTTATTAGCGCCACCAAGTGGTGACATGTTGCATGCATTTAGGCGATTACCACAGCTCCACTAAAACCACATATGCCTTATTCAGGTTACATTCTCCTTTGATTTCTCGGCCATCCCTTCATGTAGGACGACACGAATTGCTACCAAATCGTATTGTATTGTATTGTGTTGCGTTCTATTGTTGTATTGAATTGTATTGTGTAGTATTCTATTGTATTTTTGGTAAAAATTCGTGTCGTCCTACATAAAGGGATTGCCGATTTCTCTGAACTGACTCCCTGCCGATAAATGTACCTTAATCGGCAGGGAGTCCACTTTTTGAGTCGAGCTAAGCTTGTCATGACAACATAACGGCGTCAAAATGCATCCAAATAGCCACTGGTCAGATTAACACGGTCCGAGGGCTTTGAGATGAAGAGACAGAGGACAACATCTAGAAAGAGTTAGAAATTATTACTTGAACTTAGGGTTTCTATGAGCTCTTAAGGCTTAGACAAACGAGGAAACATTGTATGTGGAACATTTGTGAATTTCAGTGTTGCTTCGGTGAGCACTCGGGAAACATTTGTGAATTTCAGTGTTGCTTCGGTGAGCACTCGGGAAACATTTGTGAATGTCAGTGTTGCCTCGGTGAGTAGACGGGAAATATTTATTGCTGAAGCAAAATGTGCTTCCTCGAGATATGTTTCACACACGGACAAACAAGGAAACATTAAAGTTGAGCTTCGCTTTAGTTGAAGCTTTGCTTTAGTTTGTAGAAAAGTTGAGCCTCGTTGAACACTATAAACTGAAGAGAAAGTCTGTAAAAATCAAAATACTGCTAGTACGTCAGACAGTAAAACATTTGGCTAGACTGCAGAATACCCTACCACGTAATCTACCTTACACGTTGACAGTCAACGCGTCAGGGTCAAACATATAAATGAAATTGAAAATGAAATTAAATAATGAAATAAAATTGTAAATTGACATAACGTCCATTATCAATCTTGCTATTATCTCTATATATATTACTACCTTCGTTCTACAATCAACTGCAGTCTACTCGTTGACGCGATGACGCGTTAACATGAATAAAGTGTTCTCTATATATCACTACCTTCGTTCTACAATCAACCGCAGTCTACTCGTTGACGCGATGACGCGTTGACATGAATAGTGTTCTCTATATATCACTACCTTCGTTCTACAATCAACCGCAGTCTACTCGTTGACGCGTTGACATCAATAAAGTGTTCTCTATATATTACTACCTTCGTTCTACAAGCAACCGCAGTCTACTCGTTGACGCGATGACGCGTTGACATGAATAAAGTCTACTTGCTGTGGTGGGGTATTCTGCAGTCGTTCCAAACATTTTAGGTATGTTTGACGTATGTGAAATGATATTTCCGTTCTTTGCAAAGTCATTTGAATATGTATATTCTGCTGAGGATAGATCATTAACGACATTACGCACGTGAACACCAGTTTGTGGCTATAAGCACCGTTGCGATTAGTGGCTGGGGAATATAAAAGGAAAAGGACGCTTCCACCATGTGCTTAGCAAGAAAAGAAAACCAAGAAAACCTGAACGTTTCAAATGGCAGAACAAGTCCCTGTGCCGGCCCCGGCAGCAATCCAGCACGCGGTTGGAGAAGGGCAGGCTTGAAATTAAGGGAGCAGAAGCGAATTCGCCGGTCGAACAAGTCGCTACAGACTGAGATATATTAGTTGTTTTGTTTGAGTAGATTTTTTTAGTCGTGGTAGGACTCCAGTTATCATAGTTTCAGTTGTATCGTTGTATTGTATTGTATTTCTGTTACTAGTTGCTTGTGATCATGGCTGTAAAAGAGGTCAGAATGTGTAAGATCGGTCCGTGATCGTGGCTGTATAGAGTTCGGAAAGTTTAAGCTTGGCCCATGATCGTGGCTGTAAAGAGTTCGGCTTAAGCTTGGTCCGTGATCGTGGCTGTATAGAGTTCGGAAAGTTTAAGCTTGGCCCGTGATCGTGGCTGTAAAGAATTAGCTTGGCCCGTGATCATGGCTATGAAAAGTTCAGAAATTTGAAGCTTTGCCCATGATCGTGGCTGTGGAATAGTTCAGAAGGTTTGGCCCGTGATCTAGGCTGCGAAAAAGTTCAGAAATATGAAGCTAATTACCCGTGATCGTGGCTGGGAAAGAATTCAGAGGGCTTGGCCCGTGATCGTGGCTTAATTTGTGAAGTTCCAAGTGTATGATCATGGCTGTGAAATGGTTCAGAGAGTTTATAATTTAGCCCGTGATCGTGGCAGTAACAGATTTCTGCTTCGCCTGCGATCGTGGCTATGGAGAGGTAAATTAGTTGGTCCGTGCATGATGGAGCTTATGTAACACTAGGTTCTGGGAAAGATCTTGCAGTTGGCTAATTCAAAGTCTGTCCCGTTCAATAAGGTCAATCTTTTGAGCAATTTTTGAATTTGAAGATAGTGTCTTTGGAAACGAAACATCCCTAACGCCAACTACTACTCTGCAGTGTTTACTACTCTGCGCGAAAAAATGGCGTCCTCAGACCATAATTAATAGAGTGGAATGGTTATGAAACCCGGCAAACTTCAAAGGGGCTAACAAAGGCGCTGCGATTTATGTTGGAAGGGGGCAAGACAAAAGATTGTGCAGGGTCATAGTTCATTAGCGTACCCTGAACGACTGAACTCACACGTTTCTATTGGCTGATTGATTAACACATTGGAATTTCTATTTTGTTTTGTGCAGGGTAGTGGTTGAAAAAAGCTAACAAAGACATATAACAAAGAAGGTCGCTGGGTTTCATAACCATTCCACTCTATTAACTATGCTCAGACGAGCAATTCAGGAGAAATTTGCTGGTTCTCCTGGGAGATAAGGACCAAGAAAAAGTACATGATGCATGCGATTTCGAAAGTTGACATTAGTCACCGATGCGTTCAGCTATGCCTATGTTACGAGGCCTTCGGAGACGGCAAAATCGAGCTAGCGTCCAGTGTTGTAATTGTAATAGTTACGGGCATTTCCAGAGGAATTGTGATGCTCGTTGGCAGGATACATATGGCGCGGGCGGAATGCAGCAGCCGGCGAAACGTGGAAGATTGCCTGGACAGGGACCACGGAATTGAAGGATTGATGAACATTGTAGCCTGACTGATGCAGCGGCAGTTGCGACAGTGTGTAATAAATAGATTTGTTTGAACATATATATCGATTGTTACCATTTGTTATTGGTACTAATAGTAGTAGTATTTTTCGAGGTACTTTTGGATTTTCAGTCCTTTTAGTTACTTAATTAGATTACTTTTGTTAGGGGGGTTTCGTAATTTCCTTCATTCATCATTTATTTTCCCTTCCTTGATTAGGGTGAGTAACTTCCATGGGTTAGCCTGAGTTCTTGGGCTGCCTGTGGACGTACCGTTTTCGGGCGTGGGCAGTTGCTCTTTCCTGATCCGGGATCCCATCCTCGCCAGTATTTTATTCTTTTGGGAGGGGGGAGTTTTTCCTCGGTTCTGGTCACATTTTTAGTTGCCTTTTCGTTTTTCTGCAGATCCGCAATGTAAAGCGGAGACGAATCTCTGGCTATGCAAAGTCATTTGAATATGTATATTCTGCCGAGGATAGATCATTAACGATCATCAGTCTGCACGTGAAAACCAGTTTGTGGCTATAAGCACCGTTGCTCATTGGTGGCTGGGGAATATAAAAGGAAAAGGACGCTTCCACCATGTGCTTAGCAAGAAAAGAAAAACAAGAAAACAGAACTCGGCGCCCACCCGCCCACCCTGTTCAGCCGGGGTTGATATCACCCCGAAGAGGTTCCGAGAATTTGTGGAGAATGTGGGAAATCCTGCATGGTGCAAGTCATGTTAAATGACTCAGAGTCCTCCATTCTCCTTAATTCGCGGAACCTCTTCCCAATTATAAAACTCCGCCACTTCGTGTCGGTTCTGTTCCTGTCGGACTTCCACACCTTATTAATGACAATACCCGAGGCAGAATAATACAGTGTGACATATTGTGCTGCATAATATCACCCTTGAATAGTCCTATTTCTTGTAAAAATGGGGTTGACCTGCAACCGCTTCCGTTTCCAAGAATTGGTTACAGCATCAAGCCTAATTTCTAGCTTTTGGTACTATTTAACTGAAGAGAAAAGCTGTTAAAATCAAGTTTATGCTTTCAGCATTTAATTCTGCTTTTCATTAAAGTGACACAATAAGACAGTATGATTTCTTCCTTTGAAACATTTCCAGTTATGTTCGACGACGTTTGGGTGATTTGCATGTGAAATTATGTTGCCGATCTACGATATTATCACACTTGAATAGTCCTATTTCTTGGAAAAATGGGGGTTGGCCTACAACCGCTTCTGTTTCCAAGAATTGCATGGTTGGTTACAGCATCGAGTCTAATTTCTAACTTTTGGTACTATATTAGCTGAAGAGAAAAGCTGTTAAAATCAAGTTTCTGCCTTAACCATATCATTCTGCTCTTAATTAAGTAAGACGATAAAACACTTTGTCTCCGATCCTTCTTGTGAAACATTTACAGTTGTGTTCGACATTCGGGTAATTTGCATGTCAACATACCATTACACGGGTGGTATATAGCATTAAAAGATGGCAACAAAATCGTCCAACTATCTTATCTTTTAAATAACATAAGAGAGAACACCTCCGAAGTGGAGGTGAATAGTGGTGGATATTTACTGAGCCGCTTCGGTGAGGTAAATATCCACCACTATTCACCAACACTGAGGTGAATAATTGTTTTAGTTCCGGGTAAATAACCAGCACCAAATATTTATTTTCTTTTCTTTCAAATGGACAAAAACTCGCGCGAGATGATCGCTGCTTTGCTCGGAGGTGAATATGATTTCATATTCACTGTTTGAGTAGCCAATCAGAGCGCGCGAAAAGTGATATTCACTGGTGTGGTATATACTAAAGATGTATGTTTGCAGATGTGTTTTACAGATGTGTTTGCAGAAATTTGAAAAATGTTGGCTAGGTCATATATAATTTCTGTATTAATTCCCTAACACAAATGAATTGTACATGTATGTATTTATTATTTGGAGACCAATATGGCAATGGTGTAAAACAATAGATTGTGTTGGGGAATGCAGAATACAGATTAACCAGACAGCTTTTTTAAATTGATGCTGTATAGGGTATTTAAATTTTACGACTATACTGACTTACCATATAAGTTTAATAATTATTTAATTGGATCTGTATTTCATGTATATATTAATTATTGCAATTTTTATATTATTATGGCAGTGGTGAATTTCCTAAACCTGCCTTAACTCACCTTAGCTCACCACATACACTAAATATTTTAAGGAGTTTTCCCTAAAAACCCTTAACCCACCTTAACTTGCCACATACAAATTTAAGTATATTTCCTTATACTGCCTTAAATCGCCTTAACTCGCAATGACAGTTTTTTCTTAAATCGCCTTAACTCGCCTTAACTCGCACAACCTCGCCTTAACTCGCCGCGAGTTTAGATCCCAGAGTAGGCCTATACCAGTTGGAACAACAACTGCAAGACGGACAAACAAGACAGCAACTGCAGCGAACTTCATCTCGAGTATCTTCGGCTTTTCTTCTTTGATTCCTTTTTCTCTCTCGATCTTTCAAAGGACTTTATCTCTCTTTCGAAGTTGAACTTCGATCTTCCTTCCTTTGCTCTTTGCAAGAAGATTTAACTTAACTACCATATTAGTTGGGGGTATTTGTGATCAAACGTTAACACATATTTACAAGTGTCAATCAATCTAACGACAACATATATCACTATGACAGTTCCAGCCAATGGTATGTCCATGATTGCAAATCCTATGAAGCGTTTACTAGTAAACAATTATATTCTTAGTTATACGTAAGCTGCACTGAGTCAGTCATTTTTTTTTACTGCAGTAATTTTAATATTTAAAAGAGGTACGATTTCGTACACTCCTAATGTTTCTTTCACGTGTATATATTTTATTTATTTATTTGAACTTTGCCACACATAGAATACGAACATTAACAATATATATATATATACAGTCGATGCCAAAAAGTTTGTCCAGCAGAACATAATATAATACTATAATATCCATTGTTTTGGGCTATTGTCTAGGCCAAAACAATAGGCCAAAATAATGGATATTAAAGTATTATATTATGTTCTGCTGGACAACCTTTTTGGCAGCGACTGTATATATATATACAGCGAATTGCAAAAAATATGAGGTGTTCAAGATATCAACATATCGGGTGCATTGTGGGAACGATTTCCCGTTACTGTCCCGCACAGAGATCGATGCGATAATGGCTACGTATACGTACTGTTAATGTACATCTAAGGGTTTTGGATGTAGTAACTAAACGAAACTTTCCCAGTACTAAACAGCTTTTAAATGTCGTATTTATTTTTAAAAGCATCATCCGGCAAGAATCTCCGCAGTGCATAGATGAGATATTTATTGTTATTGTCGCGGTTCGTGACTAGCGCGCTGGCTAAAGCTGAGAGTACTAGCCGTGCTTTCTCACTTTATCATCCGAGAAGGTTCAAATGTTATTTCTGAAGTAAAAGTTTGTTTCCTAAGGTTTTATTAGTTATGAAAACGTCGACACTGCAAACGAAACAATTAGCATATTAGCGAAATATGATAATTACAAAGCCTGTTAACGTTATAACGATCTAATATCAAACCTTCCAATGAATCATGGTTTTCAAATTCACAAATGACTTCATTTTTCGCATTACTTACTATTTTTGGACAAATATTGCCATTGGATTAAAAAAATAATTTAGAAATAATTGCTTCTAGAAATTCTAGAAATTCGCGTGTGCCTTGAATTTACATTTCTACATTTTTACTTTTACAGTAACAACTTGCCAATTTTGGAACAGTTTATCTTTAGAAATTAGAAATACTAACTCTTATGCTACATTTAGAAGCCATTATTGGAACGTGTTATTTAAAAAAACAGTTTTTATATCATTTTTTTGTTTAAGTGTGACCATCTTTATTCGATTTTATCAACTTTTTATCATGTACTATTTTGTTGTTAGGGTTTCAATTTGAATTTTAAACAATTGTTTTGCTTATTGTAATTATATATTACGTTTTTCATCTATGATCCATGTATTTATATTATTAATATTTTATTATAATAAGTATATTTATATAATTTTATTAGCTATAGAGGGCCACAGGTTTGTTAGTTTTTAACTATTTTGTGCTACTCTCATGAAATAAAGACAGTAGCTCCTTTGTAGGTTATTGTTTGTTGGACTAGGCCCGATATTGTAGGTAAAGGTTGGAAGGTTTTCGTAAGAAGGGCTTGAAATTGTCTGCACCTTAGATAAGGAGGCTAATAGAAAAATATATTTTTATTTACTTCGTCTAGTACTCTGGGCTTGACGTTCCAAATAGCCAGCGCGCTAGTCACGAATCGCGACAATAATCTACGCGCTCATAACTGCGGGGATTCTTGCCGGATGGATATGATGCTTTTGAAAATAAATACGACACTTAAAACCCTTAGATGTATATTAACAGTACGTATACGTAGCCATTGTCGCATCGGTCTCTGTGCGGGACAGTAACGGGAAATCGTTCCCACAATGCACCCGATATGTTGATATGTTAGACACCTCTTCAAAAACTCATGAATAATTAATGAGCATTTTGTCCAATCAGATGAAGCAAATCAGTCACGTGCATGCTCCTTTATACCTGATAAAATCTCATCATTCTAAAAGGCCCGCGGAGGGATTTGAATTCTGTCCCAGAGGGAAACGGGGTTAATGATTGAGACAATGGAATTTCTATTGATGTTTCAGCTTTCTCACTGAATTGCTAATTAGGATGAACGTTTTATATAAAGAATATTAATGAACATGAAATATCATATAAAGTTTCATCCTAATTAAGAATTCACTGATAAAGACCCAAAGATAGCAAAAAGTACACGGAACATAAGGTACCTAGATAATAAATTTTGCACTAAATTTACTAATATCAGCAGACTACCGAGATACACAGATAATATTATTAAAATGAAGTTATCCAACTACCATTACTTGTTTACCGAGCCACTGTTTAGTTCCAATTATTAAACCAAACTCAAAGCCGTAAAATTATAAAAACGTGCAATAAACTTACATATTTTGTGCCGGAGTCAAAAATTTAGAGTCTGCCGTCATGTCAGTCACATCGCTTTCCAAGTCTTGAACTTTATCGAGGTAAACCACGACACCAAATCCTTCAAGTGCAGATTTTTCTTGTATTGCGAAACGCCGCTTCAAACAACATAGTATGGTAATTTCTTCATGTCATTTCCTTGAGATGTTCGTAATTGCAGGCGGTGATTACTCGAATATTTTGCATGGCGTTGTGAATACAAAGGTTCAATGGTTCATTAAGTAACCATTCCCTTGAGATGTGCGTCTTTCTTTCATTGCATCCTTAAAGCGTTTTTGAAGCCGTTTAAAACACTCACAGCACGTGTTTTATCAAGTCTAAAAATTCTCGGGCTTCGCCCTCGAATTTTTAAACTTGATAAAACACTGCTGTTCGTGTTTTAAACAGTACATAATGTTTGCAATTCGCTGTATATATATATATATATATATATATAATCAGAATAAAGGTGAAAAAGAAAATATGAGCCCTGAGTGCCCTTTATTCTGATTATTTATATAGAGAGATGGGTTTCTTCTTTATACTGTTTATATGTATTTATTAAATAAGCCTGAATCCTTCGGGATCCTTTAAACCTAGTGATTCCTAAGTTGGCCTAGGTCAGCTTTGTCTGTCCGCCTGTGAATCAGTATGATCCTTAGGTTGAAAGCTAGTTTAAAGTTATAGGCTTTCCCATCTCGACCCAGAAAGAGAAAATGCCGGGAGTACCCACGGTTACGTTCCACAATGACACCATCAACTGGCTGTGTTGCCAGCGTGGTTGGTCCTGATGGTGTAGTGGTAACACAGCGGACTAGTATGCCGAGGCCGTGGGTTCAAATCCCACTCAGGGCACATATGTTCTCTTTCGCCTTTATTCTAATTATATATATAGAGAGATGGGTTTCTTCTTTATACTGTTTATATATATATATATATATAAAGAATTGAAGTTCGTGAATACATGATACAATTGATATAGTGGCGAGGAGGCCTCAGGAAACCATCAGGCTTGTAGCGAGGAGGCCTCCTCAAGATAGTATGAAAAGTTAAATAAAAGGATAGGCGGGTCATGACCGATTCAGTATGTAACAACAGGAAAAAAACTATCATTGTAGAGAATTGAACAGTCCTTTTTTGAAGCAAGTTAGGGTAGTGAAATTTGTGACAGAAGAGGGCAGCGAGTTCCATAAAATAGTCAATTGCTTAATATTGGTACGAAATGCATGAGGTCGATAATTAGATGCCAATCTGGTGTTATAGTTGTGCACTTGATCATTTGTTGTAAATAAATGGCGAAAAGACTGAGGCAACAGTTGATGGTGGTATGAAAACATAAATTTACCGGTTTGAAATGAGTTTAGTACCCCATGTTGGACAAACAACGGTACACTGTTTAGCACCCCATGTTGAACAAACAATGTTAGACTGTTTAGCAACCCATGTTCGACCAACAATGTTAGACTGTTTAGCACCACATATTGTACCAACACTGTTAGGCTGTTTAGCACCACATGTTGGACAAACAATGTTAGACTGTTTAGCACCCCATGTTGAACCAACAATGTTAGACTGTTTAGCACCCCATGTTGAACCAACACTGTTAGACTGTTTAGCACCCCATGCTGAACAAACAATGTTAGACTGTTTAGCAACCCATGTTGGACCAACACTGCTATCCTGTTTAGCACCCCATGCTGAACAAACAATGTTAGACTGTTTAGCACCCCATGTTGGACAAACAATGTAAGACTGTTAGCACCCCATGTTGAACCAACAATGTTAGACTGTTTAGCACCACATATTGACCAACACTCTAAGGCTGTTTAGCACCACATGTTGGACCAACACTGTTAGGCTGTTTAGCACCACATATTGTGGACAAACAATGTTACACTGTTTAGAAACCGTATCGTATCGGAGCGCAGCGGAGATTAGGGGGATTGGGGCGAGAAAAAAAGAGAGGGGGGAGGGGTGGAGAAGAGAGGAAGAGAGAGCCTGCCGGCAAGCCATGGTTATTTTGATAACTCTCGGCCTCAGAAGGCCGGGTATTGCTATTTTCTAAAATGCGTGATTCACAGAAATCATCAAATTTTATCCATGCATGGCATGCGATAAGATCAGGAACCAATTAATATGGCGACAAACATACCGAGAATTCCCTCAGCGATGAACAGGAGCAAGGCTATAAGATATATTTTGTCTGGAAGAGATGTTCTAGCTGTAATCTCAACTGGGCTTGAAAAAAGTAGGATATTCCAAGCATTCACTAGTGTTAAAGACGTCGAAAATGATGACCGGGTTGTCGTTTTGGTTATTGCTTCTTTGGCTACTGGTATTGTGAAAGATCAAATCCTGCTGCCGAACCTTCAGACCTAAAACCCGAGGAACTACAGAAGTGCAACTTCAAATTGCTGTTTAGTTCTGCAGAAGAAGTAATGAGAGCGAATTTTGCGATGAGTTGAACTGAAGAACCCTGCATCGGAACTCCACAAGCGTCTTGCACACGGTTGAAACATGGACTGGTGTGTTCGAGGAACAGGCTTGTGCTTCCGAAAATACGAGCTGCTTTGATGATTTTGTAACGCTGCGTGGATGGTTTTTAGCGCTTCTTTTGGCAGAACTTCGTTCCAGTGTTATTGTGGTCGGCAGTGTTCTTTTCTGATTTAGTGGAGACTTTATATTCAGCGAGCTGAAATACTTTGCTACAGAATTCTAAACACACCTTTCCTTTTACGGCAAGGACAATATTGCAGGTCACCAAATTCTAACCAAAACCAATTTAGCTATAACTTGATCGGTTGTTGTGGCGTTTATCTTTTCAGCCCGCAACAAATGAGTGCTTCCGAGAACTAAATAAAACGATACACCCCAACGTTCCCATCTGCATATTTCCCCGAGAGACAGTAATTTTATGATTTCATTTTGGGCAAGTTCTCTTAAAATGAGATTCTTTGAGGGAATTCAAGGGGCAAACAACATACATACAAAATCTTTATTTATACACGGTATCACTACGTATAAAATTGATCTTCCAGGGAGCCGTGTTTCTAATATTACCAAGTTTTTTTAAATAAAATCTAAAAGATATTACAAGTTATTGAAAAGTATATTACTACATGAGTAATGTAATTTAGTATATACAACACGGGAACCTACATAGATCATGCAATTTGATTGGCTCGCTATCTCGGAATAATGAGCAATAGCCACCTACAAAACCCGGGATAATTTTGAAACAAAATGGCAGGCGTAAATTCACATTTCGCGAATGTTTCCGATGCGGAAATTTTAGAAATTTAACAAAATGCAGTGCCCAAAAGCAGGTTCCCATGTTGTATATAGTAACACAATTATTCGCCTCAGGCTCAGTCGATAGTGGTGAATATTCCCCTAGACTTCGCCTGAGGCGAATAATTATTAAGCATACGTTATTTACAATATTATATGATCAAGATATGAATTATAATTAATCAATAAAAGACAATCCCAGATAGTGCATGCATGCCGCATGCACATATGTTATTTTTTTATGCATGCAATGAAGAGTATGCATCCAACTGAGAGTGAATACACACACAATGCATGCTACATACATGCAATGTATGAAAATTGGCACATCGTGCATGCATGCAATTGGATATATGCAAGTCTCATGCATGCATTGTATGTATATGTTGTGGTTGGAAATTTTTTTGGGTTCAAAATTTTTAAACTAGTTCAAAATTTTTAAACCAGTTCAAAAAATTTACACCAGTTCAAATTTTGAAAACAGGTTTATCTTTTTCAAAAGAAAAAAAAATCTACCCACCCCTCCCCTGCAAAAAAAAAGGCAACCTATTCCATTCCCTTTCTTCCCTTGCCCCCCTACCTACTTACCTTACTGTACCTTACTTACCTTACTGTACCACTTACTTACCACTTTCCTTGGCGGTCACCCATCCACTCACTAACCCTGCCCGATCGGGCTTAACTTCAGCTACTCGATGATCCACTCGCCTAACGCAATGCGCCACAGAAGCAATCGTATATTCTATAAGTGCTAGTCGTTGAACCCAGTCCCTCTCATTATGCTAATTTGTTTCCAGTCTCTTAAATTTATACGCGAATGCGCACCGGATTCTTAAAAGATGGCCGATGAACCGTGCGTAAGTAAAGAGGCCTTCTATGATGCCATAAACGACTTATAATCCAAACAAAAAAAACATTTAGAAACACCCTAACCGTCAACAACGGGTGCTCACTAATTTAGGGTGTTTAGAGCTATAGTCACTACACTTAGAACTAGATTACTGAACAACTCAGAATAATAATGCTTCTTCGATGGTCCTGTGAACTAATACAAACCCTACCCCTATATTTAAAAATACCCTAACCGTCAACAACGGGTGCTTACTAATTTAGGGTGTTTAGAGCTATAGTCACTACACTTAGAACTAGATTACTGAACAACTCAGAATAATAATGCTTCTTCGATGGTCCTGTGAACTAATACAAACCCTACCCCTACATTTAAAAATACCCTAACCGTCAACAACGGATGCTCACTAATTTAGGGTGTTTAGAGCTAGTCACTAATAATTTTGGGTCGCCTCGCAGCGCCCGTAAGATTTGCTCCAATTTGCTACTACCTTCACCGACAAACAATAGAACAAACATTAATAGAACGAAGCAAACAATAACATCTAGTAGTCACTAATTTAGGATCCCAAATCCAGCATTTAAAATAACCCTAACATCAGTTAACATAACTTCCCTTTTAGAATGTTAAAGAATAAACTGGTAATAAAATTTTGAACTGGTATAAAAATTTTGAACTAGTGTAAAAATTTTGAACCGGTTAAATTTTTTTGAACTGGTTTAAAAAAAATTTGAACCAAAAAAAATTTTAACCACTACATATACATGTTGCATGCATGCAATAATAGAAAAATACCTGCAGTTTGCATGCACAAAATCAACAAAGTCAATCAGTTTCCATGCTGAATCCCAAACGGAAAATATTTTTTGTTATAACTCATTTGAAAAATATAACAATGTAAGTATACACGTTATGCTTTTGTTCTGAATGAGAATAGTAATGGATCAGCTACTTGAATAAGGCGTTTTAATGTCACTTTTTAATTATGAATCATTCCAGCTACACATTCTGAAACATAAATATTTTTTATATTATATCATCAATCTAACATGAAACTCAATCTCAATCACTTGGAGGCCCTATAAAGTGACTTTGAAAGCATTATCAAGTGATTATAAAGTGATTATCAAGGGCACATAGCATAAGTCTGGGGAGGAACTAGTCTTATCTGAAAGTTGCATGCATCGCTGGGATACACGTTGGTATTATTTTTTTTGTGCGTAAATTATGCACAGCTGTGCGTTAATGGACCTCTGTGCAAACATATTTCAATATATTCACACACTTTTTATATTGCGCCATGTCCTATGTTTCATTCATACAAGAAACTGCCATTTAATTACAGTACGGGTTTATCAAAAAACATTATTTTCATACCATAAGTGAACTATTTCATAATAAAAAAAGAAATATCTTGACATCAAGAAACTCTTTTAACATGTGGAACTGCAGATCTCGTGAGGGAGTAATATTTATAATACAAACTATGGAGTGAGTCTATTGTATTCTGCTCACCAACCTCGGTGATCACAGCAAAATTTATAACAGAAAGAAACACGAAGTTTTAATTTTAGAATAAAATGCTACAATGGAATTCAGCTAACATTATGCTACACAAGTGACAAGCCTTTCTGGAAAAAAAAAACGCATTCCCAGCATGCGTGCGGTGGTAGCAATATGGCTGACAAATGTTACCCTGCGAGCAGAGTCTTATTTTCTTTGGTTTTCTAATCTCCTTCCACTGAGAGCGAAGAAAATAAGACTGCCGTATTCGTGTTTGGCGCCGTCCAGAATCTGGGACGAAGAAACCGGTTTTAATTCAGTAACATAACCAGTTTATTGTCAGGGAGTCTTTTCCTGAGCTGAGGGGATTCTCGTGAAACTGTGACGACAACCAAGGTTGGATCTTAACGCATTTTATTACTGGTCTCAATGACTGGCAACTTACAAAAGTATTGACTGGCCATGACGAATCATGGAGCCATGACTTCTGCTTCCTTCGACTATTTTACAATATATTCGTTCTGTATTTATGTCATTTACAAACAATGGTCTCTGTGGTGAACAGATGTCTTTGACCAGAATAATTCTTAAACAACGCAGGTGTCTTTACATGGACTCCTATTGTAGGTGGGGTCGTGGCCTGCTCAAAACAAAATTGACCTTGAGAGAAAACTGTTCCAGACGATCGACAACGTAAATAAGATATGTCAAAGGTGAAACTAGAAATCAAATATCATAGTTTGAGCGTAAAATATTACACGAGTCTTTAGATATGTTCCATAGAAATCCAACTTGAAGTTGGTAACTAATTTGCATTGACGGAAAGTTCAATGGATTTGGTACCTGACAAAGTACGGAACTGTAATTAGAAATACTTAAATCTTATTGGCTTGTTGTCGGGATCGCTTGGTACCGATAGCTTAAGATATAATCAATACTTAATTAGTTCCCTGTAACAAACAGGTTATTGGAAAATGAGTTCTATTCAATGTTGTCAATGGATCGAAAACGACCTTAGTAAACACAGGCTCGTGACCAAACGAGTTTAACAAAATAACGATTTAATTACAGCAACTCAACCCTGGATGCGTCGAGCGTGGTCAAAACCAGAACAGTCCAATTTATTACATGTTTCTCCTAAAGTAGGATTTTGTCTAAAATCGTAAGATCCTTTTCCTTAACATTATCATCAGAAACAATATGAAATGTACAAATTAGTCTTGTCTCCAGTGTGGGAACAGTCTCTTGTGATTGGTCAGTGGCAAATGTACTGTCTGAAGGAGATTGCTTCAAAGCAACGGACAGTGCATGTTCAATGTGATTGAAACACGAATACAGCAAAGTCTCATTTTCTTCGCTCTCAGTGGAAGGAGATTAGAAAACCAAAGAAAATAAGGTTCTGCTCGCAGGGTAGACAAATGTTGGCAAGAAGGCTGTATGACATATGAAAGACGGGTTAATAACCATTATTGGCTAATGTATATACATATGCTATTGTCATCTCACAGATGTGGAAAACAAATTTTACGATGGCCTAATGTGAACAAGCCCGAACTTAATTTCTCACAAAAATTAAACTCATTCAATGTCTTGCGGGTCCCCTCCCCCCCTCTCCCCAATGATCTTTTCAGCTATCGTGTACCCTGCATGTGCAAGAGTGGCTACAGAGTCACGTGATTTTCACCAGTTATGTAATGGTCATGCTGTAATTTCCAGTAATAATGTAGTTGAAATATTTTCATCGAATCACTACTGCCTCCCGCTTAGCTCAGTGGTTAAGCGCCGCTCTGTTGTGCGGGAGGCCGAGGGTTCAAATATTTGGATAATCGTTCGTTAGAAATGGCTGATTTGCAAGCGCTGGAAGTACAACAACTAACAAGTCAACATGTGTCCGAGTAAACAAAAGTTTCGACAACACTCTGAAGAAGTGGATTTTATTTCCGGCGAGACCATATTCTGTCAATAAGAGGAGACAATGAAGCGACAATTCAGTGGAAGGTTCGAAAACCTAATATTTTTTTATTTGGAAAATGTTTACATCAGAGCCGAGCACTTTGGAAGCCGGTTTCAAGGTTTCAATTCACTGGAATCTGCAGGTTAGTTATTTTCGAATGAAAGAAACTATTAAAGAAAGTAGACTATCTAGGAGTTAAGCCGGCTAAATACTCGATATTTGAATACATGGCTCCAAGAGAAACGTTTTCGAGTTAAATGTACACACATACTCGCAAGGCGTCAACTAAACTGACCGAATGCCAAAGTAAATTATTCTTTGCAAAGTTATCTACTTCTGTTTTTATTCATTGTCTATCGAAATGACATTTCTTTGTGGAGATATTTACCGTAAAATTATTTAATGCATGCGAAATATTGGACTTCTTTATGAAATTGTTATTGACAACTGATTTCAATTGAAATTCACGGCTGACAGTGCACTCAGTTTGAATATTAAAAGGGTTTGAGACTTTATGTTTGTGCTTTATCGACAAATACAGGCACGCGCTGACTGTACGATGAACGAAAAATAATGAATACTGCATGAGGCCGAAGGTAGAGCAGGTATTTTGAATTTTGCGGTTTTCAGTAAAATAAGGATTTGATATTAAAGACTAAAATGTCAATCACAGCTTCTTAATATGGTATTGTCTGAGTACATATTTTCACAGCTAAACAATATACAAATAAACTCTCCATGCTCTGGCTGAAATATTTACCACATTTAGCAGGAAACTAATTATTTGTACAGGAATAGATGCTGTCCATAATATCCTTAATGACGAGGTGAAAAACACCCAATGCCTCAACTGATATTTCTCCACGAAAGTACATGTTGGTTCTGCGATCCGATTTTCAGCTGTAATGATTTTTTAAGTACACCATGTAATGTAAAAACGCTGCTGTTTCTGTAGAATCCAGTTTCGACCGTGTACCTCTCAATGCACCAAAATCATCGCCAACTATTCCGGTCATGACGAGTCTGCAGTACGTCAGCGGTTTTCCCTATGAATACACCTATCTGTTTCATATACCGGAGGCTTTTGACACTGTCAATACTCATGTGATACATTTTTTTTTTCAAAGTTGTAAATATTAAGAACGTCAGACATTTTTACGCTCCTATCATGCGGTTATTTTGGTTTTCGCGCACATTTTTTTAACGGAAGTGAAATATTCGCAGGTTTAACTGCTGACCAAATCTACCGTTTCTATCCCACAATTAACTGTATGCTTGAATAGCTAGGTTTTGGATGTAAAGTTTGATACCAAATATGTGAACCCTCGCGCCATGAGACTGTGGTGATATAGCGCTATAAAAATATGTCCATTATTATCATTATAATATGGGCCGCGTCAGGCAAAAAGGGCCCGGACGACATTCAAGTTAAATAATTCCTACAATGGTGTTCCTAATAACAGTTTGAAGATTGTATTGTATTCCTGACGAGAAGCGCTACATTTCATTCCTAACAATAAATGTCAGTTTCAAGAAATTGACAACAAAAATCAGGGGTGAAATTTACGTGATTTTGATGCAAGGGCCCGATTACAAATATGACCACAACAAATAGGAATTCTGTCAGAGGGAATGATTTTGATGTATGACATTCATCTTTACCTGCTGGCATTAAAGAGTAAAAAATAAATAAGATGAACGAGATGATACCTTTTTGGCTAAAAAATTATTTTCTGTGGTCATTCTGCTCCCCGTAGCTCGTAATATGATTTTAGCAATAGTATAAGTTACACCTTGAAACAATCGTCTGATGATAGGGAATGATTTGCGCCTGCTAAAATTGTGATCAAACCCTTGTGTAAAAATGTCGTAGATTTCGTCTTCAATTTCACTTGTCAATTTCATGAAATCAACACTACTTGTTAGTAGCAAAATGTGGCGCTCGCGATGTATATTGTAATCGCACCACAAGTATAAAAAACATGGTATAATTTCAAAATACATTTACATATTATGTCGTCCGGGCCCTTTTTGCCTGACGCGGCCCATATTATGTATGAGCGGGACCATAAATTGTCTTTGCAGAACAAAGTTTAGGTGTTTTAACCCTTGTAAGTTTAATCAGTCGATCGTGAGAAACCTGTGAAAAATACAGTTCACGGATTCAATGTAGGAAGACGTCCTTTAACTCTTAGCAGACTATTCAAAAGACACCGCGGCAAAACGTTCCCCGTTTCCCGCCGAAACTATAAGAAAACAGATGTAATCACCCCTATTTTTAATTTTAAATACGTACCCGTATTAACGTGATTTTTTGCCCGAAAATAGGAAAACTACTTAAAAGCTAAGCCTTAGACTTTAAAGGGTTGAAGTTTTCTTCATTTGCAATTCACTGAGATTTTACTAAGTTCTAATATTATTTAATAAAATGTTTGAGAACTCGGAAACTTGTATTTGAACTTCAGGGCCTTCGTTCTTTCGGCCAGCGGAGCATAACGTTTTGCCGCGGTGAGGGTGGGGATATGGACTGGAACTAGAGGAAAGAAGGGAGGGGAAGTGATCTCTCGATCCCAATCCTTATCGCCTCGTGTACCACAGGAAACCCAAAATCAAACCGGCCAAGGAAGAGAAGTTGCCCATGATTCCTACAGTAACCAGTGTTCTAGAATGTAAATTAAATGAGTTTAATACGTCTTTTTTTGGAAATCGAAGTTGATCTTCCTCTCGCACGCGGGCATGTGGCAAGGGGTTAATGTTCAATATAGTTCGAATTCAGAGGAGATAAAGCTCGAAACCATCAAACGCTTGAATAAAGTATACCGTGTAAATCAGATCTACTAACAGCTAGATTACCCTGCTACTAGCATAGGTTCTTTTCTCTTACCCTCTCTCTAGCTCTACTAACGAGGGAGAAAAGAACCTCTGCCACGATCCGAACGGTTCTTTAGATCTCGCCGGCTCCAAGTGTTTGGAGGTAAGTCACATGACAAACCGGTTTAAAAAAACAGTTTAAAAACCGGTTTTTCGAGGTCGACGTCAAACGCGCATGACTTGCTGGTACTATTAAAATACTTCCCAGTCTGGAGTCTGCATTTTCAAGATGGCATCTGTTTTTGGAGTGAGCGTGAGCGAGTTCGAAGTAACGTTAAAAACAGCTGTGTCAAACCTCAAGCAAAGCAACATTACCCTCGAAGAAGGAAATGTATTTTATTTTTTCCACTTCGCCTTCTCCTGCCGTTAACAATAGGAAATGGACAATCGGAAATCTACAATGAATCTACAATATTTACCGTATCGTTTTTCTCGGCCAATGGCAATGCAGATACCGTGGCGCATGCTCAACAGAGAACCGTTCGGATCGTGGCAGAGGTTCTTTTCTTCCTAGTTAGTGAAGCTGGAGAGAGAGTAAGAGAAAAGAACCTCTGCTAGCATGGTTAACAGCTAGTAATTGGCTACCACTAAATACCAAAATTATAATTGAACTCCTTCTTATAAATACAAAGTCACATTTTTGTTAACGTATTAATACATGGCCGTTTGTTATGAATAAATTGTATTGAAATTATGGACTATGAAAGCGAACTTCATTGTATTCAAAATACTACAGCTAGCAACATAAATGATTACAATTTATTGGATATATAGTTTCCTTTAAAAGAGGATCTGGGTCGAGTGCTTTGTTCACCAATAAAGCACTATCATTAGCCAATAATCTGCTTGAATTTTGTACTGTGCACAAATTTTGAATACTAAATTATTAAAAATGCGACACTTTTATCAAGTTTCTTAATACAACTTTTTTTATGAATCAGTTGTATAAATATATTGAAATTAACTTGTCTAAGAAAGAGAACGTCCGTTGAATTCAAATGCAGCTGCATCTAGCAAAATAAATGTTTACAATTTACATAACTTTGTTAAGACTAGTTTGCCCATTTTAGGGGTAAAGAAGTTCCTTTCCTACATCATCTCAAGGAGTGACACAAGAGCGCATGCAATGACAGCAAAGGCGCTGACCATGGGTACTGCCCCAGCGTTACAAAGGTCACCACTGCAGCAGTTGACTTTGCACGTTGTGGTAACTCCTTATTGTTGAAAAAATGGAAAATAACAACAGTTATAAAGATTAAGACACTAGAAACGCGTTCTATTTTAAGTACCAATATTCTATTCTTGAAAATGTTCGTCAAAATATTGTTATTTTCTGAGCCTTTTTGCCAATGTGGATTTCTTCAGCAAAAACTGGAACTCTTTTGTGACATTCTGACGACAGAAATTCATTATGTCAAAACACGTTTGTTCTTTCATGTTTATTCACGTTGAGTTGTTACAGTCACTTAAACTCAAAATGTGTTTAGGAATTACTGGACACATAATGTCAAGATTGCCTAAATGAAGTCGCAACTCTGCCTAAACGTATTCAGGAATTACTGGACACATAATGTCAAGATTGCCTAAATGAAGTTGGAACTCTGCCTAAATGTGTTCAGGGATTACTGGACAGTCACTTAAACTCAAAATGTGTTTAGGAATTACTGGACACATAATGTCAAGATTGCCTAAATGATCTTGTAACTCTGACAAAATGTGTTCAGGAATTACTGGACACATAATGTCAAGATTGCCTAAATGAAGTTGCAACTCTGCCTAAATGTGTTCAGGAATTACTGGACACATAATGTCAAGATTGCCTAAATGAAGTTGCAACTCTGCGTAAATGTGTTCAGGAATTACTGGACACATAATGTCAAGATTGCCTAAATGAAGTTGGAACTCTGACAAAATGTGTTCAGGAATTACTGGACACATAATGTCAAGATTGCCTAAATGAAGTTGCAACTCTGCCTAAATGTGTTCAGGAATTACTGGACACACAATGTCAAGATTGCCTAAATGAAGTTGCAACTCTGCCTAAATGTGTTCGCCTAAATGAATTTGCAACTCTGACAAAATGTGTTCAGGAATTACTGGACACATAATGTCAAGATTGCCTAAATGAAGTTGCAACTCTGCCTAAATGTGTTCAGGAATTACTGGACACATAATGTCAAGATTGCCTAAATGAAGTTGCAACTCTGCGTAAATGTGTTCAGGAATTACTGGACACATAAGGTGAAGATTGCATTAATGAAGTTGCAACTCTGCCTAAATGTGTTTAGGAATTACTGGATTCATAAATTATCTAGCTGAGAGTAAGAATTTTTGATGTCAAATCAAAACTCTGTATTTGGTTCAATAATCGTACTGGACTGATAGTCGTAAGGCTGCTACATTGCGTTCAGCGATTACAGACCACGCAATTCCCACTTCGGCTGTTGACTATTTTCTGAAACAAAACGAAATGTCGGGTTTCTTGGACAATTCTGTATCCTTGGACCGTCCTGTAAAAAGAAAAGAGAGAGCTACCTGCATTCTCTGTTAGTTCGAGTGGTTAGACCTCAAGGTGTAGAGAGAGAAGACTCAGAATACAGTCGATATAAATTGAAGGACCAGAATGAAAACGACGTAAGAAAGAATTTTGCATCGCATCAATCCTTTCTGTATTTACGGTCGCTTTTAGTTTTTTTCAAGTTGAATTTTTCGTAGATCGTGAGTATTCTTGTATGTGCAAATACTGATTATAGAATAAATTCGGGATTTGAAAAAAAAAATCGACTTCCTTGTAACCCCCTATTTTTAATATCACGAAAGTCAAACATTCTGTTTTGGCTTCTTATTTCAAGTCTTTCATTAACGTCCGCACTGAATGTTTGTTTATTTTGCATTTCGTTGAGTATTATTATTTTTCAAATTTGAAAGTATTAGCACTTTCGCTCCACGCTGTAGTGCACTTCACAAAGCAACATTGTTGAAATACTTAAAGTTTTCACACTTTAAATTAAACAGGATCGCTCATTCGAAATGTTAGTCCATTATTCCGACTAGAATTTTCACTGTTTTAACCCTCTATCCAGCTTGGTGTCCTGGTTCAAAGAAATCTAGCCCCAAGGGAAACAGCGCGTTGTGTCCCCGAGACCCTCACCATACATTATTTGTAAATTTTCGGTACTTTTGAAAAGCCGTTTTTTTTTTCAAGACTCTCCATCATACATGTATTGATCTCGAATTTTCGGTAATTTTAGAGTAAACTTCATAGAGTAAACTTCAATCGTCTGTACCAAAGGTAAAATCCCTCCTCCGACCATTTCACCTCCGTTTATAAGAGTGACCTTAGCGTTCTCAAATCTCAGAGGTGCAGGAGGTGGACGGCGTTGGGAGCTCGGCGTTGTTATTCGCCCGATGAATGACAAACACTTCTCTCTGTAAATGGATTAGTGAATTTTGAGACATTTAAATAAAAGCCACACTCGTGGCAAATTAATCTCAATCAGGGTTGTCGCGTGTTTTATGTCTTCGATTCATTCATGACATTCATCAAACAGAGCTTGCCGCTAGCACTTACACCACGATCATGCTTAGTATCTTGAAGGATCGTTCGGATCGTGGCAAATAGAGGCTAAACTATAGTATGCCCGTCCACTCCATGTTAGGTAATAGAATCACTGCAGTCCGCACGCAGCCACGCTTGTAGTTATTTTCACGGCTTAATATATTGGGTTTTTTCCCCCGGGTTTTTTCATTCTCGAATGTTTGAATTCAAATTAATTCAGACCGAGGACCGCGGTGGCAATTAATTTTAGGTAAGATGTCTTCAAAAGAGACCGGGTATTCTATAGTTGATAAATCTATTCAATTTATAAACTGGAGTACTTGATAACGGAAGGGCAGCTAAGTTACTCGTCTCAACTGAACATTTCAGCAGTGATGCCAGTGAACTTTAGTACGGACCACAACAAACCGCAACCTAGCATTATTTGTTGCTGCCGCCTGCCCGGTCATAATTTTGAAGTATAATATAAATTAAATCTAATAATTATCTAACTAATTCACTGGCGTTTCGAGGGGTACGGAGTGAACCTAGACTTCACAAATTCTTTGATTTGAAGACTGCTAGCAGCTTTTTCTGTGTTTAATGAATAAGTTTTCCTGGCCGTGCAATCAAATGAGCTCTGAGAATCGATTCACAGAAGTGACCACGTGAAAGCTGGCAGGCAGTACATGAGCGAGATATGAACAACTCAAAGTTAAAGTATAACATGTGCAATTACTACTGGTATATTGTTTTACCTTTGGGAAGCTTGTCCTCTGCCTTGTTGAATATATTTTTACACAGTCTTGTAAATATGCATCAAACTTATGGGACTGTTCGTCCAGTAACGACTTGAAATAGTGTCGTCTGTTTTAGTACGTTTGGCATCTCCGATATAAACATCTGTGGTCCTTGTTCTCGCGTTAATCAATGATCAAGGAAAATTGCGGTGTTCTTGTCCCTTTTCTCTGCATGTCCATGGTGTTTTCTGGAATTCATAGGTACATACATAGCTAACTGTCCGTGGCACCAGTCGCCTTACACAAGCACTGTGTATTCATTATAATAGAATTTTGAATATCCCGCAATTTGACGTGTCAAGATAAGTGTCAACTTTAACCAATCGGATCACGGACTGGTCTTATTTGAATAGCATGCAGTAGCACAAACCGAATTTATAATTAACCGTCATTTCGGCGTGGCTGACGGCGCTCTTATTCCTCATGACCATAGGAATGCCTCGGGATTACATGCATGTCGAAGGTAAGAATTCGAAGTTTTTGTTCTATGACGTTGAAAAACACAACATTTGTGCGAATTACTAATAAGAAAGCGCGTGTATGATTTAGATAAAGATTACCATCACTTCCCGCTACGAGCGATCTCTCAAAAACCAAACAAAAGCAAAATCAAAGCAAAGTCACAACATATTTGGAGCACCGATTCTCTACGATCAGTATATTACTAAACTACTTGTACGTACAACTACTATAGTATGATTCTGAAAATATCAGTCAATCAAGGAAAATTGAACTGAAGAACTTCGCAATTTATTCAACTTAATATCATGCAGTGCCGAATATTTATCTTGTGTTTACCAACTTTGGCTAAACTATAACTTTAACCGACTCAGGCTTCGACGTTCAAAGTAGTGCAGTGATGTATCAAAGAAAGCTTTAGCATTTAATTATATATCGGCATATCATTCACAATGTAAGCGTAGGTTCTATAGGATATTCCAAATCGCGTAAATCCACCATGCCGTTGACAAATCCAGGAACTGTCAACAAGCTAGCCTGCGAATACAGATGGTTTACGTATAAATATACTTGCGGTTTCTTAGTCCCTTGGATGATTTTATTTTTTTGAAATTGTTTCCTTTGTAAGCAGTTGACGCTCTGAAACGGTAGAGTGTGAACAGCGGGCTACTGAATATACATATATATGAAAGGCTGCCGCAAAGTACCAACCCGATTAATTTGAAAGGCGGAAATCTTTAAAAAAGTCTTTACAATTTGCTTGAGATGACAAACTCTTTAAATCAAAACTCTATTAATCGAATGTTGCGATACAAATCATTAGTTAAACCCAAACGCCGTGCTTCAATTTCGTAGTTAAGTTTTAAATATTACTATTTCCAGCTTTTTTTTGCCACGCTTGATAAAAAAGTCAAACTCTAGATGCGGCGAATCTTCCCCGCCAACGCCGATCAGTGAACTACAGTCTTCCACTGATATTAGTAAACGTTTGAACCTTGGATTTGCACGCAGGCAATCTACAATGTTTGACGCTTATAATAAAAGGTTCCTAATAAAAACCTTTGTTTAAAAATCAATTTAAAAATTGAGTGACGCTAATTATAAATTATTTTGAAAATATTCTATTGAGTAATAATTCGCCGACTATGACAAAAGTATTGGTAAATACTTAAATTGATTGATGTGTATTGATTGATGTGTATGGTTATCAAACTCCGTTTTTCAAACCAATTAAATGCCTCGCATTCAACGACGCTAGGTTTTTGCCGTGAAATCTGACAACATTCTGCCAGTATAAAGCTAAGAAAGTGCAATTTCCTAGGAACGGTTTGCACCGGGAGTGCCGGTTCATGTTTCTTTTATAGCGGGAATACTGATTGAACTCGAGGTTCTGTGAGTTGTCAATTGTCATGTCATTTCTTAATTAAAACAGCATATCTTTTTTTTGCGATATTGATATCAGTTTAGCTTGCCTCAAACAGCCCGATAATATTTAATGGTCGCACATATTAATGTAGAAACGAATATTTTCTTTTCAGAGAGTTGTTGCTGTAGAGCAGAGATGAAAGAGAATAAAAAGATAGCTTATATCAGGAAGGTGGGATGAAGAACAATGCCATTTTATAAAGCAAGTTAACTTTTTTTTTACAGATAGAGCAGCTTTTGATAGCTGTTTTTATTGTAAAATAGTCCAATTGTTGGAAATTAAAGCAGGATCTAGTTAAAATGTTATGGATATTTTTAGTTTGGTGAATTTTGATGGTAAGGGGTTATAAATTCGGAGAATGTTTCTGAGCTTGGAAAGCGGTCAGAAATTCGGAAGCTTTTGCTGTGACTGGGAAAGGGGGTCAGAAATTCGGAAGCTTGTAGATTTTCAGATTGAACGGATGTCATTGCTAGTAAAAAAAATTGGATTCCGCACTATTAAGGTATTTTTAAACATCAATTTTTGCTGTGTTTTTCTCTTCTGGAGTATTTATATAAATTACAACTACATTTTTCTCAAGTTTATGCTTTTCCGTATGAACTATACTTTTCATTTTAGTTAATTTTTGCTTGTGATGCCGCAATGAATTGGTAAATCTCTCTGTAAATGTAACATTTGGGATTATGTGTCCAGTAATCCCTGAACACGTTTAGGCAGAGTTCCAACTTCATTTAGGCAATCTTGACATTATGTGTCCAGTAATTCCTGAACACATTTTGTCAGAGTTCCAACTTCATTTTGGCAATCTTGACATTATGTGTCCAGTAATTCCTGTACACGTTTAGGCAGAGTTGCAACTTCATTTAGGCAATCTTGACATTATGTGTCCAGTAATCCCTGAACACATTTAGGCAGAGTTGCAACTTCACTGATTTAGGCAATCTTGACATTATGTGTCCAGTAATTCCTGAACACATTTTGTCAGAGTTCCAACTTCATTTAGGCAATCTTGACATTATGTGTCCAGTAATCCCTGAACACGTTTAGGCAGAGTTGCAACTTCATTTAGGCAATCTTGACATTATGTGTCCAGTAATTCCTGAACACATTTAGGCAGAGTTGCAACTTCACTGATTTAGGCAATCTTGACATTATGTGTCCAGTAATTCCTGAACACATTTTGTCAGAGTTCCAACTTCATTTAGGCAATCTTGACATTATGTGTCCAGTAATTCCTGAACACATTCATTTAGGCAATCTTGACATTATGTGTCCAGTAATTCCTGAACACATTTTGTCAGAGTTCCAACTTCATTTAGGCAATCTTGACATTATGTGTCCAGTAATTCCTGAACACATTTTGTCACAGTTCCAACTTCATTTAGGCAATCTTGACATTATGTGTCCAGTAATTCTTGAACGCGTTTTGTCAGAGTTGCGACTTCATTTAGGCAATCTTGACATTATGTCTCCAGTAATTCCTGAACACATTTTGTCAGAGTTCCAACTTCATTTAGGCAATCTTGACATTATGTGTCCAGTAATTCCTGAACACATTTTGACACAGTTCCAACTTCATTTAGGCAATCTTGACATTATGTGTCCAGTAATTCCTGAAAGCGTTTTGTCAGAGTTGCGACTTCATTTAGGCAATCTTGACATTATGTGTCCAGTAATTCCTGAACACATTTAGGCAGAGTTCCAACTTCATTTAGGCAATCTTGACATTATGTGTCCAGTAATTCCTGAACACGTTTAGTCAGAGTTCCAACTTCATTTAGGCAATCTTGACATTATGTGTCCAGTAATTCCTGAACACATTTTGTCACAGTTCCAACTTCATTTAGGCAATCTTGACATTACGTGTCCAGTAATCCTTGAACGCGTTTATCAGAGTTGCGACTTCATTTAGGCAATCTTGACATTATGTGTCCAGTAATTCCTGAACACATTTTGTCAGAGTTCCAACTTCATTTAGGCAATCTTGACATTATGTGTCCAGTAATTCCTGAACACATTTTGTCACAGTTCCAACTTCATTTAGGCAATCTTGACATTATGTGTCCAGTAATTCCTGAACGCGTTTTGTCAGAGTTGCGACTTCATTTAGGCAATCTTGACATTATGTGTCCAGTAATTCCTGAACACATTTAGGCAGAGGTGCAACTTCATTTAGGCAATCTTGATATTATGTGTCCAGTAATTCCTGAACACATTTTGTCAGAGTTCCAACTTCATTTAGGCAATCTTTACATTATGTGTCCAGTAATTCCTGAACACAGTCTTGTAACTGTGTTCTGGATGTATTTCAGTAGGAAACATGTATTTTTGACATTTATTTTAATCAAAAGTAAAATGTTCTACTAATTTCTAAGAATTGTGCTGTTGTAAACAGGAGAAAGTGATGATTCTAATTAAATGTTCTACTGAATTTTAAACCGCGTCAAACTTTGTATTCTGTATATTCTAACTTTGCTTTCTCTGTTTTGTCAACTTCTATCATTTTAGCTCAGTTCGTTGACATGCTCTGCTTTTATCTGGCAAACTTGCCAACACACCTCTTATAATATGACATTGGCTTGGCAAAATGTTCATTGAAAAGATGAAGTTTGGACACAAATCAAGAAATAGAATATTGGAACTTAAAATAGAACGAAAGACGTATTTTAGCTAATTTAAGTTATTTATTTAAGGGTTAGAGACTGGCGTGCGTCTTTTATTGAAAAATACAGACACGTACTGACTGTAGGATGAATACAGCCAGAAGGTGCCTGCATTTGTCAAGAAAAAACAAACATAAAGTTTCTAACTTTTAATATTCCAACTCAACGCACATCGTGATGTGGTTACCAATAAAGCAATGTCATTGGCCAATCACCTGCTTGGATTGTGAACTGTGTACGAAATAGAAGTTATTGACCAAGCATGACACACATTGGATATTGGTCGAGCTCTATTTTGTGTTTATATGGACCGAGTCCGAAGGTCGAGGTGGGCGAAGTCCATATATATGCACACAGAAAGAAGAACGAGACCAATATTCCCCCGTCGGGAGCGAACAAGCTTGGCCAATAAAAGTTTTATTATATGGCTTTTGCTGAACAAAGCTGTGCTCCAGACTAGAGTTATTTTTTCCCAACGATACATGTACCACTGCAATGGTTTCTTTCGCAAGCTACAGTTCTGTAGCATTGTGTCTGATTGGCCAGCCCAATGAGAGGTAATTTCTAATTGGCTGAGGGTAAGATTGAAACCCTTTCAATGCTAGTTAGATTTGGTGTAAGAAAGTAAAATTCAGTTACGGGAGTTCACCTCGGCTCGATTTATCCAAGAAAAAAAACAGCAAAGGCAATCCGGATAAATTTGTACCAAAACTCTTCAACTCGTCAAATATAATACTAGGGATTGTTTACTTGTCATCGTCATCGCTTAATACAATCGGGAGCCATTTCTTTTGAAGATCTTCAACATTTTGCGAAACATGGTTTTGCAATTGGTACGTGACCGTGTTGACTTGAATGCTATAAAACGGACGGTTTTCAAATTTAGCCGACGTTCCTTGCCGTGCTGAACGAAAAGCTCCCATCGTTTCTAAAGACTTCTAAAGAGAGTTGGAATTCGTCTATTTTCATATTTGTTATGAAGCCTTGGTTCGTGAACTTTGCTGGAATAAAGTCAGTGGCATTATATAAGCTTGCCCCGAACTTCGCCGTTTCTCTTCAAATCATTTTTGATGAACCGACAAAATAGCAGGTTCAGCTAAATTTCAGGTATATTTTATTAGTTTGTTTTGATCCTAAAACGTGTTCAGGTGAGTTTGGGTTGTTCTTTGTCTTGGCTTGTGTGTGTTTTAGCTGGTGTTCAGAAAAGTCGCAAAATACAACGGCAATCTTTCTTGTCTTTCACTTTGTCATGCATATCTCTGTATTTTATAAAATAGTGCTGTTTGGCAAAAGGTTTTGCTATGTTATTTATCTTCTGACGTTACTTTTTGCGTTATACCTTGAGTCAAAAACGTATATTTTCGTTGCATTTTTCACTAAACGTTTCGTATGGAAATAATCTCGATCAACTATACGTACTCTAGCTCGCAGCAGTCCAAAGCCATACCGACCGGTCGAACGGCGACTTACCGGACCGTTGAAGAACCAATCAGATTTGCCACGAATCCAGCTTGCCATATAATAAAAACTTAGTCTTATTAACCGAGAGCGAGGTCTTTACGGGAAATTATCAGACCTCGGATTAATTTCGGCGATGGCAGTTCTTTATTGTATGGCAGCTCAGAGAGCGGGCAAGATGACTTGAATGCTGCAATATGATTGGTTGCTCAGCGGGCAAGATTTTTTCATCTTGCCCGCTCAGGATTTTTCAAATTCGCTCACAACTCTTCGTAAACAAAAAGCGATAAAACTCGTACAAGTTTTATATCACTCGTTTTGGTGTGAAAGTTATACATGTCGTCAAAGTTTATTTTAAGTTACAAAACATCACTGGTAGCTTTACACTGCACTGAATTCCGTGTGTTTAGTAGACGTTCGTGGGTCACAGACGGCAACCGAAAATGATCTTATTCACCTACACGCAACTGGCCGATAAAAACGAACGTGATGACGTTAAACATTTTCAACTATCCCGAGTTGGCCATGCATTTTCCTGATCCCATTGATTTCTATCCCTAAGACGCTAACAATGTGGCAACCATTACGAGCGTTTGGTTGAACAGTTCCTTTACCCGGCTCAGGGAAAGTGTTATCTCGTATCTGTGGGGTCAGTTTATCATCTGGTCTTTTTATCTCGGCAGTGGTAATTTATACGGGAATGTCGACATAGTATCCCCCTGAAATTTCTGACGTGGTCACCTAGTTGATTCATACATTTTCCATATTGAATCACAGGAAGCCCAGACTTAATTTGTGTGTTGAAAAATATAATTTGTGAAAAATCTCAATTCCAATAAAGTAAATATAACTTGCCTAAAGAGAAGATAGGGTCTAGGTGAGGGCGAAATTCGTCGAAATCGCTATAAATCGTCACCAGAAAACAAGAAGGACATCAACTACTCTTCAGGCAAGTTATTGTAAATTCCCATACAAAGTCTTGCGATTCCTGTGAGTGATTCAGTCACTATAATAAAGTTAACATGAGTATGTAAGTATGCTTTAATGCTTCATAGCACGGCACCATTACGTCAGCTCTCGTTAATTTATTATTGCTTATCTGATATGAACTGATTTGCCTGTGCTCGCCATGCATCAATGAATCTCTTCGTCGCGTGTAGTTTAACGAGGTCACTGACATGAGCTTTTCACTAATTTGACACAATCGTGGCTAGTTACTCGGGCTGCCTGTGGCAGCGCCGAGTCTTAAAATGCAAGTCGTTATTTAAAAAAAATAATTATAATTGGTGTCAGACGGCTTCTGCGCATGCGTTAAAGGTCAAATTCGAACCAATCGGATTGCACTGTGCTGGTCACGCAAACAAAGGTTAGATTTCCTCAGGCGCGCTCAGATAAGAAAGTTCCAAGCTCAGACTAGGCGAGACAAGGAGATATCAATTTCAAATAGTCATTGTCAGAAATCTATTCCATCGTGGGCAATGATGCAATACAACCTAAATTTGGGTCAGGTCCATGTTTTACGACAGAATAACCAGAGTCTTTCTACTGGATTCGGAGAGCTCGAGACATTATACAAGTCTGCTAATATGGGGAAAACTGAAACAAAAAATGAACTTTGACGGCAGAAACCCTCATATTTGAGCCAAGCGGAATATTTACATGATCCGCTAAGATTTTTACAAATCTAATTAGTTAAGCAGATGTACGCAGTGTATGCCAACTGAAATGCTGTGCTCGTTTTGTAGTTACGGCTCAGTGGGGCAACTACACGAACAAGAAGCATGAACTGCCAGCAAAGAGAGAGGAATTGATCGGAGACGTTAAATTACGTTACTGTGTCTGCGAAGAGGATCAAAATTCAAGTTCTTTGAGACTGTCTTCTGCCGTGACTCGTGAGAGAAATTGGAAAAGATCTAGCTGTTTCATTCAGATACTGGCAAATTTATTGAAAGCTACGGGCTTACTTTATGAGATTATTATTCATTGTGGAATGAAAGGAAACAGGTTAGCTGAAAGTTAAGTTCGAGGTAGGCTTCGACTTTCATTCTGATTCAGTGCATATGTGCACGAAGGTGGGATGCTTTCAGCAACAGTAACAATAGAACCAAAACGAAAGATTCAGTTACGTAAGTACTGTAAGTAAACTCTTTTAGATTTGAATACATTTCCTCTCAGTTTGTCTGTTAATGTACTTTTTCTTCTAATTATCGCTTTATTTAACATCTCTGTGATTTAGAGTATGCGTACCTCAGAATAAATTATTTGAAAGGTCAACTGAACTGCCCAAATGTTCAGTTGTAAAACAGTCTGTGAATTTGAGAAGCGGACTTAGAAGAGCTTTCTAATTAGGAATTACATGTTTTTCTTGCTATGAAATTTATGTTTCATTTCACATTTATTCATACAGTTTTAGCCGGACATTTCCCCGAGTTTTTGATCTATTTTCAATCAAATTCAAATGAAAGTGTATTTCATCTTCAAATTATCTCATGTGGCCCGAGTGAAAGGCCAGATGGGCTCTTTTCTACTTTCAACACACAGTCGCTAAACTGTACGAAATCTCCAAGAATAAATCCCTAATATCCAAACTAACGGGGAAAACTGAAAGAGGAAATCCTTGTGAGAAATCGACGTACATATGAAGCTATATGCGTTATCATCGACTATATGGGAGTCAAACATCGAGCTGCTATGAAACCGCTTGTGACAGTTTGTTTACGCACTTTCATGACAAACGAACGTTTCTACTTTCGACACAACGGTCGCTAAACTGTACGAAATCTCCAAGGATATATCCCTAATGTCCAAACTAAAGGGAAAAACTGAAAGAGGAAATCATTGTGACCAATCGACATAAATATGAAGCTCCAGAAGTAATTATTGAATACATGAGAACCCATAGAGAAAACCGATAATAATGAACACGGTATTAGTTTCACCGACATTTGTGGCGTAACTGAACTCGCACTACAGCATAGCTTGAAATACTGTACGAAAACTCCCGTTTAAAAAATTCCTGATGCCGAAAGGACCGTAGCATTTAAACAAGATATCCTTCTGACCAATCGACATACATATTAAGCTGTGAAAGTATGTTTCCATTCCATAACAGCCGATAGTGCAAACTAGTAAACTGCCACTAGTAAATTGACCTTGCGAGTACTGAACTTTCTAGCGTCAAATGCATGTGTTACGTTTCCAAACTTTAGGACAAGAAATCTTCCATAGAATGTTCTATTTTATTTACAGCTGAGAACTGTATTATTAAACATAAGAAATAAAACAATGGTGCCATTTGAAGAATGATATCATGTCAAAAGTGCAAACGAAGAAATATAAATCTACGGACGCGAGCAGCTCGATCGTTTCACTTTGGTCAAACTCGGACTGTTTACGACTGGAACCTGCAGTTTTATCGGGCCTGCAGACTAAATTGTAAACGTGTGGCCGTGTTCAGGCTAGTAAATCTAGCTAGCTAACCACAGGAGGTAGCGAGCTTCTTTAGTCTGAACAGTTTTTCTGCTCTGGTGATTCGCTAGCTAGTGGTCGGTGGAATACTTTGAAGTTCCAGGCTACCTAGCGAGGTAGCTTGAATAGAATCTAGCGCGCTAAAAGCCCATCGATGACAACTACCGGGTGTATTGTACGTCAATTGAGCCATCATGGATTACGAGGATCGCCAAACACCAGTCAGTAGCAGTTTTTCGCACAGTTTTAATATTTTGGTTGAAATTTCAATTGAGCACTTTGGCGGTCAATTATTTGCGATTACGAAACACTTGCGCCAAGGGCAGTTATAGACCAAATTTCTATCTTTTAGAGAGGGTCTGAATGGGGGGGGGGGGGGGGGTCTACATGTCAGTTGTCAGTTAAAATGTTGGCCATTTGTCAGTTGTCAGTTAGCCCTAGTTAATCATTACTAGAGAAAATTTACAATGTTTGACCCACAAAAACCAAATTTGTCAGTTGTCAGTTATTTTTCGGTTGTCAGTTGTCAGTAAAAAAATCGTCATTTGTCAGTTGTCAGTTATTTTTAAGGCTGTTTGTCAGTAGTCGGTTAACCCCATTCATGCCCTCTTTAGAGATAGAAACAAACCAGAAGAGGGAAAAACAAAAAATAAAACCTACTAAGTTACTAGGTCTGAACAGTACTAATTTATTAACTAGCTGCGAGTTGCTGACAGATATCTCAAGACTCTAGCTAGCTGCACGATAGTAGTCTGAACATACATACACACATGAATAAGTAGTGTTTTCAATAAAAGATCAACTACTTTAATTTACATACAAGAAAACAAAAATATTAAATTACATACATGTATATATATACTAGGGGAGCAGAGAATGAAAGTCACCGCGCTACCGGCCACTCCTAAAGACTGCTAATAATTCTTCCCTTTGGTTATTACTAAGAGGATTTCAAATGAAAGTGTATTTCATCTTCAATCTCATGTGGCCCGAGTGAAAGCCCAAATGGGCTCTTGTTTAGTAACATGAACTCATGATTTGACTTGAACCCGTAGGTCTCAGTCTTTTGTTTGAAACCCACAGGAATTCTAAGCAGCCTACGAATATTGGAACAATTTACAATTTATCTGCCCGACTTCCATCTCAGGAAATGGAGTAAAAATATTAGGAATTTGTTTTACCTATAATAAATCGTTACGACACAGCAATAATTTTCAGAGAACTTTTTGTAATTTGAAAACAGTTCTATCCTTGTGGAGAACGAGATATCTTACGGTATATGATAACATTCACGTATTTCGTTCCCTGGCATTATCAAAAGTAATGTATGTGTGCTCCAAAATCGACGTTTCCGAGGAATTTATAAAATTAGTTATGAACGAGTTAAAGGATTTTATATGGAATGGAAAAAACAAACAAAAGTTAAGTATTTAACGATAATAGGGGAGTACGAAGCAGGGGGTTTGAAGGCTCCGGACTTTAGGTCCGTCGTTAGAGCAAATCGTATTAAATGGGCTTGTCGTTTATTAAATAGCAAAACTGAAGCTTGGAAAGATATTCCATTATTGTATTTGGACATAATCGGAGGGGAAAAGTCAATTGGTGAAAATTTTGATCAAGATAGAATTCCGACAGACCTGACAGATCTTTACAAGTCCGTTTTAAAAACATGGTCAGAGTTGTGTAAAAATGATGAGAGTATGGATTTATCAGACGTTCTCCAACAAACATTATGGCATAACAAGTATATTAAAATAGATAAAAAATCAGTATATTATGACCGATTCGCCAAACAGGATATTTATAAGGTAATGTAAACGGTGAATTGAAGCGGGAAACCGCAAAAAAGGAAAGGTCTTCAAGATAAGGATTTCCTGTACTGGGCTGGTCTAATACATTCTTTACCGTTGGAGTGGATAGTTACAATGAAACAAAATATATCAATATTAGATTTCGTAGCGCAAGAAAAGGTTTTAAGAGTTGGTAATAAATGTATAGAGGCGGATAATTAACTTACAAAGAAAGTCTACAATTGGTTTGTAGGTCAAAAGTTCAAATCACCAACCTCTCAGAACAATATGTGTAGAAGAATGAAACCAGAAAAATCATTAGATTGGACAATTGTATACAAGAGGATTTACAACAAAACCTCGGTAGATACATATTCTAGATTTTCTATTTATTTAACCATATATATTCTCTGTGTTTGCTCCAAGAGCCGATCATTTCTTTATAGAGTCAAACAAATATATTTTGCAATATAAGAACCTGTCTTGAACCATTTGATATCAAATTACCCAAGTCTGATTTGATGAATATTATTTTAGGTGCTGATGAGCAACCAGTTAATTACATTATTTTATTGTTCAAATTAAGTTTGTATAGAGCAAGAGAGAAAGGAACAATCCCTTCCTTAAACCTGTTTAAAAATATGTTATCATATTACGAAAAAATAGAATTTAAATTGGCAAAAGAAAAGCAAAAGCTTACATTTCACTTTGATAAATGGACAAATATATTGAATGCATTGTCCCAAAGGGATGAAAAAGAATTTTAAATGAGTTTTTTTTAAGAAGATAGTTGCAGTTTTATTATTTATTATCTATAATTTTATGTTTTTGGGTTTTTTTTTCTTTTCATTTCTTGTACTGTATTGCATTATTATTAGTAGGTTTGAGGCGTAAATATGTAACTGTTTGTATTAGTGTGTAAAAGGAACGTTAATAAAAAAGTGTGGGGGAAAAAAAGATTCAAACTAAAAAAAAAGAAAGAAAAAATGGTTCCTATGCTATGTGAGCGCGCTAAGCACTGTGGGTGAGACGGCCCCTTTAAAGCCGATAATTGTAGAAAGAAAGCCGGCTGCAGAGGAATAGACTTTTTGCTTGTTGAATTTATATGGACTATGACTTCTGGCTCTGGTGTTAGTAGCTGGCGGACGTCGATTTCTGTGACCTTTGCCTTACGTGGCTCCACTCAAAATGTATTATAATAACTAAAGGCGAACTCTTTAAACTTTCTGATTTTCCGATCCTTGGTATTGTTCCAAATGTATCAGATCCTTTTTTCCATTTTCGACACTTACAAAATCTCAAATAATCACTTTGTCTTACTGTTCTAGAAAAGGTATAAAATCTACTTCCGACAATGTCCATAAAATAATAGACGTCATCTCATTAATGCATTATTTTCCATGGCGCCTTTTTATCACAACAACATTGATACATAGAAAATATACACAGTTTTTGAGTTGTTAGTATAGAAAAAAAGCCATTTTAGTGAACATCTTAAGTATTTTTTCAAATGATTGCAAAGCCGAATTAATTATATGACGTCAAGATGACGTCTACCCACTTTCAATAGTAATTATGATTGCTCTTGCCGCACTAGTTCTATAAACCTAAATAAAACTAACACAAACTTACTTCCCAAATTAGACATAGTATCTTCAAATTATAGCTTTTTAACTTCAGAAAATGAGAAAAATAATCCTGATAATGAAATTTCATTTGAACCAAACTTGAATTACTATAGTCTCCATGAATTTCATAAACTTATCAAAAATAACTCAATCTTGTCAATCTTTCTATCAAGCCTTGATTTTAATTTTGATATTATAGCGATGTTTCGTGTGTCGTCATCTATTGTCATTAATGTGCCAACCAGAGATCCATTGGTTCCTAACACAAAGCGGGCTTTACAAATCAATTGCATAACAATTGTAATGTTTATCAACACGAAACATTCGCTATATCCCTAACTGAAACTTGGATGTCTCATCTTAAAAAAGACCTGAAAACCTGATTATTATGACTTCGTAAATCTAACTGGCTCTACAAACAATAGTGGTTGTGGGTTTACGTCTCTAACAACTTGATATATATCAGAAGAGATGACTTATCTCTCTCCATGTTTTCATCTGATTGTGAATTCCAGGCTCTTTGAATATAAGTAATTAACAACCGCAAACAAAATAACTTAATCGGCGTCGTTTACCTTCACTCTAAACCGAAAAACCCTTCAATTTTTCTTGATTATTTAGAAAAAAACTCTCAATAAAGGAAATAAGGAAAATAAAACTACAATTTTAACTGGATATATAAACTTTGATTTATGAAAATACGAATCAATTACTCATATTAACGACTATTTATCTATGTAACTACAAATACTGCTTCTGGTAATTTAATACCTCATGTCACTGATCACTTTCCATTTAATTTTTGTTATATTAAAAACAGCCGCACCAATTAAAATCCCTTGTATTGTTCATAAGAGAGACTTCTCTTATCTAAACGAAGAAGTATTTGCTCATGATGTAGCTGATTTGAACTTAGAAAACCACTTACATTATCTATCATCAACCAATGAAAAATACGATTATTTTCATAACGAACTTTTAATGATTATAAACAAATTATGTGCCATTAAAAGCTATTTCAAAAAGAAAATTAAAACAAGCCAGCAAACCCTGGATAACAAAGGACATCGGCAAATCTATAAAAAATAAAAAATAAAATATTACAAGAAATTTATGAACTCGAAAGTCGTGACTTATTTACATATCTATCAAAGATGTAGGAATAAGATTAACCATTTAATTAGGTTATCTAAACGTAATTATTATCTAAAAGATGTTAATAAATTTAAAGGAAACATGAAAAAAACTTGGCAAGGTATCAAAAACCTTATCCACATTACCACGCTAAAAGATAAATATTTTTGTTTTGAAGAAAACAATGAGCTTATTACAGATCCTCTCCAAGTTGCAAATAAATCTAATTCTTATTTTAATAATACAGCAACAAATTTAGCTTCAAAAATGAAGCCGTCTAAGAAATCACACAAAGACTATCTTCAATAAATCCTGTATCACTGATTCATTCTTTATTAATCCTACATCCACCACTGAAGTAAAGTGTCTCATTGATCAATTAAACCCTAGTAAAAGCTCATGTATTTATGACATTCCAGTCAAACTTATTAAACTAGTTAGTCCACAGCGAGCCCAGGCTCACGACATGAAGTAAATATAAGGATTTGTATGAAACTTTATCAGTTGCTAGTATATATAGCTGATGGAAAATGATAATAAACAGCCATTAAAGTTTACATACCACATCAAATGTTGTCCATCTGTTGTTTCTTGACTGTCACACTCGTCCACTCGACAGGCCGACGGAAAAACGCCATAAATCAGCTTTAACGGATCCCAGTCGCTCCAAAACCTCATTCGAGTGTAAATCGAAGATTTATTTTCCCAAGTAGCATGCTTTCCCTCCCTAGCATTTCTCCATCGCATCAAGAAGACGGAATATATTTTCAGAAAGTTTCAAGTTTTCGCTTCCAAGTGTGCTGGCCGCTGAAGTTGAAGCACACAACCGACATCATGGCATGTAACCGAGCCTTTCATGAACAGCGCCCGGTGATTGGTCGATAGTCGTCATGGAAATGATACTCAATTCTCCCGTCGAGGAGGGCAACGAATGCAAAACCCAGTTGTATACAGCTGTTCATGAAAGGCTCGGTTACATGCCATGATGGCGGTTGTGTGCCTCGACTTGCGCGGCCAAGCACACTTGGAAGCGAAAAGTTGAAACTTTCTGATAATATTTTATGTCTTCTTGATGCGATGAAGAAATGTTAGGGAGGGAAATCATGATACTTGGGAAAAGAAATCTTCGATCTATACTCGAGTGAGGATTTAGAGCGACTGGGATCCGTTAAAGCTGATTTATGGCGTTTTTTCGTCGGCCTGTCGAGTGGACGAGTGTCCACCCGTGCGATTGTTTAGGTAGAGTTGAACTAAAAAACATTTCTCACTGAAATGCGGCTTGAGGGCTCCAAAACATGGACAACATTTCATGTGGTACGTAAAATTGTATGGCTGTTTATTATCATTTTCCATCAGCTATATATACTAGCGATAAAGTTTCATACAAATTCCTATATGTTCTTCATGTTGTGAGCCTGAGCTCCCTGTAGTTAGTAATCTCATTGCCTCTCCTCTAGAACATATAATAAACGATTCCTTTGTAAATGGTTGCTTCCCTGAAAAATTAAAAATACAAAACATTATTCCACTTCATAAAAGTGGATCTAAACTAAAGGTCGCTAATTATAGGCCAATTTCTCTTTTACCGATTTTCTCGAAATTAATTGAACAGATTATGCTTATTAAGCTTCAAAATGTCTTGGGAAAGAACCTGATTCTATTTGAACATCAGAATGGTTTTCAAAAACGGAAATCAACAATACTAGCAGTTTTAGACTTAATAAATGATATAATTGAATCCTTTGAAACAATACATTTTTCTACTGGGATTTTCTTAGACTTTGCTAAAGCTTTGGACACCGTTAATTTAAATATATTACTTGACAAAATATAATCGTATGGCATAAGAGGTATAGCTTTAAATTGGTTTAAGTATTTTCTTATCAATAGACAATAATTAGTATCTATAAATGGTACACTCTCCAACAAACGTACTGTAAACTTTGGTGTTCCTCAGTTCTGTTCTAGGGCCACTGCTTTTCCTGTTATATATTAATGACCTTCCAAATTCATCCAAATATTTAAAATTTCTCTTATTTGCAGATGATACTAGTCTATTCTACTCAAGCGATAACATTAATAACTTGGAGACCACGGTAAATAGAGAATTGCATGAAATCCAAGAGTGGCTATCATAAACTAACACTAAATACAAATAAATCTAATTTTGTCAATTTTACTCCTAGAAGACAGAAAACCGAAGGGCACCTCCTGTTTAAAATTAGTGATGAAAAAAATTAAGAACAAAATTCAACAAAATATCTTGGTATGATCATAGACAAACACCTCAGTTGGAATGAATATATTGCGCATATTAAAATTTAAACTTCTAAATCCCTTGGGATACTCTATAAAGCAAAGCATTATGCTCCACCTAAAATCCTCAAGCAAATTTATGATTCTTTGTTACTTCCTCATTTAAATTATGGAAAACCACTTTGGGGAAACACTTTCAATTCCTATATTGAACCTCTAAGAATAATTCAAAGAAAAGCCATTAGACTAATATCAAACATGAAGTGTAACAGTCATACTACACCTCTTTTTCATCAATTAAATTTGCTAACATTGATGACATTTATAAATTAAACTCTGCTCTATTCATGCATGATATATATTATAAAAGAATAAGTAATAATTTTGTTGATATGTTTATTCCTTTATCAGATATTCACAATTATAATATCAGACAATTAAAGAGGCAAACATATTTCATAAAATCTAGCAATACTAGCTATAAATTAAAAATTATTACTATAAATGGAATCAAGATATGGGAAGAGATACCTCAAAATATCAAATCAATATTTATTTAAGCATTTATTTAAAAAAGAGGTTTCATCTCTGTATATTGATAGATATATTGCTGAGGACAGTTAGATTTATATCCATAATATATATAGATATAATTGTATAAATATGTATAAATGTACTGTATATATATACCTGTAATAACAATTTAAACTATAACTGCAACTTCATCAGCACCATTAACTAGATTGTCTGCAATTATGAACTAATAGAACTGCATGTTTTCGCTTTGTACTTATTTTTTTTTGTATTTGCTTGTAATTATAAATGATATTATCACTTGACGTGCCAGGTAGTTGTGACTTGATAGCCCTGTGGTTTTTTTTTCAGAACTTTCCTACTCCTCTTGCATTATAAATTTATAAAATTAGTATTGGATGTTTTTGTATATATGTGTGTGAAAATTAATGTAAATGTTATTATCTAGAGTGAAATAAACTTATTGTTCTTGTTCTTTTACTACTTCCACTGGACTGCACGGATCGAGGCTCCTGCTTGATTCTCGTGTGAACATACACTCAACAGAGCCACGAAGCTTTCAGGATCAGTGTTAACAGGTTTATATTTTAATAATTGAATCGAATTGGTTCAGTTATTTTGCTGCTGGGGTGTTTGATTCCTGCATTTTCTGATACATTACTAAAGGCTGATTCACACTTGCGAAATAAGCATAAGCATAAGAACACACGCAACCGCAGATTGTAATTTAGGGTTGGTTGAATGCTTTATCCTACTCAAGTATAAAGGGGTTGACTAACCATGAAGTACAATCTGCGCTTGCGTATGTTCTTATGCGTGGAGATTTCATGTGATGCCGCTGTTTGGAACTCGCTTGTAGTTGACGGCCAGGGAAAAAATAATGGTTCTTACAATGTATGTACATTGAACTCTTCTGGACGGTGACTTCTAAAACTTTGTAGAACCTGACAGTACATCTACATGTATCTTGTCTTTGAAGCATAGACCTTTGGATATAATCGTATTTAGACTAGTTCTTTCCTGTCCTTTTCTGCTTGACTTTGCGTACATCAATGATAATTGTTGACAACAACTGGTCAAGTTCGTTTTTGAGGTAGGCTCACAGGTCACATTTTGATGGACCGGCTTTCTCTCTTTTGAAACTGTATTATTACGATGTTTGTGCTCTTAAACTGCATCACTGAATGCATAGTTATTATCTCTATGTTAATGCTTAGTTTGTACCAAGAGAGGATAACTAAGAGAGCCGATCTCCAATAAATGGGTCTGTTCCAACGTGAATGTTTCAAAATCTATTTTTAGATCTCATGAACAAAAATATAAACCAATTGGAGTAGTTCGCACGTGAGTACTACCTAACTCAAACATGGCGGACCTTCAGTAGCCTCGCAAGTGCCTTCAGTTTAAGTGTGCTTTGTGGACGAAATATGTAGCGAAAGGAATAATTCAGACGGCTAAGAGTGTGGTTAGTTGCAGAAAGTGGTAATTCAGAATCAGATGATAGCGCCTCGGAACTTGAGAGTCCACTTGAAGACAGCGGAAACGACGCGTCTTTCGGTAAGCACTCACGACAGTCTGTTATCGGATTCGTTGTCCTTAGTCTAGGCTCTACCTCCGCTAAAGAATATTTTTATCCAGGTATGGAATAAGACAGATCTCGTAAAACTTCTATAAAAGACCTACTGAAGCTGCCTTGTAGTAAATTTTCGCCTGAGGCAAAAAAATCACAAATGTCGACGGCCTGGAGAGGAAATCGAAGATTAATAGAACTAGAAGAGAGAAGTGATGAATTACACGATTTGGATTCTCACGAAGAGCTTGGCTAACCTTACTGAAAATACAGAATAGATGAGAGTGCATGGTTTGAATTGACTGCCAACAATTCTGTCATCCTTTATATTTGTTTGGCCATTAACTCTAAAACCTAATGCTCTTCTACTTCAAAACTTGTTCCATTTGCTAAAGTGCCTATGAGTAGAAATTTGTTATCATTAATATTTATGAATTCTACATCAAGTGAATAGGTGAATAGTAAAATATTTCATTAAAATGTTGCACCTACAAAACTTGTTCCATTTGCTAAAGTGCCTATGAGTAGAAATTTGTTATCATTAATATTTATGAATTCTACATCAAGTGAATAGGTGAATAGTAAAATATTTCATTAAAATGTTGCACCTACAAGTTATAATAGTTTATATTTGGAATATGGTAATTATGTGATGTCACAGCATGAAACTACTTCTAGTTTATACAAAATAGTTGGTAATATAACTCATATAAGACCCAAATATAACATTGATGTGTAGAAAAATTGTATCTGCCATTACATTAATATTTTAATATTAACTATGTTTACACCCTAAAATATCAGTGTCACATGTAATGCAAAAACATTAAAGCATTGTGCATGCAGAAGTGAGGATGTGACAGTAGCCTCTATCCCATGCCATGAAACATACTGCCAGTAGGCTATTTTGACGATGTTGCACATGCATCAGAAGAGCAATAGATGCAAACTGCACAGACTCATTCTGGTTCACTAGCCTTTTGTTTTTTTAAACAGATAGCCATTGTCCTAGCTGATGTGCAACATGGCCAAAATTAGCCTGAATTTCAGCTCTCTCCTCTGGTTCGTTCCTCCCGAGAGAGACGTCTGAATCCAATAGCCGATAATGCCGTCCAGTATCACGGCGGTAAGTAAGAGTTCGTGGGTCACAAAAACAAAGCCACGCTCGGCTTGAGAAATTATTTGAGATTATGCCGGCCAAAATAAAAGCCTTACCTATATATATATATCTCCATCCCATTTGCTCCTCAAGTGCCTCTTATGTTGTGAAAATATTTTCGAAGCAACAAATCGTTATAGTATATTTGGAGGCAAAGTACAGTTAATCTTTGTCTTTCCGTTGATCTTTGTCTCGCGATCTGCCGTTCGAATCGACATACCTACGAGATATTACCTATGTAAATGATGCAACAGAAAAGTGGAAAAACATGAAAGGATAATGGTGAATTTTCGAATAAATGCTAAGACTCTTTTACAGGAAAGAACAGTTCCTTGGAAAGAGTAACGACATTCTTTACCACTGCGAGTGTGAACAAATAATCGATTATCAACAATCCCGCGGACGCGACGCGATAAAATGTACATGTTTACAGGACAGTCGGCCGGTTATTGTGCAGGACACTTTTAATACATTTCCAGATGTTTTCCTTACGAATTCAAGGTCTTTGCCAAAGACAATCACTCCACTGAAACTCGACGATCAACAATCGCGATCGCGAGTCCAAAGTGAATCCTGACGTCTTCTCGGATGAGTTACTTATGATAATTATGCGAAATTATAGAATATGAACCAATCAAAGATCACTATCAGGTTTTCTGGTAGTGACGTCACTGGACGGCATTATCGGTTATTGGATTCAGACGACGACAGTGACTCTCTCTCGGGAGGAACGAACCAGAGGAGACGACTGAATTTCAGGCTTGGTCAAAATGGCCTATGAGGCTGGAATTCTGTTGCATTATTTCAAACAGATTGTATGCAATTCTGTCACAATTTCCCACCGTAAGGTCATTATGCAACACACATTGCTTGCCAGGTGTTTTTTTCTTCAGCATATTAGTTGAATTTCAAAATTTGTTACATGTAATTTCCTTAGTTAAGTATGGATGAAGACATCCCAACAATTCCATGTGAGTTATATGGATATTAAATAGGTATGTAATGCTTAGCATCCTGGTACATGTATACGATGAATATCCACTCTTGTTTTATTGTTTCTTTGCCTAGGGTTACTGGCCTGGAGGGAAGGGGTGTGAAATAATTATATTGAGAGGGCATCACCCGAGGGCAATGCACAAAGTGAATATATCACAACCTGTGCAGAAGGCTGTTAAAAGGCTTTTTTTGGGGGGGGGGATTGAAAGCAATAACATCTCTCTTCGTAAATCCGATAATGAAGCATACATTGTTTGCCTAGTATATTGTTGCATAAAACATGCTGTTCACAAAGGTTTTTCTCATTGTTATTTCCCTGGTTCTGTGAAGAAATATAGCATCTGCTCGCAGGGTACTGGATTCGTTTCTCGTCATGCAAAAGAGCCATAAAAATCACATGTATACGTGCAAGCATGCTACTTTCAAGTTGACAACCTAGTAGACACTGTGTCACAGGCAATCGAAAGAGTTCACAGTGATCTTGGAGACAAGTTTCCTTCAGACCTGACACATCGCTGACCTCGATATTCCTGAGAAGGATTGGAAGGCCTTCCCACAATCCTTTGCGTAGCAGCTATATTATCAATTTTCCCGGTCACGTGAGCAATTCATTCTGCGTTGAATTTCGTGGAGTTCGGACCTCAGCAGCACCAATTTTTACAAAGCATCTCAAAACCAAAGTTTTTCCTGGGATTTTGTCTTAAGTTTAGGCTAGCTTTGACTTCCCGTATTTCTGGTCATTATTTTACAATGAGAACCTACACGCCTGGCATAAGTTACCTCAAAATCGATCACTAAAAGCGAGCCAAAAATATATAAACCAGCACATCTTGTTTAATTCGCTGTCAAATTTAACGAAATTTTCGTATGTTAATATTAAAATGAAATAACGTCTTTAGGATCAAACACGTTTGTATATTGACGTTGGTGTGACGTCATAACGAACGACTCCTTTTAAGGTCAAATTCTGCGTTACCTATACGTTTGAAATAAAGCATGTTATCACAACAACATAAATATGTGTTTTTGATTGCCGCAATTTTAAAGTCTCTACGATAAATATTTGCTGAGTTATTAACAACTGAAGTTTCCTGTGACGTCACATTTTCTGACGTCATGGGTCTGACATCAGTCATACTTTCTAAATTGAATAAACATAAAAAAAGACCATATTGCGGCTATTCAGTGTACAGTAAGTACAGTTCCTCTTTAAAACCCGAAAAATACTTGAATAGTTATTTTTAAAAGACGTTTTCAAAAATATATGACGTCATGATGACGTTTCCTCTTTTTCACTGGGAATTTTAAAGTATTTCCTCTCAAAAATCGAAAATTCTAAAAACATACGGTTGTGGGTACCGATTTACTCTTTTGATTGCTAGATTGTCGTAAACAAATATTTTAAACTCTAAAAGATGAATGAAGAAGTTATTTTGTTAATGGTTCTGTAATGAATATTTCCCGCCAAATTTTGGCGGGAAAATTGACAAAATTCAAAATTTTATCACTTTTCTCCCTCTTAACCAATCGAACTCGGGTTTTCGGTTTCTTTGTTGTCGACATGATGGGAAATCGAAAATATAAAATTTACTGATGTTGAAGGTAATTGAAAACATCGAGAAACCTATTATAAATGGATACATGACGTAACTGTGACGTCATCAAGAAGTCTACGGTAGATCAAATCATCGGATTTTGTTTAGGTCGACGGTCTTCATCATCCCACAAACATTCAATCTTCTATGTTGGAAACTTTTGAAAATATAGCAAAGTGATAGATTTTAGGGTCATTTGTGCCAAGCGTGCTAAGAAAAATGGGAAAATATGCAGATAATTACCTGCGATTTGAGTGAAACGTTTTCAATTTTAGTTTGCGCGCGCTGCTGACGCAATCTTATCACGCCATTTTCGAACAACGAGCGCGCGCTCAAAGCTGCTTTTGTACGAGCGCGCGACTGAATAGATTACTTATTTTACATATTTTTCCCCTTTATTTTTACAGGTAATCATAATTGTTTTTAAGTAATGGTCTGGTTTTTTGGTATAATTAACAATAAATACCACTCGTACTTTTCGCGAAATGCTTCACGAAAGATCGGCGTGAGTACTGATATCCAGTGAGCGCGACATTTTGTGAATGGTATCGAAATATCGTAAACAATACGCATTTTCAACGGCTTTGTAAACCTCTTAAACCTGGAGCCCTTTGGAGCCCTTTGCACAAATTAGACACTATTTTTTTATGTCACTGCTCATGCTAATTTCCAGGTAAGGTTAGTCCTCCAAAAGGTTTGTAGTTAACTTATTTCAGGGTAAAGATTTACGACATGAGTTCGCTGGAAATTTTTTCCAAACAATCTCCCGAGAAAGGTGTCCGATAAATATGCTCAGATTATATGAAAAGTTCAAAAATTGAAGATGTTTAGCGAGTAATAAAGTTAGAAAGTATATTTCTGACTTTGTTGAATCCATCTCTAGTTCCTGTAGTTGAAAAACGTCAAGGAAAAATTTAGTTGGAAATGACAAAACTCGCGGGAAACTTTTGACAAATTTTCACTGAAGTGCAAGTGTTCATGGGAAGGCCTTCCAATCCTCCTTGGATATTCTCTTCTTCGGCGATGTCAACATTGTCATTGTTTAATTTCGTAGTGCTCGGATCATTTTCTGTAAGATCGGGCCAGTTTTCTTCGAGTAATTCTTCTCAGACCTTGGTGATAATGACAGGAAGGCAGTGTATGTTCCTGGCACTATTACTTCCAGCTCAGTTTCAGTCTTGTGATATTATGTTCAAGCTTTTCCAGGAATCCCGGGAGGAGTGTAACATGTACATCCTGATGGCCGATTTCTGTCAGCTTCCACAAGATGACAGTATCTTGTTGCAAACAGTCTTTTCGCGATAGTCTTTTCCCTGGCTGTTAACACCGTTTCCTCTGGTGATTCAAAATATCAGGCGAACGCTGGTCCCTTTTTATCTCATCTCTAGCAGTAAAGGTGTTTCTTTCTTTTTAAAAATGCCAATAGCTTTTCGTCCCGACCGGCCTTCGATTCGGTTACGCACCATTTTGATCTCCGAACCGCGCAGTTTCTGGGACCGAATTTTCTATCTTTAACTCCGTGCCGAATCTAAAAATAGATTTTCAAACATTCACGTTGGTCACAGGATATGGCCAGATCGGCTCTCTTACTTATCCTCACTTGGTTGTACTAAATTTACACTTTAATTTGGCTATTGTAATTAAGTGAGTCCATTTTTATTTCGTAACAGTGAGCCTTACGAATCATCCATATCCATATCAAAGTTACTCTGAAGTACTCACTCTATGTAACTGCTCTCGCCTTGATACAAGGAGGCATGAACTATGTTCTAAAGTATTCAGGCAGCTAAAGAGCCCTAGTTCACGTCTCCACCACCACTGCCTGACACTCGAGTAAGCGCGCACGGCCGAGAGTTGCGCAATATCCAAAAGCTTAGTTTGCCTAAGTGTCGCACCGAAATGTATAAGAGAAGTTTTTTTCCTGCGATGTGTTAGTCCACTAACTATTTTTTTCATATACAATTCTATAATAATAATATTAGCTTAACTTATTGTAATATATTTTAACTCAGCTTGTAGGACACAGTAATATATTATTTGTAAACCGGATCCAGTCCCCCGGTGTAGGTTATAGTGCCAGGTTATAGTGCCAGTTTCCCATTTTTATACTCTTAGTTTAATCTATATTACTTGTAAAATATAAGGTAATTCACACGTTGTGCGATTATATATTCAATAAACCTTTATTATTATTATTATTTTGGGGTACCATAAATTACTAGGAACGTTTATGCATTAGTTACCTATTCTCAGTTATGTTTTTATGTATATCCAAAACAAAATGTTAAAAAGTTGGAAATTAATTTTTGAAGTTTAGGCTTGTCGACATCAAGCTCGTTCCATGAACAGGCAGTATCACACCAGTGTGCGTACCTACATTAAATTGGCGTCATTGACGACTTTATCAAAACGTCAAAACTATTCAACCTTATTTGGTAGAAAATTATGAACAAAAAAAGGATATAGCTCTTCGAAAGTTACCCAATCTAAGGACTCCCGCGGGTATACTGTCTGGTCCGATAGCTTAAAGGAAAGCCTATAATTGCTGTAGTTTGGTGGTAGTGTGCATGTGAAGCTAAAGTTGAAGAAAACCTTAATAAAGAAGAAGAAGTAGAAGAAGAAGATCCCGAAAGGCCTTCCGATCCCCACTAACAGCTAAAACGTTTGCTTAAAATGTATAATAAAACATTTATCGAATTCGGTTTTCGCATGATAGCAAAATTATCAAGATGTCGGTCTGTGTTATCAGCCTCAGCCGACCGAGGTTTTGATAATTTTCGCTAATGAACCGGGTAAAACTAGTAACTCTTCTCGACACCAGACCCTTCTCTTATTTCTTACTGCGTATGCTCGTCGAGCATGCGTAGTAAGAAATAAGAGAAGGGTCTGGGGTCGAGAATGATCTGGTAACTAACCGCATTGAGTACATTACAAGTGAAAAAGAAAAGTTGGTATTTTTACAATAAGGATTACTATATATAAAGATACTATACTTTATAAGGCCTAGATACTACTAGTAATAACATGCACTGATAACATAATATACTAACCGTAATAATGGAGTAATTTCCCCAACTGATTACATTAGTTACAATCACTGTCTCCCCCCATTAATAGCAACAATAACCTGTATATTACTTACTAGAATAATCAAATAATTACATTTTACAGCACGTATTTATTATTTAAAGGACTTGACATAAGTCTTTCAGGCCTTGGCAGCGGTGAAAGCTATGGAGTGAAGGCCATATTTGGTCGTGTTACACTTGGCACTACGAGTTTTCGTTTCCTTTTAAGGTTCTTAGTATTATTTCGTTCCATGAATGTGACTTTTGTAACCTGGCGAGAGGTTATGTACATGTATATATAGCTTTATAGACTAAGTACTATACATAAGAGCTGAAGGCGGCCATCATGAAGGCTAGGCCCTGCCGACTTATTAAGTAATGATTCATAGCTTGAATTGGAATCACGTGCACTATTGAATACATAACTAAGGGCTCGTTCGTTTAACCTCTTAAGCTTCGAGGAACTATATGCGCAGAACAGTGAAGCCAAACAGATGAACAGTAGGTAAAACAGGACAATGTAAACAATATATAAAGACACATTTTAGTAGAAAAGGACAATACACGTTTAAAGCGGCTAAGTACGTATATCCGTTATTTACATACCTTTTTTGCTACTTTGGAAATGTGAGTGTTAAAGCTGATTATCTAACATTAATCCCAACAGTTCAATTTCTTATACTACGCCATCGTGATTGCTTCGATAAATGACCAGTCGTCTCTTCCATACTATCCCGACGATCGCTGAGTACTTTAGTCAGCAAGCGATGTCAACGATCAAATGGAAACCGGGCGTAATTATGGCTCGTTCGTTTGCGGCAAAACCTTTGAAGTATTGAACCGATTAAAACCGGTTTATGAGCCGTCTCATAATTCATATATTTTATTGGATGTCTTATAATAATTTAAACAATTGACAATTACAATTAATATTTCCTAGCCGTATTACACGACTTTCCTTGTAATAATTAACCTCTATATATTCACTTCCTGGTTAGCTCAGAATTTAAGCGCCGATCTGGCGTTTCGAGGTCGAGGGTTCGAACCACTGCCGAACTAACATCCCATGGTCTACATTTGACCGAGTACTGAGCAGGTGATAGGTGTAAAACAGTTCTCGGCATTGTTTAACTGGAAATGGTTAGAACTTCGAATTAATTCAGGTCTTCTCGGATAAAGACCGGCACTAAATAATAGACTTGAAGTTTATTATATCGTCAGTAAAGGATTTCATGACATTACGTGACTGACAGTCAAAGTTATGATGCCAGTAGTACGAAAGATTACCTGCGGTGTGGGTGTTGCATTGTGGAACCTGCCTGGTGTCGCATGTCCTTGCACATCCTTTGGCGAAAATATCAGCGGTCTGGCCATTTCCCGAAGCGTGCACCTGCGTCTTAATGCAATTCGACGAGCTTTGGCATATAACTTCAATCTTGTCCGAGTCACACTGTTCCCAACTCCTAGTGGTTCCACATTGGTAACACCGGAGTCCAAGAGCTGTGAACAGAAACATAAAGATGTTCAGATTTCATATTTACATATAAACCATAATGTAAGCTTATACAAAACATGTATGTCTAAAGGTTTATATGCAGTATGTTGAGTAGAGTACTTTAAGGGAATATGTGTGCAGTAGTCAAATTAAAAACAGTAAAGCTTTCATGTTGACTACTGGTTACGGTGAAAGATATAAGTACCTGAGCTAAATGAGACGCAATGATAAGTTAGAGCTAACAGAAAAATTAGAAGTGGAAAAACTTAAATGAAGTTACCGAAGAATCAGATAAAAAACACTATGGTAAAGCAATAAATTAATCTACGAAAAAATATATAGGCTACGCAGCTGTACCTCCGAATTGACTGGATGGAATCGGGATTGGATAAGATAGTCATGTTCGCAAACTAATAAAAAGATGACAGATTTAAGTAAAATCAACGTGAAACACTGAGGTAGAGGAAAAGAGGAAGAAACAAAAAGGGAAAAAAAGAAACAAAATCGCTGGTGATCGAACCTGGGACTTAGTTGACGCCTTCCTAACCAAAGTTCAAAGCAAACAAAAAATGTAAAAGTGCCAAAATTCGTTTCATCGCAGACGTGGTTAGAAAAAGTTTGACTCTCAATTGCCTTGATTTGGAAGATTTTGTGGTCGATCTTATTCACTTTAGGTACTTATTGACTGAGTTAGGTCGGGCCGGACGGGAAAATATTTGGCAGCGATGAATTTAAAGAAATAATTACAGATATTTTGTAATGAGATCGAATTTCGCGATGAGCTGAAGAACCCTGTATCGGAACTCCACAAGCGTCTTGCTCGACGAAACGCACACGGTAGAAATATGGCCGGTGTGTTGGAGGAACAGGCTTGTGCTTCCGAAAATACGAGCTGCTTTGATGATTTCGTACCGCTGCGTGGATGGTTTTTAGCGCTTCTTTTGGCAGAACTTCGTTCCGATGTTATTGTGTCGGCAGTGTTCTTTACTGATTTGGTGGCGACTTTATATTCAGCGGCAACGAGTTCTCTTTATCTTACTAGTTATCGTTATCCTGCAAACCTTCACGAACATAGGTGTAGTTCTCTACTGCATTTCGAATCTTCCTTCCTCAGGAACGACAGACTCGCTCTGATAGAGCAGCAGATGTCGGAATATGAAGACCAATACTTTTGCAGGCACCAGCTAGAATTATTTAAAGCTTCGGCTCTCTTTTCTTTCTGAAGTCTTCAACAGATTCTCGCCGTGGAAATATTTGAATTCCCAAACGCTAGCTTAAAACATACATTACATATCCTGCAAAAGTCGTTTGGGTTTAGGCCCTGTCTTCACATGTTTTTTCGGAGTTTCAGCTGGCATTCTCCAAGTTCGTATATTTTTTGTTTTGAATTTTACGATCTAGTTGAGATTCCTTGATATTCCACGCGTGAGTTTGCCAGTTTTCACTTCCGCCGCATGATGATTGGATGAATCGGTCGAATGACTTACTAATTTTATGCATTTTAATTAGTGGGTGGATATCAAAATAACTTGCACATTTATGGAGAAAAACGTATTCAATTCGATGTAGTAATGAACATACAGCTGTGCTTAATTTTTGGCTAAAACACAAACTTTCTCGCAAAAACCTTTGAAACTAAGCTCAATCTGTAACCCGCTATCTTGAATAAATATTCTCTACACTCAGGGGGAATAGTATACCGGCAAACAGAATTAGCAACCAACTCTGTCTTCTTCGCCCATACAGTCAATATTTACTGGTTATTCATGGTTTTCTATGGAATACGGGCGAATATTTCACGAGAAAGTTGTATTATTTGGTATACAACGAGCCTTTCGAGTGGCGGACGCGTCCGCTGCAGGCTAATTATGTATTCAAAAGGCTTGAATTCTTATTGGTTGATAAAGAAATGGCGCGAAATATCCTGCATTTCGATTGGCCTGATCTAGCCATGTATGAAGTTATGTATCGCTCTTGTGGTCTAGGACTATAACTATTATAAGATATATAAATTACATGCATATGTGTACAATAACTTATATATATATATATATATATGAAGTAAAAAGATGTATATTTACTTGGGTATTAAAATATGTAATATCTATATATAACGAATACAATATATAATCAATATGAATGACTGAATGAATATAATTGTAAGCTTACATGATTAAAAGGATAGGTTTTGATGTTTGTCTTAAAACTATTTACAGTTGCCCAGTGACGAATTGCATCGGGAGGGAATTCCATAGTTTCGGTGCTGCATGTTACATTGGAAAGCCCACTACAACTACAGTGTACCTTAAAATAGAATGCTCATGACGATCAGTTAAAGGGAGCAGTGTCACGATTAGTATTCATGCCCAAAGTTTTGAAAATGTGTCAGGCGGACAAGAAATCATAAGATGTGACAGAAGTAGAAGTCCGTGAGTAATCCACTTGCATCGGCGTATTTGCACGATATATCGAGCCGACATTGCTTTAAAACTATACTTCAGTATTATATAGTTAGGTTTGATGTTATATTTTTATATAGCAGCATTTTATTTATTTCAATCGAAAGGGCGTGATTTTGCCATTGTCTATAACAACCAATCAGAATCGTGACACTGCTCCTTTAAATGTTAAGTAATTTGTAAAACACGAGGAGCTGTTTTAGAAGAGATTTCTAAATTTTCCTCGATTTTCAACCCCATCTCACTCTATTTAGAAACAATAATCTCTTAGTGTTTTACATGGCTTCTCAAACCGCTCCACTTTAATGATAAAACAAGAAGCTGCACGCAGCTTGAACTCCGGCGTATCTTTGGTAACGCGGATTATCTCATATACCTAAGAAGTTTGGCACATTACAACGCACACTCAGATGCGAAAGTACGCACACACCGTCGATCTCATATAAAACTCCACACGAGTCAGTATACGAGTGAACACAAGTAGAACACGAGCGACTTCAAGAAAGCAAAGCTACACTAGGATAACACAGGTAACCCAAAAATACTCCGATCCAGATACTATGATCATCTGATCTAAAACTCCACATGAGTTAAGACACAAGTCAACACGAGTGCACAGCGGTTCATAATTTAAATAACAAAAAAATAAAATTGGAATAATTGTTTTATCGTCTTAGTTGTTTCGGGTTACCTGTGTAGCAGTCGGTACTAGCCGAAAACAAATTGCATAAAATTACTACGAGGATCTGATTTAGAACTCAACACGAGCGAACACGAGTACACTAGCAAGCATTTCATCATTTAATTAACCAACATTTACAATTAAAAACAAATTCTGTTATCGTCTTAGTTGTTTCGGGTTACCTGTGTAAATGCCGCGTGAGGCTGCAAAAGCAGCCGATTGCGTTACTACCTGTGACCCCGTGTGCGCCCATGAATCGTTGCAGGTGAGCAATATTAATGTTTTGATTAGTCTGATATTGTGGTCATTAAAAATATTTATTTGTAGAGGTTCCCTCGGACAGTCACATCGCTATTTGGTAGTATGCACACAGCTAATGTCTGCTGGTAGGATTTTTTTTCAACCAAAAAATTCTGAGATTATCTATTTTTGTTTTACAATTCAACTCAGTTTTTATTTTACACTGTTTAACAAAGAATTACAAATTAAGTGTCAAATTAAGCAATAGTTATAGTAGAATAGTTTAGTTACAAGAAAAATAAAACTTATCGAACAAGTAACGGCAGTCAAAGGAGCACAAGCTTTCGAGTTGACTGCTCACTGCATGAAATGGCCTGTATACGAGCCCTTATTCACATCTTATACAGTCCGTATACACTAGGCATGAGTAGATTGTGCTAGCAAATCCAGCCAAAGTTGCTCCAAAAAAAGGCTAAAAGTTGCTCAAAAGTTGCCAAAAATTGAAAAAGTTGCCACCAAAATTTGAAAAAGTTGCTCACTTTGGCGAGCCATTTTATTCTAGATAACAACTTAAAACATGGAATGTTGGATGTGTAATTCAATATAATCTTAAAGTTCAACATAACTACCAATAGTAGTACTTTCTAATGTGATATTGACCATGGAGCGAATAACCGCTGGATAATTCGCGGGCGATATTAAATAGATAGCTGCTGTCCAGTTTGCGTGGGCGCGCGTAAAGCCAGTTTTATTTTATTTGTATATCATTTATCAATTAACTATCCTTAGTTTTGACCAATTTTAATAAAAACCTTCTAAATAAAGACCTTTTTGATAGTTTGGATCAGTTTTATACCGATTTGTTGCTCAAAAGTTGCCAAGGAAGGCAAAAGTTGCTCTAGGTTGCTCGCACTACAAAAAGTTGCTCAAAACGCTAAAAGTTGCTCAAAAGTTGCCGAGCACAATCTACTTATGCCTAGTATACACACATGTGTAAGGCAGATATACGAGGATGGCAGGATGTGTAATGTGTGGATACGTTCCTTATATTTTCAGGGTATGCTTAGAAAATGGCAGGATCTGGTACACTTGTGACAGGTTTCCTGATATTTCCGTATACGCACCAGTATACGTGTTGTGTACTGTGTGTAACAGGGTGTATAAGGCAGGTAACACTTGTGGCAGGTTTCCCGAATGTCTGTATACGCACCAGTATACGTGTTGTGTACTGTGTGTAACAGGGCGTATAAGAAAGGTTGTGTATAAGGCAGGTAACACTTGTGGCAGGTTTCCCGATATGTCCGTATACGCACCAGTATACTCTTTGTGTACTGTGTGTAACAGGGCGTATAAGAAAGGTTGTGTATAAGGCGGGTAACACTTGTGGCAGGTTTCCTGTTATGTCCGTATACGCACCAGTATATAATTGTATACTGTGTGAAACAGGGTATATAAGGAAAATAGAAGGATTCTTACAGGTGATGTATGTATGATGACCATACTCTTTGATATAAAAGGAGCTGCAATGCTCCGTAGAAGTTTAATTTGAAATCAGTTTTAATTTGCGGTATAAATTATTACGCGATAGTATGACGAAAAATGATAACGTAAATTCATTTTAACCGTATAGTTCCTTTATTTAAACTTTAAAGGGAAAATATGTTTACTTTTTTACATCATTTCACATGCAGTATTCATGCATGCAGCCCAAGGCATCAGTAATTGTTCTTTATAGTTCAGTGGTTCGATAGAACCCCATTCATCTCAATTCACCTTTTCGATCTGACACCCCTTCTCTCTCTCCCTTTTATCAAGAAAATTGCCTAGAACAGCGGAGCTAGCAAATTTACGTGTATTATAGTGGCGTATACGCCAGTTTCTATTCAGGGATTTTGTAGAGAAACTGAATTAAATAATGAGTTTAGAAATTTTTTGCTCCTAATACATCTCGATCTAAACTAGATTCAAAACTGATCATCATCACAGTCCAAGCTATCATCATTTGTTTCATGCACCAGTTCATCATTAATGGTGCTTCTTGGCGCACTGTGACCGATACCACCATTGACGATTCCAGATAAATTTTCTGAGTCACCATCACTGCAAAAAATAAAATGAGAGAAATATTAGTTTAATTATTCACGAAGCTGGTAACAAACGCATTTATATGCCCTTTCCGAAATCAGCCCCTGGGTAAACGTTTGAATTGTCACTTCGTGGCATCCAACTGCGCTAATACTACTAATGTAAACATGCCCCACAAAGTTGAAATTGTCTCAAGTGGATTGACAGCAATTTAAAGCTAAATGCGTCTCGATCGAAACTCGAAAGTCACTTTGCGAATTTATACCGGAGCGATAGTATGACGAAAAATGATAACGTAAATTCATTTTAACCGTATAGTTCCTTTATTTAAACTTTAAAGGGAAAATATGTTTACTTTTTTACATCATTTCACATGCAGTATTCATGCATGCAGCCCAAGGCATCAGTAATTGTTCTTTATAGTTCAGTGGTTCGATAGAACCCCATTCATCTCAATTCACCTTTTCGATCTGACACCCCTTCTCTCTCTCCCTTTTATCAAGAAAATTGCCTAGAACAGCGGAGCTAGCAAATTTACGTGTATTATAGTGGCGTATACGCCAGTTTCTATTCAGGGATTTTGTAGAGAAACTGAATTAAATAATGAGTTTAGAATTTTTTTGCTCCTAATACATCTCGATCTAAACTAGATTCAAAACTGATCATCATCACAGTCCAAGCTATCATCATTTGTTTCATGCACCAGTTCATCATTAATGGTGCTTCTTGGCGCACTGTGACCGATACCACCATTGACGATTCCAGATAAATTTTCTGAGTCACCATCACTGCAAAAAATAAAATGAGAGAAATATTAGTTTAATTATTCACGAAGCTGGTAACAAACGCATTTATATGCCCTTTCCGAAATCAGCCCCTGGGTAAACGTTTGAATTGTCACTTCGTGGCATCCAACTGCGCTAATACTACTAATGTAAACATGCCCCACAAAGTTGAAATTGTCTCAAGTGGATTGACAGCAATTTAAAGCTAAATGCGTCTCGATCGAAACTCGAAAGTCACTTTGCGAATTTATACCGGAGGTTTCCCCCCCCAAAAAAACAAGATAATTTTATACCAACAATACACCAAATCCTATCTCTGAAATATGTCTACAATTTGAGATATGATTTTTCAAAGAGAACCACACCAGAGCCGAGTTTTTGGAGAGTGCTTTGTTTACATTGAGAGCGGCCAGAGCGGACTGGCCATGGCGGAATATGCACTATACTTACTCAATGAAAGTTCTTTCCAAGAAATAAAGAAAACAAAGAGGTTTACTCGTGGCAAGCCTAAATATCCACGTGCATTAAGCTGCTGGTTGCGAAATTACTGAAATGACCAAGAGCTAGCTAGTTTCTGTAACAACACAGCTAGTTTATGTAACAACCTACATGGCACATTTTTACAGTGATTAGTTCATTACCCCCTGGTTATGATACTATTTGTCGACATTTGAATGCAAGTACATATCCGTTAAGGCCCGTTCATGGGGGTGTGAACATGATCTGACTCATGAAGATATGCTTCACCGGTTAGGATGGAAATCTCTACAAACACGCTGCGCTATGTACTGTGTTATCATTGTATTTAAATGTCTTCTTAATTGTAATGGTCCAGTTTTTTAGTCAATATTACGATAAGACCTCTCATGCCCAAATGGCCTGGATCTCATAATTCCTAAAGTTAAGATAGAAACTGCAAAGAAAGGCTGTTTTTTACTCAGGGGCAAAATATTTTAATGATCTACCAACATACATTAAAGAAGCATCATCATTGTTAGTTTTTAAAACAAAATGAGATATTTTTTAGATTTTTGAATTTTAAATAATATTGTAGACATTAGTTATAGGATAACTTTGTACATATACTTTCACTGCAATATTGTCTGATATTTTTATACTTTGTTATTTAATTATTCTGATTTCCCAGGGCACCCACTGATAACAGCTTTGGCTGAAGGGTTCACCCTGGTTAAAGAAGATATTATTGTTATTGTTATTATTACTACTAATTGCCAAATCCTCTTCTCACTTAGTGTCCTATCAGTAAAAAAACATGTAGATTCCCCTCCCTAAAAAAAATGATGCATAATCGGAAGGTATGATTCCAACCATATATAACTTTGCAAGAGTACCATAAAAGCCGCATGCAAAACTACGATGCCTTTCTGGGAAAAAAAGGTTCATAAGTGTTCTACTTAAATTTGAAGCAAAACCTCTTCAGAAGAGATTGGTGTCATTCCAATTAGCCACTTTAGAAACGACTAGGGATTAGGACGAGTTCAATCTCGCAAAGGCGTTTGGGATCGTTACTGGGGACATGCATCATACAGAATACAAACAAACATGGCAAATAACTCATCGAATACTAGCAGAGTAAGCAAAATCAGCTTGAAAGAAGACACTTTACCAGAAGTGAAGCTTGTGAGATTGGACTTGCCCCAATCCCCTACTTGTCTCTAAGTGGCTAATTGACATGGTGAATAACTCATCGAATACTAGCAGAGTAAGCAAAATAAGCTTGAAAGAAGACGCTTTACCAGAAGTGAAGGTTGAGATTGGACTTGCCCCAATCCCCTACTCGTCTCTAAGTGGCTAATTGATACTGCAACATCAAACGAAGGGCTGTGTGCAAAAAAGGCGTAAGTGATTGTTGATCACGTTCTAAATTTTCCCTTAGAAAACAAAGAAATTGAAGGAGAATTTAGAATGTGATCAAGAGTCACTTACGCCCTTTTTGCACACAGCCCTTCAAATATGTTTAGAACTTTCGTTGTCATTTATTCTGTATACTGTCTTTAAAATCACTCCAAATTCTTCTGCCAATTCTTCTCCAGAATTCTTCTGCTAATTCTATTCAAGAATTATTCTCCAGTTAACTGAAAACATTTTCAAGGGACCTCATTCCATTATGTATAAGAGAAAGCAAGGTTTTCTGGCAAAACTATACGAGTGCGAGGTCTGAAATTGTTTGTACCCGCGTATAAGCCACACTCTCAATGTTGGCCCTTGCTTTTCTCCAAAACAGTGCGGCATACATGTAGGTATTTATGGTAAGTTAAAGTTAATTCCCCATAAAAACAACATGAAATCAATAACAAGTTAAAACCTTTATTCCCGAGTGATATCAACAAAACTAAAAAAGAGAAATAAATGAGTCCTGGATAGGAACAAAATGCTTTCTTTCATGTTTTCAATGGGAAGTAAAATTTCACCTGAACAAGTGAAATTTCCATTGTCTTTTAGGCAAGAGGTGAAGTTTCACTTCTCCTGTTGTATATTTTCCAACAGTACTGTACATTATTACCAGTTTTACAAATATATATTCATAAAATATGTTGTGAGGGAATATAAAATAGAGGCTGGCATTTACAACTTACAAAAAGCTTTCAAGCTTCCAAGACAGCAAAATTGCACACTTGAATTTGTTTTTATTCTTTCATCTAAAAGGTTAAGCTGCTTAAAATTAAATGGAAAGGAAAAAAAGAATTTGTTCAGCCATACCACAAGAGGCAAAGACTAGTATGATAAAGTCCCTCTGTTAAATCAATGTTCAATATCTCTGTTCTGGGCCTGGTTTGAAGCAAGTGTACTGAAGGGCTACCCCAGGATTAAATTGCTAACCCAAGGTTAAACTGTACAGATTTAGCACTATCCTAGGGATAAAGTTACTCTTGCTTCAAACAACCAGGCCCTGGAAATCAATAGTCAATCCCAAAGACAAAGAACAGATTTATAAATTGCTGCAATGAGCATGAATCCATGAAGTTCATTCAACCGGTGCGTTACAAATATTAAATCAACTTGATTTTCTTTCAGTTCACTGGACCAATTCTTACCAAATAGCTTAGTTTAGTTTTTTTTAGGGTGAAATCCCATTTTTTTCATATCCAGCACTCATTTATATTTTTTTTTAGTTTTCTTGATATCACTCAGGAATAAGGTTTTAACTTAATTGTCATTGATTTCATGTTGTCTTTATGGGGGATTAACTTTAACTTGTCATAAATACCCACATGTACAGGTATGCTGCACTGTTTTGGAGAGAAACAGGGGCCAAAGTTAGGGGTGTGGCTTATACAATGTACGTGGGTACAAGCACTTTCAGGCCTTGGACTTGTGTGCATATAGTTTTGCCAGAAAGCCTTGCTTTCTCTAGTTGTACATGCATGTACATAATGGAATGAGGTTCCTTAAAAAATGTTGTCAGTTAATTGGAGAATAATTCTGGAGAAGAATTGGCAGAAGAATTTGGAGTGATTTACAGGAGAAATGACAATGAAAGTTGTAACCATATTTAATGTTGGGGTATCAATAGTCCAGTTTTGTATTCGAAAATTACTGCTGAATGCGATGAATATAGACGCATGTACACAGGGTTAGCCTCATTCTGAAGTTAAACATTCTTAAATACCAGCGAGAAGGTGCAAAGCATGAAACTACAACAATACACAGCGTTGTGAATAGCCCACCTTCTCGCTGGTATTTATGAATGTTTAACTTCAGAATGAGGCTAACCCTGCGTACATGCATCTGTACTCATTGCATTCAGCGCTAATTTTCGAATACGAAACTGGACTATTGGCACGAGTCATTTGGAATGACACCAATCTCTTCTGCAGGGGTTTTGCTTCAAATTTAAGTAGGAGCACTTATAGCCCTTCGAATTTAAAAAAAAAAAGGCATCCTAGTTTGGCATGTGGCCTTTATGGTATTCTAGCAAAGTTATAAATGGTTGGAATCATACCTTTCGCTTATGCATCATTCTTTTCAGGGATGGGAATATACATATTTTTTTTACTGATAGGACACTAAGTTTTGAATCCAGAGAAAATCATAGGGCAAGCGAGTAGAGGATTTGGGCAAATACAATTTTGAATCACTTGCCCAAGTGTTTTTTTTTTTTTCTAACCTTGCATATCAGAATAAAAGTCTATCCATGTACAATGTGTCCATACCAAGTCTACCTACATGTATATACTACCATTTGCAAGCTACCGTTAAGTGTGAACCTTTTTCCGCGTTCGTTTTTGTTTGAAACCTAGACGTCTGGCGGCACAAACCTTTGCAATTTAACCGCGATAATGGCAACCTTTGACATGTCCTGCCATTATGTTTCAGCGAGTGGGATTCAGGTTTGTAAACTTTTCAGCTAGATTTTCCTTCGCGCTACGCACTAAATCGGGTTAAAGTTAAAGTTTTGGATGCTCAGAATTATGAGAGATGCAAGACAACAACTGTCTCTTGGCATAATCTTGAGTTACAAGATGGTAGAAGACATATCAAAGGTTTTCAACATTAAGGTTGAAACTTATTAGTTTGCCGACAAATTGTAAAGGTTTGGGATGGCAGACGTCTAATAAGTTTCAAACATAAACAAACACGGAAAAAGGTTCACGCTTAACGGTAGCTTGCAAATGGTAGTATCCATGTACCCATATCAGTATAAAAGTCTACCACATACCCATACCACATACATGTTATCATATTTTTTGGCTCAATCCTGGTTTCTGGGAAACTACCCACCCACCCCTCCCTTGGATATGCATCTTTCTATTAATGATTAATCATTAAAGGAGAGGGTGAAGTGTGGGGAAGGAGTTTCCCAGAAACCACGTTTGATCCATTTTTTTAGAGGCCTAACAGAATTTGTTGGGTATTCTCCAGTCAGGCCAACTTGCTTTCTTTAGCATATCTTTCAATTTGAAAACGACATGAACCTAGTTGTCAGTAAAAGGAGTTTAATAAACCGGAATAGCCAGAAAAAACCTGCTAAGTTTATTACAGACAAACAACAGGGAAAGCTAAAAAATATGGTCACTAAATTAGTAAGTATTCAACTTATAAAAAACACATCGACAAACTGAACATCTTGCAAAAACATATGCTACGGTACATGTCTTTATGATCCAATATTATTAATATGGAGACTATCCAAGGTAGTACCATTGTATTTTTGGACAACAGTCTTAGATTCTGTTACCATTAAAGAGAGAGATGGGAAATGCACTTATAATATGTCAGCAGTGTGTTGTTTCCTATTTGCTGTCAAGTCTTGTAGACACCGCAGTAATTATTGTAAAGACACATCAAATAAAGGAGACACCGTGGTAAAATAGTGTACAAAGAAATGTTTGAAAGTTATTTGAAATTCACTGTTTGAGAAAGAATTCATAGGAGGGGGGGGGGGGGGAGATGAGGGGGAGGGGAGAAGGAAAAGAAAAGCACCTGGCATGGTGGGCATAAATGACCCCAAAATTGCCTGGGTTGAGCATTCCCAAAATTAGATTAAATGGCATAATTTCCTAAATAATTATTGTCTGAAATTGAATGAAATATTCTCAGTTTACTATGGAAGTAAAATTTAAGGTTTTTGGTTAAATTAGTTTTAGATAATGACATTATTGTGATGTAAAGAGTTAGTTCCTTTTTTGGTCAAATTCCTCAGCTTTAAATAGATGTTTAAAGTAAAGTATGCTATATATGGCGATGTGTTTTCATTTAGCACAATTTCGTTATGATAAATATGAAGTTATTAAGGGCTCACGGACAAAATTAAATCTACCATTGCTAATGAAAGTTTGCAGCCTCACAAAACCAAGAAAATTAAAGAGTGCATGGGCAATAATTATTCTTAAGGTGACTCCAAGGGTAAAGACTTGTAGTCTGATGATGTCATCAAGTGATGTCACAATGACATTCAATATAAATAAAAATCTAAATTCTCCGTGGATTTTTTGAGCTACATGTACATGTACTATTAATTTATGAATATTTGCTGAACCTACAGGTGCATAAAACCGAGCATGTGTTTGCCATTACAACAAAAATGGAAGATTTTACAACACTTTTCAGTCCAATTTTAAGCTTTTTTGCAAATGAAAAGCCATAACTTTGGCATTTATTGTCAGTCTCCAAAATCCATGCTCAGTATTGTGGAGTATTTTTTTTTATTTACAAGCTCTGAAATGCTATTTCCAGCATTTACGATGCAATGTTTTAGTAAGGTTGGGGGTCAGTTGAATAGACTGCAGTAAATAGCATATTCACCGTGCTCACTCAATGGTTAGAGTTGAGTTTCTAATCAAAGTTATACAAAACAGAACAAAATCACTGCCACAGCATAAAAATCACCAAAATTCCTGTTAAGCCAGGTCTTTAAGGCTTAAAGGCAGCTACGCCCCTGACAGTAGAAGAGACAATCTATTTTAGAACGGTAGGTGCATTTTTTTTTTTACAAAACTAAGTTTAATATTAGAATCTGGTTGAGCAGATATTTCCAAATGTTGTGCTCATTTTCTGGTTGAATAAATAAACTAAAGGGGACCTCTTTAAAGAAGTATATTGGCATGTAATAATTAATTACAGTATGTTGTTGATACTGAATTGAACCGAACTGAGCTGCCAAACAGTGCTGAACCAAACAGGAAATTTATACACTGCATCAGCTAAGTTTTTCCCTTATCCGAGATGTGGTGTTAGACTTGTCATCTAACTATATCATGTTTAGCTTACATACTCGGATAAGGGAAAACTTACATGTACATGTAGCTGACGCAGTATATAAAGTTCCTGTTTGCTCTGTGCAGTTTGGTGGCTCAATTCAGTATCAACAACACAATATAATTAATTATTACGAGTCAATATATAGTTCTTTAAAGAGGTTGTCTTTAGTATATTTCTTCAACCAGAATACGAGCACAACATTTGGTATGCACTGAAAACATTTGCTTAACTAGATACTAATAAATAAACTAGTTACTTGATACTTTTTATATATTCATGTAATTTTTATTTCTATTAGGTATAATATGTAAGAGCATCGAGACTCTGTAGGATGCTCCTAATACGTTATTATTATTATATTATTATTAATACTAAACTTAGTTTTGGTAATAAAAAAACATGCCTGTACGATTTCAATCTGCATTTTCTCGCCTCCTTTGGACTCTGAAGCTTCAAAATATGGTACAAAAGGGTAATATTAAATTGGATTTTAACCATGAAATCCTAAACTAGAGACTTGTACACTAAATGTCAAGAAAAAGTCGCTTTACTGCACTTCACTTTCAGTATCAAAATTCACATCTGCCATGTTGAGAGAGTGTTCTGGTTCAGTAACATCACAAGCCACCACAAGCACAGTTGAGAAATACGATTAAAGGTTTCCTGAGTGTAGGCAAATTGAATCACTGAAATCATTTAAAGGGGAACTGGACCATAAAATCAACTGTTTTTGAATAAAATCTTTAAAGTGCCCCTCAACCTTTTGCAATTTTTATATAAATGAAACTTTGAAAGGTTTACAGTACTTCTGCAAAGAAATGTTTGGCTTACAGAGGATACTCTATGTTCTAGGCTCGTTTGAAATGGTGAAAATGTGACCTCTCCTGACCCATTACCGTGTAAGAAAAAGCCTGGGTCGATTCCCTATCTTACGTCCCCTCATTAATGCATTATTGTCCATGACGCCTTTCTATCACAACAGCATCGATATAATTATAGAGAATATACACAGTCTGTGAGATTTTAGTAAAGAAAACACCTATTTTAGACAAAATGCAAAATATTTATTCAAGTTATTGCAAAGTCGAATTAATTGGATGACGTAAGATAGGGAATCGACCCAGGCTTTTTCTTACACGGTAATGGGTCAGGAGAGGTCACATTTTCACCATTTCAAACAAGCCTAGAACATAGAGTATCCTCTGTAAGCCAAACATTTCTTTGCAGAAGTACTCAAAACCTTTCAAAGTTTCATATATATAGAAATTGCAAAAGGGTTGAGGGGCACTTTAAGTATATTAAAACAACATTTCAATGTAGTTTTTGCACAGTGTGTAAATCCCCCCTCCAAAAAAATATATATTTTAAACACAGAATTTTCAGCTTTGACTGGCGGCTCAGAATGTGTTGTCAGTGAAGTATATGAGAAGGTACGACGTCACATACGAGAAGAAAGTTTACTTTCAGAATGACTGAAGAAAGTAATTTGGTTTATCATATGTCTTTCAGCTACTCTAATGATAGCCTAATTTTCAGATGGTCGAGGTCGTCCGCTCACTTCCTCCCACCTCCCCGTCTGATGGACTTTGGCAGAAACCGTGTTCCTGACATCATTTCCAGTGGAGCCTGCATGAAGGGCAAGCCAAATGGCGGACGATAAAAACGGACTTGATATGGCTTTAGAGAAAGCGTGCGAAACTTTCAGCATTTCTGAATTATTTCCCAAACAGCGAAAGGCGATATTACCCCTCGTTTCCCGGAAGGACCTTGGCCATCACAGCTGCATCTATAGGTGACGACCAGGTAGAGAATCGTGAGGAGAAATTATGTAGCCTTCTAGTACAGCTCGTCAGAACTAACCCTAACCATATCCTGTTTGAACTGCTACGGTTTTTTGGGCAGCAAGAACTTTTTAAATAGGATTTTTCGTACAGTATTTCAAGCGCATGGTCACAACACTGATCTAACTACCGGATTTGTTGTACTTTACAATTTGTCAAAATCAAGACTGTTCAAAATTCTGATAACATACATGTAAATATTTAGGCAAATGTAATCCAACTTTTACCACGACATATTCACTATGTGTTCACTCCTGTAAAAATGTCATGCCATTCCATGAAAGATTTAGTCTTCTTAAGGCAAAAAAGCTAAGATATTTCAGCTTTTAGGACAGCAAAATTGTCAAAAATAAAGTGTGTTTAAAATTTTGCAAACATAAATAATTGTCCAAATGTCTTGAAACTATTACCATGACATACTCAGTATGTGTGTTCACTGCTGTAAAAAAATCATTACATTTCACTGATGAAATATTTGGTCTTCTAAATGCCAACATTCTAGGAGACATTACATTTTAATACGGCATACATGTACAAAGCGGTTGAGGAAGATTAATGATTTTCCAAAGCCTGTAGCTAGTAGATTCATAAACATCGCGATATCAATAGCGCTTCCTATCAGATTTTCCCGGTACATGTCTGAGGACAACATGTCGGGAAATAATTCAGAAATGTCGAAAGTTTTGCACACTTTCTCCAAAGCCATATCAAGTCTGTTTGTATCGTCCACCATTTGGCTTCACCTTCATGCAGGCTGCACTAGACATTCCATGCATACCTCAGTTCTCTAAAAATGAAACCTTCGCTCTGATTGGTCTAAATGAAACAATGACCAGAACACGGTTTCTGTCAAAGTCCATCAGACGGGGAGGTGGGAGGAAGTGAGCGGACAACCTCGACCGTCTGAAAATCAGGCTACTCTAATGACAGTTATCATCGGCTTCCAGGTTTGACAAAGAGACAAATGTGGCTGAGAAGATTTCGACAGAAAATCCAAGGATTTCCAAGAATTTGTTCCTGTGCTCCAAGCCGATCTTGAACCATGTAATACAGTGTTCATATGGGAATCTGATGCCCACTATATTTAAAAAAAAAAATTTTTTTAACTATTCACTGCTGGCAAGTGTAAATAATTAAAGCCTGGTTTTCACTAGTGATGGAAGCCGAAACGGAGGTGTAAGCATAAGAGATTTCACTGCATAAATAAAATATTCGGGGATATTCGGGTTCCGAATATCTACTACGGACTTCACGTTTTCTTGAGTATGCAAGTCACACATTACACGCGAGATACTGCTGGTATATTCGTAGTGAATACGTAAGATTACGCCATGTAAGAAATCATTCGAGGATTTTCAAGTACGCCAACCTCATGTACTCTGTATGCTTGAGTATGAAGGACTGATGCGATATTAACCTGGCATATTCGTTACGCAAAACTTAAATACTTTCAAAATAAATAAAGTGCTTCTCTGATTTATGAACCCGAAAACAGTGATCAATATCCGTGTGAATTTTCACGAGTTTTCAAGTACGCCAACCTCGCATATTCTGCGGTATGCTCGAGTATGACTAAGGACTGATGCGACATATATTAACCTGGCATATTCGTATCCAAACAGTAGTTTAAAATTGTTCATGTACCCCACATATTTTACCAAAGCACATTCGAACAAATACGAAATCTCGTAATTTTGAGATTTAAAGACCACACAGATTAAAGATTGAATGGTCAAAAATCATATCCCAAAACTGAGAGAAACAAAATGCCTACCCCATCCAGTAGCAAACACCTGCACAGTTGCTTAATATCCCGGCATGTATTTCGAATAAATATGTAAGAAATTAAATGTATATATACACCAATATATCTGCTCTATAGGATCTTACAAGTAAGTGGTCACTTTACTGCAACAGTGTTGACTGTTAGACTGCTCAGCTCTAAGATCTCACAAGAAAGTACTCACTTTACTGCAGCAGCCCAGCTCAAAGATCTTGCAACAGTCATAATAGCAACTACACACAATAGCCACATCCTTGCCAAAGACAATAACATTGCTGATACAATTAATATTGATTAGTTGAACTAGCCAAAATCTAGACCAAATACAATGTACTGAATTCATTTTTGAAGTCCACTAATGAATGGGTATGTTGCAATGAAGCAGTTTTATGACTGTTACTGCCACTCTGCTGGGACTGCTCAGCTCTAAGATCTAGCTCACAAGAAAGTTGTCACTTTACTGCAGCAGCTCAGCTCAAAGATCTTGCAACAGTCATAATAGCAACTACATGTACACACAATAGCCACATCCTTGCCAAAGACAATAACATTGCTGATACAATTAATATTGATTAGTTGAACTAGCCAAAATCTAGACCAAATATAATGTACTGAATTCATTTTTGAAGTCCACTAATGAATGGGTATGTTGCAATGAAGCAGTGTTATGACTGTTACTGCCACTCTGCTGGGACTGCTCAGCTCTAAGATCTCACAAGAAAGTGGTCACTTTACTGCAGCAGCTCAGCTCAAAGATCTTGCAACAGTCATAATAGCAACTACACACAATAGCCACATCCCTGCCAAAGACAATAACATTGCTGATACAATTAATATTGATTAGTTGAACTAGCCAAAATCTAGACCAAATAAAATGTACTGAATTCATTTTTGAAGTCCACTAATGAATGGGTATGTTGCAATGAAGCAGTGTTATGACTGTTACTGCCACTCTGCTGGGACTGCTCAGCTCAAAGATCTCACAAGAAAGTGGTCACTTTACTGCAGCAGCTCAGCTCAAAGATCTTGCAACAGTCATAATAGCAACTACACACAATAGCCACATCCCTGGCAAAGACAATAACATTGCCGATACAATTAATATTGATTAGTTGAACTAGCCAAAATCTAGACCAAATACAATGTACTGAATTCATTTTTGAAGTCCACTAATGAATGGGTATGTTGCAATGAAGCAGTGTTATGACTGTTACTGCCACTCTGCTGGGACTGCTCAGCTCTAAGATCTCACAAGAAAGTGGTCACTTTACTGCAGCAGCTCAGCTCAAAGATCTTGCAACAGTCATAATAGCAACTACACACAATAGCCACATCCCTGGCAAAGACAATAACATTGCCGATACAATTAATATTGATTAGTTGAACTAGCCAAAATCTAGACCAAATACAATGTACTGAATTCATTTTTGAAGTCCACTAATGAATGGGTATGTTGCAATGAAGCAGTGTTATGACTGTTACTGCCACTCTGCTGGGACTGCTCAGCTCTAAGATCTCACAAGACTGACATAATATGTACATGTGCATTTCCCAGGCCCACCTCTGCCTGGAATATAGTGAGACCTCACTGCCAACAAATGACAAATTTTATCATGATGAAAGACAAAAATAACTGCTCAGATTAGCAGAGTATGCTTTCCAGGTATACTGGAGAAAATGTGGGACAATTTTGATGAAGGATGGCAAAGATTCGAGTGGATGAAAATTATTGCTTTTGGGCTTGAAATCGGTTCACTGTAATCGAAATCAATTTTGTAATGCACTTTAATCATTGCCATCCTCTATCGAAAATGTTTAAAAAGCATACCAGGACATTCACATTGTATTTCTCTTCTATCTTACGGTGTTATTTATGTAGTTTTGTAAGAAGCGCTGCCGGCGTAAATGAAACGTGCACGTGCTTGTCGGTCTAAATTATTTTGGTCCGCTAGAAACTTCTTCTAAAAGAATCACTCTAAATAAACTCGGGGAAAAATCCACGAATGATTCATTGACAATAACAGATGAAGCATTAGTTTTCTATGAAAGATTCCGTATTGAAACTAAGTCTTCTTAGTGAACAACATGACCGTATGAGGATTGAGGCGAATTCGAAGCCGAAGGTATGGTGTGACAAATTATTTCTAACTAGAGAGTAGAGTAAAATTCATATTTTTCGGCTAAACCACACAAATTGGACCTTCAAATTCGTATATAATCTTACCTGGATATTCTTCTGATGTTCAGAGTTGTTTGGAGTCTGTTTTGCTTTGTCCTTGAAGTCATCTGCACAGATATTGTAAGTACTCCAAGATAACAGCAATTCTTCAAGATGACAAAATGGCGGACGCAAACTTCAATGTTTCGTATTGCATTGTGGTCCATACAAGAACCACAGGCGGCCCAGACTCTGATTATTCCCCAACTCGTGAATAACTTATTGTAAAAACGGCTAGAATTCGTCCATATTTTCCGAACTCGGTTATTTCGAATCTCTCTCTATCTCGAACTGAAATAAACCCGTTGAATTGTTAAGCCGGAGCTTTAGTTTGGTGTTACTTTTGTATAGATATAGTAGTATAGGCGGGATTAAAATTATACCACTTTTTCTTGCACAAGAAAACTCAAAAAGTGAATTCGGAAATCCACTTTTTGAGTTTTCTTGCACAACAAAAAGTAGTATAATTTTAATCCCGCCTATACTACTAGGGGGTAACTAAGGGTCATTCAAAGTGTCACTAGACATTCTTGTACATAAAATCCAACTTGATAATCCTATTAGAGATATGATTACATATAGTTATATCGCCCCGCAACGTCCTTACACATAAAATCCAAATTTGAGTATCTGTTAAAGCTATCCTAACACATAGTTATATCGAAGGGAGAATGGTGAGGCCACGTAGTGAACCACTTCCACGGAGTCTAGCTCGAGAGGCAGGTGCCATTCTAGAGGAGAGAGATGGAATGCTTGAGGGAGTGGAGATAGGTCGCCGTACTATCCGATGGCGCTTCTTCCAAGGTGTGGCAGGAGATTTGACTCCTAGGATCATGGAAAAGTTAGTTGCAAAGGTAACCACCAGCTTCTACCTACGCTACAGCTACACCTATCGCATTCGCAATGTCAACGACGGACGCGTGATACTGTTCTCCAAGACTGTCCCAGGCTCTCCATGGGTGAACATCCTAGGAGATGCAGAAAAGTGGATCAATAGCATGGAGACAGCTCGTTTGAATCCCGACAACATCAATCGACCAAATACCCAATGGGCCTTCGTGCGTTGGATCTACGTAGATGTCAAAGTCGTGATCGATCGTCAGCTTTTGTTGGGAACAGGTCCACTGCCCCAATGGCTTCGCCATAAGAAAGGAATGCTTGCCCTTGATCGATATGGCGACAACCTATGTCTTTGGCGCTGCCTTGCCATGCATGAAGGAGCAAGAGTAGATAGGTGTTGCGTCAAAGCTCGAAAACTTGCCCAGGACTTCTATCGCCTGACAGCGCCCACACAAGACGTTCCCAGAACTTCCTTAGACCAGCTGGAGGAAGTCGAGTTACACTTTGGAATCGGTATTCGGGTGTATGAACCCACGGAGGATGGCGCTTGGCATCTGATGCGACATGCAGCTCACTACAAGCATACGATGACGATTGGGATATACGAAGGACATGCCTTCTATATCAAGAACATCAACAAGCTAGGGCACATCTACGTATGTAATGACTGTAAGCAACGGTTCACACAGGCTAGCCACCTTCAACGCCATGCAAATCGTTGCAGTCGTGGAGAAACGAAGATTGTTTGCCCCGGAAAAGTGATCAAGGCACCTCAGTCGGCATACGAAAAAGCCTTCTGGCCAGAGAGCACAGCCAGCAAAGTCGCTCTATGCTGGTTGGAACGCGAAACCGAAAGGATTGGGCAACACATCCATCACGCAGCTTGTGGACATGGTGGAGAGCATTGGATAGAAGGAGCGCCGGTCGACGGCTACGAACCTCTTTCGAAAACCATCTTCCAATTTCATGGATGCTATTTCCATGGCTGTCCGAAATGCTTCCCTAGGGAAAGGAGGCTCTATCTCAAGACCTGCGAAAGAACGGAGAGTCTACGTGAGGCAGGTTATGTAGTAGTGGAGGCTTGGGGTTGCTCTACAAAGAAGAAAAACAAGCCGGTTCCAACTCCAACACAAACCGCCTATCCACACGCCATAGTGTACGACTTTGAAGCCTACCTCGATAGAACTAAAGGTCGACAACCAACGGACCGATTGACCTTCGAAAACGTCCATGTCCCAATATCAGTATCAATTGCCGACACGTACAATCGAAAGCCAACCCACATCTGTCGACGCAATCCAAAAGAACTCATCGAAGCCTTCGTCGAAGAACTTCAGCAAAGAGCACAGGCAATCCAAGTAGCTATGGCAAGATGGTACCGGCTCGATAAACCCAAATTCTCCTTCGACACCCTACCAAAGAAACAACAAGTGAAGATCGAAGAATGGATCGGTCAAGTTCCAGTATTGGGATTCAACTCTGGCAGGTACGATCTCAATCTGATCAGGGAGCACTTCGTAGGAACCATTGCCGACACCTGTTCGAAGATCCGGGTAGCAAAGAAAGCCAACACCACTATGTTTCTCTTAACTCCCGATTTCCGTTTCCTCGATGTGATGAACTACCTTGGACCTGGAACTTCCTATGAACGTTGGATCACTGCCTATGGATGCGAGTTGCAAAAGAGTTTCTTCCCATATGAGTGGTTCGACTCTCCCGACAAGTTGGATCACGTTGGATTACCAGATTATCAAGAGTGGGGTTCGAAGTTGAAAAGAGAACACCTACTATCTAGGGAAGAGTTCGAAGACTGCGAGCGCACCTTTCTCGACAAGGGAATGGAGACCTTTGCAGACTGGCTACGATACTACAACAACCTAGATGTAGTTCCATTCCTAGAGGCACTCGAAAAGATGCGAGATTTCTATCATGAGAAAGGAGTAGACATGCTGAAAGACGCAGTGTCCATCCCAGGAGTCTCACTACAGTTCCTGCTTCGAGGTAGTGTAGAAAGGGGAGCTGAGATGTACGCTCCAAGTAAGGAAGCCTACCACATGCTGAAAGACGCTGTCGTGGGAGGTCCAAGCATAGTGTTCACCAGACTCCACGAAGCGGGAAAAACTAAGATTCGTAGTCACCAAGGTGGAACCAAGGTGTGTCGTAAGATTCTTGGATACGATGCCAACGCCCTATATCTTTCCACTATGGAATTCGAAATGCCTTGTGGAAAAGAAACGGTTGTGCACTATGACGATCCAGGTCCAGCCACCGAAGGATTCGTTGAATGTCTACGTGGTGGAACGTGGTTTGGATATGCAGAAGTAGACATCGAGATACCAAAGAAATTGTGGAAGGAATTTGAGGAGATGCCCCCCTTCTTCTACAACAAGAAAATCCCCAAGGAAGCAATTCCTCCACAAATGTTGGCCTACCTTGAGTAGTATAGTCGGCGTCAGTTAAATACCACTTTTTCTTGTACAACAAAACTCAAAAGGTTGTGAATGTTATGGACGCCTTGTTTTCTTGCACAAGGGGCGTCATAAAGTGAATTCAGAAATCCACTTCATAACGCCCCTTGTGCAAGAAAAAAGGCGTCCATAACATTCACAACCTTTTGAGTTTTGTTGCACAAGAAAAAGTTGTATTTAACTGACGCCGACTATACTACTATGGGGTAACTAAGGGTCATTCAAAGTGTCACTAGACATTCTTGTACGTAAAATCCAACTTGATAATCCTATTAGAGATATGATTACATATAGTTATATCGATCTCTTCCACTATGGATTATATATCGTGCCTCCCTCTAGAAATTCTGACTAAGATCGTAGAGCATGCAGATCCTTGGTCATTCGCAAGCCTCTCAAGGACATCGAAACGCCTAAACGATGCCGCATCTCTTGCGCGCTACAAAAACGTAGACCAAGTGTTCCGTAAACTAGCACTATGCTTTGGTTTGAGGTCTACTCATAGTGACGACGATCGAGACGAATTGGCTCGAACTTTCGGTATTTCCGCAAGCCCCATCGACGATAGCTTTTCTCTTCTCTACGCCAGCGAATATGGTGATCTTAATGCTGTTAAGTGGCTCATCAAGCACTTACGTTTCGATATGATGGATAGACACGCCAATCACGTTCTACGCGCTGCCCTTGAGCATGGTCATCTTGGTATCGCTAAGCGGCTCATTAAGCACTTCCAGTTCACCAAAGAGGATAAGGCCGTCAGTTTTGCTATATTAGGTGCCAGTAGGAATGGTCATCTTAATAACGTTAAGTGGCTCATGCGACGTTTTCAGATAACCCTAGAGTATGAATGCATTGATCTTGCTATAGAATACGCCTGTAACAATGGTCATCTTGATACCGCTAAATGGTTCGTTAAGTGGCAGTACTCCCAGCTCACAGAGGACGAAAGGGTTGTACTACGCAACTACATGGATGCTCATTCTGCCACGTAGGAAGTCAAAGTGTCACTAGATATTCGCGCACCTAAGAAATCCAAACTTGAAGTATATGTTAAAGGAATGATTATTATACTGTATATTACCACTAAATGGTATTAGTATATATTCTTTATTCCACAATACTAGCTTACGTTGTTATCTTAGTACGCATTAACACCATACAGATCGAACATGTCGAAGAAGAACTCAAATGTAGACGCCGCAATAACTTGTGATTGGTTGATGAGAGGGAAGGACTCAAAATGTCCAAAGAAGATTTCGAAGACAACGAAGTTCTGTTCCCAGCATAACTACCAAATCTCAAAAGGCTGTGCCCCATACGTACCATGCTCGAAGTGCGGTAAAGGATGTCGTACTGATTACGAGCTTTGCTCAGGATGTGACCGTCTCACCATCAAGGTGAAGTCTTCCGGTGTCTATATAAGACGCGCTAAGAAGTCCAGCAAGAAGCTAGAGGATCCAAGAAAGGAGGAGCCAAACATGGTGGAACCGGAGGTAGCATTGCCCGCTGAATCAAGAGTGCTGGAACCAGTGGAAGGTCTTGGAGAGTCTCTCAACCATGCGCTCAACGAGGTGTTGGCTGCCTTGAGGAACGAGAAGGACGCTTAGGAATAGCCACGAAAAAAGAAAAAAGGAAGAATGAAGAAGGTCGTTGCGTGGCCCTCTTCATTCCTCTTCTTTTTTTTTTTTTCTATTGAACGTACGACATCTATAGTTGTATCATGGACGAGCTAGTCAGATTGTTTGGTCCTGGAATTCGTAGAAGCCTGAATATCAAACCACAAGTGGAACATATTAACACCAGTGAAACATGTCCTGAGTGTCTCTGTCCCTTTGAAATACAAGGAACGGAATTCGTATGTCCCACCTGTGGTCTTGTTTCCGAGATTGAACCATGTGAAGAAACGAAGATCGATATTATTACTACTCGACTGCGTATAGTAGGTCCGGACGGGTTTAAGTATCAAAGTGATCTAGACCGCGCAAAACCAAAGCAAAGCGATGATGACATAGAACTGAAACGACGAACGCTACTACAAGAACTACGAGCATACAACACTATTTACAAACAAAGTTATGATCTATCGTTCCCTATGAACGCGTTAGAAATCGTAGCCGACGCATTTACCCAAGTAATGAAAGTTTGTCTCAAGCGTAGCGATGCTAAGAAAAATATTTTAGCTGCTCTACTCTACCAGGCATGCATACAATGTGGATTCGTCCGATCTAAAGGTGAGGTCGCTCGCTTCATGCAACTAAGAAACGAAGGCATCCATAATGGAGAGGTCTTCATACGTTCTCTGTGTGACGACGATAAGATTGATGTAGACTTGGATGCGGAGCGCCTAGTTCCTCACATTGCAACGACTTTCCTACAACTAGATCTTGTAGGAGTACCTAGGGACGTTCAACAAATAGTCCACGAGGTCGTTACTAAGGCAATGGAAAACAATATAGGCCCCAAATCAATGCTTAAGACGAAAGTCGTTGGAGCAAGTTACGAGGTGCTACGTCGCTCCGGATCGTCTATGTCTTTTAAGGATGTCGTTAAGCGATGTGGCATATTTGGAAATGCGGTCAAGCGTTTTGTCAAGGAGTTGTCTTCTTACCATTCCCACTTCGAACCAATCTACACTAGACATAGGCTAACTAGCAGTAGGACTTGGCAAAGTGAAAGTGAGAACCATGTTCGTTCCTTTCATAGGAAACGTTGATTCTTACATTCCAAGTTTTTCTCGCATTTCCTTTTGCACTTCTTGCTTGAGTTCGGCTCGAACCTGATCTGGACTTTTTTCACCTATGGAAGCCTTGCGACGAATTTCAGATCTCATGATCTCATACTTATTCGCTTCGTTCAGGATGAGACTGTATTCAGAGTCGGATATGTTTTCATCACGTAGCGCCTTCGATACTAGATCGCGAATCGTATTGATTTTCGCCTTTGCCAACATAGTTGTCCTTTCATGCTTAGAAACCTTCATTCCTAACTTCTTAGCTCCAAGGGTCGTAGATGCTGAAATTAATCCACATAGCCCACCAATAACTCCAAGTGGTAGACCAATCACTATTCCAACCCCAGTCAACGCTGCGCCCAATCCAGATCCAGATAAGATCACAGATAGACCTCCAGTTGCCACTGCGATTCCATGAACTATTCCTTGAGAACGTGCATATTTCTTGCGCACACCTTCGTAGTGCCTTTCTTGAACTTCTATGTCCGAAAGCGTGTCTCGGATCGTTTGCAGTCTAAAGTTCTTTCCAGTGTCACTAGCAATCTGTGGATAGATACTTGGTGCTGAGGGAAACGGTTGAATCGAAACGCCTTCCATTGTACGTTATACATATAACTTACTCAAGCTTCAACACGTATCGTATCGGTCGACCACGGAAGTCTACCACGTTGCCTTTCTCATCACGAATTGTCAGACGAAGACTGCTTTGCATTGTCCCAAGAGCTCGAGTGGTTGTTGGTAGTAGAGAGGCGTATGTCGATTTTGCGAATCTTCCACCACGGATCGTAATGCTAGCGAGAACTGTCGAGTGCTTTCCATCTAGAATTGAAAAGCTGGAATCTACGACATCGCAGTGTACGTATGCTGTGTGGATATCGTCGAACCTCAGATCGTGACTTCTCCTTTTGAGCGTCTTACTATCTTGCCCATAGTCATCTCCGTTAACGCCCAACAGTGTGCAAAGATTTTTACTGAACCGGATTGGTTTAATAACCCTTAGAATGAAAGCCTTACTAGGCTCAAATTTGATAATGCCAGCATCAATTGCGGGTTTTAAATCTTGTTGAATGCTCATTATATCATGGTGCCCTTTAACGATAGCGTGTGGAAACATAACGCCCTCTTCTATAGCCCAATGGAACGAAGCCTTCTTCGCTAGATTCCACCAACTATTCTCAAAAGTGACCTCAACTAGTGAAATGTTGTTGATAAGAATTGGATCGTCGAAGTAGGCAGTATGGTCAGCCGATGTTGTGGTGATATATAAGAGAACCATCTTATATGTTGAAGGTATAACTATATATATGTATAGCTTCAACATGAGGAGGTCTGGAGGTCTTTTCAGTTACCATTACGGAGGGAAAGACGAAGAGGAAGAGGTCCCAACACCGAATGCTAACATAAGGTCAAAGGCTGAGAATCAAGCTAGGAGAGAGAATCAAGCTCGGATAGATAGAAAAGATGTGGAAAGTAGAGAGGTTGCAACCTTGAATGCCAATCTGTTGGTGAAGTTCAAGAAAAGATATCCACATGCAGATCTTCACAAGTTCTATGTCTCTACGGAAGTGAACGGTCCAGGCAAATATTCGACGAGTATTTGGTTTCGAGATGGAGATTCTAGCTATGTCATTTACGGCAATGATGTCTCAAAGTTACCTGCAGTCACTCAAAGACGCATCGATGACGCATTGTGGGATGTGCATAAAGGTTTCCCATCTACGTTGACCCTAGATAGAAGTGCGAAATATCCTATTACAGCAGTTCCTCCTACTGGACCGGCACAAGATATCGATCTCACTAATCTATGGATATATGCCACCTCAAAGAATAGGTTCAAAGCAGGCGTTCGAAACATATTCAAGGAGACCGTCGTAAAGCATATGACAGCAAATGAGTCCTACCATTGGTTACATGGTCCGGATTTCAAATATTGGCCTCAACAATTGAATTTCGCAACGTGGTGTGCGACTTCTGGATGTGGAGTGTCATTGTTTGATCCTATTTTCAAAACGTATCCACCAGTCGTTCAGGGGTTCCTACGATTTCACGTTTATTTCACAATACGAAGAATTCTGCATGAACTTGGTGGTGCCAATGGAGTTCCTTTACCTGGTAACTCTCATTTCAAGCAAATGGATAACCTCTATAACAAAGCAGCTCTTGAGAAATTGTGCATTGAATTTGGTATATCTCGAACACCAGATTTCCCACCAGACTTCCGATGGCACGGAGGTAGGAATCACGGATTAGGAGACGTATTCCTTTTGTATGGTGATGGCTACAAGAACGTCCACGTAATCCGAAGCTACGACAAGGAAGCAGACACATGGCCCAACCACAATAACTTATTTGCAGACGAGAAAGGCAGTGTGGACAAGGGCGATCTAGTATCCTTTATTCGGAACGACGAACACGAAGGAAAGCAATACAATTGGTTTACGCCACCAATCGGAAAGGGTTTGACAGATGCTGGATTGGGTAGGTTGAATAGATCTGTCGAGGCTTTTGGACATTGCATGCTTGGTGCTCAAGCCGACTTGAACGGATCCATCATAGATAGCCATAACGTCAAAGAAAAGTTTAAGAGCTTAGTCGAAGACGCTATTCTCGAAAACGACTTAGTGGTGAGCTACAAAAACTATCTTACCGCTATAAAATCAACGCATAAGAGGCTCGATCTAGCAATAGCTGTAGGCGTGCGATTATTGCCAAGCGATCTAGTGTACTATCTTGGTAAGAAAGATGGCTATAAGAATCCAATCCCGAAAGCTACGAAAGATATGGTGCTAGGCACTAACGACATCAATGCAGAAGGCAAAGGACATTCACCTCTTCCTATGAAAGGCCCACCAGATAAGAAATTGGTGCAGCCTCTCGAGACGCACAAGAAACAAGTTCCTGTACCAAAGGCAAAGGCAAAGGCAAAGGCTGGCTCACAACATGAGATTAATCTCGCAGTGACATCCATTGCCGCAGCTGGAATTGCATGGATGTTGTTTCGTTAACGTCGTTTGTATTGCTCTATCGTGATCACCACTATTGCTACGATGAATAACCAAACGTTCTGTGCTAGTACTCCCAGAGCTTTACCAGCCATAGTAAATATGAAACTCGCAATCGATCCAATCATTCCAGGTAGGATCTGTCCAAGTTTCTTTCCCATTTCTTTCAACAACCCCCCAGTCGTTTGCAATCCCTTCTTTACTGCATCTGCTGCTTTATCAATACCAGTCTTTATTGGTTTCGGTACGGATTTCGACAACAGGGAAACTATCGTACTAACGATAGCGCCAATAGAAGTTACTACTGCAAGAACGGTCATTCCATGCTTTCTGAAAATGTATTTGATCCTTTCACGTAGCGACATACGTTTTAGTATGGCTTCTTCTTGACGTTCGAGTAATTCTATTTCGTTATGGATGTGTATTTTCTCTTCCTTAGCCGCTTCCTTCTGGTCCTCAGTTGACGTTAGATCTTGAAGTATACAATCTTCCATTTCGAGATGTTCAATGGCCTTTTCTTGACCTTGGAGGACTTGTTCTGCTCTTTCTGCATCCGTAGGGCCTAGGGCAAATTTGAGATCCTTACCCATACTTTGGTATCTTTCACCCTTCACTGTGGTCAAAGGTATGGGCTTCTCTTTACTTCCAAGTGCGTGAAGGTAGATTCTACCCCGTTCCTTATCGGCATCCCATACTTTAGTTATCTCAAGGTCTCCACGAATCCCTACATCCGCATAGTGTTCCCATACAGCATCGAATAACATTTGTTTCGTTCTATCCGATATGCCTGTTTCGAAGAATACGTGGCGATCGCTAAATTTAGGCCGTTCGATTCTATCCTCATCCAGCAATTCACTAAGCTCTCCATCTGTCAATGACGTTTCCTGATACTTCGGTCGAGCACCTTCTTCATTATAATTGCGTCTAGTTTTCAGGTTGAGTGATTCACTAGGATCCACATTCGTAGAGTCTGACGCCAATTTCCGTGTTTCTTCATTGACAGTATCATCGTTGTCGTAGTCTCTTCCTCTTTCAGCTTCATCAGTTCTTTCATCATACCTACCCTCAGAGGCCATGTTAAACATAATTATATATATAGTTATATTCAACATGATCTCATCGAAGTTGGATCCCACACAAGTACGAAGAGAGCCTCATGCACTCAAGGCTCCACGAGACTTGTATAGGAAAACTTTCACTCGATCATCTGCCAATCCAGGTGAGACTCTATACGTAGAAGTTCCAAAGCTAGCAGAAGATGTAGTACTAGTACCGGGCAGCTTAGCGCTATTGGGCGACATCGTACTATCTGGTGGACATGCGAATAACAGAGTCGTTTCGAACGTTGGACGCTGTTTGGTCATGCGTAGAATCTGTAGGATGGGAGCTGAAACAGTAGAAGACCTTGTCAGGCCAGACCTCCTACAAACATACTCCGATATATACCTATCTACGCAGGAGAGAGAGTCTAGAATACAACAAGGCATTCAATCAGAGAACTTGAATAAGCTACGCTCGAAAGCTGGTGACGCAAGTACTTCATCTGCTGCAGACAACGCACTCCTAACTGCATGTGGTTCAAAGTATAGGATTCCATTAGATGTTGACATTCTGACACAACATGGAGTTCTATATCCACATGCCTTAGAAAGTACGATTACATTCGAGTTGACTCTAGCGTCTGCCAACGAGGTTGTAATTGGATCGGATACGACGAAGATAGGTACGTACCAACTTACCAACATCCAACTAGAATACGAAGCAATCAGGAACGAAACGCTGGCTAGTAATGCACTTCACAAATATGAAATAGGTGCTGCATTCCTATACAACTACGCTGTTCACTTCAAGACAGTAGATATCGCTAAAACCTCTGATACTTTGATATCTCAAAACGTTAATGTTCCACGACGATCCTTTGCTGGACTACTTCTACTATTCATAGATCCACCTACCATTGGCACGCGAGATAGTGAAGCATTCTCGAATCCAGATATATTGAAGGTAGAAGTAGATGTCAATGGGATTCCCAACAGACTCTTTCCAAGCGGCATGCTTCCTCTAGATTTCTGGGAGGCTGCAAGAAGCTGGTTTGGTACACCCAATACTTCTATGACTCCAAAGAAGTTCTTTGAAAATAGATTCTCTATTCTAATCGATTGTCGCACAGCAAAGGATTCCACCGTTCATGGTGATGGCTTGGCACAAACCGGCAGTGGAAAGGACATCGACATTCGCATACATAGAACTGCAAAGGGAAGTGGAAATGTGAAAATGCACATCTATGTCCTTGCGGATGCTCAGGTCACGATATTGAACAGATCTCTGCAAAGTATATTATACTGATGGATTCTCTCGTAGAGCACGTGCCGTTCAACGCACTCATAGTCGGTCCAACGAATTGTGGGAAGACTGCGTTTCTCATAGAACAACTTCGTGGAGCATTTCGTGGTAAGTTCGATTACATAGTACTGATTTGTCCTACGTATGCCCACAACAAAACTTATCGTGGATTCGCAAATCGAGATCCTCATTTCTTCGTCATATCGCCACCACAAGATGCCATCGATGCTACTTTGAGTATTTGCGCAACATTTTGGTCAGGTACCAATACTCTATTGATTCTCGATGATTGCGCCGCATCGAAGGACGTCAAGAAACGAACTGACAAGCTAGTGGACTTAGCCTTTTCTGCACGACATATAGGGATTTCCGTTTGGGTGCTGTCCCAACAATTAACGAGCATATGTAAGCCCTTCCGTGAGAACGTAGCTATCGTAGTAGCATTCCATACAGCATCGGCCGTAGATGGTAAAAAGATATTTGAGGATTATGGAGGCTCACAAGAATGTAAAGAGTTACGAACGATACTTGGATCCCATAAGTTCGCTCGCATGTGCTTCTGTCTACGCCATCCTTTCGAGGTAGTGTTAGAGCTCCCAGCACCTACAACATATTATCATGGATAAAGAAATACTCGAGATATTCGGTGAGGATGTAACAGGCCCACCAACCAACCTAGACGTCACATCAGACAATCGTGAATCACTTTCGATCTTAGCCGCAACAGGCGTAACGAAAGAATACTTAGGTAAGAACTTTTCTCTAGGAGACATCTCTAGACTTCCTGAGAAAGAAGTAGACAAGTTGCATAGGAGGTATCAGGCCGTTCTAGCTAAGCAAGTAACGAAAGGCTTAGTCGACGGTGTGACACGTCTAGCTACCCGCCTAGTTGCCTACCTAGTACCAATAGATTCTCAAGAAGCCCTGATCAAGGACCTACAAGAAGACCCTCTAGTCCGCAACGAAATCAGTGCTGCGACTGGCCTACTATCGCTCAAAGCCGGTCGCCTTGTAGCTCTAGCTAGCGTCCTATTCCACATATCTGGTCACGTAGTCATTCCTGGTACAACTGTTGAACCTTCACATATACCTACTATATCGAAGCAAGATGGAAGGACAGACGGATCAGATAACTGCGAATCCTCCGACGACTGCACCAACTAAGATAAAAAACCCAAAGCGCGTCGCAGCTGGAAAAGCACTAGCGTTAAGCAACAAACTCGCTAAAGAAGCTCAAAAGAGAGAGTTGATGCGCGAAAGCGAATCATGTAAAGAAGTCGACGTAGAGAAAGGTCGGTTCGAAAGCCTGACTATCCTCGCAGTCATTGGTACTGGCGCTACATTGTTTGGCACGTACTTTGCGTACAAGAAGTATGTAGATGGTAATAAGCGTGTTGCCACCGTTAGCACGACACAACCTGCAGCTCCGGCAAAGCCAACGGCACTAGACATGGAGTAACACTTAAAGACTCGAGATCATAGTAGTATATATCTAGATGGAGAAGGAATTGACGAAGACGGCAACCGATGCAGTCAAAATCGTTGGACTCGCTGCTGGTATTGGGTGGATCGTAAAAAAGACTACCAAGGAATCTATGCTTAGCGATCCTTCTTCTTCCCTAGCGAATTACGCAAAGTGGACTGCCGTGATACTTGGTAGCTTATACGCAAAGGAATATCTTGAGAAACAACTTGAGAAAGAAAGAAAAGCCCAAACCTAAATCTTGAGAAACAAAAGATCATACCATAATGGCGGCAGCAATTGGAATGGCCCTCCTCGGGGCTATATTGAATGCAACGGCATTTACTGGTGGTGGCATACTAGCTAGAATGCTTGGAAAAGATGGTGATGTAGATGCAGAACGAGAGAGACACGATAGGGCCACCGAAAAACTAGAACGTGAAATGAAAGCGTATAGAATCAAACGTCAAAGCTTATATGACTATGCACAAGAGCAGGAAGGTCTTGAACGCAAAGCACACAACGATCAAAGAGATACCAACGAAGCCTTAGTGCGATCCGATAAGTTACGTAAGGCGCTTAAACATCTCAAAGAGATGAAAGAACCCCGCTTATCTGACTACTACAAACCCTCAAACAATCAGAAGACTGGTGAGTTGCTCTACGTTGGGGGTGGAATGCTAGGCGTTGGATACACTATTAGTAAATGGATATAGATACTACTAAGCTACTAGTAAGTTACCTAAGCTACTAGTAAGTTACCCTAAGCTACTGGTGAGTTGCCCTAAGCTACTAGTAAGCTACTAGTAAGTTACCTAAGCTACTAGTAAGCTACTTAAGCTACTACTAAGCTACTACTAAAAAAAAAAGGAAGAATGAAGAGGGTCACGCAACGACTTTCTTTATTCTTCCTTTTTTTTTCATCTGTTGAAGGTTAGAATGTATAGATGTATGATGGATTCTAAACTTGCGAATATCTTCTATGGGCCTATGGGCTATTGGAAAGGTCACACTGCAATTGGCAAGCTATCGGTAGCAGCGAAAGCATCAGAAGACGTGGCTAGGAGTTGGTTGGAAAAGCAATCTATGTGGCAAATATATCTACCACCACCAAAACACATTCCACGACCACATTGGACTGTATCGAAACCAAATGAAGTCCACCAAGCTGATTTGATATTTCTACCACACGATCGACCTGGGCGTGGACGGAAGCTATACAAGTACGCATTGGTAGTAATCGACGTAGCTTCTCGATACAAAGAAGCCGAACCTTTGGCATCTAAAGATAGTGGTGAAGTTGCTGCGGCATTCGAACGAATCTATAAACGTAGTCCACTAGAATGGCCAAAGACTTTGCAAGTAGATCCTGGTAGAGAATTCATGGGACGTATGTCTGAAACGCTAGAACTACATGGTACGAAAGTTCAACGAGGTGAGGCTGGTAATCATAGAGCGCAAAGTTTTGTTGAAAGAGCAAATAGGACTCTAGCTGAGAGATTGTTTGGATATCAATATGCACAAGAGATGGTGCTTACTTCGGAAGGATCAGATGAGCGTAGTAGAGAATGGGTAATTCGTTTACCAATGGTTATCAAAGCCATGAACAGTGAGGTGACTCGTTTGACTGGTAAAGAGCCTTCTAATTCTGTAATGGCGCAACAAGTAGATCTGAAGACTCCTACGTATTCGCGCACCGTTGGATTGAGAGAAGAGCGTCTACCATTCGACGTTCTAGTTCGATATCTTTATGCACCAGGAGAATTGGAAGGAGGTGAAAAACGTAGAGCTACTGATCCTGTGTGGAGTTTGCAGATATACACCATTTCGCGAAGTGTAGTATCTTCGGGACAGCCTGTGCTTTACTACCTTGCGAAGGAGAAGGACGCACCCAAACGTGGATTCGTTCGTGAAGAGCTACAAGTCGTTCCTAGGGATACAGAACTACCACCAAAAGGAATTCTGTTTGTACCTAGACGCTAAACAGCGTACTCTATTGGCTCGGTGTGGATTCCATCGGGAAGAACGCGTCTTTTGTCGTAGTAAGCCGATAGCCCAAGCTTCCGTTGTTTGTAGGTTGCTATGCCTTCTGGCAATAGTCGGAAGCCTCGGTTATTTGCCATGTCGATACTACCCTGGAGGGCTGCTTTGAATCGTTCCCACGAAATGTCGTTGTGCCGTCTAGACATACCTTTAGCGGAATACTTCTTGCTGCCACCTGTATCGACGTAGTAGGCTTTCGAGCATAGGGCAATGGCGCGCTGTCCTTCGAATTCGAGTTTGAAGAGTCCTGGTGTACGACTGCTCCATTCGTCCCAAGCTAGCCATTCATTCCTTTCGGCTTCGAAATCTTCTCGCAGTTCCGGTCTTACAACCTCATCGAGGCTATTTCCCGAGATGGCAATGTAGGCACTGTCTGTGTCCATCTGTATATATTCGAAATCATTGCGATCAATGTACTTGTCGATGAAGTCATAGTAGAACTCAAGCATACGCAGCTTTGCGAGCTGGTACACAGCGATACCTACTTGGAAAGGGCGTTTGATTTGGATCTGGTCCTTTCGGCTCTCGAGTTCATATGCATCACCAATCTCTTCCAGGTCTTCGAACCAAACACTTCGCAATGCTTTGTCCACAACCTTCTCATCTTTTGTATAGGTGACCTTTGTTTGGCGTCCCAAGTCTTCGAGCAACTTTCCATAGGCGCTGTTTCCTAGCAGCTTGAACACATCTGCCAGCAAAGCCTCACCTTTATCTTCATCTCCCATACGACGTGCCTCAGTGACTTGGTCCACGAACCATCCGAAGATTTCTTTGGGTTCGTAGTCTATCGTGCGGTAGACAGCAGTGATCACTGCGCCATGATCTACATACCAAAGTAGAAGAGGAGCATAGAGTAGCAACTTCTTTCCAGAGAGACTCCCAACTAGCTTCTTTTCCTCGCTGAGCTTTCTACCTGTCTTTGTGAGGTAGGCCAACATTTCTGGAGGGATTGCTTCTTTGGGGATTTTCTTGTTGTAGAAGAAGGGTGGCATCTCCTCAAATTCCTTCCACAATTTCTTTGTTATCTCGATGTCTACTTCTGCATATCCAAACCACGTTCCACCAAGTAGACATTCAACGAATCCTTCGGTGGCTGGACCTGGATCGTCATAGTGCACAACCTTTTCTTTTCCACAAGGCATTTCGAATTCCATGGTAGAAAGATATAGGGCGTTGGCATCGTATCCAAGAATCTTACGACAAGTCTTAGTTCCTCCCTGATGACTACGAATCTTAGTCACTCCTGCTTCGTGGAGTCTGGTGAACACTATGCTTGGACCTCCCACGACAGCGTCTTTCAGCATGCGGTAGGCTTCCTTACTTGGAGCGTACATCTCAGCTCCCCTTTCTACACTACCTCGAAGTAGGAACTGTAGTGAGACTCCTGGAATGGACACTGCGTCTTTCAGCATGTCTACTCCTTTCTCGTGATAGAAATCTCGCATCTTTTCGAGTGCCTCTAGGAATGGAACTACATCTAGGTCGTTGTAGTATCGTAGCCAGTCTGCAAAGGTTTCCATTCCTTTGTCGAGAAAGGTGCACTCACAGTCTTCGAACTCTGACATAGATAGTAGATGTTCTCTTTTCAACTTCGAACCCCACTCTGGATAGTCTGGTAATCCAATGTGATCCAACTTGTCTGGAGAATCGAACCACTCATATGGGAAGAAACTCTTTTGCGATTCGCATCCATATGCCTTGATCCAACGTTCATAAGAAGTTCCAGGTCCAAGGTAGTTGATCACATCAAGGAAACGGAAATCTGGGGTCAATAGGAACATAGTGGAATTGGCTTTCTTTGCTACCAGGATCTTTGAACAGGTGTCGGCAATGATTCCTACGAAGTGCTCCCTGATCAGATTAAGATCGTACCTGCCAGAGTTGAATCCCACTACTGGAACTTGGCGGATCCATTCGTCGATCTTCGCTTGTTGTTTCTTTGGTAGGGTGTCAAAAGAGAATTCAGGTGTCTTGGGGCAGAACTGTTCTGCAATGACTTCTTGGATCGCTTTCGCTCTTCGCTGGAGTTCTTCGACGAAGGCTTCGATGAGTTCTTTTGGATTGCGTCGACAGATGTGGGTTGACTTTCGATTGTATGTGTCGGCAATTGATACTGATATTGGGACATGGACGTTTTCGATGGTCAGGTGGTCTGTTGGTTGTCTTCCTTTCGTTGTATCGAGATAGGCTTCGAAATCGTAAACTATGAAGTGTGGGTAGACAGTTTGTGTTGGTGTGGGGACCGGTTTGTTTTTCTTCTTTGTAGAGCAACCCCAAGCTTCCACTACTGTATAACCAGCTCCTTGTAGCTTTGCCGTTCTTTCACAGGTCTTGAGATAGAGCCTCCTTTCCCTAGGGAAGCATTTCGGGCAGCCATGGAAATAGCATCCATGAAATTGAAAGATGGTTTTCGAAATAGGTTCGTAGCCGTCGACCGGCGCTCCTTCGATCCAATGCTCTCCACCATGCCCACAAGCTGCATGATGAATGTGTTGTCCAATCCTTTTGGTTTCGCGTTCCAACCAGCATAAAGCGACTTTGCTGGCTGTGCTCTCTGGCCAGAAGGCTTTTTCGTATGCCGACTGGGGTACTGTGATTACTTTTCCGGGGCAAACGATCTTTGTTTCGCCACGCCTGCAACGATCTGCATGACGGTGAAGGTCTGAGGCTTTCGTGAACCGTTGCTTACAATCGTTACATACGTAGATGTGCCCTAGCTTGTTGATGTTCTTGATGTAGAAGGCATGTCCGTCGTATATCCCAATCGTCATCGTATGCTTGTAGTGAGCTGCATGTCGCGTCAGATGCCAAGCGCCGTCCTCCGTGGGTTCATACACCCGAATACCGATTCCAAAGTGTAACTCGACTTCCTCCAGCTGGTCTAAGGAAGTTCTGGGAACGTCTTGTGTGGGTGCTGTCAGGCGATAGAAGTTCTGGGCAAGTTTTCGAGCTTTGACGCAACACCTATCTACTCTTGCTCCTTCATGCATGGCAAGGCAGCGCCAAAGACATAGGTTGTCGCCATATCGATCAAGGGCAAGCATTCCTTTCTTAAGGCGAAGCCATTGGGGCAGTGGACCTGTTCCCAACAAAAGCTGACGATCGATCACGACTTTGACATCTACGTAGATCCAACGAACGAAGGCCCATTGGGTATTTGGTCGAGTGATGTTGTCGGGATTCAATCGAGCTGTCTCCTTGCTATTGATCCACTCTTCTGCATCTTCTAGGATGTTCACCCATGGAGAGCCTGGGACAGTCTTGGAGAATAGAATCACGCGTCCGTCATTGACATTGCGAATGCGATAGGTGTAGCTATAGCGTAGGTAGAAGCTGGTGGTTACCTTTGCAACTAACTTTTCCATGATCCTAGGAGTCAAGTCTCCTGCCACACCTTGGAAGAAGCGCCATCGGATAGTACGGCGACCTATCTCCATCCCCTCGAGCATTCCATCTCTCTCCTCTAGAATGGCACCTGCCTCTCGAGCTAGACTCCGTGGAAGTGGTTCACTACGTGGTCTCACCATTCTCCCTTCGATATAACTATGTGTTAGGATAGCTTTAACAGGTACTCGAATTTGGATTTTATGTGTAAGGACGTTGCAGCGATATAATTATATGTAATTATATCTCTAATAGGATTATCAAGTTGGATTTTATGTACAAGCAATCGATGTCGATATAACTATATGTAATTATATCTCTAATAGGATTATCAAGTTGGATTTTACGTACAAGAATGTCTAGTGACACTTTGAATGACCCTTAGTTACCCCATAGTAGTATAGTCGGCGTCAGTTAAATACAACTTTTTCTTGTGCAACAAAACTCAAAAGGTTGTGAATGTTATGGACGCCTTTTTTCTTGCACAAGGGGCGTTATGAAGTGGATTTCTGAATTCACTTTATGACGCCCCTTGTGCAAGAAAACAAGGCGTCCATAACATTCACAACCTTTTGAGTTTTGTTGTACAAGAAAAAGTGGTATTTAACTGACGCCGACTATACTACTCCTTGAGAAGACTGGTAGAAAGCGCAGCGAGGAAAAGAAGCTAGTTGGGAGTCTCTCTGGAAAGAAGTTGCTACTCTATGCTCCTCTTCTACTTTGGTATCTAGACCATGGCGCAGTGATCACTGCTGTCTACCGCACGATAGACTACGAACCCAAAGAAATCTTCGGATGGTTCGTGGACCAAGTCACTGAGGCGCGACGCATGGGAGACGTAGACAAAAGTAAAGCTTTGCTGGCAGATGTGTTCAAGCTACTAGGAAACAGCGCCTATGGAAAGTTGCTCGAAGACTTGGGACGCCAAACAAATGTCACCTATACAAAAGACGAGAAGATTGTGGACAAAGCTTTGCGAAGTGTTTGGTTCGAAGACCTGGAAGAGATTGGCGAGGCATACGAACTCGAGAGTAGGAAGGACCAGATCCGAATCAAACGCCCTTTCCAAGTAGGTATCGCTGTGTACCAGCTCGCAAAGCTGCGTATGCTTGAGTTCTACTACGACTTCCTCGACAAGTACATCGATCGCAATGATTTCGAATATATACAGATGGACACAGACGACAGTGCCTACATTGCCATCTCTGGAAATAGTCTCGATGAAGTTGTACGACCGGAACTACGAGAGGATTTCGAAGCCGAAAGGAAGGAATGGCTAGCGTGGGACGAATGGAGCAGTCGTACACCAGGACTCTTCAAACTCGAATTCGAAGGACAGCGCGCCATTGCCCTATGCTCGAAAGCCTACTACGTCGATACGGGTGGAAGCAAGAAGTATTCCGCTAAAGGTATGTCTAGGCGGCACAACGATATTTCGTGGGATCGATTCGAAGCAGCCCTCCTCTCTCAATCCAACGGTGCGTGAATACGTAGGAGTCTTCAGATCTACTTGTTGCGTCACTACAGAATTTGAAGGCTCCTTTCCTGTAAGTCGAGTCACCTCACTGTTCATGGCTTTGATAACCATTGGTAAACGAACTACCCATTCTCTACTACGCTCATCTGATCCTTCCGAAGTAAGTACCATCTCTTGTGCATACTGATACCCAAACAATCTCTCGGCTAGAGTTCTATTTGCTCGTTCGACGAAGCCTTGCGCTCTATGATTACCAGCCTCACCTCGTTGAACTTTCGTACCATATAGTTCTAGAGTTTCATACATACGTCCCATGAATTCTCTACCAGGATCTACTTGCAACGTCTTTGGCCATTCGAGTGGACTACGTTTATAGATTCGTTCGAATGCCGCAGCAACTTCACCACTATCTTTAGATGCCAAAGGTTCGGCTTCTTTGTATCGAGAAGCTACGTCGATTACTACCAATGCGTACTTGTATAGCTTTCGTCCACGCCCAGGTCGATCGTGTGGTAGAAATATCAAATCAGCTTGGTGGACTTCATTTGGTTTCGATACAGTCCAATGTGGTCGTGGAATGTGTTTTGGTGGTGGTAGATATACTTGCCATATAGATTGCTTTTCCAACCAACTCCTAGCTACGTCTTCTGATGCTTTCGCTGCTACGGATAGCTTGCCAATTGCAGAGTGACCTTTCCAATAGCCCATAGGCCCATAGAAGATATTCGCAAGTTTAGAATCCATCATACATCTATACGTTCTAACCTTCAACAGATGAAAAAAAAAAAAAAAAAAAGGAAGAAATGAGAACCAGGCCTCATTCCTTCCTTTTTTTTCTCGTCTTTTTTAGTAGTAACCTAGTAGTAGCTTAGTAGTAGCTTAGTAGTAGCTTAGTAGTAGCTTAGTAGTAGCTTAAGTAGCTTAGTAGTAGCTTACTAGTAGCTTACTAGTAACTTAGTAGTAGCTTAGTAGTAGCTTAGTAGTAGCTTAGTAGTAGTACCTATAGCCATTTACTAATAGCGTATCCAGCGCCTAGCATTCCACCACCAACGTAGAGCAACTCACCAGTCTTCTGATTGTTTGAGGGTTTGTAGTAGTCAGATAAGCGGGGTTCTTTCATCTCTTTGAGCCGTTTTAGCTCTTTACGTAACTCGTCGGATTGTATGAAGGCTTTGTTGGTATCTCTTTGAGCGTTGTGTGCGTCGCGTTCAAGACCTTCCTGCTCTTGTGCATGGTCGTATTGTCTTTGACGTTCGATTCTATACGCTTTTATTTCACGTGCTAGTTTTTCGGTGGCCCTATTGTGTCTCTCTCGTTCTGCATTCATATCACCCTTTCCAATCATTCTAGCTAGTATGCCACCACCAGAAAATGCCGTTGCATTCAATATAGCCCCGAAAATGGCCATTCCAATTGCTGCCGCCATTATGGTATGATCTTTTGTTTCTCAAGATTTAGATTTCTCAAGTTGTTTCTCAAGATATTGTTTCGTGTATAAGCTACCAATTATCACGGCAGTCCACTTTGCGTAATTCACTAGGGAAGAAGAAGGATCGCTAAGCATAGATTCCTTGGTAGTCTTTTTTACGATCCACCCAATACCAGAAGCGAGTCCAACGATTTTAGCTGCATCGGTTGCCGTCTTCATCAATTCCTTTTCCATCTCTATATATAAGTATGGTCTCGAGTCTTTAAGTGTTACTCCATGTCTAGTGCCGTTGGTTTTGCTGGAGCTGCAGGTTGTGTCGTGCTAACGGTGGCAGCTCGCGTGTTGCCATCTACATACTTCTTGTACGCAAAGTACGTGCCAAACAATGTAGCGCCAGTACCTATGACTGCGAGGATAGTCAGGTTTTCGACCCGACCTTTCTCTACGTAGACTTCTTTGCATGATTCGCTTTCGCGTGTCGACTCTCTCTTCTGAGCTTCTCTAGCGAGCTTGTTGCTTAACGCTAGTGCTTTTCCAGCTGCGACGCGCTTTGGGTTTTTTACCTTAGTTGGTGCAGTCGTCGGAGGATTCGCAGTTATCTGATCCGTCTGTCCTTCCATCTTGATTCGATATAGTAGGTATATGTGGAGGTTCAACAGTTGTACCAGGAATGACTACATGACCAGATATGTGGAATAGAACGCTAGCTAGAGCTACAAGGCGACCTGCTTTGAGCGATAGTAGGCCAGTCGCAGCACTGATTTCATTGCGGACTAGAGGGTCTTCTTGTAGGTCCTTGATCAGGGCTTCTTGAGAATCTATTGGTACTAGGTAGGCAACTAGGCGGGTAGCTAGACGTGTCACACCGTCGACTAAGCCTTTCGTTACTTGCTGAGCTAGGACGGCCTGATACCTCCTATACAACTTGTCTATTTCTTTCTCAGGAAGTCTAGAGATGTCTCCTAGAGAAAAGTTCTTACCTAAGTATTCTTTCGTTACGCCTGTTGCGGCTAAGATCGAAAGTGATTCACGATTGTCCGATGCAACGTCTATGTCGGTTGGTGGTGGACCTGTTACGTCCTCACCGAATATCTCGAGTATTTCTTTATCCATGATAATATGTTGTAGGTGCTGGGAGCTCTAACACTACCTCGAAAGGATGGCGGAGACAGAAGCACATGCGAGCGAACTTATGGGATCCAAGTATCATTCGTAACTCTTTACATACTTGCGAGCCTCCATAATCCTCAAATATCTTTTTACCATCTACGGTCGATGCTGTATGAAATGCTACTACGATAGCTACGTTCTCGCGGAAGGGTTTACATATGCTTGTTAGTTGTTGGGACAGCACCCAAATGGAAAGCCCTATGTGTCGTGCAGAAAAGGCTAAGTCCACTAGCTTTTCAGTTCGTTTCTTGACGTCCTTCGATGCGGCGCAATCATCGAGAATCAATAGAGTATTGGTACCTGACCAAAATGTTGCGCAAATACTCAAAGTAGCATCGATGGCATCCTGCGGTGGTGACATGACGAAGAAACGAGGATCTCGATTTGCAAATCCACGATAAGTTTTGTTGTGGGCATACGTAGGACAAATCAGTACTATGTAATCGAACTTACCACGAAATGATCCACGAAGTTGTTCTATGAGAAACGCAGTCTTCCCACAATTCGTTGGACCGACTATGAGTGCGTTCTCAAGCATGTTAAGGCCTGGTTCATTTAACGGAAAATAGATGTACGTTAAGAAATGTTTTCTGACAGAAATAACAGTTTAAACAAAAACTAATTACACCGTAATAATAATATCAACTTCCTTAAATTTGTTAAGTGGATAGTTGTCGTATCACGTGATCGATGACGTCATAACTATATAAAATCGTTTAAGTGAAATGCGGCTGCGACGATAACATATGAATATAAAGTAACCCTGCTAAAACATTACTCCTCCTGCAGTGTTTCAGATCACGCTTAGAAAACACGACTATCATGTAAAGATAAGGAGATATTAAGGGTACAAAAAGTCACGTGACCTGTTTTGCATATGTTCGCCTTAATTACTCGTTAACGAAACATTGTAGTCATCTTTTCTAAGTTGATTTAGGTAAAAGGCTTCAACCTTAACTAAACATATCCACTCATCATCCTAGCTGTTTTAAACTCGGAGCCGCGTTTTTGATTTACTGATTTCGTGTTCTAAGTCACGTGACAGACCACGTGACACGATTTACTACACACAAACCACTTAAGGTAGTCAAGAATGGCGATACCTATTATCGTGAGAAACTTGGCGTACTTACCATACTCGGCTGTGCTGAAATAAGGAAAACAGTTTTTACCCGAAATTTGACCACTGAACCAGGCCTTAACATGCTTGAGTTGAACGGCACGTGCTCTACGAGAGAATCCATCAGTATAATATACTCTGCAGAGATCTGTTCAATATCGTGACCTGAGCATCCGCAAGGACATAGATGTGCATTTTCACATTTCCACTTCCCTTCGCAGTTCTATGTATGCGAATGTCGATGTCCTTTCCACTGCCGGTTTGTGCCAAGCCATCACCATGAACGGTGGAATCTTTTGCTGTGCGACAATCGATTAGGATAGCGAATCTATTTTCAAAGAACTTCTTTGGAGTCATAGAAGTATTGGGTGTACCAAACCAGCTTCTTGCAGCCTCCCAGAAATCTAGGGGAAGCATGCCGCTTGGAAAGAGTCTGTTGGGAATCCCGTTGACATCTACTTCTACCTTCAAGATATCTGGATTCGAGAATGCTTCACTATCTCGCGTACCAATGGTAGGTGGATCTATGAATAGTAGAAGTAGTCCAGCAAAGGATCGTCGTGGAACATTGACGTTTTGAGATATCAAAGTATCGGACGTTTTAGCGATATCTACTGTCTTGAAGTGAACAGCGTAGTTGTATAGGAATGCAGTACCTATTTCGTATTTGTGAAGTGCATTACTAGCCAGCGTTTCGTTCCTGATTGCTTCGTATTCTAGTTGGATGTTGGTAAGTTGGTACGTACCTATCTTCGTCGTATCCGATCCAATTACTACCTCGTTGGCAGGCGCTAGAGTCAACTCGAATGTAATTGTATTTTCTAAGGCATGTGGATATAGAACTCCATGTTGTGTCAGAATGTCAACATCTAATGGAATCCTATACTTGGAACCACATGCAGCTAGGAGCGCGTTGTCTGCAGCAGACGAAGTACTTGCGTCACCAGCTTTCGATCGTAGCTTGTTTACGTTCTCTGATTGAATGCCTTGTTGTACTCTAGACTCTCTCTCCTGCATAGATAGGTATACATCGGAGTACGTTTGTAGGAGGTCTGGCCTGACAAGGTCTTCTACTGTTTCAGCTCCCATCCTACAGATTCTACGCATGACCAAACAGCGTCCAACGTTCGAAACGACTCTGTTATTCGCATGTCCACCAGATAGTACGATGTCGCCCAATAGCGCTAAGCTACCAGGTACTAGTACTACATCTTCTGCTAGCTTTGGAACTTCTACGTATAGAGTCTCACCTGGATTGGCAGACGATCGAGTGAAAGTTTTCCTATACAAGTCTCGTGGAGCCTTTAGTGCATGAGGCTCTCTTCGTACTTGTGTGGGATCCAACTTTGATGAGATCATGTTGAATATAACTATACATATAGTTATGTTTAACATGGCCGATGGGAGGTATGAGGAAAGAACTGACGAAGCTGAAGGAGGTGGAGACTACGATGAAAATGATACTATCAATGTGGATGAGGAGTGGGATGCAACATTTCCAGAAGAGTCAGGAGAGTCAGGAGAAATGGTCCCAATGAAAACCAGACGCGCCTACAGTAAAGAAGGCGCTAGACCAAAGGATCAGGAAACCTCGTTTTCTAGAGAAGATGACGAGTACTTCGACGAACTCATCGACTCGAAAGACTCGAACGTTTCTAGAAATGAAAGAATCCTGGAGAGGCTGGAGGAAGAGAAAGTCCCAAAGTATACCGATCGAGGTATAGTCTTCAAACAGGGTTTATCGAAAAATGCGAGACAGGATATGTTCGAGACTGTCTGGGAAAAATACCACGATGTGGGAATTCGAGGCACGCTTGAGATTGCAACCCTGTCTGATGGTAGAGTCTTTATCAAAGAGTATGGAAGTAAAGAAAAAGCGATTCCTTTGACCACCACGAAAGGTGGGTTATATAAGAAGATGGGAAAAGGTCTCAAAAGAGTCTTAGGACCTTCGAGGGAAGAAATGGTAGAAGAAGTCATAGTAGCTCAAAACCAATTGAGTGAGAGGATCGAACAAAATAAAGGAATACTCAAAGACCCTACGTCTACCGAAACTCAGAAAGAAAACGCTACTAATGAAATAAAGACCGATCAGGAGGAGCAAGCAGTCCTAGAACAAATAGAAGAAGCTGTAGTAGAACGGATGTCACTTAGGGATCGTATAAGAATCATCTTGAAGAAGTATGGGGTCAGTATAATTAGCGTGGTAGCTGCGGTAAGTACTGTGATCGGTGTAATAGTTTCCAATCTGACGAAGACAGTTTCCGCGATAGTACCGGGATTTGGAGATGCTGCCAAAGCAGCTGCTAAAACAACTGTCAAAGGCTTAAAAGCAATGGGCAAAAAGTTTAAGAGCAATAGGTAAAAAGTTAGAAGAGATTCTACCTAAGATGATTGGACCAATTGTGAGTTTCATATTCAGTATGGCTGCTGACGTTGTTGGAGTCTTAGCAAACAACCTTTGGTTGTTAATCGTAGCAGCAGTGGTCTTCGTAGTGGAGCAATACAAACGCCGTTAACGAAACAACGTCCATGCGATTCCAGCTGCAGCAATGGATGTCACTGTGAGATTGCCTTTGCCTTTGCCTTTGCCTTTGCCTTTGCCTTTGCCTTTGCCTTTGCCTTTGCCTTTGCCTTTGCCTTTGCCTTTGCCTTTGCCTTTGCCTTTGCCTTTGCCTTTGCCTTTGCCTTTGCCTTTGCCTTTGCCTTTGCCTTTGCCTTTGCCTTTGCCTTTGCCTTTGCCTTTGCCTTTGCCTTTGCCTTTGCCTTTGCCTTTGCCTTTGCCTTTGCCTTTGCCTTTGCCTTTGCCTTTGCCTTTGCCTTTGCCTTTGCCTTTGCCTTTGCCTTTGCCTTTGCCTTTGCCTTTGCCTTTGCCTTTGCCTTTGCCTTTGCCTTTGCCTTTGCCTTTGCCTTTGCCTTTGCCTTTGCCTTTGCCTTTGCCTTTGCCTTTGCCTTTGCCTTTGCCTTTGCCTTTGCCTTTGCCTTTGCCTTTGCCTTTGCCTTTGCCTTTGCCTTTGCCTTTGCCTTTGCCTTTGCCTTTGCCTTTGCCTTTGCCTTTGCCTTTGCCTTTGCCTTTGCCTTTGCCTTTGCCTTTGCCTTTGCCTTTGCCTTTGCCTTTGCCTTTGCCTTTGCCTTTGCCTTTGCCTTTGCCTTTGCCTTTGCCTTTGCCTTTGCCTTTGCCTTTGCCTTTGCCTTTGCCTTTGCCTTTGCCTTTGCCTTTGCCTTTGCCTTTGCCTTTGCCTTTGCCTTTGCCTTTGCCTTTGCCTTTGCCTTTGCCTTTGCCTTTGCCTTTGCCTTTGCCTTTGCCTTTGCCTTTGCCTTTGCCTTTGCCTTTGCCTTTGCCTTTGCCTTTGCCTTTGCCTTTGCCTTTGCCTTTGCCTTTGCCTTTGCCTTTGCCTTTGCCTTTGCCTTTGCCTTTGCCTTTGCCTTTGCCTTTGCCTTTGCCTTTGCCTTTGCCTTTGCCTTTGCCTTTGCCTTTGCCTTTGCCTTTGCCTTTGCCTTTGCCTTTGCCTTTGCCTTTGCCTTTGCCTTTGCCTTTGCCTTTGCCTTTGCCTTTGCCTTTGCCTTTGCCTTTGCCTTTGCCTTTGCCTTTGCCTTTGCCTTTGCCTTTGCCTTTGCCTTTGCCTTTGCCTTTGCCTTTGCCTTTGCCTTTGCCTTTGCCTTTGCCTTTGCCTTTGCCTTTGCCTTTGCCTTTGCCTTTGCCTTTGCCTTTGCCTTTGCCTTTGCCTTTGCCTTTGCCTTTGCCTTTGCCTTTGCCTTTGCCTTTGCCTTTGCCTTTGCCTTTGCCTTTGCCTTTGCCTTTGCCTTTGCCTTTGCCTTTGCCTTTGCCTTTGCCTTTGCCTTTGCCTTTGCCTTTGCCTTTGCCTTTGCCTTTGCCTTTGCCTTTGCCTTTGCCTTTGCCTTTGCCTTTGCCTTTGCCTTTGCCTTTGCCTTTGCCTTTGCCTTTGCCTTTGCCTTTGCCTTTGCCTTTGCCTTTGCCTTTGCCTTTGCCTTTGCCTTTGCCTTTGCCTTTGCCTTTGCCTTTGCCTTTGCCTTTGCCTTTGCCTTTGCCTTTGCCTTTGCCTTTGCCTTTGCCTTTGCCTTTGCCTTTGCCTTTGCCTTTGCCTTTGCCTTTGCCTTTGCCTTTGCCTTTGCCTTTGCCTTTGCCTTTGCCTTTGCCTTTGCCTTTGCCTTTGCCTTTGCCTTTGCCTTTGCCTTTGCCTTTGCCTTTGCCTTTGCCTTTGCCTTTGCCTTTGCCTTTGCCTTTGCCTTTGCCTTTGCCTTTGCCTTTGCCTTTGCCTTTGCCTTTGCCTTTGCCTTTGCCTTTGGTACAGGAACTTGTTTCTCGAGAGGCTGTACCGATTTCTTATCTGGTGGTCCTTCCATAGGAAGAGGTGGATGTCCTTTGCCTTCTGCATTGATGTCGTTATTAATGCCTAGCACCATATCTTTCGTAGCTTTCGGGATTGGATTCCTATAGCCATCTTTCTTACCAAGATAGTACACTAGATCGCTTGGCAATAATCGTACGTCTTTAGCTATTGCAAAATCGAGCCTCTTATGCGTCCTCGTTATAGCAGTAAAATAGTTTTTGTAGCTCACCACTAAATCGTTTTCGAGAATAGCACCTTCGACTAAGCTCTTAAACTTTTCTTTGACGTTATGGCTACCTATGATGGATTCGTTCAGATCTGCTTGTGCACCAAGTATGCAATATCCAAAAGCCTCAACAGATCTATTCAACCTACCCAAGCCAACATCTGTCAAACCATTTCCGATTGGTGACGTAAACCAATTGTATTGTTTACCGTTGTTATTGCTAATGTACGCTAAAGAAAACTGATACTCCGTACGACTCTCCTCAGGAAACTTAAAGTCACCACCAGGCCACTTCGCAGAGAACGAAGTATTATGTGCGTACTTCTCCGTATAGTTCACCATTTTTCCATGAGAGTTTACGTAGACGTCTCCTAAGCCATCCCACCGAAAGTCTGGTGTTCGAGATATACCGAATTCGATGCACAATTTCTCAAGAGCTGATTTGTTATAGAGGTTATCCCTTTGCTTGAAATGAGATTCACCAGGTAAAGGAACTCCATGAGCACCACCAAGTTCATGTAGAATTCTTCGTATCGTGAAATAAACATGGAATCGTAGGAACCCTTGGACGACTGGTGGATATGTTTTGAAAGTGGGGTCAAACAACGACACTCCGCATCCAGAAGTTGCACACCACGTTGCAAAATTAAGTTGTTGAGGCCAGTAGTGGAAATCCGGACCAGCCAACCAATGCTGGGACTCCTTTTTTGTCGTATGCTTTACAACGATCTCCTTGAATATATTTGGAACGCCTACTTCGAACTTATCCGTTGGGGTGACATATATCCGTAGATTAGTGAGATCGATATCTTGTGCCGGTTCAGTAGAAGGAACTGCTGTAATGGGATATTTCGCACTCCTGTCTAGTGTCAACGTAGATGGGAAACCTTTATTCACATCCCACAACGCATTATCGATGCGTCTTTGAGTGACTGCAGATAACTTTGAGACATCATCGCCGTAAACGACATAGCTAGAATCTCCATCTCGAAACCAAATACTCGTCGAATATTTGCCTGGACCGTTCACTTCCGTAGAGGCATAGAACTTGTGAAGATCTGCATGTGGGTATTGTTTCTTAAACTTCACTAATAGATTTGCATTCAGTGGTGCGACCTTTTCATTTTCATCGGCAAGGAGTGCTGTCTGCTCAGATTTCGAAAGCCTTGGTCCACCCTTGGCAATCTCTACCTTGTCCTTGGCAGATAGACCATCGTACCAATCATCTTTGTCTGGTACAACGAGAGGCATCGTAACTGTTGAAGCTATACGTATATATAGTTATACCTTCAACATATAAGATGGTTCTCTTATATATCACCACAACATTGGCCGACCATACTGTCTACTTCGACAACCCTATTCTCATACAGAACGTTTCACTAGTCGAGGTCACTATTGAGAATAGTTGGTGGAACCTAGCAGAAAATGCTACCTTCTGGTGGTCTACCGAAGGTCTAGGGTTTCCGTACGAAGTTCCTAAGGGAAACCACACTATGGCGAGCCTTCGACAATTCTTTGCGCCTGCAGTTAGTGCTAACATTGTAAAAATCGAGAAACCCCATCATAGGAGGGCTTGGAACCTAGAAGTTAAGCAATCGATCCTACTTAGTGGAAACCTCTGCAAACTGATGGGTATTAATCAAGATGGGATTGCTAAGCGACTAAAAGTAGGTTGGCACGAAGTGTCCATCCAAGATGAAATCGACATAGCGTATATCTGCTGCGACGTGGTGGATTCCAGATTCTCGATTCAAGATGGAAAGCAATCTAAAGTCCTAAGTAGAATACATATCCGAGGCGATAGATTTGTGAAAACGACGTATGCCTCACTACAACCTCTAGATGTCAAAGCTCTAGGTACGATACAAAGCAGTCTTCGTCTGACAATTCTCGATGAGAAAGGCAATCTGATAGACTTCCGTGGTCGACCCATACTGTACGTGTTGAAGCTTGAGTAAGTTATATGTATAACGTACAATGGAAGGCGACTCGATTCAACCGTTTCCATCAGCACCAAGTATCTATCCACTGATTGCTAGTGACACTGGAAAGAGCTTTAGACTGCAAACGATCCGAGACACACTTTCGGACATAGAAGTTCAAGAAAGGCACTACGAAGGTGTGCGCAAGAAATATGCACGTTCTCAAGGAATAGTTCATGGAATCGCAGTGGCAACTGGAGGTCTATCTGTGATCTTATCTGGATCTGGATTGGGCGCAGCGTTGACTGGGGTTGGAATAGTGATTGGTCTACCACTTGGAGTTATTGGTGGGCTATGTGGATTAATTTCAGCATCTACGACCCTTGGAGCTAAGAAGTTAGGAATGAAGGTTTCTAAGCATGAAAGGACAACTATGTTGGCAAAGGCGAAAATCAATACGATTCGCGATCTAGTATTGAAGGCCTTACGCGATGAAAACATATCCGACTCTGAATACAGTCTCATCCTGAACGAAGCGAACAAGTATGAGATCATGAGGCCTGAAATTCGTCGCAAGGCTTCCATAGGTGAAAAAAGCACGGATCGGGTTCGAGCCGAACTCAAGCAAGAAGTGCAAAAGGAAATGCGAGAAAAGCTTGGCAGCTTAGTGGGGTAAGAATCAACGTTTCCTATGAAAGGAACGAACATGGCTCTCACTTCCACTTCGCTAAGTCCTACTGCTAGTTAGTCCATGCTTAGTGTAGATTGGTTCAAAGTAGGAATGGTAAGAAGACAACTCCTTGACAAAACGCTTGACTGAATTTCCAAATACGTCACATCGTTTAACGACCTCGTTAAGAGACATAGACGATCCTAAACGACGTAGCACCTCGTAACTTGCTCCAACAACTTTCGTCTTAATTACCGATCTGCCTACATTGTTTTCTATTGCCATAGTAACAACCTCGTGGACTATTTGTTGAGCGTCTATAAGTACTCCTTGAGGATCGAGTTTAAGGAAAGTCGTTGCAATGTGAGGAACTATGCGCTCGGCATCCAAGTCTACATCGATCTCATCGTCGTCACACAGAGAACGTATAAAGACCTCTCCTCTATGGATGCCTTTGTTGCTTAGTTGCATGAAGCGAGCAACCTCACCTTTAGATCGGACGAATCCACATTGTATGCATGCATGGTAGAGTAGAGAAGCTAGAATATGTCTCTTAGCATCGCTACGCTTGGGATGAACTTTCATTACTTGGATAAATGCGTCGGCTACGATTCCTAAAGTGTTCGTAGGGAACGATAGGTCACAACTTTGTTTGTAAATAGTGTTGTATGCTCGTAGTTCTTGTAGGAGCGTTCGTCGTTGCAGTTCCGTGTCATCGCTTTGCTTTGGTTTTGCGCGGTCTAGATCACTTTGATACTGAAATCCGTCCGGACCTACTATACGCAGTCGAGTAGTAATAATGTCGATCTTAGTTTCTTCACATGGTTCAACCTCGGAAACAAGACCACAGGTGGGACACACGAATTCCGTTCCTTGTATTTCAAAGGGGCAGAGACAATCAGGACATGTTTCACTGGTGTTAATACGTTCCACTTGTGGTTTGATATTCAGGCTTCTACGAATTCCAGGACCAAACAATCTGACTAGCTCGTCCATGATACAACTATAGATGTTATACGTTTAATAGAAAAAAGAAAAAAAAAAGGAATGAAGAGGGTCACGCAACGACCTTCTTCATTCCTTTTTTTTTTTCTTTCGTGGCTATTCCTAATCGTCCTTCTCGCTCCTCAAGGCAGCCAACACCTTGTTGAGCGCATGGGTGAGAGACTCTCCGAGACCTTCCTCTGGTTCCAGCACTCTTGGTTCCTTGGTCCATTCTACCGTCGGACGCATGGCTAGGAGCCTCATCGAAGCATTCCTGTCGAACACACTGGTGAGAGCTTCGTCGAAACCTTCCTTCGCTTCCACCACGGTTGAATCTACAAACGTATCGAACTTACGGAAGTAGTCAGTCTTTGCTTTCTCATTTGGATCCACATTTGGCTCTTCCTTTGGCTCTTCCTCCAGTTCCTTTGGCTCTTCCTCCGGTTCCACCACGTTTGGTTCTGCAAGTTCCTCCTTTCTTGGATCCTCTAGCGTCTTGCTGGACTTCTTAGCGCGTTTTACATAGACACCGGGACACTTCTTCTTGATGGCGAGACGGTCGCATCCTGATCAAAGCTCGTAACTAGTACGACATCCTTTACCGCACTTCAAGCATGGTACATATGGGGCACAGCCTTTTGCGATTTGGCAGTTGTGTTGGGAACAGAACTTTGTTGTCTTCGAAATCCTCTTTGGACATTTCGAGTCCTTCCCTCTCATCAACCAATCGCAAGTTGCCATCTCAGGCATTGTGGCGTCGTCTACATTTGAGTTCTTCTTCGACATGTTCGATCTGTATGGTGTTAATGCGTACTAAGATGACAACGTAAGCTAGTATTGTGGAATAAAGAATATATACTAATACCATTCGGTGGCAATATACAGTATAGTAATCATTCCTTTAACATATACTTCAAGTTTGGACTTTTTAGGTGCAGTTGGATTCAATCGGATTCCTATCTGACATTATAGGCATTCACATAGTAATCTAGTAGGGCATTTTCTTCCTCTATGGTGAGATGGGAGTTCTTAATGATCCACTTAACGAGCCATTTAGCGGTATGAAACTGATCATTGCTACAGGCGCATAGTAGAGCACGATGAATGTATTCACACTCTATGGTTATCTGAAAACGTTGAATGAGCCACTTGATGCTATTAAGATGCCCATACGCGCCGGCCTCTATCATAGCAAACATGACGGCATAGCCCTCTTTGGTGAACTGGAAGTGCTTAATGAGCCACTTAGCGATACCAAGGTGACCGTACCTTAAGGCAGCGTCTAGAGTATTATTGATGTACCTATCCATTTTATTGAAACGTAAGTGCTTGGCGAGCCACTTAACAATATTAAGGTTGCCATGATCGCTGGCGTAGATGAGAGGAAGGCTGTCGTCGATGTGGCTTGCGGAAATGCCGAAAGTCCTAGCCAATTTGTCTCTATCGGCATCATTATGAGTAGAACCCAAACCAAAACATAGTACTTGTCTACGGAACTCTTGGTCTACGTCTTTGTAGCGCGCGAGAGATGCAGCACCGTTTAGGCGTTTTGATACCCTTGCAATGCTTGAGAATGACGTAGGACTTGCATGCTCTACGATCTTAGTCAAGATTTCTAGAGGGAGGTACAATATATTATCCATAGTGGAAGATATCGATATACAGTATAATAATCATGTCTCTAACAGATACTCAAGTTTGGATAAGTTGGATTTTATGTACAAGAATGTCTAGTGACACTTTGAATGACCCTTAGTTACCCCCTAGTAGTATAGGCGGGATTAAAATTATACAACTTTTTGTTGTGCAAGAAAACTCAAAAAGTGGATTTCCGAATTCACTTTTTGAGTTTTCTTGTGCAAGAAAAAGTGGTATAATTTTAATCCCGCCTATACTACTGATATCCTTCACAAACAACAAGTTAATTGACGGCACGCAGCTGGCGATTGAAGAAAAATCATAGTAATCAACATCACAGGCAGCCCAATCCCAAGATTTGTGTATTTATACGCTTACAAATATCGCTTGAATAGTTCATATTATAAATCCTTCCAAAACATGTATGTTAGACAAATAAATACACGACTTCAAGAGCTCAGAGGTATGAATAACCACAACTGAAACATTGTAGGATGAAGTCGTGTATTTATTTGTCTAACATACATGTTTTGGAAGGATTTATAATATGAACTATTCAAGCGATATTTGTAAGCGTATAAATACACAAATCTTGAGATTGGGCTGCCTGTGCTTTCCCACGCGGCGGCCAAGATTGTTCATGAATATGGGGGAACTAGGCTACTAGTATTCTGAGGTTCAGTTCGAGGTACAAACGTTATTTATACAGGGAAATGAAGACCACACAGTCAAAGAATACTATCATAGCATGAAATGACAACTTTGCGCTTCTTTATTGAATACGTAAAGTTGCGTAAAGTTGGTTGCCATCTTTACGGTAGATTTACGTAAGCGTAAAGATGCGTAAAGTAATTAAGTTGCTATCTTTATGCAGATTTACTTGGAAGCTAAAAGTAGAGTCATGTGCTATCTTTACATAGATTGACGGAAGCATAAAGATGCGTAAACACAGGGCCGGTATAAAGTTTCTCAGCCTGACTGTGTAAAATCCCAGAAAGGATCGTTAAGACCCATGGCCATGCATAATATTTGAAGACGGTTAGAGAAGTGTTTCATTAATAAAATAAACGGAAAACAACAATGTTGCGTGCATATTGATATATTTTAATGTTAACACATCACATTTCCCAATTTGAGCGTCAAGAAAATATTTGAAGGATAATAAAGACAATTAACGATATTGAATACGAGTGTAGTTTACTTGAGACGTATAAAACAAGTCTATCCGTGATTTATATAAATAATTGAGCTATATATATTCTCTTGTACTTGTCAGTTTGTAAATTGTTGAAGACGTGAAGAATGACTCCAGTGAACAGCACACTTTGTGTACGGTAACTCGTATACAGCGTATTATGAATCAGATGTATACTGGTCATTATACAGTCCGTATACATCAAGATCAGTACACGTCAGTATACCGGTCCGTATACGGTAACTCGTACACAGCGTATAATGAATCAGATGTATACTGGTCATTATACAGTCCGTATACATCAATATCAGTATACGTCAGTATACCGGTCCGTACACAAGGTGTATACGGACTCAGGATACCTCATTATACATGCCATTTCATGCAGTGGCTGTAAATGGTTGGATAGCAATTTGATTTGGTTACATACATGTATAGAACTTAAGAACAATAGGGCCTGATTTCTACGAAATCTAATAGAACAAAAACAGTATGTAGACTTATGATTACAGAGTTACAAAGTGAATATACAAGAAAAGAAAAAAGACAAATAAAATTATTGGAATAAAATATAATAAGTATAATAAGTATAATAAATATATTCATATAAATATATTAACACATAGTACACATACAGAGAATATACAAGTCATATAAAAATATTAAATAGATAAATGATGAAGGCTTCAAGTTAAGTTAAGACTTAAGTAACAATAAGTGCAAAATATATGCCCTCTGTTATTTTCGGGCTAATAAAACAACTATGCTAGGGTACCTTATTTGAAGCATAGCTTCGAACTAAACTGTTGAGCGCTGAAGAGATCGAGTGCCACAACATGGCAATTAAAAACCACATTGCCAGTTGAGAAAACCTTACGAGTTTGCTTAACCGTTATGAGTTTGTTTATCAACGGCCGCATAAATATAAGCTCATATATTTTAATAATAATCGATTTATTTAGCGCTATGCATGCCCTAAAGTCCCATAGCGCTTTACAATACAACAAGTATTAAAAATGTTATGCAATAATACAGATACTGTAACGTATCATTTTACAAGTAATTCCCTATTCTATACCATAAGGAAAATTGAATAATAATAATAATAATTTTAACACTAGAATTAAAAGAACTAAGAGAGTCAATATACCTCATTTCCAGTAGTAACGAGTTCCATAAAATAGGAGCAGATACCAAAAAAGTTCGGAGTCCATATTTCATGTGTTTTGCAATTTGTCTTCCAACTTAATTCGCTCACACTCAGTTTCCACTTGAACACCTAAACTATTGAACTAAATATACGATATAGTTAGATGGCAAGTCTCAAACTACATGTCGGACCGAAGTAGTTTTACTGGCAAGTTTAGCTCGACGGTATTGTGTGCAGTTTTCGCACACTAGATCTAGACAGCTAGCACACGGGCACAAACTCCTCCATGTCCGCTCTGTTAACGCAGAGTACTATTTATCGTATGTTTTCTAATCTTCCAACTTATTGCGCTCACAATTTATTTCCACTAGAACACCTAAACTAAACTAAATATACGATATATTCAAATGACAAGACTCAAACTACATCTCAGACTCGGATAAGGGAAAACTTAGCTGATGCAGTACAATATAAAGCTAAAATTCCTGTGTGTTCGACGCAGTTCCGTTCAATACAATGTAAATTAATTATTACGAGTCGATAAACTTCTTTAAAAAGGTCCCCTTTAGTTTATTTCTTCAGCCAGAAAACGAGTACAGCATTCGGGTATACACTAAAAACATCTTACCGGCAGAATTGTTCTTGTTCGTGGTTATCAAGCTCAATGAGGGTTTCTTCAGTTTTCTCCATATTAACAGTATCTTAATCAGAAGAGAGACTCTCTAGCTAGCTAGGTTATTACTCGGGCTGCCTGTGGCAGCACCGAGTCTTAAAATGCAAGTCGTTATTTTTAATTTATTTTTATTCCGTGTAGCAAGCGTTCAGCGCATGCGTTAAAGGTCAAATTCACACCAATCAGATCGCACTGTGCTGGTCACGCAACAATCGCCAGGTTAATTTATTTACATAATTTAATACAGTAAAGCAAGATGGCGGAATCCGCGAGCAACTTTCTATGTAACTAGGAGTCTCATCTCTCAAATGTAAGCCAGTTTAATGTTTTATTTAACTTCACTCATGCGAAAGCCTTCCAACAGGCTCAGGATATTGCAACTGGCGCTATTGTCGGAGCCGAAGGACCGCGTTTTTTACCCAGATGGCCAGTGCTTTTATATACGACACGTACGACGACCTGAAGCAAAGGGGCCAGGATCCGGAAAGCTAAAATTCGAAGAAATAGATATTGGAATCTATAAGCCATCGGCTCGATGTGCTGCATTTAAAACATCCGAGAAGAACAACTTATTTTGGGTGAAGGCACTTCAAGACCAATATTACGAGTCTCTTAAAAACTGTCAGAGATTTAAATTTACCGTAAGTTGGATCAGAGAGTATTGAGATCAAGTTATTTCGTTCCAGCGAGGATATTGACCTAGCGGAAACGGTACAAGCTGTCGAAGGATTTTACTTATAATCATCCACAACAGGAATAGTTATGTGCCAAGGCATGGGAAAAGATCGAGTTTCCCAGATTACAGATGAAAGTAGAGAACTTAATGAATGAAGAAACAGAGGTCACGCGCGACATGCTTGAGAAAATGAACATGTTCAACACTTTATGTTATACTAAGAAAACAAAACAAATTACAGAGCCTGCAAGTTCACAAGTCAATGCAAAACCCCAAGAGCCTGTAGTTTTGGATCAACATATCCTTGAAACTCCAAAAGCAACATACACATGAGTCAAATTCAAACCGGAAGAGACGGAATTCTTTAGATTCTTCACGACAACCCGATCCCTATTCATCAGAATACATTTTCTGTGCTAAATGACGAGAGTTTATAATTACCTGACCGACAACCCACTACTAAAGAAAGGGACCATGAAGTACGGTAGTACGGTTAATTCTCGGGTTCAAAACAATGAATATATGCCTGCTCAAATGCAGTGTGTTAAACTGTTTAAATTAAAAGGTCAACATACGAGAAAAACAACAATATTGAATTACATATTTACTAGGGGAGCAGAGAAATTTTATGAAAGTCACCGCGCTACCGCCTACCGGCCACTCCAAAAGACTGCTAAATTCAGCTAATAATTCTTCCCTTTGGTTATTACTAAGAGATTTCAAATGAAAGTGTATTTCATCTTCAATCTCATGTGGCCCGAGTGAAAGCCCAGATGGGCTCTTGTTCTGTCGTAAAACATGCCTTAGCTGTGTAGTTGACCTGACCCAAACTGTCAACAGTGATTGCCTAATTTTACGGCCGGGAATAGATTTCTGACAATGACTCATCGATCAATATCTCCTTGTCTCGTCTTGTCTGAGAGCTTTGAACTTTCTTATCTGAGCGCGCCTGACGAAATCTAACCTTTGATTATAATTCGATACCCGTTTATAATCCAAACGTGTTTGGATATTGTATTTCGCTTACGTTTTTAAATGTGCATTGGATCTGTCCAGACAGCGCAGATCGAATGTATTACGTTGTTCATGTATTTTTATGGTCGATAACAGTTCCTTTAGAAGAATCATAAGGTTAGGAAATAGTTAAAAATTACCGATAGCGCCTCGAAGTCTCACACGTTGCTCATTCCACATTCTCACAGTGGTAATTATTCGGTAATGATTTTATGTAATGTAAACAGTGTTAAATAGATCTATAACGTTTAATGCGCATGCCCCTGCTTTATCGCTCGATCACAGCGTCTCCGACCCACATTGTTAGCGGCAAAGGTCAGAACTGATCAATAGTTTTACAGGACAGAACAAAAATAAAAATAAAATGAAGACACAGACTGCATTTTAAGACTAGCAATTAGCAATCTAAAGCCCGATTCAAACGTCGAACTTTTCATGCGCCGAACCTAACTAGATCAAAACAAGCCGCCTAATTATCTTTTGTTTCAATTACGTTCGACGTTTGGATCGGGCCTAAAAGTCTTAAAATGCGAGCTGTATTTGGCAACGATTTATAACTACTCGTCATAGTCATGATTTCAATTGTATTCACCTGATGAAATATTAATGAGTTTGAGCAATATAATTCGTCGCCTGAGGTTAATTCCATGATCAGTTATTTTCCTTTGCAAACTTTGCAAACAAATCAGGATCCAGTTTAAAGCACAAAAATACACCTTGCTCTACATAGGTTCTCAAGCCAGCAACACGCCGAGTTGTTGAGCGAATATTTTGTTGAACGACTCGAACCAGTGAATAAGCCTGAATAAGTACCAGGACGACCGCATGTGACCGTTCCCGTTGATAAGAATAGGGTATCCATAAGTAAAACCACCTCCATGTGTTCGTCTTTTAATACCGATCGTTATACAACTGAGTTTCTGTTTATTTCGTACGTTTTAAGCATTCAAACACAAACTGCATGAGACAAAGTTATCAAAAGTGCCTCTGTCGTGATGAAGGGCTAACGCTCGTCATGTCAACTTCATCTCCCTTCCCATGACTGTTAACAAACCACTAAGACTTGCAGTTGATAAAACGTGGTATCTAATTCGCCACCTCTTAAAGGGGCTATGTCATGGTACTGCGCATGTATCGGGTAATCGCTCGGTTGGTGGCTTGTAATTGGATACAACTGCGACAGTTAAACTTCTCCCCTTAATGCTTGATTGAAAGGATTTTCAATATTTCTCCTGGAGACTGTTTATATACACTGTTTGTTAGTCTTTTTTGCATATTTGCTTTGATTTTAAGCATCCTGGCCACATGGCCGAGATGTTCGTCAGTTCATATCAAAATCGGTGGAAATAGCTGTTTAAGGCCCGGAGCACGAATGTAAAGTCTTACCGTAACACAGCCCCTTTAACGCAGTCATTACAATGCTAACATAACTGAACACTTTACAAATTATTGGTTTACAATAAATTAATTTTATTCCCAGCGATTCAGACGTTACTTGCATGGATTTAAGAGACATACGTTTACCCTTGAACAAAGCGGTTGTACTGTTTTTACTCTAAGTAGAGTGCATAAGCATACATTTATAACCCAATTTACAAATAGGGATCCTTTATGTTGGCATTCAAGGATCGACATAACATCCGGCAGACTAAAAAAGGCTGAGTTCAAAGCTCGAATAAAAATAACGTGGATTATGAAAATTCGTAGTTATAGTATACGTGCTATGCTATGGGCATGATCTTCAAACTGGAGTTTACTTAGTTAAAATACGGTAGCATTATCCAACAGATGGCATTAAAAAAGGTGAGAACACACCAACGGACTAAACAGTCATAAATGAACAGAGCAAAACTAAACGTGGTTTGAGTCAATAATCGTGATCAGGAGTGCATACCTTTACTTACGTTCAGGAAACATGAACGCTTCAAATGTGTTCTGTTATGTAACAATTTAAGGATTCGTCGAGCAAAGTAAACTTCCAACTGACCTGTTATACTGGAAATCCGTGGAGATAAGGAAATGCCTTAAGTGAGCTATGTGCATAGATGTATCAACACTTTGTAAAACTATAGAGAAGAATACAGAAGGAAGGGCGCTAATTTCCACTCATATAAGTATAAGATGATGATTATAGTAATTATTTTCGAACATTACATAAAAGTACATACCAGTTGGAACAGCAACTGCAAGAAGGACGAGTACAACAACAACAGCGAACTTCATCTCAAATCTCTTTGTCTTTTCTTCTTTGAGTCTTCCTTGTCTCTCGCTCTTTTCCTTTGACTTTCTCTTCCTTTGGAAGTTGAACTTCTTCCGACAGCTTTGCTCTAGCTCTACACAAAAATGGTACTCCCAGATTAGGTTTCGGGTATTTGTGCACTAGCGTCAACACTCATTGACAAGTGTCAGTCTTTCTAATGATGACGTCACTATACGCGTTTCATCCATTGGTCAAAATGGTATGTCTTTGATTGCTATACGTTTAAGTCATTTAAAGCGTTCCCTGAAGCACTTCTATTCTTGGTATATACTGGCAAAGAGTAGAATAACATATGAAACATGCTCTTCCATAATCGAGCAGTAAGATATATTAATAATTTCAATCACATTGTTTTAGAAATGGCCTACACGACTTACAAGAAGTAATATTTCGTACAACCTCTTACTAATTTCTTCCACTGCAGATAACAAACAACATCATATATGAGGAGCTTAACCATGAAAAGGTTTTACAAGTGATTGACAGGTGGTTTTTTTTTTCAAATAGAATGTTCTAAGTCTGCATTTGATAATTTAATTGAGGACTTATCTTGTCATTCAATGAGATGGCAAATTTAATACCTTTAATTATAAATGAGTGCGTTGCAGTAATACAATCATTAGCGCGGTTAGTTTATACAACAGGGAGCTAGCTTCCGATCTGCAAGTAATATTACTTGAAAAACTTCCAGTCTTTGTTAAATGTATTTTGATCGTCTGTTAAGTCACATGGAGGCCGTACGGTGAGGAAATAAGACAACTTTAATAAGTAATTCCGTTGCCGTTTACCAAAAAGCTATTTTAAAACATATTCGTCTGTTAAGTCACAGGGAGGTCGTACGGTCCGGGTGAAGATATAAAACAACTTTAATAAGAAGTTCACCGATATGTGATTTTGAGGCGCTTGTGAAGCCTGTCACTGGAAGTATCGATGAAAACGCACCCAAAGCCTTCTAGAAATGAATTGCTTGATTATCCACGGACGGATAATATGGCCTGTTACTCTAATATTTTAGATGTCCAGCAAATTATTATATTCGTAGCTCTCCGGGTTTAGTTCTGTTCTTAATGGTTTGTAACAAAGTGTAAGCACGTGCCCTGTTATCTAATGAGTAATTCCGTTGCCGTATACCTAAAACAGTTTTTAAAACAACTGTGTATTTAATATATTCGTATACTAGTTCGTAGCGTCACGACTTAATAAAACCATATATGGAATAACAGCGGAACTTCGTTCTAAAATCAAGAAAAGTGAGTAAAATATGACAATGACTTCCTTTAATAACTTCCATTTCGTTCGCATAAAATTATGAGGAAATGCTAATTTAAACGGAGTCTCAACGATTAAAAGTTAATTGATGCTGAAAATCAATATACCATGACACGGCCAAGGGGCTAACAAAGCGCCCAAAAATAAGAAAAGAAAAACGTTATTGTATTGAAATGGATTTCCTTTTGTTTGGCCGTTAAACCAGGTTAACAAGTATGCGACGATGCGCATTTGTAAATTGTCCCGAGACGAAAGTAAGAGAATATTTAATGTGGCAATCAATTTGTGTGTCATGCTTTAATGCACTCCTCGACTTTGTTTACCCGGTAGATACACGTACACAAACAGCGCACCATTTGAAAAGCTAAGGCCATCCCAATAAAATGTTTCGTTTACCATCACCCGACCCATGGTTTTATTTTAAAAGGCAAAAAACAAAAGGTTGAAGACCGACTCAATATTTTCCAAAAAGTAAAAAAAAAATGAAGAATGTCTGTTTTAATCTACACTCCTTTTCCGAGCACTCTACATTTTAGTCTCTTGCCTTCCTCATGCAAATTGTCAATCCACAACTAGTAAGGAAATTGTGGTTGAGGAATACAAAACAAAAATTACGTGAGCCTTCAAGCAGACTTGGCTACAGAACCCCTAACGTTTTTTTACCGACCGACCCACTACCATCATGAGACAGAGGGCGTGGCCGGTAACAAAACGAGCAGTGAACTGGGACCGAGTTATCAGAATTACTCTAATTCTAAAATGAAGTTGATCACTTGATAAAACATGTTGAAATTAGCATGTGTGCCAAGTTTGACGTGATTCAAGTGAATCTTGTCTGAATTATAAGCAATTGAAATATATTTGTCCCTCCAAAATTTTACAATGAATGTATAGTTACGTTTGGAGGGACAACATTAAAAATAAGGGGAAATTGACATATTTGATGCCTTCTAGCATCGTCAATATTGAGACAAAGTTCACCAAACTTTCCAGACTAGCTAAGTTTGGTCTGTTCTTTTGGAAATAATGCTCACTTTGACTAGTTATTAATTGAATTAGTTTTACTGACTCGGTTCCAGTCCCCTGCTCGTTTTGTTACCGGCAATATAAAATGTCCGATCACTCGATTAAAAGAAGAGAAAGGGTTAGGACACAGAGCTAGAATAAAGAAATGGTAAACGTGTAGCGTGCGTCCATCGAGTTATGGACGCACGCGGGAGCTTAGTAAGCACGAAAGAAGGTGAGAGTCGTTCGAGGCAAAGCCTCCCAAGTGTGTCTATAACTCGATGGACGCACAGCTGCGGCGTTTACCATTTCTTTTATAACACAACAACGACAATTAAAGAGCAAATAATGCTTTATTGGTTATGAAATATAAAATTATCAATACATGAAGCGCGCGAAAAAAAAAGCATAATTTAAGCTGAGCGCTGGCGCGACTGTTGATGTTCCAGTGCAAAAACAGGTCATTCATTGATCTCTGCTTAACGAAATGTTTATTGACATCTTGGTCTCAAGGAAAAGAAAAGATATAGCCTGTTAAAAAGAGAAGACCTGCAAGAGAAAGACATCTCAGTATTCAGTCCTTGTGTTGGAAGCAATCGCTATGGTAAAGCGAATATTAAGAAAAGGGTTCATTCATCTGTTGAAACTGAATATCTTTCGGCGGAATTGAAAACGATCTGCAACAGGTCATTGGAGCAATCGTCTGAGCCAGAGGTTTGTAATTCATCGGTTTTCCTATGGAGTGAACTGTCAGCTGAATCTCCTGGGTTTAACTTGTTGCTGGTGGTATTTGTACCAGTGGGATGAATATTTTCGATTAAAAAATAAACAATTCGCCTTACTTCCTGTTTAGTCGTCAAGAACTGTGTTTTACGGATCAGTTCAAGTGATATTTTTAGCATATTTCATACCTGCGGCATAGGACTACTTCCCGTGAAAATTTCATTCCATTTCCTTTTTTCGATTTCGGTTTATGAAATCATAAGTAATGTCATAAATATGCTCATTTTGCTCAAAATAGTAACGTATTTGCTAAGAAAGCTGTAATTCGAAAACCAGGCGATAAATATTGTTTTAATCTTTTCACCTAAAATTCAACATGTACTACCCTGTCCTTGTAAATTTTAAGAGCATTCATTTTAAGGGCGCGGAATAAAAACAAAAACATAGGGACATTTACATTCATCCACCCAAGCTTCATTGCTGTATCATTTTGTTTATAGCTTGTGTCTTTCCGAAATTTGTCTTTTGTCTAGATTCTACCATACCATACGCTTCGCTACTGCCGGAACGCTCGTGCAAATTAGGTTCTTTGTACTGAATGACATGCAATTATAATAGTCACGCTGCCAGTTGTAACGCTGTTATAATATAACTTATAATATTTATTTACAAATCGTTTTATAATATCACTAATACAAAAGAAGAAGGCAGCTTATTTTTGTGATAATCGTACATAAATAGAGAAAAGTTAAATCAACAAGTTTCAAGATAGCTAAGCGTTTGAACAAGGGACTGGAATGCTCATCAAATAGCCCACTTCCGCGATATGCTTTACTTAGCACGCACAAAGGTTTACATACGAGGCTCTGTGAAAAGAATAAATTGAATTTAGCACGGGGCCTCGTATTGAAACCTTTGTGCATGCCAAGTAAAGCATATCGCGGAAGTGGGCTATTTGGAAAAGGTGACAATGCGCACAACTCCTTTTTGTAATGTAACAATTGGATTTAGGGTAGTGTTATAAGTATGATCCCACACTGATAGACCATATGTTAAGTAAGGGAAAATCAAAGAGTCATTGAATAATGACTCGCGAAATAACATAATGACGATTTTTTGACAGAATACCAACGCTCCTCTTCTTTGAGGTTAGAATCTATATAAATGCCTAGATATTTAATGCTCTTTTTCTGTTTAATAAATTTCTGATTAATAGACAAATTAATCTTAAAACTAAGTTTTTTGTGTTGGGTGAAAAATAACAAAATTTGTCTTATCGATATTAAGGGAGTTTGTTACAATGTAGCCACGTATTGATTTAAGATAGGTTGTTGTTAACATAGCTAGAGATTACTTCATGTGCTGGCGTATGGTATTTACGCACGAGTTTGTTTTCAGAAAACAAACGAGCGTGTGTAAATACCATACCATCTTGTAATTTGTTTATTATATGCATACTGAGATTTTTCTCCAATATCAAACAGGCTTTATTTACGTCTTGTCATTGAACGCGTAGATCTCATTTTTTTTTGCATTTTGTATCCGACTGAACGCAGACTAAAATTTATGCTCGCTACAATCAAAATGGACCGAAAATCTTACTTTTTAAACTGACATAAGCTTGAAATAGTTCTTCAACATCAATTTGGAACTGTCTTTGATTCAACAAATAAAGTTTATAAGTTTACATCATCAAGTGCATCTGTTTCTTCAGTTTTTTCGACAGTTTGTGTGAAACGTAGTCCCGCATGTTGTTGTGTTGAGAAAATGACGTCGCGTCGGCTGAAAATTAGCTCTGTCATAGCTCTGCCATAGCTCTGTCACTGGGACGGGTTCGAGTAATGGCGGACATAAAAACTCAAGATTCGGACCCCCAAAAATAAGACTTCACGTCGTCATATCAAAACTTTACTTTACAAATACGCAAAAATATCACTATCTCAAATTTTGATCGTGGTGGCACTTTTAACATACCTAAGCTACGGTACTTTCCAAAATAGCTGTGAAAAACGTTGCAAAATATATAAGAAATTTTCTAGGTTATTGTTATTTACTCGTGCTCGTTTTTCTTATAGCCGAGCTTCCGCGGGTGCCGAAGGTGGTGCGGCGAGGGAATACGATACATGTACGATGTGAGCAAAAATTGAACGACTTCCGGTTTTCCTCGGGCCCAAATCCCGGCACCCAACGCGCGACGTGCCTGAAAATGTGCTGTACATGCGCACGCACTGCTAAAATCAGGCTGCCGGGATTGAAACCTTGGCCCAAGGAGGATCGGAAGGCCTTTCCAAACTGACACTTGGCCAAAAATGTCTTGCAACTTGAAACGCAATGTTGCACGTATTACCACCCAGTCGAGCAACTTGGTACGCAACAACACGTTGCAGAAAGTAGTTGGTTTTGTTGCTCGTATTACCACCTGGCGCTGCAACTTGTCGCGCAACAACGGCCACATCTTGTTTCAACAAACAGTTGGTACAAGCCAATCACAGAGCTGGATTCACTCACGCTTACCGCAACTTGCAACACGAAAATTTGTTGCGTGAACACCTAAAATGTCTATTATTCTCCTTACAGCTATTACCTTCACTATCTCTCGTAACGTAGTTCTGAGATCAGAATATTTATAAACCTTCACAGTAAATCCACTATGACTGATAAGAGTAACTTTGTTTTTGTCCTTAGGGATTAACGATAACTGAAGAGCCATCAGTACAGTTTGATAGAAACAATAGAGATTAAAACGTTACCCCATACTATCTTCAAAAAACAATACAAACTAACTTTACTTGATAACCAGAACTAGTCTTTATACATGTAAATATTAATTTTTAATCAAACTGCCTGCTAAACTTTGCAAAACTTTGCACAACTTGTAAAATCCGTATATATGAATCCGATACCTACCTTATTAGTACCATACATATGTAAATCAATGACAATACTTACTCATAAATTGTCTTATTTATTTTACTTTTTTCCTCGACTATCTTCTCTGTGGTAGTGGTCAACTCGAAAGCTACTGGCTACTTAGATCACTACGCACTTTTCCTTATTGCTGTCGTGTGAATTGAAATATTCCGGGTACGTACGCGTGCCCGGCTACATGCAATGGCGCAAGTGATAAGCGCTTCACCAAGAAATGCAAGGTGCTTATCCATTGTCTCAATCATTAACCCCGTTTCCCCCTGGGACAGAATTCAAATCCCTCCGCGGGCTTTTTAGAATGATGAGATTTTATCAGGTATAAAGGAGCATGCACGTGACTGATTTGCTTCTTCTGATTGGACAAAATGCTCATTAATTATTCATGAGTTTTTTTGAAAGATAATTCAGTTGTTTGTTTTATATTCGCGGACGAGTCACCATTCGTCTCGTTTTCATTACAGCTTTACATGAAATATCCAAAATGGCGAAGGGAAAAACACAGATGAAAATAACATTAAAGTAACACAGGTGAAGATACATAGACCGTATTCTGTTATTAAATGAAATACCTATATTTAGGCCCTATACAATGGCCTTCATTAGGGTATATTTAACAATTATTCACCGTAGTGGTGGATATTTATCCACCACTGTTCACCGATGTTAATAATTGTTTTAGTCAAGAGCCCATAACCAAGAGCGAGAATCTCCCATACTACCTCTGTGCTACGGCATTTTCACTAATTGGCGGCAAAAATTATCTAAAAATTGCCCAACTTGTGAACATGCCGAATCTATATAGTAGATATGGACGCTCTTGGTTATGGGCTTTTGTTTTAGTATATACCACACAACAGGTGAATAGCAAGCACCAAATAGTTATCTTGTTATCTGTCAAATTGGCAAAACTCGCGCGAGGTGATCGGTGCTTCGCTCGGAGGTGAATATGAATCAGAGCGCGCGAAAAGTGATATTCACTGGTGTGATATATACTAAATAGATATATAATTTGGTTTTGTATCATGCACTTGAATTACTGCACTTATTGTCGTTACAGTTCGATGACATATTTATCAATAACTGACATTTTAGGTGACAAGTTTAGTTTAACCAAACATGAGAAACAAAACAAAGCCAATAAAGATAAGATATCGAAATAAATCAAAGGTGTGAATGTTAAAGCATGGAACGGTGTGTGTTTTTGCCGCCATTCTTCCCTAAGGGACTAAAAGTTAGTTTCTGAATGTTTTATATCATTCTGAGTGTCCCGCTGAAACTCAGAACTTGCTTGTCAAAAGCCAGGTTTAAACTTAATTAGTATTGAATGCTACACTCGCTTGGTAAACAACGATATACATTGATATTTAGTAATGTAGCTTAAAAATGGAACAATAATTGATATTACAGTTTGGCATCTCCGAAATTTATGACGCATCAGAGACCTCATATATTTTACCCTTCATTCTTTTCACACGGTGGCCATCTTGGATTCAAAGATAGGCTATCCTTTATTTGTGTTATGCTAACTCGTTCTGATATCCCTCAGTGGGAGGCTAACCTAGCAAAAACAAATTATTGCCTCACTTTGATTCCAGGATGGTCACCAGGTGAAAACCTAAGTATAAGAGTGTATGGAAGTTGAAAGGTTTAGATACATCGACGTAATTATAGTGTTACATCCTACATCAAAACGTCAGTGAAACATTGTATTTACAAAGATATCATGTTGAAAGATCGTAATGTATCTCGCCGTTAATATTAATTAACTTCTGTATTCAATATATTATTGCTTATATTGCGCTTCTTGTAACTTGCATTGCTAGAGCTTACTTCGCACAATGTCATGTAATATGTAAAGGATATTACCGCGAGGAGATATCGAATTTATCTTCGAGTGTTCAGTTATAAGTTACAGTGAATTATCACGTTAAATACGAGAAGATAAATTATGTATCTCCAAGCAGCTGATGTACTTTTATTACATGAAAATCACCTGACTAGCATTTTCGTTTCTAATTTTGAAGATAAGCACAATAACCAAATTGCCTTTAAAGGCCTGTCAAACCACGTCAAAATCAAACAAATTCACATGTTAGATGCATTAGGCCGAGCTGAAAAAGAACTCCAGGGCTCGAATATCTCGGGTGGAATATCCTGGACTTACACCAAATGTTTCTGAATGGATAGAAAATAATTCAAATAAATGTATAGCTTCAATCTCGGACAACTTGTATAAATTTCATAGCACTTACCTCCGTTTCCAACTCTGTTTCCCAGTCAGTCCAGTAATTAAACATTTCGGCGGGAATTTCCGACACTCTCAAAACCTGCACACAAACAAAAAGATTGTGGTCTAAATACAATCCAAAAATATTTACCTCAAAGTCAACTGCTGCGATCTCATAAGGAAAACGAACTGTAAATTGGTGTTTTTGAGATTGGATAAACTTTGTTTAATCTATCTGGTGGCTTGTTTTTATTCGTATGGTAATTATAGTTCAGTTTTAGAGAAGAATTTGCATCTCAAGAGTTTTCTTCAAAACAATTGGACTATTGTTTCTATCAAACTGTACTGATGGCCCTTCAGTTATCGTTAATCCCTCAGGACAATAACAAAGTTGCTCTTATCAGTCATAGTGGATTTACTGTAAAGGTTTATAAATATTCTGATCTCAGAACTACGTTACGAGAGATAGCGAAGGTAAAAGCTGTAAGGAGAATAATATACATTTTAGGTGTTCTGTAGGGGTTCTGATGTGCAGCTGAAATTAACATCCTCCGCCGTCTATGCCGTCATTAGATTCCGCAGCACTTTATTCACGAGCCTCAGCCAATATATAATTTATTCACCTTCCTTTTATTCATGATAGCGCCACACTTTATTCATGAGAGCGCCGCATTTTGTTCATGCGGAAAGACAATAGATAATGAGAAACCACTTCATTTAATGAGATTCCACTTCAATTTCCACTTCGAGTCCAAGACAATAGAACCGTGACGTCATTGAATTAATGACAGCGCCTTCAAAATTAGTATAACACCCTAAAAATTAGCATAACACCCTAAAAAATTAGCATAACACCCTAAAAAAGGTGCTTAATTCGGTGCCTCTTCTACTACTCATGTTACTCGTGACTAAATATGGTAACCTTCTGTTCTCATATTTTACCTAATCACGTGATACAAAGAGTGTTTTACTTAAGTCAGTATGCACCTGTCATTTATAAACATTCGCATCGTCAAAGACCCCAGCAAGCAACGATTGCAAACGTGGGTAACTGGAGTAAACTCCAAAAATATTTTTTAATATCGTGGCTTTTGTTTTACTTATGTTTCTTAATATACATTCGCTTGCGCGAAATGTTGTTAAATAGCTCAAGAATAGCAGTGATGAACAGGAAAACTGTTATTTTCATCAACCTTACAAACATGACAACACAAATAAGAAATGCCCAAGTAGGAAAAGTACTTCCACTACTTCGCATACTCGCTCGTGCCCAACTAGTTTCAAACTAGCCTTTCTTAACTAAACAACCTGTTCGAGGCAGTTTTAACCTTGTGTAACTAAACACATTCAGGTACAAGTACTATTCTTTATAAAATAGTTTCGATAGTACGCGCGCTCTGATTGGTTGTAAGCCGTGTTTCTATAACTCTATAGAAACATAGACAGTTGAGCGCGCGCTTGAGCTAGTTGTGAGAATTTACGATTTGGTTATCAAATTAAGCGAGCCTTTCCGTGTTTATATTCGTTTATTTTATAAAGGAAATAGAAAACATTTTTCCCTTGTTTCTATAGAGTTATAGAAACACTTGTGGAAGTTTGGAAAAACTCGAAATAGCTGTGGAAATACTCGCCCTTCGGGCTCGTGTTCCCACTGCCATTTCTCGTTCTCCCAAACTCCCACTCGTGTTTCTATAACTCTATAGAAACACAGGAAATGTTTTCTATTTCTTAAGTAGAGGTTACGGTTATAACCTAGAGGGAAACTTAAACAAGTTTTATATGTTTAATATATATACATGGCCTGGCATACCACTCGCTCTATTATTTATTTCTACTTTGGTACTCTGGAACAAACGTTAACTTCTTATGAATATTCTGGTCTACAAAATAGCGCGTGTACAGTCTTAAGAAGTTAAACAGCTAATTGCTACGTGGTCCTATGTTTAAGATTAATTTGGTGGATCGTAGTTCATTAGTTCACGTTGAAATCGAGACAGCATAGTGACAGTAATCGCATGATAGATTTAACGGCAATTTATACGTTTCAGGCGTGCACCAATCATCTATCGATACTTGAGTCGGTCCGGAAAACTGTTTCAACATTGGTTCCAAATCGGTGCAACATTTGTTGAAACCAATCTCTCCAACATGTTTTCACATCTTTCAACAATTCTTAACAATCTTTACAGGCCATTTCAAACGGTTTCAACACATCGCTTTCAACACTAGTGCAGTACCGATTTTGAATAAATGTTGAAAGCTTTAGTATATATGACAATCTTACACGGCCGACCATTCTGTTACGGAGTATTTTTGCGTATGTGCAATACCTTACAGCTTTATTCAGTCTTCGAGCTTCTTCGGGCGTTCGCTTACGCGGGGTGACCGGGTTGCACTTCACACGACTCATCCTCATCTCTCTTCTAGTCTCACCCCTTTCTCTCCAGACTGACATTTTAGACTTTCTCTCCTATTTCTAGACTGACTTTCTAGCCACAAATTAGCTCTATTTAAGCACATATCTAGGTGTTCTGATAGACCGGATGATAATAGTTTTAATGCAAAACGCCTGATCAGTTTTATCACCAATAGTTTGTGGTTAGTAATCTACAAATCTACAAGGGCGCGGTAGAGCGACCCGTTAGAAAAACACCTATACAACTAAGAACGTGACTGAACTAAAATATCAAAACGGCTGTGGTATAGCGAATCGAAGTCGTGCATTTCAGTTTGAACGTCGCTGATCACAGATGGGAAAGCGCTAAAATGCTGTTTGAAAAGGACTGAACAAAGTGCGTCTGTTCATTGATGTATGCTATTCTGCTGTTGAGCCGGCGTGGCGCAATGGTTATTATAAGCGCTTTGTCTCGTTGCTATCTCGCTCTTGCTGTGAGGGTTTTTCTACGGATTCTCCGGATTTTCTCCCTCTTTAGAAACCCAACACGCTAAATTCTAATTCGGTCTGTGGTTTGCCGGGTCCTGACTTTGTTCAGCCGCTATGGTTGTTTCAGTTTCCCGTTTAAAATTCAGTCTAAAAAAGTTGTTGTTCTATTCTCATACTTGTCACTATGGAGTCCACTGCCGGGAGTTTTGATAATTTGAAGTTTTGTTAGCAGCTATTTAGTCACATTAATTTTGTATGAAGCCTAGCGTCTTTATATTCTATTTGAGATCAAGACTTTGTATTATTAATATTTTATTAAATGAGACCAAATGAATAATTAGTATTTAGGATAGACCGAATCCCACAGTGGGTGGTTTTGCAAGTCGGGAAGTTGTTGAGGCATAAAAAATTAGGCTTTGTGGAATTCTTCAGACTATTTGACTCTGCTGTTTGGAAAACATGTTCGCATTAAATCCTACTAAACTTCACTTCAACAAAAACGACATTAAAAAATAAACGAAAATTACTACAAATATCTTCCGAATCGATAAGATTGAAAGTGGGCTGAAAGTCTAAATTTTCGGCAGAATATTCTATCATGACTGCGATGAAATTAATTTTGGGACGTCTGAAACCGACCTGACTCGTGCGAACATAAACAACACTGTTACTTCTAGTAGGTAGTTAAGTAATGATCCGCGCAAGAGGTAGGCTTATGTTATGCATGGAATTTAGAGAGGTGCTAATTGTGGTATTGTTTTAATCTTCCACCTCATTGGCTTAGACATTCAAATATATCTAAACTTGAAGAAGAATATAATTTTTCTCATTTTTAAAACAGATTTGAATTGCATCTAGTGAAAACACTCATAACTTTTAATATAACGAATTTTCAATATGGGGAACATTTTTAAATTGAACGTTTTCTTGGTTATTGGCTACTTAGCTCGAATAGCCCTCATGGTTAATCTAAGCAGCGTTTACTCCATCTACGTCTTAAGTATCTATTAGCAGCAGATTATTTACTTTCCAATATTTTGTTAGTTTCTGTATTCTTCTTTGTAAACATAAATGTATGAGTATAAATAAAAGCTGGATTGATTGATTGACACTTTTTGTATCTGCTGTTTGGTAAACATTTCGACAAAAACGACAATCAAAAATAATAGAATACCGCTACAAATATCTTCCGAATAAGCGCCCTGAAGTCTAAATCTTCCTACAGATCGCAAAATTGGTTTGCATTGATAAAATCAAATAAAACATCTTGGTCCTTGTAGAATTACAAAAAATATACTTTTAACCCAAATTTTGGAACATTAGATTATTTCGTAACTGATCGGTGGGCCTATGAATGTATACGTCCATTTTACAGCACTTTGTATGCGGCCGTCATTTGTGTGTCCCTCTCTGGGTCGCCAAAAACATGGAACATAAAACGAAAATAGAAATTAAGCTTAATTTCCCATTATTGGGTTTTACTTAAAAAAATAATTGACACAATTACATGGATTTTTATGCGCTGGGTCCGGCGTTCTGTCATAAAATTCAATATTTATTTACTCCGGAACAATGCACCCGATCGATGTGAAATTTTCTGTGTAGACTTTTATTATCAATGTTTAGAATATATACAAAGAACAGCTTTGTAGGCCTTAGAGTTTAGATTTTAGGTTTTTGATGACATCACTTGAAACTTTGCGTATACTCTATCCATATGACTGCGATAGCGAGCTGGATTTTGATTGACACATGTCATTAAAATGCTTAGGATTTTAGGCAGGACAACAGTGCTTTTATTATTTTAAAAATTGGAACGCTGAACAAAGTTTGGTAGGAGTCGAATGTTTTGGTCGCACTAGTAAGACATCGTTTCCATTGGAAGGAAATACCCATACAATCTTTCGAACACCCGTCGCTGAATAAATAATTTAAATCCTCCTGATAAAACGTGCACTAAACGTGCCAATACTTGAATGTGCTAATATTGTTTGGCGTGATAAAAACAATAAAGTGTTAATGAACTCAATCCTAGTCCTTCAAAACAAAGCAGCCAAAATCACACTGGACAGAGCGCCGCGTTCTTCGTTAAGTGAAGCTCTAGAGATCTTAAGTGGTCGAACTTGTTACGTAGAAGGGAATTACAGCGATGCATAAGACCCATTCAAAAATGGCATCCAATTTAAAAAGCTATTGTCCTGGTAACGTGAACACGAGGCTAGTCAGTCCACACAAAAGCTTTTGAACATGTAAGCGAGGCTAGTCAGTCCTAAACGATAGTTAGTTAAATTGGACGCCATTTTTCGAATGGGTCTATAATACAATGAAAGAACGCTTCATATGAGGTATAAACATTCACAATTACGACACACGTAGAAACGACAATATAAGAACCATAAAGTCAAACACTAATTGGGAGCTAATGAGATCTCAAAATAGTTGCTTAAATGCTGGAATACCTTGCCTCTTGAACTAAGAACACTTCCCTCTGTAAAGAGATTTAATCCCGCATGATCCCAATTTGACTAGAATAGCATATTAATAGCGACGAGAAATAAGCATTTCCGGTTTCGGCCAGTTGAATAAATGGTTTTCCTATATCATGCTGTCTTGCTGGGTTTGCAAACAAACATTGCGAGATTGTTTTTAGAATTGAAAACAGACAGAACATATGGAAGCAGCCTCATACCCCGACATATACGAAGGAAGGTTCGAAACCTCGCCGGACCAACACCAAGGGTTTTAACTGAGTAGAAGGTGCTGCGTTTGCGAATTTTTTTTTTCTCGAACTGCAAATGGTTAGACATTTATGTCTTTTCATATAAGGATGTTAAATCATAGTCCCTTGGAGGCCTCTATAACTGGACTCTCCAACTGTTTGGACCTGTTCGCACTGGCTCGAAAAATGTGGTTTTGGTCTTCGAAAACTACTGCGAATTCACGTATCAAATTGAAATAGAAACCCAAATAATCCATTGTTTTCTGGGATCTAATTTGATGTCGGCTGTCATGGAAGAATGGGCGTGGATTGTCGCATTTGACAAAAAATGGGGGAGGCCACCAAAGCTGCTCTTCGGCGTCTTTGATATTTGGTAGCGCTCGACAACATTTTGGTTTGCCGAAATTAAAGTGCCACTACGACGAAAATTTACCCTTTCGATTTGCCACTTTTTCAGTGTCAATAGGTCAATCAGTATTAGAAATATCCGAAATAGTAAAAAATATTCCCAAATGGTCATGTTAAACCACAACATTTTAGGATAGTTTACCGGTAAAATCCTGTCAGCCGTTCTCAGTATTTAGCGGAAGTGATGTCATACACTTAACACGACAATCTCGTGGCGCGAAATAGTGTGCATAAAAATGTAGCCAAGCTCGCAAAGATAAATATAACTTGCTTCTTATGTACGTAAAGACGTTTCTAGTAGAAATATGTTGTGTGTCGCTGGATAAACCTTTGTTTAAAGCTGAACAAAGGGAACGACCTCCATTAATGGCGGAGTTTAGATTCAATATTCGGAGCTCATCATTCAACCATTCATTCAACACTTTATTCATTCGATCATTCATTCAACACATCATTCAATCAACCCACCAACCCATCATCCACTCAATCAACTGACATATCAACCCAACCCATCCTACCTAGATATCAACCCATCCCATCACCCACACACGTGAACACGTCAATACACAAACAAGTGAACATTTCAATAGATCAATACCTCAGTACGTCAATATACGCCAATACACAACCAATACATCAATAAATAAATGGTCTACAAAAGACGGTCAGAGGTTACTTAGAGTTTCCAGTAACTGCATTATTATTATTATTGATCTGCAGAGCTCTTTTGACGTCAAAGGCGTTTATTTATTGAAAGCCGAGCGCCATGTTTCTACACGCGGTGGTCCTGACGTCATTGTTAATGGCAGTGGATGTTGAATCATCCGATCGGCCATCTACCGACTCGATCTCTGCGAGTGTATTGCTAAATCACGTGATTCGGCTCATCGAGAACAGTGAACAGATTAATTGCATAATTGAATGCAATAATGAAAAGAGATGTCAGAGCCTTAATTACCATTACGATAAACAGCAGTGTGAGCTGAACAACAGAACAAAGGAAGCAAGACCAGATGACTTCGTGTACCTTCAGACTGCCTATTATATGGACTGTAGAGATCCCGGTAAGATATTGGCAATAGCGATGTTTCGTCATCTATTGTCGTTAATGTGCCAACCAGAGATCCATTGGTTGTTAACACCAAGCGGGCTTGACAAAGCATGGTTGGTACATTAGCATAACAATTGCAATGTTTATCAACACGAAATGTCGCTGTTATGTTTCTCAGTATATGATCAATGTGATATCGTTTACCCGGTTTTAAATAATTTTGAGCGCCCAATGTAGTTCATTTCTCATACACTTCGTGCATATCTCATTCCTGCTCGGATAGAAAAATGGAACAACGGCATCAAAGCAGGTTGTTTAAAGCGCACCAAAATGTAAATCATTCAAAACTTCATTATCACCGGACTGCTGAGATTATTTGATTCAAAATAATACAAAGGTTGCCAATTTAAGCCATGATTAGTTCATTTCTCGATTCGATTCCCGTAGGACTGGTAAAATCGGTTTCAAGACTGGTAAAACCAGTCTCTTTTCCAAGAAATGCAAATAATGTGGATATTCGAACAACACTGTCCTCTGTTTATTATATACAATCCGCAGTCCCGTTGGGGTCTATTCCAGAACTTCCTGGTAGTACTTGTAAGGAGATCAAGTTAAGTACTCCTGGTTCCAAAACCGGTCGATACTGGATTGACCCAGATAACTCAAACAAGCCGTTCCGCATCGTGTGTGATATGACACTGGAAGGTGAGTTAATAGTACTCCAAAAGAGCTAGTATTTTCTATTCGTGGATCGTTAAATAGACAATGAATATATGACGAAAAACATTAGAGGAAAACATAAATTAAAGATATTACGTTTTAGTACCAACTCGGCAATCTTGGTAGATCGAGCAATCTGATTATTCGCTTTCATCGTATCGGTTATTGAGCATTATCCACTTCCGAGAAATAGAATAATGTCGGCCATTTTGTTTTAGTTGGTTATCAGCGTGTTTTGTCAATGGGCCATAGCGTAAAGTTTTGATACATCAGGTCAATATGCTAGAGCACGGTCTAGAGTGCGGGAGGTCGGGGGTTCGAACCCGGCCGCGTCCTTGGGCAGGGACGTTTATAAGCCGTTGGCCTTATCTCCTACTTCTAATCAGTATTTGATGGGGACGTGAAAGAACCTGCTGTACTACTCGAAAAAGAGAAGGGGATTGTCACCCGGTATACAGAAGCCTGGCCATTGCACTAACCACACACTCAACATTGTAAATTAGCGCCGTAATAGTAGTCCGAAAAATTCACTGACGGGATATGTCAGTAAAATGTAAAGCGCCATGAGACTGTGGTATAAATGGCGCTATATAAATATGGCCTATTATTATTATTATATGGCCTAATAACGGTGCTTTTCAGCAGATCATAGACCAGTTCGCGGTTAAATCCGATTTTGTTTTGAAAGGGTGCAAACATGGCGCGAAATCATACAGTGTTTGTATGCCGCCTATGGGAATCCAATGCCAAATAATTTCCGTAATATCGAATTTCTGAAATGTTCACCGACTGCAAACTTAAGATACCAGGTACAAGATTAAATTTGAGAGATGCATGTAGTCGTGTGCTGGGAAGTGTACAAACGTGTTTTCAGTTTTCCATGCAGACTCAACACAGATATCGCGAAAACCAAGCCTATAAGAATGAGAGGAACTGGGAGATTTGTAATCTTGCATGTACCACGTACTCGAGTCTTCAGTCAAAACTATTTGCTTTAAATGTTGTACGTGTCCGATGAAGATTAGCGAAAGGCTCAGCTCTTCTGACCTTTAAATGTCATGCTATTTAGGTCCATAACGAGCCGCGCTCTCTTAGTAACCAAAAAGTAGCTACGATATGAATCCCGGAGAGGTCTCTGCGGGGACCCCAGTAAGACCTAGCATTCCGTCTAAACGAAGTCCTGCTTGTGATCTACTGAATGCGTCGAGCTTCACGCCTGTGTGTCATAATCCGTAAGCGTTGAGAGCGTTCTGTCGTCACTCCAGACGTAGTCTTCTTAAAGAAAGACAAAAAGCTTTGTTGATTGAGCTTCAGTTGAGCAGCCAAACTGGCTTGATGTTCACTGGCTGAGCAACAACGATTATTTCACTTCGGCCACGGTTTTAAGCGACTCCTGATTATTACAGTAAGGAAATATTCTAATTCGTAATAGTCAGTATACTTTGAGCTCCTTGCAACACTAAAAAAATCAAATCTGTTGTAAAATCTAACTCGGGATTTCAAGTCTTAGTTTAGGTAGCCTCACTCACCAACTTGGTTATAAATAAATTATGTTGACACCGCGTGGAGATACGAAATGTGTCTTTGAGTGTTAGGCTGAATTTCGATTGCGTTGAAGTCGTGTTCCATCTGCCAGTTGGTGTCTGCCAATTCGACGTTGAAGTTTTCCTCTACATACGCGATTATACGAATAATGCCTTCCACTGACAGAAATTAGATTAAAACGTCTTAGCGAGTTACTGTAACTTGCCGAATTTCAAAGCAAACCGCGCAATCATCTAACTTAAAACCCAATTAAAAAGTCCAAAGTACTTTCAAAAGAAAAACTATCCGATTCGATGTTTTTATTCTCATTTTTTTGGCGCTGAAAGTTCGTGGGTCCGAGCGCTTAGAAAGTCTGAGACTAGTTGTGCCGTAACGGCCTGGGTGAACCAGAAAGGATATAGAACACAGACTCTAGTTTTACATCGCACATTTCGAAAATAATATAAAGTTGTGTTCCATATCCCAGAAGCGCTCAGGCATACGGGGATGCTAGGACTAAAACCTGGGTGAACGAGAAAGGATATAGAACAAAGACCTATTTTTTTTATCGCACATTTCATCAATTTTGTCAACAAAGCAATAATTCTAGAGTTAGTCTGTCACGCTGATGCAGCTTGGTCTCCCTCGCTGTCCAAGCAGCTGCAGCATATCGAAAGGTTGACTTGTTAACCTTGACTGAGGACTACTGTCTGGCAAGGGCTTGGTGTCTATTGCCTTTAATAATAATAATTACAGTTTTTAGATACGCATTTAGCATACGCCTCAATGCGTTTACAATGATAAAACCATATATAATTCACGTGAATATTACATATCAATAACTAAGTAATAATGTATATACTAATTGTTATAATTAACACATAATTCATAGAAAATTAAAAAATTAAGTTAAGTTACATAAATGCTTCAATCTTTAAAAATGTAAGTCTTGATCCTAGATTTGAATAAGTTTACAGAATCCTTATTCCTAATGCTTGCTGGCAGGCTATTCCATTGCTTAGGAGCCGCTATAGAAAATGCCCTATCCCCATTTATAAAATAACCCACAGAAAATACGCGTTCTGATTGGTTGAAAGCAGTGTTTCTATAACTCTATAGAAACATGGCAAATTATGCCGGCATCGTGGCCTTGAACTCAATTTGAAAGTCGGCGAAATAATTCCTACACTTTTCAGGCTAAAAAACATTGAGCACTAAATTCAATTCGACGAAGAACCAGCTACAGTATTGTAAGAAATGACAATGTGTTGTTAGTTTAGGAACAAGCCGATGTTGTATTGAACTCAAAACAGTCTCAAAGTACGAATTACAACATTTTTTTCTGTGGACAAAGTTGAGTTGCTCGCAATTTGTGAGATATTAAACAATCATTTTCGCCAAAACAGTATATTTTGGCTGACTAAGCTCAATTAAAAACTATTGTTTGGTAGATTTAAGCCGGAGAACTTTAAAAAAATCCTGTCTTAAATATTTCTAGATGCACAAAATAGAGGTTGAAATAGAAATGGAAATAAAAAATACAGCAAAATGTGGAGCACAAACCTGACAAAGTTGATCAACATCCAAGTACTACAGTCTTGTACAGATGCTAAAACTCCATCCAACGCCATCCCTTTCGACTACTCTTGGTTAATTGAGGAATGTACGGTTCAGTATGACTCTCTACAGGTGCCGTAGAAGATGAGAATGGCAAGGAAATCTGATCAAGCTTTAAATTTCAAAATATCAATATTTAATTGGCCGCGATTTAGCCGATGATGTCTACAGTTCATATTACGGAATAACATGGAAAAAGGAAACCTCATTTTAATTTTATGTTTACAGAGGATAATTGACAGTTTTAGAAAAGTTGCCACTTTTTCAGCATTTTCGCGCCATTTTTCGCTTGATCTCGACATTTACACCAAATATTAAGAAGAAACCTCAAACAAGAAACCTCGATTCAAAAAAATATACTACATTCAATCAGAAATCTGTTTAATTTCATTGGAGCGGCGGTGTTTATTTTTTGGGAAATGGTCACAGCAGACTGAATATTTACATTGTAAATCGGTGTTGCGTTCCATGAAGAAATTAACTTGCCGACAACAATATCGAAATAATGACTGCCAAAAAGTGTATTTTTGTTTCAAGAAAAACTTCTTCTGTTTTCAGATGATCCAGCTTTGGATTTTGTTATGGTTTTCATATTGTAGACACAGAGCTCTTTGTGAGAGTGATTACCAAAAAAGTGGGACATATTCCCGTTGAACAATTGCAATGCAAAGCAAAAAACGGAGGGCACGATGAGCTTAAACAGGTTCCTGATTGAATGCAAACAGTTTGTTCATTGAAACAAAACATCAGTTTAATTTTAGTGAAACTATATGAAAGTTTGTGCTCTTCTTGCTCTTATGTGCGATTCGAAACTAAGGCCCTGTCCACACTAATCCGGATAAATTCGAAAACGCATCTTTTTTTATCCGTCTAGGCCTTCCGTCCACACTAAAACGGCTAAAATCTTTTTGAAGACGCTCTCCAGGGTGTATAAATTCGAAAACGTCGGTTTCGCGTTTTAGTGTGGACGGCGACAAATTCGAAAACGTCGGTTTCGCGTTTTAGTGTGGACGGCGACAAATTCGAAAACGTCGGTTTCGCGTTTTAGTGTGGACGGCGACAAATTCGAAAACGTCGGTTTCGCGTTTTAGTGTGGACGGCGACAAATTCGAAAACGTCGGTTTCGCGTTTTAGTGTGGACGGCGACAAATTGGAAAACGATAGTGGACGGAAGACTATTTTATTCGTTTTCAATAAAAAAAGACGCGTTTTCGAATTTTTCAGGATTAATGTGGACAGGGTCTAAATAATCATCCACTGATTTGGCTTTCGAATTTTACGGTGTAAAAAATCAACTATATTACCATTTTAATTTTTGTGTAGACTGCATAATTCCAACTAAATTAAATATTCATATTTGAAAGTTTCCATACAAAACCTTGAAAAAAAATACGCTAAAATTGTACACAAAATCGGAGCAATTTTAATATCAATGTGTTGTTTGACTATAATTATTTAATTGGGGACAAAATCAAAAAAATAAAACCTGAAAACCTTTATTGAGTTAACATTGGCTGTGGCATCTACTCCGTAATAAACTTTTGACCGCTAAGAGAAAGAGACTCATACCGTACATATAACTATAAACCAAACCGCTCGACAGTATTACATAGACCTCTGGTCGACTCGATTTATTTAACGTACTTCTCATGATCATGTATGGTTCCAAATACAAAACGAAAGATAACATTACTACAGGCATTACACATAATCTAAACTAAACTGGTACAAACTGAATTCAAACGACATATACCTTAAACGGTGTTTCTTAGACTTCTTGTACGACGAAGGGATAACATGCAAATGAAAAACTGTTTGCGAACATACTAAATAGAGGACAGAAGCACTTAACTGTGAAATCTAATAAGCTGATTGGATGGTACATGGACATTACATAACTGTTTACATAAGCTAAGAGTAAATTACGTAACTGAAAATGTACACCAAGACTAATTACACAATAGAAATATACACAAGGAAAAAAACACATAACGGACTAAGAGGGGCTGAATGGGGGGGTACCAATATCAGTTAACAGCTAAATTTTTAGCTATTTATCAGTTATCAGTTAAATTTTGCTGTTATCAGTTAAGTTATATAAAAAGACTACCCTAGCCTGATTTGAATACATATTTGCTGGTATGAAATGAATAATAACCGCTAATTCAACATCAAACACTACATTTTGTCCATTCAATAGATTTTTCTAGTATCAGATAACTCTGATGTGTCATGTTTAATATTTGACTATTATCAACTGGATCAAATCTGTCGAAAACCATCCGAAAAGCCAATAATAGCATGTGACGTTACGTCATTTTAATAACAAATAATGAAATATCAGGTAACAGCTATCTCACAAATACCAGCTAACAGCTAAAAAAAGGTAAAATTCTCAGTTAACAGTATTAATTTTTGGCCATTTCTCAGTTATCAGTTAACCCCATTCAGCCCCTCGACTAATTATCTATGCGTAACGACATTAAACAAACAACCTAAAGACATAAGGATCTGACTGGAATTTCGGTGTCTCTTAATGACCTACCTTGTCTTTTGAAAAGACCAGGGACCTGACACGGAGGTTTGATTGGAAAACAAAAGACATATATATATTATATATATATATATATCAAAAGCAAAGTTTTTGAAAACAAGTGTATATTATATATATATATATATATATATATATATATTATATACAGCCGCGTGCAAAAAATTCATCCGTTGAAGACAACAAGTTTTATTTTCAGTTTTAGTCGTACTAATTTATTCCATGCGTTTGCCACTGGGTCCGGTCGACCGAAACGCTGCTATGACTTCGAGGAACTCATTGTATTCTGAACTTTACTTTCTCACGTCACACTAGCTAGGTTTATTCTATTTCCCTAAATGAGGCTGAAGTATTCACTAAATTGCATTCAAACCTTGGAGCCTAAGTTTAAGTTTATTATCAATTTGAAAGACGTTCTATTTTATCTTATGGCAGTTCCACCAGTCGTTTGCAATTCTGGCTAACAAACTGAACGAAATTCAACACTTCAAAGCCAAACGCAGCTAAAATATTGTTGCCGTTATCAAGTCTGCAAAAGAGCTAAAATTTCATTGGGAACGCACCAGTTTTTCTTGCGTTTTTTTTTGTTTTGCGACGTAATTATTTCGCATTTGAAGTATTGATCAAACATATTTTATTTTATTCAGAATTGAATGCGGGCGGGTTCGCGATGCATATTTAATTATATTCTGACATATCTTGCAGTTAACGACTTTAGAACTCTACGCGAGATAAATTGTAAGTTATATAAAATGGTTAAGATTTAATCAAACTGTGCACGTGTATCAGTTGATTTATATTATTACTAAAAATTATATTTGAATGATTGTCGGGAATACCAATAAATTTACAACCTAGTGATGCCAAAGTAAATAATAGGTTTACTTATGAACAAGTCTCAATGTGAGTTTAACTGACGACCAATTGTAAAATTTATGTAACACGCAGAAGAAATTATTTTTACACAAGACCAAAACCATTTAATTCTGGTCCATAATTTAAACAGATTAAAACAACTTCGTTTTTTTTTTCGGGTTGGGTTACCTGTGGCGCGCAGTCAAAGTATAAAAAAGTTATTTACAAGAGTATCTAAAAATATTAAGCTTCTATTATAATTATCAACGACTAACTATTTAAAAAATATGTATAGGCTTATTACATTACGGCTAAGTTATATCTAAAAATAAATCTATTAAAAAAAGCTATCTTTAAAGCGTTCAGTGGAAACTTTAGGCCATATACTTTCTCAGACGTCTAGAAGACTATTTTACAGTTGGTAGCATTTGCTTTAGTGAGTGGCTCTCAGACGTGTTTATTTTCTTAAATGCTCCTATCGCTTCGTTCCAGTATATCGTAAATGTTACGACATTGGCAAGTATATCTACGTTTATAACATCTGGTTAAAAAGCACTGAACAGTAGTAAGGTCAGATGAGGAGGATCAATAAACTGACAGTCCATAAGTTAATTTAGAAATTACTAAAGCATTAAAACTGAAGAGTATATATTTCGTGTTGACTGACACCTTCCTTCCTAAGAGATCTAAGAACATATAAACATTTATTGGCCTCATATAGTTTGGTCCTAATATGTTCAGTGAACTTACAGTTGACTGGAAGGTTATTCCTAGGATCGTTAGCTTATTACATTGCTCCATGTTCATAATACTTGGGAGTGTATAACTCTGTGTTGCCCGTTTTTCTTAGGACTAGTTCCTTGCATTTAGAAGGATTACACTGAGGACATAGCGTTTCTTTCTGTCCAACTCATAAAATGGTCTAAGAAGATAGGTGCTTCATCGCTAGAGTTTTTCCATACTGCAACTTGAATTGTTGAGTCGTCAGCATATTTGTCCAGAACTGCCATATTCCGCTCAAAAATGAGTAAATCGTTCAGGAATACATTAAACAGGTAGAGTCCACTGATATAAAGAAGAGCCGACAAGCAGGCTGTATTGCTGCTATTAGCATTTCTATTGTTGGCGCAATTTCCTTTGATCCTAATTGATCCGAGTACATGTTTCCTCAGCGGTAATCATGCACTCAACACTATATAAACCGTTTTCCCACCAATAATTCCCTCTTTTGCTCTGACGAAGGGCTAGCCGCTCGAAATGTCAGCTGCTACTCGCTTTCCACGACAATTAGCATACCTTAATCGACTATATAGATGATCATTTTAGTGTTTACAAACGAAAGTCTTCGAGTTTCATTCACACTAATTCAATGGAGCTCGAATGCCTCAGTTTGTATGTCGTGTTCTTTTATTCTACTCAGATGTCCTATTGAATTGTTACTTCATTGCATGCACATGCTAACTGTTCGAAGAATTCAATATTTATTTATACTGCATTCTGTCTTCCGCCTCATGTTGATTATTTTCCGTTAATCTGACCGCGTGCATCTATTAAGCTTCTCAAGACAACACGCCCTACACCCGTCAGTCGCTAACCTTAAATAAACGTCATGCACACGTGTATTACAAAAGATTGTGTTTTCATTTCCCACTAGAAAGTAATTAGTTACTTACTACTTCAGTAACTTCCATGGTAAAGTAACAAATGTACGATAGTTTATCGTGCTATCTCCTCTTATTTACAACATTGTGCTTCAGGATCATCGCATGGTGGAAATTGTTGCACATTCAAAAGACGCTAGACGACAACAAACTAAAAATAGTCAAACGGCAGAGCCTTAGAAACGAGGGAAATAAGCCAATCAGGAAACGAGAAACTAAGCGTCTAAAACTCGTTTTAAAACTGAGATAGATATATAATTCAACATTTTCTTAATTAATAACAATTTCGTTATGAAACAGTTCCCAAGAACTGCGGTGACGTTCTCAAGTTGGGCGGGAAGGCAAGTGGTGTGTACACTGTGCATCCTGATGGAATGTGGCCATTCAAGGTAAAGTGGCTGAAAAAAATAATTTGAGTAATTAGGAATTGTTGTGTTTGAGATTAACACATTTTCATTATGAGAAATCAGTTTTAATCTGTTGATTTGTATATATACATATATATATATACACACTCGTTTTCAAAAACATCGCTTTTAATTTATATATATATGTACCTTTTGTTCTCCATTGTTTTAGGTATATATATATTTGCAGTGCAATGTTTTTGAAAACGGGTGTATATATATATATACTGACGCAATTTTAGATTATCATCGTACTATTAATGTACAGTCTAGAGTTGGCAGTTCAATATGGTTTGTTTAATTACTGTTGTTTAACTCTCCGTTAAGGTGGCTCGCCTGGATTTTCGCACTTACCCACTTTGAACGGCTGATACTCCACTGTCAGAGCTCGGTCGGGCTAGCCCCTTCACCCATTTACTAGAAATAGAATAAAATTTCCAAAAATGTAGTTTTGTTTGACATCGGTGTTACCATAGCAACACAGCGTTGCCGTCATTTATCTTACTTATCATCAATGTTCTCGAAATTTATACCTAAACATTTAAAACGACCTATTGTCCCTTGTAGTCTAAAGACTGCAAAGTTTAAAAACATTGTATGAGAGCGTTTTCGAATAAAAATTGGGTCGAATATTTTCGTTTAAAAAATAAACAAATCGCCTCACTTTCTGTTTAGTCGTCGAAATTCAAGAGCATTGAATCATTTAAAGGGCGCGGAATAAAAACAAAAACCTAGGGAACTTTTACATTCATCCACGCAAGCTTCATCAGCTTTATTATTTGTTCCGAAATTTATTTTTTGTCTATATTCTACATACTTGTGTGCTTACGCTCGTGCAAAGTCTGTTCTTAGTACAATGACATGCAAATTAGTAAGGCAGTGTGGGATGATAATGTTGAATAAGTGTATTTTAGTAACCAGATCAGGAAAACGTGCCCGTGACGTCTAGACCACACCTTTAGACAGAAGAATACCCGAAAACACATTTTCTAAATATTAATTAAAAACGAGATGTTGTATTAGTGATATTATAAAACGTTTTGTAAATAAATAGTATAAGTTATATTATAACAGCGTTACAACTGGCAGCGTTACTATGATAATTGCAGGTCATTGAACTAAGAACAGAATTTGCGATCCGGCAGTAGCGAAGCGTAGCATGCGTATATGGTAAACTTGTTAGTTCAAAAGCACACAAGTATGTATAGAATCTATACAAAAGAGAAATTTCGGAAAGACACAAGCTATAAACAAAATGATACAGCAATGAAGCTTGCGTGGAAGAATGTAAAAGTTCCCTATGTTTTTGTTTTTATTCCGCGCCCTTAAAATGATTCAATGCTCTTAAAACTTACAGGGACAGGGTAGTACATGTTGAATTTCAAGTGAAAAGATTTAAAACAATGATTACCGACTAGTTTTCGAATTACAGCTTACTTAGCAAACACGTTACTATTTTGAGTAAATGTAGCATATTTATGACATTACTTATGATTCCATCAACCGAAATCGAATAAAGCAAATGGAATGAAATTTTCATTGGAAGTAGTCCTATGCCACAGGTATGCAATATGCTAAAAACATCACTTGAATCGGTTCGGAAAACACAGTTCTCGACGACTAAACAGAAAGTAAAGCGAATTGTATATTTTTTAAACAAAAATATTCAACCCATTTTTTTTCGAAAACGCTCATACAATTTTTTTAAACTCTGCAGTCTTGAAGGCCTACATTTAGACTACAAGGGACACTAGGTCGTTTTAAAAGTTTAGGTCTAGATTTCGAGAAAATTGATTATATGTAAAGTACATGACGTCAACGCTGTGTTGCTATGGTAACACCGATGTCAAACAAAGCTACAATTTTGGAAAGTTTATTCTATTTCTAGTAAATAGGTGAAGTGGTTAGCCCGATCGAGCAGTGACAGTGGAGTATCACCATTCAAAGTGGATATGGTGCGTCCCTGGAAAATCCAGGCGTGTTACTGCACAGTTCGTTAATAAAACATTTCTAGCTTCAGATATTATTGTTTGTGTTCAACAAGGTGATGCTGTCTTTTGGCTGCTTCTGGTTGATGAGCCAATCTAATCAAAATGATAATGCCGAACAATCTAAGCATTTTGTTCCATAAAGAACTATTAAGGAATGATCTCACCCTCATTAATTATTCATGAGGTAACCAACCAACCATGTGCCCAGAATTCGATCACATGACGATCCTTGAAACCCCGGAAAGTACTCCCAGATCTCCCAGGGGTACATTCAACCATTTTTTTCCAGTCCAAGGACTGAATTAATTTTGTTCCAGTCTAAGGACTGAATTAATTGAATTAATTGAATTAACTGAATTAAATAATCAAAATTAATTCAGGCCTTGGACTGGAAAAAAATAGATTGAATGTACTCCTGGGAGTACTTTCCGGGGTTTCAAGGATCGTCATGTTCGAATTCTCGGCACATCTCAACATCAAGGTTTTCTATGCTTTCTAGTGGAATGGCAAATCTTGTGGCCTCCAAAGCGGCAATTTTGTTCTCTCTTGCCTTCATCCATTCCTCAAAATACTTTTACTACCCAACTGTTCTTGTAACGCGTTGACAGTGGTACAGCTTTTAACAACATTTATTCCTCTTCGGCACGGCTCCGCGCTTTTCTGAAAAGTTTGAGTGGTCTAAACTCTTCTTCATCGCTCTCAGTTTCTTTCACGAGAAGCCAAGTTGAAATGATGCCAAAGTTACAAAATTCAGTTTTGAATTTGAATTAATACTGGAACATTGAAGTTCCTAATGACAATAAACAATAAACTGCTCATTATGATGAACAAATCAATTGTCAACCTGTACCCGGGATAAAAACAACATCCCTCCCGAATAATTAATGACAATGAGATGTTATTTCAAAGCCTCCAATTCGGACTGGACGAGATTTCAAGTCCTCGCAATTAGTTCCAGTCCGAGGCGGAGCGCGGACTTGAAATCCCGTCCAGTCCGAATTGGAGGCTTTGAAATATTACTTCTAGAATTGTGGCGTGAAATTTACGTCACTATACCATGCGCAGTTGGAGAATGGTGAACAAATGATGTCCCTTATTTGGCAAGACAATCTCAATGTCAAATCGAGTGTTCTGATTGGCTGTTGCTCGGTCGGGGTTTTACCGAATTTACCGGAAAAGGTTACAGCGCGAGTCACGCGGGAGTCACATCTTATTGTCTCATTCTTCGTTTATCTAAGTTCCATATAATAAACTACTTATCAACCTCGTCCGCTCGGTCTTTACTGGTAAATATATCAAACCTCACCTAGCCTAACGTACTGTCAAGATCTGGGTCTGATATTTTCTCGAGACGGTCCACGTTCTTAAACAAGGAGTGAGGGAGATCCTCGTATCTTAGCTCTCATCTTGAGTGCAGAAACCTAAGTCTTGTCAGTGAACTGTAGTATGCTCATTAATATGTGATAAACGTACAGTGTGATAACCATTTATCATACTACTCATCTTGATTGCAGAAACCCGAGTCTTGTTCAACTGTAGTATGCGATAAACAGTGTGACAACCATTTATCATACTATTTATCTTGAGTGCAGAAACCCGAGTCTTGTTCAACTGTGGTATGCTCATTAGTATGCGATAAACAGTGTGATAACCATTTATCATACTACTTATCGCATAATAATCAGTATAGACCCATTCGAAAAATGGCTGCCGTGCAATCGATAAACATCACGAAGTGGTTCTGGTACTTCTAGACTTGTCGTCGGCGTTTGAAACTATCGACCATGCCGCCCTCTTAGAAAGATCGTACCCAGTCGGTCATGGTTAAGGATACTTTCTCTTCTGATAGAACATTGCGCTATGGTGTCCCACAGGTTCCGTGCTGGGTTCACTTTTGTTCTCACTTTTCTTTGCTCCATTGGAGGATGTGATCACCGCTCGTGGATTGGATTGTATGATGTACGCGGACGACACACAACTCTACGTGTCTATCAATTCCCCATGATCGTTCTACAATATTGTCCAAGAAGAAATAGAGGCCTTTTTAACTAACCAGAAAGCCAATAACACTATCAAAAAAACAAGGTCCGACCTTAACATACTACAGAAGTACCTACAGAGTATTGATAAAGGTGAAACAGAAATCGAGAGCCTACCTTCACCGGCACTTGACGGCAAATTGCTTTGCAAGTTCTTTATTAGTGTTCGTAAAAGAGACGACACCGAGTACGAGCCGAACACCCTCAGCAGCTTCCAGCGGAGCATCCAGAGGCACTTGGAAGAGAACAAATATCCAGGAAACGTGCTTAAAGACAAGGAGTTCGCACAGTTAAGGAAGGTCCTCGCGGCCAAACGCAAATCCCTCGTAAAAAACGGCAAAGGAAACAAGCCACAAGCCACCCGCGCACTCACTGACGAGAAGAAGATAAGTTGTTTAACTCCGGAGAATTGGGTGACAAAGGTCCAGAAGTCCAGCAAAGAACCATTTGGTGGTTTCTTTCTATGCATTTTGGCTTCCGAGCAAGAGACGAAAGTCGTAAACTTTGCTGGGGCGATGTGGAATTACAGAAAGCACCCGATGGCGGAGAAGTGCTTGTTTGGTTAGCAGAAAGAGGGACAAAGACAAGAACTGGACAGGAACAAGGCCACCAGAGAGCCTTCCAGCCAAAGGTTTATGCGACCAACAACCAGCGGTGCCCTGTCAGCTTCTACAAAACCTTCAAAAGTCACCGTCCTGTAGAAATGAATGCACCACAGGCGCCTTTTTTTCTGGCCATCAAGCACAAACGAGCGGCAACAGATGAAATCTGGTACACGAAAACTCCCCTAGACAAAAATCAGATCGGAAAGTTTCTATCCACAGCGGCGAAGAATGCTGGGCTTCAACAGGGAGCTGGAGCAAAAGTCAGCAATCACTCGGTCCGTAAAACCTCAATCTCGAGATTACTAGATGCAGAGATCCCGGAGAATTTCGTTGCACAGCTGAGTGGCCACAAAAGCACCGAAAGCTTACAGTCTTATAAATCGGCCAGCGAAAAACATCAAAGGCAAATGTCGCTCGCCCTGAGTAGAGTTCAATACATCAACAGAAGCCCAGATGTGCAGCAAATGTCCGCTTTGAATCAGTCATCGGAATGCATTTGCTAGATCCGAAACCAGAGTGGGAGCCAACAATTCGGTCACTCGGATCAGTCTTCGTTCTTCAATGGCGTGCAAAGCGTGGTTGGCTGTAATGTTCAGATATTCCACGGGCCAGTAAATTTTTTCCAAGACGATAAGAGAAAACGTCGTCGTTATGTCATCGAGAGCGATGAGGAAGACTAGAAATCCTAGTGGAATATCTCCATGCACAGTGACTTTTCCATGGCACTGACAGATGCCGGACTTTAGACTTAGAGAACTTTTCCAAGTCGTGTAAAATTGATGTAAAACTCGTTGAGTTTTTGCCGTATTTCCCCGAAATATTTAAGGTTTGATTGCAAATGATTTGCCCAAATAATGATGTTCAATGTCCTAGAACTTTGCCCAGTTTGTGACTAAGTATGCTGTAAAGCTTTGTTCTTAGTTATCCTTGAATTTGTAAAAGAAAAATCAAGTAAACTGATGCATTAAAATTGAGTTTTGGTTGAATTTCATTTTTAGTTCTTTTTCCGAGAAATTGAAAAGAGCGGGAAATTGAGTTCACGCACGCGCTTTCCGGGAGTAATATCAACTGTTAAGCGGAAGTGGGAAAAAATCATCTAAAAATACGAAAAAAATGCCATATTAAAAACACCTTATTAACCTCGCTTGCTCGGTTAATAAGTAGTTAATATTTTTCCGAAATATTTCTTTTAAGACTGAAACAAATTCGACTTAATACAAAAATAACTCACGCTTTGTCTTCAATTTGTGGTTAGACATTCATAAAATCCAAGAGACCATCACCTAAGAGAACCGACCCCCATACTAGCCTCTCTTCCCATGATAGTCTGCGCCGATTTATTTTTAGCTTGCATAAATTAGTTGGACTATTTTTATCACTCTATCCGATTGGTTGTGGGTGTTACGTGTCCGAATGGCCCGGCGGGCAGCGAGAGCAGAAGAATGCATTCAGTGTTTTATTCAGTAATCAAAGCATTCACAATTTTCTACTTTCACGACAGTTACTCTACAGATTCATATTGATTAGAGGTAGCACAAGTCGTCGGATCAAAATCTACAAAAACTAGTAACGTTGCAGGTAGTTCGGCTATAGGCACAAATAGACCTAACGGATCGAGCTCAAGTATTTAGTCGATGAAACATCTCTGGAGCTACGAAGGCGATAAAAAATACCTAAACACAATAAATGTCTATATCGTTGATCAAACTACAACAAGGTAGAATTTTCCACAAATTTCGCTGTGCGTGCGAAAACACGAGGACATCGCAATAAATATAGGAGTTATATTACAGGGTGATTTTTCCTTGTATTATTCTGCTTGTAAAATTAAGTGACGACACGAATATCAATCGCTAAAGGAAAGGCGGGATAATTACCGGAGAATGTTATCTGTTATAAGGGAATTGTGACGATTTTTACCGTTTGGAAGATGCAAAAGTATTGTCTGTTTATTCTGAATTTTCTATTTGTTTTTCCGCCTTCATACACAATGTGATAAACTAAAACAAATATCCTAACCTATCCGGTGTACTGTGACCAGAAAACCTCAGACGGTGGGTGGACAGTATTCCAGAAGAGACAAGACGGATCAGTCGACTTTTTCCTAGACTGGCCAGACTACAAAACCGGTTTTGGACACCTGACAGGCGAATTCTGGCTGGGACTAGACAAGATCTACCGTTTGACCAATCAGACTCGACACAGGCTTCGTGTTGAGCTGGAAGACACAACCGGCAATAGCGCGTACGCAGAGTATGACTACTTCGCGGTGTCAAGCGAGAATGACAAGTATCGACTGAGTCTGGGAAACTACTCAGGTAAACTTGAAATATCTTAGAATAGTCTTAAAGTGCATATAAGCCCTAGCCAGTTATATTTGATATCGATTGTACATGAAGTGGATAGTCCAACGGTAGAATATTTCTTGATTTGGGTGTTGCGTCTATGAGATATAAAGGTTTATATTTGCAATATGCTAATGATGTGATGTCATCACCGACATTTGCTGAATTTCTTTGTGCTTGTAAATTAAGCTATTTCTTAATTTAGATTTTTTTTTTGTGTAAAATCACTTTGATAAGCTTCGAATATAACTTAGAATTTAAAAATAGGTAATTTGTCTCCACCAGCATGCTTTTGTATAATAAGTGATGTCGGTGATGACATCACATCATTAGTATATTCGAAATATAAACCTTTATATCTCGTAGACGCAACACCCAAATCAAGAAATATTCTATACCTTTGGACTATCCACTTCATTTACAATCGATATCAAAGATAACTGGCGAGGGCTTATATTCACTTTATATTCACTTTATATTCACTTTATATTCACTTTATATTCACTTTATATTCACTTTATATTCACTTTAAGAAAACAGGCCGAAAACGGCAGTGAGTTTTATACAGGAGCAATAGGGGAAAAAAGTATGTTAAAACACAGAGACTGAAAATTACACAACGCAATTTGACAGAAAAACAATTAAGCAGTCAGAGATTTTTGTCGAATCTATAAATGAGTAAAAAAGAACCTCTTACTATAGTTTCTAATCCTGAGGCAAGACCTAGATGGTCCTACATAGACAGCACTTTATGCGCTCAGTTTCTCAGAATTTTCTTTTTTTTCTTTTAAACTGAAGAAATTGCTTCATAAGTGTTAGTAGTGACATGGCTAACAACATGAAGTTGACCAGGACGTGTTTACTTATTTAACAGTGTATTCTCATTTACTACAGGTAATGCCGGTGATTCAATGAGTGCCCATCGCGGTGTACCCTTCACCACCAAAGACAACGACAATGACCGTGACGGTGGTAACTGTGCAGTCATGTATAAGGGTGCTTGGTGGTATACAGCCTGCCATTCCTCTAACCTGAACGGTTTGTACCACAACGGTGCGCACTCCTCAAGTGCTGATGGTGTCAACTGGTACAGCTGGAAAGGGCTTCAGCACTCCGCCAAGCGAGCCGAGATGAAAATCCGTCCAGTTGGGTTCAAAATTCACTGAGGCTCATTCACACTTGGCTCCATCATTAACCTTTGCTACATTTGGTCATCATGGGCCAATTCAATAAAATATTTACGCGTGTTTGACAATTTTGACCATTGTTTCTACGCCTAATAACAATAAGATGGGTAGACTTAAAAATATACGTGTTTTTATTCAATTGGCCGCAGATGGTGTGAACTGGGCCCACTGGAAAGGTTATTACTACTACGCCAAGCGAGCTGAGATGAAAATCCGTTCAGTTGGATTCCAAATTGATTAACTTTTGATTTGCACTAGTAATGGCTCCATTATTAACAGTGCACTTAGTATATTAATATCAAAACTATTCAGTTCTGCATAGCGCAATTTAAATTCCCATGACTTCACAGCAATGATTCTTCACAGCAAATTCTTCACAGAAAATTCTTCACAGCAAATTACTGATACCTGACTAAGGTATTCTTCATCCTGAAAGAAGTGAAAGGAGTTGAAAATTATCTGAATGTCTAGTCTTTTTTGTTGCACGGATTTATTTTATTTCTAGCGTATAAGCTACCAAGTATCACGGCAGTCCACTTTGCGTAATTCACTAGGGAAGAAGAAGGATCGCTAAGCATAGATTCCTTGGTAGTCTTTTTTACGATCCACCCAATACCAGAAGCGAGTCCAACAATTATAGATGCATCGGTTACCGTCTTCATCAATTCCTTATCCATCTCGACATATATAAGTAGGGTCTCGAGTCTTTAAGTGTTACTCCATGTCTAGTACCGTTGGCTTTGCCAGAGCTGCAGGTTGTGTCGTGCTAACGGTGGCAACACGCTTATTGCCATCTACATACTTCTTGTACGCAAAGTACGTACCAAACAATGTAGCGCCAGTACCGATGACTGCGAGGATAGTCAGGTTTTCGAACCGACCTTTCTCTACGTCAGTTTCTTTGGACGGTTCATTTTCACGTTCTATCTCCATCTTTTGAGCCTCTTTTGCACGGGCAGTGACCTTTTCCCAAGCTAGCTTTCCTGCTGCAACGCGCTTTGGATCCTTTCCTTTCTTAGTTGGTACAGTCGTCGGTGGACTCGCAGTTATCTGATCCGTCTGTCCTTCCATCTTGCTTTGATATAGTAGGTATATGTGAAGGTTCAACAGGTGTGTGACACTAAAGATTCTTTAATGATGAATATGCCTCAAGTACTACGGTTCTTTCTGAGGTATCCACTTCATATTCGGCGACTTCGTCATCTTCCTCTTTCCCTGGCGTATAGTGTGCAAGGATGTGACACATAGCGCTAGTTGTCGCTACGAGTGGGCCTGCTCTGTAAGACAACGACCCAGCCATGGCAGATATCTCATTTCGGATTAATTGGTCTTCTTGTAGATCCTTCAATAGTTCTTGGTGAGAATCTATAGGTAGCACGTATGCGATTACACGAACTACTAGGCTAAGTGCCCTATTTACTAAACACCCTGTTATTTGTTTTGCTAAGACGGACTGGTATCTAGTATGTAAGCGTTTTACATCTTTGTCTGACAGTTTAGAAATGTCCCCTAGAGAGAGATTCTTCCCTAGGTATTCCTTAGTCGTACCAGTTACGGCTAGGATCGAGAGAGCTTCCCGATCTTCCGTTACAGAGGAATGCGCATTCTCTATTTTTGGTGGTGGTGGGCCTGTTACGTCCTCACCAAGTAACTCGAGCATTTCTTTATCCATGATAATATGTTGTAGGTGCTGGGAGCTCTAACACTACCTCGAAAGGATGGCGTAGACAGAAGCACATGCGAGCGAACTTATGGGATCCGAGTATCTTTCGTAACTCTTTGCATTCTTGCGAGCCTCCATAATCCTCAAATATCCTTTTGCCATCTACGGCCGATGCTGTATGGAATGCTACTACGATAGCTACGTTCTCACGGAAGGGTTTACATATGCTCGTTAGTTGTTGGGACAGCACCCAAACGGAAAGCCCTATATGTCGTGCAGAAAAGGCTAAGTCCACTAGCTTGTCAGTTCGTTTCTTGACGTCCTTCGATGCGGCGCAATCATCGAGAATCAATAGAGTATTGGTACCTGACCAAAATGTTGCGCAAATGCTCAAAGTAGTATCGATGGCATCCTGAGGTGGTGACATGACGAAGAAATGAGGATCTCGATTTGCAAATCCACGATAAGTTTTGTTGTGGGCATACGTAGGACAAATCAGTACTATGTAATCGAACTTACCACGAAATGATCCACGAAGTTGTTCTATGAGGAACGCAGTCTTCCCACAATTCGTCGGACCAACTATGAGTGCGTTGAATGGTTGTGCTCTACGAGAGAATCCATCAGTATAATATACTCTGCAGAGATCTGTTCAATATCGTGACCTGAGCATCCGCAAGGACATAGATGTGCATTTTCACATTTCCACTTCCCTTCGCAGTTCTATGTATGCGAATGTCGATGTCCTTTCCACTGCCGGTTTGTGCCAAGCCATCACCATGAACGGTGGAATCTTTCGCTGTGCGACAATCGATTAGGATAGCGAATCTATTTTCAAAGAACTTCTTTGGAGTCATGGAAGTATTGGGTGTACCAAACCAACCTCTTGCAGCCTCCCAGAAATCTAGGGGAAGCATGCCGCTTGGAAAGAGTCTGTTGGGAATCCCGTTGACATCTACTTCTACCTTCGAAATATCGGGATTCGAGAATGCTTCACTATCTCGCGTGCCAATGGTAGGTGGATCTATGAATAGTAGAAGTAGTCCAGCAAAGGATCGTCGTGGAACGTTAACGTTTTGAGATATCAAAGTATCGGATGTTTTAGCGATATCTACTGTCTTGAAGTGAACAGCGTAGTTGTATAGGAATGCAGTACATATTTCGTATTTGTGAAGTGCACTACTAGCCAGCGTTTCGTTCCTGATTGCTTCGTATTCTAGTTGGATGTTGGTAAGTTGGTATGTACCTATCTTCGTCGTATCCGATCCAACTACGACATCGATGGCATTCGCTAGAGTCAACTCGAATGTAATGGTATTTTCTAAAGCATGTGGATATAGAACTCCATGTTGTGTCAGAATGTCGACATCTAATGGAATCCTATATTTGGAACCACATGCAGCTAGGAGCGCGTTGTCTGCAGCAGACGAAGTACTTTTATCACCAGCTTTCGATCGTAGCTTGTTTACGTTCTCTGATTGAATGCCTTGTTGTACTCTCGACTCTCTCTCCTGCGTAGATAGGTATACGTCGGAGTACGTTTGTAGGACGTCTGGCCTGACGAGGTCTTCTACCGTTTCAGCTCCCATCCTACAGATCCTACGTATGACCAAGCAGCGTCCAATGTTCGAAACGACTCTGTTATTCGCATGTCCACCAGATAGTACGATGTCGCCCAATAGCGCTAAGCTACCAGGTACTAGTACTACATCTTCTGCTAGCTTTGGGACTTCTACGTATAGAGTCTCACCTGGATTGGCAGATGATCGAGCGAAAGTTTTCCTATACAAGTCTCGCGGAGCCTTGAGTGCACGAGGCTCTCTTCGTGCTTGTGTGGGATCCAACTTTGCTGAGATCATGTTGAATATAACTATATATATAGTTATGTTTAACATGGACGTTGAGGGGAGGTATGAGGAAAGACCTGGTGAAGCTGAAGGAGGTGGAGACTACGATGACGATGATACTATCAATGTGGATGAGGAGTGGGATGCAACATTTCCAGAAGAGTCAGGAGAAATGGTCCCAATGAAAACCAGACGCGACTACAGTAAAGTAGCCGCTAGACCAAAGGATCAGGAAACCTCGTTTTCTAGAGAAGATGACGATTACTTCGACGAACTCATCGACTCGAAAGACTCGAACGTTTCTAGAAATGAAAGAATCCTGGAGAGGCTGGAGGAAGAGAAAGTCCCAAAGTATACCGATCGAGGCGTAGTCTTCAAACAGGGTTTATCGGAAAATGCGAGACAGGATATATTCGAGACTGTCTGGGAAAAATACCACGATGTGGGAGGCACGCTTGAGGTTGCAACCCTGTCTGATGGTAGAGTCGCTATCAAAGAGTATGGAAGTAAAGAAAAAGAGATTCCTATGACCACCACGAAAGGTGAGTTATATAAGAAGATGGGAAAAGGTCTCAAAAGAGTCTTAGGACCTTCGAGGGAAGAAATGGTAGAAGAAGTCATAGTAGCTCGAAACCAATTGAGTGAGAGGATCGAACAAAATGAAGAAATACTCAAAGACCCTACGTCTACCGAAACTCAGAAAGAAAACGCTACTAATGAAATAAAGACCGATCAGGAGGAGCAAGCAGTCCTAGAACAAATAGAAGAAGCTATAGTAGAACGGATGTCACTTAGGGATCGTATAAGAATCATCTTTAAGAAGTATGGGGTCAGTATAATTAGCGTGGTAGCTGCGGTAAGTACTGTGATCGGCGTAATAGTTTCCAATCTGACGAAGACAGTTTCCGCGATAGTACCGGGATTTGGAGATGCTGCCAAAGCAGCTGCTAAAACAACTGTCAAAGGCTTAAAAGCAATAGGTAAAAAGTTAGAAGAGATTCTACCTAAGATGATTGGGCCAATTGTGAGTTTCATATTCAGTATGGCTGCTGACGTTGTTGGAGTCTTAGCAAACAACCTTTGGTTGTTAATCGTAGCAGCAGTGGTCTTCGTAGTGGAGCGATACAAACACCGTTAACGAAACAACGTCCATGCGATTCCAGCTGCGGCAATGGATGTCACTGCGAGATTAATCTCATGTTGTGAGACTGCCTTTGCCTTTGCCTTTGCCTTTGCCTTTGCCTTTGCCTTTGCCTTTGCCTTTGCCTTTGCCTTTGCCTTTGCCTTTGCCTTTGCCTTTGCCTTTGCCTTTGCCTTTGCCTTTGCCTTTGCCTTTGCCTTTGCCTTTGCCTTTGCCTTTGCCTTTGCCTTTGCCTTTGCCTTTGCCTTTGCCTTTGCCTTTGCCTTTGCCTTTGCCTTTGCCTTTGCCTTTGCCTTTGCCTTTGCCTTTGCCTTTGCCTTTGCCTTTGCCTTTGCCTTTGCCTTTGCCTTTGCCTTTGCCTTTGCCTTTGCCTTTGCCTTTGCCTTTGCCTTTGCCTTTGCCTTTGCCTTTGCCTTTGCCTTTGCCTTTGCCTTTGCCTTTGCCTTTGCCTTTGCCTTTGCCTTTGCCTTTGCCTTTGCCTTTGCCTTTGCCTTTGCCTTTGCCTTTGCCTTTGCCTTTGCCTTTGCCTTTGCCTTTGCCTTTGCCTTTGCCTTTGCCTTTGCCTTTGCCTTTGCCTTTGCCTTTGCCTTTGCCTTTGCCTTTGCCTTTGCCTTTGCCTTTGCCTTTGCCTTTGCCTTTGCCTTTGCCTTTGCCTTTGCCTTTGCCTTTGCCTTTGCCTTTGCCTTTGCCTTTGCCTTTGCCTTTGCCTTTGCCTTTGCCTTTGCCTTTGCCTTTGCCTTTGCCTTTGCCTTTGCCTTTGCCTTTGCCTTTGCCTTTGCCTTTGCCTTTGCCTTTGCCTTTGCCTTTGCCTTTGCCTTTGCCTTTGCCTTTGCCTTTGCCTTTGCCTTTGCCTTTGCCTTTGCCTTTGCCTTTGCCTTTGCCTTTGCCTTTGCCTTTGCCTTTGCCTTTGCCTTTGCCTTTGCCTTTGCCTTTGCCTTTGCCTTTGCCTTTGCCTTTGCCTTTGCCTTTGCCTTTGCCTTTGCCTTTGCCTTTGCCTTTGCCTTTGCCTTTGCCTTTGCCTTTGCCTTTGCCTTTGCCTTTGCCTTTGCCTTTGCCTTTGCCTTTGCCTTTGCCTTTGCCTTTGCCTTTGCCTTTGCCTTTGCCTTTGCCTTTGCCTTTGCCTTTGCCTTTGCCTTTGCCTTTGCCTTTGCCTTTGCCTTTGCCTTTGCCTTTGCCTTTGCCTTTGCCTTTGCCTTTGCCTTTGCCTTTGCCTTTGCCTTTGCCTTTGCCTTTGCCTTTGCCTTTGCCTTTGCCTTTGCCTTTGCCTTTGCCTTTGCCTTTGCCTTTGCCTTTGCCTTTGCCTTTGCCTTTGCCTTTGCCTTTGCCTTTGCCTTTGCCTTTGCCTTTGCCTTTGCCTTTGCCTTTGCCTTTGCCTTTGCCTTTGCCTTTGCCTTTGCCTTTGCCTTTGCCTTTGCCTTTGCCTTTGCCTTTGCCTTTGCCTTTGCCTTTGCCTTTGCCTTTGCCTTTGCCTTTGCCTTTGCCTTTGCCTTTGCCTTTGCCTTTGCCTTTGCCTTTGCCTTTGCCTTTGCCTTTGCCTTTGCCTTTGCCTTTGCCTTTGCCTTTGCCTTTGCCTTTGCCTTTGCCTTTGCCTTTGCCTTTGCCTTTGCCTTTGCCTTTGCCTTTGCCTTTGCCTTTGCCTTTGCCTTTGCCTTTGCCTTTGCCTTTGCCTTTGCCTTTGCCTTTGCCTTTGCCTTTGCCTTTGCCTTTGCCTTTGCCTTTGCCTTTGCCTTTGCCTTTGCCTTTGCCTTTGCCTTTGCCTTTGCCTTTGCCTTTGCCTTTGCCTTTGCCTTTGCCTTTGCCTTTGCCTTTGCCTTTGCCTTTGCCTTTGCCTTTGCCTTTGCCTTTGCCTTTGCCTTTGCCTTTGCCTTTGCCTTTGCCTTTGCCTTTGCCTTTGCCTTTGCCTTTGCCTTTGCCTTTGCCTTTGCCTTTGCCTTTGCCTTTGCCTTTGCCTTTGCCTTTGCCTTTGCCTTTGCCTTTGCCTTTGCCTTTGCCTTTGCCTTTGCCTTTGCCTTTGCCTTTGCCTTTGCCTTTGCCTTTGCCTTTGCCTTTGCCTTTGCCTTTGCCTTTGCCTTTGCCTTTGCCTTTGCCTTTGCCTTTGCCTTTGCCTTTGCCTTTGCCTTTGCCTTTGCCTTTGCCTTTGCCTTTGCCTTTGCCTTTGCCTTTGCCTTTGCCTTTGCCTTTGCCTTTGCCTTTGCCTTTGCCTTTGCCTTTGCCTTTGCCTTTGCCTTTGCCTTTGCCTTTGCCTTTGCCTTTGCCTTTGCCTTTGCCTTTGCCTTTGCCTTTGCCTTTGCCTTTGCCTTTGCCTTTGCCTTTGCCTTTGCCTTTGCCTTTGCCTTTGCCTTTGCCTTTGCCTTTGCCTTTGCCTTTGCCTTTGCCTTTGCCTTTGCCTTTGCCTTTGCCTTTGCCTTTGCCTTTGCCTTTGCCTTTGCCTTTGCCTTTGCCTTTGCCTTTGCCTTTGCCTTTGCCTTTGCCTTTGCCTTTGCCTTTGCCTTTGCCTTTGCCTTTGCCTTTGCCTTTGCCTTTGCCTTTGCCTTTGCCTTTGCCTTTGCCTTTGCCTTTGCCTTTGCCTTTGCCTTTGCCTTTGCCTTTGCCTTTGCCTTTGCCTTTGCCTTTGCCTTTGCCTTTGCCTTTGCCTTTGCCTTTGCCTTTGCCTTTGCCTTTGCCTTTGCCTTTGCCTTTGCCTTTGCCTTTGCCTTTGCCTTTGCCTTTGCCTTTGCCTTTGCCTTTGCCTTTGCCTTTGCCTTTGCCTTTGCCTTTGCCTTTGCCTTTGCCTTTGCCTTTGCCTTTGCCTTTGCCTTTGCCTTTGCCTTTGCCTTTGCCTTTGCCTTTGCCTTTGCCTTTGCCTTTGCCTTTGCCTTTGCCTTTGCCTTTGCCTTTGCCTTTGCCTTTGCCTTTGCCTTTGCCTTTGCCTTTGCCTTTGCCTTTGCCTTTGCCTTTGCCTTTGCCTTTGCCTTTGCCTTTGCCTTTGCCTTTGCCTTTGCCTTTGCCTTTGCCTTTGCCTTTGCCTTTGGTACAGGAACTTGTTTCTCGAGAGGCTGCACCGATTTCTTATCTGATGGTCCTTCCATAGAAAGAGGTGGGTGTCCTTTGACTTCTGCATTGATGTCGTTAACGCCTAGCGACATATCTTTCGTGGCTTTCGGGATTGGATTCCTATAGCCATCTTTCTCACCAAGATAGTACGATAGATCGCTTGGCAATAATCGTACGCCTATAGCTATTGCTAGATCGAGCTTCTTATGCGTATTACTTATAGCGGTAAGATAGTTATCGTAACTTAACTTTAAGTCGTTTACGAGAATAGCGCCTTCGACTAAGCTCTTAAACTTTTCTTTGACGTTATGGCTATGTATGATGGATTCGTTCAGATCTGCTTGTGCACCAAGTATGCAATATCCAAAAGCCTCAACAGATCTATTCAACCTACCCAATCCAGCATCTGTCAAACCCTTTCCGATTGGTGGCGTAAACCAATTGTATTGTTTCCCTTCGTGTTCATCGTTCCTAATAAAAGCTATCAGAGTTCCCTTGTCCTCCTTACCTCCTTCATCTTTAAACAAAGTAGAGTCCTCGGGCCATGTGGTTGCTTTGTCGTAACTTCGGCCATGGGCAGTTACATATCCGTTTACGTAGCCAGTTGGTCCAGGGTATAACATGAATACATCTCCTAATCCATTATTCCGACCTAACTTGCATCGGAAGTCTGGTTTTCGAGATATGCCAAATTCGATGCACAATCTCTCAAGAGCCGATTTGCTGTAGAGGTTATTGAGTTGTTTGAAAGCACTGTTACCAGGTAGAGGAGCTCCAAGTTCATGTAGAATTCTTCGTATCGTGAAATAAACATGGAATCGTAGGAACCCCTGAACGACTGGTGGATACGTTTTGAAAGTGGGGTCAAACAACGATACTCCACATCCGGAAGTTGCACACCACGTTGCGAAATTCAATTGCTGAGGCCAGTACTTGAAATCCGGACCATGTAACCAATGGTAGGACTCATTTGCTGTCACATGCTTTACGACGGTCTCCTTGAATATGTTTGGAACGCCAACCTTGAACTTATTCGTTGGGGTGGCGTATATCAATAGATTAGTGAGATCAATATCTTGTGCCAGTTCAGTAGAAGGAACTGCTGTAATAGGATATTTAGCACTCTTATCTAGGGTCAACGTAGATGGGAAGCCATCAACCATTCCCTGCAATGCGTCATCGATGCGTCTTTGAGTGCCTGCAGGTAACTTTGAGACATCATCGCCGTAAACGACATAGCTAGAATCTCCATCTCGAAACCAAATACTCGTCGAATATTTGCCTGGACCATTCACTTCCGTAGAGGCATAGAACTTGTGAAGATCTGCATGTGGGTATCGTTTCTTGAACTTCGCTAATAGATCTGCATTCAAGGTTGCGACCTTATCGTTTTCCTCAGCTTCTCTCCTAGCTTGAATCTCAGCCTTTGACCGTAAATTACTATTCGGCGTTGGTCTCTCATCGTCTCTCTCGCTCTCTCTAGTGCTCTGATGGTAGCTGAAAATACCTACATGTCTCCTCATGTTGAAGCTATACGTATATATAGTCATACCTTCAACATATAATGACGATCCTTAATGTCACCACCACATCGGCTGACCATACGGTCTACTTCGATGATCCCATTCTTATCAACAACATTTCGCTACTCGAAACCACCATTGAGAACAGTTGATGGAATCTAGAAACGGAGGCTACGTTCTCGTGGTCTACTCCCCAAAGCATAACACTACCATATAACGTTGCCGCGGGGCACCATGACGTAGCAAGCATACAGATCTACTTCAAGCCCGCAATTACTGCTGGAATCGTGCAATTCGTAGAAGTTCTACCGACAAAGGTTTGGACCCTAATCGTAAAGAGCCCGATTCTCCTTAGCAGAAATATCTGCACACTGTTAAATATCAATAAGAGTGGTACAGATGATGTGACAATTCCAGTTGGTAGTCATGAGATGACACTACAAGATATCCACACAGCGTACGTCCACTGCGATGTGGTGGATTCCGATTTCTCACTTCTCGAGGGAAAGCGATCGCAAGTCCTAGCTAGCATCGAGATCCGAGGTGAGAGGTTTGCAAAGACAACGTATTCTGCGATGCTCCCACTACCTGTCCGAGCTCTAGATACAACGCTAAACAGTCTTCGTCTGACAATTCGTGATGAGAAAGGCAATGTGGTGGACTTCCGTGGCCGACCGATACGATACGTGTTGAAGCTTGAGTAAGTTATATGTATAACGTACAATGGAAGGCGATTCGATTCAACCGTTTCCCTCAGCACCAAGTATCTATCCACAGATCGCTAACGACACTGGAAAGAACTTTAGACTGCAAACGATCCGAGACACGCTTTCGGACATCGAAGTTCAAGAAAGGCACTACGAAGGTGTGCGCAAGAAATATGCACGTTCTCAAGGAATAGTTCATGGAATCGCAGTGGTAACTGGAGGTCTATCTGTGATCTTATCTGGATCTGGGTTGGGCGCAGCGTTGACTGGTGTTGGAATAGTGATTGGTCTACCACTTGGAGTTATTGGTGGGCTATGTGGAGTAATTTCAGCATCTACGACCCTTGGAGCTAAGAAGTTAGGAACGAAGGTTTCTAAGCATGAAAGGACAACTATGTTGGCAAAGGCGAAAATCAATACGATTCGCGATCTAGTATCGAAGGCCTTACGCGATGAAAACATATCCGACTCCGAATACAGTCTCATCCTGAACGAAGCGAATAAGTATGAGATCATGAGGTCTGAAATTCGTCGTGAGACTTCCATAGGTGAAAAAAGTCCGGATCGGGTTCGAGCCGAACTCAAGCAAGAAGTGCAAAAGGAAATGCGAGAAAAACTCGGCAGCTTAGTGGGGTAAGAATCAACGTTTCCTATGAAAGAAACGAACATGGCTCTCACTTTCACTTTGCCAAGTCCTACTGCTAGTTAGCCCATGCCTAGCGTAGATTGGTTCGAAGTGGGAATGGTAAGAAGACAACTCCTTGACAAAACGCTTGACCGCATTTACAAATATGTCACATCGTTTAACGACATCCTTAAGAGACGTAGACGATCCTAAGCGACGTAGCACCTCATAACTTGCTCCAACAACTTTCGTCTTAAGTATTGATTTGGGGCCTATATTGTTTTCCATTGCCGTAGTAACAACCTCGTGGACTATTTGTTGAACGTCTATAGGCACTCCTTGAGGATCGAGTTTAAGGAAAGTCGTTGCAATGTGAGGAACTATGCGCTCGGCATCCAAGTCTACATCGATCTTATCGTCGTTGTACAGAGAACGTATAAAGACCTCTCCGATACAGATGCCTTTGTTGCTTAGTTGCATGAAGCGAGCAACCTCACCTTTAGATCGAACGAATCCACATTGTATGCATGCATGGTAGAGTAGAGAAGCTAAAATATTTCTCTTAGCATCGCTACGCTTGGGATGAACTTTCATTACTTGGGTGAATGCGTCGGCTACGATTCCTAACGCGTTCATAGGGAACGATAGGTCATAACTTTGTTTGTAAACAGCGTTGTATGCTCGTAGTTCTTGTAGGAGCGTTTGTCGTCGTAGTTCCGTGTTATCGCTTTGCTTTGGTTTTGCGCGGTCTAGATCACTTTGATACTGAAATCCGTCCGGACCTACTATACGCAGTCGAGTAGTAATGATTTCGACCTTCGTTTCTTCACATGGTTCAACCTCGGAAACAAGACCACATGTGGGACACACGAATTCCGTTCCTTGTATTTCAAAGGGGCAGAGACAATCAGAACATGTTTCACTGGTGTTAATATGTTCCACTTGTGGTTTGATATTCAGGCTTCTACGAATTCCAGGACCAAACAATCTGACTAGCTCGTCCATGATACAACTATAGATGTTTATATGTTTAATAGAAAAAAAAAAAAAAAAAAAAAAAAAAAGAATGAAGAGAGTCACGCAACGACTTTCTTCATTCTTTTTTTTTTTTTTTAGTGGCTATTCCTAATCGTCCTTCTCGCTCCTCAAGGCAGCCAACACCTTGTTGAGCGCATGGGTGAGAGACTCTCCGAGACCTTCCTCTGGTTCCAGCACTCTTGGTTCCACGGTCAATGCTACCTCAGCAGGCTCCTCCGGTTCCACCACGTTTGGTTCTGCAAGTTCCTCCTTTCTTGGATCCTCTAGCGTCTTGCTGGACTTCTTAGCGCGTTTTACATAGACACCGGGACACTTCATCTTGATGGTGAGACGGTCGCATCTTGAGCAAAGCCCGTAACTAGTACGACATCCTTTACCGCACTTCGAGCATGGTATGAATGGGTCACAGCCTTTTGAGATCTGGAAGTTGTGCTGGGAACAGAACTTCGACGTCTTCGAAATCTGCTTTGGGCATTTCGTGTCCTTCCCTCTCATCAACCAATCACAAGTTACTACCTCAACCATTGTGGCGTCTACATTCGAGTTCTTCTTCGACATGTTCGATCTGTATGGTGTTAATGCGTACTAAGATGACAACGTAAGCTAGTATCGTGGAATAAAGAATATATACTAATACCATTCGATGGTGATATACAGTATAATAATCATTCCTTTAACATATACTTCAAGTTGGGATTTTAGGTGTAAGAATGTCTAGTGACAAAAAAAAAAGAATGAAGAGGGTCACAACGACTTTCTTCATTCTTCTTTTTTTTTTTTTCATTACCTACGTTCACTCATCTTCTGCAGCTGTGTCCACACTGGCACTATGCTTAGTATTGGCGGTATAAACGTCTTGTTGATCATATCTATTCTTCTTCGATGGTTGTCGTACTATGTCGATCTCAACATCTAGTGGGTATGAAAGTCCCATACTACTCGAGCAAATACTTGAGGCGTTGCAAATACCATCGTGAATAGAACCTGGTAGAATGAGTTTGCTTATGTTGTCGATGTTAAGACCGCTAGAGTTCTCATCGACGAGAGGTTCGTACTTAGTGTTGTCCCCATCGGAGTACGACTTACTTTTGTCAAAGAATTGACCGTTAGGTGTTCCAGTCTTGTAGTCGCACTTCATTCTCATCCTCATTATAGGATTGGGCAAGCGACAACCAGCATTGGTAGTAGAATTTGTGGAAATGAACCTTTGTACCATTGAAACCACCTTGGTATTGGGAACAATGATGGCGTCGTGTGGACTGCGTTTCCGTGGATTGCGTATACAGACCTTCTCGTTTTCGATTAATTTGCTTATTTCACTTTCAAAGGCCTCATCAAGATATTCTACTAATTTGAACGTAGGACTCAACTTTTCATCTGCAGGAAGGTCCAATTCTCCCTTGTCATTTTGCTTAATTGTGATTCCATCTGCCTCCATAGGTATGATGGCATTCCACTTTTGGAACTGGAGGCAAGGATGTCTATCCCGTTTCTTGCCTGCATCTTGTTCGTTGTGTGGTGCTATCTTTCCCACGTGCTTTTCCCCTTCGAACCGAAAGACCGCCGGCTGAGGTCCATCGCCAATATCAAAGAATACGGAAACATACTTGCATCCGTTAGGTCCGTTTCTAGGCTGGGTCCAGTCGAATGATACAACGGATCTATGAGATTGTCCATCTTCTTTGGCCTTTTCGAATGCTTCGACCACATCGCCTACATTGAAAAGCTTTGAACTCGCCATTCTCTCTTCGATATAAATATATAGTAATCATTCCTTTAACATATACTTCAAGTTTGGATTTTTATGTACAAGAATGTCTAGTGACACTTTGAATGACCCTTAGTACCCCACCTAGTAGTATAGTCGGGATTAAAATTATACAACTTTTTGTTGTGCAACAAAACTCAAAAAGTGGATTTCCGAATTCACTTTTTGAGTTTTGTTGTGCAAGAAAAAGTGGTATAATTTTAATCCCGACTATACTACTGAGGGACCTCAAGTGCGTTAAGGCCGTTACTATTTTTAAGTTATAACTTGTAGTTTTGTTGGGTTTGAATTCCTCGACATTGTAGTTCTTCTTATGGTAATCACGTGATCAGTAACGCCGTCATTGCTAAGAGAAACACATTATAAATAATGGGGCCGTAAGTTTTATACATCGGACAAAATTGATCATGAAATTAAGATTGCTTTAACAAGTCAAAATAGAATTACGGTTAGAGATGTTGTTTTTATTGATTAGGGGTCACGTGACCTGCTTTGCTGAATATCCCCTGAACAGTAAACGATAGTAAGTTGTGATTTTGTAGAAATCAGTAATCAAAATATACTGGATATAGCCGTAATTTGTTTAGTACTTGGTGAAAACTGGCAAACCCATTTTAGAAGGAGTTTCTTCCTCTGATATTCATGTTAACAGGTCTCGTGACCACCGAAAATTCAAAAAATGCTAGTTAAGGTTCTTTATCACGTGAAGTTCTATCGATGTACTGAGTTTCACATATTGTTGTCAAGGTTCTAACTCATAATCTTGAAAAATGCGTTTTTCCTATTTTCGGTCAATGACCCAGGCCTTGACATACTGGAGGCCTGAAGCACGTAGCGCGACCAGTTATTAACACATTTGATAATAGTTATCGTGAAGATGAACCACGTGGAAAATGCTAACAACATACTGTTCTTAGATTAAACAAGGACCTGCACTGTAAAAGGAAAATCACCCTCTCACTTCTCGCCGTTTGGAATTCTAAATTTGAATTTCGAATTCAGAACAGTCAAGTAAGAAAGCATTAGTAATCAGTCTTCTCCTGTTAGAATACTAAATTGCTGAAGATAAAATGAAAATAAGCGAAGAACAAGTAAACATTAGGAAGCTAGTTGCTCAGTTGCGTTTTAGAACCGTTTACAAACTCTTTAGTGTATTTTTAGACATTCAAGTTTTAAATTTGAATTTCGCGCGATACCAAATTTCGGAGATCACTCAAGCGGAACATCGTATGTCGTAGAGTTACATACATATCTTTAATAGAAGTTCCCATAGGGGCTTTTCAACAACTATTTACAATGTAACAACGTTAACAGTAACAAAACTATGAAATAGTAAAATACAAGTACTAACTATAATCAGGTGAGTTAAAACTATTGAAGTAGAAGTGCATTAAGTAATATGGTACATAGCACTACTCTAAAAGCGCTAACTTTAGTTGTTTCTTAAATTTAGCAAAATTAGATTCCTGTTTAAGGTCTGCTTCCAATGAGTTCCAGATCTTAACACTCCTATAAGCGAAAGATCTTTGTCCACTTGAGGTGCGAAGTTTAGGGATGTTTAGGTCGTTACGGGACCTGATGTTACGATTATGGATAGCAGACCGTTTACAGAACTTACTCGCTATCTATTCTGAGGCAACTCCGTTTAGACACTTGAATGTCATTAAAGTGTCCCTATAAACTAAATAATCTCTAACAGGTAGCCACTGCAGTTGGCATAAGCCTGAAGAAATATGGTCATACTTCTGTATACCTAAGATTTATCTGGCGGCGAAATTTTGAACGAGTTGTAATTTCTTATTTTTTTGTCAGAGGTGTTTGCCCACACGGACGAACAATAGAACAGTTTGCTTAGTACTAAACCATTTATTATGGTTTTCATAGAAACTGGGCTAAACAGGTGTTTAACCCTGTTGATTTGACAGAGGCTTGACATATGCGTATCGTAAGTTAAGTTGGAGTCAATAATTACACCTAGATCTTTCGCTGATGAAACAGGGGTGAGTTGTTTTCCTAAAAGGTTAATACAAGCTACATCTTGGGGCACTAGGTTTAGCATCTGGCGAGTTCCAATGTGAAGCACCTTTGTCTTATCGGGATTAATTAATAGACTATTGCTACAGCACCAGTGGGCCACTCTTTGCAGATCTTCTTCCAGTGCTTTGATACTGTCATTCATATCGTTTCTCGCGAATGACAAGAACAATTTAGAGTCATCTACATTTGATTCTAGAGAGCAGCGACGGGTCACAGAAGGTAAGTCGTTTAAGTAAATGGTGAACAACAGAGGTGATAGTATTGCCCCTTGAGGAACGCCATGCATTATAGGCAGTGGGCTAGATATACTCGACCCAATACGCACGGCTTGAGACCTTCCAGACAGGTAGCTGTTAAACCAACTGAGTGCGGAGGGGGATGCTCCAACACCCTCAAGCTTGCGCAATAAAATTGGATGGTTTAAACTATCGAATGCCTTTGAGAGATCGAGCAGAACAAGAATGGACACTTTCTTCTGATCCATTGCGTTTAGAAATGCATCCGTTGTAATAATGTTTAAGGTCTCTGTAGAATGATACAAGCGATTGCCGCTTTGGTGACGATTTAGGAGCTTGTGTTGAAGTAAATAGGCGGTAAACTGCTTAAGGGCTACTTTTTCGCATACCTTAGATATGGTAGGCAACAGGGACAAGGGGAGATTATTGGGGGCTACTTCATGATCACCTTTCAGAAGGGGGATAACCTCTGCGTGTTTCCAGTTATCCGGATAGGTAGAACTCAGCAAATAACTGTTAATAATATCGGTTATGACAGGTAGTATGTGATGAAGACAGTCCTTAACAACCCTCATAGAAATTGTATCAGGCCCTGGGGCCTTATTAGAAGGCATTGTCGAGATAAGTTTACGGATCTCATGGGTTGATACAGGATGGAAACTTGACTAAGGTTGATTGACAAGAAAGAGAGCAACCTTAGGAAATATAGAGCCATGAAGCACGAAGGACGATCAGTTATGAACATGTTTGATAACGATGGTCCTTTTGCAGGAATGCAATCACGTGGTTGTACTGGGTGTCATAAAATCTTAATTCGTATATTTAAAGGCACTTGTACGAGAGCGGTAGTGTTATTAGAAAAACTTGCTATGCTATTTTCCACCTCCGATTGAATGTCTATCTTTCTAAAACAGCGTTTTTAGAGATAGCTTGCCATCCAGTATACATGGCAACGCCTTTCCCATGGGGATCACGAGCTGAATTCACTCGTTAACGAAGTATATATTATATCAGCACGTGACTGTATTATATCAGCACGTGACTGTTTACTGCAAAAGGCCTATCGCGTTGTCTTCCTCAAACCAACTTTTATTTTATAGTCCCTAATTTGTGTCCTTTTCCTTGTTCACAACTGATGTTTTATATATAAATACTATAACCTATTTGTGGCGTCGAAATATGCCCTGATATTTCGTCCGCGGACATTATCTGATCCAAGAAGAGAACACGGTTCCCGAGAGCGAAGCTCGAGGGAAACTGCGAGCTTCGAGGATCAGATAATGTCCAAGGACAAATATCAGGGCATATTTCGACGCCACAATGTAGGTTATTGATCTTATCAACCTTCAAATATTTTCTTTGGCGCGCGCTTATACGCTCACAAGGGGTGTTATTCGCTGATAATTCGCTGAAAATATCGGGTCATGTGACGCATTCAACCAATCACACGCGAAAGAAAATATTTGATATTCATGATACCAGGAGCCCATAACTAGGAGCGTCCATATCTCCTACAGCTGTCACAGCGTTTTCACAAGTTGGGCTATTTTTAGACCGTTTTCCCGCCAAAAGACAGATTTTAATAGTTTGTACATTTATTGTCCCAATTCAGATTATGTGACAGCTCTCCAGAGGATTCAGTGCTTTGTTTTCCAATTAGAGAAATTGATACATTTCCTTTTGGGATACAGAAAAAAATACTCAAGGAAAAATTCAGGTGAACTGAATTGAGACAACAAATGTACAAGCTAAATCGGTCAATTAGTGGGTTGCACCAGTGGCGGAACAAAAGATGCCTCATTATATTAGCTACTTTTGTTATGCTCTGAACAGCATGGTTACTACACGATTTTGTGATTTTGTTCCCTTAGTAATGATTGCAACACAAAAATAGCGGGAAACAGTTCTAAAAATAATCTAACTTGTGAAAACGCTGTGACATAGGCCTAGTATGCGGGATGGACGCTCCTAGTTATCAGGGGCTCCTGCTGATACGAATTACTGTTTAAACGGAATCTACTTAATTATTGCACACTATTAACTTATCGAAATTGCTAAACTCTATTATCATCGTGTCACGTGATCAATCAGATCATAATTAATAAAAAATGCGTTCGCGAGTTAAATATATGAATGAAAACTTTAAAATATTTCTTATTTGATAGTGGTTTAAATCACACATAGTAAACCTGACTTCATGTAACGACCTTTTTACACATGTTCATTAGAGAAGATGCGGTGATTCGAATATAATAAATTTGTGATACTTCGCAATCCCATTTTGTGTTGAACAGTGGTTCTGTTTCATGCCACGTGACCAATTAATTTACAAATTCTTAGGCGAGTAGATCATAGGCGAGTAGATCAATATCTTAAACTTTGGCAGTGAACACTGAGTTTGGTGTTAAAAGTTTATGTTTACCTTGTTATATGTTGAACCCGGCCATTTATACCGGTTTCAGATGCCTTCTCTATCACGCTTGTCTAGTGACTGGAAATTCCCATTTGTCAGTCAATATAGATCTTCCGTCTGGTAACAAAAATAACAAACACTTCTAGTCCTATTTCAAGATTGAAAAACAACGAACAGACTACGGCGGCTGTCGGATTGATTTTTGTCTCTTAACTTTGGTTGATTTTGTTATTTCAAAAGCTAACTAGTTATGACGATAACTAGTTTCCCCTAAGTTTACGATTTCTTTTGTTTACTCTGTCCCGTTAATGATTTTGTGTTTTGCTCCCAAATGTTCCTTATGGATGCCTAAATCTATTGCTGTGTTTGTTTTCTGTAAATTGACAATGGATCGATTTTCCTGTCCACAAAAGTCATTTGAATTTCCTGCGTGCCGCCATCTTGGATATTATGACGTCACAGTGTTGCACAACAAAAGAGCTAGAGTTATTGTTTACTGACAATAGGGGCAACACTGTGACGTCATGAGACCCAAGTTGGCGACGCGCAGGAAATTCAAATGACTTTTGTGGACAGGAAAATCGGCCCATAAATAACAGCTAGTATACAATTTACAGAAAACAAACACAGCAATAGATTTAGGCATCCCATAAGGAACATTGAGAGGTACAAGAGCCCATAACCAAGAGTGTCCACGGCGTATTCACACGGCGTGTTCACAAGTTGGGCTATTTTTAGATTTTTTTGCCGCCAATTAGTGGGCTACACCAGTGGCGGAACAAAAAGATGCCTCATTAGCTTCTTTTGTTATACCAACAACATGTCTGCTACGCTTTTGTGATTTTATTCACTTAGGAATGATTGCATGCAACCAAACAATAGCGGGAAATCGTTCTAAAATATTCTAACTTGTGGAAATACCGTAGCATAGAGGTATAGTCTGGGAGATTCTCGCTCTTGGTAATGGGCTCTTGAGAGGTAACATTGTTTTTCAGCCCTTTAATGACCGATTATAGCCGCCATTTTAGTGCTGATAAGCTGGTAGGGCAAATGTTAGGGCGGATCCAGGGAGCAAAACGGGTCCGTTCGATCATATCGAACCCCCTTTCTCTCACTCCCTTTTATAAAGAAACAAAGAAAGTGGCCAAGATCGAACCCCCCAGCTAATCCTGGATCCGTTCCGGAAGTTCCCTACCGCGCGCCGCCGCCGTCCCTTATATGAAGCGCGCCGAGTCCAGGAATCGAACTCAAAGGCTGAGAAGCCTCTGCCAATCCTTGCTTCCAATAGCTGTGTCACGCGCTGCAAGTGCACTATTTTGTGAACTGCGGTATGAGCGAATTAAAATAATTTTCAGCTATCGAACAGCAACCCTCGAATACATGTGGCACAATTGGGATATTTATATTTATAATATAGATACGATAGTACGCGCGCTCTGATTGGCTAAAAAGCCATGTTTTATCAGAGTATATAACATGGTTTGCCATGTTTTATTGTTTTCAAATGGCGGTTTCCTTTCATCGCGCGTGTAAAGCTATATTATAAAACAGATAAAGAAGCCTCAAATCCATGTTTTATAAAACATAGGTCATTTGAGAACACTCGAGAAATGTTGAAAGCACGCGCCTTCGGCTTGTGCTTTAACATTTCTCTCATGTTCTCTAATGCCCATCGTGTTTTATGATAGTATAAAACATGGCTAAGGCTTCTTTATTTGTTAAATAATAGCCGAGTTCTGACTCTTGTTAAAGGCGCTATGTCACGGTACTGCGCATGCTTGACAGACTGATGATTTAGCCTGGAAATATATTCTGAGAGCGGTGAGATACCCATTTGCAAATCGACTCATGTGTTCTTTTTGAACTAATCCTAGGCTTCTTTGGTCATTTATGGAAATTCAAATGTCCTTAAATAAGTTTTAGTTATTTGTTTATTCAAAAGTCGTCTTTGGGAACTGCAACACAACTGGCCAGTATGGGATATGTTTAAGACAATTTATCGAAGTAAGTTTGTTTGTTGTTCTCTAAAAGCTAAGTGCATGTTTAATTACTTTTACATCCAAAAGCCGTGGCAATATCATTATCTCGTTGTAAAATGAACTTACTGAACGAGGAGCTTATTCAATATTCTGTAGTTTGCATTAATATCAGGACACCAGATAACGTTTTAATGAGGTTTATTCATTTACGTCCACTATGTACACCTCTGGATATTCCGTGGTTTTCGACTCGACTGATATGTAAAGTTTAGTTTCTAGCAAATGAAACATTGTGGTTTAATTTTAATTAGCTTATAAAACTCGTCTGGTTATTTTGCTGCCCTTTTACCTCTAAATATTGAACAGTTCGTCGTATTTTTGTCTGTCCTTTCTGAATGTTTCAGGATCGAAAACTCAGTGCAAAATCTCGTAATCTTCTTCGTTGTTGGTACAGAATTACAAGCCGTCGCAACTCTTGCATTTTCAGGTGGCTCGGAAAAATAAATGAAGCTCAAAATGAAACAAGAGAGTTGCTGAAAAAAATTCCCTGTTCACTTGGATTAGAGTTTTTCTCTATTTCTCCTGTAAAATAGATTTCGTGGGAACATAAAAGAAAAACTTAAGGCCCCTAAGGGCAATTCGCGGATGGTCAGCGAGCTATTTTGTCATGTACTTAGAATCACGTGACGGATGACGTCATCATGCATGTCTAAGTGTGAACTGTCTGGCATTAGAAATGAAGGAGATATGGCATACTTAAAATCATGTGACCGATGACGTCATCATTACGTTATCACCACTATGTGATTGATAGGGATCCAATACCTGTCCAGGTTTAAGCCACCTGCCAGTAATATTAAGAGAGTATTATTAATATCAGTTAATATCGCATATCCCGAACATATTCCGAACATATTCCGAATTAGAAAAGCAACGCCAGTAAAATATCCACGCGTTAATGCCACTCTCGGAAATGGAATTCCCCCTAACTCCAACAACTCGTTCCTGCACATGCGTGCATCGACGAGTTAAAAATAAGAAAAAAGTGCAATCGTGAACAAAATATGACGTGAGCGTGCAACCCATGAGCAAATGGTCCACGGCTATTAGCCAATCAGAGCGCTTGGTTTATCGTGGTCATGTTATAATTGCGTTCGACGAAGGACAACACATACTAATCTAGCAGTGGACTCCCTGTTGTCATGTGTGGGTTACCAGCGCTTTCGCAGGCGAAAGAAATCGAGATGTTTGGATGGCTGTTGTGGCATACTATCGGAATAAATTATCTCGGCCGGAAACTGGTAATGCTCGCCTCGTTCAATTCGGTGCATGATTTCTTTCTCTTATTTTCCCCATTCAAATGCAATGATGTTTGAAACAAGGTTCGCAAGTAGGATTTATCAATGCCCGAGGAAAGTGTGTACTACTTCTGGAGCATTGGCAAAGTCTGATGTCCGAACTATATCAAGTCAACCATGGTCTGTTTTGTCGGCATGGTTGTAGACCGTTACAATAATGTTGACGAAGAACTCGGCCATAATTTGTGTTGAACTATCGACAAACCGAGTGAATCTGCGATCGAATGTTCCGTTGGCTTGCTCACTGTATTAGATTGTGCTTTTCGAAAACTACAAACATCAAGATAATATAATCATACCTGAAGAGAAATATTCGACAGACTGTCCTGTGTGAGTTGTGAAGATTTAGCTTTTTAAATACTAAACGTGTGTGCACCTTCCGGTTATGCATATCAACACGCCATTCAGGCAAATTAAGAGTAGATCTATAATCACACTTGGAATTGGATAAGTCAAGGAACTTCTAAAAGTATCAACACAAGGTGAGGGAAATGTAAAGTACTCTTTATTGATCTGTACGTGCATGTACTATAATCGACAATGGCAAAGATAATGTGTGCATGATATGCTTATAGGCACGCACAATTAATCTACCAACGCACTTTCATAATCTATGATTACTTCTAGTATATTGTTATAGTCATGTTTATGACATTCAAATGAATTACAGTAATTACAGCTAAGAGAAATAAACCTCTTTTGTCGGTTTCAGTTTCCTGCTGTTCATAGAGTCCTCATTTCATTGATACCGCGGAGGGGTTCATTTCGGATAACTTTTTTCTGCCTTAGAAATGCATATCAAACGGAATAGTTATTGTTAATATATCAGTTTCAACAAGAAGCTGCACGCAGCTTGAACTCCGGCGTATCTTTTGTAACGCGGATGATCTCATACACCCGCGTGTTTGGCACATTACAACGCACAATCAGATATGAAAGTACGCACACAGTCGATCTCATATAAAACTCCACACTAGTCAGAACACGACTTCTTCAAGAAAGCCAGGCTACCCTAGGATAACACAGGTAGCCCAAAAATACTAGGATCCAAATACTATGATCATCTGATCTAAAATTCCACATGAGTCAGGATACGAGTGAACACGAGTGTACAGCGGTTCATAATTTAATTAACAATTTTTTTAAAATAAAAAATACAGGAGTATAATACACAGGAGTGTTCCTGTGTCCTTGTGTTGGCCCCTAACACAGTGGATGGTGTGTCTATTTATAGCCGTTAAGTTCTGGTATGCAATTACGTTGTCTTTTGTTCTCTTGCGCTTTAGTATTTTTTAGCAGTTTGAACCGTGTTAATTACAATTGTTCAGTGCATCCTGATTGCTTAAAAGTGACGGCCTTTGTTCCTTCTCGCCGGAAACGCTATGCTAAAAATAACTCTTCCGTCTACAGTGTTGTGTGACAATATAATGTGGGAAGAAGAACACTCCTCTGTACTAATAATAATTGTTTTATCGTCTTAGTTGTTTCGGGTTACCTGTGTATCAGTGCGGTACCAGCCCAAAACAAATTGCATCCAAATACTATGAGGATCTGATCTAGAACACCACACGAGTGAACACGAGTACACTAGCTAGCGTTTCATCATTTAATTAACCAACATTTACAATTAAAAACAAATTCTGTTATCGTCTTAGTTGTTTCGGGTTACCTGTGTAAATGCCGCGTGAAGCTGCAAAAGCAGCCCATTGCGTTACTACCTGTGACCCCGTGTGCACCCATGAATCGTTGCAGGTGAGCAATGTTTTGATTAGTCTGATATTGTGGTCATTAAAAATATTTGTTTGCAGAAGTACACAGTTTCGAGTTGACTGCCGTAAATGGTTGGATAGCAAGTAGATTTGGTTACATACATGTATAGAACTCACAAACAATAGAGCCTGATTTCTATGAAATCTATTAGAACAAAAACAGTATGTGGACTTATGTTTACAGAGTTACAAAGTGAATATACAAGAAAATAAAAAGACTTACTTATTATATTTTATTCCAATAATTTTAATTAGGTCTTTTTCTTTAAATTATATACATATAAATCAGGAGCCCATGGGCTCCTGTATAAATATATTAACACATAGTGCACATACAGTGAATATACAAGTCATATAAAAATATTAAATAGATAAATGATGAAGGCTTAAAGTAAGTAACAATAAGTGCAAAATATATGTCCTCTTTTTTGTCGGGCTACCTGTGTTATCCTTGTGCAAACAAAACAACTATGAAACTGTTGATTGCTGAAGAAGAGATCGAGTGCCACTACATGGCAATTAAAATCAGCAAATTGCCAGTTGAGCAAACCTTATGAGTTTGCTTAACCGTTATGAGTTTCTTTATCAACGGGCGCATAAATAAAAGCTAATATATAATAATAATCGATTTATGTAGCGCTATTCCCTAAAGTCCTATAGCGCTTTACAATACAACAAGTATTAAAAACTAACTTACTAAAAATGTTACGCAATAATACAGATACTGTAACGTATCGTTTGACAAGTAATTCCCTATTTTATACCAAAAAGAAAATTGAATAATAATAATAATAATAACAATAATAATAATGGCTTAAATACTTGGCTACATATAATATACCAAAAGCTTTGAATTAAAAGGACTTTTTTTAACACTAGAATTAAAAGAACTAAGACAATCAATCCCGGGGAATCAATAGACCTCATTTCCAGTGGTAATGAGTTCCATAAAATAGGAGCAGATACCGAAAAATCCCAGAGTCCATGATTTCAACTGATACTTCGGGACCTTGAGTAAATGTTGACTTGCCAAGCGTAGCTTCTGGACTTGTCGAACTAGTAGCTTGTCGAAGTAAAATGCTCTCGTTGTTTATTTGTTTCATGAAAGAAGTACACATGCGCTTTGGGTAACGAATTTCATTATTTCTAGCGGATTAAAAACACATTCGAACCCATGAATTTCCCCCGGATGCTTCGAATATGATTTGACCTCGGCAGGAAGCCAGTGTATTCCTGTACGAGAGGGACTTTTCACAACCACGCTTGGTAGTTTGAAATGTACTCGACATCACAGACACATAGACTTTAAAACTGACCGAGCGATAACTAAAATAAAAGAACGAAAAGCACATTAACAGACTATAGAATCCTCGTAAGTCTTGCAACGATACCGAAACACGATCCCGTAAATTTTGAATGAGTAAGTCTATTGAGTCTTGACAACACAGTGAAAAGTCTTGAATAAAATCCTGTTCGTTAAGTCTAGAGTTTTAACTTAATTGAATCTTGGCCCGTAGATAATTCCAATTTGTATCTTTTGTCGTGAAACTGTTGGCAGAGTCCGCTGCAAGTGGGTGGACAATCTTTAGAGAATTATGTGTGCCGCCAGGCCGACGCACGACTGCATAAACTAAATTATGCAAAGGTCTGCGGGTCGATCTGATATCCCTTGAAGAAACATACTTGTCATCTAGAATCCAGAACAACACTTCTATTGAACTTGCAATGAAACGAAGTCTAGAGTCTTGACAACACAGTAAAAAGTCTAAAAAGGAAGCCTTCGTTATTAAAGTCTGGAGTCTGGACTTAATAAGCCTGGCACACAATCTTGGCCCGTAGCTCGTAGATAGGATCAAAGTATGGTAACGAGAGTCACTGGCATTACATCTCACTGTGTATACACACTGGAACAAGATATGACAGACCATAGCGGCATGTAACGCAACGTCGAATCAAATATTATAATATTAGCGCTGCCCAAAATAAACCAATTGTTATCTGTGGATTGATCACGTTTAGTCTAATTGCTTGATCCTGCTATCTGCAGTCTGCCTAGAACATCTAACCTCAGATTGTATTTCGATACCTAAGTGTTTCAAGTTTATCAATTACTTATGCGGTCGTAGACTGGAAGGCGCCGTAGTTTCGCCTGAGTCAACAATACTTCATCCATATTAATAACTCGGTTAGAGAGAAGATAGAGGCAAATTGAGTACTTCATGACGTGACGGTAGCGTTAAACCCTCTAAAGCACTCTACCGAACATTTATCTTTCAACTAATACGCATGCCTCCTGCTTTATCGCTCGATCACAGCGTCTCCGACCCACATTATTAGCGGCAAAGGTCAGAACTGATCAAAAGTTTTACAGGACTGAACATTGATAATAATAATAACATGAAGCTGCATGCAACTTGAACTCCGGCGTATCTTTCAGATAACGCGGACGATCTCAGATGCCTGCGTGGTTTTTCATATTACAACGTACAATCAGATGCGAAAGTACGCACACACAGTCGATCTCATCTAAAATTCCACACGAGTCAGAACATGAGTAAAACATAGGGCCCCTAAGTGCAACCCGTGGATGGTCAGTGAGCTATTTTGGCATATATTAAAAGTCACGTGACCAATGACGTCATCGTTACGTCATCACCACTAAGTGATTGTGGGAAAACAATACCTTTAAACTGTCTGGCATTAGAAATGAGGGAGTTCCATATAATTTACTTAAAATCACGTGCCCGCTGACGTCATCACCACTAGGTACTTGATAGGGACCCACTACCATGCCTGTCCAGTTTGGGCGGGCTGGCACTAAAACGAGGGAGATATGGGCATGTACTTAAAACACGTAACCGATGACGTCATCGTCATGTCATCACACTAGGTGCTTGATAGGGACTCACTACCGTGTCTGTCCAGGTTTGAAGTGTCTGGCATTAGAAATGAGGGAGATATGGGCATGTACTTAGAATCACGTGACCGATGACGTACGTCATCGTTACGTTATCACATCTAAGTGATTGATAGAGACACACTACCATGTTTATCCAGGTCTGAAGTGTTTGGCATTAGAAGGGCCCGTCAATAAATCTTCTCCAGCATGACCAAATCTTTTCGAAACCTTCCTGGCCGCGTACCATAAACATCCGTACCATATCTTCGGTAAATCAAACGTCATTCGGAAAGCCAACGGCGAGTCGTCGATTAACAGAAAAAACTATCAATGAATTCTCACTCGAAGTCCACAGGAAATACGATGAATAAATTATCTCGCATCCACATAACCCCAATAACTCGTTCTGCACATGCGTACATCCACGAGTTAAAAACGAGTGAACACAAGTAGAACACGAGTGACTTCAAGTAAGCCAGGTTATCCTAGGATAACACAGGCATCTAAAAAAATACTCGGATTCAAATACTATTGTTAATCTGTTCTAAAATCTGATCTAAAAGTCCACAGAACACGAGTGAACACGAGTGTATAATTGTTCATAATTTAATTTAAAAAAATTATAATAAAACAATAAAACAATTATTTTATCGTCTTTATAGTTGTTTCAGGTTACTTCTGTTATCAGTGTGTTACCCTCATTGTATTTCCGGGCTACTTGTGTTATCGTAGGGTACCCTAGCTTAGTTATTTCAGGTTACCTGTGTTTTCAGTGAGGTACCCTCTCCTTGTATTTTCGGGCTACTTTTGTTCACATCGTTATTAGTATGCAGACAGTCAGATCACTGTTATTACACACGCACAATCAGCCATGATTTAATTAACACAAAATTATACTAATAAAAACATTTAAATTGTGTTATCGCCTTAGTTGTTCCGGGTTACCTGTGTTATCAGTGAGTTCCGTCTTTGTATTTCCGGGCTACCTGTGTTATTCTAGGGGAACGCCATTCAATCGGACGGCTGTACGATGTTACCGTAGAGTTCCGATAGTAGCGACCCCCTGAAAGTAACGAACCCTCGAAAGTAGCGTATTTTTTTGTCCTTCAAATAAATTGCGAAAGAACGACCCCGCGAAAGTGGCGACCCCTCCAAAAGTAGCGACCGCTTTACATAAGTTGGTGTCGGTTTCATTTTAGTCCCATATCACTCTTCCTAATATTTATGCGCATATCTAATCACTACTAGAAAACGAGGCTATTCCCGCATCGAGGATGCCGCAACCTGCATTCCAGTTCGAAAGAACAATTCAGGATTTGTCCTTTTGTCTCTAACGCATAGAGGAACACAGCAATGTTCCGTCCGCGACGCCATTTCGCTTTTTAGCTAAGCAACGATGCGGGAATAGCCTCGTTTTCGAGAAGCTAATTATTTGCGCATAAATATTAAGAAGAGTCAATCCTCAGCCAAGCAATTAAAATTATTTTTACACTTTATTAAAAGTACAAAAGTTTGTAATGCGACTTGCGAGACCTCTTTATCTCTCAGAACATAACAGGACATAACAGGAGTCTGAGTCAGTAGTTTGCGAGACGTTATCACATTGGACCTGATATGATTAGCCGGCTTGTTTTCAGGAATTTTCTAAATAAATTTACCCCTCGAAAGTAACGAGCCCTTGAAAAAGTAGCCTGAATTTCAGCCGACTTCAGGCTATTGAAAAAGAAACGACCCCTCGAAAGTAACGTCTTGTAAGGGCTGCAAAAATTAACGACTTTCGGGACTCTACGTATATATACGATATATATTCTCACATAGCTCACTTCCCGTTGCCATCCGCATGTCTTGACCTTTTAGACATGTCTCGTTCTAGTCTACGACCGCGCCAAACGTTACCGGTATATATAAGTAACATAATTATTACTTCGGTAGGAATGACGTCATATTCCTACAACCATAATATCTAACCCTGACTACAAACCTAACCCTCCACCAGGGTTTAGGGTGTTTAGAGCTAATTAGTAATTCATACAGTCATTCCTACAATTCCTACAGATAGAATAATCCTTTATTAAAGAGATCCCCTTTAGTTTATTTCTTCAGCCAGAAACAAGCACAGCATACGGATATACACTACAAAAAACATCTTGTAAAACTCTTACCGGCAGAATTTTTCTTGTTACATGGTTATAAAGCTCAATGAGGGTTTCTTCAGTTTTCCCCATATTAACATACATGTATAAGGTCTCTAAATCCAGTAGAAAGACTCTAGCTAGGTTATCTATCGTAAACATGCCTTAGCTGTGTAGTCAGTAAGTTGGACCCATTGACAGACGGTAGTAATGGAATAGATTTCTGAGAATGACTCATCGATCGATATCTCCTTGTCTCGCCATGTCTGAGAGCTTTGAACTTTCTTATCTCAGCGCGCCTGACGAAATCTAACCTGAGATTATAATTCGATACCTTTAATATCTAAATGTGTTTGGATACACTTAAGCTGAGATTGTATTTCGCTCACGTTTTTAATTGTACATTAGATCGGTTCAGACAGAGCAGATCGAATGTATTACGTTGTTGGTGTATTTTTAGGTCTATAACAGTTCCTTTACAAGAATCATAAGATTAAAAAGTAGTTAAAAAAGAACTGATAGCGCCTCGAAGTCTCACGCGTTGCTCAGTTCACATTCCTACAGTGGCAATTATACGGTGATGATATTATGTGATGCAAACAGTGTTAAATAAATCTATAACGTTTAATGCGCATGCCTCCTGCTTTATCGCTCGATCACAGCGTCTCCGACCCACATTGTTAGCGGCGAAGGTCTGAACTGATCAACTTCTGTCGTTGATAGAATAAAAAAAAGTTTGACTGCATTTTAAGACTCCGGCCGCTGCCCTAGCAGCGCCGGGGTAAAAAAAAGACAAAGACTGCATTTTAAGATTCCGGCCGCTGCCATGTTACGCATATGCATGCCTCCTGCTTTAACAGTCGATCAATTAATTTAATTAACAAAAATTATAATATAAAAAATTGTGTTTTATCGGTCTTAGCAGTTTCGGGTTGCCTGTCCTCACTATGTATTTTGGTTCTACCTGTGTTGCACTTATTTCGGATTACCTGTGTTACCAGTGCGGTACCCTCTCTTTATATATCCGGGCTACCTGTGTTAACCTAGCTTGGCTCAGTTGTGTCGGATCACCTTTGTTTTCAGTAAGGTAGCCTCTCTTTGAATTTTCGGGCTACCTGTGTTCACATCGCTATTAGTATGCAAACAGTCAGATCACTGTTAGAACACACGCACAATCAGCCATAATTTAGGACGATATCTAATTTCTGAGTGAAATGCTTGAAAATCATAAGCCGAAGACGCGTGATTTTCAAGCATTTCGAGTGTTCTAGCTCCCAACTTCCCAAGTCGTGCGTTAATTCGCCAGTGAGAACGGCATAAAAACGTCTGCTCTATTAATTGCTTTTATGACATGACTATGATAACGCAGGATTTGAACAACAGAATACTGGCAATTCAAGTGTATAAATGCAATACAATGACATATTCCGACTTTGAATTTGATTGAAAATAGATCAAAAACTCGGGGAAATGTCCGGCTTAACCTGTATGAATAAATGTGAAATGAAACATAAATTTCATAGCAAGAAAAAAATTGTAATTCCTAATGAGAAAGCTCTTCTAAGTCCGCTTCTGAAACTCACAGACTGTTTTACAAAAACGTTTGCGCTTATCAACACAAGAGTTCAGTTGACCTTTAAAATAATTTATTCTGAGGTACGCGTACACTAAATCACAGAGATGCTAAAATAAAGCGATAATTAGAAGAAAAAGTACATTAACAGACAAACTGAGAGGAAATTTATTCAAATCAAAACGAGTTTACTTACAGTTCCTTTCGTAACTGAATCTTTCGTTTTGGTTCTTTCGGTAGTGTTGTTGACAGCATCCCACGTTCCTGCACATATGCACTGAATCGGAATGAAACTTGAAGCCTACCTCGAACTAAACAGCTAACCTGTTTCCTTTCATTCCACAATGAATAATAAACTCATAAAGTAAGCCCGTAGTTTTCAATATATTTGCCAGTGTCTGAATGAAACAGCTAGATCTTTTCCAATTTCTCTCGAGTCACAGCAGAAAACGTAACGTCTCAGATATTATATATATTCCCTACTTCAGCAAGCCCTGTGCATTTCTTATACTTTTTTCCTCTCTCTTTGCCGGCTTCATGCTTCTTGTTCGTGTAGTTGCCCCACTGAGCCGTATCGCGATCGTTCGATTACACGTAATAAATCTCAGTTCCAATCCTTTTCTTTTTTCAGACACGTCTTGGCCCGTAGATAATTCCCACGTAAGTCAACAGTTCGCGACAAAAGATACAAAGCGTCGCAGAGTCCGCTGCAAGTGGACAATCTTTAGAGAATAGATTTTTCGTGAAGCATGAACCCTAACCCAGTGTCTTCGTTGAACGCTTGTATGAGATTAAAGCTTGGTCATATCAGACGAAATTGATCTCTTGCCATTTACGTTAATTGGTGTTGTCTAATTGCTTGACCTCTTATCTGCAGTCCGCCTTGAAGATCTGATCCCGGATTGTATTGTATTGATTGTATTGCTATATTTTGAGTTCTCGATGTTGCCTTTATCAATGACTCATACGGTCCTATAGACTAGAAGGCGCCGTAGTTTCGCCTAAGTCAACAATACTTCCTCCAGTTTAATAATTCGGTTAGAGAGACGATTGAGGCAAATTGAGTACTTCATGACGTGACGATATCCTTAAATCCTCTAAAACTCTCAAGCGAACATTTATCTTTCAACTAATGCGCATGCCTCCTGCTTTATGGCTAGATTACAGCGTCTTCGACCCACATTGTTAGCGGCAAAGGTCAGAACTGATCAAAATTTTTACAGGACAGAACAAAAATAACACACAAAAAAAGACACAGACTGTATTTTAAGACTCCGGCGGCTGCCTAGCAGCGCCGGATTAAAAAAAGACACAGACTGCATTTTAAGACTCCGGCCGCTGCCATAGCAGCGCCGGAGTAATAATCATTAGCGCTGCGCTACGCGTTTACATGATCACCTATATGTATTTTTTTGATTTTTAATGTAAGTTTTTGATGATATTCATTGATTTCAAAGATAGTACAACAACATAAAAATATAGATTTTCACTTTCAGTAGCAGACTTCTTAAAAAATTGGAAAAATGTGTTGTTTTGGATTTAATTTTGTTATGTAATACATATTCACAATAATATGGAAAGCTATATGTCGTTATAAAGCCTGGTGAATAGACTTTCAAAATTGGGCTTCACTTTTCGAATGTGACATAATTTGATTATCATATGTTCACATAAATTAGCATAAATTATTGAGAAATTACTACAACATTTGACAAAAACTGAACTGGATTCCACAAAATGTGTAGTATAATAAAAGGTTGAAGCAAAAAGTTACATTGATGTATTGGCAACATGTCTAGCGCATCTGGCTGAAGCAGGACGAAATAAATTGAAACAATCATATTTACGGTCACGTGCATACTGCCCGAAAATGTCATAATATAGGAAAATTCGCAAAATAATAGAATAAATAATAAATATTCACCAAAAAAGGAATACCACATGAACTCTTTTACTTTACTCTCATATCACAACAGATTGACCAAATTAAACAGATAATTTGCATAATTATAAAAAATGTATAAAGGTTACTTATTGTTAGTAAGTAAACTACCCAAGTAAAAACATATTTTTAGATATAAAAACTCAAAAGGCAAAGTATCAACTCTCAAAAGTATACATAATATAATTTATAAAATAACCCAGAGGAAACTCGCGTGCTGATTGGCTGAAAGCCGTGTTTATATGAGAGTCCAAAGACATGGAAATTCGCTGGCACGCGATTGTGAATGGAATCATAATGGCAAACGACGAGGAAGAATGTCTTCACCAACGTTGGCTTTCAATATGATTGTAATCAGCAAAAGCGACAGATATATTTAACAAAAATACAGCCAATCGACGAAGTTATCAAAGACAAAATTGCTAACCATCCGCCATCCCGGCCAATATTTTTTTTTCGCGGATCCAACAAACAAAAGTCAAAACCACTTTTCGTTTAACTTATTTTGTACGGTAAAACTAAAACACACAAACGGCTAACATGTCAAGTTTTTAAACAACCTCCTTATAGACGAATAGAGTGAGGAATCGAGCCAGAGACTAGAGTAGACGAGAAGGAAAAGCAAGGCAATACTCTTTCAATTTTTGTCACTGTCTTTTTTATCCCAAACTAAATTTAAACTAATACGCGTAATGTTCGATTTCAAGCCCGACATTTTGTCGGCGACGAAGTCACGAAATAATAAGCCTTCATATAAGGCCAATTGTTTTCATTCACCCTGCTTGGTGCAGTAGATAATTCAGATAAGGGTTTTAGCTTTCTTGCCATTTTATGAACAACTACATGAATTTTGCAAACTCACGTGCGACAGCTGTGAATTTTTTTTTTTCACAGAACAAAATGAGCTTTTCCCTCTTACCTTACACTCTTAGCCTCATCTCATTGGAAGGAAGGTTACAACAGCTAGATCTTTCCATTGAGTTTCGGGAAAATAAAAGTTCATTCAACTAAAACCTGCTTCAAAGTTCAACAGGGGAACCTGTTTGCTCGTGTACATTCTGTCATTCAGCGACAAAAACACCCAGTTCAAGTCCACCACTCCTTGAATGCCTTATGGGAAAGTATGTATTGAATTCCGACTTATTCTTTTCGGGGAATGTTGAAGCAGATGTTTTTTAAAATAGAGCCACACAGTGACAGTCACATTGACACAGAACATTGCTTCGTCTTTCTCAGTTCTGTATAGGGGGATTTCCAGCGCTGTGCAAACTCACCGTCGCCGGTCGATTTCTGACGACTGTTACAGTTAGGAGAATTGATCTTCTGATCGTGCGTGCGTAAGATTTATCTCTTGTGTTTTTCCTGTTCGTTATTTTATAAAAGTAATATAACACGCTTTTCATGTCTTTGTTCTCTTAAAAAAACACTTGGGATATGTTGGGAGAACGCAGAAAAACAAGTTTTTCTTTGTTCTCCCAACATATCCCGCGTGTTTATATAAGAGAACAAAGACATGAAAAGCATGTTATATTACTTAATTATAAAATAACCCAGAGGAAACTCGCGCGCTGATTGGCTGAAAGCCGTGTTTATATGACAGTACATAGACATGGAAATTCGCTGGCACGCGATTGCCGATTGTGAATGAAATGAAAATGGCAAACGACAAGGAAGAATGTCTTCACCAAATGTTGACTTTCAATATGATTTTAATCAGCAAAACCGACAGATATATTTAACAAAAATACAACCAACCGACGAAGTTATCAAAGACAAAATTGCTAACCATCCCGGCCGAGATAATTTTATTCGCGGATCCAACAAACAAAAGTTAAAACCACTTTTCGTTTAACTTATTTTGTACGGTAAAACTAAAGACATAAACGGCTTAACAAGTCTAGTTTTTAAACAATAGTGAGGAATCGAGCTAGAGTACAAGAGAGGGAAAAGCAAGGCAACGTTTTCATTTTTTGTTCTGTCATTTTTTTATCCCAAACCCGCGTAAAAGTACATTTCGTCGGCGACGAAGTCACGAAATAATAAGCCTTCATATAAGGCCACTTGTTATCATTCGATCCTGCTTGGTCTTAGATAATTCAGATAAGGTTTTTAGCTTTTTCCTTGCCGTTTTATGAACAACTACATGAATTTTGCAAACTCATGTGCGACAGTTGAGTTGTGTCTTGTGAAGTTGATATAACAACCAAATGAAAACTTGTTGATTTTTTACAGAACGAAATGAGCTTTCCCTCTTACCTTGCACTCTAAGCCTCACCTCATTGGAAGGAAGGTTCCAACAGCTAGATCTTTCCATTGAGTTTGGCGAAAATAAGAGTTCATTCATTGATTCATCAAAACGTTCAACAGGGACGGGAATCATGCGTGTACATTCAGCGACAAAAACACCCATGAGTTCAAGTTCTCTACTCCTTGAATGTCTTTATGCCTTAAATTTCCGGGAGGAAATGTCTTGAATTCCGAGTTATTCTCATTTCGGGGAATGTTGAAGCAAATGTTTTCAAAATAGAGCCACATACTGACACATATCGAGCATGCCTTCTGCCTTGGGGAATTTCCCGCACTGTGCAAACTCACCGTCGGTCGATTTCTGACGAATGTTACAGTTAGGAGAATTGATCTTCTGATCCTGCGTGCGTAAGATTTATCTCTCGTATTTTTCCTGTTCGTTATTTTATAAAAGTAATATAACACGCTTTTCATGTCTTTGTTCTCTTATATAAACACTCGCTTAGCGGCTCGTGATTTTCAAGTTTTTCTTTGTTCTCCCAACATATCCCGCGTGTTTATATAAGAGAACAAAGACATGGAAAGCGTGTTATATTGCTTAAATATAACGCATAGTTTCATTTATACTAAAGCAGGAGTCTTAGCAACGCCAAAACGATGATTATGCATAAATTGTAAATTCGCACAAGGTCACATTTCATTCACCTTGTGGCGTAAAATATCGGATTGAAAATGCTTGCCCTGTCCAAGAAAACAATTATATCCTAAAGATATGTTCTCAATGATATATCGAGACATGTTCTTGAGACAATAAGAAAGGTTTCAAACAGGTCTACCATGATTTCAATACCTTTCGAGCCACTAAACAAGTCTAAATCGTAGACATGAATTCTCACCTGTGAGAAGTCTTCGGCGGCCGAAATTACGTAGCTGACGGCCAATTTACAACTCCAAAACACTCTATATACCTCCAATACTGCCATCCAGTTCATCACACTGCTTTCCTGGTCGAGTTAGGCCAAAACTGCAGCCAAATCGTACGTTTTAGAAGCCGTCGGATCTCCTTGCGTCTCGACCGCCATAGTCAGATTTTTGAAACCCAAAATACTATGAAACTAAAATTAACCAGTCAGAAGTTTGGTTAGATCGAATTCGATAAAACGTGCTGTGTGATTGGCTTAGGATATAGTCACGCCGTTCAGGAGTTTCAAAGCAACTGGATGTAACGCTACGACGGTATAATTTTTTTTCTATTTAATAGGTCTTGTACGACATATTTTTCGTTGCGCGGACCCGAATTAGTTAAGAAGGTTCCTCCTGTTTTTTCCCCGTCGTTTTTCATAGACACAATTTTAGTTGTTCTCCAACTTTTGAAGTTTCTATGTCCCAATAATAACTTTCTGACCTTTCCAATGGCATATTTTCATTCAAACCATCTTAAGCTTCGTGTGGACGTGTATTACTCGTAGTTTGGATACATGCTCACTTGATAGTTACTTGATCAACTTGGTCTGTCTGGATATTCAGAACCTATAATGGAGGACATATATTGCTGTCATTGCTAGCTTCTGGTACCATCAGGTGAGACGCGGGACACATTCGAAGAGCTTTTTTGACATGGGGGCTGCTAACTCATTCTACATAACCAAGCAAACCGTCGTTACAGAGCTCGCCGCAGAATACGAGTTCAAAGATTGAGCAAAGTGGTACGGTGGAGATGGCTGCAGAGAAAGGTTTCCCTCCTGCGTTTGGCATTATTGATGCAATGACACATTAAATTTGTTTTATTTATTTTCGATCAATCCGATAAGTAACCATAGGCCGCAAACTAGCCGATCATAGCTCACGAAATTAGTTATCCATACAACAAGCAGCAGCCCTGGAATATTTCACAGGAGTAGGCCACGTTTTTTGGTATCGTTTGCACAATAGAAAGCCACCAAAATATTACTTCATCAAGGGATTGAGAACAATTATATGAATCCGAAAATGTTTGCCCTCGACTTAACATCGGACGATTGCACACGTTTCAACTGGGCCTCATATATTGATACATATATCAGTGCATTTGTAAATACGCATAGGGTATAAAATACTATTAACAACTTACAAAGCCCTACATAGACAAGGACCTATTTATATATTTAATATAATTAATATTAATAAGCCCAAGCGTAATCTGAGGTCATCATGATCTGATAATAAATTAGAAATTAGATCATACAATTTGCGCACGTTGGCTCAATTATTGTGGAACGCACTACCTAAGAGTATCAGGCTATGCAACTTTCTCGAGTGTTAAAAAAAAAACGTAAGACAGAAGTACACTTATTTAAAGACGCCTATTAGCTGTAATACTTCGTATCTAGCCTGTATGGCCAAAGACCTATTACACATCTTATCTCAAATGTTATTATTCGAGCCAGGCCTTTGGCCGCCCGAGTCTAAATCTGCAGGCCGTAATTTGTTTTGTTCAGTGCAGCAAAATGTCTGCGCGTGCGTGACCCCTTGGGAACCCCTTTCATTCTCGTTCCCAGAGCCTCCTCAACTAACTGAAAAATCGTAGGCTCTGGTAAGACACAGGTAAGGCTCTAATTTGATTGGCTAGCCAAATCGGCTGCGCAATGAAGAAAAATGAAACATTTGCTGCGCATAGCGCTTTCTTCCGGTTTTACGAAAAAAATATCTTCCAGTATAAACCGATTCTCCGGCATGAGAACGAGTATTTTGTCGTAGTAGAAGTTATGTGTTTAAAAATATGACTGAACAGAAGAACGATTTTATTCAAAAGTCAAGAGATAAAGTTTTTCTTTGCCTACTAGCTGAACGAAACTGATAACACACACTCGTGGAGCCCAAGGTACGTTGCCTTTGATGCATAATGGCCAACCGAACGTTTGCTGATCAATAACTCTCCCGAGACAGCAAATCAATTTGCAAACGATCCATTGCAAAAGCAAAGGGAACTAGGAGTTGAATTGCTAACACGTAAGTGCTAGCCAACATAAAAATTCGACGTACAATTCGAACATAACCGCTAATATTAAATGTGCAGTTCTGTAAATATATTTAATGTGAAATAAATTCAAATTATTATATCTTTTTCAAGCACTAGCCCACTCTGTAATTCATCCAAGTCTTGTGCTCTTCATGATCAGGTGTAACTTTATAGGGATATAACGATATAACCAGTGTGACCAAGTTATAGTCTTAAACTGACTGACAAGTAACTAGGCAACATAATATTTTAGCCCCACATCCCCTGTGGCTATGGCATTCCTGTGAACCTAGGACAAATGCATTTTCAGTGCAGAGATCTTTGCAGGAAATAAAGCATGGGTAATAAAGGCTGGTACAAATCTATCAAATAGAAAATAAAATCATGAATTTCCCATATGAGCAAGAAGTTTTTATATCCCTTTTGAAGCTTATGAAAGTTTATTTATATGACATGGGGAGGGAGGAGGAAGGGAGGGTGATGAAGTTATTGACATTGGGAGTGTACAATTGTTGTATCCCCTTTCCATCTCTTCAGCTTATAAAGAGCCCACTCAATATATTCACCCACCCACCCCACACATAAAGTTTCCCTTGTTATACTTATTCAAGGAAGAAGAATTCCCAAGATAGTTTAAGTTCACACAGGGTATATTCAGTTGTTTTCATACAATAATCCTATTTATAGTTCTGGGACCACTATTTTGAAAGGCAACCAAGCCTTTTGTGATATTGAGGCTGGAGTTGAGTCAGCTTAGTTAGAGCCTTGTATCTAGTTAGCATGATAATGAAAAGCTATCCATATTCATAGAAAGAGGGTTTGTATCAGTGCAGGCCAGTCAAGTCCATCCACCATACCATAAAATGTCTATGTCTATACTAAATAGCAGATTTACCAGATTTACTGCAAAGTATCATTTTCTTATAAATGCTGTCACTTTTTATATATTTAGAAGTTATGGGCAGTGAACTTAATGTAATTATAATGACACTTAAAAGCATGTTGATAAAGAAAAACCTGATAGTCAGAATCTATTTGTCAAAATTAAAACAATGCAATTTAGTCCTATTTTCTTTGTTAAAAATAGTTATGTAGAGGCCATAATTAATAAACAAGTGGGCTAAAATTGTATATGGCCACCACAAGTTTACTAGTATATATGCCAGAACACACTTAGGGACCGGTCATTATTTATGAAGGAGGGGGGATTATTATTAAATACGAAATTCACTAATGCCCCCCCTTCCTCAGGCCTGAAAATGGCAAGCAAATACTCCACTCTCAAAGTCCATGAGATGGGGTATCCCCCAGCGCACACACATCGTTCCGGAGAACCATTCGAATAGGTATTGGGCGTGTGGAGCAGGGCTGGCACTAAGAGACCATGTCGTAAGCGATAGTACGTAGTGATATTACCTGTGGAACACTCAGTGTTGGAAGATGTAAATCTACGATAGTGTTGATATGATAGTCAACTAAGTTTAGTACTGCACATAACCTGTGTATCGTGTGGACCAGTGTCCTGTTCTGTGTCCACTTCGGGTTGTTTTCTCTGTTGGTGGTAATAACATTTTGCATCACAACCCCCTTCTTTACTACTCAGAATAACATAACCCACTCCTTATTGACTAAAGAAAATGCACATGACCCACCCCTATCCCCCCCCCCCCTTCCTTCATCAATAATGACCGGTCCCTTACTTTGATTTCTGAACCCATATTTCAAATGTCTTGATAACATTCAACCACCGAGGACTAGCAGGAGAGACTCCTATTTGGAGCACGAATACTTTAAGTAGTTATTCAAAATCTTGTTCACAAATTGCGTTTAACATTTGATCGAATTTATACAATGTAGTACAATGTAGCCTGACCATCACTGGGGCAAGGGAAATTACCTCATTTCAAGAAAACTATTTTTATCTACACAAACCTCTGGCTTTACTTGTTGTATAAAGTAGAAAAATAAGACAATGGCAATTATACAAAATAATGGTACAGCAGTCCCAGTACAATACAATTCCATTTTGCACTCAGCTTGAATTATGGCAACTTCAGCCTCATATATTTGTAAAAAACTGCTGTTATCAATCGGGTATCAATGGCAATTAAGGCACATATTCTCAGGGTGTTTCAAATTACCGTAATTTCAAGTCCTCAGCAATCCTCAACACAGCACACTGAAGTCCTTTCGCCCTAAGTTTATAAATTTGCTCCTCGATAATTGCGTTCAGGGGAGATACGACGACCACGATTGAGTTGGATGATCCTTGAACTTGAAGTGCTCAAACACAAACCGTAAACTTTGGTAAATAAACGACTTCCCATAACCGGTCTGAAGGACACCGAATCAGTCCTTATCTAAACTAATTACACGAACAGCTTCCAACTGCATACTTTTTAAAGAAAACTGTATTTAGCTTTGTAAGTGCGAACTGAATAGCTTCGATGAAGGCCGCCATTACTGAGAATGCTAAGAGCATGCGCATTTTCAATGTCCTAGAATCTAGGACATCCGGTTTCGTGTCTTACCAGAGCCTCCGATTTTTCAATTAGTTGAGGAGGCGACTGGAACCCCTTTTTCCTCCCTCCGTAAAAACCAACCGTGAGTCGAGTATAGTGTGTCCAAACAAGTTAATGCAGGGGAGTGTGTGAGGAGTAAAAGCAGGCCCCCACCAGCTTTAGCTGTAATACTCAGCCTAATATAATAATTACAGTTCTTTTCCGCGCGTTTCGACTAGCCTCAATGCGCTTACACTTTATGAGAAAATACAATAACAATCTAATTTAGTCTAATCTAATCGAACTGTAAACCATGTATACGTGAATATAAAACTATAGATTAAATTAATATGTGTTAAGAAGAGACTTAAATTGTGTGACGGACTCAGCATTTCTGATGCTGGAAGGCAGCGCGTTCCAGAGCTTAGGCGCCGAGATTGAAAATGCGCGATCGTCATATGTGCAAGACATAGACCGAGAAACAACAAGTAAACCCTTTGTAGATGAGCGCAAGTTACGTCGTGAGGCATATGGCATAATAAGTTCACTTAAATAAGTTGGTACGCAACCGTGTATAGCCTTATAAGTAAAAAGTAAAACTTTAAACAAAATGTGCTTAGTAATTGACAACCAATGCAGAGCACGCAAAACAGGAGAAATATGATGCTTGCGCTTGACTCTTGCAACAGAATTTTGAATGCGTTGTAACTTATAGATGTCAGTAGTAGGTAGCCCGTATAACAAGCTATTGCAGTAGTCGAGTTTTGAAGTTATAAAAGCATGAACTAGGCGCTCAGCACTAGGCTGGTCGAGATAGTTCCTTACTCGAAGCGCTAGTGAAACTGAACGACTGATACCATTAACCTGGCTAGACATAGTAAGGTGATTGTTAAAAATGACACCTAGATTTCGTGCCTGCTATAACAAATAAAATCTTTATATAAAAAAAAACGAGGTTGAGATTTCTCTCCAGACGCCATCTTGGAATTCAGTGCTGATGCTAGGCTTGTTTGAGGTACGTTTTGTAGGTTTTTGCCACATTTCATCGCATTTCCTTTTACTCTTGGTCATAATACATACCAGCGCAAACACCGTGATCGGTAGGCCAACACTAAAATATTTTTTGACCGTGTTTTTGGCTGGTTTACATATCTCTTATCGAGATTTGTGTACTTAGAGTTATACAATACAGGTACTGAGATAGAGTGATTTATTGCGAACTATAGCGATTTACTAGCAAATAGCTATACTGTAGAAGAGAGTATTAAACTCATAACTGCTGAACCATCGAAGTCTGAAGACATCTGAACTCCTGAACTGTGAGAGCAACACTTTCACTCGCCAACACGAAACTCACACTCACAGCACAGAATTATGATGAGCCAAGCTATGTTCAACTCTCAAGGTAAACTTAATAAGCTTAATTAAAGATCTACTTTGGTCTCTTATTGTGGATTATTGTGTATGATTATATTGTGAGTAATCTGCACAGGCTGTACATGCTCAAAGATAATCTAGTTTTTTGACGAACCTGTGCCTGAGAAATTAATCTTAACCTTATGGAAATTGCAATTTGTATATATCTTAAATACCAACATAACCCTACTAATTTCATAGTAGACTAGGATTCAATAAACAAACTTAGAGAAGAAAAACGAAACAAACACGAAATAGCTTAATATAGTTATAAACGCCCCCCCCCCCCCCTTAAAATCCTGATCGCTCTCGTAACAAAACCGCGACACTGAGAATCATTTTGTTTGTCACAAAGAGAGGTTTAATGTCAATAATAAACAGTCAATAATAGAGCACAATGCAATGTAAACACGAATTACACTCCAGAAAGCCTCTCGACCCGCCACAGGGTGGGAGGGTGGGAAAAGCGATAATCACAGAGTAGACCAGTAAAACTGCGTGTTGAAATGACCAAGGTGTTTGTGAATGACACGATCGGCTACTCTACACGGACATGCGTCACACTGCCTATTAACTTATTAACTGAAACATGAACTGTCTATAAACTATTTACAGAGGTGAATTAAATATTTTGAATACAACCCAAAATGGACAAATAATCATGTTTTAATCATCAGCTCAAGTTCTACAAAAAAAAAACATTTGTATCAGCTGAAAGCTTATTAGATCATATTCATATAAAACAAAACAAAAACAGTTCAAAGGTTTCCTTATAAGTCCTTAGTTTTAAGTTATAAAAGCAATATAAGCAATATTATTTGAAAACGAATAAGAAAACGAAGCTAGGTACATGTAGATGTTATTATGTACTTTATAGTAGAAACACAGCTGTTTTATAAGTAAAGTGAGTGTCTTCATGCCAATATATTTAGCTTTGGTGACACTCCTGTGGGGAGTAGGGGTGTGCCGCTGGGGCTCTGAAACCCTTACCCTGTTTAAGACAAAAAAAATGTTAACATTTTATATATCTCTATAAGACAAATAACAAATTATCTATACTTGGATGTCAGTGTTTGTGATCTTGTATAATGAGTGTCATAACTAAACAAGTCTTCGTCAATAATTAGACTAAATAAAGCACTAGATAAATACCATACCCTGTTCAAGATCTGTCGATGTGAAAATGGATACCCTGTCTAAGACCAGAAACTCGAAAAACCAACCCTGTCCAGCGAATCATTCCTGTATAGTCCATATATATATGGGAGTATATGGACTATCCCCCCCCCCCCCCCCACCCCTTCCCCAGGGCGACACTAGTCCTGCTATTTCACTTCCTTATCCGAGCAGACGTGAAGGTCTAACCGTTTACTGTATTATGTAATGTAAAGGCAGCACCTTTTACTCAGTTATTTTAAGACCCCGAGTGTCGGTCCGGCCGGGGTTTGAACCCACGACCTTCTCTACCTTCTGCTCAACAGACTGGCGCTTAACCACCCAGCTAACCGGGAGGCGTTGTATATTTATGTTCTGATATTTCATAGTCATGTCATACTCTTATGTAGTTAATTACGATCAACATACAGTAATATTGCATATATTGCACTGTACTACAGTGCACCCAGAATGTATGGGTGCTCAATAATCACATTATGGCCTACAATGCAGGTATGTTTTTGGTAAACCTAGTAAAAACTTGACTCTCTGAACAGAGGTTTTAAAGATGATGTGGGTAGGGCATAATAAAAAAAAACTCTTCCTTTCTGGGGGATACTGTATAATTGACTTCACATGCACCTCATACAACTAGACCATATTGTCAGATGTAATGTATTATTGGTTGGTTATTATTTTTTCTCAAATTTCTATTCTGTTCCTTTACAGGTTACTTGAATCCAAGTCCAGAAAATGTAAAACCTCTCGAGTCTTCAACCCAAGATATAGTAATATACCATAATATGAGAGCTTCAAAAATGGGCCTACCCACACATTGATGTTTTAAATATGTTTCAGGAAGCAAATTACATACACCTTTGTTATTGAGCTGGGCTGAGTCTTTTTACCTCTGCCCAGATGAGGTGAAAAGATCACAATATGCCATAACCGAACTGTGAATGCAAGAAGTGTGCATGGGGTTCAGCTACAGTATGCTGTTTGAGGCGTTAATACAAGAAGAGATTGAGACAGACTAAGCTAGCTCTCACTGCCAGATACAGTAAAAAAATGTGACGTGCAATGAGAAGGCTATCTGACAGATTCAGTCAGTAGCCAGATAATGCTGTTACGTTATTGCTCAGTACCGAAAAAAGAAATTCAACAAGGTGTGATAATACAACACTTCAAGAGCTCATTGTAGCTTAACTGGACACACTGCTAAATATAACAGTTGTTCCACCTGGACTTGGACATTTCAATCTACTTCTAATTTTTGAATCAAAACTAGCAGTTTGTTTACTTTTAGTGTTTTAAGAATAAAAAGATGGCAGCTACTTGTTTTCCTTTTTTTGTGTATACATTTTTAAATGCCTATTAAACTCCCAATCTTTCAATTGCTACATGTAACCTGAAATTTGCAGAAGTTACCTTAACTTTATATTTTCAGTTCTTCACAAAGCATATGTTAGGCGTGCCTCAGTAAATAGCTACCTGGCAGAAAAGAAAGTCTGAGGAATACCCTGGGAAATTATGCACTGGTTTCTAGTCATATTAGTGTAGAAAGTTCAGTTCCTGCATCATCAGCATGGAGTTTTCTGGCTTATTCCTCAGATGTCTTCTGTGGCAGGATTCCACAGAACAGATTAACAAACAACTGGCATCCAACAGTGACAGGTTCCCAATTTAGTTCAGATCAAAACAGTTGTAAAACAAGATAAAATTATATCATATTATACCATAAAATCCTAGTTATAACCCCTGGGCTTATAGAAGGGTTTTGGGTGGGTTTATAAGCAAGTGGGCTTAAAACCAGGGGGGCTTATAACAGGGTTGGTAAATATGGTCCCTCCAAATACAGGATTGCTCGCCGAATTCATCCTCTGCATTTATTTGCTCGAAGAAAAATATCAGTGTGCTCGCATGCTCGAACTTTAAGTTCACAGAAAATTTATCCCTGGGGAGGGGGGGGGAACTCTTCATATGGATGGTCACACATCCTTTTGTAATTCATACCTAACAATAAAGACTGCTAAATTCAGCTAATAGTTATTTTCTTTGCTTATTACTAAGAGGATTTAAAATGAAAGTGTCTTTCATCTTCAATCTCATTTGGGATACCATCAGAAATCTGAAGAAGGGTAGTCGAAAATGAAAGATCAAAATCCTGCAATGCAAAATATCAAGGAAAAAAACCTGCCTTGCACAACCAAGGGGCAAACAAAATGTGCATCTTGAGGAAGTCCTACCTCCCCTCTTCACATTTCTAATGGTGCTTCCCTTGGACAAACATTTGTTTTAATGGAAGTACCCTTTCCTCCATAAAGGTGGGACACACACTAGGGGACATTTGGTGTGGACATATTGCAGTGACACCCCTAGTGTGCACTGCTCCATTCCACGAAATAATCGTATTAAGGGACAAAATTTTGTCCCCAAATGTTTTCATGAAATGGTACAGTGCACACTATGGGTGTCGCTGCAACATGTCCCTGCGACAAGACTCGCATGTAATGCACACTGCAGCATTTTTGTAGCAGTATGTCCCTACAAAATGTCCCTTATAGTGGCCCGGGTGAACGCCCAGTGGGGTTCTTGTTTTAAATAAAATAGCTTAGGACACATAGGATACGAGTTATAAGGACACGAGCCATAAGTCAGGACACGAGTTATAAGTTAGGACATGTGTCCTAACTTTATGACACGATCTCGAATGTTCTCTTAAATAATTTAAATAAAATGGCATAGGATACATAGGACACGAGTTAGGACACGAGTTATCAATTAGGACATGAGTCATAAGTTAGGACACGAGTTGTAAGTTAGATTTGACCATTATATGATTTTATATGATACATGTAATTTGATACCGAGATATTAGGATATATTATAGGTTTAACTTAATTTTATCTATACTCAAGCTGTTAATAGAGTGGAATGGTTATGAAACCCAGCGACCTTCTTTGTTATATGTCTTTGTTAGCTTTTTTCAACCGTGACCCTGCACAAAACACAATAGAAATTCCAATGTGTTAATCAATCAGCCAATAGAAACGTGTGAGTTCAGTCGTTCAGGGGACGCTAATGAACTATGACCCTGCACAATCTTTTGTCTTGCCCCCTTCCAACATAAATCGCAGCGCCTTTGGTAGCCCTTTGAAGTTTGCCGGGTATCATAACCATTCCACTCTATTAACTATGCTCAAGCTAAACCCAGTGTTCTTCTGCTTGGTCGTCCATAAACGAGTAACGCCTTGTAAAAATTCACTCGCGAAAGCAAATTCAAATTTATTTAGTCGAAATCTTAATATAATCACTCCAAATAGTTACCAGTTGCAGATTAGATGTTACTTAACTTTGATTTGAAGGTAGAAATTTTTCATAAATCATTTTATTTGTTGTAGAAGGCAAAATACCTCCCAAACTATGTATTTTCGAGTGATTTGACTGGGCCGATACCGGAAGGGAGTCACCGGATATCGATATATAGGCTTTTTTTATTATATATGTACTGAGATTTACTCCAAAATAAATTGTCAAATAAAAATGTTCCGTTACAGACTATAAGCAATGTGATTGGTCGGATGGTTTTTCTCACTAGTGAAAAATATCGTATGACCAATCAGAGGCCGCAGACGAAATTTTTCACTAGTGACAAAAATCTTATCGGTTTTGCCGCTTTTCACTGACGGCTTTACTAAGCAAAAAGTGAATCATGGCGTCTTCTTCGAGCAATTCAAGGTTTGCAGATATAACTTCAGTAGAGGAATTTATCGAAGGACAAGTAAATGAAAATACCAAGAAGAAAACTGAACAGCATGTCGCTTTGCTTAAATAATTTTTGACGCTAAAAGATGAGTCAACGTCTGTAGAAGAAATTCCCCCACATGAGCTCAATTCATTCATCAGCGAATTTATTATAACAGCAAGAAAGAAAGAAAACAACGAAGATTATGTACCCAATTCGTTGCGTGCTATGATTGCCAGTTTTGAACGGTATTTAAAGAAGAAGAATTACGGCTACAGCATTATGAAAGACGTTCAGTTTGAAAAAGTACGAGCGGCCTTAAAGTCAAAACAAAAAGATCTCAAGAAGAAAGGCAAAGGTAGTAAACCAAACACTTCAGTTCCCCTCACAGATGACGAAGTAAAACTGCTGTATGACAAAGAATTGTTAGAAAAGTCAACTCCTGAGTGTCTATTGAATACAGTTTGGTTCAACAACACAGTCCACTTCGGGCTGCGTGGATGTAAAGAACATCGGGATATGTGTTGGGGTCATGTGCAACCACAGGCTTCCCAGACTCGACGTATATTTCCCGCTTATTAGTCTATTGGGTTACCTGTGGTTTATCGATTAGTTTCATAACGATCTCAGAAGAGTTTATATAATTGCTCGGTGTGAATTATTTTTTCCGATTCCTACGAAACAAATCTTCAATAATAAAAGATTGATACTTAATGAAGGTGTGTGAGTGGTTTTTTGGCGATTTGTGGCCTTCTAAAGCAGTTTATTAGGATTCGAAATTTTGACCGTTGGCCGCGGCTCTAAAAAAATTTACAAGGTAAGCAACTCGACCTCGCCAAAGCACAGACTTCCCTCAAAGATCACCCAAAAATCGGCACTTTTCTTCCTCGCTTGCTATTCAGCTTTCGGCACAGGAGGGAATAGTTATCAAGCAACATCTGACCAGAGATTTAAGAAAATCCATCAAATTTATCATCGCCAAACGGCCTCCTCGAGACCCAAAAAGCGCGACCGTCCAATGATCTGTAAGAACCAGAATGACCAAAGCGGTCCAAATTTTTCCGACCCTACCCAAATCGATGCAAATCGCCTTTCTTCATGGGGGGACCCCCAAGCGTGAAATTATACGATTTTCGCGGTTACAGACTAATTTTGAATTTGGAACTCGCCAATCAGAGGACCAAGACAGTGGGCTGGGGTCTTCCAAATTCAAAATTAGTCTGTAACCGCCAGTTTCGTTAAAAGCCTAGTAATGGTCTCTCTGATTGGCGATATATTTGTTTCCGTTCCTCGAGCAGAATTATAATTTCACGCTTGGGGGTCCTCTCATGAAAAAGATTATTTGCATACGTTCCCTAAGCGGAAGCACAATTTTGCGCTTGCGTCTTCCCCATGAAAAAAGGTAATTTGCATCGTTTTGGGTAGGGTCGGGAAAATTTTGGACCGCTTTGGTCATTCTGGTTCTTACAGATCATTGGAAGGTCGCGCTTTTTGGGTCTCGAGGAGGCCGTTTGGCGATGATAAATTTGATGGATTTTCCTAAATCTCTGGTCAGATGTTGCTTGATAACTATTCCCTCCTGTGCCGAAAGCTGAATAGCGAGCGAGGAAGAAAAGTGCCGATTTTTGGGTGATCTTTGAGGGAAGTCTGTGCTTTGGCGAGGTCGAGTTGCTTACCTTGTAAATTTTTTTAGAGCCGCGGCCAACGGTCAAAATTTCGAATCCTAATAAACTGCTTTAGAAGGCCCCAAATCGCCAAAAAACCACTCACACACCTTCATTAAGTATCAATCTTTTATTATTGAAGATTTGTTTCGTAGGAATCGGAAAAAATAATTCACACCGAGCAATTATATAAACTCTTCTGAGATCGTTATGAAACTAATCGATAAACCACAGGTAACCCAATAGACTAATAAGCGGGAAATATACGTCGAGTCTGGGAAGCCTGTGGTGCAACTTGGCCAAACTACAAATGGTGAGGAATTTGTAGAGTATACTGAGAGACAAACGAAGACTCGAAGCGGAGAAAATCCCAAAGATGTCAGGCAAATAAAACCGAAAATGTTTTCGCTTCCGGAAAGTGAAAGAGATGCCGTCGCTATCTACAAATTCTACGCTGAGAAAAGGCCGTCAGAAATGAACGACAACAACGCGCCATTTTATCTAGTAGTATAAATAACTGTAAAAAACAAGATTCTTCTAAACCATGGTTCAAAAAGTCGGCCGTTGGCGTGAATAAGCTAAATTCATTAATGAAGACAATGGCGGAAAAAGCTGGACTGGAGCCCAATGTAAAGAACCATAGCGGTCGCAAAACAATGATCCAAACTTTGACAAACAACGACACCCCAGCGACAGATATTATTCAACTGTCGGAAAATAAAAATCTTCAAAGTGTCACAAATTATTCAGTTGTTTCTGAAAAACAGCAGGTAAAAATGTCTCGTACTTTGAGTGAACTGACGACAGGGAATGTGCATAGCTTAGAGAAAACGAATTCATCTCAAGTTGCAGAATGCTCGACTGAAATTCATTCAGCTAGCACGGCAGCAGATTATCAACATAACCAGCAAGCGATGTCGCTTTTCACGGGCGCTGTTATTCATGGAGGTCAATTCAGCATTTCTATTAACAGCCTCAATCAATCCCCGAAGTTGGCAATCCAAGAAGCCGAAGTGGAGTCTTCTCCAAAGAGGTACAAAAGACTAGACGTACTAGATTCTGACTCTGATTAGAAAGCATTTCGATAGTTAGATTCGCAAAACAGTCAACTGAACTTTTCAAACTATATAGTTATCTACGGTTTTGAACGGCCCTATTTAAAGCTGAAAATTATATTATCATTTCTTCATTTAAAGAATTGTTTAAAAGTAAATTTTGTTTCACTTTCTTCCGAGTTATTGAATAAAACTTTAATGTTGATAGGATTTTTTTTACATTCAGTTTGCTCGAAATAAAAGCGTTCGCAACTTTTTGTGGTGTTTGTGTTGATTTCGCCGCGCGATTTTTATTTGACAATTTATTTTGGAGTAAATCTCAGTACATATATAATAAACTCGTGAATAAAAATCGTACGCACTCACTAACCATGAAGTAATCTCTATGTACGCAATGACTCTGATATGATATACCGTTAAACCGGTGTGAAAGCCGAACATATACCAACGTTACCCGTGACCCATGGTAAATTAAATACATTTATATTCTCTTTCGCTGCGCTCAGCCGCATAGAAAACATTTGCCATGTAACCAACCAGCAGCCTCAAGCAAATAAAGCTGCGAGGAAGGATTATGATGATAAATGTAGTAGTCAAGGGACTGATTCCTCACTGCCAATATATTTAGAATGACCATCAAACTAACAGTTAATGCCCTCGTGACAATCAAGCCTTAACTTAATCCATCTTGGTGTAGCATCTTAGCTGGGGAAAACTCCGCCAATTCTAAGTGCATGAAGGCCAAACTAGAAGTGTCGGACATGCAAACGTATAGATTTAAGCTCAGTAATGTAATAGGACTAAGCTGGTCCCTGGGTACGAGAACCACGCACCAGGGCGAAAGTGTTCGTTATAATTATTGAAACCTAGTTATCTCACAGGCAGCCCAAGCTCTGTATTTGCACTGTGTGACTATTATTTCACAAAATTCTCAGATAAAGAAAATAAACTTACCTTAAGAGTTTGTTGTTGTCCTGTTGTTTCTCTGGGGTCTAGAAATGGCGGTTATGGGGCATTTCTCTCACTTTGGGTTTTTCTCTCTTCTCTGTCCATATCAATAAAATAGCAAGCAAAAGTGTCGTTTTGAACTTCCCGCGGCCTCTTCCATATTAGGAAAATTCCATATTCCATATTTGGAAGAGCTGCCACGACATTCAAAATGGCGGTTTCTAGGTCCCAGACCTCTAAATCGACACTCGTTGTTTGATATGTAATAGAAATGAAAGGCTGCACACTCGAATTCAAACCACGAGGCACTTGAGGCCGATTTTTCGCACGAAAACCCATCCGATAGGCGTAATTTCCTCCGTCAGGTGAAAGGTAGATAGTTTTTCTTACCCCAGAAGTTTACAGACTTGAGAAATCATTATCCTAACCCTTCCAAATGAACTCATTTCTTTGAAAAAGCCCTCTCATTCTTCGTCAGAAACTACGTGTTTGCTGCTATTCGGTCATGACCGTTGCAAAATTCCTCTTTCCGGCAGAGGGACAGTCAATAAATTGCCAGATACGTTACTCTCTCCCCACAGGGTATAACGTGCCGCCTATTGTACTGAGTAGCCAATCGCGTGGCTACAATTTCAAACAAGTTGACAACGCTTGACGACGGCTAGTTCCCCAAGATCACGGGCTCAGGACTTATACATTATATACCTTATTTTGAAACTTGTCTACAAGTGAATCGGCTCTATGGTAAAGTGGTTTAGAGCGCGCGCCTCGAATTCAACGATTATGAGTTCGATTCCACACAAGCCAGTAACATTTACAAAACAATATTTTTCTTCTTTCTCAGTTTTATTTTATCTTTTCCTCTATTTTAAGGTATTTTTTTGATTAAAATGATAGCATACAAAGTACGTTAATCTATTAAAACTGTAGTGTTCGATACTTTCACAGGATTTTATATCATTGCACTATAATAATACAAATAAAAATCGAGGTCGTGACCGTGTTGGAGCTTGAGAGCCAATGCAAAACAAAGTTTTAGTGTGGAAGGCGGCTCTAATAGCTTAAAATAGAGGAAAAGATAAAATAAAACTGAGAAAGAAGAAATATATATATTTTTTAATGTTACTGGCTTGTGTGGAATCGAACTCATAATCGTTGGATTCGAGGCGCGCTCTAAACCACTTTACCATAGAGCCGATTCACTTGTAGACAAGTTTCAAAATAAGGTATATAATGTATAAGTTCTGAGCCCGTGATCTTGGGGAACTAGCCGTCGTCAAGCGTTGTCAACTTGTTTGAAATTGTAGCCACGCGATTGGCTACTCAGTACAATAGGCGGCACGTTATACCCCGTGGGGAGAGAGTAACGTATCTGGCAATTTATAGACTGTCCCTCTGCCGGAAAGAGGAATTTTGCCACGGTCATGACCGAATAGCAGCAAACACGTAGTTTCTGACGAAGAATGAGAGGGCTTTTTCAAAGAAATGAGTTCATTTGGAAGAGTTAGGATAATGATTTCTCAAGTCTGTAAACTTCTGGGGTAAGAAAAACTATCTACCTTTCACCTGACGGAGGAAATTACGCCTATCGGATGGGTTTTCGTGCGAAAAATCGGCCTCAAGTGCCTCGTGGTTTGAATTCGAGTGTGCAGCCTTTCATTTCTATTAGACAGAGAAGAGAGAAAAACCCAAAGTGAGAGAAATGCCCCATAACCGCCATTTCTAGACCCCAGAGAAACAACGTAACAGGACAACAACAAACTCTTAAGGTAAGTTTATTTTCTTTATCTGAGAATTTTGTGAAATAATAGTCACACAGTGCAAATACAGAGCTTGGGCTGCCTGTGGTTATCTAACAACTTAAATCACTGGAACTAGAGGTTGGTGGAGCCCTACCCCCCCTCCCCCCTCCCCCCCCCCAAAAAAAAAAAAAAAACAATGACATATTAGAATTAAAGTGATAGTCGTTGGCTGACGAAGCTTACATAGTCTAGTTACCATTTTAGTTTGTAAAGATCATTTCCGGCTTAATTAATTACAGCACTGCATATGAGTTGCGAGCTAACTTGTAGTAACATTTGTGATGACGATTGTCGATCTTTCTAAAACTACCGTCCAGCATCCATGGCAACGCCTTTCCTATGGGAATCACGAGCTCAATTCATTCGTTATTTATATCAGAACGTAGTCTGCTATTCGGACGTTTTTATTTACTCTCATAAATTCGAAGAAAAAAGTAACATCTGTTTACCCGAGCGCTTAATTAGTTTCCAATATGCAAGCACGTTTGTTTTATTTTTCTGCCCAATCAAAGCCGTTAGAATTTTAGTGAATTGGCACGCCAGTGAATACTCTCCTATGATTGGTCAATGGCAAATATATTGTCTGAATTCCTTTTAAATGTAACATTACGTCACTTTCCAGGATATGGAAGGTAAAATCTGATTGGTCCATAAGACAATGAGGTGCGCATATTGGAAACTAATTAAACGTTCGGGTAAGCAGACGTTACTTTTTTCTTCGAATTTTAGAGAGTGAAAAAATACGTATGTATAGCAGGCTAATCAGAACGTGACTGTTTCCTGAAAAAGGTATATTAATTGCCACCGCACGATTGAACGAGTATCATGTTGCCCATTTAAGGTTCAGACTCACCTTAATACGATTTATAATATGCCAGTTCGAAGAGCAAATCACACCAAGTCACTTGGGTTATGATTGATTGGTTAGGAGTGCAAAATGCAAAGAGTGCAAAATGCTGCAGCGCGCCTGGTCACACGCACCCGAAAGTTTGATAGGATAACGCCAATTTTGAAGCAACTTCACTGGCTACCAGTTAAAGAACGAATCTCCTATAAAATACTTCTGCTGACCTACAAGGCTCTTAACGGCATGGCACCTCATTATATTTCTGACCTCCTCGATAAATATGTACCTGTAAGAACTCTTCGCTCCTCGAATAAGCATCTTCTTAAAGTACCATGCTACCGCCTAAAGACGTATGGAAGCCGCGCGTTTCAAATTACAGCTCCTACTCTTTGGAACTCGCTTCCTATGGGGGAAAAGCGGTCATGCTCACTTTCACATTTTAAGTCTAATGTAAAAACATTTCTTTTTAAGCAAGCGTTTGTATGAACTTTAGTTATTTTTATTATTTATTTAATGTTATTTTTATTTTATTTTATTATTTCTATTTTATATTGAATGTGAAGCGCTTTGAACTATAGGAATATAGCGCTATATAAATCTACATATTATTATTATTATTAATTAACATGGGAAACATATAAATCATGTTTCAAAAAGGAAACATGATTGCTTCTGGTCTAAGAGCCATCAAAAGGGTTTAGGCCCTACGTACCTCAATTAACACCATTACCGATAAATACTTTTCTTGTTCTATTCTACCTAGATTAATTTTGTGAGGTAACTGTATTTCTAGTATATAAAAAACAGGGTTCAAAAACAGAGCTGCGAGACCGCATATACTCCGTGCAATTTATAATATACCATTTCCCAATCATTGCTGGATTTTGTTAGGACGAGAAACGTTTTCTAACAGGAGAGAGAAACGCATGGCTATGATGTTTAAAGTTCAAAATGATTGCGCACTGTCGGACTCTCGCTGATCTGCTTACTCCTGTCAACAAAGGCAACATTATAATCTCAGAGGTTTCTCTACTAAACTTCAGCAACACATACAATTCATTTACATGAATGATGGGAATGATTGAATGATCTATAGTATTTATTCTCTATCGCGTTATTTATTCTTATAATTGTCTTTGTGTGGTTCAAATGTCAGTTTATAAACTAGATATTTTTATTCCATCATTCATGTAAATGCATTTTATGTTGTTGAATTTTCCGTCCATAAATAAAGTTATGTTTTTTTATGTTTTGCTTAGGGTTTGATTCAAGGTTTACGCCAGATTGCCTACGTTATAATCCCAGTTAGGTTCAACCCATAGTTCTAAAATTTAGAATAACGGCTTCAACCCATTTAGAATTGGTAAGCAGACAGATGGCAAAGATTAGTGGATTACAATATTTAGCTCGTTCCAGAAACTCGATTTTGGCTGGAGTGAACCGATTTCAAGTGGACTTTCAGTTTATTCGGACACTTTCTAGTTAACAGCATAGTAGATATATAATTACAGGATTTATAACACGACCTGAGAAATTTCTGCAATCTGATTGGCTAAGAGGAGTGGTATTTCAACGTAATAGTGAAATTACAAACTCCAAGGAGTGGTATTTCAAACTCCGGGGGGCCACTCACGTACATGACGTAAGTGATATGTGCGGCGGTACCGTGTCCAGGTTTGAGCCCAATTTCGCAAACCAAGTCTTGTTTTGGAGCAAATCATCTATCAATTCGGGTTGATTTTCATAAATTTCATGGAAATTCTGGTTAGTAAGAATACGTTTTATCTTTTTGGCAAACCGGGTCGGGCTCTGAATACAACACCTCACATACCTACCCTAGCTGTATTATGCAAGCGGTGCCCCCCCGGTTTGAAGCTCAGTTACAGGTCGCCGAGCGGGTGCAGAAAACTACAAAGCTTACGGAAGTTTACGGTGGCAAATGCCTGGCTTTTGATGGCTAAAATTGAAGAGTTTGGTCAGTATAGAAATGAACAGCAATGTCATCTGTGCCTCTGGTAATGGAATCTTGTGGTGATTTGACAAAGTTCAAAGTGATTTTCAAGTCTTCGAGTCACCATGCAGTTGGCAGACGAGGAAAGTTTGATTCAGTGAATGAAAACGGAACCGAAAATTGACGTTCATCTCGCTTAAACAACTGCCCAGGAACAGCTGACATTATACAAGGACAAAATACCAACAAAGTAAGCCAAGTTGACTTTTAAATTTTCTTTTAATTGTTTTCTTTTTAAGCCATTGACAAGAAATATTTGGAAACTCGGTTGCATGTGACCCATTGCCGTGAGACAGTTGATTCAAACTTATATCTTGTTCAAGTTAATACTTAAATAAAAATACTTGCTTTAACTAAGTTTAAAGAACTTGGAATTTCAATTCCAGCTGCGATAGTGTTGTTCAGTTTTCTGGTTTTGAGACGTATTAACAGTTACTGTCTTTTAAAATAAAACAGCTAAGTGACAACTGTTTTATTGTTTGACTTCAGTTGTGCTCGATTAACTGCCTGAAATCAAACTTCGCTCTTTGCTAGTGTCAATGTACCAGAAATTGACTTTTTTCACAGGTTAATTATAGCCATTCTCTCTCAGCTCCAGTCGATTATTAAGCCTTTCTTTGAGATTTGGCTGTTCAATTTGGTAAGCTATTATCTGCCACTTACAGGATTTTCACTAGTCATTAGCTCAAGCTCAAACTGTCAAAGAAGTAAACAAACTCGGTGCACCAGTTGAGAGAACATCTGATTGTCTTTTTCAGTAAATGTTTTAGGTCATATTATAAACAAATAATAGCATGATATGTACGTGATATTTGGCATAAATACCGCGAGTGATATTTCAAAATTGTTCGTAATATCACGAGCCGCTTTACACATCATGCTATTACCTATACAAATACAAGACAACTATAGTACATTTACATAAAAAAACTATAATCGATTTAATTGGTCGTGCGCAGTGATCAAAGTAGCAAGAAGCTTTCCTGTTGATCACTGCACAAGTTGCTCTAAATTTCTCATAAAATTAGTAATATTCATCGACTCGAATTTTTGCCATCTTTCATCAACATTGTGACACATTTTCTCCAGTATCCTTGGAAAGCATACTCCTGCATTTTTTTTTTCATGCGGAAATGTATTATTAATTAGAGTGTTGACAGTGTCCCTTGAAGTCTGGTTCACACTTCCGACGCTGGCATAAGTAATATTACGCAGACGCAGTAATGTATTGATCACTTGCGGCGCTTGTTCTTGTCTCACAATCAGTGGCACTGCGTCTGCGTACATGACTGTATGTTGCTTGCGCTTATGCTTCCGTCGCTAGTGCGGACCATGCTAAACTGTTCAGTAGAGATAAATACAAACTTAACAATTTTCAAGGCAAACGAAGAATTTTAGGAACAAAAGCACTCCTTCAACAATAGGCCCTTTGCAGCTAACAGTCACGTGCTGGTATAATACTTCGTTAACGAATGAATTGGGCTCGTGATCCCCATGGGAAAGGCGTTGCCATGGATGCTGGAGAGCAATCTATCTTTAAAAACGCAGATTTAGAAAGATCGACTTTAAATTGGAGCTGGAAAATAGCATTTACAAATACTGAGGTTTTGCTAATAACACTACCGATCTCGCCACAAGGCCTTTGGATAAATGAAGTCAGATATTTTTTGCTCTTCAGTACAACCACGTGATTTGTTAGCTGCAAAGGGCCTATTGGAACCGCAACGGCAAACAATTCATGGCGTATCTAGCCACCACTAATACTAACCTAACCATCTAGACCACGAGATAATTCGCAACATGCATTCGGCTTCTAAAGGGCCCGGGGGGGGGGGGGGGGGTACTTACATGAAAAATGGGTATGTATGTGAGGCCAAGGGGCTCAAACCCTGACCCTGTTTGCCCCAATCCGAGCTCCAAAACCCTGATTGCCCCCTTTTGGGGAAAAAAACCTGATTGCCCCTTCTTTAAATTGTTTTCAAAACACGGTCGGATATATATCCTGGCCGGTATACCGCGTACCGGGATTTCATGCAAAATACGGAACATTTCAAGTCGGGACGTGGCATTGGGTAAACAAATCAGCAGATGAAGTACATAGATAAAATTAGCGGCGTCACGATGTATGGGAACCTCAGTGCTTGCATGTGGATAGGCGATAAAAATGCGGCAACAGAACTGCCTAAAAAATACTGAACCCCGACCCTGACTGCACCCAAATTATACTCAAATCCTGACCCTGATCTGCCCAAATCAGGTCAAAACCCTGACCCTACCTGCCCAAACTGAGCTCAAAATTCTGACCCACCCGGGCGGCACATACATAATACGTCACAAACAGGAGTACCCCCCCCCCCCCCCGGGCTAAAGGGTCTATGTGTGGCGCATGTATGGAGGAAATGTTCGAATAGTGGCTGTTAATTTTTCAGAAACAGGTAAAGTTCTTTCCCTCGATACATGATTTAAATTGATATGCGATATTATCCTTGAAGACTGCGTCTATCCAGACTTTGTTATTCGTTTTTTGCATTTTGTTTTGCTTTTACCCATCACACATGTGCGTGAGATTCGGTAATTTCATTCTTGGGGGCAAAACGATGAATTCTGGGACATTTTCATTGAAGACTTCTGTCGTCAATTTCTCTTCCGGGACTGGGCAGTAGGGGGAGAGGGACTGCCTCCCTAGCCCCCCTCCATACGCCACTGACACAGCCTCATTAAACCACATTCAATAATAATAATATCATTAGCATCTATATAAATTACACTGCTGTTCTTAAATTGCTGCCATTATAATCCCAGTTGAGTTCAGCACAAAATTCGAGTGTTTAGAATAACGGCTTCAACCCATTTGGAATAGGCGAACCGGATGTTGCCATCCTCTATCGAAAAAGGTTGAAAAGCATACCAGGACATCCACATGATATTTTTCTTCGATCTCAGGATGTTATGTTTGCAGTTTACAGAAACTTGAGGGTCCAATTCAATTGACACTTCGTCATTAATGTTCTGATGAGCTTGAGTTTCACGCGGAGATAATAACAACTTAAAATAAGCTAGAGATAAAGAATTATAATTAGATACCTAAGATTGTTTAGTCTTGTAATGGCCTGATGAAGAAGCTGACTTTCTACGAACTTTATATCAGCTCCTTCTGTGAGAAAATCAGATGGGCGAAACCAACCTATTTTTAGAGTTTTCCTGTTGACAACAGGACGCTGGCTACTTTTGTTTTCCAGCGTTTAGTCAAAACCCAATGGACGTTTTGATATTGGGGTTGCCGACCAATGTTCTGCATAAGTTAGGAAGTTTGATGCATAACAGGTCTAGTGACATCATCGTGAGAATGATTGACACTTCTGAGTGCTAAAGGTTTGCGGATAAGTTCTGTGAGTCGTAATCTGGGAGTGCCACTTCTCGCAGGTTGCAAAGCCAGGAAGACTTTTACGCTGCAAACGGAAGAGAAAGAGGACGAAGGAGAGCGATAAAAAGGAGACTTAAAAAGGAAAAGAGGAACAAATTCAACATGAAGTGCATCATTCTTGCCCTAGTCGTTATCCTTGCTGTTGCTGTTCCTGCCGGTATGTATTATTTACAAACTTTATACTTCTTTGAAAGAACATAGCTCGAGTAAAGCAACACTAAAGCTAGCGTGATGTAAGATGCTGTAATTTTTCTGTGAAATATATACTTACTGTCTATCTAAGTACTGGAACAAGACTGGAAGGGTTGTCTATTTTACCCATTAAGTCACTTTGTCAAACGGAATAAAAAACGATTCAATCCATCGTATATTTTCGGGCTAGTGTTTTATTGTCCCACCTACTCGCATGTAACATACGGCGTCCGTTATTTAATGCTTATATATCTATCCCAAAGTCCGACATGTTATAATTCAGTAATACAAGCTTCTTAGAGATAAGCAATAGAAATATAAGTATGCGAGAAATAAACTTTATCACTGTTATTCAAAGGTAGAAGAGTAGTTTTCTCCAGACCTCATGGCCCCTAGTAGAAAAGTCCGGTCTTTAATTTGAAAAACACAAAACAATGGCACATTAGAATGAAAGTGGTAGCCGTTGGCTGACGAAGGTTACATAGTCTAGTTACAATTTTTTTTTGTAAATATCATTTCCTTAATTAATTACGGCACTGATGAGATCTATAGATTTAGAGACTTCTCCTTCTGCAACAACTGGCAAGTCTATATTAGCCCTCAAGCGAACTCTGAGTTGCGAGCTAACTTGTAGTACGATTTGTGATGTTTGTGGCCGATAACTGCTATTTAGGGCGCATTCGTGTGGGATTTATCCTTGATTAAGAATAGCCAGAATAATACGTGTAAGCGTTCATTTCGGAGCCATTCTTAACATGGAATACTAGCTTGGAAGTCATTATGTGTATTCTGCCCCTCGAGGCAGAATAACCAGATTATTCTTATTGCGGAATAAGAAAATTCCGAATGTCCCAAACGAACTCGCCCTTAGTAGTTACGTGTAAGTTTTCGGATGATTGTAAGATGCGAGTTTGGAGGTATTTCTACAACTGATACAATCAACTTTGAGGTCGAACGATGATTGTAAGATGCGAGTTTGGAGGTATTTCTACAACTGATACAATCAACTTTGAGGTCGAACTCATAAAATGGCCAAATTAATTATTCAAGTTAGCAACACTTCTTAATTTGGCTACTACTTCAAGTACTATTTCAAACACGAAGTGTAGTGTTTCATCAGGGGATCCAAATATTGAGAAAACAATTGAAACCCGAGAGGCGTAGCCTCGTAGCCTCGAGGGTTTTATTGTTTTCGAAATATTTGGATCCGATGATGAAACAGGAACAACGAGCGTTTGAAATTACTTCTCATGCGAATGGCTAAACCGAAAATTTACATACACTTCTATCCAAACACTATTAGCAAGTATTATTGGCTTGATTCAAATACTCGGGGCCTGAAGTCACGTATCAGGTTGTAATAACAAATATACTGCAATTATTCAGTACTATTTCACCGTTTACTTGTGAACGCTAGCTCTAAATACTTGAGAACTCGTTTTGTGACGGTTAGGGTTCGTTTTGGGGCCAGGGAGACGCAACGTATTCATAGGCAATCAAACAATATTCACTTCCAGCCCCTAGTACTTGAATTGCACACTTGGATGGATACCAAACTCATCGAATTTTCTTTTCATCTTGTTCACAGCATTGTCCTTTAAGTGCTATGTTTGCGCTGATACCAAAGGAAACTGCAAGAAAAATGCAGTGGCTTGTCCAACCAAATGGTGCCAGAAGAAGGTAACAGGTGATGCGGTGACAAAGAGTTGCACCACCAAGACTCTTTGCGATGCGATGACCACGGAGTGCAAAAAGAAAAACTGCAAAAATTACTGTTGTGACAAAGACATGTGCAACGGAGGAGCTTCTATCAAGCCCGCAGCGGTGTTGGTCAGCTTTGTTACTATCTTTGTATCGCTCGGCCGCTACCTGATGTAAGGAATGCAGCTCAGTATTACGAACTTGTTTTCAATGATCCAAATAAGATACAATTTTCAGTTTTAAACTCACAGAACCGTTAATTATCAAAGTATTTTGAAAATAACTGCTTTTTGGTAATACATTGTTATTGTACCACATACATGTTAACAGCTTAAATCAATTGAAATAGTCTGATATGAAAGATAATCTACCTTTAAGTCAAATTGAACGGCTTTATGTTAATTTAATAACTTGCATTTGTAATAGTTGGAATAAGTTTACTTTTGTGTATTACTGGATCAATAAAGGACTTCACTGGTTAGGTTGCCTAAATACATGTAGCTACCTATTTTTTACAGCTTTTTCATCGATATCAGACTCACTGGTTATGTTGCCTAAATTTCCCTAAGGTAAAGGATGAAGTTAATCGAAAGGTTTTGAAGGAGCTGCCATATAAGAGCCGGTGCTAAGTTGAAATAACTTCGGTACGGGGACATTTAAACATTGCATTAAATGAAACAATCTAAGCACATAGAACTGTTTAAAACGTCTAGAAAATGTCTGTAAATGTAAAAATTTAGATAGTCAAACACTCACTAGAAAAAAAATTACATTTCACAAATCGTTTACAAATGGTTAGACTTTCCCATTGTTGGTTCAGGATTTTTCAACTGGTTTCTAATTTTCGCAGCTCCATTTTCGTCATTCGCCTTCTGAGAGAGTTACTCTTGATGTCTACCTAAATTGGTGTACATAGAACACAGCTATTACTGGCCCCGCTTAGATTTATCTTCCGCTTGGTCCTATTTCAGGCAATGTGTATCTTAATGTTGAATCCCGGCTTTTTCTGTTTTAATGATTATGAAAAGGCACTCCCATCCGAATTGAACCTCAAGTTTTTTTAAAGACAAAAACTACATAAATAACACGCTGAGAGATATCAGTCACTTCCTAATATGCCGGCTTTTCAAACGTTTTCGATAGAAAAAAGCGATACATTGACCTTACAAAAGTTTATTTTAGACTGAAACGTTATTTCGGTTACAGTCACCGATTCAGTCGAGAAGCTCTAAATTTCGTTTAATAACCAGTGTTTTTCAACCACCTGAATCTTTGCCAAAATTGACTAGTAACATTTTCTTCAGAATAGCCTTCCTGGAAACGGCATACTCTACCAATCTGAGTAGTTTTGTTTTCATCATAGCGATTGACAGTACCCGTTAATATTAAGTAATGATTCGTGTAAGAACTATAGGAAAAGACAATAGACTGCGGCGATGAGTAATGTGTCTTAAGTGCTGTCTCAGATGTCCTCAGGCAAAGTTACATGCAGAACATAAAGGAACATGTGTACTGTTGGTCATTTTTCCTGTGAAAACGTAAATAAAACACCATCCAGCCAATAGGAAAAGGGAAGACAACAGATATTTGAATCACAAATGTGAGAACGTTCCTCGCGGTTGATTTTCATAATTGCAATCAAACCATAGTTAGTTTGATCAAAACTAAATTAAAACTTCAAAAGTGCATTACTTCGATGGTCTTCTATTGAATTTGTGAGTATCAACCAATGAGTATCAACCAATGAGTATCAACCAATGAGTATCAACCAATGCGTATCAACCAATGCGTATCAACCAATGCGTATCAACCAATGCGTATCAACCAATGAGTATCAACCAATGAGTATCAACCAATGAAATAATAGAAAATTAACACCTTTTTTCAGTCCTTGCCGTTCAGTGCTATCGTTCTTAGCCGGATCATTACTTAAGAATGGAGGATTCTATTGTATGAATTGTACAAATGACGGTATGAAAGCGAAACTGGTTCGAGAGGGAGCTGTGAGCTATAAGAAACTGTTGATGTTAAGGATAAATACCAGCGCATATCTGAAAGCCACAAGCCGTCTCCCGGTTACCTCAGTGGTTAAGCTCCGGTCTGTTGAGCGGGAGGTCGCGGGTTCAAACCCCGGCCGGACGAACACTAAGAGTCTTAAAATAACTGAGGAGTACGTGCTTCCTTTGTGAAACAACTGCAAATGGCTAGACCTTCACGGCTTCTCGGATAAGGACGTAAAATCGTAGGACTCCCGTCAGCCTCAAGTTTATCAGTTTCACCAGACTGTCACGAGTTCGACGTTAAATAAAGTTGCTTTACTTTTACTTTTTTTTAGGTTATAATTGTCCTTATAATCCTTCAAATATTTCCATTTCATTGGGTCCTTTTAACGTATTACCATCCTCCACACGCAATGGTCGGTTATCAGGTCACATGGCGCGATTTCGCCAACAGGCACGCAGGATAGAAAGTGTAAGATTGATTGTAGGATTAAATATCACGAAAAGGGTTATAGGCGTTTTAGAAAACCGAAATAAAAAGCTTATATCTAGCTTTGTTGCCACGCACGATTCGACTCATCTCGAAACAAAATCGTGGGGGAACTAGGTTAAGCGCCGGACCAAGCTATTTTTAGAATTTTCCTGTTTACAACGGGCACTAGCTTATTTCAGTTATTTTTGAGCGTTTGGTCAAAACCGCTTAGTCATTTTGATATTGGATTTCAGTTGCTGTATGGAGATAGAGGGTCACGTTCTTTTGAATCTACATGCACAATAATGCATGATAAAACAGGAGTGATAAAACTTTCTCTTGAATCTATGAGAAACATGCATGTTTTATTTATTGTGTTTAATTTGATTCAACAGTGACAGTAAAATTTTACCATAAATTTATCTTGGATAGCTTTTTGTCCAACCCTCTCACGACCTGACATCGACAATGTTTGATGAACGTGTTCTTCTATCTCAAGTGTCATACCCTTCACTGGTTAAGTAGCATTCAGAAAATGGGCGACCGTGTTATATCTTTAGAACCAATATAACACATCCACGAGTTTTTAAAATTATTTCTAAACTATCTAAAATGGCATTTTCCTGAAGTTTTGATGAAAAGCATCAAACCTAGAGTTTGGCGATATGGTCTTCGTCAAGTCAGGACCCATTGTGGCGAGGCGGTCTGTAAGCATAAATGCGCGACAGTTCACCCGACCGTGATAGGGGAGGTCAGTGATCGGCTGTGATATATTCTACCTCCCTCATACAGACACTAGCATAGTATTTGCTGCATGATGCATCACAGATTTATTAATAAAATATCAAAACTGATGTTTTATTAATCAGGGTTATATGGATCAGTGATTTATTAAATCATTATAGCCACTCAAGCTGATGTTTTGTTACTCAGTTCTGTATTCAACAAACACTAGTGTGTTTATAGACCGATTTAGCTTGTACGTTTGTTGTCCCAATTCAGATCATGTGACAGCTCATCAGAGGATTCAGTGCTGTGTTTTCCAATTTCTAACCTCTTGGGATACAGAAAAACAAGAAAGCATTGCTCAAGGGACAGTCAAATAACCTGAATTGGGACAACAAATGTATAAGCTTAATCGGTCTATTGAGTAGTGTAAGTGGCCCAACCTTTTTACTATTTAAAGGCACTTGTACGAGATCGGTACTGTTATTAGCAAAACCTGTTTGTAAATGCTATTTTCTACCTCCAAGCGATTGTCGATCTTCCTAAAACTGCGTTTTTGAAGATGGCTTGTCATCCAGCAACCTAGACTTGCTACAAGTCGACGTCTTTTCCTCTGAGCCTCTTAGAACGAGCGCGATGCGCGAGTTGAAGCGAGCGACGAAGTTGCGAGAGGTCGACTTGTTTCACTTGTGAGGATTCGAATCTAATTAAATAATCTGGCGCGAAAGTTGATTGATATATGTGATATGCACGTGCGCGTTCGGCCCGTAAAGCTTTATTTACAAACAGTCATGTCTCGCTTCGAAAGATTCTATTGGACAGCTTTCTTTACGTCACCGGTGGGAATTTTTCACCGGTGAATTGGGCGCGAAACAGTTAGCAAAAGTCCTTAAACCAGAGAAGCGAAGGCGGGAAATAAAAATCTTGTTTTGAGAGAAGCGAAGGCGGGAAATGAAAATCTTGTTTTGAGAGAAGCGAAGGCGGGAAATGAAAATCTCGTAAGGGAAGGCGGGAAATGAAAATCTCGTTTTAAGGGACTTTGAGAAAGTCTACCCGTATCCATGTCAACGCCTTTCCGATGAGAATCACGAGCTCAATTCATTCGTTAATGAAGTATTATATCAGAACGTGACCGTTAGCTGCAAAGGGCCTACTGTCACTGCACGACTGATTCAACGAGTATGAACGTATTGCCCATTTAAGGTTTAGGCTCACCTTAACACGATTTATAATATGCCAGTTCAAAGAGCAAATCACACAATTAAAGTCACTTCGGTTATGAATGATGACTACTTATCATGCAGGGAAAACATATAAACCATGTTCAAAAAATATTGCCTCTGGTCTAAGAGCCATCAAATACATCAATAATACACTAATACTTTTATTCTTCTATCCTACCTAGATTAAATTTGTAGAGGTAACTGTATTTCTAGTATCTAAAAACTTGAGTTGAAAAAGTTCAAAAACAGAGCTGCGAGACTTATCCCCCGTGCAATTTATAATACCAGCTCCCAATCATTGCTGGATTTTGTTAGGACGGGAAACGTTTTCTAAAAGGAGAGAGAAACACAAGGCTATGATGATGTTTAAAGTTCAAAATGATTGCGCACCGGACTCTCGCTGATCTGTTTACTTCTCTACTAAACTTCAAACATATATAATTCATTTACATGAATGATGGGAATGATTGAGTAATGGTGTATGGTATTTATTCTCTATCTTAATTATATATTAGATGGAGTTAGCTTGTACATTTGTTGTCTCCGTTCAGATCATATGACAGCTCTCCAAAGGATTCAGTGCTTTATTTTCCAATTATAGAAATGTGTACATTAATTTCCTCTTGGGATACAGAAAAACAAGAAAACATTACTCAAGGGAAAAGGCAAGTAACTTGAATTGGGACAACAAATGTACAAGCTAAATCGGTCTATAGATGGTTTGCACTCAATCCCCAGAGATTCAAATGACAAAGGGCATGGCGGCCATGTTGGTGTACAGAACAAAAGAAGCTAACGAAGAATCTATTGTTAACTGTACACCAACATGGCGGCTATGACGTCACGTGCAAAGGGTCTATTGTATTTGCTTGGTTCGCATGTATTTTATGAACTAGATATATATTTATCCCATCATTCACGTAAATGAATTTTATGTTGAACTTTCGATGTATAAATAGGCTTTAGGGTTTGATTCAAGGCTTACGCCAGATTGCTTACATTATAATCCCATTTAGGTTGAACCGAACCCATAGTCCTAAAATTAAGAATAACGGCTTCAACCATTTAGAATTGGTGAACAGGCTGATGGCAAATATTAGTGGAGTTACAACACAGGCAACCCAAGCTAATGACTTTTACAAGGAATGTATGGGAATGTTTAGAAAAAATCTAAAACTGTACTAAAATGATCAATAAAGTCATAAAACCTTACCTGTGTGTTGTGAAATTGTTCCTCTTCATCACTGATGTGTTTATTTCTGGTTTGACGTACTTCTGGGATTTTTTTCCCTCCCCTATATAGATAGTGAGAAGGCAGGAAACACGAGACGCCATTAGTCCACGTGGCGACTCTTCGAAGCCTCGTGATTCTTAGAAAATCCAAACTTTCAGCATTTTACCTCCAGAAACCCTTTCTCACATTCCTCTAGCACTCATTCAATCGATCCATCGCTTATTTCCTCGCTTTGTAAGTACTCAAATTCGACAGTTTCTACAGCCAACCTAGCCTGTAACTAGCAGAGGTTCGATCACTTTGGCCTTTTTTCATGGGCTGCCTGTGCTAGTTGAACCACAGGCAGCCTGTGGTTGAACGTGGCTTTTCTTCGGAAGCAGTCACGAACGAGTGCCGAAGGAATTCGACACTTCGTGTTTTTTCGAGGAGATTCGGAGAACGAAGTGAAACAACTTCACGACACACAGGTAAGGTTTTATGACTTTGATCATTTTAGTACAGTTTTAGATTTTTTCTAAACATTCCCATACATTCCTTGTAAAAATCATTAGCTTGGGTTGCCTGTGGTTACAATAGCTTGTTTCAGAAACTCGGCTAGAGTGAATCGATTTCAAGTTGCTCTAAATTTCTTATAAAATTAGTCACTTTCATCCACTCCTGGCCTCTTGCCGTGACTGACAGCCAAGAGGCGTAGGGATGTCATGAAAATTGGGGTCCAAACTGATAAATTCTGGGTAATTTCATTCTAGTCGGGGGGGTGGGGGATGATTAATTCTGGGATATTTTCATTGATGACTTCTGTCAATTTCTCTTCAGGGACTGGGCAGAGGGTGTGGGTCAACTGCCCCCCCCCCCCCCCCCCCCCCCCGCCTCTCCCCCCTCCTTACGCCACTGACATATCTCACATCTAGATATGCCGGAAAGACAATGTTGCGATATTATGTGAAGGAATGAATGGCTTCAAAATCAGAGCTATAACAGGGATCGCTTTACTCTTTCACTATGGAGAAAAGCTCATTTGTTTTTGGCGATCGTTTTTTCTTCTTCGATTTTCACGAATTTTAAGGAGCTAAAAATCGGCTCAAAACACCTTCCCATTGGCACTTGAAATCAAAAGTAAACACAAAGTCAGCACTCAGTCGTTACAGTACCTTCTTTAATATTTCCAACCATCAGGTTTGTTTGCACAAAGAACACTGTGAACCGCACTATTCTTGTCACTGCATTTCTCTCCACCACGTTTTCCTGTACCCACCTCCAATTGCATGCTGGATAATGGACAACAATTCCACAAGGGGTACCCCCTCTGGGAACTCCTGTAGGTCTTTTATCCCTACAACCAAGAGCGGTGATTTGGACTCAAGCCGTCGCATTAAAGTGACAAAAACACATCCTAATAGGTTGAGCAGGGGGAAAAGACAACCAACTGCACAATTAATTTAAGGATATCAGTGAAGAATGATTTCCTGTGTCTCAAAACAGGAAAATCTTGTGAAACCCCTCACAAGGCCTACTAAAACCAAACCAAGTCAGGAGCCCATTACCAGGAGTGTTCCTCTGTTATGGGTTGGGTCCCCAGCACAGAGGTAGATGAGGCTATTTTTAGATTCGAAATTCCCGCGAAAAGAAGTTGCCGCCATGTTGGTGCCCTTAAACAATAGATTCCTCGTTAGCTTCTTTTGTTGGGGCACCAACATTTGAATCTCTGGGGATTGAGTGAAAACCAGCAATTCGAATTCCCGCGTTGAAAGTGAGAAGAATGACAATGAATAATAATGAGAAGTGTCGTTAGCTATCTGATTGGCTAAGAATAGCCTACCTTTGTTCTTTTTCGCGCGAAACGCAATGCTAAAAATAGCCTCATCTACCTCTGTGCTGGGGTACAGACACAGTTGGAAAGATGGACGCTCCTGGTAATGGGCTCCTGACCAAGTACTTTTCAGCCGTCCTCAGACTTAATGATGTCCTCTAGCTCTCTTGCAGTGGCTTTTTTCTCCCAAATTAGAGCACATTTCATTGGAAACCCTACCGAAGCAGCCATACCTACCGCTAACGAGTGCACAGAATTCTCCCAAATGGCATTGTGGGAAATGTTTGAGCCCTCGGCTTAAAAAGTCAGCAGTATTTAACTGCCCCGGGCTAGCCAAACTTGTACCGAGGGGGGAGGGTTGAGTTAGCACTCAGGATTTCACCAACTGAGCCAAACATGTCCAGTAGGGGAAGGGTTAAGCAACACCCCAGGCATGTCTTGTAGCCTTTGCCGTTTGCGCTACATTTTTTTTACTGAACGTTTGCATGGACTGTTGTCAAATAATGCCAATTTGATGGTGGTTAACACTATATTCTGAAAAGAAGAATATGTTTTACTATGTATTGGAGTGTTGACAGTGTCCCTTGAAGTCTGGTTCACACTTGCGAAGCAGGTATAAGTAATATTACGCAGTAATGTATTGATTACTAGCGGCGCTTGATCTTGTCTCACAATCAGTGGCATTGCGTCTGCGTACATGCATGTTGCTTGCGCTTATGCTTCCGTCGCTAGTGTGGACCATGCTAAACTGTTAAAGATAAATACAAACTTAACAATTTTCAAGGCAAACGAAGAATTTTAGGAACAAAAACACTCATTCAACAATAGGCCCTTTGCAGCTAACAGTCATGCACGTGCTGATATAATACTTCGTTAACGAATGAATTGGGAAAGGCGTTGCCATGGATGCTGGAGAGCAAGCTATCTTTAAAAACGCAGTTTTAGAAAGATCGACAATAAATTGGAGATGGAAAATAGCATTTACAAATAGGTTTTGCTAATAACACTAGCGATCTCGTACAAGGCCTTTGGATAAATGAAGTCAGATATTTTTTTGCTCTCCAGTACAACCACGTGATTTGCTAGCTGCAAAGGGCCTATTGGAACCGCAACGGTAAACAATTCATGGCATATCTAGCCACCACTAATACTAACCTAACCATCTAGACCACGAGATAATTCGCAACATGCATTCGGCTTCTAAAGGGTCTATGTGTGGCGCATGTATGGAGGAAATGTTCGAATAGTGGCTGTTAATTTTTCAGAAACAGGTAAAGTTCTTTCCCTCGATACCCGATGTAAATTGATATGCGATATTATCCTTGAAGACTACGTCATTCTAGAGGGAAAAATGATGAATTCTGGGACATTTTCATTGATGACTTCTGCCGTCAATTTCTCTTCCAGGACTGGGCCCCCTCCATACGCCACTGACACATTCAATAATAATATCATTAGCATCTATATAAATTACACTGCTGTTCTGAAATTGCTTATACTATAATCCCAGTTGAGTTCAGCACAAAATTCGATTGTTTAGAATAACGGCTTCAACCCATTTGGAATTGGCGAACCGGATGTTGCCATCCTCTATCGAAAAAGGTTGAAAAGCATACCAGGACATTCACATGATATTTTTCTTCGATCTCTGAATGTTATGTTTGTAGTTTACAGAAACTTGAGGGTCCAATTCAATTGACACTGCGTCATTAATGTTCTGATGAGCTTGAGTTTCACGCGGAGATAATAACAACTTAAAATATGCTAGAGATAAAGAATTATAATTAGATACCTGAGATTGCTTAGTCTTGTAATGGCCTGATGAAGAAGCGGACTTTCTACGAACTTTACATCAGCTCCTTCTGTGAGAAAATCAGATGGGCGAAACCAACCTATTTTTAGAGTTTCCTGTTGACAACAGGACGCTGGCTTTTGTTTTCCAGCGTTTAGTCAAAACCCAATGGACGTTTTGATATTGAGGTTGCCGACCAATGTTCTGCATAAGTTAGGAAGTTTGATGCATAACAGGTCTAGTGACGTCATCGTGAGAATGATTGACACTTCTGAGTGCTAAAGGTTTGCGGATAAGTTCTGTGAGTCGTAATCTGGGAGTGCCACTTCTCGCAGGTTGCAAAGCCAGGAAGACTTTTACGCTGCAAACGGAAGAGAAAGAGGACGAAGAAGATCGATAAAAAGGAGACTTGAAAAGGAAAAGAGGAACAAATTCAACATGAAGTGCATCATTCTTGCCCTAGTCGTTATCCTTGCTGTTGCTGTTCCTGCCGGTATGTATTCTTTACAAACTTTATACTTCTTTTAAAGAACATAGCTCGAGTAAAGCAACACTAAAGCTAGCGTGATGTAAGATGCCGTAATTTTTCTGTGAAATATATACTTACTGTCTATCTAAGTACTGGAACAAGACTGGAAGGGTTGTCTATTTTACCCATTAAGTCACTTTGTCAAACGGAATAAAAAACGATTCAATCCATCGTATATTTTCGGGCTAGTGTTTTATTGTCCCACCTACTCGCATGTAACATACGGCGTCCTTTAGTTAATGCTTATATATCTATCCCAAAGTCCGACATGTTATAATTCAGTAATACAAGCTTCTTAGAGATAAGCAATAGAAATATAAGTATGCGATAAATACACTTTATCACTGTTATTCAAAGGTGGAAGAGTAGTTTTCTCCAGACCTCATGGCCCCTAGTAGAAAAGTCCGGTCTTTAATTTGAAAAACACAAAACACAAAACAATGGCACATTAGAATGAAAGTGGTAGCCGTTGGCTGACGAAGCTTACAGAGTCTAGTTACCATTTTATTTTGTAAAGATCATTTCCTTAATTAATTACGGCACTGAAGAGATCTATAGATTTAGAGACTTCTCCTTCTGCAACAACTGGCAAGTCTATATTAGCTCTCAAGCGAACTCTGGGTTACGAGCTAACTTGTAGTACGATTTGCGATGTTTGTGGCCGATAACTGCTATTTAGGGCGCATTCGTGTGGGATTTATCCTTGATTAAGAATAGCCAGAATAATACGTGTAAGCGTTCATTTCGGAGCCATTCTTATCATGGAATACTAGCTTGGAATTCATTCTGTGTATTCTGACCCTCGAGGCAGAATAATCAGATTATTCTTATTGCGGAATAAGAAAATTCCGAATGTCCCAAACGAACTCGCCCTTAGTAGTTACGTGTAAGTTTTCGGATGATTGTAAGATGCGAGTTTGGAGGTATTTCTACAACTGATACAATCATGCTTGTTGGAGGCCTGCTAGGATGGCTCTACTTTGAGGTCGAACTCATAAAATGGCCAAATTAATTATTCAAGTTTGCAACACTTCTTAATTTGGCTACTACTTCAAGTACTTTTTCAAACACGAAGTGTAGTGTTTCATCAGGAGATCCAAATATTGAGAAACCAATTGAAACCCGAGAGGCGTAGCCTCGTAGCCTCGAGGGTTTTATTGTTTTCGAAATATTTGGATCCTATGATGAAACAGGAACAACGAGTGTTTGAAATTACTTCTCATGCGAATGGCTAAACCGAAAATTTACATACACTTCTATCCAAACACTATTAGCAAGTATTATTGGCTTGATTCAAATACTCGGGGCCTGAAGTCACGTATCAGGTTGTAATAACAAATATACTGCAATTATTCAGTACTATTTCACCGTTTACTTGTGAACGCTAGCTCTAAATACTTGAGAACTCGTTTTGTGACGGTTAGGGTTCGTTTTGGGGCCAGGGAGACGCAACGTATTCATAGGCAATCAAACAATATTCACTTCCAGCCCCTAGTACTTGAATTGCACACTTGGATGGATACCAAACTCATCGAATTTTCTTTTCATCTTGTTCACAGCATTGTCCTTTAAGTGCTATGTTTGCGCTGATACCAAAGGAAACTGCAAGAAAAATGCAGTGGCTTGTCCAACCAAATGGTGCCAGAAGAAGGTAACAGGTGATGCGGTGACAAAGAGTTGCACCACCAAGACTCTTTGCGATGCGATGACCACGGAGTGCAAAAAGAAAAACTGCAAAAATTACTGTTGTGACAAAGACATGTGCAACGGAGGAGCTTCTATCAAGCCCGCAGCGGTGTTGGTCAGCTTTGTTACTATCTTTGTATCGCTCGGCCGCTACCTGATGTAAGGAATGCAGCTCAGTATTACGAACTTGTTTTCAATGATCCAAATAAGATACAATTTTCAGTTTTAAACTCACAGAACCGTTAATTATCAAAGTATTTTGAAAATAACTGCTTTTTGGTAATACATTGTTATTGTACCACATACATGTTAACAGCTTAAATCAATTGAAATAGTCTGATATGAAAGATAATCTACCTTTAAATCAAATTGAACGGCTTTATGTTAATTTAATAACTTGCATTTGTAATAGTTGGAATAAGTTTACTTTTGTGTATTACTGGATCAATAAAGGACTTCACTGGTTAGGTTGCCTAAATACATGTAGCTACCTATTTTTTACAGCTTTTTCATCGATATCAGACTCACTGGTTATGTTGCCTAAATTTCCCTAAGGTAAAGGATGAAGTTAATCGAAAGGTTTTGAAGGAGCTGCCATATAAGAGCCGGTGCTAAGTTGAAATAACTTCGGTACGGGGACATTTAAACATTGCATTAAATGAAACAATCTAAGCACATAGAACTGTTTAAAACGTCTAGAAAATGTCTGTAAATGTAAAAATTTAGATAGTCAAACACTCACTAGAAAAAAAAATTACATTTCACAAATCGTTTACAAATGGTTAGACTTTCCCATTGTTGGTTCAGGATTTTTCAACTGGTTTCTAATTTTCGCAGCTCCATTTTCGTCATTCGCCTTCTGAGAGAGTTACTCTTGATGTCTACCTAAATTGGTGTACATAGAACACAGCTATTACTGGCCCCGCTTAGATTTATCTTCCGCTTGGTCCTATTTCAGGCAATGTGTATCTTAATGTTGAATCCCGGCTTTTTCTGTTTTAATGATTATGAAAAGGCACTCCCATCCGAATTGAACCTCAAGTTTTTTTAAAGACAAAAACTACATAAATAACACGCTGAGAGATATCAGTCACTTCCTAATATGCCGGCTTTTCAAACTTTTCGATAGAGGTGGCAAAGAAAAAAGCGATACTTTGACCTTACAAAAGTTTATTTTAGACTGAAACGTTATTTCGGTTACAGCTATGAACCGATTCAGTCAAGTTGCTCTAAATTTCGCTTAATAACCAGTGTTTTTCAACCACCTGAATCTTTGCCAAAATAGGCTAGTAACATTTTCTTCAGAATAGCCTTCCTGGAAACGGCATACTCTACCAATCTGAGTAGTTATTTTGCTTTCATCATGGCGATTGACAGTACCCGTTAATATTAAGTGATGATTCGTGTAAGAACTATAGGAAAACACAATAGACTGCGGCGATGAGTATGTCCTCTCGGCGCGGACGAATGTGCTTAAATGTGTCTTAAGTGCTGTCGGAGATGTCATCAGGCAAAGTTACACGCAGAACATAAAGGAACATGTGTACTGTTGGTCATTTTTGCTGTGAAAACGTAAATAAAACACCATCCAGCCAATAGGAAAAGGGAAGACAACAGATATTTGAATCACAAATGCAAGAACGTTCCTCACGGTTGATTTTCATAATTGCAATCAAACCATAGTTAGTTTGATCATAGTTAATAGAGTGGAATGGTTAGGAAACTCAGGGACCTTCTTTGTTATAGGTCTTTGTTAGCTTTTTTCAACCACCACCATGCACAAAACACAATAGAAATTCCAACATGTTAATCAATCAACCAATAGAAACGTGTGAGTTCAGTCGTTCAGGGAACGCTAATGAACTATGATCGTGCACAATCTTTTGTCTTACCCCTTCCAAACTAAATCGCAGCGCCTTTGTTAGCCCTTTTGAAGTTTGCCGGGTTTCCTAACCATTCCACTCTATTAACTATGGTTTGATCAAAACTAAATTAAAACTTCAAAAGTGCATTACTTCGATGGTCTTCTATTGAATTTATGAATATCGACCAATGAAAGAATAGAACATTAATACCTTTTTACAGTCCTTGCCGTTCAGTGCTATCGTTCTTAGCCGGATCATTACTTAAGAATGGAGGATTCTATTGTATGAATTGTACAAATGACGGTATGAAAGCGAAACTGGTTCGAGAGGGAGCTGTGAGCTATAAGAAACTGTTGATATTAAGGATAAATACCAGCGCATATCTGAAAGCCACAAACCGCCTCCCGGTTACCTCAGTGGTTAAGCTCCGGTCTGTTGAGCGGAAGGTCGCGGGTTCAAACCACGAACAGTCAGGGTCTCAAAATAACTGAGGAGAACCGGCGTGCTTCTTTTGTGAAACAACTGCAAATGGATAGACCTTCACGTCTTCTCGGATAAGGACGTAAAATCGTAGGACTCCCGTCGGCCTCAAGTTTATCAGTCTCATCAGACTGTCACGAGTTACCGACGTCAAATTAAGTTGCTTTCCTTTTACTTTATTTTAGGTTATAATTGTCCTTATAATCCTTCAAATATTTCCATTGAATTGGGTCCTTTTAACGTATTACCATCCTCCACACGCAATGGTAGGTTATCAGGTCACATGGCGCGATTTCGCCAATCACGCAGGATAGAACGTGTAAGATTGATTGTAGGATTAAATATCACGAAAAGGGTTATAGGCGTTTTAGAAAACCAAAATAAAAAGCTTATCTAGCTTTGTTGCCACGCACGATTCGACTCATCTCGAAACAAAATCGCGGGGGAAATAGGTTAACCCTTTATCTCCTGCACCGCCCGTAACCGCCCAATATGAAGCATGTACCTGGAGAAAATTATTGCATCAAACCTAGACCTGCTAGAAATACGATGTTGTGATATTATTTCAAGGAATGAATGACTTCGAAGCCATAGCTGTAACGGGGATCACTTGACTCTCCCACTTTGGAGAAAAACTCATTTGTTTTGGAGGTTGTTGTTCATTTCTTCTCTTTTCACGAATTTTGAGGAGATGAAAATCGGCTCAAAAAACCCTTCCCATTCACACTTGAAATCAAAAGCAAACACAAAATCACCACTTAGTCGTTACAGTACCTTGTTTAATCTTTCCAACCAGCAGGTTTGTTTGCATAAAATGCACAAAACGACTGTGAACCACGCCGATGTTTATACTGCATTTCACTCGACCACATTTACCTGCTGCCACCTCCAACTGCATGCTGGGTAATCAACAAAAAAATCACAAGGGGTCCCCCCCCCCTCTGGGACTCCGGTAGGTTTTTTTTTATAAGTCTTTTACCCCTACAACCAAGAGCGGTGATTTGGACTCAAGCCGTTGCTTTAAAGTGACAAAAACACATCCTAATAGGTTGAGCATGGGGAAAAGACAACCAACTGCAAAATTTCAAGGATTTCAGTGAAGAATTATTTCATGTGTCTCAAAGCAGAAACACAACAGAAAAATCCTGTGAAACCCCTCACAAGGCCTACTAAAAGCAAACCAAGTAATTTTCAGCCGTCCTCAGACTTAACGATGTCCTCTAGCTCTCTTGCAGTGGCTTTTTTCTCCCAAATTAGAGTACATTTCATTGTAAACCTACCGAAGCAGCCATACCTACCGCTAACGAGTATACAGAATTCTCTCAAATGGCATTGTGGGAAACGTTTGAGCCCTCGGCTTAAAATGTCAGCAGTATTTAACTGCCCCGGGCTAGCCAAACTTGAAGCGAGGGGGGAGGGTTGAGTTAGCACTCAGGATTTCACCAACTGAGCCAAACATGTCCAGTAGGGAAACGGTTAAGCGTTTGCGCTACATTATTTTTACTGAATGTTTGCATGGACTGTTGTCAAATAATGCCAATTTGATGGTGGTTAACACTATATTCTGGAAAGAAGAATATGTTTTACTATTTATTAGAGTGTTGACAGTGTCCCTTGAAGTCTGGTTCACACTTACGATGCAGGAATAAGTAATATTACGCAGACGCAGTAATGTATTGATCACTTGCGGTGCTTGTTCTTGTCTCACAATCAGCGGCACTGCGTATGCGTACATGTATGTTGCTTGCGCTTATGCTTCCGTCGCTAGTGCGGACCATGCTAAACTGTTAGAGATAAATACAAACTTAACTATTTTCAAGGCAAACGAAGAATTTATAGGAACAAAAGCACTCCTTCAACAATAGGCCCTTTGCAGCTAACAGTCACGTGCTGATATAATACTTCGTTGACGAATGAATTGGGCTCGTGATCCCCATGGGAAAGGCGTTGCCATGGATGCTGGAGAGCAAGCTATCTTTAAAAACGCAGTTTTAGAAAGATCGACTTTAAATTTGAGATGGAAAATAGCATTTACAAATACTGAGATTTTGCTAATAACACTACCGATCTCGTACAAGGCCTTTGGATAAATGAAGTCAGATATTTTTTGCTCTCCAGTACAACCACGTGATTTGCTAGCTGCAAAGGGCCTATTGGAACCGCAACGGTAAACAATTCATGGCATATCTAGCCACCACTAATACTAACCTAACCATCTAGACCACGAGATAATTCGCAACATGCATTCGGCTTCTAAAGGGTCTATGTGTGGCGCATGATTGGAGGAAATGTTCGAATGGTGGCTGTTAATTTTTCAGAAACAGGTAAAGTTCTTTCCCTCGATACCTGATTTAAATTGATATGCGATATTATCCTTGAAGACTACGTCTATCCAGACTTTGTTATTCGTTTTTGCATTTTGCTTTGCTTTTACCCATCCCACATGTGCGCGAGATTCGGTAATTTCATTCTAGGGGGCAAAATGATGAATTCTGGGACATTTCATTGATGACTTCTGCCGTCAATTTCTCTTCCAGGACTGGGCAGAGGGGGAGAGGGACTGCCTCCCTAGCCCCCCTCCAAACGCCACTGACACAGCCCCATTAAAACGCATTCAATAATAATATCATTAACATCTACATAAATTACACTGCTGTTCTGAAATTGCTTAAATTATAATCCCAGTTCAGCACAAAATTCGATTGTTTAACTCATTTGGAATTGCCCACTTTAGAAACGAGTAGGGGAATGGGGCGAGTTCGGTTTCGCAAAGGTGCTTGGGATCGTTACTGGGGACAGTTAATTGCGATATTTGCCATGTTTCTTTGTATTCTGCAATTAGGGTGTCCCCAGTAACGATCCCAAGTACCTTTGCGAAACCGAACTCGCCCCAGACCCCTACTCGTTTCTAAAGTGGACAATAGGCGAACCGGATTTTGCCATCCTCTATTGAAAAAGGTTGAAAAGCATATCAGGACATTCACATGATATTTTTCTTCGATCTCAGGGTGTTATGTTTGTAGTTTACAGAAACTTGAAGGTCCAATTCAATTGACACTGCGCCATTAATGTTCTTTTGAGCTTGAGTCAGTCACGCGGAAATAATAATAACTTAAAATAAGCTAGAGATAAATAATTATAATTAGATGCCTAATATTGTTTAGTCTTTTAATGGCCTGATGAAGAAGCTGACTTTCTACGAACTTTATATCAGCTCCTTCTGTGAGAAAATCAGATGGGCGAAACCAACCTATTTTTAGAGTTATCCTGTTAACAACAGGACGCTGGCTACTTTTGTTTTCCAGCGTTTAGTCAAAACCGCATGAACGTTTTGATATTGGGGTTGCCGACCAATGTTCTGCATAAGTTAGGAAGTTTGATGCATAACAGGTCTAGTGACGTCATCGTGAGAATGATTGACACTTCTGAGTGCTAAAGGTTTGCGGAAAAGTCCTGTGAGTCGTAATCTGGGAGTGCCACTTCTGGCAGGTTGCAAAGCCAGGACGACTTTTACGCTGCAAACGAAAGAGAAAGAGGATGAAGAAGAGCGAATAAAAAGGAGACTTGAGAAGGAAAAGAGGAACAAATTGAACATGAAGTGCATCATTCTTGCCCTAGTCGTTATCCTTGCTGTTGCTGTTCCTGCCGGTATGTATTATTTACAAACTTTATACTTCTTTGAAAGAACATAGCTCGAGTAAAGCAACACTAAAGCTAGCGTGATGTAAGATGCTGTAATTTTCTGTGAAATATATACTTACTGTCTATCTAAGTACTGGAACAAGACTGGAAGGGTTGACTATTGTAACCATTAAGGGGGAGCTTCACCCCAAATTTGGTCAAAATTGACAACAATTTGGAACTGAATTATATAAGTGTTGCTTTTAATTGAATGTATATAAAACCTTACATTTTCTGAAAGATCCATGTTATATCTACTTGGTCATGCTAAAAAAATTCATTACCTGCCCGCAATGTGTAATATGATCCTATTAAACCAATGGGTCTGGAATATTTCTTTTTTTATACATCAAAGTTGCCCCACCTAATTATTTTGCTTACTTTAGAATGTTTTAAAGCCTAACTGCACACACTTGATGCTCTACTGGTAAACTTTGCCCCTATGAGTCATTTTTTGAATAATGCTCTTGGTTGCTATGGAAATGGTATGAGAAAATGTATAAAACTTAATGCTGAATAACTTTTGAAATAAAACAGATATTCCAAACGTGACTCACAGAGGCATAGAAACATAAAAGAGATAAGCCTGTGCAAAATTTGGAACATTTTCATTAAAATGCTGCCAAAATAAAGGGGTGGAGCAGTTGCCCACCGTGAAATTGTAGTTTTGAGAAAATTGCCTTCAAAGTTCTTGTTCACTTCTTAACTACAATACCATAGCATAAATGTCAATTTAAAGAGCTATTTCCTTTTAGATTGCTTCTTTCATCTAGTTGTAGCATTCTGATGGCCTGTCTTTCTTTTCTTAGCACTAGATGCACCTAGCAATTCCTCATTAAACCCGCCGCTCTGGTATGTCACACTCTCTGCATTTTTCAGTCTTTCCTCTTCTCTTAGCTTTGCTTGCCGTATTTTCTATCTGGCCTCGTGAAACGTTGCACTGGCTCTTGCTGTAGACTGCTTGACCCTTTTTCTGTCTTTCCTGTCACTTCCTTTACTTGTGTGCACACCAGATGGTATTTGCAGCTCTCCCATAATGCTATGTCGTCCAATAGCACCCTCATTGAACTGCAGTACTGCAGATCCAGCAGCAGTCTGGACACTTGTGAACCCCCTGTTTCTGTGCTTTGGACATCTATTCCAAACAAGGGAGTTCACAGACTCATTTGAATTCTGAGAATAGCCAGGTAAACATCTCTTTAGCAGTTTTGGCTCACTGAGGCGGTCAAACAAAGGCTGCAAGAACTCCAAAAAAACCTCGTCCAGATGGTGTGGCTTATTGTCAAAAGCTTTGCTCTTTTGGTAAGAGCACCAGGAGTTACTTCCCTTGGGGCAGTACTGATGCCTTTTCTCACTATTTTCAATTTTCACACTGTGAAAAAGTACAGCTTTGATTGCAGTTTGCATCTTATTCACAGCTTCCTCTATTTCATGCCGTTTCTTAGCCTTTTTATTTACGCAGCTTCGAATTGCATTGCCGTAATATTTTTGCAGTTTATCAATAACTGGTCTAGTCAAGCGCCCAGCCCTGCCTCCAACAGGTTTGCCATCTGCCAGCTTCTGGCGCCCCTGTAGGCCAATCAGATTTTCCCCATTCGTTTTTGGACATGGCCAATACAGTCCAACTTGTGAACCCTACTGCATTCTGCCTCTCCAGCCTCATGTTGCTCCTCCCACTCTCTGTGCTCATTTGACTTCAGCCACTTCTGGTACTCAGTGCCGGGATTTCTTATCCAAGTTCTCGTAATGTTCACAGTCTTCGCATACTCCATATGTGTCCCACACTTCTGCGTAAGACTTGCTGTCGCCATCACACACCTTGTCTATATAGCGAAAGCCATGTTTCTCCATGGATAGATTCCAGATAACTTTAGCTGCCTCCTTCTCCATTGATGGCCTACAACCATTGTACTTCTTCTGACAGTGCTCACTTTCCTTGTGGCTGTTCTGCCACTGTTCATACTTTACAGTATCCTTTTTCAGTTTTTCTGCAGCTTTACAAATTTCGCAAGTCTTGGCCATGACAACATAATCAAGGACCTCTCCAGTGTCTGCTGAAATTCCATTCCAATCCCATAATTTGCTGTAAAGCCCCTTTTGCTCCATGTGCCGTCAAATGAAACTGCAACCTCAATTATCTTTGATTCATCAGTCTCTCCTAAAAAAATCCCTCAGCCTGTGAGCAGAACCACTCAACTTGTCCTCTAACACTTTGTTTGTTGTTGAGCTGATTGTTTTATTGTGCTTTTGAAAGGCACTCAGCTGTCCATAACATGAGCTGCATGGTATATTTAGTATTTCACATCTAGTGGCCAGCGATTCACGACCAAGTCCAACTTCTCCCATTGCAAAAGCTGCCCTTCGATTGACGTCGAATGAGCGTGCCTTCTCATCCACCTTCTTGCACGTGTCCATATAAACTCTGTGTTTACAAACAGAACACTCGAAGTAGAGAGAACTACTGAGGCCAGCACGTTTTGATAGTCCTCAACTATCTTTATCTCCCCCTTTTTGCATTTATGCATCTCCTCCATTGCTTTCTTGAAGTTAGAAAGATAAACAACTCGATAACCGAGATCTGAGTCGTCGTGGTACGGTTTACTCGGATCATAAGTACGTCTCGGTGGAGTACCCAACTTCTGCTTCGACCTTGCTGGTTGTCGTCTCAGACTCGGATACTGGTTTTATACCACTCGTACTGGCCCTTTCACTGCTTTCTTTTCCCCGAAATCCCAACTTACTGACAGAAGCCGACACTAATAGTTCAGGATTGACATTGTTATCGACTAAAGCACCCAAAGAAACCTCCTCATGGCTGGCTTCGCTCTGAACACGTTTCTCTTCCTCGTTTCCAGCATCGTGACTTTCGCTTTGAATTTTCGAAAATGTCTTCCCTTTGAAACCTCTCTTCTTCTTTGTTTTGTTCAAATTAAATTAAATTAAAGTACGATACTTTAAACCTTCCCTCGCACCTAGAGGCATTTCTCTATGGTTTCGAAGTTATAAAATGCCAGTAATTTCAATAGATTTTCGCAATAATATTAATAAAATAGACCAAACTCGAAACGCAGCACATGAAATAAACAATGTTCCTGCTTTCCCAACATGCCCTGGGGGATTCTTTGCTCGTACCCAGTTCTAAATGATTTAATCATCACAGGAATACCAACACGTGAACTTTTGAATAAAAAACAATGCAAAAAGGGTATTTTTTCGAGGTATTTTTGATCTGGTTACCATGTCAACCAAGCCAAAACAAATCACCTTCACAAAGAGCAAATTTAATGAAGAAAACCGCGGGAATTAAAAAAAAAATGGTTTACCACATTAATGTTAAAGTGCTAGAAGAAGGCTTTTAGAAAAGAAAAAAAATTCTTCCAAAAAAATTCAAAACCGACCCATTTTTGGGGTGAATTCCGCCTTTTTCTGTTTTAATGATTATGAAAAGGCCCTCCCATCCGAATTGAACCTCAAGTTTTTTTAAAGACAAAAACTACATAAATATAACACGCTGAGAGATAGCAGTCACTTCTTAATATGCCGGCTTTTCAAACATTTTCGATAGATGTGGCAAAGAAAAAAGCGATACATTGACCTTACAAAAGTTTATTTTAGACTGAAACGTTATTTCGGTTACAGTGAACCGATTCAGTCAAGTTGCTCTAAATTTAATTTCGCTTTATAACCAGTGTTTTTCAACCATCTGAATCTTTGCCAAAATAGATCTAGACTAATAACATTTTCTTCAGAATAGCCTTCCTGGAAATGGCATACTGTGCCAATCTGAGTAGTTATTTTGTTTTCATTATAGCGATTGACAGTACCCGTTAATATTAAGTAATGATTCGTATAGGAAAAGACAATAGACTGCGGCGATGAGTATGTCCTCCCGGCGCGGACGAATGTGCTTAAATGTGTCTTAAGTGCTGTCTGAGATGTCCTCAGGCAAAGTTGGTATTTTTTGCTGTGAAAACGTAAATAAAACACCATCCAGCCAATAGGAAAGGGGAAGACAACAGATATTTGAATCACAAATGTGAGAACTTTCCTCACGGTTGATTTTCATAATTGCAATCAAACCATAGTTAGTTTGATCAAAACTAAATTAAAACTTCAAAAGTGCATTACTTCGATGGTCTTCTATTGAATTTACGAATATCGACCAATGAAAGAATAGAACATTAACACCTTTTCAGTACAGTCCTTGCCGTTCAGTGCTATCGTTCTTAGCCGGATCATTACTTAAGAATGGAGGATTCTATTGTATGAATTATACAAATGACGGTATGAAAGCGAAACTGGTTCGAGAGGGAGCTGTGAGCTATAAGAAACTGTTGATGTTAAGGATAAATACCAGCGCATATCTGAAAGCCACAAACCGCCTCCCGGTTACCTCAGTGGTTAAGCTCCGGTCTGTTGAGCGGAAGGTCGCGGGTTCAAACCACGAACACTCAGGGTCTCAAAATAACTGAGGAGAACCGGCGTGCTTCTTTTGTGAAACAACTGCAAATGGATAGACCTTCACGTCTTCTCGGATAAGGACGTAAAATCGTAGGACTCCCGTCGGCCTCAAGTTTATCAGTCTCATCAGACTCTCACGAGTTACCGACGTCAAATTAAGTTGCTTTACTTTTACTTTATTTTAGGTTATAATTGTCCTTATAATCCTTCAAATATGTCCATTGAATTGGGTCCTTTTAACGTATTACCATCCTCCACACGCAATGGTAGGTTATCAGGTCACATGGCGCGATTTCGCCAATCACGCAGGATAGAAAGTGTAAGATTGATTGTAGGATTAAATATCACGAAAAGGGTTATAGGCGTTTTAGAAAACCAAAATAAAAAGCTTATCTAGCTTTGTTGCCACGCACGATTCGACTCATCTCGAAACAAAATCGCGGGGGAAATAGGTTAACCCTTTATCTCCTGCACCGCCCGTAACCGCCCAATATGAAGCATGTACCTGGAGAAAATTATTGCATCAAACCTAGACCTGCTAGAAATACGATGTTGTGATATTATTTCAAGGAATGAATGACTTCGAAGCCACAGCTGTAACACGCCGGGCACAAATGAATTTAAAAACGGCGGGTTTTATATATATTGAAAAGTTTTCGACATAAAAGAATGAATTTTGGTAGGTGTATAAAGGAGTGTAAACAAAACATAGTCTGATAAATTAACCTAATATAGCCATCATTATGACGAAACAATGACGTCATATATCCTTTTCTAATAGGTTTCTTCTAATTTTTTATTACCTCTAAAAACGTTTTATTATATCTTTTTATACATCTCTTGTTCATGAGAATGAAATAATCGAAAACCCGATCTCGATCGGTTGAAGTAAACGAAAGTTCTTAAAGTTTGAATTTTGGTAATTTTCCCGCCAAAAATTGGCGGGAAATAAATAGCATAAAACCATTTATGAAAATGTCGCTTGTTTTAACTTTTACATTTCGAAATACTGGTGCATCATATTTTGCACAATAATAGAGCTCTTTAGTAATAACAACGTGTTCTTTTTAGAATTTTGATTTTTTGAGTATAACAGCTTAGAATTGAAGCCCCATATTTTGTATACGTCATTATGACGTCATAAATATATTTGTGTACCCTCAGAAAATAGCCAGTTAAATTTTTTGGAATTTTATGAATGAAATGCATTTGGCTAACACTTACAAGTCATAGTATTCTCTTTAATAATATTTTTATAGTCGGCAATCTGATTTAAGCTTGAAGTATGACGTCACTAATAATGACGTCATAAAAACAGGAAATCGTCCATAACTTTGAATATGTTGATCGTAGAAAGTTCAAATTTTCGGCAAATTAATATATTTCATAAAAGCTTTCTGATGACGTAATATTTTTGAAACTTGTTCTAAAGGTTAATTTTCACCAAAAAGGAGGTATCACTTATGACGTCACAACAACGTCACAATACAGAAACAATTGTCCCGAAAAATATAGTCTTACTTTGTTACCAACCTGCCAACATTTCGTCAAATTTAGAGTAGAGGTAAGGAAATGGCGTTCCTTTTACGTTTTATGTTACACTCAACCCCCCGTTTTTACGGTTATTCGTGCCCGGCGTGTTAACGGGGATCACTTGACTCTCCCACTTTGGAGAAAAACTCATTTGTTTTGGAGGTTGTTGTTCATTTCTTCTCTTTTCACGAATTTTGAGGAGCTGAAAATCGGCTCAAAAAACCCTTCCCATTCACACTTGAAATCAAAAGCAAACACAAAATCACCACTTAGTCGTTACAGTACCTTGTTTAATCTTTCCAACCAGCAGGTTTGTTTGCATAAAATGCACCAAACGACTGTGAACCACGCCGATGTTTATACTGCATTTCACTCGACCACATTTACCTGCTGCCACCTCCAACTGCATGCTGGGTAATCAACAAAAAAATCACAAGGGGTCCCCCCCCCCTCTGGGACTCCGGTAGGTTTTTTTTTATAAGTCTTTTACCCCTACAACCAAGAGCGGTGATTTGGACTCAAGCCGTTGCTTTAAAGTGACAAAAACACATCCTAATAGGTTGAGCATGGGGAAAAGACAACCAACTGCAAAATTTCAAGGATTTCAGTGAAGAATTATTTCATGTGTCTCAAAGCAGAAACACAACAGAAAAATCCTCTGAAACCCCTCACAAGGCCTACTAAAAGCAAACCAAGTAATTTTTAGCCGTCCTCAGACTTAACGATGTCCTCTAGCTCTCTTGCAGTGGCTTTTTTCTCCCAAATTAGAGCACATTTCATTGTAAACCTACCGAAGCAGCCATACCTACCGCTAACGAGTACACAGAATTCTCTCAAATGGCATTGTGGGAAACGTTTGAGCCCTCGGCTTAAAAAGTCAGCAGTATTTAACTGCCCCGGGCTAGCCAAACTTGAAGCGAGGGGGGAGGGTTGAGTTAGCACTCAGGATTTCACCAACTGAGCCAAACATGTCCAGTAGGGAAAGGGTTAAGCGTTTGCGCTACATTATTTTTACTGAAAGTTTGCATGGACTGTTGTCAAATAATGCCAATTTGATGGTGGTTAACACTATATTCTGGAAAGGAAAATATGTTTTACTATTTATTAGAGTGTTGACAGTGTCCCTTGAAGTCTGGTTCACACTTGCGACGCAGGCATAAGTAATATTACGCAGACGCAGTAATGTATTGATCACTTGCGGCGCTTGTTCTTGTCTCACAATCAGCGGCACTGCGTATGCGTACATGTATGTTGCTTGCGCTTATGTTTCCGTCGCTAGTGCGGACCATGCTAAACTGTTAGAGATAAATACAAACTTAACAATTTTCAAGGCAAACGAAGAATTTATAGGAACAAAAGCACTCCTTCAACAATAGGCCCTTTGCAGCTAACAGTCACGTGCTGATATAATACTTCGTTAACGAATGAATTGGGCTCGTGCTCCCCATGGGAAAGGCGTTGCCATGGATGCTGGAGAGCAAGCTATCTTTAAAAACGCAGTACAACCACGTGATTTGCTAGCTGCAAAGGGCCTATTGGAACCGCAACGGTAAACAATTCATGGCGTATCTAGCCACCACTAATACTAACCAAACCATCTAGATCACGAGATAATTCGCAACATGCATTCGGCTTCTAAAGGGTCTGTGTGTGGCGCATGTATGGAGGAAATGTTCGAATGGTGGCTGTTAATTTTTCAGAAACAGGTAAAGTTATTTCCCTCGATACCAGATTTAAATTGATATTCGATATTATCCTTGAAGACTACGTCTATCCAGACTTTGTTATTCGTTTTTGCATTTTGCTTTGCTTTTACCCATCCCACATGTGCGCGAGATTCGGTAATTTCATTCTAGGGGGCAAAATGATGAATTCTGTGACATTTCATTGATGACTTCTGCCGTCAATTTCTCTTCCAGGACTGGGCAGAGGGGGAGAGGGACTGCCTCCCTAGCCCCCCTCCAAACGCCACTGACACAGCCCCATTAAAACACATTCAATAATAATATCATTAGCATCTACATAAATTACACTGCTGTTCTGAAATCGCTTAAATTATAATCCCAGTTGAGTTCAGCATAAAATTCGATTGTTTAGAATAACGGCTCAACTCATTTGGAATAGGCGAACCGGATTTTGCCATCCTCTATTGAAAGAGGTTGAAAAGCATATCAGGAAATTCACATGATATTTTTCTTCGATCTCTGGATGTTATGTTTGTAGTTTACAGAAACTTGAGGGTCCAATTCAATTGACACTGCGCCATTAATGTTCTTTTCAGCTTGAGTCAGTCACGCGGAAATAATAATAACTTAAAATAAGCTAGAGATAAAGAATTATAATTAGATGCCTAATATTGTTTAGTCTTTTAATGGCCTGATGAAGAAGCTGACTTTCTACGAACTTTATATCAGCTCCTTCTGTGAGAAAATCAGATGGGCGAAACCAACCTATTTTTAGAGTTTTCCTGTTAACAACAGGACGCTGGCTACTTTTGTTTTCCAGCGTTTAGTCAAAACCGCATGAACGTTTTGATATTGGGGTTGCCGACCAATGTTCTGCATAAGTTAGGAAGTTTGATGCATAACAGGTCTAGTGACGTCATCGTGAGAATGATTGACACTTGTGAGTGCTAAAGGTTTGCGGAAAAGTCCTGCGAGTCGTAATCTGGGAGTGCCACTTCTGGCAGGTTGCAAAGCCAGGACGACTTTTACGCTGCAAACGAAAGAGAAAGAGGATGAAGAAGAGCGAATAAAAAGGAGACTTGAGAAGGAAAAGAGGAACAAATTGTACATGAAGTGCATCATTCTTGCCCTAGTCGTTATCCTTGCTGTTGCTGTTCCTGCCGGTATGTATTATTTACAAACTTTATACTTCTTTGAAAGAACATAGCTCGAGTAAAGCAACACTAAAGCTAGCGTGATGTAAGATGCTGTAATTTTTCTGTGAAATATATACTTACTGTCTATCTAAGTACTGGAACAAGACTGGAAGGGTTGTCTATTGTAACCATTAAGTCAAAGGTAGAAGAGTAGCTTTCTCCAGACCTCATGGCCCCTAGTAGAAAATTTCGGTCTTTAATTTGAAAAAAAATAATTACGCCGCACTGATGAGATCTATAGATTTAGAGACTTCTCCTTCTGCAACAACTGGCAAGTCTATATTAGCTCTCAAGCGAACTCTGAGTTGCGAGCAAACTTGTAGTACGATTTGTGTTGTTTGTGGCCGATAACTGCTATTTAGGGCGCATTCGTGTGGGACTTATTCTTGATTAAGATTAGCCAGAATAATACGTGTAAACGTTCATTTCCGAGCCATTCTTATCATGGAATACTAGGTTGGAATCCATTCTGTGTATTCTGCCCCTCGAGGCAGAATAACCAGAATATTCCTATTCCGGAATAAGAAAATTCCGAATGTCCCAAACGAACTCGCCCTTAGTAGTTACGTGTAAGTTTTCGGATGATTGTAAGATGCGAGTTTGGAGGTATTTCTACAACTGATACAATCATGCTTGTTGGAGGCCTGCTAGGATGGCTCTACGTTGAGCTCGAACTCATAAAATGGCCAAATTAATTATTCAAGTTAGCAACACTTCTTAATTTGGCTACTACTTCAAGTGATATATCAAACACGAGAGCTAGTGTTTTACCAGGGGACCAAACGCCGAGAAAGATGAAAGCGGCCGAGTGCTTTTAGTATTTCGAGGTGTTTGGATTCCCTGGTGAAACACGAAGCTCGAGTTTTTGATCTGACTTAAAAGCGAAAACAATACCTGCATTCATAAATCATTAGAAAGTATTGTTGCCTGGAATTTTATTGCATGCAATTATAGACTACAAGGGAAGTGATTGTTATTTTGTCACGGTCATTTCAACAACGGCCCGATAGCGTAGTGGGCAAGACAGCGGACTATAGTAATCAAGAGCAGCCATGAGGATAATGGTTCGAGTCACACTCTGGACACCGATTTTTATTTCCGTCTTCTCCTTCACTTCTCCGTGTACATGTAAAGTCAAACTTATGCTGTAATTTGGTCCAACACTTGCATTAATCCTGATCACCCCTGATCACCCCTGGATACCAAACTCATCGAATTTTCTTTTCATCTTGTTCACAGCATTGTCCTTTAAGTGCTATGTTTGCGTTGATGCCAAAGGAAACTGCACGAAAAATGCAGTGACTTGTGCAACCAAATGGTGCCAGAAGTTGGTAACACCTAATGCGGTGACAAAGAGTTGCACCAACAAGACTCTTTGCGATGCGATGACTGCGGAGTGCAAAAAGAATGGCAAATGCAATAATTACTGTTGTGACAAAGACATGTGCAACGGAGGAGCTTCTATCAAGCTCGCAGCTCTGTTGGTCAGCTTTGTTGCTATCTTTGTATCGCTCGGCCGCTACCTGATGTAAGGAATGCAGCTATTACGAACTTGTTTTCAATGATCCAAATAAGATACAATTTTCAGTTTTAAACTTACATTACCGTTAATTATTAAAGTATTTTGAAAATAACTGCTTTTTGGTAATACATTGTTATTGTACTACATACATATCAACAGCTTAAATCAATTGAAATAGTCTGATAGGATAGATAATCTATCTTTAAATCAAATTGAACGGTTTTATGTTAATTTAATAACTTGCATTTGTAATAGTTAGAATAAGTTTACTTTTGTGTATTACTGGATCAATAAAGGGACTTCACTGGTTATGTTACATCAGAAGCTACCTAGTTTTCACAGCTTTTTCATCGATATCAGACCGGCTCACTGGTTATTTTGCCTAAATTCCCCTAAGGTAAAGGATGAAGTTAATTAAAAGGTTTTGGAGGAGCCATATAAGAGCCGGTGCTAAGTTGAAATAACTTCGGTACGGGGACTAAGCACTTAGAACTGTTTAAAACGTCAAGAAAATGTCTGTAAATGTAAAAATATAGATAGTCAAACACTCACTTGAAAAAAAATCACATTTCACAAATCTTTTACAAATGGTTAGACTTTCCCATTGTTGGTTCAGGATTTTTCAACTGGTTTCTAATTTTCGCAGCTCCATTTTCGTCATTCGCCTTCTAAGAGAGTTACTCTTGATGTCTACCTAACTTGGTGTACATAGAACTCAGCTATTACTGGCCCCGCTTATATTTCTCTTCCGCTTGGTCCTATTTCAGGCAATGTGTATCTTAAGGGGGAGCTTCACCCCAAATTTGGTCAAAATTGACAACATTTTGAAATAATTATATAAGTGTTGCTTTTAATTGAATGTATATGAAACCATACATTTTCTGAAAGATCCATGTTATATCTACTTGGTCATGCTAAAAAAGTGCATTACCTGCCCGCAATGTGTAATATGATCCTATTAAACCAATGGGTCTGGAATATTTCTTTTTTATACATGAAAGTTGCCCCACCCAATTATTTTGCTTACTTTAGAATGTTTTAAAGCCTAACTGCACACACTTGATGCTCTACTGGTAAACTTTGCCCCTATGAGTTATTTTTTGAATAATGCTATTGATTGCTATGGAAATGGTATGAGAAAATGTATAAAACTTAATGCTGAATAACTTTTGAAATAAAACAGATATTCCAAACGTGACTCATAGAGGCATAGACACATAAAAGAGATAAGCCTGTGCAAAATTTGGAACATTTTCATTAAAATGCTGCCAAAATAAAGGGGTGGAGCAGTTGCCCACCGTGAAATTGTAGTTTTGAGAAAATTGCCTTCAAAGTTCTTGTTCACTTCTTAACTACAATACCATAGCATAAATGTCAATTTAAAGAGCTATTTCCTTTTAGATTGCTTCTTTCATCTAGTTGTAGCATTCTGATGGCCTGTCTTTCTTTTCTTAGCACTAGATGCACCTAGCAATTCCTCATTAAACCCGCCGCTATGGTATGTCACACCCTCTGCATTTTTCAGTCTTTCCTCTTCTCTTAGCTTTGCTTGCCGTATTTTCTATCTGGCCTCGTGAAACGTTGCACTGGCTCTTGCTGTAGACTGCTTGACCCTTTTTCTGTCTTTCCTGTCACTTCCTTTACTTGTGTGCACACCAGATGGTATTTGCAGCTCTCCCATAATGCTATGTCGTCCAATAGCACCGTCATTGAACTGCAGTACTGCAGATCCAGCAGCAGTCTGGACACTTGTGAACCCCCTGTTTCTGTGCTTTGGACATCTATTCCAAACAAGGGAGTTCACAGACTCATTTGCATTCTGAGAATAGCCAGGTAAACATCTCTTTAGCAGTTTTGGCTCACTGAGGCGGTCAAACAAAGGCTGCAAGAACTCCAAAAAAACCTCGTCCAGATGGTGTGGCTTACTGTCAAAAGCTTTGCTCTTTTGGTAAGAGCACCAGGAGTTACTTCCCTTGGGGCAGTACTGATGCCTTTTCTCACTATTTTCAATTTTCACACTGTGAAAAAGTACAGCTTTGATTGCAGTTTGCATCTTATTCACCGCTTCCTCTATTTCATGCCGTTTCTTAGCCTTTTTATTTACGCAGCTTCGAATTGCATTGCCGTAATATTTTTGCAGTTTATCAATAACTGGTCTAGTCAAGCGCCCAGCCCTGCCTCCAACAGGTTTGCCATCTGCCAGCTTCTGGCGCCCCTGTAGGCCAATCAGATTTTCCCCATTCGTTTTTGGACATGGCCAATACATTCCAACTTGTGAACCCTACTGCATTCTGCCTCTCCAGCCTCATGTTGCTCCTCGCACTCTCTGTGCCCATTTGACTTAAGCCATTTCTGGTACTCAGTGGATTTCTTATCCAAGTTCTCGTAATGTTCACAGTCTTCGCATACTCCATATGTGTCCCACACTTCTGCGTAAGACTTGCTGTCGCCATCACACACCATGTCTATATAGCGAAAGCCATGTTTATCCATGGATCGATTCCAGATAACTTTAGCTGCCTCCTTCTCCATTGATGGGCTAGAACCATTGTAGTTCTTCTGACAGTGCCCACTCTCCTTGTGGCTGTTCTGCCACTGTTCATACTTTACAGTATCCTTTTTCAGTTTTTCTGCAGCTTTACAAATTTCGCAAGTCTTGGCCATGACAGCATAATCAAGGATCTCTCCAGTGTCTGCTGAAATTCCAATTCCAATGCCATAATTTGCTGTAAAGCCCCTTTTGCTCCATGTGCCGTCAAATGAAACTGCAACATCAATTATCTTTGATTCGTCAGTCTCTCCTAAAAAAATCCCTCAGCCTGTGAGCGGAACCACTCAACTTGTCCTCTAACACTTTGTTTGTTGTTGAGCTGATTGTTTTATTGTGCTTTTGAAAGGCACTGTCCATAACAGGAGCTGCATGGTATATTTAGTATTTCACATCTCAGGGATTCACGACCAAGTCCAACTTCTCCCATTGCAAAAGCTGCCCTTCGATTGACGTCGAATGAGCGTGCCTTCTCATCCACCTTCTTGCACGTGTCCATATAAACTCTGTGTTTTCAAACAGAACACTCGAAGTAGAGAGAACTACTGAGGCCAGCACGTTTTGATAGTCCTCAACTATCTTTATCTCCCCCTTTTTGCATTTATGCATCTCCTCCATTGCTTTCTTGAAGTTAGAAAGATAAACAACTCGATCGATAACCGAGATCTGAGTCGTCGTGGTACGGTTTACTCGGATCATAAGTACGTCTCGGTGGAGTACCAACTTCTGCTTCGACCTTGCTGGTTGTCGTCTCAGACTCGGTACTGGTTTTATACCACTCGTACTGGCCCTTTCACTGCTTTCTTTTCCCCGAAATCCCAACTTACTGACAGAAGCCGACACTAATAGTTCAGGATTGATATTGTTATCGACTAAAGCACCCAAAGAAACCTCCTCATGGCTGGCTTCGCTCTGAACACGTTTCTCTTCCTCGTTTCCGGCATCGTGACTTTCGCTTTGAATTTTCGAAAATGTCTTCCCTTTGAAACCTCTCTTCTTCTTTGTTTTGTTCAAATTAAATTAAAGTACGATACTTTAAACCTTCCCTCGCACCTCGAGGCATTTCTCTATGGTTTCGAAGTTATAAAATGCCAGTAATTTCAATAGATTTTCGCAATAATATTAATAAAATAGACCAAACTCGAAACGCAACGCAGCACATGAAATAAACAATGTTCCTGCTTTCCCAACATGCCCTGGGGGATTCTTTGCTCGTACCCAGTTCTAAGTGATTTAATCATCACAGGAATACCAACACGTGAACTTTTGAATTAAAAAACAATGCAAAAAGGGTATTTTTTCGAGGTATTTTTGATCTGGTTACCATGTCAACCAAGCCAAAACAAACCACCTTCACAAAGAGCAAATTTAATGAAGAAAATCGCGGGAATTAAAAAAAAATGGTTTACCACATTAATGTTAAAGTACTAGAAGGAGGCTTTTTTTTTACACGCTGAGAGATAGCAGTCACTTCTTAATATGCCGGCTTTTCAAACATTTTCGATAGAGGTGGCAAAGAAAAAAGCGATACATTGACCTTACAAAAGTTTATTTTAGACTGAAACGTTATTTCGGTTACAGTGAACCGATTCAGTCAAGTTGCTCTAAATTTAATTTCCCTTGATAACCAGGGTTTTTCAACCAACTGAATCTTTGCCAAAATAGACTAGTAACATTTTCTTCAGAATAGCCTTCCTGGAAACGGCATACTGTGCCAATCTGAGTAGTTATTTTGTTTTCATCATAGCGATTGACAGCACCCGTTAATATTAAGTAATGATTCGTGTAAGAACTAAATGAAAAGACAATAGACTGCGGTGATGAGTATGTCCTCCCGGCGCGAACGAATGTGCTTAAATGTGTCTTAAGTGCTGGCTGAGATGTCATCAGGCAAAGTTACACGCAGAACATAAAGAAACATGTGTACTGTTGGTCATTTTTGCTGTGAAAACGTAAATAAAACACTATCCAGCCAATGCTCAATAGGAAAGGGGAAGACAACAGATATTTGAATCACAAATGTGAGAACTTTCCTCACGGTTGATTTTCATAATTGCAATCAAACCATAGTTAGTTTGATCAAAACTAAATTAAAACTTCAAAAGTGCATTACTTCGATGGTCTTCTATTGAATTTATGAGTATCAACCAATGAGTATCAACCAATGAGTATCAACCAATGAGTATCAACCAATTAGTATCAACCAATGAAAGAATAGAAAATGAACACCTTTTTTCAGTCCTTGCCGTTCAGTGCTATCGTTCTTAGCCGGATCATTACTTAAGAATGGAGGATTCTATTGTATGAATTGTACAAATGACGGTATGAAAGCGAAGCTGGTTCGAGAGGGAGCTGTGAGCTATAAGAAACTGTTGATGTTAAGGATAAATACCAGCGCATATCTGAAAGCCACAAACCGCCTCCCGGTTACCTCAGTGGTTAAGCTCCGGTCTGTTGAGCGGGAGGTCGCGGGTTCAAACCCCGGCCGGACGAACACTCAAGGTCTTAAAATAACTGAGGAGTACGTGCGTCCTTTGTGAAACAACTGCAAATGACTAGACCTTCACGTCTTCTCGGATAAGGACGTAAAATCGTAGGACTCCCGTCAGCCTCAAGTTTATCAGTCTCACCAGACTGTCACGAGTTACCGACGTCAAATAAAGTTGCTTTACTTTTACTTTATTTTAGGTTATAATTTTCTTTATAATCCTTCAAATATTTCCATTGAATTGGGTCCTTTTAACGTATTACCATCCTCCACACGCAATGGTCAGTTATCAGGTCACATGGCGCGATTTCGCCAATCGCGCAGGATGGAAAGTGTAAGATTAATTGTAGGATTAAATATCACGAAAAGGGTTATAGGCGTTTTAGAAAACAAAAATAAAAAGAAACTGCACGCAGCTTGAACTCCGGCGTATCTTTTGCAACGCGGATGGGTTCATAAACCTGCGTATTTGGCACAGTAAGATCGCACAATCAGATGCGAAAGTACGCACTGACAGTTGATCTGATAACTTCACATGAGTTACAACACGAGTGAACACAAGTATAGAACATGAGTGAGCACGAGCGAGGTCAAGTAAACCAGAATACTCTTGATACTCTCACAGATAGCCGAAAAATACTAGGATACAAATGCTAACGAACTGATCTAAAACTCCACATGAGTCATAACACGAGTGGACTAGCGATTCATAAATAAATTCATAAATTATTATTATAAAAAAATGAATAATAAAATTGTGTTATTATCTTAGTTGTTTCGGGTTACCTGTGTTATCAGTGCGGTATACACAGCCCCAAAAACAATTCCATCCTAACACTATGAGGATCTGATCTAGAACTCCACACGAGTGAACACGAGTATACCAGCTAGCGCGTCATCGTTTAATTAACCAACATTTACAATTCAAAACAATTATGTTATCGTCTTACTTGTTTCGGGTTACCTGTGTAAATGCCGCGTGAAGCTGCAAAAGCAGCCGATTGTGTTACTACCTGTAACCCCGTGTGCGCCCATGAATCGTTGCATGCGAGGAATGTTTTTGATTAGTCTGATACTCAATTTGTCGGATTGTGGTCAATAAAAATATTTGTTCGCAGAAGTACCCACGCACGTCACATCGGTATTGGGTAGTACGCACACAGCTAATGTCTGCTGGTAGGATTTGTTTTACAACCAAACATTTCTGAGAGTATCCATTTATGTTTTACAATTCAATTCAGGTTTTATTTTACAATGTTTAACAAAGAATTACAAGTGACAAATTAAGCAAGTTATAGTAGAATAGTTTACAAGAAAAATAAAAGTCGAACAAGTAATATGTGTACGGCAGTCAAAGGAGTACAAGCTTTCGAGCTGACTGCCGTAAATGGTTGGATAGCAAGTAGATTTGGTTACATTCATGTATAGAACTTAAGAACAATAAAGCCTGATTTGTACGAAATGTAATAGAACAAAAACAGTAGGTAGACTTATGATTACAGAGTTACAAAGTGAATATAAAAGAAAAGAAAGACTTCATTAAAATTATTGGAATAAAGTATAATTAATATATAAATATATTAACACATCGTACACGTACAGTGAACATACAAATTATATAACATATAAAATAGATAAATGGATTTAATGAACACAAAATCATAATAATAAAAATATATGTTATCGGCTTAGTTGTTCCGGGTTACCTGTGTTATCAGTTTGCGTTCCGACTTTGTATTCCCGGGCTACCTATGTTGTCTTATTGTTATCAGTGCGGTACTGTACTCTATGTATTTTCGGGCTACCTGTGTTATTCTAGGGTAACGCCAAAGAGTGTTGTAACATAGCTCATTTCCGGTCCGTCCGCATGTCTTGACCTTTTGGATATGTCTCGTTCCAATCTACGACCGCGCGAAACAACCAACCAAACTTTTAAAATTGCTTTCACTATAATAGTCCAGCTGTTATCGACCAAAAAAATGATGAATTGTTCAATTTGATGATAAAAGCACTAAACTTTGCCAGATTACTAACATCCCTAAGAACAATATTTTTTTATATGGAGCCACCCCAAATTCACTACTGGAGCCGAGTACTGCGCAAGTCATTAAATACCCAACATGGAAACGAGGCTGAAAATATAAACCTGCTTAAACTCCTTTTTTGAAGAAAGTTTGTCTAGAAAACTTTCTAATATTGATAAATGAGGCATTCGCTTTGCTCTGAAACTTTAAATGTTGTCACGTGACCTTCCTCCTTGAAAATAACAGGATGATGCGTGGGATACCTGTGTCTAGAGCTTTGAGATACAAGTTTCCAGTGTTGTTGAGTCAAAATTGGTACTGCTTTGATTTTTTTTTTAACAAACTTCTTCACAGCTACAATTTACTAATGGACCGGAATACTGCGCATGCCCTGACATAGCGCTGCATGAAAACGAGGCTGAACCAAATATTTAACTCCTGTAGAGCATCATAAAATGTTTTTCGTTTCATTTAGTTACTCATCGTTTCTAATTATCAAATAGGCCTTGTCAGTCTCGTGACTCCCAACTGATTCCAATAAGGTAACTTGAAAATGACAAATTATAATTTAATGTCAGGAGTATACTCCTGTTACGTTAATGTTTAGTATTTTGCAAAATACAATATGCAAAAACTGGAAAAAGGAATATTATATTATTTATATCACCTTATATTAAGAATTTCTTTCACAATGGAATGCCTTTTCAAATGTGTTGGCTTACATTGACGTGAAGCAGCTTATTGCAAACTGGGAACTAGAGCCCAGGCTTCTCACGGTTTTCAAGATGGCAGCCACCATGTGTACTTACATTCATTGCAGGTAAGGAACATTTCCTTCTTTTAACGTTATTTAAGGGCTTGTATCTTTGTTTTCTCTATACAAAATGTTACATATATCTATCCATCTTATATTTATGCAATAGTCTCTTTTTCCATGAACATCTTGTAATTTACATAATCAATAAGGTTAGCTAAATCTTTTTATCGTTACTTTCGTATTATCACGGCCACATCAGCTCTGAACACTGCAGTATCTCCAATACCGTGGTTAAATAAATGCTGCTATTATTATTATTATTATTATTATTATTATTATTATTATTCCTTTTTTACTAATGCATGAGATACAAGTAAACAGTTGCAATGATTATCAGTCGTTTTCTGAAATAGAAGTGATAGAGCTATAAGCTAAGGCCAAAACCAGTCAAACCTCAATTGTGATGATAAAGCACGATAACTCATTGCAAATACTTTAAGCATACTTTAATTTAATTGCCAAAATTATATCGGGAACTTTGATTTCCGTTTCAGTTAAAGACTCTATCAAAATCATGGAATGGGGGCGGTGTGTTATTTGCCAGAAAAGTACAGAAGAAAATGTTCAATGTCCTGCAAACTCGAAGAGAAGAGATGCTGGTGCCGGCTACTCCTCATTTGTAAGAAATCTCGTGGAATTCCAGAACCTTGGAATTACACCTGCAAGTTTAAATGTTAAATGTTTATATGAAGGCCAGGGAATAGAGCAGACTCTTCTAGATAAAAAGGCTTCTTGGCACAAGTCTTGTAGAGACGTTTTCAGTAATACCAAGTTAGAGCGTGCCAAGAAAAGAAAACTAGCTGAAATAGCAGACGGAGAAATGAAAGGAAAAGACGAAATGACAACGGAAGAAAGTAGTTCCAGCTCCGTTAAGGCCAGGCGATCTAGTGTCCCAAGTTGTCTCTCAGAGAACCACTGTTTTTTGTGTGATACACTTGATAGTCTCATAAATCTTCATGCTGCTTCCACCCTCGAAGTCGACCGAAAAGTTAGGGAATGTGCCTTTCTTTTGAAAGATAGCAAACTCACTGCTAAGCTGTCTGATGGTGATTTGATAGCGATTGAAGCAAAGTACCATGCAAAGTGCTTAGTTGGTCTGTACAATCGAGCAAGGCAGTTGAAGTCGCCAGCTACAAAACATACTGCAAATTCAACAATCAACCTAGATGAACTTGCCTTTGCAGAACTGATTGCCTACATCGACGAAATTCTCGAATTCGAACAACCTGCAGTGCTAAAGCTTTCTGATCTGGCGAAATTTTTCTCCTCAAAACTGCAGGAACTTGGAATTGAGTCTGGAAAAAATAATGCTACAAGACTGAAAGACAGAGTATTTGCAGCTTTACCTGACCTTACGGCACATACTCAAGGGAGAGAGGTCCTGTTGGCATTAAAACATGAAATCGGGGGGGGGGGGGGGGTGTTAAAGGAGGCGAAAAAGAAGGACTCCGAAGCATGGCACCTGGCAAAAGCGGCAAACATTGTAAGGAGAGACATTCTAAAGATAAATAATTTATTTAACGGAACATTTATGCCAGAATGTCAGAAAGATGCTATTCCAGCATCCCTTAAAACTTTGATAGCCATGATTATCAAAGGGCCAACCACTAATATGGACCCGGCTGACAGTCAAGCGTGTCTTACAGTCGCCCAGCTAATCGTATTCAACAGCATCTCGCGAGTTCGCGATCGACCTGAGTCTACTGGCAGCACTCATCATGCCAGAGCTAGGGAGTGCCCACTTCCTATCTATGTAGCACTGAAAATTCATGGAACCACGAGGGACAAGTCTCTTATAGATACATTTTACAAGCTAGGGATGTGCATTTCGTATGATAGGCTACTTTCTATATCTACTGAAATTACTAACAGTGTTATAGAACGGTACGAGAGTGAAGGAGTTGTATGCCCGTCTAAACTAAGAGAGGGACTGTTCACTACCGCAGCGGTTGATAATATAGACCACAACCCTAGCTCAACCAGCTCGCATGACTCATTCCACGGAACAGCAATTTCGCTAGTCCAGCATCCAACTACTGAGGAACCTGGGATCGAAAGAGCCATTGACATCTTTGACCCAACAAAAAGTTCCATCTCCAAGAAGATAGCCCAACTACCATCACGTTACAGTGAAGTACCACCCGTGGCCCTACCCTCAAGTGAGCTTCGTGTTCCAGAAGTCACTGGACAGTTGACATCTCATCTTCAAGTTACATCCAGTAATGAAACCAATCATGAACAAGACTGGCTAGAGAATACCAAGGAACTTCTCTCTAAGGAAGAACTTGATAAAGCTGATGCTGTATCTTGGGCGGCATACCGCGCCTCACAATCCTCGTTGTCAAGTCACGAGCCTGCTATAATTTCTCTGCTACCGATGTTTATTGAGAACTCTCATTCGTTGGCTATGATAGCGAATTCTATGAAAGTGATCAAATCTGCTGTACACCACGTCAACCCCTCCCAAATTCCAGTTATTGCTGTAGACCAGCCGCTGTTTGCCCTGGCCAAACAAATTCAGTGGACGCTCGGTGATATGTATAATGAAGATCAATTTGTCGTCATGCTAGGTGGACTTCACATAGAAATGGTGGCCTTCAAAGTGCTCGGCAAGTGGTTGAGCGGCAGCGGGTGGGCAGAGGCTATTTGCAATGCAGGGGTGGCGACACAAGGCGTGGCTGATTCGTTCCTGACGGCAAGTCATCTAACCCGAACACGACGGGCACATCAAGTAACTGCAGCAAGTCTGTACATACTGATGAGTAAAGGATACGATGAATATGCTGCTAACGTTGAAGAGAATAAACCGGCTAAGTCATTCCAAGAATGGAAAGAAGAAATGTCAAGGAAGTGCCCGCATTTTCTGTACTGGGCTAGAGTACTGGATATGCAGCTCTGCTGTCTTCAGCTTGTGAGAGCGTTCAGAGAAGCCAACTTTTCCTTGTACGTCAAATCCATAAAGCAGATTATACCATGGATGTTTGCAATGGACCATCCTAACTACGCCAGATGGCTCTCTGTGCATTACCGAGATATGTGCGAGCTTCCAGCCAAGCATCCACAGGTGTACACACAATTCAGTAATGGCTCTTTCGTAGCACACAAGACAAAGAGTTTGTTTTCTTCTATAGCGCTAGACCATGCACATGAGTAAGTTAATGCCATTGTCAAAGGTGAAGGAGGTGCTGTTGGACTCACAGAAAACCCCGCAGCTCTCAGAAGATGGATGGTCGCAGGTCCAGAGTTGGCACGAATGGTGGAAGAGTTTGAAGGCAACAGATCCGCCGCCGAGACACGTGCCCACCATGAGCAGAAACCAGGCGTCCAGAGTGCATTTGCTAAAGATGTTCTGAATGTGGTCTCTTCCTTTGAAGAACTCGGAAACCCGTTCATGGAAGAAGGTGAAGAGCTAATAGCAATCCACACAAAGGACATCACGGATGCAGCTGTTGTTAGCACCGTGCAAAACATGAGAAAGGTTGGAGGAGAAATTCAAAACCTTCATCAAAGAGCGATTCATCGACCGCAGCAAGCCCATTACAGACACTCTGAAGAAAAATAACCTCCCTACATTCAGCACCCAGAGCAAGAAAGTAATTTCAAAAGACAAAGCCAAAGTGGGAGTTTTGAAGGAGGACTGTGCTCTATTTTCTAGGCTTTACATAGCTTGTCAAAGCCGGGATGGCAATCTGGAGGAGTTCTTCAGGTTTGAGAATCAGCCAAATGGGTTATTCCAAATGGGTTATTCTTGACGGAGCCGTTATCATCCAGATGTTACAACCAAGAACAGCGCATACATTTGAGGAGTACTTCAATACTGTGTTTGCCCCTTATATCCTGAGACAACTTGAAGCAGTGAACAGAGTTGACCTAGTATGGGATGTGTATCGAGAGGACTCCTTGAAGAGATCTGCACGGGAAAAGAGAGGCTCTGGACAACGGCGAAAAGTGCTTCCGTCAACACGAATTCCCTCTGATTGGAAAGGCTTTCTGCGAGTAGATGAAAACAAGGATGAACTTTTCAAACTTCTTGCAAACAAGGTAATAATACTAATAACAATATATTTTTGATAACAATGATAGATATTATACATGGAAAGATAAACAATATATATAATATATATTGGTTAAATGGTTAAATCATATATGAATATAATAATAAGCCTATTAATGTGTTTAGGTGGTTTCACTGATGATCCCAGATGGCAAGGAGATCAACACCACACACGGCGAAGGTGTCTTGTCGTCAACCAATAGAATGGAAATCAACGTCCTTGAACCTTGCACCCATGAAGAGGCGGACACGCGCTTGATGGTTCATGCACTGGATGCTGGCTTGTGCGGCCATCGACGAATAAAGATCAGAACCAACGATACAGATGTGGTTGTGTTGGCCATTTCAGTTGCTAACTCCATTCCAGCAGATGAGCTGTGGATTGCCTGCGGTTCTGGAAAGCATCTACACAACCTTCCTGCACACTCCATAGCCGCGTCGTTAGGTCAAGAGAAAGCATCAGCTTTACCGATGTTCCACGCCCTAACAGGATGTGACACAGTATCATTTTTTGGTGGATGAGGTAAAAAGACGGCGTGGGATGTGTGGAAAGTTTTTCCTGAACTGACACCAGTGCTCAGAGCTCTGACAGCATTACCTGAAGATATCAGTGAAGAGTGTATGGCTATAATCGAGAGGTTTGTGGTTCTGCTGTACGACCGAACGAGCAGCCTTACGAAAGTCATCGAAGTGAGGCAAGAGCTATTCTCAAAGAAGTCGAGAAGCCTTGACAGCATTCCCCCCACTCGAGCAGCACTCTTACAGCATGCCAAGAGAGCAGTATTTCAAGGGGGCTACGTATGGGCTCAGACCCTTCTGAAGCAACCAGTACTGCCATGCCCTTCTAACTGGGGATGGCAGCGTGATGGCAGTTCCTGGGTACCACACTGGACAACGCTTCCACAAGCGAAGGATACATGTTACGAACTCATCCAATGCGGGTGTAAAACTGCATGCAGAGGACGGTGCAAGTGCACGAAGGCGAATTTGGCATGCACAGGTTTGTGCAATTGTGGCGGCAACTACAACTAGGATGACCTTTTAGCAACAACAGCTATTAAGATTACAATAGATATTGAACGGAAAACAACTGATTTTTATCAGTTAGATCATGTTTAGTGCTGTTCTGTAGAAGGAAATGCCACTTGTTTTAAATGGCAATGAGAAACTTGATATTATTGACTAGACTGATTACTAGGGACAGTTTTGCACATCACAGAATCTCAATTAAATCTGGCGTAAATGGTGTAAATAGTAGTGTCTTACCTCGTTTCTTTCCATTGCAATGTTTTCATTCAACCGGCTAATTGGTCTCCTTAGGTAACTGAAACATTCTTATTTTTTTCCCTATCAGCCTCGTTTTCATGCAGCGCTATTTCAGGGCATGCGCAGTATCGAGCAAATTAGTAATTTGTAGCTGTGTTATTCCTGTTTTAAAAAAACACCAAAATAATCAGAGGTACCAATTTTGACTCTAAAAACACTGGAAACTTGTATCTGAAAGCTCTAGCCACAGGTATCCCGCGCATCACCTTGTTAGTTTCCAGGAAGAAGGTCACGTGACAACATTTAACATTATCAGAGGAAAGCGAATGCCTCATTTATCAATATTAGAAAGTTTCCTAGACAAACTTTCTTCAAAAAAGGAGTTTAAACAGGATTTATATTTTCAGCCTCGTTTCCATGTTGGGTATTTGATGACATGCGCAGTACTCGGCTCCAGTAGTGAATTTGAGGTGGCTCTATATCAATAAAAATTGTTCTTAGTGATGTTAGTTATCTGGCAAAGTTTAGTGCTTTTATCATGAAAGCGAACGATTTTGGTCGATAACAGCTGGACTATAATAAACGATCGTTGTAAACGAGGGCTGTTTAATAAGGAACAATGAAATGTCGCCGCAGAAAGGTTTTACAGAAAAGGAAAGCACAATGGATAAAGTGTTGAGAGGCCCACAAGAGTAAATATCTTGTCTGGAACATAATTTACGGAATCTCTGAAACGACTTTCAATCGAGCGAGTGTTAATTTGCTTCGGTTGTTCGTTCCCGCTTACATTCTCTTTCTAGGTGTATCAACGACAATGAACTACAGCAAAACAATACCCTGAAATACAAAGAACCCTAACCCCAGAATACAATGAACTACAGCAAAACAATACCCTGAAATACAAAGAACGAAAGAAAACAATAGAGTTGTTCATTGTCCTGAATTTCAGGACGTTGATACACCTAGTTAATACGCTCTGACTACAAGCACTCTTGTATTTTCCAAAAAAAATGTGTCCCTGGAAGGAGAACAGATGAGGAAATTTGGCTAGTTTACGGCACAACACCAGAAATTTGATATCCGGTTTAATACTGAATTGAAACTCGCCAAAAATAATCCATTACAACATCGACAACAAACAATTGAATTATAATCGGAATACCTTCGAGCGAGAGCGTTGCCTTGTAGTAATTTTAACGATCGTTGAATGAATCGAAGCTCATGAGTTATTCAAATCATTAAATAGCCAAAATTCTCAAACATATCTCGAAAATCTCACAACAAACAAACCGTAGTAGATTGCAACGGAACTTTGTTCGGAAATTTTCAGTCAGTGTGTCAACTGATTCGCTTTGCCCCCAGTTTAAACGTCGTCTATTCAGTAGAATCACTAGCTTCCCGTTTCGTATTTTTCTCCGGTGGAATGGGGTATTTAAAACTCTAGCATCGACAAGATCAAATCCATAATTTATCTTCCAAATGGCGGCTATGTAGTGCTCTCTCTTTGTGAGCTCTGATTATCAAGCAGTTCCCGTCTCTTCTCGAGTAACCATTTGCACAGACGAATGCAAAATGGATTTTTCAAGATCGAGTCAACTGACCTCCTTCGATTTCCTAAAACGGTCTCCGGTTCAGTTCTTCAGGATATTTACGTGAAACTCGCCAGAATTTGTCCCGCTTTGAACAACCTGAATCTCCATTGCAACAGTGATGTGAACAAATATAGATGCTTTTCTAATTGAATGCCTTAGAGCGAGAGCGTTGTGTAGTACAATTTAACGGTAACCGTTTGCACAGACGAAAGCAAAATAGGTTTTTCGTGAAGTATGAGCCCTATAAACCCAGTGTCTTCGTTGAACGCTTGTATGAGATTAAAGCTTGGTCATATCAGACGAAATTGATCTCTTGTCATTTACGTTAATTGGTTTAGTCTAATTGATTGACCTCTTATCTGGCGTCTGACTAGAAGATCTGATCCCGGATTGTATTTTGATAGCTATGTTTTCAGTTTTTTTATCAATGACTCATACGGTCCTAGACTAGAAGGCGCCGTAGTTTCGCCTGAGTCAACAATACTTCCTCCAGTTTAATAATTCGGTTAGAGAGACGATTGAGGCAAATTAAGTACTTCATGACGTCGTGACGGTAGCCTTAAATCCTCTAAAACTCTCAAGCGAACATTTATCTTTCAACTAATGCGCATGCCCTCTTTATCGCTCGATCACAGCGTCTCCGACCCACATTGTTAGCGGCAAAGGTCAAAACTGATCAAAAATTTTACAGTACTGAACATTAATAATAATAATAACAAGAAGCTGCACGCAGCTTGAACTCCGGCGTATCTTTTGCAACGCGGATGGGTTCATAAACCTGCGTATTTGGCACAGTAAGATCGCACAATCAGATGCGAAAGTACGCACTGACAGTTGATCTGATAACTTCACATGAGTTACAACACGAGTGAACACAAGTATAGAACATGAGTGAGCACGAGCGAGGTCAAGTAAACCAGAATACTCTTGATACTCTCACAGATAGCCGAAAAATACTAGGATACAAATGCTAACGAACTGATCTAAAACTCCACATGAGTCATAACACGAGTGGACTAGCGATTCATAAATAAATTCATAAATTATTATTATTATAAAAAAATGAATAATAAAATTGTGTTATTATCTTAGTTGTTTCGGGTTACCTGTGTTATCAGTGCGGTATACACAGCCCCAAAAACAATTCCATCCAAACACTATGAGGATCTGATCTAGAACTCCACACGAGTGAACACGAGTATACCAGCTAGCGCGTCATCGTTTAATTAACCAACATTTACAATTCAAAACAATTATGTTATCGTCTTACTTGTTTCGGGTTACCTGTGTAAATGCCGCGTGAAGCTGCAAAAGCAGCCGATTGTGTTACTACCTGTAACCCCGTGTGCGCCCATGAATCGTTGCATGCGAGGAATGTTTTTGATTAGTCTGATACTCAATTTGTCGGATTGTGGTCAATAAAAATATTTGTTCGCAGAAGTACCCACGCACGTCACATCGGTATTGGGTAGTACGCACACAGCTAATGTCTGCTGGTAGGATTTGTTTTACAACCAAAAAATTCTGAGAGTATCTATTTATGTTTTACAATTCAATTCAGGTTTTATTTTACACTGTTTAACAAAGAATTACAAGTGACAAATTAAGCAAGTTATAGTAGAATAGTTTACAAGAAAAATAACAGTCGAACAAGTAATATGTGTACGGCAGTCAAAGGAGTACAAGCTTTCGAGCTGACTACCGTAAATGGTTGGATAGCAAGTAGATTATTTGGTTACATTCATGTATAGAACTTAAGAACAATAAAGCCTGATTTGTACGAAATCTAATAGAACAAAAACAGTAGGTAGACTTATGATTACAGAGTTACAAAGTGAATATAAAAGAAACGAAAGACTTAATTAAAATTATTGGAATAAAGTATAATTAATATATAAATATATTAACACATCGTACACGTACAGTGAACATACAAATTATATAACATATAAAATAGATAAATGGATTTAATGAACACAAAATCATAATAATAAAAATATATGTTATCGGCTTAGTTGTTCCGGGTTACCTGTGTTATCAGTTTGCGTTCCGACTTTGTATTCCCGGGCTACCTATGTTGTCTTATTGTTATCGGTGCGGTACTGTACTCTATGTATTTTCGGGCTACCTGTGTTATTCTAGGGTAACGCCAAAGAGTGTTGTAACATAGCTCATTTCCGGTCCGTCCGCCTGTCTTGACCTTTTGGATATGTCTCGTTCCAATCTACGACCGCGCGAAACAACCAACCAAACTTTTAAAATTGCTTTCACTATAATAAACGATCGTTGTAAACGAGGGCTGTTTAATAAGGAACAATGAAATGTCGCCGCAGAAAGGTTTTACAGAAAAGGAAAGCACAGTGGAGAAAGTGTTGAGAGGCCCACAAGAGTAAATATCTTGTCTGGAACATAATTTACGGAATCTCTGAAACGACTTTCAATCGAGCGAGTGTTAATTTGCTTCGGTTGTTCGTTCCCGCTTACATTATCTTTCTAGGTGTATCAACGACAATGAACTACAGCAAAACAATACCCTGAAATACAAAGAACCCTAACCCCAGAATACAATGAACTACAGCAAAACAATACCCTGAAATACAAAGAACGAAAGAAAACAATAGAGTTGTTCATTGTCCTGAATTTCAGGACGTTGATACACCTAGAAAGACCCTTAATACGCTCTGACTACAAGCACTCTTGTATTTTCAAAAACAATTGTGTCCCTGGAAGGAGAACAGATGAGGAAATTTGGCTAGTTTACGGCACAACACCAGAAATTTGATATCCGGTTTAATACTGAATTGAAACTCGCCAAAAATAATCCATTACAACATTGACAACAAACAATTGAATTATAATCGGAATACCTTCGAGCGAGAGCGTTGTGTAGTAATTTTAACGATCGTTGAATGAATCGAAGCTCATGAGTTATTCAAATCATTAAATAGCCAAAATTCTCAAACATATCTCGAAAATCTCACAACAAACAAACCGTAGTAGATTGCAACGGAACTTTCTTCGGAAATTTTCAGTCAGTGTGTCAACTGATTCGCTTTGCCCCCAGTTTAAACGTCGTCTATTCAGTAGAATCACTAGCTTCCCGTTTCGTATTTTTCTCCGGTGGAATGGGGTATTTAAAAGTCTAGCATCGACAAGATCAAATCCATAATTTATCTTCCAAATGGCGGCTATGTAGTGCTCTCTCTTTGTGAGCTCTGATTATCAAGCAGTTCCCGTCTCTTCTCGAGTAACCATTTGCACAGACGAATGCAAAATGGATTTTTCAAGATCGAGTCAACTGACCTCCTTCGATTTCCTAAAACGGTCTCCGGTTCAGTTCTTCAGGATATTGACGTGAAACTCGCCAGAATTTGTCCCGCTTTGAACAACCTGAATCTCCATTGCAACAGTGATGTGAACAAATATAGATGCTTTTCTAATTGAATGCCTTAGAGCGAGAGCGTTGTGTAGTACAATTTAACGGTAACCGTTTGCACAGACGAAAGCAAAATAGATTTTTCGTGAAGCATGAGCCCTATAAAACCCAGTGTCTTCGTTGAACGCTTGTATGAGATTAAAGCTTGGTCATATCAGACGAACTGAATTGATCTCTTGTCATTTACGTTAATTGGTTTAGTCTAATTGCTTGACCTCTTATCTGGCGTCTGACTAGAAGATCTGATCCCGGATTGTATTTTGATAGCTATGTTTTCAGTTTTTTATCAATGACTCATACGGTCCTAGACTAGAAGGCGCCGTAGTTTCGCCTGAGTCAACAATACTTCCTCCAGTTTAATAATTCGGTTAGAGAGACGATTGAGGCAAATTAAGTACTTCATGACGTCGTGACGGTAGCCTTAAACCCTCTAAAACTCTCAAGCGAACATTTATCTTTCAACTAATGCGCATGCCCTCTTTATCGCTCGATAACAGCATCTCCGACCCACATTGTTAGCGGCAAAGGTCAAAACTGATCAAAAATTTTACAGTACTGAACATTAATAATAATAATAATAATAACAAAAAAAAGACACAGTCTGCATTTTAAGACTCCGGCTGCTGCCATAGCAGCGCCGGAGTAATAATAATAATAATAACAAAAAAAAGACACAGTCTGCATTTTAAGACTCCGGCTGCTGCCATAGCAGCGCCGGAGTAAAAAGCTTATCTAGCTTTGTTGCCACGCACGATTCGACTCATCTAGAAACAAAATCGTGGGGGAAATAGGTTAAGCACCGAACCAAGCTATTTTTAGAATTTTCCTGTTTACAACGGGCACTAACTTATTTCAGTTATTTTCGAGCGTTTGGTCAAAACCGCTTTGTCATTTTGATATTGGATTTCAGTTGCTGTGATTAATTAGTGGTTAATGGAGATAGAGGGTCACGTTCTTTTGAATCTACATGCACAATAATGCATGATAAAACAGGAGTGATAAAACTTTCTCTTGAATCTATGAGAAACATGCATGTTTTATTTATTGTGTTTAATTTGATTCAACAGTGACAGTAAAATTTTACCATAAATTTATCTTGGATAGCTTTTTGTCCAACCCTCTCACGACCTAACACCGACAATGTTTGATGAACGTGTTCTTCTATCTCAAGTGTCATAAATCTGTGATGCATCCATGCAGCAAAGACTATGCTAGTGTCTGTACGAGGGAGGTAGAATATATCACAGCCGATCACTGACCTCTCCTATCACGGTCGGGTGAACTGTCGCGCATTTATGCATACAGACCGCCTCGCCACAATGGGTCCTGACTTGACGAAGACCATATCGCCAAACTCTAGGTTTGATGCTTTTCATCAAAATTTCAGGAAAATGTAATTTTAGATAGTTTAGAAATCATTTTAAAAACTCGTGGATGTGTTATATTGGTTCTAACTATATAACACGGTCAACCATTTTCTGAATGTTACTTAACCAGTGAAGGGTATTAATAAAATATCAAAACTGATGTTTTATTAATCAGGGTTATATGGATCAGTGATTTATTAAATCATTTGAGGCACTCAGCTGATGTTTTGTTACTCAGTTCAGATCATGTGACAGCTCCCCAGAGAATTCAGTGCTTTGTTTTCCAATTTCTAATCTTTTGAGATACAGAAAAACAAGAAAGCATTACTCAAGAGACAGTCGAATAACCTGAATTGGGACAACAAATGTACAAGCTCATCGGTCTATTGAGTATTTTACAACAACCGCCAATTTTCTCGCAATCTGATTGGCTAATTTTCATATGCAATATTTTAACAGACGCGCGGCCGGCTTTCGAAGCGGGCTTTGCAGAGATTTGTGAATTCAGGTTGTGTACACATCTGTTCCAAAAATCAAGAAAATGAGGATTTTAAAAGCATTTCATCACTGGGAAAAGTTAATCGGTGAGTCAAACTAAGCATTTTCGGCTAATTTGTGATCGACTTTGTGACAAGTTCGACCGATCTTTTAGAACTAGAACTGAGAAATGGTCTTGAATTAAATACAGTCTTCTATAGTTCGTGATTAAAATCTCTTATTCAGGATATTTACATAACGTTCTTAAGTAGAAACAAACAGTTTAGAGTAGCTTCGGTATTTTTCTAGAGTTCGGGAAAGCGGCATAAAGACGTGTTTACGTTTTGGACTTTTCGACTCGAAAGACAGTTTGTACACACTCATTTGAAGCTAAAAGTGTTTTGTTGTTGTAAAAAACAAATTGAAGTTAGTTTTTTATGTGTCTGTCCTAATATTGACAATGATTTTCGTCATAACATGGTCAAAATAGCTGTGGATCCACTCGGCAAAGACGCCTCGTGGATCCACAGCTATTTTGACCATGTTATGACGAAAATCATTGTCAATATTAATTAGGACAGACACATAAAAAACTAACTTCAATTTGTTAAGTGTAAGTGGCCCAACTTTTTTACTATTTTTATGAATGACTTAGATGTAAACAAGGATTTTAAGGATTTATCTATAATTAAGTACGCAGATGATACGACTTTAATTTCACTAGTTTGGAGTAGCAGTGGCGTGACTATCGATAATAGTAGCGAGAATATAAAGAGCTTTATGAATTGGTCATCGGATAATAATATGATAAGCAATCCCGCAAAGTGTAAAGAGATACTATTTCTTAAAGGGAATTGTATAGAAGAACCTTATGAACCTGTTTTTAGTATTCCTCAATGTGAGAAGCTTAAGATATTGGGAGTCATTTTCAACTCGTGGATGCGCGCAAGCGCAGAACACGAGTTATTGGAGTGGGTCAGTAGCTAATTTATTCATCGTTTTATGGTGTGTAGATCGGGGACTCTCCGTTGGCTGTCCGAATAGTGTTCGATATTCCGAAGATATATTTACGGATGTTTATGGTACGCGTCCAAGAATTGAAAGATTTGGTCATGCAGGAGAAGATGTATCGACGGTGCATTCCTAATGCCAGATATTCCAAACCTGGACAGACATGGTAGTGGGTCCCCACAAATCACTTAGTGGTGATGACTTAACGATGAAGTCATCGGTCACGTGATTTTAAGTACATGTCCATATCTCCCTCGTTTTTAATGCCAGCCCGATCAAACCTGGACAGACATGGTTATGGGTCCCAACCAATTACTTAGAGGTGATGATGTCATCGTTCACGTGATATCAAGTACATGCCCATATCTCGCTCATATCTAATGCAGGCCGGCTCAAACCTGGACAGACATGGCAGTGGGTTGCTATCAATCACCTAGTGGTAATGACGTAATGGTGACGTCATCGATCACGCGATTTTTAGTATATGCCAAAATAACTCCCTGACCATCCACGACTGAGTTGCCCTTAGGGGCCCTATGTTTCAGTCAAGTAGTCGCTTCAGTGAGCACTTAAAGGCCATTCTACGCAGTGCAAACCAATCACTATACGTAATAAGAACTTTACGGAAAGAAGGATACAGCCAAGATGAGGTGGGCCATTTATTTGAACCTATTGTGCTATCTAAAGTTAGATGTGGACTGTCTGTTTATGGGGCATCAACTCCCGAACTTATACTATACAATGTTTTTTTAGATAGATGTGTTAAAAGGAAGTATTTTTCAAGACAGATTAATATTGATGAGCTACTTAAATTAAGTGATAAACAAATAAGATCAACAATATACCAGGACATCCGTTAGAAAGCTTTGTACCTAAGATTAAACCTGGATCTAATAGAATACGGAGAAGAAGTTGCTTACGACCAAAAGTTAACACAGAGATTTAAGAATTATTTTGTAAATAGATTAATTTTTAAATATGGGTTAGCTTTTTAAATAAGTTTTTAAATATTTGTTTATACCACTTGCATATGCATAATATTTTTAAACCCTTAGCTGTAGATTTGTTTGTAACACTTGATTCGTTTTTAATAAGTGAAATAAAGACATTATTATTATTAGTAAGTACAGACTGAATATCTAATCAGTTCTTTACTAGAGTATACAGATGCCATAAGATTGAACTGGAGCTCTTCCACGATATGGAATTTTATTGGAATTTGTTGGCAGTTAAATTTTAGTTTAATTTGAGGTTGCACACTTCCAACGGATGGATATTAATATATAATTTCAACAATCACTTTCAATCGTATTATAAATCTGGCAACCATCACTTTCCTATTGAAACAAATATTTAAATATTGTTAAAATAAAATCCATCGATCAACATTGCCTGCCACCTTTTAAACCTGTTTTTGTTTCATATAAATTGTAACCTTATTTAATATGTGAATTCTCTCGATTTCTTTTAAAGTTATAAATGTAATTCGTTAGTTTCTTTGTCTGTTTTTTTTGTTTTCTCGTTCAATCTGTAAAAATAGATCATTTATTTTCTGTAATTTGTATGTATCGCCTCTTTATTTTATTAGGTGTGTAATTATCTTGTGTACATGTATGTAATTATTTGCCTAGTAAAAAAGCTGGGAACAAATAATATTTCAAAAAAAAAACATCCCATAGAAGAGGTCCTATGTTTCCAGTGTCACGTGGTATCATTCAGTACAGAGGATGGCTAGAACCCTTATGAATTATCAATGTGGTTTTTGAAAAGATAGAGAGATCTCACATTTATATAATATATGATTGCGCAAAATTCGTATGGATTTTGTTGCGCGATTTTAATGGGCCTTTAGCAGGAATGCAATCATGTGGTTGTACTGGCTGGCAAACAAATATCTGACTTCACCTATTTAAAAGCCTTGTACGAGATCGGTAGTGTTATAAGCAAAACCTGTTTGTAAATGATATTTCCCATCTCCAAACGATTATCCATATTTCTAAAACTAACTCTTTGAAAATGGCTTGCCGTCCAGCATCCATGGCAATGCCTTTCCCATGGGAATCACGAGCTCAATTAATGCATTCGTTAATAAAGTATTATATCAATGCGTGACTGTTTTCTGCAAAAGTCCTATTCATATATTTAAAGGCACTTGTACGAGATCGGTACTGTTATTAGCAAAACCTGTTTGTAAATGCTATTTTCTACCTCCAAGCGATTGTCGATCTTCCTAAAACTGCGTTTTTGAAGATGGCTTGTCATCCAGCATCCTAGACTTGCTACAAGTCGACCTCTTTTCCTCTGAGCCTCTTAGAACGAGCGCGATGCGCGAGTTTAAGCGAGCGACGAAGTCGCGAGAGGTCGACTTGTTTCACTTGTGAGGATTCGAATCTAATTAAATAATCTGGCGCGAAAGTTGATTGACATATGTGATATGCACGTGCGCGTCCGGCCGTAAAGCTTTATTTACAAACAGTCATGTCTCGCTTCGAAAGATTCTATTGGACAGCGTTCTTTACGTCACCGGTGGATTTTTTCACCGGTGAATTGGGCGCGAAACAGTTAGCAAAAGTCCTTAAACCAGAGAAGCGAAGGCGGGAAATAAAAATCTTGTTTTGAGAGAAACGAAGGCGGGAAATAGAAATCTTGTTTTGAGAGAAGCGAAGGCGGGAAATGAAAATCTCGTAAGAGAAGGCGGGAAATGAAAATCTCGTTTTAAGGGACTTTGAGAAAGTCTACCAGCATCCATGTCAACGCCTTACCGATGGGAATCACGAGCTCAATTCATTCGTTAATGAAGTATTATATCAGAACGTGACTGTTAGCTGCAAAGGGCCTACTGCCACTGCACGATTCAACGAGTATGTACGTATTGCCCATTTAAGGTTTAGGCTCAGCTTAATACGATTTATAATATGCCAGTTCAAAGAGCAAATCACACAAAGTCACTTCGGTTATGAATGATGACTACTTAACACGGGAAAACATATAAACCATGTTCAAAAAATATTGCCTCTGGTCTATAGCTAAGAGCCATCAAATACATCAATAATACACTAATACCGATAAATACTTTTCTTCTTCTATCCTACCTAGATTAAATTTGTAGAGGTAACTGTATTTCTAGTATCTAAACACTTGAGTTGAAAAAGTTCAAAAACAGAGCTGCGAGACTTATCCCCCGTGCAATTTATACTACCAGCTCCAAATCATTGCTGGATTTTGTTAGGACGGGAAACGTTTTCTAAAAGGAGAGAGAAACGCAAGGCTATGATGATGTTTAAAGTTCAAAATGATTGCGCACTGGACTCTCGCTGATCTGTTTACTTCTCTACTAAACTTCAAACATATATAATTCATTAATTTACATGAATGATGGGAATGATTGAGAAATGGTGTATGGTATTTATTCTCTATCTTAATTATATATTAGACGGAGTTAGCTTGTACATTTGTTGTCTCAATTCAGATGATATGACAGCTCTCCAAAGGATTCAGTGCTTTGTTTTCCAATTATAGAAATTTGTACATTAATTTCCTCTTGGGATACAGAAAAACAAGAAAACATTACTCAAGGGAAACGTCAAGTGACTTGAATTGGGACAACAAATGTACAAGCTAAATCGGTCTATTGTATTTGCTTGGTTCGCATGTATTTTATGAACTAGATTTATATTTATCCCATCTTTCACGTAAATGAATTTTATGTTGAATTTTCGGTGCATAAATAAAGACCTGTTTTTTTATAGGCTTTAGGGTTTGATTCAAGGCTTACGCCAGATTGCTTACATTATAATCCCATTTAGGTTGAACCGAACCCATAGAATTTAGAATAACGGCTTCAACCATTTAGAATTGGTGAACAGGCTGATGGCAAAGATTAGTGGAGTTACAATAGCTTATTTCAGAAACTCGGCTCGAGTGAATCGATTTCAAGTTGCTCTAAATTTCTCATAAAATTAGTCATTTTCATCCACTCCTGGCCTCTTGCCGTGACTGACAGCCAAGAGGCGTAGGGATGTCATGAAAATTGGGGTCCAAACTGATAAATTCTGGGTAATTTCATTCTAGTCGGGGGGGGGGGGGATGATTAATTCTGGGATATTTTCATTGATGACTTCTGTCAATTTCTCTTCAGGGACTGGGCAGAGGGGGTTGGTCAACTGCCCCCCCCCCCCCCCCCCCCCTCCTTACGCCACTGACATACATATCTCACATCTAGACATGCCGGAAAGACGACGTTGCGATATTATGTGAAGGAATGAATGGCTTCAAAGTCAGAGCTATAACAGGGATCGCTTGACTCTTTCACTATGGAGAAAAGCTCATTTGTTTTGGCGATCGTTTTTTCTTCTTCGATTTTCACGAATTTTAAGGAGGTAAAAATCGGCTCAAAACACCTTCCCTTCGCATTTGAAATCAAAAGTAAACACAACATCAACACTCAGTCGTTACAGTACCTTCTGTAATATTTCCAACCATCAGGTTTGTTTGCACAAAGAACACTGTGAACCGCACTATTCTTGTCACTGCATTTCTCTCCACCACGTTTTCCTGTACCCACCTCCAATTGCATGCTGGGTAATGGACAGCAATTCCACAAGGGGTACCCCCTCTGGAAACTCCTGTAGGTCTTTTATCCCTACAACCAAGAGCGGTGATTTGGACTCAAGCCGTCGCATTAAAGTGACAAAAACACATCCTAATAGGTTGAGCAGGGGGAAAAGACAACCAACTGCACAATTTCAAGGATATCAGTGAAGAATGAGTTCCTGTGTCTCAAAACAGAAAGATCCTGTGAAACCCCTCACAAGGCCTACTAAAAGCAAACCAAGTACTTTTCAGCCGTCCTCAGACTTAATGATGTCCTCTAGCTCTCTTGCAGTGGCTTTTTTCTCCCAAATTAGAGCACATTTCATTGGAAACCCTATCGAAGCCGCCATACCTACCGCTAACGAATGCACAGAATTCTCCCAAATGGCATTGCTGGAAATGTTTGAGCCCTCGGCTTAAAAAGTCAGCAGTATTTAACTGCCCCGGGCTAGCCAAACTTGTACCGAGGGGGGAGGGTTGAGTTAGCACTCAGGATTTCACCAACTGAGCCAAACATGTCTAGTAGGGAAAGGGTTAAGCAAATCCCAGGCATGTCTTGTGGCCTTTGCCGTTTGCGCTACATTTTTTTTACTGAATGTTTGCATGGACTGTTGTCAAATAATGCCAATTTGATGGTGGTTAACACTATATTCTGAAAAGAAGAATATTTTTTACTATTTATTGGAGTGTTGACAGTGTCCCTTGAAGTCTGGTTCACACTTGCGAAGCAGGTATAAGTAATATTACGCAGACGCAGTAATGTATTGATCACTATATAGCGGCGCTTGATCTTGTCTCACAATCAGTGGCACTGCGTCTGCGTACATGTATGTTGCTTGCGCTTATGCTTCCGTCGCTAGTGTGGACCATGCTAAACTGTTAAAGATAAATACAAACTTAACAATTCTCAAGGCAAAAGAAGAATTTATAGGAACAAAAGCACTCCTTCGACAATAGGCCCTTTGCAGCTAACAGTCACGTGCTGACATAATACTTCGTTAACGAATGAATTGGGCTAGTGATCCCCATGGGAAAGGCGTTGCCATGGATGCTGGAGAGCAAGCTATCTTTGAAAACGCAGTTTTAGAAAGATCGACTTTAAATTGGAGCTGGAAAATAGCATTTACAAATACTGATGTTTTGCTAATAACACTACCGATCTCGTACAAGGCCTTTGGATAAATGAAGTCAGATATTTTTTGCTCTCCAGTACAACCACGTGATTTGCTAGCTGCAAAGGGTCTATTGCAACCGCAACGGTAAACAATTCATGGCAGGGGTGGATCCAGGGTTTGGTTTGAGTAGTTTACTATGACAGACCAATCAACTCATACCCCACCCACCCCACCCCTCCTAGTAATAAACTACCTAAAATTTAGAGGTTTGAAAAAAGTTGAGTAGTTTACGGAAATCACATAAACTACCCTGGATCCACCCCTGCATGGCGTATCTAGCCACCACTAATACTAACCAAACCATCTAGATCACGACATAATTCGAAACATGCATTCGGTTTCTAAAGGGTCTATGTGTGGCGCATGTATGGAGGAAATGTTCGAATGGTGGCTGTTAATTTTTCAGAAACAGGTTAAGTTCTTTCCTTCGATACCTGATTTAAATTGATATGCGATATTATCCTTGAAGACTACGTCTATCCAGACTTTGTTATTCATTTTTGCTTTGCTTTGCTTTTACCCATCCCACATGTGCGCGAGATTCGGTAATTTCATTCTAGGGGGCAAAATGATGAATTCTGGGACATTTTCATTGATGACTTCCGCCGTCAATTTCTCTTCCAGGTCTGGGGAGAGGGACTGCCTCCCTAGCCCCCCTCCAAACGCCACTGACACAGCCCCATTAAACCACATTCAATAATAATATCATTAGCATCTACATAAATTACACTGCTGTTCTGAAATTGCTGACATTATAATCCCAGTTGAGTTCAGCACACAATTCGATTGTTTAGAATAACGGATCAACCCATTTGGAATAAGCGAACCGGATTTTGCCATCCTCTATTGAAAAAGGTTGAAAAGCATACCAGGACATTCACATGATATTTTACTTCGATCTCAGGGTGTTATGTTTGTAGTTTACAGAAACTTGAAGATCCAATTCAATTGACACTGCGCCATTAATGTTTTAATGAGCTTGAGTCAGTCACGCGGAAATAATAATAACTTAAAGTGCCAATGAAATGAAAATTCGATCCCGTTTTTATTTTATTGTATTAAATTCTAGGCTTCTCTTAGTCATTTTGTGCAATTAAAAATCAATTTGGAGAGCGCGAACATATATATTTTTCGTATCGAAGTCAGGCAAAATTGCCAAAATCAGGCGACACTTTTTCTGCCGTTAATGATATGGTAATCACATGCGTGACGTCACTAGGTCTGTGCATTTATATTCGTCTCCATAAATACTACAAAATAAGTGCATTTTTGGCCAGTTTTCAATTTAAATATGTAATACTTTGAGAAACCTTTGACGATGGCCATAATTTTTCTAATAGAATCCTTGCAGTCAGCCATATTTACTTTTGTGAATATAAATGTAGGACCTAGTGACATCACGCATGTGATTAGCATATATTTAACGGCATAAAAATTGTCGCCTAATTTTGGCAATTATGCCTGACTTCGATAAGAAATAAAATTACGTTCGCGCTCTCCAAATTGATTTATCATTGCACAAGGGAAGCCTATAATTTAATAAAATGAAATACAAATGAGATCGATTTTTTTCATGTCATTGGCACTAGAGATAAAGAATTATAATTAGATGCCTAATATTGTTTAGTCTTTTAATGGCCTGATGAAGAAGCTGACTTTCTACGAACTTTATATCAGCTCCTTCTGTGAGAAAATCAGATGGGCGAAACCAACGTATTTTTAGAGTTTTCCTGTTAACAACAGGACGCTGGCTACTTTTGTTTTCCAGCGTTTAGTCAAAACCGCATGAACGTTTTGATATTGGGGTTGCCGACCAATGATCTGCATAAGTTAGGAAGATTGATGCATAACAGGTCTAGTGACGTCATCGTGAGAATGATTGACACTTCTGAGTGCTAAAGGTTTGCGGAAAAGTCCTGTGAGACGTAATGTGAGAGTGCCACTTCTCGCAGGTTGCAAAGCCAGGACGACTTTTACGCTGCAAACGGAACTGAGAGAAAGAGCACGAAGAAGAGCGATAAAAAGGAGACTTGAAAAGGAAAAGAGGAACAAATTTTACATGAAGTGCATCATTCTTTCCCTAGTCGTTATCCTTGCTGTTGCTGTTCCTGCCGGTATGTATTCTTTACAAAATTTATACTTCTTTTAAAGAACATAGCTCGAGTAAAGCAACACTAAAGCTAGCGTGATGTAAGATGCTGTAATTTTTCTGTGAAATATATACTTACTGTCTATCTAAGTACTGGAACAAAACTGGAAGGGTTGTCTATTTTACCCATTAAGTCACTTTGTCAAACGTAATACAAAACGATTCAATCCATCGTATATTTTCGGGCTAGTGTTTTATTTTCCCACGTACTCGCATGTAACATAAAGCTTCCGTTATTTAATGCTTATAGATCTATCCCAAAGTCCGACATGTCTATAATTCAGTGATACAAGCTTCTTAGAGATAAGCAATAGAAATATAAGTATGCGAGAAATACACTTTAACACTTTATCACTGTTATTCAAAGGTAGTTTTACCGCTAAAACTATGTCCCCCAAAATAAGATTATCACGCAGATTATATGTTACACCTTGTAATATAATTCGCCTGTTTCCCGGACGCACATCCGTTCACGGACGTGCGGGGAATATTACGAAATGTAATGGTTACGTTCGGTATATATACAGGCTACAAACGTTGTATTGTAAAACTCCCTGATGAAGTCTGCAGTAGTCAGACGAAACGCGTAGGAAATAAATACGTTTTACAACTAAAAGTTCGCAGACGTGCTGCTCACTAGTCTAGTTTAAAAAAAAAATTGTTTTAAAAAATTGATTTTTATTTCCGTCTTCTCCTTCACTTCTCCATGTACATGTAAATTCAAACTTATGCTGTAATTTGGTCCATGAATCTTGATCACCCCTGATCACCCCTGGATACCAAACTCATCGAATTTTCTTTTCATCTTGTTCACAGCATTGTCCTTTAAGTGCTATGTTTGCGTTGATGCCAAAGGAAACTGCACGAAAAATGCAGTGACTTGTGAAACCAAATGGTGCCAGAAGTTGGTAACACCTAATGCGGTGACAAAGAGTTGCACCAACAAGACTCTTTGCGATGCGATGACTGCGGAGTGCAAAAAGAATGGCAAATGCAATAATTACTGTTGTGACAAAGACATGTGCAACGGAGGAGCTTCTATCAAGCTCGCAGCGGTGTTTGTCAGCTTTGTTGCTATCTTTGTATCGCTCGGCCGCTACCTGATGTAAGGAATGCAGCTATTACGAACTTGTTTTCAATGATCCAAATAAGATACAATTTTCAGTTTTAAACTTACAGAACCGTTAATTATCAAAGTATTTTGAAAATAACTGCTTTTTGGTAATACATTGTTATTGTACTACATACATGTTAACAGCTTAAATCAATTGAAATAGTCTGATAGGAAAGATAATCTACCTTTAAATCAAATTGAACGGTTTTATGTTAATTTAATAACTTGCATTTGTAATAGTTAGAATAAGTTTACTGTTGTGTATTACTGGATAATTAAGGGACTTCACTGGTTATGTTACATCAGAAGCTACCTAGTTTTCACAGCTTTTTCATCGATATCAGACCGGCTCACTGGTTATTTGGCCTAAATTCCCCTAAGGTAAAGGATGAAGTTAATTGAAAGGTTTTGAAGGAGCCATATAAGAGCTGGTGCTAAGTTGAAATAATTTCGGTACGGGGACTAAGCACTTAGAACTGTTTAAAACGTCTAGAAAATGTCTGTAAATGTAAAAATTTCACAAATCTTTTACAAATGGTTAGACTTTCCCATTGTTGGTTCAGGATTTTTCAACTTGTTTCTAATTTCCGCAGCTCCATTTTCGTCATTTGCCTTCTAAGAGAGTTACATACATACAAACTTTATTTGAGACTCCCTTAACAGGGCTTTTCAGTCACAATACAATATAAAAATATATATAATCTAATTTACAGTAAAAATATAATATAATTTACAATTATAGGTTAATTTAATAAACCTTATCTTTATTAAATAAACTATTAAAAACACTTCTCTTAAAATTCTGAATATTTTTGATATTTTGTAGATCTTTTGTAAGACTATTCCATGCACTGACACCCCGGAAATAAAAAGCTCTTTGTCCCGTTGACAATCTGCAGCGTGGAATATTCAAATTTCCAGATCCCCTAGTATTTCTACCATGAATGGCAGAACGCTTAACAAAGTATTTAGATAAATATTCTGGAGCTAATCCATTCATGCATTTAAAAGCTAAAACCAAATCAGAGTTACTCTTGATGTCTACCTAACTTGGTGTACATAGAACTCAGTAGCCTGCGTAGCCCGGCGCTGAGGGGGAAAGGGCCGGCGGAAGGAGAGGGGAATGGGGAGAGGAAGGGAGCGCCTGCAGCGAAACCCATGCTTTTCTCGTATTTCACGTTCACCAGATGAACGTAAAATTCCCATTGGTCGAGCGCGTGTCAATCAAAGAGTTCCATTGTTCGGTTGTCATCACCTAGCAACTTCTATCTAATCGATCACTAGAGGTCCCTTTGCGAAGAGAAACTCGGAAAAAGTCTGAAAGAAGAACAGAGAATCGCCATTGAATCCTTGTTACAAGGAAAATACGTCTTAGCAGACGAGTGTTGCCGACGGGTTTTGGCAAAAGTCTTATCTTCCAGTTTTTTGTTGATGCGAAGACGATAATATCGAAACGACATGTTTCGGTATTGGTAATATCTCCCCTCGTCAGCATCATAGAAGATCAACTTCTTGAGGCTGAAACCTCAAGGCTGAAAGGAATAAATCTGGACGAAATGCCGAAGTTAGCTCCCAAACTCATCTTCGCAAGTGCCGAGGAGGTGCAAGGAATCGCATTCCAACGAGTGTTGAAGGATTCCAAATCATTTCTCCACACGAATCTTGACCTAGTCGTTGTTGACGAGTCACACACAGTCGAAACGTGGACAGGAGCAATGTTAGTTCGTGAACTATCTTTTGCCTGATAGTAGTCTACTAGAAGGTCGTATCAGGTTTTAAATACGACTCATCCAAAATTCGGTAGTGCCGTCGTGTATAATTTTCACCTTCAAACCCTTTCTTTACGAACTCATAGGTGGCATCCAAAAATCTTAACTTTCTAGCACAAGTAGCACAAACAACTTGCGATGCTTCCTTGGTTTGTAATATAGAAATTCCAAACTTGTTGAGAACCGATGATAACACGAGTCCGTGGCTATTCACACAAGATATTCACACAAGATTTGAAAGCACTACTTCCAAACTGTACAAGAAGACTGCACATACAAAGACGACAATTGGAGTTTGGGTTGTTTTCAATCGATTTTCGACCTCTTACTTTGAGTTTTACAAGGAAAATTACCGGACATAATAAGTCGAATCGCAATCAAAATAAAGTACTCGCACTAGCCCGCGAAAAGTAGCAGGCTAGCGAAAAGTGACAGTTAGGCTCGAATTTCAATGCAATTTGATTGGCTAAATTTGACGCGCCTTTTGAATGTTAATTAGGGGGCGTAAGGAGAAAAGCATGGGTTTCGCTGCAGGCGCTCCCTTCCTCTCCCTCCCTTTCCCCTCCCCTCCCCCTCTTCTCCCCAATCCCCTCTCCTTCCGCCGGCCCTTTCCCTCTCCTTCCGCCGGCCCTTTCCCTCTCCTTCCGCCGGCCCTTTCCCCCTCGGCGCCGGGCTACGCAGGCTAAGAACTCAGCTATTACTGGCCCCGCTTATATTTCTCTTCCGCTTTGTCCTATTTCAAGAAATGTGTATCTTCAGGGTGCGTTTCCAGTCTAAATTATGTAGCGCCTCGAAGAAACATCGTAGATAAATCATCCATGTATCATTTTAAAGCTTATAAAATTGGCTACAAGAATACATAAAAAGTTTTGAGTTCTATGAAAATCTCGAATTTTCCGCGATCCCGTTTCTCGGATCTAGTGAGATGACTTTGAGAAGCTCCGACTCCGAAAATATTTTAAAGTTTTAAAATCTGTTTGCTTTGTTGCATTTCAGAGGAATCGTATTACAAAAGGTGTCGGGGAATTTCAAAATTCGATTTAGTTCAAAAGTTATCATGCTCTCCGTAAAAAGGCGAAATATAATCAGAGTAGATTTGCAGAAAACGCCGTCAAGAGCTCTATTTTTAGAATTTTTCAATTCCCCGACATCTTTTGCAGCGGAGATATCAATTGACATTTTGTGAAAATTTCAAACAAATCGACTAAATTCCTCTTGAGTGGGAGCTTTTTTAAAACTCTATTTTGGTTGAAAATCGAAAGCGTAGAAAATAGCATTTTAGAAAATCTAGCCGTCTGTCGTGCGTGACCTCTCCAACAAAGCGAGCTCTTGGCCAATCATTTCTCATCACAGTTCAACTATCTGTCAAGATTTCCCGCCAATGTTGATTTCCGATCAAAGCTTCGCGCCGCATCGAGAAAATGTTAATATAGCTGGTTGTTCTAGTTTTCTTGTGTGACTTGAAAAATGGGAAAGACAAAAAGACCTGGAGGCACAAAGCCAAGGTCAACACCTAGAGACGCCTTGAATGCCAGCATAGTTAGTAGAGGAGACAGCGATTTGCAGGAGATCGTGGTGTTGGTTTCAAGCGATTCAGAGTCACCGTCGGACTTTACGTTTCCATCTATAAAGCTTTCTTGGAAACAAATATTTTCTCGGCTGGCTCCTATCAATTCTTCATGTTCAGATGTGGGCCACTCGGCGGCACTCAGTCTGAAAGTGAAAATACGAACCCTTGTCGGGTTCCTATTTGGCTTTGTAGTCGTATGCATTGTTTGGCCTTGTTTTGCTTTGCTTTTTTCTTTGTTTTCCAAGCTAAGGGCATCCTGCTTGCTTTTTTGAAGGCATAAGGCCAACAACCGATGGAATTATGGAAACGTTTCTCAATAAACGTAAACATTGGTATATGAAATAAATTTAATATTATTTGCGCCAGCTTTCTTCACACCGTCGTTACGGGCGAGTGAGCACTTGTCATGTGAGCACTTGTCATTGATCTGCTGTCAATCAAACGGAACCTTTTACTTCCGGTCAAAAACTTCCTTTTGGTATTTCTCCGTCAACATTAATTTTTATTCAACGGAGTTTTTGGTATATGAGACACTACTACTAAAACTACATTTCTGTGCGAAAAACATTTTCCCCCATCTTTTTCGTTTTGAAGGTATCCGGTCCTTAAGGGGGAGCTTCACCTCAAATTTGGTCAAAATTGACAACATTTTGAAATAATTATATAAGTGTTGCTTTTATTTGAATGTATATAAAACCATACATTTTCTGAAAGAACCATGTTATATCTACTTGGTCATGGTAAAAAAAAACAATGGCTCTGGAATATTTCTTTTTTATACATCAAAGTTGCCCCACCCAATTATTTTGCTTACTTTAGAATGTTTTAAAGCGTAAATGCACACACTTGATGCTCTACTGGTAAACTTTGCCCCTATGAGTCATTTTTTGAATAATGCTCTTGGTTGCTATGGAAACGGCATGAGAAAATGTATAAAACTTAATGCTAAATAACTTTTGAAATAAAACAGATATTCCAAAAGTGACTCATAGAGGCATAGACACATAAAAGAGATAAGCCTGTGCAAAATTTGGGACTTTTTCATTAAAATGCTGCCAAAATATATGGGTAAAATTGTAGTTTTGAGAAAATTGCCTTCAAAGTTCTTAACTACAATACCATAGCATAAATGTCAATTTAAAGAGCTATTTCCTTTTAGATTGCTTCTTTGATCTAGTTGTAGCATTCTGATGGCATGTCTTTCTTTTTTTAGCACTATATGCACCTAGCAATTCCTCATTAAACCCGCCGCTCTGGTATGTCACACCCTCTGCATTTTTCAGTCTTTCCTCTTCTCTTAGCTTTGCTTGCCGTATTTTCTGTCTGGCCTCGTGAAACTTTTCACTGGCTCTTGCTGTAGACTGCTTGACCCTTTTTCTGTCTTTCCTGTCACTTCCTTTACTTGTGTGCACACCAGATGGTATTTGCAGCTCTCCCATAATGCTATGTCGTCCAATAGCACCCTCATTGAACTGCAGTACTGCAGATCCAGCAGCAGTCTGGACACTTGTGAACCCCGTTTCTGTGCTTTGGACATCTATTCCAAACAAGGGAGTTCACAGACTCATTTGCATTCTGAGAATAGCCAGGTAAACATCTCTTTAGCAGTTTGGCTCACTGAGGCGGTCAAACAAAGGCTGCAAGAACTCCAAAAAAACCTCATCCAGATGGTGTGGCTTATTGTCAAAAGCTTTGCTCTTTTGGTAAGAGCACCAGGAGTTACTTCCCTTGGGGCAGTACTGATGCCTTTTCTCACTATTTTCAATTTTCACACTGTGAAAAAGTACAGCTTTGATTGCAGTTTGCATCTTATTCACCGCTTCCTATTTTTCATGCCGTTTCTTAGCCTTTTTATTTACGCAGCTTCGAATTGCATTGCCGTAATATTTTTGCAGTTTATCAATAACTGGTCTAGTCAAGCGCCCAGCCCTGCCTCCAACAGGTTTGCCATCTGCCAGCTTCTGGCGCCCCTGTAGGCCAATCAGATTTTCGTTTTTGGACATGGCCAATACAGTCCAACTTGTGAACCCTACTGCATTCTGCCTCTCCAGCCTCATGTTGCTCCTCCCACTCTCTGTGCTCATTTGACTTCAGCCATTTCTGGTACTCAGTGGATTTCTTATCCAAGTTCTCGTAATGTTCACAGTCTTCGCATACTCCATATGTGTCCCACACTTCTGCGTAAGACTTGCTGTCGCCATCACACACCATGTCTATATAGCGAAAGCCATGTTTCTCCATGGATCGATTCCAGATAACTTTAGCTGCCTCCTTCTCCATTGATGGGCTAGAACCATTGTAGTTCTTCTGACAGTGCCCACTCTCCTTGTGGCTGTTCTGCCACTGTTCATACTTTACAGTATCCTTTTTCAGTTTTTCTGCAGCTTTACGAATTTCGCAAGTCTTGGCCATGACAGCGTAATCAAGGACCTCTCCAGTGTCTGCTGAAATTACAATTACAATCCCATAATTTGCTGTAAAGCCCCTTTTGCTCCATGTGCTGTCAAATGAAACTGCAACATCAATTATCTTTGATTCATCAGTCTCTCCTAAAAAATCCCTCAGCCTGTGAGCAGAACCACTCAACTTGTCCTCTAACACTTTGTTTGTTGTTGAGCTGATTGTTTTATTGTGCTTTTAAAAGGCACTGTCCATAACAGGAGCTGCATGGTATATTTAGTATTTCACATCTCAGGGATTCACGACCAAGTCCAACTTCTCCCATTGCAAAAGCTGCCCTTCGATTTACGTCGAATGAGCGTGCCTTCTCATCCACCTTCTTGCACGTGTCCATATAAACTCTGTGTTTTCAAACAGAACACTCGAAGTAGAGAGAACTACTGAGGCCAGCACGTTTTGATAGTCCTCAACTATCTTTATCTCCCCCTTTTTGCATTTACGCATCTCCTCCATTGCTTTCTTGAAGTTAGAAAGATAAACAACTCGATCGATAACCGAGATCTGAGTCGTCGTGGTACGGTTTACTCGGATCATAACTACGTCTCGGTGGAGTACCAACTTCTGCTTCGACCTTGCTGGTTGTCGTCTCAGACTCGGGTACTGGTTTTATACCACTCGTACTGGCCCTTTCACTGCTTTCTTTTCCCCGAAATCCCAACTTCCTGACAGAAGCCGACACTAATAGTTCAGGATTGACATTGTTATCGACTAAAGCACCCAAAGAAACCTCCTCATGGCTGGCTTCGCTCTGAACACGTTTCTCTTCCTCGTTTCCGGCATCGTGACTTTCGCTTTGAATTTTCGAAAATGTCTTCCCTTTGAAACCTCTCTTCTTCTTTGTTTTGTTCAAATTAAATTAAAGTACGATACTTTAAACCTTCCCTCGCACCTCGAGGCATTTCTCTATGGTTTCGAAGTTATAAAATGCCAGTAATTTCAATAGATTTTCGCAATAATATTAATAAAATAGACCAAACTCGAAACGCAACGCAGCACATGAAATAAACAATGTTCCTGCTTTCCCAACATGCCCTGGGGGATTCTTTGCTCGTACCCAGTTCTAAATGATTTAATCATCACAGGAATACCAACACGTGAACTTTTGAATAAAAAAACAATGCAAAAAGGGTATTTTTTCGAGGTATTTTTGATCTGGTTACCATGTCAACCAAGCCAAAACAAACCACCTTCACAAAGAGCAAATTTAATGAAGAAAACCGCGGGAATAAAAAAAAAATGGTTTACCACATTAATGTTAAAGTACTAGAAGGAGGCTTTTAGAAATGAAAAAAAATTCTTCCAAAAAAATTCATAACCGACCCATTTTTGGGGTGAATTCCGGCTTTTTGCTGTTTTAATGATTATGAAAAGGCCCTCCCATCCGAATTGAACCTCAAGTTTTTTTAAGGACAAAAACTACATAAATAACACGCTGAGAGATAGCAGTCACTTCTTAATATGCCGGCTTTTCAAACATTTTCGATAGAGGTGGCAAAGAAAAAAGCGATACATTGACCTTACAAAAGTTTATTTTAGACTGAAACGTTATTTCGGTTACAGTGAACCGATTCAGTCAAGTTGCTCTAAATTTAATTTCGCTTAATAACCAGTGTTTTTCAACCAACTCAATCTTTGCCAAAATAGACTAGTAACATTTTCTTCAGAATAGCCTTCCTGGAAACGGCATACTGTGCCAATCTGAGTAGTTATTTTGTTTTCATCATAGCGATTGACAGCACCCGTTAATATTAAGTAATGATTCGTGTAAGAACTAAAGGAAAAGACAATAGACTGCGGCGATGAGTATGTCCTCTCGGTGCGAACGAATGTGCTTAAATGTGTCTTAAGTGCTGGCTGAAATGTCCTCAGGCAAAGTTACACGCAGAACATAAAGGACCTGTTACTTTATGTTCTGCGTGTAACTTTGCCTGAGGACATTTCAGACAGCACTTCAGACAGTACTGTTGTTAATTTTTGCTGTGAAAACGTAAATAAAATACCATCCAGCCAATAGGAAAATGGAAGACAACAGATATTTGAATCACAAATGTGAGAACGTTCCTCGCGGTTGATTTTCATAATTGCAATCAAACCATAGTTAGTTTGATCAAAACTAAATTAAAACTTCAAAAGTGCATTACTTCGATGGTCTTCTATTGAATTGATGAGTATCGACCAATGAAGGAATAGAAAATTAACACCTTTTTACAGTCCTTGCCGTTCAGTGCTATCATTTACTGATCATTCATAGCCGGCGAAACTGGTTCGAGAGGGAGCTGTGAGCTATAAGAAACTGTTGATGTTAAGGATAAATACCAGCGCGTATCTGAAAGCCACAAACCGCCTCCCGGTTACCTCAGTGGTTAAGCTCCGGTCTGTTGAGCGGGAGGTCGCGGGTTCAAACCCCGGCCTGACGAACACTCAGGGTCTTTAAATAACTGAGGAGAACGTGCTTCCTTTGTGAAACAACTGCAAATGGCTAGACCTTCACGTCTTCTCGGATAAGGACGTAAAATCGTAGGACTCCCGTCAGCCTCAAGTTTATCAGTCTCACCAGACTGTCACTTTTTTTAAGATTATAATTGTCCTTATAATCCTTCAAATATTTCCATTGAATTGTGTCCTTTTAACCATCATCCACACTCAATTGTCGGTTATCAGGGCACATGGCGCGATTTCGCCAATCACGCAGGATAGAAAGTGTAACATTGATTGTAGGATTAAAGATCACGAAATAGGTTATAGGCGTTCAAGAAAACCATAATAAAAAGCTTATCTAGCTTTGTTGCCACGCACGATTCGACTCATCTCGAAACAAAATCGTGGGGGAAATAGGTTAAGCGCCGAACCAAGCCATTTTTAGAATTTTCCTGTTTACAACGGGCACTAGCTTATTACTCGGGCTGCCTGTGGCAGCGCCGAGTCTTAAAATGCAAGCGGTTATTATTATTATTTTTTTTATTTCATGTCAGACGGCTTCTGCGCATGCGTTAAAGGTCACATTCCAACCAATCTGATTGCACTGTGCTGGTCACGCAAACAAAGGTTAGATTTCCTCAGGCGCGCTCAGATAAGAAAGCTCAAAGCTCTCAGACGAGGCGAGACAAGGAGATATCAATTTCAAATAGTCATTGTCAGAAATCTATTCCATCGTCGGTGGGCAATTATGCAATACAACCTAAATTTGGGTCAGGTCCATGTTTTACGACAGAATAACCAGAGTCTTTCTACTGGATTCGGAGAGCTCGAGACATTATACAAGTCTGCTAATATGGGGAAAACTGAAACACAAAATGAACTTTGACGGCAGAAACCCTCATATTTGAGCCAAGCGGAATATTTACATGATCCGCTAAGATTTTTACAAATCTAATTAGTTAAGCAGATGTACGCAGTGTATGCCAACTGAAATGCTGTGCTCGTTTTGTGGCCTACGGCTCAGTGGGGAAACTACACGAACAAGAAGCATGAACTGCCAGCAAAGAGAGAGGAATTGATCGGAGACGTTAAATTAATTTCATCTTCAAATTATCTCATGTGGCCCGAGTGAAAGGCCAGATGGGCTCTTTTCTACTTTCAACACACAGTCGCTAAACTGTACGAAATCTCCAAGAATAAATCCCTAATGTCCAAACTAACGGGAAAAACTGAAAGAGGAAATCCTTATGAGAAATCGACGTACATATGAAGCTATATAAGTTATCATCGACTATATGGGAGTCAAACATCGAGCTGCTATGAAACCGCTTGTGACAGTTTGTTTACGCACTTTCATGACAAACGAACGTTTCTACTTTCGACACAACGGTCGCTAAACTGTACGCAATCTCCAAGGATATATCCCTAATGTCCAAACTAAAGGGAAAAACTGAAAGAGGAAATCATTGTGACCAATCGACATAAATATGAAGCTCCAGAAGTGATTATTGAATACATGGGAACCCATAGAGAAAACCGATAATAATGAACACGGTATTAGTTTCACCGACATTTGTGGCGTAACTGAACTCGCACTACAGCATAGCTTGAAATACTGTACGAAAACTCAAGAAATCTTCCATAGAATGTTCTATTTTTTTTACAGCTGAGAACTGTATTATTAAACACAAGAAATAAAACAATGGTGCCATTTGAAGAATTATATCATGTCAAAAGTGCAAACGAAGAAATATATATCTACGGACGCGAGCAGCTCGATCGTTTCACTTTGGTCAAACTCGGACTGTTTACGACTGGAACCTGCAGTTTTATCGGACCTGCAGACTAAATTGTAAACGTGTGGCCGTGTTCAGGCTAGTAAATCTAGCTAGCTAACCACAGGAGGTAGCGAGCTTCTTTAGTCTGAACAGTTTTTCTGCTCTGGTGATTAGCTAGCTAGTGGTCGGTGGAATACTTTGAAGTTCCAAGCTACCAAGTGAGGTAGCTTGAATAGAATCTAGCGCGCTAAAAGCCCATCGATGACAGATTTTAGTTATTTTAAGGTTTTGAAATGTACACAAATGTCAAGTCAGTGTTATCATCCGATCTAGCCAACTTCTAGCTCTCGCTACGACCACGTTCACTACTCGCTCCAAGGTAATTTCTCTTACCACGACAACTACCGGGTGTATTGTACGTCAATTGAGCCATCATGGATAACGAGGATCGCCAAACACCAGTCAGTAGCAGTTTTTCGCACAGTTTTAATATTTTGGTTGAAATTTCAATTGAGCACTTTGGCGATCAATTATTGGCGATTACGAAACACTTGCGCCAAGGGCAGTTATATTTCTATCTTTTAGAGGTCTTTAGAGATAGAAACAAACCAGAAGAGGGAAAAACAAAAAGTAAAACCTACTAAGTTACTAGGTCTGAACAGTACTAATTTATTAACTAGCTGCGAGTTGCTGACAGATATCTCAAGAATCTAGCTAGCTGCACGATAGTAGTCTGAACATACATACACACATGAATAAGTAGTGTTTTCAATAAAAGATCAACTACTTTAATTTACATACGAGAAAACAAAAATATTAAATTACATACATGTATATATATACTAGGGGAGCAGAGAATGAAAGTCACCGCGCTACCGGCCACTCCTAAAGACTGCTAATAATTCTTCCCTTTGGTTATTACTAAGAGGATTTCAAATGAAAGTGTATTTCATCTTCAATCTCATGTGGCCCGAGTGAAAGCCCAGATGGGCTCTTGTTTCAGTTATTTTCGAGCGTTTGGTCAAAACCGTTTAGTCATTTTGATATTGGATTTCAGTTGCTGTGATTAATTAGTGGTTAATGGGGATAGAGGGTCACGTTCTTTTGGATCTACATGCACAATAATGCATGATAAAACAGGAGTGATAAAACTTTCTCTTGAATCTATGAGAAACATGCATGTTTTATTTATTGTGTTTAATTTGATTCAACAGTGACAGTAAAATTTTACCATAAATTTATCTTGAAAAGCTTTTTGTCCAATACTCACGACCTAACACAGACAATGTTTGATCATAGTTAATAGAGTGGAATGGTTAGGAAACTCAGGGACCTTCTTTGTTATATGTCTTTGTTAGCTTTTTTCAACCACTACCGTGCACAAAACACAATAGAAATTCCAACATGTTAATCAATCAGCCAATAGAAACGTGTGAGTTCAGTCGTTCAGGGAACGCTAATGAACTATGATCGTGCACAATCTTTTGTCTTACCCCTTCCAACATAAATCGCAGCACCTTTGTTAGCCCTTTTGAAGTTTGCCGGGTTTCCTAACCATTCCACTCTATTGAACTATGGTTTGCTGAACGTGTTCTTTTATCTCAAGTGTTATACCCTTCACTGGTTAAACACATATTGACCCCTATTCACTGTGTGAAATGGGTCGTGAAAATTTACAGAGAAATGTATGGGATCCTAAACATTTTCCTTATTTCTCATGAAATACGGTACAATCGTAAAAATATGCGATCGAGGCATTATTTCAACAGATATTATGAATTCAATTCAAAGCAATGCAAAGCCAAGTAGTAGACTTTGCTGCAAATCTACAACCTTAGCAAAAAATGTGCGCCCGAAGAGTTGAACACATAAACAAGGCCTACCGTATTCTTCCGATGTAGCATTCAGAAAATGGGTATGTAGCATTCAGAAAATGGGTGACAGTGTGATATCTTTAGAACCAATATAACACATCCACGAGTTTTTAAAATAATTTCTAAACTATCTAAAATTATATTTTCCTGAAATTTTGATGAAAAGCATCAAACCTAGAGTTTGGCGATATGAACTTCGTCAAATCAGGACCCATTGTGGCGAGGCGGTCTGTATGCATAAATGCGCGACAGTTCACCCGACCGTGATAGGGGAGGCCAGTGATCGGCTGTGATATATTCTACCTCCCTCATACAGACACTAGCATAGTCTTTGCTGCATGGATGCATCACAGATTTATTAATAAAATTTCAAAAACTCATGAATAATTAATGAGAATTTTGTCCAGTCAGATGAAGCAAATCAGTCACGTGCATGCTCCTTTATACCTGATAAAATCTCATCATTCTAAAAAGCCCGGGGAGGGCTTTGATTTCGGTACCAGGGGAATATGGGGCACAAAGGCATTACAAAAGAATGCAAATTAGGATGCAGACTTTATATCAAGAATACTAATGAACACGAAATTTTATATAAAGTTTCATCCTAATTAAGACCCAAAGATAGCAAAATGTACACGGAACATAAGGTACCTAGATAATAAATTTTGCACTAAATTTACTAATATCAGCAGACTACCGAGATACACAGATAATATTTTTTAAATGAAGTTATCCAACTACCATTACTTGTTTACCGAGCCACTGTTTAGTTTAATTATTAAAACCAAACTCAAAGCCGTAAAATAATAAAAACATGCATTAAACTTACATATTTTGTGCCGGAGCCAAAAATTTAGAGTCTGCCGTCATGTCAGTCACATCGCTTTCCAAGTCTTGAACTTTATCGAGGTAAACTACGACACCAAATCCTTCAAATGCAGGTTATTCTTGCATTGCGAAACGCCGCTTCAAACAACATAGTATGGTAATTTCTTCATGTCCTTCCCTCGAGATATTCGTAATTGCCGGCGGTGATTACTCGAATATTTTGCATGGCGTTGTGAATACAAAGGTTCAATGGTACATTAAGTAACCATTCCCTTGAGATGTGCGACTTTCTTTCATTGCATTCTTGAAGCGTTTTTGAAGCCGTTTAAAACACTCACTACTGTTCGTGTCTTAAACAGTACATCAAAACTGATGTTTTATTAATCAGGGTTATATGGATCAGTGATTTATTAAATCATTAGAGGCACTCAGCTGATGTTTTGTTACTCAGTTCTGTATCCAACAAACACTAGTGTGTTTATAGACCGATTTAGCTTGTACATTTGTTGTCGCAATTCAGATCATGTGACAGCTCCCCAGAGAATTCAGTGCTTTGTTTTCCAATTTCTAATCTTTTGAGATAAAGAAAAACAAGAAAGCATTGCTCAAGGGACAGTCAAATAACCGGAATAGGAGATATTGTAGTTGAGTCTACGAATAGCAGTTTCAGCGGTATTGACCCGAACGCCTCACTTCAATGTAATGAAGCGCTATTGAAACTGTGTATCTATATTAGTCGTGCTTGTTTAGGAGGGTGTTGGTGTCGTGTAAGAATGATGGTTTCAATGGCGCTTCATTACATTGAAGTGAGGCGTTCGGGTCAATACCGCTGAAACTGCTATTCGTAGACTCAACTACAATATCTCCTATTGGGACAACAGACGTACAAGCTTAATCGGTCTATTGAGTAATGTAAGTGGCCCAACTTTTTTACTATTTTTAAGAATGACTTAGATGTAAACAAGGTTTTAAGGATTTATCTATAATTAAGTACGCAGATGATACGACTTTAATTTCACCAGTCTGGAGTAGCAGTGGCGTGACTATCGATAATAGTAGCGAGAATATAAAGAGCTTTATTAATTGGTCATCGGATAGTAATATGATAAGCAATCCCGCAAAGTGTAAAGAGATACTATTTCTTAAAGGGAATTGTGTAGAAGAACCTTATGAACCTGTTTTGAGTATTCCTCAATGTGAGAAGCTTAACATTTTAACTCGTGGATGCGCGCAAGCGCAGAACACGAGTTATTGGAGTGGGTCAGTAGCTAATGTATTCATCGTTTTATGGTGTGTAGATCGGGACTCTCCGTTGGCTGTCCGAATAGTGTTCGATATTCCGAAGATATATTTACGGATGTTTATGGTACGGGAGAAGATGTATTGACGGTGCCTTCCTAATGCCAGACACTCCAAACCTGGACAGACATGGTAGTGGGTCCCCACAAATCACTTAGTGGTGACGACATAATGATGACGTCATCGCTCACGTGATTTTAAGTACATGCCCATATCTCCCTCTTTTCTAATGCCAGCACGCTCAAACCCGACAGACATGGTAGTAGGTCCCTATCAAGCACATAGTGGTGATGACTTAACGATGACGTCATCGGTCACGTGATTTTAAGTACATGTCCATATCTCCCTCGTTTTTAATGCCAGCCCGATCAAACCTGGACAGACATGGTTATGGGTCCCAATCAATCACTTAGTGGTAATGATGTAACGATGACGTCATCGATCACGCGATTTTTAGTATATGCCAAAATAACTCACTGACCATCCACGACTGAGTTGCCCTTAGGGGCCCTATGTTTCAGTCAAGTAGTCGCTTCAGTGAGCACTTAAAGGCCATTCTACGCAGTGCAAACCAATCACTATACGTATAATAAGACGAATCCCGGCTTTTTACCTGTTTTGTCAGTTCTTGACAATACAGCGGCGATTCCACGCCTTACCCGCACTGGCCATATTTGAAGTAGCCTGCTATGCAGACATATTATATTCGAAGAGAAAAGTAACGTCTGCTTACCCGAGCGCTTAATTAGTTTCCAATATGCACACCTCATTGTGTTATGAACCAATCAGATTTTACCTTCCATATCCTGGAAAGTGACGTAATGTTGCATTTAAAAGAATTCAGACAATACATTTGCCATTGACCAATCATAGGAGAGTGTTCACTGGCGCGCCAATTCACTAAAATTCTAACAATGGCTTTGATTGGGTAGAAAAATAAACAAATGTGCTGACGTCGTGATTGCATATTGGAAACTAATTAAGCGCTCGGGTATGCAGACGTTACTTTTTTCTTCGAATTTATGAGAGTGAAAAAATAGGACTGCATAGCAGGCTATATTTGAAGTCGATTATAATAACGTGTTTGACTGTGTAATAAACACTCTAATCCTCATCTGATTGAAGGGGTAACTAATATTACAAATCAGCATTATAACATTTCGATTGTTCCTTGTAAATATTTCGAACTTGCAATTCAAAAAACATACACTGCCCTTCGATAAATACAATGGAATAAAGCATTGCACGCAGACATGAACAATAACGGCGGATATTATCGGTTCTATGAGGCAGCTTGTTTCAAAGCGAAGTTCGAGCGGGAAACTGTGAGCTACTACGAACGAGCAATGTCCAAGGATAAATATTGTAAAGCCATAAAGTAGGTTGTTGTCTTTATCATCCTTCACAAAAATCATTTTACGTGGCTACATGGCTACGAGGCTCGTGCTTGACTACAAGACTACGTGTTTCGGAACCCGTGCTTCACTACATGTGGCTACATGACAACACAGAAATATAATGCTTCTTAAATGTTTCTGTTAATCAATCCAAACCCTTACCATACATTAAAAAAAACCTAACAGTCAACAACGGGTGCTCACTAATTTAGGGTTCTTCAGGCTAATCACTAAACAACACAGAAATATAATGCTTCTTAAATTATAGAATACCCCGCAACTTGGATCATTAATAATTCATTTTCTCAACTTTTCATACAAACCTTCTAAAAACCTAACCTTGAAATTAAAAACCATTTTCGACCAAAAGTCATTCATAGAACGACACTACATACACCTGCACTATAATGGAGAATTTGACACAGTTTTGACACAGTTTTTATAAGTGATCTTTCGACATGCCCTGCAAATCGAAAACCCCCTCTTCGGGTAGGCACCTAAGTGACTAAGTTATTATATATATTGAGGACCTATATTGAACCAGTTTCATTTTGTAAATGATCAATGCATCATACACCATCCTAGCAATAACTTTGGAAAATATCTGAAGTGACCCCTTCCTAAATATTGAATAAATTCTGATTTTAAAATACCTGTTATTTCCAACCACGAACGCTGTGATGACTGATGTAGCCAGCGAACAGAAAAGTCGCCTTCGTAATTCGTTGATGCACCGCGTTCTTTACGAATTATAAAGAGCAGGACAAAATAACTCCGAATATCGAAGGGCATGGAAATGGGTATGAGTCTTTGATGCAACTCCATCCATGTACTCTCATGTTATCTGCCAGGCCTTTGAAGTTTAGAGGATGACATTTTCAAAGGCGCTGCACAAATGATAAAGACTCACATGGCGGAGATTGAACCTTGCTGTAAAACCGCCGGATTCTTGAATAATAATCTAACCATTACAACATACTTTCAGCTGATCCCTTTGTGTCCGCGCTTGTGTACCTAGACCATTGTGTAATTTGGCCATACTCACACTTGGATTGAGTTTGCCACATACCTGGCATGCTTGTGTTTTACAAGCCAAGTAGCCATGTAGCCACGTAGCCAACTCTACACCATACCTGAATTGCAGGTATATGTATGTAGCCAGTAGCTACGACTCCCAAGTTTTAGTGGCGGGTATTCTAAAGTTGTACCAACAGCTCGATGAAAACTGAGTTCCGAGGAACAGACAATAGGGAGCTTAAGCATCGAGGACGGCAACGACGACGACGATGGAACGTGAAAAAGTGCTTTCTCGTCAAATCGCTTGTTTATTATTTCTTTCATTCGCATCCAGATGTTTGAAAAATTGGATGCACAAAAAGTTTCGTTCACGCCGAACGAAAATAAGAACGTTTTAATTGTTTACGTTGACGTTCTCTGCTAAACGTAAAACTTGTGGTTTTCGCGTTGTGATTTTAATGAAGACGGCAAAAATGTGTATCACTGCGCGCATTTTCACTTTTGTTTTGTGCCGTCGACGTTGCCGCCCTCATCAGGGGGCCTTCACCTCTCAAAACCTTGCATTTTATTGGACCCCATTTGGACTGCACTGACAGATAATTCGATTGCTTTAGGGTTAGGGTTTGTATTGTTTCAGGATTAGGCATTGTTTGGATAGCCAGTACTATTCTAGCCTGGGAAACCAGACGACTCTTATCGCTCCCCACTCGCGAAAGAGACGTCTGGGAAGTGAGGCAGAAAATGCCATACTGATGACGTAGAGGATAGCCGTTTCACGATGCATAAATTAGTTGCAATTCTCAGAAGCCGAATGCGAACAGAGTTCTTTTCAAGGAATATAACTACCGAGGCTGCTCGTTTGCTTAGCAGTTGATCACCGTCACGAACAACCATGAAATTCAAGCCTATATATTTAGCGTGTGTTGGTAGCTCGCTTGCTTCGTTCTTTCAGCGGCTCGGCCCGGTCAAGAGAATTTGTCCTACGACTTTTCAAAACATAATAGTTGTTTATAATTTACTGCCTGAAAATTGTATCTTATTTGGATCATTAAAAACAAGTTCGTAATAGCTGTATTCCTTACATCAGGTAGCGGCCGAGCGATACGAAGATGGCAACACAGCTGACCAACACCGCGGCGGGCTTGATAGAAGCTCCTCCGTTACACTTGTCTTTGTCACAACAGTAATTTTTGCATTTGCCACTCTTTTTACACGTCTCGGTTATCACATCGCAAAGAGTCTTGGTGGTGCATCTCTTTCCCACCACATCACCTGTTACCAACTTCTGGCACCATTTGGATGCACAAGCCATTGCATTTTTCTCGCAGTTTGCTTTGGCATCAGCGCAAATATAGCACTCAAAGGACAATGCTGTGAATAAGATGAAAGAAAATTCGGTGAGTTTGGTATCCATCCAAGTAATGTATCAAATTAATTAATATCTCAATTCATGTCAGACAAGATAAACCTTCGTTTCCTTAGTCTTGAAAGTGGACAGCTAAGTATATTGCCAAATTACGAAGCCTTGATAACCTGAATAATTAAGTTGGCCATTTTATGAGTTCGAGCTCAAAGTATAGAGCCATCCTAGAAAGACCTCGAACTGCCATTGTACCAACTTGTAGAAATATCTCCAAACTCGCATCCTACAATCACCCGAAAACTTACCAGTAACTATACTAAGGGCGAGTTCGTTTGCCGGGGACATTCGGAAATTTCCTATTCCGGAATAAGAATATTCGATTCTGGTTATTCTGAATTCCAAGTATTCCAGGATAAGAATGGCTCCTACACGAATGCTTAAACATGGATTATTTTGGCTATTCTTAATCCAGAATAGTCCCACATGAATGCGCCCTAAAGACCAATTATGAGTGGCCACAGACATCACAAGTCGTACTAGAAGTTAGATCACAGCTCAAGATGGCTTGAGAGCTAATAAACTTATAGAATAAACTATATTGGAAAGCTACTTCAAAAGTACCTGTTTATACCAAAATGTATGTAAAGAGGAGACGTTAAAGTCCGGTTTTCATCAGAATTAATTAAAATAAACAGGGTAGTATCCCAGTATAATAAGCCAATCATCGATCCTGTTTTATCCTGTTTTTTTTTTATAACGATCTCTATGAGTGATTGAAGTTTTTACATTGTGTTTTGCTCGAAGCGCGTATAAGCGCGTTGATTGCGTCACATGTGGTTGTCGTCCATCTACGAAGGGTTTGTAAGACGACTACTGCTCCGAAACAAGCCAGATCTTCCAGATCATACACTGCAGAGGAAGTGTTGGCCATTATCGATCTGAGAGCGAACCAGAGGGTATGTCGAGAGGTGAAGAGTCAGAAATCAACCGCCAGCTCATAAATATTTCCAGCGAAGTGTTGAGGTGAGATTACGCACGCGGTAGATTGCTCAGGAAATCGTGTTTATCTTGGCTTTTTTATTTGAAACCTTACTTATTGCATAAAGAAGATGGCAGGTTATATATTTGAGAACATATCTGGGTAATAAAATCGTAATGCTAGGGTCGAGGAAACAAAATACAACTGTATGGAATTTGAGACCATGCACGAGGCACGAAGGAAGGGATACGCATCGTGTTGAATTCGGCTTTGTTGGCAGTTGCATGTCGATTTTCTCGAAACACTGTTGCTTTATAATTGCTCTATCAATGAAACTATATGTTATGTATTATGTTATGTATGCCTATACTTTTGAGATGTGGTATTTTACCTTTTGAGTTGTTATATCTAAAAATATGTGATTTTGCTTTGTATATTTTGATAAATAATTATAAAAACAAATATTTTTCGTCGTTTGCCTAGTACAACCTAGAAATCATTTATTCAGCGATCTGAAATATTACAACTAGAAATTATTTATTCAGCGACCTGAAATATATAAAATTGGCCCTTTTGTGACATAAAAGTATAAAGTAAAAGAGTGCAGTGTTTCTTGCAATGTTGTTTTCCTTTTAGTGATGAAGACTCCCCCCCCCCCCTTTTTTTTGCTGGTCCCAGTGCTGACAGTGATGGTGATGGCGATATCTTGTTGTATTTTTATATCTTGTGTTATTATACATATGAATAGTGAGCATGTTTATCAAGTATTATATACTTGATTCTACCAATCCAAGGTGGAAAGAGGGGAGGTAATGAAATGTGGCCGGTGTCTGGTGACCCTTCCCTGGCATATGGAGGTATTAGCATATTAATAATAATATACAGTAAATCACATTCATACAGCTAAAAACAAAAAGGTAGATTGCATGTGTTAGTAGACATGCTCATCTATTTCGTTTGAAGTGGTGCAGGTATAACCTATGTATACTAATATTTACCAGATTTTTCACAGTATGACGTTTTTGGGTAGTGTGACTCCTAAATATTCTTATGGTAATACCTTTCATTCTATTGCAGCCAGAATGGATGGAAATGTTGCTAGTATAACCAAGGTAACATTTTGCTTTCAACTTTTTATTCAGTATATTACACTTTGGATTCAATCCAGTTGAGCTTTTGTGTAAATTATGTAGCCATTGTCGTATAATTTATAGTAATATATTATGGTTTATTTATAAAATCTAAACCAAATTTGTAAAGTGTATTTACTACCCTTTCATAAGAGGTATAGGTTTCCATGTTAATTATGAATATCTGTTGAGAAAAAAATTACCATAAATGTAGTCAGTTTTCACCCTTTTGGGGTGAGACAGAAAAGATCTAAACAACAATTATCTGAATTTCTAATGAGACCTAAAACAACCGCAGAGGCTGATCAAGCCAGGTCTCGGCTAATCCACCGATTAGCATTAGAATTTAGTGTGTTGGTTTTTGCGGAGGGAAGAAAACCGGAGAACCCGGAAAAACCCTCGGAGCAAGGGCGAGATACCAAGAAACTCAACTCACATATGGCGCCGCGTCCGGGAATCGAACCTGGGCCACAGAGGTGAGAGGGGAAGCGCTTAACAACTGCGCCACCCCGGCTCCCCAATATATTTTATATATCGGTATATTAACACTTTTTTATGGTAGTCTTGATTGTTCTTAACTATTCTCGTTATCTACTTCATAAAAAGTACATTTAAAATACACCACTTTTCAGCTATTTTTAATTCACTTGATATGTACCTTTAATTTCTTCTACCATTTTTGTACTTTTTTGTTACAATATATTTTAATGCCATTTTGCTGTAAGACTCGTTATCTATTTGGTAGAAAATACGATTAAAATACACTATTTTTAAGTTCCTTTATTTACATCGGGCAGAATGGGGCGACAGATCCAGGACTTTTTCTAAGCCGCCAGCGCCAGATTCGAAAGCTAATTAGTCAATCGTAACAGAGAAAACGGGGCCGAAAGCTAAAGTGCTGTTAGAAAACTCTCTGATTGCGTAAAATCGACTAGCGGTATACATATGCGGCACACGGCATTTCGGAGATGAAATAGTCATAAACAATTTGCGGGGATAACTAAAACTATCGCGCAAATATTAAGCTTCTCAAACTGCAAGCGAAATTTTAGTGATTATTAGTATGGGGCAAAGCTAAAAAGTCGATTTTCTCGGCGAAATCTGGCTCGATCAAAATGCGACAAACGGCAAAAGTGAGATCACGGCTTCATAAAACTATATCTCTTTTCTTGGCGCAATTTATTGAATATTTTACTTCTCAATTTTGATTTTTCCAGGTGACATGCTCAAAATGCTAATTTGTTCCTTTATAACTTCGCGCGGCAATTTCATTGATCCTCTGAGCTCCGCCTCCAAAGACAATGGAGCACATGTTTACCAGAAGCTCTATTGAAATCTAAAGTTATTTTAAAATCAAAATTGAATTTGGCGCTCGAACCTGAAGTTATAAACCTAATGAGGCGACAAAACCTGTAATAATACTTGCTATGTTGCTATGGTGACTTTCAGAAGTGAACTTGTAAAAAAACAGCGGGATGTCTAACACACTTTGCCATGTTAACTAACGGAGCATCAGAGTGAATAACTCAACAAGCACTCGCTTTTCCGTGGGCGACACTAGTTAACCTCAAAGAAACAATAGAACATGCTAAATCCCGAGGGCTCGGACTCTATAGTACCGCAACACAGCTTCCGACAATGAACACTAAATCTGAAAAACTTAGGTTGAGTTTCAAATAAATACTTCTGTTCTACCTACCTTAACTTTATAGTCAATTCAAAATAATGATATAACTGTTTCCCTCTGACCCATATCTGAACGGCCGATGAAACCGAAAAATACAAACATTGAAAGCGGCTAGTGAACATAAAATTTATTTGGAAGCGCAAACAACCAAAATATTTAATGAAATAGCTTTAAAAATAAGAGGTTGACTAAGGACCTTGATTTTTTTTCTAGAAGTCACATTCTCAGTGACGGCCGAGATGATAGAAACAGTATATTCAAAAATCTGGTAATTTTACAGTGTCTAATACGCACGTCGCTTTTATACGTTTTTTTTTTAAACTTTCACAAACTTGTGAAATAGATACTAGAGTATTTAGCTCTAATAATACGCTTGAATTAAATGTTTTCTTTTGTGTTTATTTGTCTATTACGCTCTAATATAATACACTTTGTTTTACGGGTAAATGAAAATCACCTGAAAGCTAAGGGGATTTAACTACCACTCCTCTTAAGCTTAGGGCTTTTTAAGAAGTCTATGCAGAGCCTATGATAATGAAAAAAATCCTGCAAATAAAGATATGCCTACCAAAGTGTCGAATGGCAGACACATATGGCTATCGCGTTCCGGGCCGGAATCGAAACAGCTATTTCCACCGTGTTTGATATGAACTACCGAACCTCTCGGTCATGTGGGATGCTTAAAATCAAAACAAATATGAAAAAATGACCAACAAACAGTGTATATAAACAGTCTCCTTTGAAAATATTGAAAATCCCTTCAATCAAGCATTGAAGGAGGGAAGCTTAACTGTTTGTATCCAATTAAAGCCACCAACCGAACGATTACTCATACATGCGCAGTACCATGACATAGCCCCTTTAAGAGCAGTTTTAGAACGTGTGTTTTTATCGGTGTGGGCCTTTTTGGCTTTTTTTGTTTAGCACTTGGTTGTAGATCTATATTAATTCCTTAACGAGCTCTGAAACTTCGTTAGTCCCATGACGAGTGTGATGACAGTTGGTATCCCCTGAAGGATTTCCTAACAGCCAATCGAAAGCGCTTTACTGAATACCTAATCAGGCGTATCCCATCTCACATCTGTATGTATATGTATGTATGTATGTATGTATCAACTTTATTTAAAAACGGTAAAATCATCAGTTATTACAATTTAAAATATATTTAAAATATCACTGTTTTACATGATTGCCGTGTGGGAGTCCGATACGGAAAATATGTTATCGATATCCATCCTAAATCGCCCAAGAGAATCGCAATTTCTTGTCTCATTGGGAATATTATTCCATAATAGGGCCCCACTATAACTAAAGCTACGCTTTAAGTAGTCAGTTCGTGGTTTAGGTAGGGTTAATTTATTTTCCGAATTTCTTAGGTTGTAATCTGTGCTACGGGGAATGAATATCTTTTGTAAGTACACTGGAGAAAGCTTGTGGACTGTTTTATACATTGTTACTGCCTTCTGTTTCTTACGTTTTATAGATAGATTATCCCAGCCTAGCATATTGAGAAGATAATTAGAGTTTGTGTCATAGTTGGATTTGGTAATCACTCTAGCTGCACGATTTTGTAACTTTTGTAGTTTATCACTTAACTATTAAGTCAAAGTGGGGTTCAATTAATGCTGTATAATTTTTTATAGCAGTATTCTCGCATATAAATGGTCTTATTCGTTTGAGAGCGCCAATAGCAGAGGAAATTTTCTTTGATGCTTCATTAATATGTTTTTTCCAAGATAAATTTTCATCTATAAATAGACCCAAAGATTTGGTATAATCAACTTTTCTTATTTCATTGCCCTCTATCTGTATGTTGATCGTATGATTACTGGCTCTCGCCTGTAACCTTTGGCGAGAGCCAATAATCATGAACTCAGTCTTGGCAACATTAAGACTCAACTTATTTGCCTTGAGCCAGCCGAATTAAGGTTGTTTAATTCGGCATTAATCATACTTTCTAGATCGGTTAGGCCAGAGGCGGCTAGGCTAATATTTGTGTCATCGGCATACATTCTAGGGGAAGCTTTGCTCAGACAGTTTGGTAAGTCATTAATATATATTAAGAAAAGTAATGGACCGATAATAGAGGTTGTGGGACGCCACAAGTAATTGGACTCGCACTTGATAAATGGCCGTTGACATTACACTTTTGGCTACGATTACTCAAGTACGAGTCAAACCACTGCAAGGCATTTTGGTCAACACCATAGTTGGAAAGCTTGCGCATGATAATGTTGTGGTCGATAGTATCAAAGGCCTTCTTTAGGTCAATAAAAATTACCCCGTTTAGTAATCCATTGTCAATATTGACAGACCAATTATTGGTGGCCTCGAGTAAGGGTGCTATGGAGTGATCGAAAACCGGATTGACAGTTTGTTAATAAGCTGTTTTCGTTAAGGTACTTGTAAAACTGGTCGTAAATTGTTTTTTTAAAGATTTTAGCAACTGCAGGTATAACGGATATTGGCCGGTAGTTATTGAGATCTGTTTTTTTACCTTTTTAAAAAATAGGCGACACTTTGGCCAAATCTAGTAGATGTAGTCATCATTGTGTTTTAGTATGCTACGCCTTAAATACATATTTTGTTTGTAAATTATGGGTGCCGGGTAAATATAACTATATTGTACTGCCAGTAAAACTATATACTGCTACAGTGCAAAGCTGAATGATGTATCCTTGGGAGAAGGTTCAAAGGAAAATTGTAATGGTTTAAAATGGTGTTTTACTTAGTATCAGGTCTGTTGTGTTCTGCCCCGTGAAAACCATGTGAAATGATAACAGCTGGGCAGGACATGATTCATGTACACTATAATTATTATCACTGGTCTTGTGTTGGTATATAGTCTCAGATTTGACATTTGAATTTGACATTTGCTTCAATTCCAGATTAATCTAATATACATATAGTGGATAACATCACTCTACAAAGGCCTTAGCAACTGCTAGGAACATCATGGCTGCAATTTCCTTTCCATGGCAGTTAGCATTCCAGGCACTCTAAAATAGGATTCTTACAAGACTTCTAATTCTTATGGAAATAGTTATATATGGCTTCTCTGGGGACAAAGAATCACAATTCTCCTTAAAAGACAAAATCATCAAGGCGAGGTTGGCGAGGCGGCAGAGCATATTTTTGTATGAAGGGAGATTTGAGATTTACTGCGCAATTCCAAAATTGCATTTGCGCATGCATTAGGATTGAGGCTGTAGGTCAAGGAATCGATACACGCGATTGCGCCTTCATGGACTGCATAATTTGTTTTACAGCTTTATATGTATGTCGATTGGTCAACAAGCTATCCTCTTTAAGCTGCTGTGGTCCTTTGGGCTGTAGGAATATTTTAATGGCAGTTTTCTTACAGTGTTGCAAGCATAGTGTAGCGCGCTTGACACTAGAGAGTTGTCACGGAAGTCCGTAACTGATTACTAGCGGGTTTCTAGTAATTCGTACAATCGGATGTCATGAATTCCAATCAATATTTCTGGTATAAACGTTTCGAAAACTAAAACATAACAATTTGTAGCGCGCTTCACGCTAGAAAAATTTAGCCCGTAAAGTGACTAGCAGGTTTTAAGTAGTTCGAACTATAGGCTGTCATGGACTGAATAATTTGTTTTACAGCTTTATATGTATGTCGATTGGTCATAAGGCTATCCTGTTTGAGTTACCACGGTTATACTGGATATCAGAGGTTTATTCTGGGAGATTTCGTACAATTTTAGCAAATATATGTCGAAACTAGGCAAGTTTGCTTGTCACGGCACAGCCGACTCGCAAACTTTAAGGTGGCTGTCGCCTGGATTTTCCTGGGACGCACCATACCCACTTTGAACGGCTGATACTCAACTGTTAGAGCTCAGTCGGGCTAGCCAGTTCACCCATTTACTAGAAGTGCTATTCGCTATTCGATATTCGGGTTTTCCAGAAACCCCGTATTTGCCGGCAAGTATCAAAATACAAGACTTAGTACGGATGGAAAATCGAAGATTTTCTATAAAATAAAAACGATTTCCCACAAACAAAAAACATACGATTCTTACCGAAGGATTGAAGAGTCCAGGAGTCATACTTTCAGGTCTGTATTTGCGAATCCGAAAAATCCTATAGATGGTTTGCACTCAATCCCCAGAGATTCAAATGACAAAGGGCATGGCGCCATGTTGGTGTACAAAACAAAAGAAGCTAACGAAGAATCTATTGTTAACTGTACACCAACATGGCGGCTATGACGTCACGTTCAAAGGGTCTATTGAAGCTTAAACTAGCCATTTTTAGACGGAGTCAACAGTCTGCCATTATGCCAACAACACGATTTATTCTCTAAAATTTACATTTTTCTTTTTTCGCTAAAGATTGGTACCAAATCAAAGCTTGTTTTCTTTGCTATCAAGTAATCTCGTGTTCTTATTTCGTGGCGTATCCCAGGGTACACAGGGAGCCGTTTATATACCATCATGGCTAGTTCCCAGTCCTAAAAAAATAATGCTCCGTCGAGCCGCCATTTTTGGCTTCAGTCAAATGTCGGGAAATGCGAGACAGCTGACCCGGCGTGCCTGTTCGTAAAACCGCCAAAATATCTCGCCTTGAAAGTACAAATGTAGAGTATTCACTGCCTGCTTTGTTCTTCTAAATAATTTCTTGGATTAATGCTCAACTGCTCGATCACTTCTCTCTTGTCGCCGCCATTTCTGTCAGTTCCCATGAGGAATGTGCGACATTTCGTGACACATGACAGCTAATTGACCAATCAGTATTTCCCGTTTGAACGGGAAATGAAAAAGTATAAGGGATGGCTGCAGGTCCTCCTTCTTCTCTCTCGTGCCTGTCTCCTTTTTCCATTTTTACGCGGCCAAATCATTTTATCTGACAACTGACATGTAGACCCTATCTAAAATTACAATGTCGGAAGCTATGGAAGGAACAACGTGAAGCCGTGAAAGTCATGTCTTATATTTTTAACAGTGCGCTCTACGCGGGCCTCTCCGACACACCAATGCTGCAAAATTATGCACGAAGGCACGTCTGTAAAGGTTAAATGTCAAACATGCGTCGCTCTTACTCCGACTTTAAGTCATGGCATAACCTTCTGACAAAAGAATGACCTATTATAAGAACTGGGAGGCGATTTCGTGCTTAATTGATACTAAAATGAAATTAAACAACACATTTATGGCGTCGGGAACATAGCGGCTGACCATGTGCAAATCACAAACAACTGATTTAAACTAGGTAGAGCTGAGAACTACCCACGCACAACGCGTGTATAAAGATATACACTCACTCACAAATAAACTTATTAAGGATCCCTTATTAATCGATACAGAATGTCAAAGAAGGGAATTATATCTACAAACTACTTCAGCTCACCTCAAATAGCAAAAACGTCTTGAGTCGAATCTGAACGGAGACGAGTGGCAAGCGCGTGACTCGGTTGATCACGTGACATCCGAATAAGAGGGGTGTAAGCAATTCGAATGGTTTCCTCCCCAGATCCCATCCCCCCTCATAAATATATTATTATAAAAACACTGAGCGGCGGAAAGACATAAAAATCCAATTCGCAAGCAAATCTTTTATTTACGGATATGGAATGTTTATTGGATTCAATGAAGTCATGTTATATATTTTGGTATATCTGTTATATGGATTTGTTATATTTGTTTTAAGATTAATTAAACAGTTCACCGCTTCTTCTTCTTATGATTTCAAGTTAATGTGAAAATATCTGCCACTCAAAATCCCAATTTCAGCCATATCGGCCGCCTGATCCATGCAAGATTTAACCTTAAACAATTTGAAGAGATAATTGATCGTAAGCTGCAACCTCTACTCACTCAGATTCAAGAACTGAAGACCGAAGTAAAGGATTTAACAACTTCTCTTGCCTCCATGAGCAACTTGTTCGATGGCTTGGCTAGCAAGGTGGAAACCTTAGAGGCAGAGAGAAAAGCAGCAATAGAGGAGGCTCAAAGACTTCGGAATGAAGTTATCAGAATCAACAATGACCTCGCCGCTCAAAAACTACAATTTGAAGATCTTGAACAGTATTCACGCCGTGATAGCTTGGAGATAAGGAGCATTCCACTTACTCAAATGGAAGACACTAATGATATTGTAATCAAGATAGGCGATTTAATGGGAATTGAAACCGTTGAAGAAGACATTTCAATAAGCCATCGGCTACCAGCCCCAATATCAACTGCCAGTGACTCGTCAAACTCCCGCCACCCTGCTATAATCGTGAAGTTTGTACGTCGAGAATTTCGTGATAAATATTATAATGCGAGACGAGCACTTAGAGGCAAGAATACTAGTGATCTAGGCTTCACAAGATTTGCTGAAGATATGATATTCCTGGTGGAAAGCCTCACCCAAAAAAACAAGGCCTTGTTTTAGTCCTGCCTGCGTACGAAAAGGGAATTCCACTTCATCTGGACTCGTCAGGGCAAGATATATTTGAGGGAGAACAACGAGAGCGTAGCTGTTCACATTACCAGCGAGAAGGATATTCAAGAAGAGTTTATAAATTCCATGAATTCATCTTTTTTTCAACCTCACATTTTGCAGCCAACTAGAATAACAGATCATTCCGCCACTCTAATTGACAACATTTTCTTAAACTCTCTAGATTTTCATACTACTAGTGACAATATCATTTATGATTTAAGAGATCATCTCCCTAACTTCTTAATTATAGACAAGTTTGCCTTTCCAACGAAAAAACATAAGATATATAAACGAGATTATCCTACACTTGATGAGTCAGCCCTACTAAGTGATATGCAGTCTATAGATTGGGATTCATGCTTCTCTAATACAAGTGATGTTAATTCTATTTTTCAATCATTCTATAACAAACTAAATAACCTAGTAAATAAACATGTACCCATTAAAATATTAACAAATAAACAAATGAAATTTCACTATAAACCATGGATTACAAAAGGAATAAGAACTTCTATAAATAAATTTAAAAAAATTCAAAACATTTCTGAGAACAAAAAATAATTATTACCACTCCAACTATAAATTTTATCGCAATAAACTAAAACATTGAATAGCTATAAGCAAAATAACCTACTATTGCCACTACTTTCAAATAAATAACAATAATATTAAAAATACCTGGAAAGGTATTAAACAAATTATTTCCCTCAAATCTAAAAAATCAAACTACCCTACTAAAATTACAATAAATGAACAAACAATTACTGATCCCATGTGTAAGCGGCTAACTACCTATCTTGAAAAATGGCATATACTTTACTTTAAGCAATTTGGCTTTCGCTCTGGTCATTCTACAACCCATGCAATTGTTTCTATCATTAACAGAATTCAAAGTGCAATTGATGAAGGTCTTACTTCTTGTGGGATTTTCCTTGACTTCAGTAAAGCATTCGATACAGTTAATCACGAAATTCTGATCTCTAAACTTCATCACTATGGAATTAGAGGGGTTGCACTAAATTGGTTTAAATCATATTTAAGTAATAGGAAGCAATTTACCTCAGTTGGAATCACAATGTCTGAAGAAAAGCTTATTCCCTGTGGTGTTCCCCACGATCAGTTTTTGGACCTATCTTATTTCTTTTATATCAGTATAAATGATATCTGCAATAGTTACAAAATTCTTGACTTCCATATTTTTGCGGATGATACCAACTTATTCTATGCAGATAAAAGTTTACATAATCTTGAACAGACAATTAACAAGCAGTTAAAACTTGTAAACACATGGCTGTGCTCAAACAAGCTCTCCTTAAACATCACTAAAACAAATTTTGTTTTATTTCATCCTCACCAGAAAAAAAATTCTTGCCCAGTTAACCTGACCTTAAATAATAAACCCATTAAACAGGTTAAGTCAGTGAAATATCTAGGAGTACTCATTGATAGTAATCTAAACTGGAAACCCTATGTAAATGAAATATGTAAAAAGGTAAACAGAAGCATTGGCGTTCTTTCTAAATTACGTTATTATCTAAATGCATACATACTTACTAATCTGTATTATTCCCTTATATATCCTTACCTCACCTATGGTTTACTTGTCTGGGGGAATACATATCAGACTTGAACTCGTCCTTTATTTATTCTTCAGAAAAAGGCCCTTCGTATTATCACATTTTCTAAATATGATGCATATTCTACCCCTTTGTTCAAAAAATTGCAAATTTTAAAACTAAACAACTTAGTCCTCTCTCACACTGCTTTATTTATGTATCAATATCACGCAAATACCCTCCCAACTGTTTTTAGAGATTTCTTTAAACTTCTCTCTGATATCCATCATTATAAAACTCGCCTAGCATCCACTTCTTCTTATTATCTTCCTGCTATTCGAACTAATTATGGTCTATTTAATATTCGTTTTCAAGGTCCAAAAATATGGAATTCACTAGACAAAAACCTTAAATTCTTGACTAAATACAAATTCAAAAATTGTTTGAAAAAAGATCTTAAGTAAATATTGATCAAATATCTTTTCAATTTCAATTTTAAATATGTATTTTCAGCAGATTGTATTTTATTCGTTGTCCCTGTTATGTTTACGTGTGTCCGTTTTTGTATTTATTATATAACAAATTATGTACATTATTTGCGTTCTGACCGCCATATCAAATTGCAATCTAAACTTTGTTCCGGTGGCTCAGCTTAGTTTAGCTTTCTAGTTATTCTGAGCCTACCAGTACCAATTATTGAGCTTTTCATTTTTCCAGTAAACCTGTAACTATTATTAATTCCAGTACGAAATAAAATTTGTTGTTGTTGTTGTTCCTTGTCACTTTTAGCCAATAGAAGAGCAGGCTCTTATTTCCTTTTCTGCCCTTCCCCTTCCCCTCCCCCCTCCTTCCCTTTTCTCCCCTTCCCTTTTCTCACCGCGCGCCACAGGTAGCCCAAACCGGAAACAAATAAGCAAAAAAAACCTACAAGAGCCAGTAGCAGGCTAAAGTTATATGTTTAAACGCAATCGAAAACTCGCGGGTTCATAAAACATGCTAGTGAAACATCCTCCTTTTGGCCAATGTTTCGATCCAGGCCTCCTGGTTTCGACAGGTAGTACGTTTTCAGGCACGTCGCTCGCTGCGCGTCGGGGTTTGGGGTTCTAGGTTTGGGTTCGGCTTCGGGAAACCGGAAGTAGTGGTGCTCCGATTGCGCTGGCAGAAGGGAGCTACGCTATAATCCTTTGCGCAGAAATTATATTATTATAGTTTAACTGTCACGTGACCAGATCTTTGAATTACGTGGAGGTCGGACCTCAGCAGCACAAACAAACAAAAAAACACGCTAAAATCCAATTCGATCTGTGGATTAGCCGAGTCCTGACTTTGATCAGCCTCTTATGGTTATTTCAGGATCATTACAAATTCAGTGGGACTGGAATGAAAAGTTTTGAAATTTAGTTCGCGCGCGCTTTTGACGCAATGTGATCACGCCATTTTCGAACAACGAGCGCGCGCTTTGTACGAGCGAGCGACTGAATAAACCAAAGTATTACTTATTGCTCCCCTTTATTTTTTCATGTAATCATAATTGCTTTTAAGTTAAATATAAAAAAAGAATCGTCTGTTGTTTGTATAATTAATGATAAATACCGCATGTACAGTTTGACGACATACTTCACGAACGATTGGCGTGTGTATGTAACATCAGCTCTGAATGCTGCAGTATCGCCAATACCGTGTTTAAATATATGCTATTATTATTATTACTATTAAAACATCCAGTGAGTGCGCTATTTTACGAATAGTTGTAAACAATACGAATTTTTTTCAACGGCCTTGTAAACCTCTTAAACCTGGAGCCCATTGGAGCCTTTGCATAAATGAGATACATAATTACTTTATGTCACTGCTCGTGCTAATTTCCAGGTAAGTTTCGTTGTCTAAAAGGTTTTTAGTTAACTTTCGCAGGGTAAAGTGACAAGGTGTGTTCGCGGATTCGTTTCCCAAAACAACGCTCGGAAACGTGCCCGCAAAATATGCTCAGATGGTATGAAAAACACAAAAATTGAGGATGTTAAGCGATTATTAACGTTAGAAAGTATAATTATGGCCTTGTTGAATATATCTGTAGTTTCTATAGTTAAAAAAAACTTGCAGGGGAAATTAAGTCGAAAATGACAAAACTCGCGGGAAATATCAAGTTTCTTGCCTTCTAGACGAATTTGCAAGTGTTACTGGGAAAGGCCTTCTAATCATCCTTGGCTATTGATATTTTTTTCTTTCTATTTTCTTTTTCCGTTATATTCTTTTATCTTCAAATCTTTTGCACTGATTTCCCTTGATTTACCAGTTATGTTTATGTTTTTATCTTTGTTTTCTCTATATTCTGTAATTTACCATTTTTTGTTTCGGGTCAGATTTTAGGCTTACCTACATATATAGATATGATTGAAACTCGCTACCAACGAAGGTCATCATGGGTTAGTTAGTTTATAACAGCAATTTCAAATATATATAACTTCTCGTTTTGAAGATTTTCGCATTGTTCTTAAAAACAAGGGGTCGATCTCTAAAAATATAATATCATGGAATTTTGTTTTGTGTTTACTATTTTCAATAGGAGGTAATGCATGGCACATATACTCTCGATGACCGGCCAAACATCGCTCAAAAATTGGAATCTTTATGATGCCCATTCGGCTTTCACAATCGTCAAACACTCTTCGAACTACAACTTATGATGTTCCCATGGCCACTTCGACCAACTACAACTAACATGGAACTACAAGCTCAATACTTTGGCTATATACGGCATACTTTGCATATTTGCACACGATTATATACAGCTCAACGTTCAGGACTTCGACACATTTTTGCCGGGGTTTACATCGTTTAAACCTACGAAAAAAGGACACCTAACGCTGGAATGAGCCAACGCGAAGCTTTTGGGATGTTCGCACTCGGTACATCTATAAAGTAAGGTACTTTCATTTGGCTTTTTTGTACTTTCTCAGTCACTTTGTGCTTAGGACGCCATTATTTATGAGCGTACAGCACATACTCAGTGTAACTTGGCAGCCATATACTGTCCTCGATTCTTGGCCATGGTCTATTGACGATGTCTCATGTCCTATGTCTTATGTTCTATTGACGATGTCTCATGTCCTATGTCTTATGTTCTATTGACGATGTCTCATGTCTTATGTCCTATTGGTATTTTCATTGAAGAACAGGTGGCAAGCTGAAGCTAACAAAGAATATCAGGTCCCAAAGAAATCATTTTAAAATTGCAGGAGAGATGTTAAGAGCGAATGTTTACAAAAATCAAACATAGTGCGGCAAAAGTCGAAAAATATAATTCGCTCCCCTTTTGCATATAGGTAGCCCTTAGTCAGAATACAAACACTGTGTAGTTTGTTTCGTGAAATATTTATTTATTTCCGAGAAAAACGAAAAATCCCATTGAGTTCCAGATTCCGGGAGGCCTGACAGCGTTGAGAATCGGCCGTGTTCGCTCGATTTGCGTGTCAAAACTATTGAACCGAGAATTATTATAATACTACCAGCTTATTATATGGCTCTTCCTTGTTCGCTCAGAGGAATTTCATAACCCTTTGATTATTTTAAGACTTCGAGAAAAGTCGAGAGCTAAGTACCCTGTTTTGTTATGACAATCGGTATCAGTAGGTCCAAAAGGACTGTGATTTTAACCATGTGCCACAACTCCGAATTCCATAAGGTGACGGATATTAACTACGAAGGAATAGGTCTTTCAATTTATATAAAGTTTACTTTGGGCAAATTAATTCGCGCTCCTCAGGAATTGTCTCAATGTAGCACTCCGAATACATAAAATCACGCCATCTTGTGATTGTGTGACCAAATCCAAAGTGTCATAAATTATAAAGCATGTGGTTCAGAAGCAAAAACCTTACATATATGTCACATTGGTGGAAAACAACATAAATATGCTAACCTTTCCTCGGTTATGATATTCTGTATGGTCCATAATATTCTTTTAGACATATTCGTTGTCGTTCTTGATGTACCACAAGTCTGCCGCATGGCAAACGGTCGTAATTGAATTGAACGATCAAAACAGCTCCATTACTTAGAGGTTCCTCATGTATCCTAGTGCTCTTTGTGTCGATGATATCAATTGCTTTGCAAGCATCCACTAAAACCATGATAAATAAGGGCTGTTTCAGAGCTTACCATCCTGTATTGACATGGTACTTTGTGGTCTAATTTGCATATTGCCGAGACAAGAGCGCGTTGCCATGCGGACAGATAAATGTGCGAATAGATCAATATAGATATTACTTTTATATTTTATTGCTACTCCGTTTTATTTCGATTTTGTTTTATCAAACTTGGACTCCCAAGAGTTAAAAGGTATACTAGTTGACTATTGACTAACTGAGTATATAATAAAAGTTTTTTCCCCCTTGATCTTTAGCAGGCCATGACACTGGGTATAAATAAATAACTTAGGATTATTAGGTTTGGTCTTCTTCTGAAGCAGAATGTACCAAAGCGTATATATGCGAGATAACGGTAATGACGAAATTACAACAAGCCAGAGTTGTCAACAAGAAACAATTTAAAATGCCACCCATTTATAACAAGGAGAAAACGTTGTCCAGCAGACTTGGGACACCCCCCCCCCCCCCCCCCCCCCTCCTCCTCCTCCCAAAAAAAGGAAGAAAGAAATAACATTTCAAAAACTCATGAATAATTAATGAGCATTTTGTCCAATCAGATGAAGCAAATCAGTCACGTGCATGCTCTTTATACCTGATAAAATCTCATCATTATAAAAGGCCCGCGGAGGGATTTGAATTCTGTCCCAGAGGGAAACGGGGTTAATGATTGAGACAATGGAATTTCTATTGATGTTTCAGCTTTCTTATTGAATTGCTAATTAGGATGAACGTTTTATATAAAGAATACTAATGAACATGAAATTTTATATAAAGTTTCATCCTAATTAAGAATTCACTGATAAAGACCCAAAGATAGCAAAAAGTACACGGAACATAAGGTACATGTACCTAGATAATAAATTTTGCACTAAATTTACTAATATCAGCAGACTACCGATCGAGATACACAGATAATATTTTTTAAATGAAGTTATCCAACTACCATTATTTGTTTACCGAGCCACTGTTTAGTTCCAATTATTAAACCAAACTCAAAGCCGTAAAATAATAAAAACGTGCATTAAACTTACATATTTTGTGCCGGAGTCAAAACATTAGAGCCTGCCGTCATGTCAGTCACATCGCTTTCCAAGTCTTGAACTTTATCGAGGTAAACCACGACACCACCAAATCCTTCAAGTGCAGGTAATTCTTGCATTGCGAAACGCCGCTTCAAACAACATAGTATGGTAATTTCTTCATGTCATTCCCTTGAGATGTTCGTAATTGCAGGCGGTGATTACTCGAATATTTTGCATGGTGTTGTGAATACACAGGTTCAATGGTTCATTAAGTAACCATTCCCTTGAGATGTGCGTCTTTCATTCATTGCATTCTTAAAGCGTTTTTGAAGCCGTTTAAAACACTCACAGCACGTGTTTTATCAAGTCTAAAAATTCTCGGCCTTCGCCCTCGAATTTTTAAACTTGATAAAACACTGCTGTTCGTGTTTTAAACAGTACTACAACAACTGCGCTATCAAAAACATGGCATGCCATTGCATTCCTACGATGTCCTCATCGCATTTGATAAACTTGAGGGATCAGCTTTTTGGGCGGAACCACTTGTGTCTTGCCTTTCGGGTGTGGTAGCCTGGGGCGAATGTAGTTCGCTGTGTTTCGCTTGTTTTGGAAGAAACAACTACCGTCGGACCGCCAAAACAGAAGAGTATTTTATTATTAGTGTTTAGACCTAACTGACTCTACTGCTTCCCTCGAAGGCTTAAAATAATCAAAGTTTATGAAATTCCTCTGAGCGAACAAGGAAGAGCCATATAATAAGCTGGTAAGTAGTACAATAATTCTCGGTTCAACAGTTTTGACACGCGAATCGAGCGAACACGGTCGATTTTCAACGCTGTCGGGCCTCCTGGAATCGTGTCTGGAACTCAATGGGATTTTTTCGTTTTTCTCGGAAATAAATAAATATTTCACGAAACAAACTACACAGCGTTTGTATTCTGACTAAGGGCTACCTATATGCAAAAGGTGAGCGAATTTTATTTTTCGACTTTTCCCGCAGATTTTCGATTTTGTTTGATTTTTGTAGACATCTGCTCTTAAGGAGTGTTAAAGGTTTTTGTTAAATAATTAAAAATACAATAAACATCTTTATTTACGCATCTAGTCTTCTAGTTGATCCTAGGAGGCGTCTACTAATCGGGGACACGAATTCTTCGGTCGAATTGGAATTACGTGTCTATAGCCTAGGTCTGACTTCTCCAATATCATATTTCTATTGGTAGAATCCTTAGAAAAAAAATGCTTTGTTTTCCCTCAAAAAGATGAAAAGGAAATAGCTGACAAATATTATTCCAGTACAACACAGACTAAACGTTCCACTAACCTGAAGGGACGAGCACCACAATAAAGAAGAAAAGAATAGCAGTATATTTCATCTTTGGTTCTTCAAATATTTGACTTTCTCGATTATATCAGTTCTTGTCAACCACTTGAAACCTCCAACACCTGGCCGGAAAATTGTAAGGCAATGTCGATCTTCAATTGCTCGAGTTACACCCTTTTCATAGGAAATTCGTGATCGATTTGCATTTCTGTCATATAATTCTGACCAATAACATGCAACTCTCTTTAAACTGACTAAGATAAGCGAAAAAAGCATAAGCAGCTGCAGACCCCAATATTTGTGAAAGAATGTCCGAGGCCCGAGGGCACCAAGACAATAGGCTGCGGTTTTACTTGACATGCAATAAAGTGTAGATCAATCAGGTGTTTGGTTTGTGTTTTATGGCAGATCTGTTAGCGTTCAAAATAATCCGAATCTGATATATTCTGGTTTTTTTTGCTATGTATGGCATGTTATTTAATATTGAGATTTGAGTTTTGGCGGCGAATTCGCGCTCTCCGACGTTCGCGCCATGCAGGCTCGCGTCCATTGCGATTTGTTTTCAGAAAATCAAAAGCCCTAAAACGTCTTAAAGATTTCATAATAATACACTCTTCAGCGTGTTTACGGAAGAAATGCGTTCTGTAGACCCAAGAGATTTGAAAGATGCAAACGGACGAAAAATCTGTCGGCTCAAACCCGAGCTCAAACTGACCAGAGGAGAAGAGAGGGAAATACGGAGTTTAAAATTCGCTTGAAATCGCTACCAAAGAACAAGAAGGACATCAAATACATTGTACTCTTCAGGCAAGTTACATCTTTACCGAGATATTTTACAAATACAAAGCCTTTCAATCCTGACCACAAAAATCAAGCCTGGATTTCCTGTGATCGAATGCATCTATGTACCAGATTGACAGCTTCTAGATCGATGCCAGAATATAAGACACTGGATGGAAAAGCTGGCTAGACCTAGGAAATGGGAGATGAGAGGGTTTTTTTTTTTAAATAAACGTTGAAAATCTTCTCTCAATGGTAAAGTATTGAAAAAAGAGAAATTATGTACATACTGCGGTTATACCTAGTTTGCTTGACCTATTTCTGACAACTGTAGAGTCAGGTTACTAGTTATGAAAGAGCTATATAGGTCATGTGAGAAATAAGCTGGTTTATATGTTTGCGTTTCGAATAAAAGTGTTGTTAAGCACCACTTCGAAAGCAATTGCAGAATATACTCGCCACCTCGCTAATAATTCATTGTTCAAAGATTCTCAGCAAATTCAGGTAAGTTCTACAGCCGGGTTTTTTAAAGTTAGTATACCGTGCATATATATGCAACCATGTGGTTTAATGTTATCCTGCAAAAGGCATTTCCGGTTTTACTTCACACTTACGCTTTCCGGGTTACTCCATTGGCAGAAATATGAGACAAGATGGCAGCGCACATGCGCATCAGTGTCTAAAATGCGGGCTGTCGATTCGTATAAGAAAATGTATGAAAAACATGAAACCTTTCAAATTTGAAGACCTAAGTTTGATTTCATATTAGTTCGCCTCGAGACCAATAACTTACGGATCAAGCTGTGTATTGAGGCCACAAATAATCCCTCAGATCGTCGGGAAAGTACTTCCCCGATAAGTCCATTTCGACCTTCAAATGGTCCTCGTTCTCCCTGTTGTTGTCTGTAATCTGGCTGAACCCATGCACAGTTTGAGGCACAACAGAACGCCAAGTCTTCAGTGAGGCAAATAAGTTCGCCTCGGTGTCAACATAGTTAATAGAGTGGTGTCAATAAAGCAGTGTTCAATGCATCCATATCGCCAATAAAACTTACAATAACACTCCTCCAAAGTACTTCCAAATACGTCTGAGTTTTGTCGAAATAAAGTTAGTGCCAGGACGTCATATAGGGTTACATTTCGAAGAAAACTCGACGAGAAAGGAGAGAAACGTCACCATATTGCTTTCTGTCCGCCATCTTGTTAAACCTAAATCCTGCAATGTTTGCTGGGATATAAACTGGGTTTCAGGCCTTTCTCCTCTAAATAATTGCCGCCAAGCAGCTGGACTTGGACAGACAGACGCCAGAGAGATGACAAATCCTAAAAAATGGCTTTTTAATCACAATGCCTACGTTTAAGCTAATATAACTCTCGTTCCGATTCTCTATTCATATTTCATCACAGAAAGTTTCGGTTTTCTTTGCGTTGGAAGGTCTATAAAGAACCTACAGTCTCCCTCACTATAAGCCGCCATTTTGAATCGGCTAAAAGGGCGCCCGCAGTACCTTTCCGCTGATGTCCATAATTTCTTCCAATGCGCCCGCAATTCTGTTAAGCCAAGACTGAAGCAAAATAATCACATATATTTATTTTCCAAATTTCGGTATTCCTTATGCTTTCCAGGTGATCCGCCCGAAAACATAAGACAAAGAATTACTAGGTGACTCGCCCGTAATTCTCTTAAAGCCAAGACTGAAGCAATATAATCACTTCTACTGTAGAGAGCATGCGTCTGTTTTGGTGGCTCCGAAAGTCTTGAAATGTATTTATTTTTACTTGCCACGATCTTATTTCGCATCCTAGCGATTCTCTAAAGACACTTGCTAGCTTTTGCCCCCATAAAACAAGCCTCATTAAAGAAAATGAAGCAGCTTACTAAACCATGGATAACCAAAGGCCTATTAACATCCATCAAATCTAAACAAAGAATGTATCCCTCACACTTCTTAAACTGATAATGATCCTGTAAAGGTAAAAGCTATAAACAGTACTCAAATTTACTCAACCGTATTAAAACAAAGCAAAATATTAATACTACAATCAGCATTTCAAGCTATATAAAGATAACCTTAAAGAAACATGGAAACTTATAGGAACGCTTATTAAAAGAAAATCGAGAGGTTTTCAATCGTGTCCATCCAGAATTATAGGAAATAATAAGACCTATACTAAACAAAGTGATATATCAGAACAATTCAACCAGCACTTTATGAATGTGGGTCCCAGTTTAGCAAGTTTAATTGAAATAACTGACAATCATGATCCCACCATGTACATAAAATATCCTCCTGCACACAGCTTCTATTTATCTCCAGTTACTGAAGATTATGTATCACAGCTTTTCTCAGAATTAAATTAAAAAAAGATATAATTAGATATTCCAAACAAACTAATAAAAATTGCTTGCAAATCACTACCAGTACCATTTACTTTCATCTTTAACCAGTCAATTTCATCAGGTATAGTTGCAGATATACTTAACATCTCTAGAGTAACTCCTGTTTATAAAAATGGCACTTCGACTGACCTTAACAATTATAGACCAATAGCAATACTATCAACTTTCAGTAAGATATTAGAAAAGATTGTGTATAATCAATTAAATTCATTCCTAGAAAAATATAATATACTCTTTAAATACCAATTTGGTTTTAGGAAAAGTCACTCTACTGAGCAAGCTATCTTAGAAATAACTGATAATCTTAAAACATCAATGGACAAAAATAATATTACTTGTGGACTTTTCCTGGACTTCTCTAAAGCTTTTGATACTGTTAACCACAACATATTATTAAGAAAATTACATAAGTACGGGATACGTGGAAAACCACTTGACTGGTTTAGGAGCTATCTTCTGAATAGGACTCAATATGTAAAAATTGGAAATGCCGAATCAACCTCCCTAAATATTGTCTGTGGAATTCCCCAAGGATCAACACTAGGCCCCTTATTATTCCTCCTATACATAAATGATATCCCTAACTCAACATTAAAACTATATTTTCGTATATGTACGGATGATGGTAATATATTTTACACTTGTAAAGATCCAAAAGAACTTGAAACAGTAATGAATTCTGAATTGAATCAAGTTTTCAATTATTGTAGAATCAACAAACTCTGTTAATATGAAAAAGACAAATTATATGTTAATTACTTCACCTAAAAAGAAAATTATCCAAATTAATATTTCAAATATTGATCGGAAAACAAATATTAAATATTTGGGCATATATTTAGATGAGCATCTTAACTGAAAAAGTCAAATTAGTCATGTAAACAACAAAATAGCAAAACACTTAGGATTTTTTTTACAAACTACGTCAATACCTGAGTATGCAAATGCTAAATCAGCTCTATTATGCACTTATTTATCCTTATTACTCGGGCCAGGCCTTCGGCCGAGGCACGAGTCAGAATTCGCAAGTGTCTATTATTTTCTGTGTCGACTTCCGGGCCCGTCAACCAATCAGAATCGATTCCCCACGGGATAAACACGCGTAACAGGTTTCTCTCTGAAAAATCCAAGATGGCGGCTACAAAGGACTTATGCCTTGTTATGGCAAAATCACCTAGTTTTTGGGCCATTTTTGCTGAAACCAAAGTCTTCTTGGCCAGAAATACCAAGATGTTCAGTTTTTCTAGGGCCGACAGCAGTTTTACGGGCCGTTTGCATGGAAAATGCTCACGTTTTTATGTACGAAAGGAGTCTGAGAATGAGATTGCGTCCGCGTCCAAATTTATGTATCTGACATATTTGGTAAGTAAACACAAATGTTTAATACCAGGTTGCAGTGTTGATATTTACTATTTCCTCTTAAAGTTTAAATGGCTTCTAATAGACTAGAAAATGGGCTCCAGAAATTGGCCCAATTTATCAGTTCTTTCGGTAAAATAGGAATACGGATCCGGAAGATCTACAACTGCAATTAATTATTTGGTGTGAAGACAGATGGCTCCAATAATCCAAAAACCGAGTGGAAATCGCATGTTTATTTTTGAAATGGACTCATGCAGTCTATAATTTATTTGAGAACTAATAATTTATTCTAAATTTCAAAGTTAATCATCTATATGTATTTATAATTTCATTACAATTGGATTAATTTTATCTGAACTAAGTTTGGGCCTATAACAGAAAGATGGTAGCCTCCAGTTTGCTTAAACTGCATTCCAGTAAGCTCAGTGGTTAAGTGTCAGTCAGTTGTGCAGGAGGTAGTGGGTTAAAATCCCGGTGGGACCTTTAAATAAGTGGGAGAACTGGTACTGCCTTTGCTCTGACATCTGCAAATGGTTAGACCTTCATGTCTTCTTGGATCAGAATGTTAAATTGTAGGCCGACACTGAGAATGCAACCAAATCTCTGGTAGTGACCACCCTCAAGTGTAGTAGATATAGTTGTATACATAGAGTAAATGAGTTTGTCCCCAATTAGCAATACCATGATGCTAAATACATTGACATTCTCCTCTGTTAGTCTTCAGTCTTGTTCCAGCGCTCGCTATTAGTTCCACTGGACTACTGGCTGTTATACATATTAATTAGAGGTCTCATTCACAGTAGCCCGGCACTAATCCAGCAAGCTGACCTCTTGCTGGCACTATGGGTGGTCACGGCCAGGGTTTATTGCGTCCACAGTGGTTCTTTTACGTCCCCAATATTTGGAGATGGGACTGCCATTTACATGATCATCCGAGCCACAGCGAAGGTCTAACCATTTCAGTGCAGATGTTAGAGTGTTGGTCCGACCGGGGTTTGAACCCACGATCTCCCGCACAACAGACCGTCGCTCTAACAACTGAGCTATCCGGGAGGCGGTAGTAGTTGTACTATTTCCCTTGTTGCCACTATGTACACTGTACATTTTATATATTAATAGATAGATAGATAGATAGATCGTTTATTACAAATATTTCTCACTTACAGCAAAAACTGAATTACGGAGATTTACATTAATATGGTTCTAGATAAGTTAACTAAGTTTTAAGAAGGATATACTATATACTGCTCTAATTAAACTAATGCTATATTACAATTAAAAATTTCTAAATACATCGATTGTAGTTACTTAAGATTTATACAGGCTAAATCTAGTAGATTACATACATAATCATGACTGCTGCCTTAAATTCTTTTGTTGTTGTAGTAAATGGATGGGTAAATAATGCATGTATTAGCAGCTTCCCCCAGGGGTGGATGCATGGGAACCTGTCAGAATTAATTGTTTGTTGCCCATCGGTGAGGGGGAAAAGCTCACTTTGGTTCATAGATCAGGAACCTTGTATGAATTTTTACTAATTGCTGTGCCCCATACCAGGGGATATGATACAACGAGTTTGATTGGGTATTTGTGCAAATCCCCAGGGTACCTGGGGGTTGACCCCTGGTGTAGTAGCTGCCAGTAAATATGCAAAGCTACTGATACAGTGCAAAACTGAATGCTAAATCACTGGGAGGAAGTTAAAAGGAACATTGCATGTGTTATTTTAAAGACTTGTTGTTGAGGTTTTACTTGGCCTCTTGTATAGGCGAATCCTCGTTTACGTTTTTTCCTTATTAGCATACATCAAACTTCAAGCAACGTACATATAAACAAACAGAGTCCATAAATCGAAAGAGATTGACACACTTGATAATCACCGAAAATTTTAGAATGATAAAATTAATTTATTTTGAGGAAAAGTATTTAAAAATAACAAAATTTACAAAGAATGTATGGCTGTCAGCAACTTTTGCCCCCTGAGCCCATTTTACAGTTTTGAAAAGTCAATTTTTCTGTAAATATTTAACATATCAATCTTACATTTTCGGTGATTATTAAGTTTAAAATTCTCTTTCAACTGATGTACTCTGTTTGTTTGTAGCTTGAAGTTTAATTTATGCTAATGAGGCAAAAATGTAAACAATGACGTCAGCAAGGATTCGCCTATTCTTCCCTGAAAACCATGCAAAACCATGTGAAATCAAACTTGTTTGATAAAGAGTTGTAAGTCTCAGCAGAGCAGGACAGAATTAACCATTCGTGTTCACTATATTATAACTGGTCTTGTGTTGCTACATGTACATTATATTGTCTCAAACATATGTAGCTACTGTTATAAACATGGCTGCAATTTGCTTTCTGTTTACCATGGCAGTTATCATCCCAGGCACTCTAAAATAGGATTATTTTTACATAACTAATATAATATTTTTATTATATGGCTTCTCTGGAGACAGAATCACAATTCTTCTTAAAAAGAATTTATATATGTAACTCTTGTAAAAAGAATTCAAAAGAATTTATTATTCTCCCAAAGGCTAAAACAATTGCAAGTGTAAAATACTTTTTAAATCAAACCTGCAAAGAATACCAACTATTCCTTGTTGAAATTCCATATGGCCCGAGTAAAGGCTGGTACAGCCTCTTGTCTTAATATGGATCTATGAGCTGGGGAAATACATACCCTACAAATCTAACAAAAATATGTACTAAACAAAATAAATGTATCCGAAGTATCTTTTTTGCCAATAACAGAGAATCCTCTAGTCCCTATTACAAACTTCTTAATATCCTAAAGTTTGAAAATGTTGTAAAGTTGAAAATTTGTACCTTAACACACAAATGAACTATATAATAACCCATCTAATATCCCCTCCGTATTTCATGATATTTTAATGCCTGTAACAAATGTACACAGCCATAATACCTGATATGCAGCTAACAATAACTTTTATCGCCCCAAAATTAGAACTAATATAGGAAAATTTACATTTAAATACTCTGCTTCTAAAATATGGGAAACAATACCTAGAAATCTAAAGCAACTAACAAAAACAAATCATTTTAAACACCAATATAAAGCTTACCTTCTTAACCTTCAAATTTAAAATCCAAACTTTAGTCTTTTCTTTCTCTTTCTTTTCTTTCTTTTATCTTTCCTTCTCCCTTATCTGCATTCCTTCCTCCTTATATTATATTCTAATTTCACTCAAGTTTAATTTTATTGCTCTGTTGAAACTTTCATTTAACTATATTGTAATATGAAAGTCAGTTAGCTACCTATTTACATATAAGCAGTGGCCAACTTGAAAGCTTTTAGCTACTTTGTACACTGCACACTGATAACAAATTCCTTATTTATTTTATTTATTATTATCTATTCTCTCAATATGTATATATATATATATGAATTTCTCTACTGTAATGTATCCCTAAATAGTGTAAAAATAAACTTGAAACTTGAAACTTTGGGCTATTTCTATAAGTGTATTTCGCCAATTATGTCCTGAATTCAATTTTTTCCTGTGGTTATGTTGAGGGTAACCAGGTCGAAGGCAAAGTCTCCTTAAGAAGTTAATATGGAAACTCAAGTAGCAGCAATTCTTGAAATGTCTTACCTGACATCTCAAGACTTTAAGGAAATTATTTCTAAATCTGTTAAAGAAGTTGTTGGACATGCTATGAGCGATATTGTTCAAGAAATGAGAGGTGAAATCGACTCCCTGAAGAGCAAGTTAAACAGCCTGGATACCGCCGTAGTGAGGCGATCTGTTAAGGCCAACGACAATGAGCAATATTCGCGACGTCAAAATGTAAGAGTACAAGTGATAGGGTTTCCAGAGGAAGATGTGGAAAATTGTGCCGAGAAGTTCGTTAAGCTTTGTAACGATAAAATGAGCCTAAACGTTTGCGAAGGGATCGTCGATAGAGCTCACGGCGTGGGGAAGCGAGAGGAAGGTGAAAGCAGAGCGATTATTGTTCGTTTAAATTCACACCAAGAGAAAATAAAGATATTGAAGAGTAGGAAGAACCTGAAAGACTCAGGGTTCTATATAAACGAAGATCTGACCAAGGTAAACCAGAAGTTATTCTATAATGCAATGGTTGAATGTGAAAATGTGGTGTATACATGGACCATGGATGGTAAGATTTTTGTCAAGAGAAAGGTTGATGGTAGGAGATTCCGCATTGTTTCACATACTGATTTTACGAAATATGAACTCAGGTAAAATAGAAAGCTCCATTCAGGACTCCTGCTGAACATTATTGGTTACGAACTCTGGTAGTTAAGAATATAAATTTCAGGACTCCCTTTGAACTTATTATTATGCCCTTTTTGCTAGTTTGTCTTTTCTTAACAATGGCTATTCTTGATTTTTGTATTGTTTTCGCTATTAGTCGTAGCTGCCGTGTGTTAGATTTACCTTTTATATATGTATTTTTTATGAGCAGTATGACATAAGGTTTTTTCTTCTTCTACTACTTCTTCGATAATGGGGGTTAGTTTAGAATCAGACAGAGCGGCTATCGGGTTATTTAATTGCTTTCGCTTGAGTTTCTCGAAAGTCGTTTGTTTCTTGTTCTTTTTTTGTAGGGATTTTATTGATTGCTATTTTTATTGATCTAATATTTTTTCTGTCTAATGATGTACAGTTGAACCCTCAGCCTATTTTACTTTTGGTCACCTAAATGTTAAAAGTTTGAATATTGATGATAAGTTTGAAGACATTTCTTTTTTTGGTAAAGGAAAACGAGTTTGATGTTTTTTTGCAATTACCGAAACTAGCCGGCTTAATGATCGCATTTCTAGCGATTGTTTTCAGATTCTTGGCTACAATCCAATCATTCGACTTGATAGAAATGAAAGAATAGGAGGCGGTGTTGCGTTATTCACAGCTAACTCCCTTGTGGTTAAGCGGAGAGTTGATTTAGAAATTGTTGGTTTTGAATTCCTTTGGATTGAATTTCGGATCGAACATTTTGATGTTCTTTGTGGGGTTTGTTATAGGCCACTTGATAATGATTCTGTCTCTTTGTTATCTTTTTTTGATAATTTTCTAATTACTCTTGATAATATACGTCAACTACCTAGCAATATGGAGTTGTTATCTTGGGAGATGTTAATGCGCATTATGATTGTGAAAACCCTTCAGGGAATAGTGATTCTGGGGAGAATTTGTATTGTTTTTTAAAATATATAATAATAACAGGGCCCATGATAATAATAATAAAAATAATACATACATACATACATACGTTTTAGGAGCATTATACAGGGCTCAATGCTCTTACAATATCAATGATAGTAATAAACTAAAAATAATAAAAACAATCTACTTACACGTGTTCTAGTAATATCGAGCAAGCTATTTAAAAAGAAAAGCCGTTAACTTAGAATTAAATACATTAACAGTATCGGCACTCCTGATGTTAAACGGAAGTAAGTTCCAAAGTCTTGGAGCGCAGATCGAGAACGCTTTATCACCATAATACAAATTATTTGACTTTGGTATGGAAAACAAGTTATAACTAGAGGATCTTAAAGTACGGGCTGGCTTATGTCTCTGTAGCAGATTATAAATATAATCCGGGGCCAGACTATGGAGAGCTTTATACGTAATTCATAGTACCTTATAACTAATTCTAGATCTAACTGGAAGCCAGTGGAGTTGACGGAGTACAGGGGTGATATGTTCTGATTTCTTTATTTTAGTGAGTAGCCGAGCGGCAGTATTCTGTAAGCGCTGAGGCTTAGCTATTTCAGAGTCGGGTAGCCCAAACAGAATACTTTTGCAACAGCCCAGATGGGAAGTAATAAAAGCGTGCACCAACTTCTCTCAGTCTCCTTGACACAGATACTTGCAAATTCTTCCAATGTTACGGTTAGCAAAAGAAGCTGACTTGCAAATGTTGTTTATGTGAGTAGTCGGTTTAAGGTGACTGTCCCAAGCAATGCCAAGATCATGGGAAACAGAAACCGGAGCAATGATAGTACCATTAATGGATATACCTGGCATCGGCTCCCACTGTATGAACCGAGATGAGAGATCATGGACGATCTCAGTCTTACGTGGATTACACGCGAGTTTGTTGGCGATGCACCGGATTAAGATATCTTTAACACATAGCTCCTGAACAATTTGGCTAATGTAGCAGGTCGATCATATGTTAACAGTTATGTAGAGTTGGGTGTCATCTGCATACATCATGCAATCGAGGTTATGCGCCTTGATCAAATCCTCCAAACGTTGCGAAGTACAGGGAGAACGAAAGCGGCCCCAGTACAGAACTGCGGTACTCCATACTGTAGTGTCTTGCTGGCGGAAACGGTATTCCTGACAACGACTGATTGGACTCTGTTAGTGATCCAATAGATCTCAGCGTGTCTCAGTTGATGGAGTGTTGTGTAAGTTCTTTGGGCTCGACTTCGGTGTCCCAAGGAAGCTGCCTCGGACCATTGTTATTTGTTATCTACTCCAGCAGGCTATTTACTATTTACCGTTAAGTCCACTGTTATGCAGACGATACTCAGCTTTATTTATCCTTTAACGCTGATAATACTACCGATGAAGCTGCTGCACTCTCTTCCATGGAATCTTGCATCTCAGACATTCAAAACTGGATGCTAACTGATAAACTTAAACTTAATGCTGATAAAACTGATTTTTTGTTAATCGGAACTAGGAAACAACTCGAGAAAGTTACATTAGCACAGGTAAAAGTAGGTAGCTCGTTGGTAAAGCCATCAACGAGTGCTGTGAAGAATCTCGGAGCCTGGTTTGACTCAAATTTAAGCATGGTACACCATATAAATAAGATATGTAGTTCCTCTTTTTACCATATACACAACATACGCCGCATTAGAAAATACTTTTCATGCGAAACTACTAATAAACTACTTGTACACGCTTTCATTACTAGCAAGATCGATTACTGTAACAGTTTACTATACGGCCTCCCTAAATCTCACATAGCTGAACTTCAACGTGTACAGAATGCTGCAGCTCGACTTGTTATGAATGTACCACGCTTTTGCCATATCACACCTGTACTCACCGATCTTCATTGGCTACCTGTTGTATATCGTATTCAGTTTAAGATTTTGATTATTACGTTTAAATGTTTAAATGGCCTAGCACCCTTGTATTTATCTGAACTTGTATATATATCTACTCCTACTGGATATAACCTACGCTCTGGTAACGCTCTGCGAACGCTCTGCGTTTGGTTCCGGCAAGCGGCAAGTCTAAAATCACACTTGGTGATCGTTCATTTAAGGCTGCCGCACCTAAGCTGTGGAACAAATTACCCTCCGAACTACGTAATGTAAGTAACCTGCCAAGCTTTAAATCTCAACTCAAGACTTACTTGTTTAAACTAGTCTTTGATCTATAGTTTGTATGTATCTATTTATTTATTTTTTATTTAGACGTATATGTAATGCGTGCATGAACATATTCACATGTAATGCGCGCAATATAAATTAAATATTATTATTATTATTATTATTATGAGGTATGACTAGCATTGTGCCTCTGATTCCATAACGATACTGAAGTCTCTCCAGAAGGAGAGTATGGTCAATCGTGTCGAATGCGGAGGATAAGTTAAGCCGAGAATCGATGGCGCGTAGAATGACGTTCATCACGCATAGCATTGCTGTCTCCGTACTGTGACCGTACTGTGAAATAGTCTATATGCTTACTGTAATTGAGCAAGCAGACCATTCCCCAAGAGGTAGTTCGTCGTCTATGTAGAGGCAACCCGTTCCAGTAACATTGTGATCGGACGGTAACTTGGAAATTCCTCCTGGTCAAGGTTGGACTTTAGCATGGATGGGTGTATGATGCCAGTTTTTAGAGACGAAGGGAACACGCCCTCAGACAACGATGCATTGATGATTTTAGTAACTTGAGGAACGAGAAGATCAAGATCTTGCTTCATAATGTGTGCAGGAACGTGGTCAAGCAATCATGACTTTGCAGGAGACTTTCCTAGCATCTCACATACACTGGAGCAAAGTCCGAGAGTGACGATTGACAAGATGGAAAGTCAACAGTAACAAAGAGTTCCTCAGATGACAGCTTATAACTCCCCAATTCATCGCGCAGCTTCTGGATCTTGGTGTGGAAGTAGCTACTGAACGCCTCAGCTAAATCAGGAAAGGAGTCGTGTGAAGGTAGAGGTTGAATCTTCTTTACGCGGAATAAGCCGTCAATCAACCGGAATAACTGCTGGTTATTTGAACTGGAGATCTTCGCCTTATAGTACAGACTTTGCTGCATTAAGTGCAGCTGTGTATGCATTGCATTTGTCGCTATACAACTGTCGGTGGACTTCCAGACGAGTCGATATGAATTTCCGCTCATTTCGGCGCCTCTCTTTCTTCATCACTCTCAAACTATCTGTGTACCATGGAGCATTTGGACTTATTGTCACCGATCGCATTTTTTCCGGAGCATGCTTGTCTAAAAGCTCACGGAGAACGTGATTGAAGTGTTCAGTAATGGAGTCTACTCCTAGTGAGCAGAAACTATGCAAAGTTGATGCAAGATCCTCCCGCCATAACTGCTGGTCAATGCGCCGTAGATCACGGTACTTGATATACTTCTTGGTAACCTTGGGCCTGGGGAGATTAGCGAGCAGATCACCGCACTGTGGTCTGATGGTAATTCGGACGCTAAATCTATCGATGGTAAGAGCAGACTGTCCTACTGGCGATCGATGACAAGGTCTAGGGTGTGGCCACAGCGGTGAGTTGGGCCAGTGACTCGAGTAGATCAATAAACCTGATAGTATCAGCATTAGTAGCGATTGTTTTGGATGAAGTTTTCGAGTACAGAACGGCTTCGCGGATGTGTCTTGAGTTAAGGTTCGACTAGCGCGGTTACTGCGAGTCCTGGGCACGATACCAAACGCTCTCCCTACCCTACAAGGAAGACAGATGAGTCGACAAACAAATAAACAGACCTCAGTCTTCAGGGGATGCAGTTATGTTTTGAAAAGTTTCTTGAAAAGTTACTTCTTACGATCTAAAAGTAAAACCATAAGAGTGGGAAGATTAGCTGGATCAAACTGAAAGCCTGACACTACAAATTCCAAAACTGTTTAGATAATCGAGTGTACAATTATAAGTTCCAAGTAGTTGATGTTTATGTCACTTTCATCGAACTGCAAATCGACATAAATTTTAGATAACTTGTTTGCTCCACCACTTACCACGAAGGACCTCTTTAAAAAGTCGATCTGCAGTTGCACACAATACTCTGCCCCGTCAGCTTTACCAAGGCTACTTTGTTCGTCGATGCTTCAACTCGTCTTGCCAACCAGCCATTTATCTCTTCCCAAGTTTTCTCACTGTCTTAGTTCAGTCACGGCTCGCGCTCTAGATTTAGGTAAGTCGCTTCCCTAGCCATGGAGTCTCCAACTCTTATGGTTTTACTTTTAGATCGTAAGAAACTTTTCAAAACATAACTGCATCCCCTGAGGATGAGGTCTGCCTATTTGTTTGTCGACTCATTTGTCTTCCGTGTAGGGTAGGGAGAGCGTTTGGTCTCGTACTGACCCAGGACTCGCAGTAACCGCGCAGTTTTATTTAGTTTCCGATATTGACAATTTCGTTTTCTGTTTTGTCACCAGACTGGCTTGAAGTTACCGACCTTGTTATCCGTTATAGTTTGAATTTGAATTGAGCAGTCTTAAAAGTAGGGGGAGGGGAGGGAGGGTAAAACAATGACAAATTTACAAAAAGTACGTAAAACACGTTTTATTCTTGTTTTCACTTCACAAACAATATGTAAACACATTTTATTATAGTTTTTACTTCATTATTGTGGTTTACCTATGCTCTGATCGGCCAACCAGTCCGCTCAATATGCGCGTGCCTAAGCAAAAGCCTGGGTCAGTTGATAACTGAGCCAACTCGTGTCACTCAACTTCGTTCGACAATATTAGATTTAGTGATCACTAATTGCCCTGGGCGCTTTGTTGGCTCTGGGACTAAAAGTCCTCCATCGAATTGTGATCATTCAGTTCTTTTTTTATGGTGAAAACGAACTCTTCCTCCTCCCCTTTTTCTGTCGAAGGGCCTGCTTTGGGTCAGGGGGTAGGGCGGCGCATGTAAAATACACCCGGCCTGCATTTTTCTCGCTACGGCTGACCCCAACTTTGATCCACAAATTATGTTCGTACTTCGGAAAGGTGGCGCGATTAACTCCGTCCGTGATAACGGCTTTCACCAAAGGAATTCCTTAGCAGAATATAAAAAGTACAAGCCAATTGAGGAGGGTGAGTCTTGTATTCGAGTTTGTTTCCACCGCATTCATCTCCCATACTTGGTCTGTGTGTTAGCACATTATTTTTAGAACATTTCAGGTGAAAAATCCCATACCCACGAGCGGAGGGCCGATAAAATGTTTTTTTTTACTAATGGCAAGGTTTTCCATTGTACACAATAACAATAGCTCTTTTCATAAATCATTAGGACGCATTGTTTCATTGTTTGCTGAGTACAAGGTTCTCATTATAGTTTTCGCGGCAATCTGATTCTAAAAATAGCCTGATGTGGGAACACGCTACCCATGGGTGCCAGAGGTTCTACTGCCGTCTCTAAGCCAAAGCCCCTGATATTCAAACAGTACGAGATCGTCCGCTCACTTTCTCCCCGTACCGTCTGAACATCAGGCTAGGTAATGGGCTCCAGGTACTGTTGAATACGGAGTGGAAACAGGATTTGCAAGTACGTCACACAAACAAGTCGTTCCTATAGTCATCGTTCCTATAGTCATCTCCTATTTTTTCCTCCCCCCCCCCCCCCCCCCCCCCCCCGCTTCATGTTTATAGATCGTTATACTCTCTCATTACCACAATTCTAGAAGATTTCAGGCAATTACAAGGTATTCAAAGGCATAATAATACAACTTCCGGTTCAGAGCTTCGTTTTCATGTCGATCCAACACTGGATTTTGAGGATGTTCCCGTTAATAGATCCATGTAGACTTTTAGTATGTTCTTCTAGACGGTATTCCAGATTATATTATGCAGAAAAACAGTAAAATGACTGGACTATACCTGAATTAGCTTTAATTAATTTGCTAAGTAACTATATATGTTATATATCTGGTATAAATAAAAATGTTGTTGTTGTTGTGTGACCACAAGGTGTACGGGTCCTAAAGTTGCTGTAATTTAAGGCGATGAATAGCAACTCAAGGCGACTTAAGCGATTTCGGGAAAGAAATTGGGGAAATTTTAGGCGAAATAAACTTAAAATTCAAGAATTGCTTGTTGCAACTTTGGCCAACTTAAGGCGACTTAAGCAAAAGTGAGTAACTGCTGAATACCCTCTTAAAGCGACTTAATCCGGCTTAAGGCGACTTCAGGACCCTCAGTAGGCCTCATTATGATAGTGAGCGATCGAACAAATTGCTGCCACCTGCGTCAGTCCGTCCGACTATTTAATTTGTAGCAATTTTCTCTGTACGTAATCGAATAATGTCGCAATAGCTCATCCAGCAGCGTGCTCTCTGAATTGAAGAGTTCCCAGTTAGCAAGATCTTGTGTCCAAGACCACGACCAAGAGATGTTTTCCTTTTTTCTGCACGGAAATAATTTTATTTCGCTCTTATTTCCTCATCAGTCTGGTATTTCTCTCTCTCTCAGAAATTATAATTTTGACCATAATAACAAATAAGCATTAGCTACGATCAGATATAATTGGAGGCTTCATCCATAGGCTTGGCTATATATATATTACGTCATAACCACAGAACTGAACAACTAGGCTGCATACGCGAGCTGATGCGAACTCGCCGTGAAGTTTGTCATAAACACTATATTGTGGCGGTCATGTTCAAAATTTGTTTCCTTGGTTTGTGAAGATGGTCTGCGTATCTGAATACAATGTATCAGTCCTCAGAGTGAATGCTATATTCATTTAAAATGATAAGAAGCACACAAGCTCAATCACAAAACGAGGCTAAGAAAGAGTGTAGGCGCACCGTGGGCGTATTGTACATTGTCTCTTTAGTTAGTCATATAAATGGCATTCCAGCATGTAAAATGTGAAACTATTTATCAGAAAAATGGCGCCCAATTGAAACAGCTATTGTCCTGGACTGACTCACCGCGGCAAAACGTCACGGCGCGCATGTGCTTTAGATGAGCCGGTCGCGCTCGCGTCCCCAGTTTCCCGCCGAAACTAAAGGAAAATAGAGGCAATCACCCCTGTTTCTAATGTTAAGTACATATGCGTATTTACGGGAAATGTTTCGCGGAAAATAGAAAACTACATAAAATCTATAACTGAGAAAATTAGATTTCTTCTTTTCCGGTTTCTCACGAGAAATGATATGTTTTGGCGCTGTCCGACTGTACGAGGAATCGACAAAAATATGGACTTTGTGGATTTGCTGATTTAATTCATGTAGTATTCACACACAGAAGCTTAAATGACTGCCTTCAAAGAGAAAAAGGCTGTCAAAACAGGACGAAAAGCACGCTACAGAACGCTACTAAAATCGTGGAACAAGTACGTGGTGGAAACGTTTGGAAACGAGTGGACTGAACACGACATTCAGCAATTTAAAAGTGGCAAGCTTATTTATAGTGTGACCGAGTAATTCAGCATCCAAATTTGGTAATTCGCTTATAAAGTAAGGCAGAATTAATACTTACAAGTCTTTCTTTTCTGTATCTGTGGAGCTCTTTTTGTCTGGTTTTACATTTCACTTATCGTCATCCACCATTAACTAGTGATTTCAACAGGCCGCCGGTTTTCTAAATCTTTCACAAACATTCACAATTTTGTCTTCTGTGAATGCACTTTCGCTTTCTTGATAAAGATTAGATTGATTGAAATTAAGTGTACCTAAATAAAATACAGGTCTTTTCATGCATAAACTTGCAGTTTTCATGTCGGAAAACCAAATGCTGTGCGCAACGACTTCACTTGAAGTTGTACCTCGTGTGAGTTCTCAGTCCAATTTTAGCTTGATTCCTATTCGCTCTTCAGTTTACCGCACAATGGGTTCCTGGCGCGTGGGCGGAATTTCAGCAAGACTTTCAAACTGACTATATTATTTATTTATTTTCGCAAATGCTATGGGGCGATGAGTTTGATATCGGTTTTTCAAGTGAAATTTAACGTGGAATTCTCATGTCGGGCAATGAATTTACTATTAGAATCGAGCTCAGACTGGAAAATACTGGTTATTGGCCACATGTTTATACCGTGTGACAAGGAGCCAAAAACCAAGCAGACTTCAAGAAAATCCTTACTTTGGAGCCTATTGATATGAAAGGGATATTCAAGAAAAATAAACTGCAGTTTATTATAATTATTTTAATTATCAAACTGGAGAAAAGGTTAACAACTCAGTGTTTCGAAAGTAAAAATAAAACTGGAAGCCTAGAATCAAGATTTCCATATTAACACCAATATTCGAATTAACATCAATATTCTTGTCATCCAAGCTGCAAAGCCGTTGTCATGGTTACATCAAATATCGCGCAACTGCAAGGACTGGGGCCAAGAGAGTTATCACAGCCATGGGCTTCATTGTACCACTTCCATTGCAGAGGTCCTTTTGGCAGCACGAAACCTCGCAGCTACCAGACGTCTTGCAAGCTTTACTGGCCGCGTCGCATGCAGCCTTTGCCATACATGCCCTTGTGTATTCGTCACCAGTCTTAATCTTGTAGCACGTATCCGCTGGGGCTGGGCACGACAGTGTGGTATCACAGAGCTTTTTGGATGCCGCACATACATAGCACTTGATCGAAAGAGCTGTGGATCAATACATTTCTAATTAAAATTAAATGTATACAGAAATATATACAAATGCACACAGAGTAAATACATATATATATATATATATATATACAGTCAATGCCAAAAAGGTTGTCCAGCAGAACATAATATAATACTATAATATCCATTGTTTTGGGCTATTGTCTAGACCAAGACAATAGGCCAAAACAATGGATATTAAAGTATTATATTATGTTCTGCTGGACAACATTTTTGGCATTGACTGTATATATATATATATATATATATATATATATATACAGCGAAGTGCAAAAACTTTGACCCCCCGCTCCTCAACTATATCAATATATCGGGTGCATTATGGGTAGGAGTAAGTTCATTAAAATATATATATATATATATACAGCGAAGTGCAAAAACTTTGACCCCCCGCTCCTCAACTATATCAATATATCGGGTGCATTATGGGTAGGAGTAAGTTCATTAAAATATATATATATATATATATACAGCGAAGTGCAAAAACTTTGACCCCCCGCTCCTCAACTATATCAATATATCGGGTGCATTATGGGTAGGAGTAAGTTCATTAAAATGCAACTACAGCCGATATCCGCTCGCGTTTGCAAATCATCATAGCGAAGACTTGTGTAGTTGATTTAAAGTTCAAGAATTTATCTAGAATACAACTGACTTTTACTCGGAACAGGCATGAAAGTTTAAAGTAAAGTAAACGCACTTTCTATTTACTGTTTGGAAAAATATCTTTCCTGATTTTATATTATAAATTAATGTTTACGTAAGAAGAACGTAACACGGACGGAACTATCATGCCGGACTCATCTGCGAAGCAAGAATTCAACGCTATTTTTGAAACTGTTTCGCGGAAAATTGAAGAGATTAAAATAGCTAAAAGGGTTACGCAATTTCATAAATTTATTGACAACAAATTCATAAAACATTTAATTATTTTGATTAAGAAACGGATAGAAATTAACGTATCCCATATTTTATGGTATTAAACAATTCTAAAAAATTCTAATAAACTCTTAGTTATTCCTCTTGAAATTCTCTTATCCAGTTTTATTTAAGGTTCGGAGGGTCCTGTTTTTATGGTATATTTTTTTTAGTAAATGCTTTTATGAAAGGTACGTTCGATAATTCTTGGATTCGCATCGCTGAATGTTCTTATTATTGTTGCACAGTTTTCTTTCATTCTTAAAATCTATTTTGTATGCTATTTAAATCTCATAATTTTGACGAAACTGTTTATTATAGCTTCGTAATTAAACCAAAAACGTTAGTAGCTGTGGTCCCATTTAACAACATCACTTTATTGTGAATCCTATAGTTTCCTAATTTCGTAGATAACTGGCCGCGACAAACTTTTGAATATTTAATTTTCGAAGTTTCATTTTGTAATTATATTGCAGCTCCAAACAACAGCAATTTTTTCACAGCTTGTGAATTTCCTCTCATCAGGATCAGCTAAAAATAAACATTACACAACAGTTAAAGAAAACGATTCGATATTCAAACTGTAAGAGGTTTCCTTACGTATAAAGTGTTTATTTTGCTTTGTCGATACGTTTTCCAACTATAAGCCAGTCTCTTTGAAACGTTATATCAGTCTAATAACACTGATCAGTTCAGTCTTCACAGAAGTAGAAGACAGAGAACGGAATAACTGCGCTGATATCGAGCTGAATGTTTTCATCGCTCTCAGTTTAACCTAACCCTAACCCTAGAAACACTGACAACAAATATAGAATGTCAAAGTTTCAAACGAATTCATATTGGCCCTGAACCTACAGATCAGGTGTAATCATCTCTCCTCTTAATGGGTTATCTCGATATTTTAGGTCATCAGAAGATCTCCTAACAGCTTCACAAATAGTTCTGAATTCACGCTTCGAACCTGAAACTTCGGCATGATCATTTCCCGTTCTCTTTCCGCCGACCAGGGATATGTTCTGTTTTGCAAATATTCGATCTAACAGTAAATATATAGAGTGCATTTAAATACTCAGGTTTATATAAGCCTGTCCCGAGTAAAAATGTTGTATTCTAGATGAAATCTTGAACTTTAAATCAACTGCATAAGTCTTCGCTATGACGATTTACAAACGCGCGCGAATATCGGCTGTAGTTGCATTTTAATGACTTTACTCCTACCCATAATGCACCCGATATAGTTATATAGTTGAGGTGTGGGGGGTCAAAGTTTTTGCACTTCGCTGTATATATATTGGATCCTCCTAGCTAGCGACATCATCGTTGGAAAGCCAAGTTTACTTTATTCATTCCTATATATATATATATATATATATATATACAGTCAATGCCAAAAAGGTTGTCCAGCAGAACATAATATAATACTATAATATCCATTGTTTTGGCCTATTGTTTTGGCCTAGACAATAGCCCAAAACAATGGATATTATAGTATTATATTATATTCTGCTGGACAACCTTTTTGGCATTGACTGTATATATAAACTTTATTAAAGTGTCATTGTATTTAGCATTGTGATGTTAATTGTAGCGGAGTACCATACATGTAGCATGAAAGTGAAATTTTGCCGGATGTTCTTGCCCGCCCGACCGCTGCACCAGCGCGCGGAACACGTGAGGATTTTCGAGTCCTGAATCGGCCTGCCTGATTTCGTATGGCTACTTAACGCCGTTCCGCCATTTGTGATTTCCTAAATTATCTCAATAATCAGTCTGATTTTTTGCCGTGACGCGTAAAATATTCAATTTCCCGAACTTTAAATTCCGTTACATCACCGCGTACGGACTGTCCCGCGTACGTGTATGCATATACGTCATTTTCCTTCTGTTGTATGCCGTCACCTTTCTCGTTCAATAAGTTCCTCGAGCTCTGACTCTTGGAAATGATGCTTAATTTTCATAAAACTGTCGACTTTTATTGACTGCATCTGAATACGGGCGGAACTCTTTCAAATATTGTTATCAAATTTCAAAGAACGTCTCCTATACATCAAATACTTCTTTATTTAAAACTTTCCGAGTCCACGATATTGGATTTTGAATCGATTTGAGATCAGAGTTAACATTACATATAGTTAAACTACTCAAACATATGATCATATATATCAATCCACAATGCCTATAACATACAAACTCTTAAACAAAACAACTTAAAGTAAGTAGAACTGTAAAACTATATTTCCCAAATGAAAACCGCATCTTTAGTTGACACACCCCCAAATCCTCATCAACATCTGATTGAGTTTTTCTGAAAAATATCGTGAAAATTATACAACTTTGCTTACTTGCTGGTATTGTGGCCAGAACGAAGAATAAAACACCTATCGCATGCAGTCTTCATGCCGATCTTAAGTTATTCCAAGTCTTCTAGAAACTATAGCTTTGCTAGGTTGTGGAATTGTAGTGTTCTTGTTAACTTTTTTCAGCAGCACGTACATGGAACTGTGAGCACCAACTACTCCTATCTTTTTCTAAACTTTCCTTTTATATTGTGCTGATTGCCAATCAATTTAAGTTCCAAATGTTGTTTCAACTAAATAAAATAATACTAAAACATGACAAAACAGCTTTGGTGATAATTTCTAGGCAATGGGGATCAAAAAATGCGGAATTGTTATACCTCATGTATACTTTTCAAAACCTACATATTATCGAATGCGTAACGTTTTAATGGCAGTTATATCATTCTAAGTTTGTCGTGGACGCAAAATATATTGAAGAGTTTACTTCTTATGTGAACTGACAGACAACTTCTTTTTGGTATCAGAAAACATGCGGACAAACATTAACTCGTACTACACAGAAAACTAATTAGGGATAACGAAAGGTTTCGTAAGCGGATCTAAAAGCTTTTGACTTTTCCAATGACAAATTACGTCAATCGAAAATTCTTGTATATTTACAAAGCCTTGTACAAAACCCGTGGCTTACAATCGTTGGATTACGTAAAGATTAATCTATTACGTTGGCCTTTGGAAGAGATTAGTTTGGATTTGCAATTAAAAGCGCGTTTTCTCGTGAGTTTACTTAGTAAATAACTTTGTTCCTTTTTCACGAGAAAGAATATAAGTTTGGCTCGCTCATAAAAAAAAATCATTAAAGCAAAATATCGATTTTGAGAGTTATTCCTTCAACCAGGAATGAAAAAAGTTACTTTAAAACCAACGTAATGGTATGATTATTGTTTGCAAAACCTGGGAACTCTGCATGCTGCTAAATATTATTTCTGGAATGAAGGTATATGTAACCTGGTACGAAACAAGAGGCCAAGTATGGCTATGAACATCAACAAAAATAACTCCATGGTACAATGTTAAGTTTTAAAATATCGGTAAGTTCGTAGGCAAAGTTGTTTCCAGCATGTTTAGGGTCACAAACAGTGGAAAATAATGTAATTTGCTATATATATATCTGTTATTTTCCAGTATATAACGCAGACCTTCATTGGTTGATTTAGGGTCACATGACAAGTAACAAACAAACTGTTAACCGCTGAAGTTGGAACAGGATACATTTTCGAAATCTATGACGTCAGAGAGTAACAATGCATTGCTGCCTGCCTAGCGCACGTGATCAGAGCGTGACAGAAAATGACGTGTGTCGTGCGTTTTGGTTACGCCAGTCTTTCGAAACGTTTTTTAATTCTGGAAAAAAGACCAAATCACTAATAACTAAAAAAATGACTTAACACCTGGAAGTTTGTCATCGGGAAACATCGAGATCTCGCTGAGAGACTCATATTTGCCAAGAATTGACCTCTTTTAAAAATCCATTACGTATGTTTTCCCATTTTAAGTCTTTGGGGGATTGATTATTAATGCATCATTTATCTTCATTCAGAAGCAGAATAGACCAGTTTTACGATTCATGCTCAGTTGAATATTCAAGTCTTTTATTTCAAATAAACATAGGATTTGTACAACTGTGCATGAACCGTAAACATTCCGAATTATTTATTTATATTTCCTATCCTTCGCTAAAATTCTTTGCGAATAACTCAAGTTTGTATTTTCATTTCATGTGCTTGTGGGACAGGATGGCGGTGATATTTTCCCCGAGGGTAAATTTCTGTGTTCTGATTTGTCTTGGTGCTTAAGTGCAGTAACTTTGTGTACACTCGCGCGGCCTGAATAACGTGCGTTATGCTAAACGTCTACACTATATAAGTTGCACTGGCTCCCTGTCAAATTCAGAGTAGATTTTAAGGTCCTGTTGATAACATATAAGGCAATACATGGCCTTGCTCCGGACTATCTCACTGAACTCATAAATGTAAAGACTCCATCACGCCGATACAATTTAAGATCTAATGGCGAACTGTTACTTCAGCGTCCAAGAGTGTAGACTCCAGTGCCACCTTAAGTGACCGCTCATTCGCTCTTGCAGCACCCACCCTGTGGAATGAGCTACCCTCTGAGATATTCCAGGCCGATGCTGTCAATATATTTAAAAGACTCCTTAAGACCTATTTATTTAGAAAGGCTTTTTACTGGCATTCATAATTAATTATTTGATATTTTAGCACTTTTTAACAACCATATCGTAATTTTTAGTAATTAGTATTAGAATCTAGGAATTAGGTTAGTTTAGTCCATCACATTTTATAACATTACGTTTGTAGACCATTAGTTGTTGTTATGCGCATGTGAGTATATTATTGTAAAATAAGCCGGGGCTATACATTACAAAGAGCTATTTTGAGCGAATATTTGCAGATGATACCAAGATATTTTATTCTAGTAAAAACTCAAATGACCTTGAAAACGTCATGAATGAAGAACTACCCCATGTACACAACTACTGTAATATTAATAAATTGTCAATTAATTTAAAAAATATATATGCTTGTTAAATCACCAAGGAATATTTTTTATTAATTTTAACATCAATAAGATAAGTCGTAAAAATTACATCAAATACTTAGGTGTTTTTATTGATGAGCATGTCAACTGGGAGCCCAAAATAACACATGTGACTAGCAAAATATCTAAAAACAAAGGTATCATTAATTAACTTAGACACTATATTAATCTACGTTTGCGTAAACAGCTTTATTATACTCTAATGTATCCATATCTTAGTTATGGAATATCAGCCTGGGGTAATACTTACAAAACAAAGTTAAACAAAATCTTAATAAAACAAAATAAATGTATTAGGAGAATTTTCTTTGCTCAGTCTAGAGAAAAAACATCACCTTATTATACACTGCTAGACATACTACAACTTGAAAACATCTACTTTTTAAAGACATCTTGTTTCATTCATAAAATAAGTAACAAGCTTTTCAAGGCTTTTCGACACCGGTATCTGAGGTCCACTCATATAACACCAGATATGCGTCAAAACAAAATTTCCATCGAACTAGAGTTCGAACTAATTATGGTATCCACACCTTTAAATAATTTTATTCAGCTTCAAAAATATGGGAAAACATTCCCAGCCACCTAAAATCCCTCTCCCTTACTCAGTTCAAGATTCAATACAAAAAATATTTATTAAATCGACAAAACTGACATATTATAGACCCATTCGAAAAATGGCGTCCAATTTAAAAAGCTATTGTCCTGGTAACGTGAACACGAGGCTAGTCAGTACACACAAAAGCTTTTGAACGTGTAAGCGAGGCTGGTCAAGCCTAAACAATAGTTAGTTAAATTGGACGCCATTTTTCGAATGGGTCTATAAGCACTATACTTTTGCCTACCTGACCATTATTATTTTGTTGCCGTTGTTGTTATGATAAATATTATATAAACATACGTATATGTAGTATATTTAACAAATAAAGAAGCCTTAGCCATGTTTTATACTATCATAAAACACGATGGGCATTTGATAACATGAGAGAAATGTTAAAGCACAAGCCGAAGGCGCGTGCTTTCAACATTTCTCGAGTGTTCTCAAATGACCAGAGTGTTTTATGATAGTATAAAACATGGATTTAAGGCTTCTTTATCTGTTTTATAATATTTACGCGCGCGATGAAAGGAAACCGCCAGTTGAAAACTATATAACACGGCTAACCATGTTATATACTCTGATAAAACATGGCTTCTTAGCCAATCAGAGCGCGCGTACTATCGTATCTATATTATAAAAATAGATATAGGTGTGTGTATAGTGTGTGTGTATAAATATATATGTTTATATATGTATATTGTACAAACATCCTTTTTTTTCTTCTCAGATTTTCTCTCTTTTCCTTCTCTTTTTCACTATCTTTTGTTCTTGTTTCATAATATTTACAATAATTACATCCTACACGATTATATTTATGTAGTAATTTTCTTCTATAATTGTACAACTTTACTATAGGCAGTGCTTAACTCGAAAGCCTTTGCTACTTTAATCACTGCACACACTTAAACAATAATTCAACCAATTTTTTTACCTCTCATGATTGTATCTTAGCTCTATCTTATCTATACGTTTCTATTTTCTTTTTTTTTAATATATGTAACTGAACAGTGTAAATAAACTTGAACTTGAACACGTGATATACACGAGGAGGTATTCTGAATACGTTTTTCCAAACACTTTTAGGACAGTTAAATAGAAACAACCAGTATCTAATATGTGCCGATCCCAGAGTTTTATATTTTATTAAAATCTTGAACCAGAAAAATAATTGTTCAACTGAATCACATCAATTAACACAATATATGTATTGACCTCTCGCTTGGTCAATAACCTCTTGGGGGGATGTTGGCCAAGTACATTTTTTGCGTGTTTATCAGTGGACGGAGACGAAGTCGAGGTCCATAAAACATAAAAATAAACGAGGCCAATATCTCCCCATCTTGACCGAAGAAGCTTGGGCAATAAGGTTTTTTATGATATTGCGAAAATAAATACACATTTAATTGCTAAAACCCACTTTTGAAGCACATGCCAGGAACCCATTGCGCGGTAAACTGAAGAGCCAATAGAAATCAAACTAAAATTAGACTGAGTTTCGACGACTTTCATAGACTGCTAGCAAGTCCCTTCTATTATGCTAATTTATATGATATAAGCATGGCTAAACACCGTAGACCTTCGCGGGTACCTCTCGTTAAAACAAATACACGGGCTACGCTTTAAAGAAAACCATATTAACATATACATCACTGTAAAGCTTATGAAACAATTAAGGTATCTGTTGAAATTGCTGTTTTAAATAAAGATTTCACTGGAAAGCAGTACTAAGCCTACAAACGCAAAAAAAAGACGAGGTTTAGATCAGTGAATTATGCGTTGCATTATGTCAATCAGCAGATGACAGCCTCCAAAAGTGTGTCGAGTATTTTTAATATTTTACTTTGTTCGTATGCAAATCCTTCTTAAAGTTTGAGGTCCTAAAATCTTCCAAACTATATGACGCTAAGCAACATAAAAAAAGAAATAACGAAAATATCGCTAAAGCCCGACACGATTTGGGTGCCTGATAGTATATCTATCTTTTGGCCAAGTTTTGCAAGGATCCGATCATTATTAAGACACGGATAATTCACTCAAAGATAGGGAATAAGCAAGTAAATGAAGTCAGAGTTTTTAGCTTCGGAAGTTTTACAGCGAGTTCACACTTCATCAAAGGTTCTGTCAACATGTTAACCCAACAAGCCAATGAAACACAGGACCCCTGGGGTTGTTGTGAATGAACCAAGAATTCGCGGGCAATGAAATTGTTCGTATTACCTGGGTTTACATTCCTACTGGTACTGTACTGCGTTGCTAGTTTCACCGAACGATTTGATTAGACTGCAAGCTATCATGGCAAAAACTAAGAAACCTAGTGAAAAGAAAAGTGTTGTAAAGCGATGTAAGACTGACAAAAAACCAGCCTGAGATATCAAGGACAAGTAGAAGACGAAAGCGACGACGAAGCCAAAGAGAAAATCACAGCAAACCAGCACGAACTCTTGCTGTATATGTGATAGGGATTCCGTATTGTTTTATCCATAAGCGAGCTGAAACAATATTTCTAATGAAAACTCGAAGCGCAATGAATGATAACAGTACTGCACAGTCTGCTAACATGTTAACACTAAAGCTTTGAGATATGAACGTTAAAGACTTAATGTTTAAATTTTACATGACATGCTCTAGCCGAGCGTTTTTCTTAGGAATTCGATTGCTTAGGTTATATTTAACAAATAAAGAAGACTTAGCAACGTTTTATACTATCATAAAACACGATGGGCATTTGAGAACATGAGAGAAACGGTTAAAGCACAAGCCGAACTGATTTATAATATAGATTTATTTAAGCTGAAGTTGAATCCAAACCATGTTATATACTCTGATAAAACATGGCTAAACAGCCAATCACGGCGCGCGTACTATCGTTTCTATATTATAACATTACTTAATAGTTAGTAGTGGATTATTATATTTTTATGCTGTTACATTTATTGTTACATTCACGGCTCTCCGGAAGAGCATCTGTATGTTTTAGACTTTATACTGATGATGAGACTCCGTGATAAAATAAAGATTACCTACCTACCTGCACATGCGATATGCATATGCATTGAGATAGGGCTTTTGGATGTCCCGGATGTAGTTTCCCGCAAAGATCTACAGCGAGCTTGCCTAAGCTATCTATTTACTTTACTTCGAAATACGGTTTTCCAAATATCTCGCGAAGTCTGTTGAATTATTTTTTAAGGGAAATAAAGTACAATTAATAAACTTCACAAGGAATGATTTTTTATTTTGGATTGGGGGGGGGGGGGGGGGGGACAAAACAGGCCGCGAAGGTCTACGGTAACCTTAAGGGCTTAGCTTATATGTATATAGCAATTACCTTATATAGAAATTAACGGAATAGAACGGACTTTCTAACAGTATACGACTTTCACTTAAAAAGTTAAACGTCGTAGCGTTCACAACAGTTTGTCCTCCGACTTCAAAAATATTTTTTTAACGGATGAAAACTGTCCTGTATTTTATTCAGATGCAATGAGTTTCAATGACAATGATAATAATAATAATAATAATAATAATAATAAAAATAAAGTATAAAAATTACAAAATATAATTAATTTATGAGCAACCTAAAAGACAAACGTATCAATATTGGAACTATATGTACAGTGTATCTATATTAAAAATGGTAAAAATGTGACGCCAAAGGCTGAGCTAATATTAAAATAGTAAAATGTTCTATATAAAACAACTATGACAACTCAATCAGGGATCCGGATGATTTATCTGGAGACGCAATTGTGCACTGACATTTTTGGAAGATTAGTTGAAATCACTTGAGTGGTGATAAACACTATAATTCTCATTTCCGTGTTGTATATACTAAAATAATTATTCGCGTCAGGCTCAGTCGATATTGGTGATTATTCACCTATATCGACTTCGGCGAATAATTGTTAATTATACCACGATTTTAGTAGCCTAGTAATTAAGGTAGCTAAACTTTAATTTCTGTTTTTAGAAGTAACAGCCATTTCAGCTTCTCTGTATTTCGATAGCTATATATAGTTATTTATTTCGAAAATATATCAATCTTCACTAATCCAGCTTCGTTCAATTCAGTCGTTTTTGCTGCAGTTGTTTTCATCGATTTCTCGAACTCGTGAGAGTCGGAAAAACGTCTTTCATCGCTAGAAAAAGTTGAAATTTAGCTGACAAACGAAAAGTAGATATATATATATTAAATAAATAAGTATTTGCCTTCATGTGACAAATTGTTTAGTTTCTTTCAAAATGTATAAGTTTTATCACTCTTTGTTTACGAAGAGTTATGAGCGAATTTGGAAACTCCTAAGCGGGCAAGATGAAAATATATTGCCCGCTGAGTAACGAATCAGATTGCAGCTCTCAGAATCATCTTGACCGGTCACTGAGCTGCCATATAATTGCCATGAGTCAACCTCGGCACGAAAACGAGGCAGCAGAGTATAGTCTATACACAAGCAAAAGTCTCGTTTCGACGAAGTCAGAAATGTAATTAATGTAGGGGAACAATAGCGACGCGTTTGCGTTAACTTCCAAGCTGGTTTTAAACGGACTCGACAGCTGTGGAAAAGCACTTTAACGTTTTGCGGCGATACATTCGTCAAGACTGATCCAATCAAGTACGAGAACGGCCTGTCAAATGATCAAACAAAACTACAAACGAGTGTGAAACAGGAACGTTTCGCAAAGTATATTGATCAGATTGAATACTTTCGTCTAAAATCGAAAGATTCCAGGTTTGCAACATGTAAGCTTTCTACAAAGGGGGGAGCCGACATCCTGGAACATTGTTGATAATCGGCTGGTCGAGACAATGCAGTTATACGTGGCTTACTGTACTTTGCGAAACGAAACGAAACGAAACTGTACTTTACGATACTGTACTTTGCGAAACGCGTATTTAGGTACTACTTGAAACAGCTAAAAACAATAATCTTAGTTTATACTTACTTTCACGTATATAGCGCCGGGTAGACTTCTTAATACTTGCTCCTTTTTACAAAAAAACCTCCTCTTTACAGTTTCGGCGATCCCGTCGACCATATTGCAATAGCAACCACGCTAACTGGAATAGTAACCGCGCAGATACGACAACGAGGCTGCGTTGACCCGACCTCTAGTATTTGTTACAATTTTCCCATAAGCTCACCTGGTACACCAGAACTAAATGCCCAATTAGCTCCACCGCGACGAAAAGAATGCCCTCGGAAAAGACGAGCATTGAAAATGCCGGCTGCCTGCAGCCGCTGTCGAAAAACCTTAACACACAATGCGTTGGTTATAGTATGTAGAGTACCTGCTGATGAATGAAATACAAATGCACTGGAGACGAAGAAGGCGCTGGAATTGATGCAACCATGCGCTTATACATCTTCCAGGCATGCTGACGAGCGGCAAATGAAAACAAACGCCGCTTACCGAACTGAAGAGTTCAGTTTAGCCGGGCCACTTAAATATAACTTCATGATCAAGGCCGTGCGGAACCACAATGACATCCCCTCTACATAAATGTTTACTGGGAATGAACGCAGGTACTGAGACCGGTACAATATTAGATATGCGTGCAAAAAGAAAGAAAGAAAAGAAAAACGCACAAGAAAACGCTACTGATGATTCACGGAAAATCCTGTACAGAATGTTATATGGACAATACTTATTCTACAATACTGATTTCGATTCCACTTTACAGGCTTTATCTAGATGAGTTCTTTGGCGATTCTTCACATTTATTCAATCCTGCATGCAAAAATTGTTAAGCTTTTGACATCATTGTCATATGAGTGCGCGTACCCTTGCGAGCGTGTCCGATAACTTAAGCCTGAGTTCCTAAAGCTTGAAATGTATTTGGAGACAGAGAAGCAGCATTCTTGATTTCGAGCGGCTTATTAAAAGTCCGTTCAATTTCAACTGTGAACGACAAGAGAGATGTGCTAAAGATTCACTTCAGACTTTAAGTTGGTCGTAAACAGCGGGTAAACATTCAAGAAGAGGAGAGTATGATCAAGAATATCAAATCAACTATGCCCGGCCCGGTCCCAGAGCTGGTTTTCTCCGGTTGCTCAGCGAACAGAACAGATGATTTTTCCCAGCTGTTGATTTGCTCCAACTCTGCTGCCTATTTATTATACTCATGATAAAATTTTCTAATATGACCTTCACTGCCTGTATTGTTGTGGTGCGCTCAATCAACTGCCATCCGCTACGTGAGGTTTCGTTCTCAGTTCCGTTACCAGCAATACGAAACAAAATAGCGTCCGCGCATGCTCATTCAAGACAACTACCTGTCCAAAACGGCGGCCGCACTTTACAGTGATTGTATGGGAAATAATAATAAAACATTACATATTATTACCAAAGCGTGTTTGTACAAAGTTTGGTCACTTCGAATCGTAATCACCATCGCTTAGCCTACCTTCTCATACTCGACACGAGTGAATTGTGAATCGAGAATGTGGTTCCTTGGACAGGCGAAAAAATGCACAATAATTGACACTACATCTATTCAAATACGCTACAATTTAGAGATTTTGGACCTTCTTACCTTCCATACCGCTTCTATTCAAGAGTTTGGTCACTTCAATTGCTGTTGTGCGTTCTGTTGTGAACCGATTGCAATATAAAAGTCCTTAAAATAATGTATCCAAAGTCAGATTCCTTTTATCAACAAAGATAGCATACTTCAAGGATAGTTCACCAGGAACAGTTCGCCATTTTTAAAGGGCCTCGAATATATCATTTTGGTTGTGTAACGAAGGAGAAACTATACACAGTTGTACGCTTGTTTATGTCGACCATTTCACGTTTCCCTATGTAGTATGGCACTGATTTGTGGGATAGCACTAGTCCTTGGGCTCTTTCAACCAAATGGCAAATAAGTGCTTCCTTTCATGTTATCGACTGTAAAATTTCGAAATTTTCGCAAGAAATGTTTTATTCGCAATTAAAATAAATATGGCTTGCTCCGATATTATCAGCAGTTATGAAACGGAATTTCTTAAACGGTTCAGAGTATGGCAGGAAGGCCGATGCCTGTCACTTCGTTCTCACAGTCGCTATTTTTGCAGAAATAGTATTCCGCCATGTACCGCATCACCAAATGTTGTTCTGCTGATAGCGGCTCAAAAGTCTAATATTGCTGGCAACGTCTCGATCTCTAACATTTCTTTGAGCTGAACGTAGAAAACCTCTGCCTCTGTGACTAGTGTACAAGTCACCCCGCCAGTATGCCATTGGCAAGCTGGGCTATTCGACAGTGACATAATTATCTTCAGTTCGTTAAATTATTTAAGAAACAACCATAAACTTTCTCGCTTTTCGATGTTGGGCGACAAATTGACATTCACTTTTCTACTTATCCCACTCCCGCAGTAAATAACAGCCAATCGGAGAACGCTATTAGGTAATTACATATTGTTCATAGTTCCAGTCTATCGGAGTGGTACGATAAGTTAACTCTCGTCCGCTACCAGACGTTTTCCCTCTCTTTTCTCCTCGCCGCCTAGCGGCTTGCTTATAGACCCTTCGCAGCTCTTCTCTCACAGAGTCATGTGATGGTGAAAACCTCTAGGACCAGGGTAGCTAGTACTGAGCGTTATAGCCGGAGTGCAGATCTCTGGCGTGATTCAATGGAAATGTGAAGGCCTATCATCGGACGAATGCAGAATTGCCTCTCAAATTTGCAGCATACAACTTTGGACAAACATAGCCTGTGCTATGTTAGCGTATATTAAAGAAACTTACAGCTTTGTTTGTGGTCAGGAATGACATGGGCCAGTCCCCAAAGTCAGACGAGCACCCCGCAAACCAGCCCCAATAATTTTAAGAACACTACAAGAAGGTGAATGTTCCACCAGTGGTTGAATAAATTGAAGATCGGTAAGCTTTTAATACAAGTGATTATGAATGCAAATTATTTGTGGGGCACGTTAATAAATGCATATTTCATTATTGTCGTCTTTCCCCATACTTCTTGGGTAGTTGTGAGTGGCAGTTGTGAAAAAGAGTCCCTAGACAACTCCCCCGGTTCACACTGAGTCATGACTGTCACCCTTCTGCTGAACCCGGTTTTCCCCTTTTTACATTCTCTTCTAGAATGTGGCTGATAACTTTACCTGGGAATGGGAAGGCCTTAACATTTCCATTAAACCACGCCAGAGATCTGCACTCCGGCTATGTTTGATAATGTCAGTAATGCTACAAGCGCAACCTTCAGGTACACCGATGTTTTGACTGGATTCCGTTAAACCACGCCAGAGATGTGCACTCCGGCTACGTTTGGCAATGTAATGCTATACAAGCGCAACCGATGTTTTGACTGGATTGGGTAGCCTCTCTCGGGAGGAACGAACCAGAGGAGACGGCGGACATTCAGGCTATGAATTGGAAACCCCACTGGGGTTAGCTCAGGTGTGACACCGGCCGAATTATCAAAAACGAGTAATCCGTTAAAGAAATAAAGGTGTAGGTCCGTCGGCCTTACGGTTTCAATTCTTCTGAGCGGGAGAGCGCTATGAGATACAACTTTCTATTATCTCAGTGCAACGAGCCAAGGTCTTCAACCGATCGAAAGCCTCAAACTACAGACTACGGGATGTTACCATGAATTGGCGTAGCAAGAAAAGCGTTTTGTCCGTGCGTTCCCCTTAGACGCACAGCCGACACGATGAAGGACACATGGAATTAATTTTTGGGAGGAGGTTTTATGAAATATGTTTATGAGGATTGAGGGTTGGGGTTAATAAGGTTGAAGATTACAGGATCGCATAAATGGCTTCTTAAGGGTTGTGTGTTGTAATTGAGGAACAGGCGATTGTCAGTGAGAAGCGAAGCGGGATGGCGCGTATATTAACTTTTCCCGATATCTTATTACAATGAGCGTGATTTACGTGTCAACTGTAATAGATAATGCCAAATTTAGAATGTGGTCCAACCCCTCGGGCGTAGAGAAGTAACTCCAAAAACCGGATTTTCAAGTTATTGTGTAAACGATCCCGGATTTCCACCCAGATTGATTATTCTGAGGCGTCTACGTCATAAACACGAATGGGTTAAAGCCACTGTCAACGGTCTTCTATTTCCGAGAACATTTAGGCATCTTTCGAATGCTAGTTAAGCTGGTATTTTAAAATGATTTACGGTACGACCTAAAATTCCAACCTTAAAACCAATAAAGAAATGGTAAACGTGCAGCGTGCGTCACGCGAGAGGTTGCTAAGCACGAAAGAAGCGTAGGAGTCGCTATAGGCAACCTCTCAAGTGTGTCTATAACTCGATGGGCGCACAGCTTTGGCGTTTACCATTTCTTTTATAACATAGCCACGAAAATTAAAGAGCAAATATTTTTTATTGGTGAAGAAATATAAAATTCTCAATACATGAAGCGAAAATATCGCATAAATTAAGCTGGCGCGACTGTTGACGTTCCAGTGCAAAAACGAGTCATTCATTGATCTCTGCTCAACGACATGTTTATTCAGACCTTGGTCTCAAGGAAAAGAAAAGATCTAGCCTGCTAAAAATTTCTCGAACTGCAAGAGAAAAACATGTATTCAGTACTTTTGATGGAAGCAATCGCTTTGGTAAAGCAAAATTTAAGAAAAGTGCTCATTCGTCTGTTGAAAACTGAATAGCTTTCGGCGGAATTGAAAACGATCTGCACAACTCTGCAAGTCACTGGAGCAATCTTCTGAACCAGAGGTTTGGAATTCGTCGTTTTTCCTATGGAGTGAACTGTCAGCTGACTCTCCTGGTTTTGGCCTGTTTCTGTTGCCGTTACGGGATATGCTTGAGATAATTTATCGAAGTAAGTTTGTTTGTTGTTATCTAAAATGGTAAGTTTAATTACTTACACATATCTCGTTGTATTAAATGAACTCACTGAATTCATGAATGTGGAGCGTATTCATTATTCTGTAGTCTGCATTGAGATCAGGACACTAAAGAACGTTTTAATGAGGTTTATTCGTTTAAGTCCACTCTGTGCACCTCTGGGTCTTCTGCGATTTTCGACTCGATTGATATCAGTAGACAGTACATAAAGTTTAATTTCTACCAAAGAAACCATTGTGGTTTCTTTTAATTAGCTCATAAAACTCGTCTGGATTTTTTTATAATTAAAAATGCTGTCCCTTTACCTCTAAATATCGAGATTGGACAGTTCTTTTTTGCCTTTTTTGTCCGTCCTTTCTGAATGTTTCAGGTTCCAAAATTCGGTGCAAAAGCTCGTGAATCTTGTTCGTCGTTCGCGGTACAGATTTGCAAGCCGTCTCAACTCTTTCCGTTTCTGGTGGCTTGGAAAAATTAATGAAGCTCAAAATTTGCCAAGACAGTTGCTGAACAAAATTCCATGTTTACATTGTCCTATAAAATAGTTTTCGTGGGAATAGAAAAGAAAAACTGAAGAAAATTTGGTGCAATCGTGAACGAAATCTGACGTGAGCGTGCAACCCGTGGGCAAATGGTCCACGGCTATTAGCCAATCAGAGCGATTGGTTTATCGTGGTTATGTTATAACAAACAATACACCATTCATTAGTGTCTCATTGCATTGAAATAAGTCAATTGGGATTCAGGACAGTGTAGCTGGTAAAGCGTCGGGTTCGATCTTTGCTAAGGTCACATGACGGCTGAGTTGGTTGTTTTTTTGTCGGCTCTGCATGCGATTTTTCCTCCCTCGTCTTCAACCAACCATTAGCCAATTCAAGCTGGTTAGTGTAAATATATATTTCTAAGAACATTTGCTAGTGGCAACATTAGTCAAACACACTGTTAGGAGTGATTGTTCAGTTTTGCAACAATCGAACATAATAGTGAGGTATCGATCATAAGCACAATAGCGAGGATTCTTGAGCATTGAGCAAAGAGGTACTCGGCTAACTCTGTTGCGACCCAATTCAGATCATGTGATGTAAACAGATGTTACTCTGTGGAATTATTCCTTTTCATTCCAATCATAATGCAGTCATGCCTATCTGAATAAAATTAATTCTCCATAGTAATGTGTGTTTACATCACATGATCTGAATTGGGTGACAAGAGAGTTAGCCGATTACCTCTATTGAGCATCGTAAAATCAAAACCAGAACCAATCAAGGGAACAAGTAAAATTGCAATGAACCAATCAGGAACTGAAGTAATTTCGAATTGGTTTTACTTTAACCAATCACGAGGAAAAGTAAACGCAATCATAGATAACCAACCAATCAAATTAGCACAAATCGAGCATAATGCATCAAACGCTAGTCAGTACAAACTCCTTGTGTGTTGGATTATAATTTTGCAGATTTTTCATACAACATTTTCCGTTTTTTATTTCTTTTTTTTTTGGCTTCAGTATTTCAATGAACTTAAATAAAAAAGGCTGAAGGGGCAAGGAATGGAAAGTATTATCCTTTCGAAAGTTAATTTGTTTTAGAACGTTTCCCGTTGTGGAACTTCTTTTAAGTAAATAATGTTTATAGCATAAATTGGACATTTCAGCATATATCTGGATAACTGGGTTCGTACAGTACCCAAAAATAGTGTTTCAGTGCAGGTAAAAACACAGTCTTTACTTATCAAATTTACTTATTTAACTCTTCAAATTAAATGACAAAAATGGCGCGGCTCACGAGGTGGAACTGAAAGCATACGAATTCGCCTCAAATAGCTGCTATACAGTTCATGTGTGACCGCGAATCACAGCTCATGCAGGTTGTCAACGTCATTCAGGTTTGCAAATATCAGTCGAGTTAGACCGCATAATGCATAAGAGGGTTCACTATAATGCAGCGTTGAATGAATTTTGAACGGAACCTGAACTGAACGACCAAATGAGCTGATCAGCCGAGTCAGAACCCGGCTATACAACAGATCGAATTGGAATTAAGCGTGTTGGTGTTCTTTGGAGGGAGGAAAACCGGAGGACCAGGATGAAATCCATCGGAGTTAAGGGCGAGATTCCAACAAACTCAACTGACATGTTACGGCGGGACTCGACCCTGGCCACAGCTAGTAGTGAGGGCTCCCCACTCCGGCTCCCCATTTACCACCCGTTTACCGCCCATTTCCCCTCTTATCTTCTTCTCGAAACCCGAACTGAAATCTCTCCAAGCAAATTAAATCTCTAAAAATGTAGAGCATAGTCGCACCCTTCAGTGATATAAGATTCTCGCTAACTGACAGAACAAATATGAACTGAGAAAATATTTTAGTAGACGGAAACACAAGGAGTCATTGTAAAGAATTAAAGCAATTTAATACCATGTATTAATGGTATTTGTAAATTGTCTTAACAAGACAATTACCTAAAAAAGTACATTATTATGACAATTAAAGTGACAGGATAGTAACTGATAAACGCCCTCGTTATTTACGTGGAATAACGAGCAACTACAAGAAGAAGGGCAGCAAGAATCATCAACCGCACCGGCTTCGTTGTGGTGCTTCCATTGCATAAGTCATCTTTACAGCAATTCACTAAGAAAACGTAACATTTGACGGATAGAACTGAAAGACGAAAATATAAATGACAAATGCTACATTTGTAGGTTGCGTCATAGAAGCCATGTCCCCCCCCCCCCCCCCCCCCCATAAAATACCTAGAGATCAGTAACTCGTCTTTTTGCCGTTTTCTTGAAAGGGCAAATGACAGTTAAATATTTTTAACTTGTTATTCTCTCTCTTAGCTCAATTAATTTGTTCTTTGTCGTAATAATAATAATAATAACGTTGCACTTATATAGCGCAATTCTCCAGAAACTGCCCGAATGCGCTTTACAATCTTCATAAGATTAAAACTAATTACAACAATAAAAAAGCAGAATAGTAACAATAACAAATTCATCTAATAGAATATCTTCATAAAATGATCAAACATTAACTATAGTAAACTAAATAAAATGAAATAAATAAATAACATCAAAATACTTAAGTGATAGTTAATAAAAAGCCAACTTAAAAAAGATGTGTCTTCAGTTTACATTTAAACAACTGAACAACTGTCTCGCTTATTCTTAGTTCTATCGATAGTTCATTCCATAACTTTGGCGCACAAACGGAGATCGAACGCTCTAGTGCCATGAGACGATGTGCAGGTTGCTGAAGCAGTAGCTTATCAGCCGACTTTAGAGCAAGTCGCGGAACATATGGCTCTAACAACTCACTTAAATAAACAGGCGCAACTCCATTAATAACCTTATAAGTGTATAGCAGAATTTTAAATACGATTCGCTGCTCCGCTGGGAGCCAGTGTAACTCAAAAAGTAGAGTTGTGATATGATCACACTTGCGCACCAGTGAAATAAGCCTAGCGGCCGAATTTTGCACATACTGTAATCGCTGAATAAACTTATTTAGTTAAGGTGACATGGGAGCCCGTACAATAGAGCATTACAACTGTCGATTCTAGATATAACGAATGCATTGATAAGTGTCTTGGTAGAGTCAAAGCTAATAAATCTTCTAATCTTAGAAATATTTCTAATATGATAGAAAGCGTCGTAATTGGTTATCACTTCTGTGAGCTCCCAACCTGAGTTACTTATATCTATTAAACCTATATAACTATTAAATATATAAATTTGGGACCTTGGAGATAAGTGGTCCAAGGGAATTGTCTTCACCGACATAACACCCTCATGAACTAAGGAAAAAGTTATTCTAAAGAGTAAATATCATAGGCTCACCTGCAGGAACAAGCGACAGACTAATGCAGAAAAGAATGAATGTAGTCTTCATCTTTGCTTTTTTCAATGACGCGGATCTTCTTGTCAGCTATACTTGAAATATTATTCAGCCCCTACTGAACACAACCTTGTTGAACTGGAAGATCTCTACCCAATAGCCCGGCGTCTCAAAGCTACTAGGAAAAGCTCTATATAAATGATATCGGAACAATGAAGTGCTCTTTTGGACTAAATCGTGTGAGATAAGTGAAACGACGCGAATGACAATCCTGTCAATCAAAAAATATATCTTATAGCACATAGCTATAACATAACTAGAGCTCTGATTTCCTCTTTAGAAGGAAACAAGCTCATGTAGATCTAGAGAAACGGATTCATGTGCTCTAGGTATTATATTATTTGATTGCCATAATGTACAGTAACACAAACAATATTATTATTATAAGTTGTGGTGAAAACAGTGACGAGGAAGCCTAAACGAGAAACCGTATGGCTTATGGAAGTTCAGGCTTTCTCTTACATACGAGATTACAGATTACTAAATAAACACTTACAGGAGATGGCGGGTACATACATTAAAGCTAAGATAGACAAGAGAGCTATGTACATACATTACAATCAATAATTTTATTTGCCCCATTATTTATCTTTTACATGTGTATATATCTTTAAATAAACATATATTAAGGAGCAGGAGCTCTTAATAAACCCTGCTGGGCTTTTCGAGAAGAGCCCCCGAGACAATTAGCTATAGTGATATATAATAATGAACATGGCTTTAATTATAAACTATATATGTTGAACTTGTAAGCTAATATTATAAAATATGGTTCTATGTATATACAGTAATATATATATATATAGAGAGAGATTATTCAGTAGAAAGAAGGTATCTTTTTAGTTTTCTTTTAAAAACATTGCATGATTTGGCCTCTTTGGTTGTGTTTGGAAGGTTATTCCATACATGGTTTCCTCTATATTTTATTGAATACCTACTATAGTTAGTACGTATATAGGTAACCAACTATTTGCACCAATTATTCTAACGACCCTTTTTTGTACCTTTCTAATTGTATCGAGTCTAGATGGATATGTGTTGGCCCATATAATATTGCCATATAGTAGATATGGAGAAATTAGGGTGTAGTAAAGACTTTTCAAAATTTTGGTAGAGGGAAATGTCTAGCTCTACATAGAATACCAGTTGTTTTAGAAATTGTATTTGTTTTATATGTAATATGGTATTTCCAAGTTAGGGTTGAGTCTATGTGGATACCGAGAAATTTTGTTGATTCTACCTGCTTGACATGCATCTTTATTGTCAATGTATATTTTTAATGGTTGATTAACCTTTTTGCCTTTTGATTTAAAAAGTAGATTTTTTTTTTACGTTTAACGAAAGTTTATTTGTTTTAAACCACAAAGAAACTTTGTCTAGTTCAGTCCTCGTTTACAGTAAGGTTTAAGGTATTACGATTCTCGTGTGAATAAAATATATTAGTATCATCTGCAAATAGAGTAAACGTTAGAATATTTGAACATTTATGTAAGCCGTTAACATAAAGCAGAAATAAAAGTGTCCCTAATACTGATCATGTGGGACTCCATATTTTAGTAAACGTTTATTAGATAATTTGTTATTAAATTTTACTATTTGACTTCTGTTGTTTAGATTTTTGAACCAGTCTAGTGGAATACCTCTTATCCCATAATGTTCTAATTTATCAGCAAGTATCAAATGATCTACTGTATCGAATGCTTTCGAAAGATCTAAAAATATCCGTAATGTAAATTCGCTCTTACCAATAGCTTCTGTTATTTTGGTGATTAGATTAATTATGGCCAATTCGGTTGAGTATTTTTTTCGAAATCCAAATTGTTGGTGGTACAATATCTTGTGTTTCTGTATGAAGCTGATTAATTACAATAGTACATTATTTTCTCTAATATTTCCGAGAAGCATGACATAGCATGGCATGGCTATGGGTCTATAGTTTGAAAATAGCTCATTATCTTCATTTTTGTAGATAGGTGTAATAACTGAGACTTTTAGGTTATCTGGAATGATTCCTGTGGAGAACGATTCGTTAAATATTTGTGTCAGTGGTTGCTTAATAAAGGGTGTTATTTGACGCATGAGTTTGGATTTAGTTTGTCTAATCCCGTACTTTTATTTGAGTTTAATTTAAGCAATTCTCTTTCTATTTCCTCCTCTGTTACAGGTTTAGTGAAACACTTTTATTATGGGTTCTTTTTAAATATGATTTGAAAGAAGTAGATACTTTGGGTATGTTTTTAGCAAGGGTTGGACCTACATTAATGAAATATTCATTACATTTATCAGCTATGGATTTGATATTTCCTCGTTGTTATATCGAGATGTTTCTGGCATCTTTGCTTTGTTTTTTTTCTTATTGATTACTTCGCTTATAAGGTTCCAAGTTTGTTTAAGGTTGTTTTGTGCTTGTTCGAACTTTTCTTTGTAGTGCCATTTTTGGGAAATTCTTTTGAGGTGATTGATTTTGTTTCTATATTGTTTATATTTTAATTTGTTATCGATTGATGGTTTATGTAACGATTTTTTAACCATGGTTTTTAGAGATGTTTTTGGCTTTTATGTTTTAGTTTTTTCACTGGAATACATTCGTCATATAATTTATAGAGTTTGTTGTAGAATAGGTTGTAAGATTTATTGGGATCTATTTCACTGTTTGAATCCTCCCAGTCAGTTTTATTTAGTTCGGTGATTAGTTTGTTTATATTGTTTAATGTAGTTTCTCTAACTACGATATTGCATACTTTCTTGTTTATAATGATGTCACGTTTTATCATAAAAACAGTTAGGTGAAAAAAGAATTCCATTTATGTTGTCGTTATTTAATCTATTTGTTAGTATGTTGTTGATAAGTGTCGCACTTTTCTGCGTTATCCTTGATGGTTTCGTTATTGATGGATAAAAGGAAGATGCAAATAGTTGGTTAATAAAATTACTTGAATACGTATGTGTCCTCTTGAAGATAAACTATAAACATTAACGACTGACCCAAAGGGAAAAAGTGATGTTCTCCAAAACGGAATTATAAAATTTCTTTTTCCTGTGTTTCGTTAATCAAATATTTCTTATCCCGCCTTTAGCATCTTCTGCCGATGTGATCACGTGGCGGGATAGGATTGAATCAGTGTACTTTACGCGCCTAATCCAAGATGGAGTCGACAGAACCACTGACGAGCTCCTAATGAGCTAGGAGAGGAATCGCTCACTTAATTAATTCATGAAATGACAATATAAACTAACTAAAACCCTACCCTGAACCATAAAAAAACATAACCGGTCAGTAAACAAGGTCTTACCCACCTAGAGCTAGAGTTCTCGGGCAAAACGTTTCAAGAAACTGGTGAGGTAAAAAAAATGAGAGATTTTCTGGAACTCGAACCCCGCTCCTCCTACTCGCAAGGCCAACATCGCAACCACTGAGTGAGCGATTCCTCTCCTTAGGAACTCTGGAACCACTGGAAGAGGCTGGTGGGATGCTAGACGTTTCGCGCTCGCTGATCGGAGAATTTCGAATAGCGCGCGTATTTTTGATTTTATAAATAAACGGCAAATTCATACTGAAGTACTTAACGGTTTTGCCTTTTCAGTGCTCGCTTCTAAACTGGGTACAAGTAGAACAATGTACGTTTGGAATTAATTGGAATCATACTTCAACCGCTAACCGTTCTTCAGCGATGATGAATCCAAGATGGCGGATGCTCCTCAAAATATGCCCACATATTGGGCATATTTTTGTGTTACATTAGACCAATGCCATCTTAGAGTAGGCGCGTAAAGACCCCTGGGAACGTGGTTGCGCGCATCGGATTCTGACGACGTCTACCACGTCACCCCGGATCAACCAATAAGAGCGTGCATTGTATCTGGAAAACGTATACGTATGGCTGTGTAACAACATAAATTAATAGACTTCTCTTATACATTTTACGGCAAAATTAAGTGATCGTTTAGCTTAAGGAGCTTTGCTTGTGACTTACTTTAAATGCCTCATACAGTGTTATTAAAGAACGTTAATCAAAAAAATTAGGAAAGCTTTGTTCTTCCTGGTAAAAGTACTTAGGATTATTCCAGGCGGTGTGCATCACGAGCTGGCATAGCATCATGGGTGAATTTGTGGCCATTTATACGAGAGAAATAAGACGCGGCTTACGTAAATATAAGACGCGAACTGCTCGTATAAAAGGTACAAAACCTCTGTTCACGACTAACACAAGCCGCGTATAACATAGGACGCGGCTTATTCTGGACTAGGGGTTTTGAGCTGTTCTTAGCTAGGTCGCGTCTAAGATAAGATGCGAAAACTCACGTATAAACGGGGTCAACAGTTGTTCGCGTCTTGTTGAAGACGGGAACAGTTACCGCGCATGCGTAAGTTTTGTTGTTATCTTGGCACTGGCCAAAATATCGCGGGCTCTGGGAACGAGATTGTGTTGTTGCGTCTTCCCGGCCGGAAATGAAGGACAAGATGGCGGCTACTTTTGTTTATGTTGAGTCGGCAGACGAAGCTGGTAGCGCTGAAAAGAAAAGAGCCAAGAGGCCTGCTAAGAGGAACACTTGGACCTTATTGGGAGAGAAGCAATTATTGCAGGTGTGCAAGGAATTTGAAACAGAACAGACACTGACATTTACGTCGTTTTTTCTTTGACAACGCCAAACGTTTTGCCTTCTTGCCAACCCGAACCATTTTGATACGACATACTGAACCATGACAACCATACCCGAAAACGAGGCATATACCTTACTGGGCGCGAGCCAAGGCGCGAACCATTTATACGAGAACTTTGTGTCTTATGCAAGCCTAGCTCGTATAAATGGGCCGGGTCAGTTCGCATCTTACGTAAGCCGCGTCTTATTTCTCTCGTATAAATGGCGCTAATGTTGTCATGACATGATCGAGTGAACATGTCCGCTGTCAATATAAAGTATATCGAAACCAAAGTTTCAGTCGAGATTTTGACGTAAATGTACCTTTGTATTGAATACCCGGTATTCTTGAAAATATTTGATAAGGAAAGCACCAGAGAAAGGGGAAAACTGCAGAAATTTTCCTGTGATACAGTTAGCAAAAGTTTCAACTTATTTGCGCGCGCGCTGCTGACGCAATTATCACGCCATTTTCGAACAGAGCGAGCGCGCCAGTGTCCGAGTAAAATGACGATACAGCTTGAACTATAGGATCAGAGAGCTAGGACGATATTTTAATCAGCTTTTACCACAAAAACCGCTTGGGGTAGACCCGGGTTGACCCCGATATTTAAAAAAAATAAAGGTTAAATGAACTACACATCCATACAGAATGACCAAAGACGATAAGTACAGCGAATTTGAAGTAGTTTATTTCGTGTGAAATTTAATTTAAAAAAACATGGCGGCTTCATATGAGAACATGGCAGGAACTTTACTTTGAGATATCCTTGGCAATGGGAATAACTCAAAAATAAATTATTGCTCTTACTATGGCACATCATACATGTTTATTTTCAATTTCCGAAACACGTTTTTTCAAAATAGGCAAAGGAAGACCTTAAATATGGAGAAATTTAGTAAATTTAATAAACTCAAAAATAAATTGTTGCTCTTACTATGGCACATCATACATGTTTATTTTCAATTTCCGAAACACGATGTGGCGATTAACAATAAAAATATATAATACTGCAAACCAAATGCAACAATAAAAATATATTGTGCCACAAAATCTAATACAATGCAATAAAAATATCTAAGAATACAATAATTATATCTTGTAATACGTACATTATTTAAGATTGAAATAAACTATTGGCTAATACTACATAAATTACACAATATATACAACTGATCTAGTGGTAATAAAGGAGACTCTGGGAAATGTCAAACGAATTGTTAAAAAAATTCGCAGGAAAGAACATGTATTATGCAATATATAGACCCATTCGAAAAATGGCGTCCAATTTAATTAACTATTGTTTAGTACCGACTAGCCTCGCTTACACGGTCAAAAGTTTTTGTGTGTACTGACTAGCCTCGTGTTCACGTTACCAGGACAATAGCTTTTTAAATTGGACGCCATTTTTCGAATGGGTCTATAATAGATAAATTAAAACCTCATGTAATTATTAAGACACCTAATTTAAAGGCACGATGGGTGACTAGTTCCTGTAAAAACTGGTGTTGATCTGCGTTGACAGGGAAGATAACCACTGGTATGATCAACTAAAAGTCGATTAAATTAAAGTATGCTAACCGCCGTGGGGAGCGAGTAGCAGCTGACGTTTCGAGCGCTAGCCCTTCGTCAGAGCAAAATATTTGAACTTGCTCTCGCTTTTGCTCTGACGAAGGGCTAGCGTTCGAAATAGCAGCTGTTACTCGCTCCGCACGGCGGTTAGCATACTTTAATTTAATCGACTTTTAGTTGATCATACCAGTGCCTAATTTAAAGGCAGTCTTACTCACCCCGAAAAATATACGAATTTGGAGAATGTCAGCTGAACCTCGGAAAAAACGTGAAGACAGGGCCTAAACCCAAACCCGTAAATGTCAACGACTTTTCCAGGATATGTAATGTATGTTTTAAGGTAGAGTTTGGGAATTCAAATATTTCCACGGCAAGAATCTGTTCAAGCCTTTAGAAAGAAAAGAGAACCGAGGCTTAATTCTAGCTGGTGCCTGCAAACGTATTGGACGGTCTTCATATTCCGAAATCTACTGCTCTATCAGAGCGGTCTTCGTATTCCGAAATCTGCTGCTCTATCAGAGCGAGTCTGTCGTTCATGTGTGCAGTAGAGAACTACACCTTTGTTCGAAAAGTTTGCAGGATAAAGATAACTACGATAAAGAGAACTCGTCGCCGCTGAATATAAAGTCGGCACCAAATCAGAAAAGAACACTGCCGATCACAATAACACCGGAACGAAGTTCTGCCAAACGAAGCGCTAAAAAACATTCATGCAGCGTTACGAAATCATCAAAGCAGCTCGTATTTTCGGAAGCACAAGCCTGTTCCTGGAACACACCGGTCCATATATGTTTCAACCGTGTGCGATTCGTCGACGACAATACAAGCGAGACGCTTGTGGAGTTCCGATGTAGGGTTGTTCAGATCATCGCGAAATTCGCTTTAATTTCTTCTTCTGCATAACTAAACAGCAATTTGAAGTTGCACTTCTGTAGTTCCTCGGGTTTTAGGTCTGAAAGTTCGGCAGCAGGATAACCTAAGGAACTTAACTGGTTCAATTGATCTTTCACAATACTAGCCATTAAGGACCAATAACCAAAACGACAAGGCAGCCATCATTTTCGACGCCTTTAACACTAGTGAATGCTTTTTCCAAACCCAGTTGCGATTACAGCTGGAACATCTCTTCCAGACAAAAGATCTCTAATAACCTTGCTCCTGTTCTTTCTTTAAATTCATCGCTGAGGGAATTCTCGGTATGTTTGTTGCCATATTAATTGGTTTCTGCTCTTATCGCATGCCAGCATGAATAAAATTTAATGATTTATGTCAATCACATTTTAGCCAATAGCAATACGCGGCCTTCTGAGGCCGAGAGTTATCAAAATAACCATGGCTTGTCGGCAGGCTCTCTCTTCCTCTCTTCCCCCTTCTTTTCTCTCTCGCCCCAATCCCCCTAATCTCCGCTCGCTGCGCTCCGATACACCAGAGCCGCAACGCAGGCTAGAGTCAGTTTTAAGATATGATAGCCAAGTGTCATTATCTAATGCTTTGTGTGTTAATATACGTATGTGGAATTCTCTTTTTTCTTTATAGCTAACTGGCAGCCATCCGATTTTCAGTAGTTCGCTTGTATCCTTAATATATCTGCCGGTTTCAAAGCTCGCTGTGTTTCTATGGTAGTTAATGGTGTTACCTTGCAGAGACCAGCTGAAGAGTGGGAGTATTTCAATAACCAAGTAGCGGCATTGATAATCTACCGGCTGGTACTTCATATATGTGAAATTGTAGTGTCCTAGCATATCACATACGCCTAGCATCATCTCTATGCCATTAGAACTCGATGTCCGAAGTTTATGGCGATGCTGTTAAGACATGAAATTTTAGATAATTTAAGGCTAATCATGGAGAAATTAAAACGTGCCGGTCCCTTATTGGGTGTTTCCATTCGTGATGGCTGTGAAGCTGCTTTCGATGTTGTCGTCAATTGATGTTATCCTTCAAATGATCATCTAGAAGTAAAATAAATTTTAGTAAGTTATATTAATGCTCCGTTCTTCTATTAAGTTTGGTTTGGCTTCTTCCGGCAAAATATATGTTAGACGCTGAATCTCGGCGGCTGAATGAACTATCCAAGCGGACGACATCGCCTTCCCGCGTAATTTCCCGCGAACTCTCCATGAAAGTCGGAAATTTCAAAAAATATAATTCCAATAAAAAAAAAAATTCTAAATATATTAGGACTCTTATTACATCACATAGGATGATATCAGTAATATTTCTTTGAGAATGTCGACATAATCTAGAGAAATTCTCTTTTCACTACTCAAGTAGTACTTTGCATCATTCAAAAGCTCGAAATCTGCAAGTCGTCTTAACCATAAACGCCTACGCTCCAGGCATTCTCTCCTTCCCTCCCTCCTCGTGCTCTTTAATAATAAACTTGGACGAGTCTGCATGTAATTTTCATACTTATGGTAATTTTAGGTAGCATTGATCGCTTCGGGTAGAAATGTAGATGCTTGTCAGTTACATAACCTGTCAAAGTCTGATCGAGATATCCCGACTAGTTATAAAGTTACATGGGAAAGTGTTTGCTTTTAGTCACAGTGGTGCCGCGGGAAACTCTCGGATATAAAATACACAAGAACAGCTTTTTCGAGAAACAAATACGATTATGTTGATGTTCGAAAACGTTCTACTCAACCGATGTCGTTACTTTAAAAAGGCACATTCTCAGCAAAAGTAAGAAGTAGAACAATGATATCTTTGTTTAATTAATTTGTGGATTTCTACAACCTTCTCTCACAAGCCCTCTCTAAAGGAAAGCGATAGCTATTTCCAAATCAATTCGGTTTCGAAAGTTGTCTGTTACTGTTTTATTTCTTGGAAATAGAGAATGTTTACAGCTGTAGCTGGTTTGACCTCATTATTAGCTTAGCATTTCAGTATTAATCTAACTAATCCATACATGCAGAATATATGATATGACAATATTTCGCGTCACCTGGCTTTATCCTTGAGTAATGTTTGAGTAATGCTTTTTGTTTTTCTGTATCCCAAGAGGAAATGCATAGATGTCTAGCTAGGATTCGAAAACAACGCACTGAATCCCCTGGAGAGCTGTCAAATGATAGGAAATGGGACAACAAAGCTAAGAGGCAAGCTAAATCGGTCTATTGTTTCTTCAAGTAGCGCTTTTGGTGGACCTGAGCTGAGGCTGTGCTTTACCATCTCTGTAACCGGATCTTGCCTATTCTCGATCGCCTGATCTTATCTCCAATTCAGAGCAGCTGCTTATATTCATTGTGTTTAAATAATTAATACAAGAAGCACAATTGTTTCTGGATACAGCTGGCATTGGAATATTGACTGTTATACCGGTATAAAATATGTTGATGACGCGTCTGTAATAGAAATTATTCCCAGGAACTTCCCCTTAGTTACCTACTGATCATTGCAGCGGATATAAGTAGCTTTGCAGCGCAGTACAGCATTCGCTTAAACGGCAAGAAGTGCAAAGAAATTGTGATAGATTTCCTGCAGTACAATTCTAGCCATACATTCCCAATCATTCTTTGGGCACCCTAATCGAAAGGGTCAGCAGCTTTAAGCTCCTGGGGGTACAAATATCATGTGACCTTACATGGGGCTGCCATTGCGACTTTATCTACAAGAAAGCTATTAAACGGCTGTATGCCATACGCACTATGAAGAAATGTGGATTAACTGCAAATGACCTAGTCTCCGTGTGATGTAGTTTAATAAGATGAATATTAGAGTATGCCTCACCTGTCTGGGCGGTCCTCCCATCTTATCTGATTGACTTAATCGAGTCTGTACAAAAGAAAGCCCTGTGTATATAATATTCCTACAATTGATCAATCAATCAAGTATTGGATGAAGATAGCTTCAGGCTAAACTGAAAATGCAATCCATATCTCCTAATAGAGTTTTAGACAATATTTATGAATTAAATTGTTCTAAATTACCCGGTCACGAAAATATTAACATGAAATCCAATGCAGCTTAAAATAGAACGACTAGTACTAAATTTCTTGGAGTACAAATCGATGAACATTTAAAATGGGATCTACATATTGATGAAATATCAAGAAAAATGGCAAAATCCACTGGAGTACTTTACAAAGCCAGGCATTATCTTAACATTAGTTTGAAATGGAAATATGCATTTACAAGAGCGATGCGTCGAGAAAATTATGTCACGACAGGAAACCGCTGGTCGAAAATAACGAAGTATTTGGAACACTTCGATTCAGTAATGGCGGACATGATTTCGACGGTGAACTCTCTGTAAAATTTAGTTTAATTTGGTCCTTTGGTAATATTTTTCACTGATTTGGATATTTTCGACACCGTGTGTCATTTTGGAAGACAAAAAGTAGAAAATAAAATGGTTGAATTTCGTCGTAGTAGCACTTTAAAGTATGCATGCATGCATGCATAGGAGAAAAACGCCATTACTCATAAAAAACAGTGATATATTTGAAGTCTTTCTTGCTATAACATCCAAAATTTAAAAAAAAAAAAATTATATTGAAAGTGATCTTTCAGACGGTAGGGGCATAGAAAGACCGTTGGAAAGCGATATTAGAAATCTCCAGGATTCGATCTATGAATGGTACAGATTTATAACCAAATATATAATTAAAATATTACTTTTATGTCCAGATTTTGTCATAAATTGCCGGTGCAGGTACCTTGATGTAGGTTTGTATATTATTTCTTCTAATGAATCATTCTTATGTTACAGTGAACACATTAAACCAATAAAGTGGTTTTCGATAGTGTCGAGAGTAATAAGTGATTGCTTTGGGGTTTTCGTTCTGTTGGCTTTGATTTTTTTTCTAATTATCAGCCAAACAACTGAGTTATAAACTAAATCCAAACATTGTTTTAATCTGGTTCTTCGTGCAATCAGCTTTCGTTTTAGTGAGAGTTAGAGCGGATTTCAAATGAGTGTCGAAAGTATTTTGGTTTTGCGTTTACTTAGCTTTTCTATTGGCCGAGAAAATGGCATGTTATTAATCGACCAATGAAATTGCAAAGTAAAACCAATCATGTTTTGGTCTTGGTTTTGCTTTGGCTCGTGATTGGTTCAGGCGAAACCCATTCACGAACTGTTCCAGCCTTCAGTTGGCTTTTTTGTATTTACTTGCTCCTGTGATTGGCTGGCTGTGAGTAATTTGCGTTTGGTTTTACGACACTCATGTGAAACCCGCTCTATCCACATTTGTATTTACTTTTCCTCGCGATTGGTTCAAGTAAAACCAATCACTTATGTTCGTGATTGGCTCATTGCGTTTTTGCTTGCTGCCATGATGGCTCCATAATTACTTTTGTTTTGTTTTGACGACATTCAATTCAAAAGCGCTATAAAACTAACCAAATCAACCAATGGTCTACAGAGCCATACGATCTCCGATTTCCACACCGTTTGGGTATGTAGTACTCCCCCATCTCCTTCCCGAGTCCCTAACCTCTTCAAAAACCTTTCTTAGAGAAATCTTCAAAACCTTCATACCAGAACACATGGTAACAGACACGACAAAAAGGAACTGTGAAAACAGTTTAGTAGATGGAAAATACAGGAGTCATAGTAATAAAACTAAAGCAGTTTAATAATATCTATAAATAATAATATTCTTTGTTTTAACAAGGCAATTACTTTAGAAAACTAAAATTAATTTCTGACACTTCAAATTGACAGGTTTTAAAGTTGAAGAATACCATCGTTGTTTACATGAAATAACGTGCAGCTACAACAAGAGGAGCTGCAACAATCATCACCAGAGCAGGCTTCATCGTGGTGCTTTCATTGCACAAGTCACCTTTGCAGCAATACGCTTCGCATTTCTTTACATCCTTGCAGGAGGCCTTGGCGAATTTGCACATATCATCAGTAGCGCAGGTTTTACCAACTGCTTTGTCTTTTTTGACCTTCATGCACTGGGTGGCTTTAAGAAGTGCAGGGCAAGTAATTGGATCCTTTTTGCAGTTCCCATCGTTACTCTCGCACACATAGCATTTCAGGGATAAAGCTGGAAAGCAAAAATGCAAAAAGAGCATGAAATGTGAAATAAATTGTATATTAGTCGTTTTCGTGTGATACCAGGACTGCCGCAGTCTTGTTTAATCGGTTAGCAAAAGATGACACGTTTGCTTGCCCTGTTAGATCAAATCAACCAACTTCGCTTCCGCGTAGTTGACGTTTTAAATCCTGGGGACGTAATTACAAGGGCGTAGGTAAGAAGGTACCTTTCGGTTAAAAGAACTGTATAGAATGAATAGGAAAACAACAAAACTAACTCAAAATGCAGAAAGTTACATTACAGCAAAACCAAATTTCAAAAATTCCCGGATCGTGCCCCATAGAGGTGCAAGTCTGGCGCTCGTGTTGAAACCACTCCCTCCTCCCTTCTGACAAAATCCTGCCTACGCCCCTGAATTGACAACAAATCAAGAACCCGTTCAAACCACAAACCAAGGTCACTTATTTGCTTTGACAAGATCCAACACGAATTGATTAATTATACGAAACTGATGCTCGTGAAATACCGTATGGAACCACTGGTGTCTACATTTCACTTTCAAAGGGCGTAAAACTTGAAGTATGTTTTTCCTCTGATATCGACTCCCTTTCTTTTTTCATATCTTCACCTTTTATCGCTTTTATAATTTCAGTCAATAATCTTAGATCTGCTATCGCCGTTAACCATGATAGAGTATCGAGAAAAATATGAGATGGTGATTCCTTCATATGATGTTATGTTTATATGTTAGTTTGTCTTCTAGTTTACTTCTGAAAATTTGAATAGACCGATCCAGCTTGGCTCTTCGTTGCCCATTTCAGATCACAAGATTGTACCCTTGAGTATCCCAATGGAAAATGCATCGATTTCTAGAATTCAAAACCACTGAATCCTCTGTTGAACTGTCACATAATCTGAAATGGGGCAACAAAGTACCTGACAGCATGCCTATAGTGCTAGGACCAGCAGCATTGTTGTTGAAATGCAAAAGACTATGTCGAGGGATTAATTATATACAGTAGATACGCCTAGTGTTAGGGTCATTACCTCCCGCCGAAAGTGGCACGCTGAATCGAGCTTGACGACTTGCCACATTGTCCATCATTTCTCTTTTTCCCTAGCTCACACAAAAATGTTTCACATTCTCTGAAAATCTCACTCTTTCTTTCCTCCTTTTTATGTAAGTCACTGATGAAGTTCATGTTAATCAAACAAACCGGCGGCGCTGAAACTGATACCGAAGTAATCGTCACATTATTAACTATAGGTTCTGAAAGATTGGGCTGTTCTAAATGCAGCAGCAAATCTCTGTAACATAGTATACAATGCTACATATCAATTGGGAAAAACGATAGGTGTACGGTTCGTTGCATGGAAAATCTTTTCAAGGAAAAGTGTCCATATCAGAATTGAAACGTTCGAGCTTGTTTATGTATTAAAGTAAAACAATGGTTTGGAACTGAAAAAAATGAACGTGAATTGCAACTTTAATCGTGTTAAAAATCCTACATAGAATGATGTTAACTATTCCTATAAACTTCATCGTGATATGTTTAATTATAAATGCCTCTTTATATAATAATTGTGTACAATAAGTAGAAACCTCTTCTGGATAAATCTAATTGTATCACAAGGAAACGGCATATTTCACTTCTTTCAGCCCACAACTGAAACGTTATCTGCAATGTTCTTTTGTATGAAAGGAAAGCATTACTTATCTAACAATAAGTCATCTCAACATTCTCTTAGCTTGCTACAAATGTTTTCATTAAGTATATGGAGACATCATTTGGAACTTTAGCAACCTATCAAACTGATTTGGAGATACTTGTAACTGTAATGGATTAAACGATAAGTGAGGTTATGTGAATTATTTTCTCATAGAGTGACAACGTAATAGTTGGCAAGAGTCTTGTATCTAGCCTTACCTGCAGGAACCACCACTGCAATAAAGAAGAAAAGAATGGTAGTAGATTTCATCTTCCTTTCTTCAAATCTTTGCCTCTTTCGAATATATATATTTCAGCTACTCGATATCTCCGTCAGCTAGCTCCTGCAACACAGCCTCTCTTGCTTGAAGGAAGAGTTCAACTAACTTAAATCACCCATGTCACATGGCTTCTAGGAAAAAGCATTTTTATTCTAACAAATCTGACCAATACAAATCGTCTTTCCGGAAACCGTATAACATAAGTGAAATCTCGTGAGTGACAACCATGTGAATAAACAAGACAGCTTCTAGCATTGGGCTACAACATGACGTGTCTAGTGTTCTGATTAGCTCGTACTGATATGGCCACATGTTATAGGAAAAGAACATGTCATTCAGTGTTAACCCTTAAACCACCATAAGGACCATATGGTACTATTACTGGTTACTTGCTTTGAGGGTTTAAATCTGACTAAGTTCAAAGAGTAATGCCCTGAGATTCCCACACACCTTAATGTATAGACCAATGATCCTATTGAACTGCATTAGGCATATTAAAAATGAATAATTTCATCTAAATCCTCCTTTCTTTGCATAAGTTAACTATAGTTGACATTATTTCACTGCAGAAAAAGAGACTAAAATGACAGTTACAGAAAAAAAAAATCTCCTCAGATTCTAAATTTCCTCACAAAAATGCATATTTCACATAAAATGTAGAGTTTCATGTTTGCACTAACCTCACTTTCTGTCTCCCAACACCTAAACTTGCCCAGAACCAAGCCGTTCTGTCCACAAGCACTTCACAGCAAGCTAAATTCATCCATAATGACCGCAAAGCATGCCGGGAAATCCTACCAAACAGCGACATGGCCCTTCCCCCATCTTCATTCTTCAAAATATAGAAGAAGTCTAAAGCCATTTCCACCTAATAGCTTCATATCGGAATCAATGGCAAGTAAATATTGTCCAATATTCCAAAAAAGCTATGATAGCTGGCTCCAGACCCCCATTTATAAAGCCCACGCTACAGTGACAGAAGAAGTCCTAGCCCATTCACGAGTGGGAAATGAAGCTCATTCTCTATCACAATTACACTGGAACTGACTCTGTTCTTTGAGAAAGTGCTGATTGAAGCTCTCATCAGACTTAATGATGTCCTCCAGCACTCTATAAATGGAGAAAAAGGCTTTAAAAAGCCTTAAATTCTGTATTCCCCCAAACGAACTTCCCTCCAGCTCCGTAGAGATCTGACGTCAACATCTCCAAAATGGCTGACAAAAAACTTTGAGCCCCCAGTAATTTAGGTCAGTTGAAAATTCCATGGTAACAGTGACCACAGTTTTCTTAGGGGGAGAGGGATTGTTGCAGTCTATAATGAGCCAAAAATCAGTTTAAAGTACTTGGGACTTTAAGGGTTAATAATGTGGATAATTTATTTATTTTGGTGCATGCATGCATGGAAGGACACATTTATATATGCGTTTTTGCTAGAGGTAGTAAAATTAAACTAAGAAGGAACAAGGACTAATTTCTGCCAAATTTCCATATTCGGATTTTGCCACTCGGAGCAAAACTATTTGTATTTTGCCACTCGAAGCAAAACTAACCTAAGAAAAACGAAAACAATTACTTACAGGTCGAACCGTGATCTACTTTATATTTTATGCCAATCGTGCGCTGCGCTAATTGGATAGTTTATCCCCATATATAAAAACCACTCCGCTTTGAAATGTTGATATCAATGCCTTACTGTTTGCGTAAGCAAACTTATTTAATGTTTTTCATTTTGTTAGGCCTATAGTGGCGGTGTTAAAGTGGCTGCATCATGGTGAGAGATTTTTTTATTCACAGTCAGGGCCGAGCACTGTTATTTTCAGCGATTTTGTTACCAAGTGACCGGAACCTTGCGCACATGTGGATGGTGAAAATCAAACTAGATATGCAAAAATGCCCGGGGGGAGGGGGTTCTTCAAGGTAAAAAGGGTAGGGGTAACCCAAAAATACCCTAAAAAATACCAAACCGTGAAAAAGTTCCCACCCTAAAATATGCCTCATGGTCTAAAAATCACCCTAAAAATAGATTTCGCTTGACCAACTCCTAAAAAAGATACCGGATCGCCGATTTCAAACCCTAAAAAATACGACGATCGCTCCTACCAGCCGAATTTAGGAAGAACCCCCCCCCCCCCCCCCCGGCCAAAAATGACTACCAAACTATGTATAGACGTAGATTTCAAGGACAAAAATGCGCAATATTTCAATCAAACATCGAGGGAACATACTTTAGCTGTTTGTAGACAGTTAATTAACAGCCACCAATTGAACATTGAATATATGCATACGTGCGTGAGACAGACGTACCATGACATAACCCTTTCAAGCTGAGAACCGATTGCAATATGTCATTAATATTTAAGGAATATGACACGCTTCCATGTCTTTGTTTTCATATATAAACACGCAGGTAATGTTGGGAGAACGCAAAAAAAACTTGAAAATCACAAGCGGCTATTGTCAGTCGTCAGAAATCGACCGACGGTGAGTTTGCACTTGTGAGGGCGAGAAATCCCCCAAGGCAGAACTGAGAGAAACGAACTTATGAAGGCATGCTCTGTGTCAGCGTGTGGCTCTGTTTTGAGAATATCTGCTTCAACATTTCCCGAAAAGAATAACTCGAAATTCAATACATTTTTTTCTGGAAAGTTAAGCCAATTTGTTAAGGCATAAAGCATTCAAGGAGTCGAGAACGAAACTTGAACTGGGTGTTTTTGTCGCTGAATGCCACGAGTCACGAGGAAACATGATTCCCGTCCCCGTTGACTTTGAAGCAGGAGTTCAGTTGAATGAACTTTTATTTTCGCCAAACTCAATGGAAAGATGAAGCTGTTGGAACCTTCCTTCCAATGAGATGAGGCTAAGTGTGCAAGGTAAGAGGGAAAAGCTCGCTTTTGACATTTTGAACTGTGAAAAATCAACAAGTTTTGATTTGGTTGTACAACTTAGCTAGATTCAACTGTCGCATGTGAGTTTGCAAAAATCTGATTTTCTTTTCATGTGGTTGTTCGTAAAATGGCAAGGATAAAGCTAAAAACCATATCTGAATTATCTTAGATCAAGCAGGGTGAATGATGACAATTGGCCTTATATGAAGGCTTATTATTTCGTGACTTCGTCGCCGACAAAGTGCGGTCGGACAATTAATAAGCGTACATTGACATGGAAAAAATCGAAAGAGTGTTGCTTTTCCCTGTCTACTACTCTAGATCTAATTTCTAGCTCGATTCCTCACTCTATTTCTCTGTCAGGAGGATTGTTTAAAAACTAGACTTGTTAGCCGTTAATGTGTTTTAGTACAAAATATGTTACAAGAGAAGCGAATAAAAATATCTCGGCCGGGATGGTTAGTATTAATTATAGCAATGAATTGAGTTCGTGATCTCATGAACCAGGAAAGACTTTAAGATGTGATGGTAAACAAACTTCAAAAACACAGTTTTAGAAAGATCAACAATCGACTGGAGGTGGAAATAGCATTTACAAATAGCACTACCGACCTCGCGTACAAGGGACTAAAGGAAGTCAGATATATTTTTGTAACCCAGTACAACGGATTGTACCCTGTAAAAGGCGCATTAAGTTAGTAGTAGGGTCAACCTGCCGCCATTGTATTCTGAGTTCTGTTTACATGTGAAGGGTCAGTTTTGTCTCGGGTACTAGGGTCAACCTGATCATCCTAGCATTAGGGCTATGTTTTTTCCTTGTTAAAACGGTTCGCTCAACCGTGATAACTCGCCTACCCGGGATAACTATATATTCTAGAACCAAGTTTCACATTGCAAGTTGCTGGAGTTGTCTAGCAATTAGACAGCAGCAATACAGAAAGAAGAATCAAGTTGCGAAAAAAGCCTTGGATATCTTAGGATCTTCTGGGATAATCCTTGGATATCTTAAGATTCAAATCCTAGAACCGCTTAGGATTGTCCTAGGATCTTCTAGGATTTCAGGTGTGAATTTTCAAGGTAAATTTGGACACTTGATGTTCTAGGATTTTCTAGGATTTCTCAAAATATTCATGGCAAAGCATTTACGATGCATGTTTCTAGGATATTGTGGGAAATCCTAGGATTTACAGTTTACATTTTCCTTCGGTTTTGTAGGGAATGCTGGGACTATCTAGGAATAGACTTTTAGGAATTTCTAGAATGTTCTGGGATTGCCCATGTTATATGTATTTACAGTGGAACCTCGATTTAACGAAGTGCCAAAGGACTGGGGAAATTGGTTCGTTATAACGAATTTGCGGAAAAACAACCAAAATGTTCGTTATATCGAGGTATAGTTAATAATTGTTTTGTAATGAAGTAACGAAGTTAATAGAACTAATAAGAGACAAAAAGGATAAAGCGGATCTGTAGATGTCTCGATAGTGCCAGTGTCTGTACTGCATGTATATACACATCTAATGAGCTGTTGACTGAGAGGGTGCTCCCTTGTTACATACAGGATTAAAGGATTTTCATCGCTGTTGGTCTGTTCCGCATTCATCTTTTGTCGCGTGTTGACATTTATTCGTTATATCGGGGTAGATTTTACGTTTGGGCTGCTGGATTGTGTTCGTTATAACGAGGATTTCGTTCAGTATCGAGGTTCGTTATATCGAGGTTCTGTTAGATACATTTTACTTGTAATTTCGCCGGGCTGAAGAATATCGTTCGTTATACCGAGGACTTCGTTATATAGAGGTTCGTTAAATCGAGGTTCCACTGTAACAGCTTTTCAGGGCATTTTTCATGGTCTTAGTGACGACCAATCCACGCTCAAGCATGTTTATAGGCCTGCATGGTTTCTGAGCAGTTCTGATAAAACATTCAAAATTCGCTATCTTTGTCATTTATGCATGAAATACCCTATAACTTTGGAATGCTACGGTAATCGTGTCTTAACATTTAATGATCGTTTTTTTTTAAGGTCATGTGACCTTAAGGCTGATAAAACAAAGAAATCAAAATGGGCTGGCGGAAGTTATTGTTTTGTTTCAGATTTTCGGTTCGAAACGTTAAGATTGTCATAGGATATGAGAATGTGTCCGGAATGGTTGACTTTTTATCACTGAAAAGAATATAATTGGCGAAAAATGGTTCCAAGAATAGGTCATGTGACCTATTTTCTATATTTTTGCCTTAACAGTCTATCAGGGTCAATCATTCCGAACTGATCTTTAAAGTCAACCACAAGTGTAATCAGTTACAAAAATCGTTACTTAAAATATACAATGTACCACCTCGTTTTTAGTTAAATTTTCAACATTTTGTGATCACGTGGTTGGTCACGTGATAGACATTTTACCGAACTTTTATATTAGGACGACTAAAAACGCTGAGATTAGTTATGACCACCATTGTTCTAGGATTTGAGTAAATTCAAGTGACCCTATTCACCAAAGTAGCTATAGCCTCGTTTTCATGTTCAAACCATGCCTTAACAAGCTTGAGACGTAGAACCTGGCATTGACAATTATATACGCAATATCTGAATCTTTCCGTAAATTCTAAGTGAGGAAATTACAAACACCTGCATTTACTTTTTAAGATTATTACTTTAATATTCCTTTGAAATACATTTTCAGGGTGGTTTAGCGTCATCTCATCATACATTGTAATTGTCTCTTTAAAATAATTTTCATAGCACATAAAAAAGTTGTGTGTTTAATGAATATACATGTATACAGTAATTAACTTTATAATAAAACACGAAAATGCAACAACATTGTAAAATATATTTTTTCTGTTTTGCCCTTTCAAATAAGTAGAATGTACATTTTCGCTTCTCAAATATCTCCCCATTTAATATTTTAAATAGATCATCTCTTTATATATTTGTCTTTTTTAGCCTGAATAAGATAGTAATATGGTTAGCAATAATGTCCTGTTACATGTACTGTTCAAAGTTTGTGTTGACCAAATTTAGCAGAAAAGCTGGTTCACCTAACAATGCTTTTGACTGGCTGTAGAGAAATCTACTGGTTATTGTACGAATAAGAGTCCAAGCTTCTGGACAAGTGCTTTTCATATCGGTACTTGCCTAGGGGCAAGTATTCTGAAACACATTTTTTTACCCTGTTTATAAACAGTATTTTGGAACCCTGATGGCTACATTAGTATAATTATATTATCACAGCACTGGTATGACTTCAGGTACACTGTAATATCCATACCCCCACCACGGATGGAATTTTCCTCATGACCCAACTACCCACCCCTCTCGAATTGCCATTTTCCTCCATACATTTGATTTCCTATTATTTTATGGAGCCTCTGGCCAACAAATTGGTGCATGACCACTTAATAGAGGTTTGACTGTATTTCAAATTTTGACTAAAAGGGCCATCCCAGGTCAAAAAGTTATTAGGATCTTATAAGGTCTTGTAAGATCTTATAAGATTCTTATAAGATTCTTGATAAGACCAATAATTTATTAAGATCTTAATAAAATTGAGATCTTAATAAAATTGAGATCTTAATAAGATATTACCAAGTTCTTAATAGGATCTTACAAGATTCGTATAAGAATCTTAATACGATCTTGACATGTATTCTTAGCAAGATCTTACCAAGTTCTTAACAAGATCTTACAAGATTTGTATAAGAATTTTAATAAGATCTTGACATGTATTCTTTGTAATAATCTTACCAAGTTCTTAATAAGATCTCACAAGATTTGTATAAGAATCTTAACAAGATCTTAACATGTATTCTTAGTAAGATCTTTTACCAAGTTCTTAATAAGATCTTAACAAGATTGGTATAGGAATCTTAAGCCGGTTACTGTATACCTTCGCGGGTGTCTCTCGCAAACAAAATCGCACGCGCATCATTTTAAGGGAAAGTATAGAAACCTATACTTTCCTCGATAATGTTAGTATTCGACGGCCTGCGAAAACCAGCAAACATGCATGGTTTATGACATGTCTTAGACTTTCTTGAACAAGGTATAGGGCGGATTTGTGTAGTGGTTTATTTGGTGTTGTCCCTGCCAAGGGCTGCGAGCCTGATTTGAAGGCATACTTTGTAAGAAAATTAAACTTTCAAGCATAGTTTGGAAATTTAAAAACATAGGCATAGGTCTATTTACAGTTACAGGCAGCCCCAGTGATGTCCGTTTACAACTACAAGCTGTACATGATTTTTGTAAGGGAGGTAGGTTCTTAGAATAAATTTCAAAAAATGCCCCTTGACTTTTTCTGTATGTATCTCGCTGTGTAAATATAATAGTCAATTCTCATCTCTTAACGTAGTAAATAGACTTTTTGAAGAGCACTCGATTCAACGCATACACAACACGAACGGTAAAGACGAAAGCATTATTAGATACAGATTTAGGTACTTAAATGTATTATCTGCTCTTGAAACGTCATCCAAGCATTGTTTACATGTTTCCCTTGTCACTTTCAGTAAGGATATGAATAATATTTTCAGAATATTCCGCCGATACTGTACAAAAGAAAGCACATACAACGTCTTCTCTGAACTCTGAACAGAATACGCTTCACAACTTTAGAAGCACTCCGATTGGTCAACTTGAGTCACGTGAGTCGTGTTCGACACCGCCTGAACTACAGACTTCTCATTTGAAATTCAGCGAATGAAATGTGCGATTTAAGCCATTTATCGCTGGTAATATAATACCGCATGACGAGAAATAAGCATTTCCGATTTCGGCCAGTTGAATAAATGGCTTTCCTATATCATTCTGTCTTGCTGGGTTTGCAAAAAAAGATTGTGGGAATGTTTTTAGAATTTAAAACAGACAGAACATATGGCAGCAGACTAATGCCCTAACATATACGACGACTGCAAGGCTGACGCTCTCTGTATGTTACCTTTAACTGCTACATAGGCATTGAGCGAAACTTATCTCGTCACACGCTACACAAATATAGGCTCTGCCAACAACGTCCACAATAACACAATACAAAATAGCTCACTGACCATCCGCGAGTTGTCCTTAGGGGCCCTATGTTTCTGTTTCTGATTCCTGTGGTAAAACATGTCTTTTTATTTATTCACACATTTTTTTTATTTAAACATATAATTTCCTATATAGTGTTTGCCTCAAGAGCACCAGGTGCTCATCTAGGAAGCTCACACTACAGTTACAATTACAATTTTTACAGCGAGTAAGGTAGAGAAAAGGGAAACGACTAAAGATAAAGCATGGTAACAGAAAGCAGGAACAATAGATGGCAATAAGTAAATAATATAAAATATGTCTAATATATTGTGATAATTAGAAAAACTTACAGGGACAACAAAAACAATCACTTATGATAGCATAACTATAAAATTGGTAATACTACTCTAAAGCCAGTTAAATTAATCAAAGCGCTCAGTTTTAATAATATAAAACTGCATTGCTTTAAAAACTTCTATATTTTTATTACTGCTTAATTCAGAAGAGCCATGGAGTAGTATGTTCACTTTTATATTATCCGATGTAACTTGCCAGTAAGGGATTAAAAGTGCAACGGAGGCAAATAACGTATGACGCACTGCGGCATATAGAGGACAATCTAATAAATAGTTTTTAACAGTTTCCTTGGCAAATCCGCAGAGACAAAAAGCTGTTGGTGTGCAATTGATTTTAAATAGGTTATCATTTAAAGCACCTAATCTTAAGCGAGTGTGACATATTGATGCAAATCTAGCGACGGAAAAATCGTAGTCTGCCATAATCATTTGTACTAAAGCTTTCCTTTAGAGCTTTCTTAAAACCAGGTAATTGCGGTATGCTTGCTATAGTTGGACTTAAATCGTTCCATAATCGTATCGAGGATGGCAGAAAAGAACAACGGAAACGCTCAGTACGACAGGGCAAGTGTATAATTTTCATTGGAGCAAAGCATGTATTGACTACATTCACCTACTTGCTTGGGCAAGAGCTCTTTTATATAAGCAGGAGTTAAACCTTTGACCATTTTGTAAAACGTAACGATCCTATGAACAGTTCTTCTATTTTTAAGGTCTACGAGCTCCAACTCATTTAAGAGCCTAATTCTACTCGTTCTTTTCATAGCTATACTGATATAACTCTAGTTGCTTCATACTGCACATTTTCTAACAAATCACACTCACCCTAACTACAGCCACCCCAAAATATGTCTCCATATTACATAAGAGGCCTCACCAAAATTAAGTAGAGCGTGCGTAAAATTGAACGATTAACTTTATATTTGATGCTTTTAATCATATTAAGAACATTTGATACCTTGGTTTCTCCAAGAGAGGTTAATGGATAGGATAAGACCAAGGTGTTTATGACTATCAACCTCCTTAATACTTTTATTATTCAGAAATAGCGGTGGATGGTAGAGCTTTGAACGCTTTACCGAAAAATTCATAGTCCTAGATTTCGAGGCATTCATTGTAACAAGCCAGGTTTTCGCCCACGTATCGATTTTTTCCAAATCAGAATTCAGCTTAGTTGCAACATCCAACGTGGAGTTATGTTCAACAACTTCTAATAGTGTACTACCATCTGCATAAAGATAGCAATTCGATGAAATTTCAGTCGTAATATCATTTTTATAGGTTAAGAAAAGAAGTGGACCCAATAGGGAGCCTGTGGGACCCCGGCACATAAAAATCCAATAACACTACTTTATATAAACAATGGTAAAGCGATTGCCCCAAAAGCCAAAGGGTGATCGACATCATGATAGCATATCGGTCAGCATATCGGTCACAGACCAAAAATAGATGTGCTGCGGTTTCCATGCATAGAACATCCACACAAACAAGACGAGGAAGAAACTCAGTGTTTCAAAAACTGATAAATCATAATTCAACGCACTATTAGCTAGCCTTAATCGAATGTGTAATACGACTACGAAACGATCGCCAGTGTAATATAAGGGATTAGAAACAGGATAATTATGCCATTTTACAACATTCCGTTTAAATGTAGGCTAGGAGAAGAACGAATTTATCTTGGAACACGGTTCCACAGTCTAACAGAGGAAACAATATGAAAGACTTTTTTAATCGCTCAGTACGATCAAATTATCACTAGCACGAAGACTATATGTAGTTCTACTGCTACATTTTGCAGGGTAAATATCTAGTAAATAAGGAGGTAAGTTGTTAACCATTTTATACATCATATACATTTTGTGATCACTGCGTCTATCACATAACTTGGTCCAGGCAGTTTCGTTCATTAGAGACTCCCTGTGTGAGTCTTTCTTTCTCGGAAGTATGAAATTACGGTTAGAAATAAACTACTCGTCACTGATTAGTACAGTGCAAAGAGTAAATGATCCAAAAATTGTTATTTCTTAATAATAATAATAACAATATTTCTACAGGAAAAACTCCCTCACGTACTGTGATTTTCATGGAGGTCCTGCATAACTAAAATTAATAATGAAGACTAAAAGGCTATAAAAGGTTAAGAACTAGAGCTAAAATGCTAAGAATACTAATGTTAGACAATAGTGCTATTACTTGAAAAACTTTTAAAAACGATCAAATTCTCAGCGATTTTCGAATTGAGGTATAATGCGTTCCAGTCTTCGATTGCTTGGAACGCAAAGCGCTGCTTACCCCAATTTGTGCGGACGCGTGGGAGATGTAAATCTCCACTGCGGCGCGTATTGTAATTATGGTATGCATTATTCTTTTTAAGATTAAAGTTAAAATTAATAAAGTTATTCAAACACTTAAAAATAGCTATACAGCGATGGTTGTGACGGCGACGACTTAATGACTGCCATTGTAGTTGTTCTATAGCTTGTGTTCCTGAAGAGTATAAATATAATAATTAACTTTATTTCAACACGGTAAACGGCTCAGTAAAACTGATTTTCAGACATGCCGTGCATAGTAATAACAATAATAATACAGTGAAGTAATAATATAACAGTTAAGTAATATATAATATAATCTATATAATATAAAATGCACAGCTGAACTAATATACTAACACTACATGTTAGTAATAATATACTAATAATATCCCTTCCCCGTAAAAAATTATATTATAAGAATAAATTGTGTTATCGTTTGAGGGCTCTTCTGAAGGTGGTCAAGCTGTCGAGTTCTCTTATTTCATTTGAAAGCTCATTCCAGGCAATGGTACCGCGATAGGAGAAGGAGCGTTTCATGAAATTGGTTTTTGGCTTAGGAGGTTGTAGGTCAAATTTGCTGCCTCTAAGATTGTAGCTATGCACATCTGAGGTCAGTGTAAATAGGTCCTGTAAATAGTCTGGTGCTATCTTGTGAAAGACCTTGAACATCATAATCCGTAATTGGAATTGTTGTCTTTTATTTAAATTTGGCCAGTCAAGTTTCTCAAGGAGGTCGTGAGACCTGACTGAGTAATCTGCCCTAGCAATTATACGAGCTGCTCTATTCTGCAGCTTTTGTAATTGATCAGCACGTGTTTTGGAGCAGTTCCCCCAGACGATGCTACAATAGTCAAAGTATGGCTGTACTAGTGAATTATAAACAGATATTAGTGTGTCTATATTATTTGTCAAGTTTCTTGTTTTATATAACATACGCAGGCCATTTGACACTTTTGAAATTACATGCTTAATTTGTTCATCCCAATTTAATGATTCATCAACGTGTATTCCTAAAAGTTTGATAGCCTCTTTTTGCTTAACAGCTTTGTTGTTTATAGAGAGATCCATGGATTTCGTCTTTTCTAACTTTTGTCTGGAGCCTATTGTCATGTAATTTGTTTTTTTTGTATCTAGTTAGGTCTAAGATTGTTCTGGCAGCATTATTTTGTAAAATTTGTAAATGGCCCATGAGAACTACATTGTTTTTGTCGCCCCATACTAAATCGGCATAGTCAAGTAAAGGTAAAATAAGGCTATTATATAGTGTGATACAGGCATCTAATGGAAGCAAGGTTTTCACACGGCGAAGTACTCCAAGCCTCTGACAAACTTTCTTGATTGGGGCATCAATATGTTCAGCCCAGCTCATATTCTGTCGTATTTGTATACCGAGGTATTTAAAAGATTCCTTCCGTTCTAGGAGGTAACCGTTTATCTCTAGCGATAAACCACTAAAGGAATTTAACTTACGCGAACTACCAAAAACTATAAATTTACATTTATCTACGTTTAGAGTTAATAAATTGTCATTGAACCATTTGCTAAAAACGTTCAGGTCCGAGTTCAATTTGTCTGTAAGGTCCTTTAAATCGTTTGAAGAGTAATATATGACTGTGTCTTCAGCGTAAAGAGAGACATCGCAGCACCTCGCACAAGATGGCAGTTAATTAATATAGATGATAAAGAGGAGGGCCCTAATACGCTTCCTGTGGGACACCAATGGGTACGTGCTTGGCTGATGAGCTGACACCACTAACTGAAGTAACTTGCATTCTCTGGGACAAGTAAGATTTAAACCACTCCACACTGGGACTCGAAAAGCCCAAACGAGTGAGCTTATTTCGTAGAAGTGAATGATCCACGGTGTCGATCCACGGTGTCGAAAGCTTTCTTAACCTTATTCGTTCATTTCAACCAAAACGATAGCCGTTGTCGTGATGGCTAGATACTTCCATTGCATTGGTACACAGGTTCCACACACCAACATTCAGCAGATCCATAGAAATCACTTGCTTTTAAAAGATCCATCCAAAAATAAGTACCACCTATGTTTTAAACCGAAGTAAAACCATGTTGCATGCTTCATTTCATATTTTTCAAAATCCACTCCAGCTGTCTAACCCGCTTTTCCTGAACTTTCACGTCATTCATTAAACTACCTGAAGTCAAAATCCACTGGTAAATCAGTACTAGGGGACATCCATTTTCAACAAATGTACAGACAAGCTTCAAAGTGTTCAAATCGCTGTGCGGCGTTTTCCAAATATATAAATTCCATCCATTTTTGGCCAGGTTTTCATTGGAAATAATAAATCTCCACTTAAGCTCGTCAAAAGTCTCGTCATTTCAGCTGCTAGCTGCTGCTGTGTTCTAGTGCTTAGTTCCAAACAGTAATTCGTTAAAAAAGTCTATTAAATAATGATCCTCCATGATAGTCCTTGAACGTCCTAAACTCTCAGATTTCTCGTTTAATACGATAGGACGTTCGATAGCATTTTATGAGCGGCACCAAACTAATTTAGTGCGACTTTATAATCAACTGCGCAATCCGGTGTCACGGCGATTTCGCTCCAGTTTAAATTGAAGCAACAACTGACGCAACAATCTCTCTCTATGATCAGTTCTTTGACGGCTCAGCAACAGCAATGTCATCTCAAAAGCTAACCAAAATTCGAAACTGACAGCCAGGTAGCACCTGAACATTTTTGCATACCGTAAATGCTCTATTAAGCGCCCGGGGCGCTTATTTAATTTCTGGGATCTTTGATCTTTTCTTTTTTTGGGGGGGGGGGGGGGGGGGGAGAGGGGGCTATTAGAATAGGAGCGCTTAATAATAGAGAGGGACGCTTATTTAATTTTCTAAACCAAACACTCCGATTCCCTTACCGTACCATTTCGTAAACTTTATTATAAACGTAAGTGCGGAGAAACGAAGCCAAATATAACACAATTCTTGTTACACAAAACACACTGATTGATTTGTAAACAGAGCTTGTCGTATAATAATAATATAATAATAATAATATTTATCACTTATTTTGCGCATTTATATTGCGCTATAAAATACTCAAATGCGCATTACAATCCTTACATTCATCATATAAATATTAATAATTGAAGTCTATAGATACTTGACAAAGTTACAAATGTTATATATATAATAAAAGACAAAATAATAATTGCAATAATTCATAATTAAAAATTCCTTATTAAATATAAAATTCCTAATTCCTAATTAAAACCAATAACGGAGGGTGACTTAAAATAACTAACTAAAGGCCTTACGGAATAAAAATGTCTTAATTACACGTTTAAAAGTATCTATATTGTTCGTTGACCTAGCAGACACGGGTAAGTTGTTCTATAAAATTGGAGCCGCAACCGTGAAGGCTGGGTTACCCATGGTTTTCTTAGTCTTAACCTGTGATCTAGATAAAAGGACACCACTATCGTTGCGGCGTAAACTGTAATGTGATGACGGTAAAACAGAAACTAGGTACAAACTGTACTTAGGTGCTAAACCCTGTAGAATGTTTAAAGTTATTAAGAAAATAATCTTAAATTATATGCGCATGCGCACATGTAACCAGTGAAGCTCTTGGAGTATAGGAGTGATACAGCACAATTTGGGTGCGCAAAAAAGTAAGCGAGAGCTTGTGGATCTCATAGTCCGGAAGACCGGCGTAAAGGAGACTATTACAATAGTTCAATCTGCTAGTTATAAAAGCATGGACAAGTATCTCTGTACACTCTCTACATATATATTTTCTTATGTGACGTAAGTTGTATAAATAGTAAAAGGCATTTCCACAAGTTTCGTTAATGTTGGTTGACATGTCCATTTGAGAATCGAACCAGGCCTCTAGATTTCGTGCTGCAGTTACTGGCATGGGGTAACGTCTACTTGCCCAACCTTGATACTCTTGATAGACACTTTCGACAACTGCCTTCTGTGCCAATCAACAGGAACTCTATCTTACCGTTGTTTAACATCAGCTTATCTTCCCTCATCCACGCGCGAACATCTCGAATGCAGTTTTCGATAGCCGACACAGCTTCTACTTCACTGTAAATGGAAGTAGAATGAACTAAACGACAGATATAACTGCGTGTCGTCAGCATATGCATGTGGAATCATTAAATGTTGTTTGATATGAGCGTGTTGTGCTGTGGAGTTGGGGGGGGGGGGGGGGGGAGGGGGGGGGGCGCTTAATAGAGAGGTGACGCTTATTTGAGAGGGGGCGCTTAATAGAGCATTTACGGTAAGCGTTTGATTTCTTTGCCAGATCCTTCAAGGTAGATTTTCCCACAGAACGTTTGGGAAAACGTTCAGAATACAGTAGATTCGCTGAGCACAAACACTGGATTTATTGTACCAAGTTTGTTGCATGAGCGATAAAAGTTTGCGGCGTATTCTGTAGTTACTCAGTAACGCCACTTGCTATTGAGAATACGTCTGTCACACAAGCGGCGGCTGCTGTAACGAAGGCCGCCACAAGTGTAGAGCCAATTACTGCACAGAAAACAGAAATATTCAGCACGGTTAGTCGAAACAACGACCCGCCAGAGCCGAGTCAGATTCTAAACGCCATTATTCAACTTTTAACCCTTTCGCACCTACGTTTGTCGCCCAATCTACCCCCGAATACCTCCACACGGCATGGCTACGATCTCAAATCCGTTCAAAACACCGTCTAGGCCACTTCCAAATCTCGCGCAAGACACTTCCTTCCGATAATGGCATAAGCTCTGAATCAAGTACATCAATAAACGACGACGAATTACACAAAACTGGGGGACTTGTTGGCTCTGAAACGTTTTCGAGACTCGTTTACACTGCAAGGGACAGAAACGAGAATCAATGACCTGCCCAAGGTGTGGCAAACAACTCACACAGCTTAATCCTAATAAGGCCTGCGGCCCTGATGAAATCCCAGTAAGAGTTCATAAAGAACGTGCACCATCCATCTCAACCTGGTTTTGCTTCATATTCCAGCAGTCTTATGACACTGGCCTATTGTCCCCTGATTGGTCAAATGCCCTTGTCTCTGCTGCATACAAAAAGGATGTAAAATCTAATCCAGCCAACTATCCTCCCATCTCCCTGATATGCCGCATATCTGCGGCATATGCTTTGGCATATGCTGCAAAGTTATGGAACACATCATTCAAGGTATTAAGGCAGTCGTACTCCATATAAATTTCTTACCCAATGAGAAGTCTCCATTTCTGTCAGTCAATAGATTCATTCTTTTATTAACCAATGAGATGACTTTATTGGCATAAACCAATAGATTCATTCCTTTATCTGTCATGTTATGTCATGTTAGGGCCAATCAGAATGCTCAAAAGGGCGTACTTCTGCAAACCCCCTGTTCTGTGGTCATGAAATAGTCGCAGAAGTGTTGTTGGAGTAAAGCTTAAGTCTACAATAATCGGTCGAACTGGATGTGCATTTTCTCCTATTTGCTCCGACATTGACCAGTTTTGGGGCTCGACTGAACACTCCAGTCTGCAATGAGCTAGCCTGACTGTCTGCAATGAGCTTCACTGTGTGAAGCACATGCCAGAAACCCATTTCGTGGTAAATCGAAGTCCGAATAGAAATCAAGCTAAAATTAGACCGAGATTTGACAACTTTCACTTGGAGTGAAATCTCGTGGCGTTCACAACAGTTTGTTTTCCTACATCAAAAATATTTTTTTTAAGAATGAAAACCGAGGTTCAATCACAACTTTACCAGGAAATCGAAAGCATTATCTGGAGACAAGAGTGTACATGTTTGTGGAAGATTTGAGTTGAAAACCTGACGGTCGAAAATCACTTGACTTCTTATTAATAAGTGACTTGCCAAAATGAGATGTAGAAGAACACGAACAAAGTTGAAGTAATAATTATTCTTATTTTTAGAAGCTCATACAACCAATGAGCTGCTTGCTTTGATGAAATTGTGACTGTTTTTTTCTCGTTTTCGTTCACAATTAGAGTTTCATTCTACCACGATTTTAGTAGCTTGCTGATCATAAGGTAGGGTACACTTTTGTTTGTGTTTTTAGAAGCCATGTTCTCGCTGGAAGCAGCCATTTCAGCTTCTGTATCTTTGACAACTATATATACTATTTACTAGATATTCTATCAGGGAAGGGCTCGGCTACAGCAAATTAAAGAGTCCAATACATTTGCTTTCCCATTCATCGGCGATTTCCTAACTGATTTCACTGTGTTGGCGCCGCCGTACGCTTGCCGTTACGTTTTGGCTCGGTGGAAATTATTAATTATTTCGCTTTCTCTAGGTTCAAGTACAGTTGCCTTTCGATTCCTCGACGATTCCTTCAAAAATATCGGATTGAGTTTCTTTTCAAGTATTTCTTTCACACGATAAACCAAACTTTTCGTTTTCCCAGCGACATTCGCACCTGCCACGGCTTGCTTCGACTTTTGAATACTTTACATCATTCATTCATGAAAACCTTTTACGTAAACCACGAATAAAACTTACTAACATGTGTAAGTATTAAAACTATCGGGTGGCCGGTGGGTACGCATAAAACTAGCCTGTAAAAACAGCCGACTCATATTGCCGGAGTTGGCTGTTTTTTCAGTCTAGCTTAAACCGGAAGTCAAAATCTGCTCCGGCGAGCAAAGCAACGAAATATGTCAATGGGCCCTTAACCACTGCGCCACTTCGACCTCTAACCTCTGGTTAAATGGGCTAGCTATTTTACAGTGACATGCCTTTCCATTCGCAGTCCGGGCCGGAGACAGTTATTTTCAGCGATTTTCATATGAACTGACGAACCTTGCACACGTGGGATGGTTAGAATCAAAGCAGAAATGCAAACATGACTAATACATTAAACTGCCTATAGAGATGGTGTTTTCAAGGAAACTATTGCATATCATTACTAACAAGCGCTGAGGGAATGCGTTTTAACTGCTTGTTACCAATTAACAGCAATACTGAATAATATGAGCAATGTCATAACATTTCGGGATAATTAGTTATATTTTTTGAGAATTCCCTTGTGAATTTATATAAAGGTTGAAAGTATGAGAAAACGCCATTGCTAGCTTTGAACTGTGATATCTTTGAAGTCTTTCTTGCTATAACATCCAAACTTTCAAAAATTATATATTATATTGAAAGTGCATGATAAGTACTTTGACATTCAATCGAAAAACCAAACCAACCAATAGCCTACAGCGGCATACAATCTCCAATTCCCACACCTTTTGGGTGTGTATTACTCATTTACCATCTCCCCATATACTTCCCGAGTCTCAAACCTCTTCAAAAACCTTTCTTAGAGAAATCTTCAAAACCTTCATACCAGAACACATGGTAACAGACACGACAAAAAGGAAAGGTGAAAACAGTTTAGTAGATGGAAAATCAAGGAGTCATAGTAATAAAACTAAAGCAGTTTAATAATATCTATAAATAATAATATTCTTTGTTTTAACAAGGCAATTACTTTAGAAAACTAAAATTGATTTCTGACACTTCAAATTGACAGGTTATAAAGCTGATGAACGCCATCGTTGTTTACATGAAATAACGAGCAGCTACAAGAAGAGGAGCTGCAAGAATCATCACCAGAGCAGGCTTCATCGTGGTGCTTCCATTGCACAAGTCACCTTTGCAGCAATACACTTCGCAATCCTTTACATCCTTGCAGGCGGCCTTGGCGACTTTGCACAAGTCATCAGTAGCACAGGTTTTACCAACTGCTTTGTCTTTTGTGAGCTTCATGCACTGGGTGGCTTTAATAAGTGCAGGGCAAGTAATTGGATCCTTTTTGCAGTTCCCATCGTTACTCTGGCACACATAGCATTTCAGGGATAAAGCTGGAAAGCGAAAATACGAAAAGAACATGAACTGTGAGAGAAATTGTATATTAGTCATTTTCATGTGTCACCAGGATTGTCGCAGTCTTGTTTGATTGGTTAGCAAAAGATGATACGTTCGCTTGCCCTGTTAGATCAAATAAACGTAGTTGCCGTTTCAATTCCTGGGGACTTTAATTCCAAGGGTGGATCCTAGGGTGCCAATGAGTCTCCCCCTCCCCCCTTGGCTTCGAAAAAAACAATATAGAATGAATAAAAAAACGACAAAACTACCTACCTCAGAATGCAGTTAATTACATTTCAGCGAAACCAATTTTAAAAATTCCCGAAGGCCCCTCTGGTTCATGTGTCGCGTCCCCACCCCCAGCAAAATCCTGCATATGCCTTTGCATTGATAATATATCAAGAATGCATTCAAACCGCAACCGCGGTCACTTAAAACTCTGAAAAACTCTGAATTTCTAACGAGACCTGAAACAAGCATGGAGGCTGATCAAAGCCAGATCCCGGCTAATATCGGCTAATATCTGCTTATCTGCTTTGACAAAAACAACAGGATCCAACACGAATTGATTAACATGAACAACACTAAGTTAACTTCATAAAGCATACGGCAAAAGAGATTACAAGATGGCGGCCACATAAATGGCTCGTGAATCAAAGAAACACTAAATCGAACTAAATCGATCATTCTGCAGTATTTACTCCGCCGCTGCTTGGCAGCAGCCGGAGTCTTAAAATGGAGTCTGTGTAGGCTTAAAATACAGCCTGTGTTTTTTGTAATAGATAAAATATGAGCGGACGATCTGTATGGGAGCCATTGTAAATCCCATACAGATCGGACGCGAATATTTTATCTTACTTGTGAAATGAAAAAAGTACAATGGAGCAATGAACAATAGTGGTTTCGATTACTGAACTGACTTGTCCCATAGGATAAGAATAAATCTATTCAAGTATGTAGACAACACAAATAAAGAAAAATAGAGTAACATCTCTCCAGGGAATTCCAGCGCAGATCTGATTTGAATTTTATTTGAAAGTTAACGTGGTTGCATTGAGTTGTCGTGAACTAAATATGTCAACCCAACGCTTTCGTCCACAAAAAAACAGCAAAATGGCGAGCGAGTACTAGTCGTTGCTATTTCTTTATTTTTTTTCTTTAACTATCACTATTTAGTGCTAAATTGCTACGAGTAGGTCTAATGTCCACATTCTAGCGTCTTGTCAAATCTGTCTCAAAGTTAATGAATTAATTAGATCAGTAAGAAATCTGTATGAAAGTTAATGTACCTCATTAATAGTCTTTAATGGGATTTACAGCAGCAACCATGTGACCTGAATATTGTGTTTGGATTGGTTGTCACCCTCGTGAATTATTAATGACTTTTACAATTATTATTATTACTCCGGCGCTGCTTGGCAGCCGCCGGAGATTTCAAGCACTTTGCAGCTGTTGGCCACACACTAACCTTCAACTGCCCCAGCTCCACGAGTAATTTTGCTGACTTTCTTGAACCACAATTTCAAATGTCATTGGCCTCAGCAGAGGTAATGAACCCAATCAATAAAGTGTTAAAATTAGCCAAAACCTTTGCTTGCTCACATTTTCAAACAATCAATCCTCTCTGGAGTCTATCCAGCCAAACCTCTGCTAAAATAGTTCCAATTTTTAAAGAGGATGATAATATAGATCCAGGAAATTATCGCCCAAATTCCCTATTGTCAGCTTTTAATATTTGAAAAATTAACATATGAAAGACTGTGAATTCACAATATTTCACACAAAAAAAAACATTATATTCACATCCCAGTCATGGGCGTAGCTAGCCATTTTTGGTTTGTAAGCCCGTTCCAAACTTCGCGAGTTTAGTGTGGGTAAGGGAATCAAGAACAGACTAATGAACAGGCGTAAAGTTTGTAAGCCCGAGCTTAAAGGCAGCTACGCCCATGCCAGTAATAATGGGTTTCAAAGAAAACACAGTACCCAACATGCAATCCTAGACATAGTTAACAAAATTTTCCCTAAACCTTTTTAATATGTGGTTTACTTTATCATTCGAGGATGTCATTTGAAAATATCTGAGGAAATGGCGACATGAATAGTGAGAAAATCCATTGAAATCAAAACCCCGCCGACTTGCAAAGTCTCACCATATAGTACTAATAATTTGTCCTTGTAAACACATTGATTCTAGAAGCAAAAAGAAAGTAGTCAACAGTTTCGATAAGCGTCCAATAAGTAAGAAGAAATACCCAATCTGATTTGCTTTCGCAACATCGGGCTTTACTTTGACATGGCCAACACGCTTCGTAGTACCGGTATTGTTTCTCCTCCTGCCTCTCTAAACTTGCTCGGCTGGGAATTTTGTTATAATGGTTAGACTTTAGAACGACTATTCCTGATTTTTATACTTTTCAATTCCTTTCTCTCCATGATCGGATCACTTCTCCGGACCGAACCAGAGCAGAACGCAACACAACACTTCCAATTCATAGGCACAGTGAAAGAAAGTGACACCAATTCAAATCTGATCTAATTTGATTGGCCAGCTACTGGAGAAAGTGTTGAGGAGGCGGGGCTAGGCATATGGGGGCGTGAAACGTGGTTTTCTTTCAATCGGCCTTTTCTCGGAAATAACTTTAATTAAAGAGCTAAAAGCAAACACGTAGTAGATTAATATTCTGGTAAACAAAGCATGTCTGGAAATTGTAAAAATTACATTATTTATCGTTTTACGACCTTTTACGCAAGTCCATTCAACTTCTAATGATATTGTGTTTAGCTGAAAATAGTAAAAAATCCATATCTCGACAAGTATTTGAAATATTGACAAACCCAAACACTTTTGTTGTTGTGATATCTTACTACCAGACTTTCAATATTCAGACAATTCTTGTAAATAGTTATTCGCTTTTAGCATTTTGAACGGAATGAAAAGTTTAACAAACAAGAGCGCTATTTTTTGTTTTCGTTCATACGAACCATTTTTTACTGCAGACTTGTATAGCCAGTTATATAAGCTTTCCAACTGTATATAGGTTTTGGTATGTGCGATAAATGGAGTGAGCGATTTAACGTTTTCCCCAAAACGTACCCTAAAGGTCTTGAGTAACTCCCGATCTGCTTAAGCCATTGACCTGGTAAGAGATGTCAGGATTTTAATAGTTGACGGATGGTTTCAGCATCATAATTGCCAAAGACATATAATGGGCTTTAATTAGTATTTCCAAATCGGGCAGTATTTAGACTCCTATATTTAATTTTTGGCTTCTTTCCACTCCATACAAACGTAACTACTTCTTTTTCTACACCTTTAATAAAGTTCTTGGGACATAGCATTTAAAACAAACATATAATAGCTTAGAAAGTGCTGGGGATCTTACCGCTTGGACCTTTCCAAATAGTGTGATCGATGAGGTGACGTGTTCTCCAGATCGAAAGGATTGATTTAAAACTTTCATTTAACCTCGATCAAAGTTGTTCTCTTTACGTAGACCTTTGTACGGAGCCCGTGAAGGGCCATCGATAATAAACCATTTTTTTCTACAAAATGCTACAAAAATCCCGAGTTACGAAAATCCCGACTTACGAAAATCCCGAGTTACGAAAAAATCCCGACTTACAAAAAATCCCGAGTTACGAAAATCCCGACTTACGAAAATCCCGACTTACAAAAATCCCGACTTACGAAAATCCCGAGTTACGAAAAACCCGAGTTACAAAAAATCCCGACTTACTAAAATCCCGACTTACGAACAGGATATCGCGGGCTCATATTGTGACAAATGGCGGCGAAGAAGCTTATGTTTCTTCTACTTATATACATCTTTTGTACTTCAAACTATTCTTCTTGCGTCCTTGATCAATACATCCCTTCTAGAGGTTTCAAGGATGGATCCCGGGATGATATTGTTGAAGAATACTTCAATCTTGGCTTAACACAAACGGAAATTATTGCATTTCTTCTATTGTGCCACGGCATAATGCACTAGCTATATAGTCAATTGAAACTCCGGCCCACCGACCCCCGGGACATAGCGGAGAATGTAACATTTATACAGTGTTACATTTTGATCTTTTCCCCGCCCATCGGGGACAGTTGGCTGTTACAATACCCGCCCCTATGGCCCCGGCATGTGCTTCAGAATTTTCAATTGGGAGGAGGCATTGAAAAATTGAATATACATAAGCTTAAATCTGTTGTTCTATTATTTGAAAAAAAAAAACATTTTCTGTAGCACATCACTAGCGGATCCAGGGGAGGGGTTTCGGGGGTTGCAACACCCACTTGATTTCTGTAAATCACTGTAAATTCATTTTTAAAATCTCTAGATTAAAAAAAAATCCTTTTGCAAACCCCCCTTTCACAAAATCCTGGATCCGCCCCTGTACATTTTCTATTACTATACATGCTTTCCGCACTTTTACAGTCTACGCCATTGTCTTGTTTATCAGAAACCGTTGTCTGTCAACAAAAAAAAAACAATGCGACAAAGGAATATAAAGGAAATGTCATGCAGCTGCCGCGAAATGCAATAATTTCCGTTTGTGTTAAGCCAAGATTGAAGTATTCTTCAACAATATCATCCCGGGATCCATCCTTGAAACCTCTAGAAGGGATGTATTGATCAAGGACGCAAGAAGAATAGTTTGAAGTACAAAAGATGTATATAAGTAGAAGAAACATAAGCTTCTTCGCCGCCATTTGTCACAATATGAGCCCGCGATATCCTGTTCGTAAGTCGGGATTTTCGTAAGTCGGGAATTTTTGTAACTCGGGTTTTTCGTAACTCGGGATTTTCGTAAGTCGGGATTTTTGTAAGTCGGGATTTTCGTAACTCGGGATTTTTGTAAGTCGGGATTTTCGTAACTCGGGATTTTCGTAAGTCGGGATTTTTGGTAAGTCGGGATTTTCGTAAGTCGGGACTTTCGTAACTGGTTTATTGTCGATGGCCCTTCACGGGCTCCGTACCTTTGTCCCATTTGTTTTAAAAATCAATCCATTTAATTTGTAGTTCCATGGTCGCATCACTCTTTTGTCCTATCCATCCTGCTTCCGATTTTTTTATGTTTATCTTAAGAGAGGAACATTGATTAAAAAGGTTCAAAAGATTTAAAACTGATTTTCAGGATTCATTATCCTGCAGGTAAACGTAGTGTCCTCTGCAAACGAAACAATTTTCTTTTTAATAGTTTTAGTGATCTCAATACCTTTAATTTCAGTAGTGGAGCGAATCATTTGTGCCATGCATGACTTCGATGACTAAAATAAAAATGTAAGGAGATATTGGGTCACCTTGCCTTGTTCCTTAGATGTTTAAAGTAGCCCGTTGCAGACCCATTATTAACGATGCAGCTTTGATTGTCATTCAGGAGCGTTCTTATCCAGTTAATAAATGAAAGCCCGAAGCCAAACCGCTGCAAAGCAGCGAATATATAATTGTGCTCAATACTATCGAAGGCTTTTTCAAAGTCGGTTGCAAACATTAAGAAAGCGGAGTTGCTACGATGTGAATAAAATTATATTATATCTTCTAAAAAGCGAATTGGATCCTCGTTATTCCTCAAATTTCTGGTGATGTGCTATTTTGATCAATTTGTCATTTCAATATCGGTTAAATGAAATCCCTGCCTTTTCCTTTTGTCTTAATATATTTGCACAACAGATAGATCTGTGTGTAAATGTTGTGCTTTATTTTATTGTAACTAACCTTTACCCCGCCTAGAATACTCCTATATACTAACTGCGGGTTGGTAAATTATTGTAATTCTATTTGTATGTTTATAAATAAAGTTGACGTTGAAGTTGAAGTTGACTTTCTTATGCGAAACTGCATGATGCTCGTGACACACTGGTGTCTGAATTTCACTTTCACAGGGCGAAAATCTTGAAGTATACTTTACAAATGACAATAGTTTAATATACCAGGTTATTCCTCTTATATCCACTTACTTAGGATTTCCTTTGATTTCCTTATTTTTATCACGTTTTTGCCTTCAGTCGATGATCTTAAATTTACTATCGCTGGTGTTTCATTTAAAACCATGACAGAGGATTGAGAAACAAATTAGATGTTGATTCCTTCATATCATGTTATAAGTTTTAAATTCCAGTTTGTCTTCTAGTTAACGTCTGAAAATTTGAATAGAACGATTCAGCTTGCTTCTTCGTTGCCCCATTCCATCACCTAACTTTATATGCCTTTGAGTATTGCTTTTCTGTAACCAAAAAAGGAAATGCATCAACTTCTAGAATTCGAAAACAAAGCACTGAACCATCTGGAAACATGTCGCCTGTTTATAAAGGGTGTTGTCGATATGAAAAACAGAGGGATAACTATTGTTTATACCGTTGATAGGCCTAGTGCTAGGGTCAACCTCCCTTCGTGTGAACAAGCCAAAAGTGGTACGATGATTCGAGCTATTGCCTGACGACTTTCCACATAATGAAATTGTTAAAAAGGTTTTACATTCTCCTAAATTCCCACACACTCTCTTTCTTTCCTCCTTTTTATGGAAATCACTAATACAATTCATTTTAATCAAACATACGGCGCTGAAACTGATACCGAAGTAATCGTCACATTATTAACTAGGTTCTGCAAGATGGGGTGTTCTAAATGCAGCAGCACCGAATCCCTGTAACATTAAGTATACAATGTTAAATATCAACTGGTTAAAAACGATAGGCGTACGGTTCGTTGGAAAATATTTTTCTCGGAAAAGTGTCCATATCAGAATTGAAACTGTCGAGGTCGTTTAGGTATTAAAGTAAAAAAATGGTTTGAAACTGAGACAAAATGAAAATGAATTACAACTATAGTCGTGTTAAAAATCCTACCTAGAATGATTTTAACTATTCCTATAAACTTCATCGTGATATGTTTAATTATAAATAACTCTTGTATGGAGACATAATTTTGAAACTTTAACAACCTAGCAAACTAATTTGGAGATAATTGTAACTGTAATGGATTAAACGATAAGTGAGGTTATGTGAATCATTGTCTCATGCATAGAGTGACAACGTAATAGTTGGCAAGAGTCTTGTAAACAGCATCAGAATCTAGCCTTACCTGCAGGAACCACCACTACAATAAAGAAGAAAAGGATTGCAGTAGATTTCATCTTCGTGTCTTCAAATCTTTGCCTCTTTCGAAGATCGTTTTTTCAGCTATTCGATATCTCGGTCAGCTAGCTCCTGCAAAACAGCCTCTCTTGCTTGAAGGAAGAACTGAACTAACTCAATTCGCCTATGTCACATGGTTTCTAGGAAAAAGCTTTCTATATTTATTAGGTGATTCTAACAAATCTGACCAATAAAAATCGTCTTTTCTGAAACCGTATAACATAAGTGAAACCTCGTGAGTGACAACCATGTGAATAAAAAATGAAAGCTTCTAGCATTGGGCTACGACATGACGTGTCTAGTGTTCTCATTGGCTCGTATCTGACATGCCCACATGATATGAGAAAATATTTCATTCAGTGTTAATAATGTGGATAATTTATTTATTTTGTGGAAGGACAAATTTCTACCAAATTTCTATATGCGTTTTTGCTAGAGCCGCTAGTACTATTAAACTAAGAAGGAACAAGGACAGATTTCTGACAAATTTCTATATTCGCATTTTGCCACTCGGAGTAAAACTAACCTGAAAGAAACGGAAAACAATTACCTACAAGTCGAACCGTGTCACTGATCTACTTTATATTTTATTCCCATCGTGCGTTGGTCGGCTTTTATAAATGAGGCAAATATTTGGATTTTTATTTTCCAGGAGGCCTTCACCTCTCAAAACCTTGTATTTTATTGGACCCCAGTTGGACTGCACTGACAAAGAATGCCATTGTTTTAGGGTTAGGATTTGTATTGTTTCAGGGTTAGGCATTGTTTGGAGAGCCGATACTATTCCAGGTTCCGAGGAGGTAAAGGCCGCCCCTTATTTTCAGTTTCCATCGCTAGGAGGTAATAGACCGCATTCATGTTTTTTTATTTCTGTTTCCGATGTACAAAAACCACTATGAACAATAACAGATTGTGGCTCTCCGCTTTGAAACGTTGATATCAATGCCTTGCTGTTTGAGTAAGCAAACGTCAGTAAATTAAATGTATGATTTAGTGTTCTACATATTACAGTCAAATTCCTCTTTCTTATTTAATATTTGCCTTTTTTAGGCCTATAGTGGCAGTGTTAAAGTGGCTGCGTCACGGTGAGAGGTTTTTCAGTGATACATAGTCCGGGCCGGACACGATTATTTTCAGCGATTTTCTTATCAAGTGACGAACCTCGCGCACATGTGGGTGGTTAAAATCAAATGACATGTGCAAAAATGACTAACAAACTATTTTCATTCATAATTAGTGCGCCGAAATGACTTCACAGATATAGATGCGGTATTTAGCTCAGTTGCCTCAAGTTAGCATTAGGTCCCAGGGGATAAGATTAGCTATTTAAAGACCGGGTTTAGCTACCATCTCTTCTCTCTAGCGCGTATATTGCTGCGGTGCCTTAACGGATCTCTGTTAAGTGGATTTCTTCCTCGCCGTCACTGAGCATGGCCGAAGCTCCTGTAGAGATTTAGAGGCTATTCGTCCTGTACCGCCACCTGCGGTGGAAGAACCAGCAGCGGCAGCAGAAACCCCAAGCCCTATGGCTATGGATGCCGAGGTTACTTTACCTTTCTTTGGTTAGTTTGGTTTTCAGCAGTTATATATTTGGTTATTTCAGTCCTCTACGATCTGTAGATTAAAATCAAACCGCCTCCCGGTTAGCTCAGTGGTTAAGCGCCGGTCTGTTGTGCGGGTTCAAACCCCGGCCGGACCAACACTCAGGGTATTTCGTTCACGAACTGAAAGTGGTTAGACATTCATGTCTTCTCGGATAAAGACGTTACATCGTAAGCCCATCAGTGGATGAAGAGCCACCTCGTGGATATATACCACTGATTAATCCGTTATTGTTATTATTATTATTAAGCGAGATGTTGTCAGTTTTGCGAACCATGCATGTGTCGGTTCATAATCTTATAGGTTTCCTTATTAGTTAGTTTACCATTGGCCGTGTATCGGCTCGTTTTGAGAACCGTGTGTCGGTTCATAATCTTAGGTTCCTTAGTTTTCCATTGGCCGTAAAAAATTGTCGGCTCATTTTGAGAACCGACGACTGTGTCGGTTCATAAACTCAGGTTTCCTTAGTTTTCCATTGGCCGTAATATGTCGGCTCGTTTTGAGAACCGTGTGTCGGTTCATAATCTTAAGAGAGGATCTATGTGAGAACCATGCAGACGAGTCTACAGTGCACCAGTCTCTTGGCACACATTTATATCTTAACTAGCTAATGTTCCATGTGAAATAGTTTGGCTGAAATGTAAAAGGCAATCAAACTGTTTGACCCTCTGAAATGCTCAAAATCAGAGCAAAATATACCTTATGTTGTAACATGTCGCAATCGCAAATGATTTTATAAATAAGTAGAAAGATTATATTTTTACCTGCTTTTATAGTACTAAGTCCCGTCAGCATATTAAACCAAAATCAACTAATTTTGTTTATATTTTGTCGCTTCTCTCGAATTTTAATTTAACGCTGCTTTATAATGAGTCTTTTTAAAACCCGATAAATGCTCTCTGGCAATGGCCGTTTGCAGAGTCGCGGCCTTCTTTTTGAATTTAGAAATATTTCTAGATTGACTTACAATAGATCTCTGCATCTGGTAACAAAAATATCTGTAAAGTTAATGCTGGGTTAGAGAGTATACACACTCTCAAAATCCGCAATGTTCAGTTATTGAACACACATGACGATATGGTGAAACGGCGATATTTTTTCGATTAAAATCGAAAAACTGTGAACTTCACAGATTTTCGGCCAATAATTGCTTTAAGAATTCGAATGCACATTCATTTTCAATATTAATTTAGTTTTGAAGGGTGATCAAGTTCATCAACCGATATTCGGATATCTAAATTTGTTGAGTTTGACGGAGTCAAAGCTGCAAAATAGGTACTCATAGTTTATGGCAGTATCTTCGTTTAAAATTGTTTGATTGGATCAAAGAAAAAAAAAATGACTATGATATATAGAGGATTTCAAACTACGCTACGCTTTAAATACAGCTTCGGTACTCTGAGTCACTCGGAGTTTTGCGAGCCTCTATAGGGTGAATGAGTCAGTGACAAGTAGACATGCACGTACAGTCGTATTTAGGTTCTTTAGCCGATTCTCTATTCAAGTCTTTAGTTTTTATTCTGTAAAGAAACGATGTTTTCTTTTCATAATTAAAAATACCCTAATGGTTTCGTTTTCTTGGAAGCCCTTTATTATATATATGCTCGTCGTGCTAGTTCGCACCGGATAGTTGACCAAGTTAGAAACGTTTAGATTCATCGACGGGAAGCTATTCTGATGTCGTTACTACCTTGTTACGGACTCAATGAGTGACAAGTAGAAATGCACGTACAGTCGTATTTAGGTTCTTTAGCCGATTCTCTATTCAAGTCTTTAGTTTTTATTCTGTAAAGAAACGATGTTTTCTTTTCATAATTAAAAAAAACCTAATGGTTTCGTTTTCTTGGAAGCCCTTTATAATATGCTCGTCGTGCTAGTTCACACCGGATAGTTGGCCAAGTTAGAAACGTTTAGATTCAGCGACGGGAAGCCATTCGTTTAGCTCGTCGTGCTAGTTCACACCGGATAGTTGGCCAAGTTAGAAACGTTTAACGGGAAGCCATTCTGATGTCGTTATTACCTTGTTACGGACTCAATTTGTTTCAATCTTGTGCATAATATTCTGTTCGTTCTTTGAAATACCATAATGTGTACATAATCTGTGGTATCACCGAAATAGATTAAATCCCTGTAGTGATGTAATGATATCTCAAGAATTGCGTGACATGAACTGCGTGTAACGTCTGCACGTGTATTTCCCCCTCTATCCACGAGATGGACTCGGACTTGATCAAGTCAGTGCTCATTTTGTGTATATTCAACGAAGGAATGTGGCATATCTTCTCGTTACAAGGGAAAACAACTTTATTACCATTGAAGGCATGAAAGGCATTGAAGGCTTTCTTCACTTTTTTTTTCGCTCTTCTAAATCAATGATTTATTTTTATACTAAGAATTGTATGAAATGCCTTGGGACTTGGAGCGGTTGTTGTTGATGGCGCGTGTCAGGCAAAATGATCATAAAATTTATAAACATTTTCACCTGTATTGTACTGTCTAGACAGGGTATTTTATTCATATTTGATTTTAGGGCAGAGTGGTAATACACTAGTCAAAGTAACCCCTCCCCCAACCCGGGACAGGGTGGGGATTAGTGGGGAATTTGAAAAATGGGGGAGACAAATAGAGGAAAATGCCCCACCTATTGTGGCAATTGTAGACAGCAAAACGCCCACCCCTGGGGACTCGTTTAGTGAAAACATCACTCAACAAGCTGTTCAAACATATATTTAATAACCTAACGTAAGCATGACCTATGTCACACCATCATTTGAATCATGCTTCAAGAGAGATTGGACAAATCCACTTCCCTTTTGGAGGTGTAGTGGGATTGACACATGCCAAATGGAACCATTCAATAGCACAGTCCTCATTATCACATAATCATTCCTCTGGCATTCCAAAAGTGCAATAAAGCACAGTCTCGTCGTCACTGTAGTTGTCTGGATTCCCTGTCGTCTATCTGCCTATAAAACTGAACCAGACCTCCACGGCCATGATCAAATCCCCACGTTTTGCCCCACATAGCAGGCCCCACCTCGGCTAGCGAGGGGTCGAATACATGTTATTTCCCCACCCCCTCGGGCACTCTACCTCGATAAATGTGATCCTTAGCCCCACATTTCCCCCACCATGTCCCGGGTTGGGTTGGGGTTTACTTTGACTAGTGCATAATGGCTCACTCTCCGCTTGAAGCTGCCTGTGTCATACACTTATATGCGGTTTGTTACTGGCGTCCTCGTATCTCTTTATAGCGGAGCTCGTTGCATAAAAAAATATAGAAAATCAATATGGAAAACAAAAGATTAAAGACACAAGTGAAAAAAAAATCACGCTGCGCGCCTCGCCCGCTCGCAGACGTAAAGCATGGCCAGAAAAATCGAATGGACATGCGCAGTTGAAGCGTGATACTTAGAAAATTTTGCCCTCTGGGACGTTCTCAACATTACAGTAAATGTGTGGTGCTAAAATGTTCATGTTATGATATTTCTAAGCACAATAAAACCCAACTTACATTGGTTCCATATAGAACAACACGCTATTAAATAAGCTTTGCTTTGAAGACAAAAACGGCAACTTAGCGTTGAATATCGGGTCGTTTTTGGGAGATATCGCGCTGCACTGAGAATCAAGTCGCCATTTTAAGGAGTAGTATGACGAAAGACCTCAACAGCTTAAATTATAACTTCGTTTGCAATACTTATCAAGCGTTCCTCACCTTCGATTCCTTTTGAAAGTTCGAATATTGCTTCGTGATTTTACCCTAATTCCAACACTTTGTGTACTTCAATCGGCTCGGTTTTGCAAATCCAGTTTGTGTAATAATGAAGGTTCAAAGGACTTGCCAGTAGAGTCTCATAACTAGCCACAGATTGGGTAAAACTATAGCATTTCCTCCCCCTTCGCTGCTTCAACGAGTCGGCCATCTTGTAAAATTATCTAGCAGGCGTTCCTTGTTGTTTATTTTTCAATTGGGACTAGTACCGAGGGGGAAGTGATGGTTTATGGGAGTCCGCGGCAACTTTGAATTTTTCTCCCGTCTCGCTCAAGCTCGAGTCGCCATTTTTGATTAATTCAGAAAATTGTATCACGTGTCCGTGTGAACCAGTCAGCTACGTAATAAAATCATGAGAATGAATGGCACAGCAATAATTAGAATATTAAACCCTGCCCATTTTCATTCGACTTTTCTGGACATGGTCGGTACACACGAAGGGACAAGTCACGTGTCCTGATATCCTGTTCCCCGCGGACACCGGCAATAAGATCAGATAAAGATCAACTTTATTTAAACACACGCAGCACCCTCACAACTAGTAGCTGATTTCCAGAAGGGGCGTGCACTACTCGTATAAATAAAATAATGTTCTAAGCTAAAAACTAACCGAATACATGCATGTCAATCTATGATAAATACTACTATAAATACTACTATAAACTGCTAACTACTATATTTAGATACTAATGCATATAATTACGCTAATAGGCTGGGGGAAATCTTTGAGCAAAACTGGGCTAATGACTCAGAGGTTCTTAATTCTATAGGTAATTCATTCCATATTTTGGCTCCATTGTAACTAAAGCGCTTTTTTAGGAATTCAGTTTTAGGAAGAGGAACGGAAACTTTTTTACGTGTATTCCGCAGGCCGTAGTTGCAATTGACTGCATACGAGTCACTGAAGATGCTAGAGAGCCGTTGAGGTGCCAAATTGTTGATTATTTTGAACATGAGTCCAGCCTTAATTTTAGCTCTCCGCTCCTCAAGTGTGATCCAACCCAATGAGCGGAGAGCTATTTCAGATTGCCCAGCTTCGTTCGGACACTTCATAATCACCCTAGCGTAACTGTTTTGAAGTTTCTGCAGACGCTGTGATAGTATGCTTCCCAATGAGTCCCACACCTCGCAACAATAGTCTAAGTGGGGTTGCACAAGGGCATTATAAACGAATACTAGCGTATCACGGTCTACAAATTCCCTGAGCTTTTTGTATTGCCACAATTCCCGATGAGACTTTCTTGGCTATGTCATCAATGTGTTTTTCCAATGTTATAAATTCGTCTATGCGTACACCGAGTATCTTGCAATCATTGACTCGTTTGACTGGGTCAACGCCAATAAGAACATTAGGTTCTGCGGCAAGAATTTGTATTTTGGGTCTTGATCCAATCAAGGTGTACTCTGTTATAGCTATATTCAGGCTTAATTTGTTAGCTGATAGCCATTTCTTAACATTACTAAGGTCATGATTCAGGACCACTTCAGCTTCACTAACTGACTTGCCAACAGCCGTTAGGCTCGTATCATCTGCAAACAACCTAGGGGTAGTATGCTCGAGACAGTTTGGCAAATCATTAATATATAGTATGAACAGAAGTGGACCGAGAATTGGCCCTTGAGGGATTCCACAGGTTACTTTTCTATGACCAGAGAGCCTGTCGTTAACCTGGCAAGTTTGCTCTCTATTGTTTAAGTAAGATTTCATAAGGCCTAAGGCATGTCCTTTGATACCGTAAGCCATGAGTTTATCCAAGAGGATCTCATGATTTACGGTATCAAACGCCTTTTTTAGATCAAGAAAGATTACAAGGTTGTAAAGGCCTCGATCCATGTTGATATACCATTCATTAGTACAGTCCAGCAACGCAGACGCAGTAGAATGGAACCGTCGGAATCCGAATTGATGTTCAGACAATAGATCCTGCGCAGTTATATATTCCATTAATTGCTCATAAAAAATTTTCATATATTTTGCTTATTACTGGAAGTATTGAGATTGGCCTATAATTATCAAGTATATTTAGAGGACCTTTTTTGTGGAGTGGAATCACCCTAGCTACTCAAGCATGTTAAGGCCTGGTTCAGGGGTCAAATTTCGGGTAAAAACTGTTTTCCTTATTTCAGCACAGCCGAGTATGGTAAGTACGCCAAGTTTCTCACGATAATAGGTATCGCCATTCTTGACTACCTTAAGTGGTTTGTGTGTAGTAAATCGTGTCACGTGGTATGTCACGTGACTTAGAACACGAAATCAGTAAATCAAAAACGCGGCTCCGAGTTTGAAACAGCTAGGATGATGACTGGATGTGTTTAGTTAAGGTTAAAGCCCTTTACCTAAATCAACTTAGAAAAGATGACTACAATGTTTCAATAATGAGTAATTAAGGCGAAAATATGCAAAACAGGTCACGTGACTTTTTGTACCTTCAATATCTCCTTATCTTTACGTGATAGTCATGTTTTCTAAGTGTGGTCTGAAACACTTCCGGAGGAGTAATGTTTTAGAAGGGTTACTTTATATTCATATGTTATCGTCGCAGCCGCATTTCACTTAAACGATCATATATAATTATGACGTCATCGGTCACGTGATACTACAACTATCCACTTAACAAATTTAAGGAAGTGCATATTAGAATTATGATGTAATTAGATTTTGTTTAAACTGTTATTTATGTCAGAAAACATTAATTAACGTAAATCTATTTACCGTTAAATGAACCAGGCCTTAACATGCTTGAGTAATTTCCTTTCTGATGGAACAGTTTGTGATATAATGGATTTGTTGAAAATATTCATCAGTGGTTGTGAAATTACTGGGGCTGCTAATCGGAGTACTTTAGCCGAAAGTTTATCCATTCCAGTGGCTTTGGATACAGATAGGGAATTAAGCAGCTTGAAAACTTTAGACGTACCAATGGCTCTAAAATAAAACTCGCTTTTAACTTCTTTAATGAAATCTTTATGGTTAGAACCATTGGTGTCTATAGTTTCAGCAAGCTTTGGGCCTATATTCGTAAAATATTCATTAAAATGTTCAGCTATATCCTCTGACGATGTAACAGAACAGTCTCCCAATTTAACCTCATTAATTGAACTCTTGCTGTTTTCGCCCAAGAATATCATTTATAGTTTTCCAGGCCCTTTTTGGATCATCCCTCTGTTTTTCTATTTGTGTAGCATAATATTCGACTTTGGCTTTACGTAGTGCAACGTTGACACTATTTCGGGAAGACTTGTAAAGTGCCCAATCGCCTTCGTTGTTTCTTATAATTGCTATACGTTTTAGACGATCTCTTTCAAACATTTTTTCCCGTTTTTTCCAGCTGCAATCCTACAGCTGAGAAACTACCAACCTCGTACACGAAGAAAGAGGTATTTATTTACAGTTTTAAGGTAATAGACCAGTTCGCGGTTAATTCCGACTTTTTGAAAGGGGTGAAAACATGGCGCGAAATACAGTGTTTGTATGGGAATCCGATGCCAAATATAATCCGTAAAATCGAATTTATGAAATATTCTTCAGATACAAACTTAAGATACCAGGTAAAAGATTAACTGATCGAAATTTGAGGGATATAGCTGTGCCGGGAAGCGTGCAATCGTGTTTTTAGTTTTCCATACATTTGTCTGTAAGAACGAGTAAAGTCTGCGGGAAAATTTTGCGCAAAAAAAAATAATCTTCCAGGAAGGAAAACATGTTTCTGAAGCATTTCAAAGACCTTTTTTTATTTCGATGAGGCAAGATATGCTTCTGCAACAATGTTTCCACGTTGGCCATGGAGGACACAATGTTTACCAGGCTCCAGTGACACACAGTATATGTGTTTCTTAGCAACACAAACCCAGACCCCACCGGCAAGACAATTTGACACAGTGCGCATGCGTTAGTTTTTTCTGCAACGACGTTTAGCCACCCAGGAAAAAATGAAGAGAAACAGAGAAGCGCAGTGGTTCGCGCCTCCGCCTTTTCGATCCCTCGCGCCTCAGATGATCACGTAAAATGGCGGTCCCGTCTCACGCAATCTCGTTCCGAGAGCTCACGATCTTTTGGCCAGTATCTTGGCGCTGGTCAAAAGATCGCGGGCTCTGGGAACGAGACTTGTGTCTCACGACGCTCATATTGATCAGCAGCTGTGTGTCACAGGACGCTAAGGAACCACTTTGGACGTTAAGCAAATATCTGGCAGTGACCACCCTCAGTGCTTGTTGGGCGGCCGAATTAATGGGGAGATAACTAACATAACTACTCGTGCTTGTAAATTGCGTGGCTTACCGTGTGTATACATGTATGTACCTATAAACAGCAGTCTGAACAAGCGCCCCGCACATACATGTATATGTAAATCCAGCGTAATTCAGCTTCGTGCTGGCGAGTCTGGATAAAGCCTGTCACGATCCATACAATGTTTCATCGTTCCCCCAGATGTTTTCTGAACCCTTTTCTAAGAGAGTTTGTAGCAATAGCAACATACGTCAGACGTTTCTGAACTTCGCTTTCCGGGATGGCAATGCGCTCCAGTTCGGCATCGACACAGCTGATTAGGCCATCCCAATAAGATGCTAATGCGTAGAGAGCTAGGAAAAGAGGTGTAGTTGAAAGGATGTTCTTCAATCCTTTTTTTTTAACTTTTCCAAAAAGTTGGGTCAATGTCAAGCTTTGTATTTTTGTTAACTTTTCCCAAAAAAAATGGGTCGATCGAGCGATGGGAAACGAAACATTTTATTGGGATGGCCTTATGTGGGCCGTGTGAATATACGGGATATATGCATGGGATGTTAGAAACCATTCATAATTCATTGTTGTGACCTTGTGTATGAATGTATGCAAACATTTGACCCTATATATATATACACTGGTATATATATTGGACCCACATGGAATGTACACCGGCATCTGTGTTCGGCTACATGTGGTGCACAACAGCAGACTGGGTTCTAGTCCTAAACAAAATGGCTGCTGCTACAAAGCCATTCCTGTATTTCGCCGCAAGTACAATAAATACCTAAAGCTGGTAAATGTTCTTTCGGTTTAAAATCGACAAGAAGATAATTATCGTAAGTTGTGGCTTCGAGACCATGACAGAGCTGGGGAGGAGAACACAAATAAGGCTAGAATCAGGTATGCATTTATCGCTGATTCATCCTTCGGTATTTTTTTTTTTTTCTTATTTTGAAGTTGGTTGTTAATTAGTTGATTGTTAATTGCAAAACCAAGGCATAAGTGACAAATAAATTTATCACCCAGTTATTTCAGGGCTATTGTTGAGGCCATGCTCAACAATTGTGTTCTTCAGTGTCCCGTTACGTCCCGCGCGTGTCCCGTAACTTGTTGTTGTCCCGTGATGCCTTGCGCCTTAACATGTGCTTTTGCTGAGCTGTGAGTTTTGTGTTTCGTGTGTCGCCAGCCGTGTGTTCGTCCATTTATCCGCTCATTTTGGTTTTTACCGTCAAATCCGACAAATCTACTCAAATAGTGAGATCACAAGTGCATGTAAACCGTGAGTCAGATCCTTGAAGTCAAACCATTAAACGCGTTAAACCATTTTGATCCGCTGGCGATACAGCTATGTTTCTCATTCCTGTCCGTTACTTGTCCCGTTATTCTGCACACGATACAGCTTACCTTTGGCGTCACAGGCTTACCATCCTCTAGGTTTGTACTTCAAAATTGGTTTTGGGATCCCTATGGCTACGAATTGAAAGATTACCGAGAAATGATACGAAGTTAGATTTTCACTCCTGGAATGAACCTTTGGCGATACTGTGCTCTAAATCTACTCAAGAAATAAAGATTAGTAGTTATTGGAGTGTTGTGTGTGTGTTTTTTTTTAGGGGAAAAGCTTTCTATTTAGCGAGTTTTTCGAAAGATAATTTCGGGTAGAGATCAGAGAGGGAGAAAAAATACAAGATGACAATATGATATTACATATAGCTAGGAAATATGGTAAAAACTATGCATAAGAACGCCTATTTATATTATATACAATTAAAACCACAGCAAAATATTTCTAACGAGATACATGTAGCTAAAAATCGACCTAATCTAGGTATTGATCGAGTAAATATGTCGGTCGATTTTTCCCTGCTGCTGTTTATCTGTCGGCCGATAGTGATAGTCGACCGACATTAGTACACATGATCCGAAAAGTATTTAGACTTGAGCATATCCAAAGAGGATACATCCTTAACATCTACTGGTTATGAATTTCACAATGATAAGGCTCTAAAAGCAAATGGACTGTCGCCTACTGTTGTTAGGGATATCTTAGGAACTGTACATCAAGCGAGCGAGTGTTTATTCTGTGTACTCTCTTAATAGCCCACTTCCACGATATGCTTTACTTGTCACGCACAAAGGTTTCAATACGAGGCCCCGTGCTAAATTAAATTTATTCTTTTCACAGAGAAATGAATAAATTTAATTTAGCACGGAGCCTCGTATTGAAACCTTTGTGCGTGACAAGAAAAGCGTATCGCGGAAGTGGGCTATTAATAGGCTTAAAGTGCCAATCAGTGAAGTAAAAAATTCGACCCCGTTTTTATTTTACCATATTAAAGTTTAGTCTTCCATTCCCATTTTGTGCAATGAAAAATTATATTTGGAGAGAGTGTACAATATTATTTTTGTGTCGAAGTCAGACATCATTGCCAAAAATCATGCGAACATTTTTATGCCGTTAAAGTATGTTAATCACACGCGTGACGTCAGTTGATATGCACACTATGTAAATACTCCGTAAATACGACAATCCTACAGCGCGTCCAACATGGCGGCCTGTTTCGCGATACTCAGGGTTTTGTCCTAAAAAAATATCCACCGCCTGCAAGCAGGGTAGACAAAATACAGTGCGTTTTTTTGTGTAATTTTATTTTTTGTCTAACTGTCTTACTAGAGGGGCCTTGCCGTCTGTTATATATTTTCTCAAAGAAACATTGCCGTCGGCCATAAATAAAAATGTGCACACCAACGACGTCACGCATGTAATTAGCATCTCTTTAACGGCATAAAAATCTTAACCCCAAAAATACTGGCCTATAGCGATGTTTCGTGTTGATAAACATTGTAATTGTTATGCTAATGTACCAACCATGATTTGTAAAGCCCGCTTTGTGTTAGGAACCAATGGATCTCTGGTTGGCACATTAATGACAATAGATGACGACACACGAAACATCGCTATATGGGAATATGTTTACCTGTGTGAACTCTAAACCTGAGCCAGCGAGAAGTCATCATTTACCTGGGAACTTCTTTTCAAAATGGCTAGGCTAAGATTTATGGTTCGAGGTCGGGTTTATAGGATTAGTGTATGTGGCTTCTCGTCCTTCTACACGGCAATAGGACGTAGCAAGAGTAACTAATGGGATGGGGCTTATTGAGCGGCTGTTGAACAATTGATTAATATTGTTATTTCACATGAATATATTTCTATAAAAATGCTATTGAAATACAGGTGGCCATGCAGGAAACAAATCTATTGAAATGTGTTAAAACGCAGTGAATTATAAGTCGAAATCTAACTGCAGTGACCCAAACAAAATAGAGGCCAGAATTATGGCGTACCATCCCCGCCAAAATTCATGGTTTGAATTCGAAGTTCTTCACATGAATTTTACACTCAAGTAGAATATTTCATATTGTTATTTTGTATTTTATAAGCTTTATCAAGGTTTCAACATACGTGTTTTATATTTGTCGTTCAAGTTTTACATTCGAGATTGTCACTGTTCATTCTAAACTCACGTCATGCATTCGTCGTTCGAGTTTCACATTACGCAAAGTCGACGACTTTTATTTTCAACTCGACGTTTTGGTGATTGAACTACTTTCCGGTTGACCTTGGGAACCGCTGACATAAACAACGCAGGCGCAACAGTCAGTCGATCACAAAATGGCGGCAGTTTGTATTCTCCGTAGTTCAAGAAACAATTCAACGACTCGATGACTGCCAACAGGAGGATGATTATAGTAGCATAGTGCTTCGTTTAGAGACAATGTTTTGTCAGAACTCGATATTGAAGAACTTGTGGACAAACAAACTACGAGTGCAAAGTACACAGGTAAAGGTTGTGATCGTCAACCCTAACGAGAAGAGTAGAAACGAGAAGCTCAGTCTTTCTCTGAGGAGTCGAAGTCCATCCGCTTAGTGAATGTTTGCCGAAAGAAATGGACGACCGTTGCATAAATGTATTGAGGCGGATTTCTTATTTCCTCTACTGTACATCGCATATCCTACTAAGTTCAACGGCCGTGAAGTCAATAGCCGGATTGCATCTCTGCAATTTGGTCGACAATAATACTTTTCAGTGGCGAATTAAATCACGGTTTGTTGTCGAGTTCTCTTTACCGTAAATATCATACTCTTTCCAAAGCCTGTCGAAAGCACAGCCATAACATCTTTACCCCTAGGCTCTGTATAGCTTCCTCCTGCTCCGTTTTCCAAGTACTTTTACCCAGCCGCGGAGAAAGAAGCGAGCAGCTGTGTTCTCTCTAAAAAACCTTTGGAACCAAGGTAAAGGCGAAGGAGGGTAAAGGCGAAGACGAACTTTGAAAACGGAGCAGGAGGAAGCTATAGCAGAGCCTACTTCTAAGTAAAGATCTTCTGGCGCTATGGAAAGAGCATGATATTTACGGTTTATCTGCAACACGGCGAAGGGCAGCTTTCGTATTCTTAACGGGTTCCATAGTCAGTAGAACACAGAGATCAAGCACGTGTGTTGTTCCTGTCACATCTGCGCCTGCGTAGCGCCTGCGTTTATTACCAGACCTAACAACTCCAAGGATGACTACCGAGGAGTTCTGGGTACGAGGTTCCCAAGGTCAACCGGAAAGTTACTGAAGCGTGAAGTTCAATTCAAAACGTCGAGTTGAAATTAAAAGTCGTCGACTTTGTAATGTGAAACTCGAACGACGAATGCATGACGTGGAGTTTAGAATGAACAGTGACAATCTCGAATGTAAAACTTGAACGACAAATATAAAACACGTATGTTGAAACCTTGATAAAGCTCAGTATAAAATACAAAATAACAATATGAAATATTCTACTTGAGTGTAAAATTCATGTGAAGAACTTCGAATTCAAACCATGAATTTTGGCGGGGATGGTACGCCATACAGAATGATTATCTTAATTACTTACTGTAGAACATGTATATTTTAGCATTACGTGCATAAATTTGTTCAAAAATTACCCGCTAGGCTAGAGCAGACAGTAATATCTTGCATTGATTACGTGCAAGTATTTACATTCTTAGCCGGAGGTAATTCACATCGCCTGCAAACGTATATTTTCACTCTCATAAATTCGAGAAAAAAAAGGAACGTCTGCTTACCGAGAATTTAATTAGTTTCCAATATGTAAGCACGACGTCAATACGTTTGTTTTATCTTTCTGCCCAATCAAAGCCATTGTTAGAATTTTAGTGAAGTGGCGCGCCAGTGAACACTCTCCTATGATTGGTCAATGGCAAATGTATTGTCTGAATTCTTTTAAATGCAACATTACATCACTTTCCAGGATATGGAAGGTAAAATCTGATTGGTCCATAACACAATGAAGTGTGCATATTGGAAACTCTAGGTAGGTGTCTTTCGATTCCTGTTCTTGGAACTCGGATAATTATACGACTCGGGGTGCTTCTGTGTGTGAGCATTTCCAAGAAGAGCTAGTTCGGCGTGAAAAAAAGTTTGGAAAAGCTAGCTTCCAAAACAAAACAAAAACAGACGTCATTTCTACGATAGCCACTGACTGGACTGGCATAACGATAAGCAAGTATGAGGATAGTCGCTCTCGTATTGGTTTGCAGTCTTATGTTGGCTTCTCCGGGTATGTACACGCAATATTTGTTTTCATTAGGCGATCGATGAAAGTTGTTTACATCATGCAGTCGATCGGATCAATGTCATTCATATCAGTCTTTATTCCTGTCTTCTCTAAGTTACACAAATACTTGTAGTTAGCTATATTGTGAAGTACATTTATTTAGTTTTTCAGTTAAAACGTCCTGATTAAATTCTCCGAAAAGATATATTTCTGCTGAGACAATTGACCTATATCATTATGACGTCACGGCTTGTTTATGAGGGGGACAGAATCGACATGAACAATATAATTTTGAACCGGCTAAATCTGCTCTGCTGAGGAAAATTTAACTTCGAATTGTCTGGTTTCCAGATATCAGCTGTATCAATGTTTATCCCACAATATTTACCGTATTTCGTGGCTGTTACCGCTATTCTACGTTCTACGAAATGCATTTCATAGCGATTTCCTTTGTGTTGTTGCTGTTTTGTCCCCCTCCCACGACCGTGACCTTCAGTACCGTTTAAACAATAGATTGTTTTGATTTGACGTCATAATGATATAGGGCAATTAGACAACCAGTTTCTTTACATAGCGTGTCACATTCACGTAACCCAGCTAGACTTTCTTCAGCTGGAGTTTGACTTCATTATTAAAGTCACGCTGGCTTGAAACATTACATGCAACATTACAGCTTGAAACTTCACAGAAACTGAAAGAAATAACAAAAGACAGGTAAGAATATTTTGACGATTTCTTGAATTTTATTTTAGAGCAAACGGGCATTCGAACTAAAACTCCAAACATTTACTGTAATTTCAAATATCCGAGAAATAACCGTTACGCATAATGAGCCTGGGCTACCTGTGGTCACACGTACCTTGATTCTCATTGGATAAAAATATAGACAAGACAATTTGTAGATTTATTCGGCATTTGAATGGTTTAGGCGCCAAAGCGACCAATCAGAATCAAGTTGTCATGGATGTGAGTAACATGAACAACTTTATGTTTTTTTGGGAGGGGAGAAAGGGGGAGAATTGCAGATTGCAGGTCAAATCTGCAAGTTGCAATTATTTTACTTTTGAAGTACTTACGATACCAGAGAAACATTTCAACTTTAGCCATTACTTCAGATCCAGTAATATTGGTTATTTGTCCTCTGTGTCTAAATTAACTTTTGAATCCACTGCTTTTAGCCAATGGAATAAAAAAAACGTACAATAATTGCCATCCCAGATAGTTTACTAACCAAAAGTATCATTGGACAATTTAACTTGCAAATTATCCGTTTCTTGGTTGACGTAAACAATATGTATTTCTCGTTAACACCTTGTTTCATCAACCAACATGGCCAACATGTCGTCCTTATTCAAATCTTTGAATGCATGGGGAATGATAGAAAGTCAACAATAGCTGATATATGGTTGAGTCTACGAATATCAGATTCAGCGGTATTGACCTTTTGTATTAACCCCACACAGCGGTCAAACGTCTACGCATGCGTCAAAAGTCTTGCAACAACAACATATTCCAAAACATTTTCAAAGCGAGCCGGCGGCCGTCACTGTTCACACACCCGTTTTCAAACCTTGAGAACTTTTTTGGTAAATTACGAAACAATTTGGTAAACTCACAGTTTGAAGTTTGTTCAATTTCCCGTCGACTGTGAATAAAAAGCTTAACTTTCACGTATTTTTCTTAACTTTTGGAGGTAGAAGTTCACTGTAATATGTTTTAAGGTAAATTTGCGCGGGGAAATTCGCGCGGCCGCCCACCAGACTGACGTTTGAGCTTCATTACATCGAAGTGAGGCGTTCGGGTCAAATCCGCTGTTCAAAATTGCTATTCGTGGAATCAATTGTAACATCCGCTATTTCACCTGCATCCTGTAAATTACCTATTCTTTCATGACATTTATTCTACTTTTTATGCCATGTCCTTCCGTCTTTCAGCCATTTCAATAAAGTGCTATGTGTGTACAAACAACAACAATGGAAATTGCAAAGACAACGAAGTCACTTGTCCTACACTTGCCATGGCCTGCCTCAAAATTATAAAGAGGAACAGAGTATTGAAGAGCTGTTCAGCTGACTGTTCAAGTACCCCTAGAGCTGTATGCGAGAGTGCGAATAGTTGCAAGGCATATTGCTGTACAAGTGACCTGTGTAATGAAAACACCTCTATGAAGCCAGTGATGCTTGTTACCCTCCTGTTTCCACTGTTAGCTTTGGCTGGTTATTTGATGTAAACAAGAATACAGCACTCTGTGTATTGTATACTCTGTTAAGTCAGTTTTACTGGTTCACGGCGGGTATCGTAAAAACGGCATGGTTTCTATAGTTATAGTTTCCACATAGAGGATTGCATTTTGGCAGGTCGGTGGAGAATCGTAAAATGAACATTACCTAAGAAGTTAAACCTTTTAGATATGATTATGACGTCACAATAACATAATTTTTGGATTTGAAATATTGTTCTCATAATTTTTTTATTACCTCCTAAAAAACGTTATGTTGTTTATTTTTAAAACCTGTCCTTGATGAGAATTCTCATGAAGGAATCGAAAATCCGATCTCGATTGGTTAAGGAAATCAAATGTTATGGAAATTTAAATTTCGGCGGAAAATAAACAACATCAACACATTTATGGAAATATATCTCGTATAGACTTTAAGAGTTGTAAATACTGTTGTATGAAACGTCATAAAAGTTGAAATTTGAGAATCCGAAAAGAACAAGTTATTCCTCTTTCCCACCTACAACTTCCATGGCCAGAAAAATCGAATGGACATGCGCAGTTGAAGCGTGACACTTAAAACATTTTGCCCTCTGTGACGTTCTCAACATTACAGTAAATGTATGGTGCTAAAATGTTCATGTTCTGATATTTCTAAACACAATAAAACCCCCAACTTACATTGGTTCCATATAGAACAACACACTAAAAAGCTTTGCTTTGAAGGCAATAACGCAGCTTAGCGCTGAATATCGGGTCGTTTTTGGGAGATCAAGAATCAAGTCGCCAGTTTAAGCACAGGCAGCCCAAGCTCTATTTTTGTGTCAATAAACAACTCATTGCGAGATTTTACAGAAGTTAATAAAATGTAAGAAATCAATACAGTACTCACATAAAGATTAATATATGGGCCGCGTCAGGCAAAAAGGGCCTGGACGACATAATTTGTAAATGTATTTTGAAATTGTAGCATGTTTTATATACCACCACATTGTGCTACTAACAAGAAGTGTTGATTTCATGAAATTGACCGGTGAAATCGAAGACGAAATTTACGATATTTGTATACGAGGGTGTGATCACAATTTTAGCAGGCGCAAATGATTCCTTATCATCAGATGATTGTTTCAAGGTGTAACTTGTACTATTGCTAAAATCATTTTATGAGCTACGGGGTGTAGAATGACTGCAGAAAAGAAGTTTTTTGGCCAAAAAGTGATCATCTTGTTCATCATATTAATTTTTTACTCTTTAATGCGAGCAGGTATAAATGAATGTCATACATCGAAATCATCCCCACTAACAGGATTCCTAATTTTTGTGGTCATATTTGTAATCGGGCCCTTGCATCAAAATCACGTAAATTTCACCCCTGATTTTTGTTGGCGATTTCTTGAAACTGACATTTATTGTTAGGAATGAAATGTAGCGCTTCTCGTCAAGAATACAATACAATCTTCAACCTATTATTAGGAACACCGTTGTAGGAATTATTTAACTTGAATGTCGTCCGGGCCCTTTTTGCCTGATATAAGGTGTCACACCGTAAGTTAACTACTAAGGTCGAGTATTATGGTATCAATGGGCACATGCTTGGTTGGATTAATGCTTTCCTCCACAATTGTTCACAAACCGTTTCGGTGAACGGATCTCATTCTGATGTCGCTAGTGTTACCTCCGGTTTTCCACAAAGGGTCTGTCCTCGGTCCGACCCTGTTTCTGTTGTATATATATTAACGATATTGCTGATAACATTAGCTCCAACATCAGGTTATTTGCTGACGATACGATTATCTACCGGCAGATTATATCTGAATTAGATTGCGAGATCTTGCAGGACGACCTAAACACACTAGCAAAATGGTGTATGGATTGGTCGATGGAATTTAATACTGCCAAGTGTCACCTGTTGAACATAACCAATAAGCGTGAATATAGCAAGTTTACCTATCATGTAAATGGCAAGGCTCTATCTCCGTCACCATCTCATGACTATACCTCGGAGTCACACAGACCCATGATCTTCGCTGGAACACTCACTGCTCCAAAATCGCATCTAAATCTAACAAAACACTAGGTATTGTTCGCAGAACCCTGAAACCCTGTACCAAATCTGTTAAGAAGCGAGCTTACGAAACTTTAGTTAGAGATAGACCCAAACTTGAATATGCTTCCGAGGCTTGGAACCTTACACTGACTCTGACGTAAATAAGATTGAACAAGTTCAGAAAAATGCTGCTCGCTTCGTTTGCAGCAACTATGATCGTTACACCAGTACGTCCGAACTTGTTAACACACTGGGTTGGGACACTCTTGAGGAGAGAAGACTTGCTCAACAGGCCGCAATGTTTTATAAGATCCGTAATGGCTTGGTGGGGATTGGCTTTCCTCCCAATATTGTCCCAAACCCTAGACATAATAACTTGTATTATTGTCAGCTACAGTGCAACGTTCTTGCTTTTAGCTATTCATTTTTCGTTCGTACAATCCGCGTATGGAACAAATTACCCGAGCACGTGATCAATGCTTCATCAGTACCTCTATTTAATGTTGCTATTGGCCCTGCGATCAAGACAATGAAGACGCCTCCATATCTTAGGCGCTTATAAGCTGATTTTACTTCAGCATCATTATTTATCTGATTATTTATTTGCGTGTTTGTTTATATATTTATCACATCCATTGTTGCACCTGCACTTTGTTGTTGTTATAAGCCTGTATTTTTCTCACTGTTTTATTCTTTTATGCACCTTCCAGTACTAGTGTAAACTATGAAATAGGAAGTAAATATCTAAGATCTAATAAGGTCACCAGAGCCGAGATGGATGAAAAACTCCCCAAAACAGCCTAAAATGGTTTCAAGACAAGAAAATCCACAAAGGAAACAACAATTTGAAATAATTTATAAAACCCCATATATACATATCTTCTATTTTCATGCACAAACCCATAGATTGGGCTGCCTGTGGGCTGGAGACTTCACCTCGCATCCAACGATGGCGATCGCCGAAAATCCCCTCGTATTGCGAATTACCCCAGAAAATTGTCACAAAATTACGCTAACCCTAAAGTCCAATGTTGTTTCCTTCACCTGCATCCTCCATGGCGATCACAGTTTCTTTTTAGTGCCATTAATAGTCCCTTTTCCACAACGTTTTTCAATTCTGAAAGGCCTGTGATGAACACCGTACGTGCCGACCACGTCCACGCGTGCGCGCGCAAAGCCGAAGTTCAAAATAACTGCTGCACTCCCATTGGTTGATTGAACGAGCTTTATTTGCCGCCAGATTTGATCCACTCCATTGGGAGTGTAGCAGTTATTTTGAACTTCGGCTTTGCAGCACAGTGTTCGTCACAGTTGTGGAAAAGGGACTATTAATCGGACTAAAAAGTAACTGCGATCGCCATGGAGGATGTAGGTTAAGGAAAAAAGCATTGGACTTTAGGGTAGCGTAATTTTGTGACAATTTTCCGGGGTAATTCGCGAAACGACGGGAATTCCGGCGATCGCCATCGTTGGATGCGAGGCGAAGTCTCCAGCCTTGCTATTTTCTATTACAGTTGGGCCGGTGAATTGGAAATCTTGTGAAAGTGGCTAAAATGACCCCAGGAGTACACAGGGCAATCAAAAACACAATTTTGAAGTGGTATATAATCTTTATTTGAGTACTGTATTGATTTCTTACATTTTATTAACTTCTGTAAAATCTCGCAATGAGTTGTTAAATGACACAAAAATAGAGCTTGGGCTGCCTGTGGTTCAACAGCATTTATTGATCGGTTTCGTGGCAAGATTTCTACAATTTCACCTTCAAATCGTTGAAAATTACAAGATAAGAATTCTTCAATCGTATAAAGGTACCGTTGGTATTGTAGTTTCCGCCACACTCTTATCCGCTAAACGTACAATTTTCAACGTCTCAAAACAGTAAAAGTGCAAAAACCGTTCAAATCAAGCGTCAAAGTCAAAACAAAGTTCTTAATTAAAGGAAAAGGGTTTCTTTCAAAGAAAAAAAACACTTCTTTTAAAATTAGATAACCCATAAATTCGAAATCACTTATCATTTTTGAAACTGATGTTTATTTGACAATAATTTAATGTAGAAGCGTTGAAGAGACTTCAAAACATGTCGCCAAAAGCCGTGAAACCGTTGCCATGGATATACTAGGCGCCTTTTGAGAATTGAATTTACGATCAGCATGAGTTGGGGGGGGGGGGGGGGGTGTTTCTAGATTTTGGTGGCTTTTATAGGGGGGGGGGGATAATGTTTTAATTAAGTATATATATTTATAGGCTTATCCAAGGGGAAGGTCATTATTTTGTGAGACCAGAGAACTGCAGGGTCACTTTTTTTTGGGCAAGGCGCAATGTCCGGTCCCTTAATTCTTTCTTTTAACAATTCCCGACTAAACTGTTGAATCGCGATACCGATACCGAATTATATTGCCGGCGTTGGAAGAACATATATTTTTCGTATTGGGCTTCGTCATGTAACATCCGGTATAAGCAAACATGATGCCATCCTTTTTGAAGTCGACGCGTCGCCGAAGTTCACCCCAAAGCCTCCTCGTAAAATATACCAATTCCATAAAGCTGATTACTCTGGCCTAAAGTTTCACCTGTCCTCCTTTGCACAGCCGTATCTCTCGTCGGGACCAGAAAGCCGTACAGTCGAAGCCAACTGGAACATAATAGCAGAGAATATCAAGGAGGCAACTGATAAATACATCCCTCACAGGATGTCAAAGCCAAAACGGCACCTCCCTTGGGTTAGCCCAGCTATCAAGCGGTTGATGAATAGGCGTGATCGGGCTTATAAGAGGACCAAACGTACTGGCAGCATCCAGCACTTGAACAGTTATAAGCGACTACGCAACAGCACAATCAAACGTGTGCGTGAAACACACAATAGGTACTTAAACGAGGTAATGGGTAGTATCACACCGAATTCTGCCCCCGGCTCCAGCACCGTCAACGGCGTCAAGCGGGCATGGTCATATCTCAAGCTGCTACGCTCTGAATCCATTGGAATCCCCACTTTGTTCTGGAGCAATCGAGTATGTGTATCAAATACTTCAAAAGCTGAAGCCCTACGTGAACAATACGAAAGTGTATTCACAAATGAAGATCTGGAAAACATGCCACTAGTGGATGATAACTCTCCTTTTAGTACCATTTCAGATGTGCTTTTCTCTGCGAACGGCATCAAGAAACAACTAGAAAACACCCAACCTGACAAAGCCTGTGGGCCGGACATGATACCAGCCAGAGTCCTAAGGGAGGCCGCTACAGAATTAGCATCCATCTTGGCCTCGTTATTCCAGCAGTCATACAATACTGGGTCACTGCCGTCTATTTGGAAGGATGCTAACATATCTGCAATTTTCAAAAAGGGCCCCCGAGCTAACCCCATGAACTACAGACATGTATCTTTAACATCCCTGACCTCAAAAGTAATGGAACACATAGTGTGCAGCCAGCTGACAAGTCACCTTTCAGCAAACGCTATCATCTCACCACACCAGCACGGCTTCCAACGTGGACTCTCGTGTGAGACCCAACTGATCTCGGGCATCCACGAGTGGTCGAAAGTAATGAATGAACACGGCCAGGTAGATGTCATATTTCTTGACTTTGCAAAGGCGTTCGATTCAGTCCCACATGGTATCCGCGGCAAGACCCATACCTGGCTTCGCAACTTCTTAACCGGACGGAGACAGCGCGTCGTTGTGTATGGGTCGTCATCCAAATGGTCGACCGTGTCATCTGGCGTTCCCCAGGTACAGTACTACGTCCTATCATGTTTCTCCTGTACAAAAATGATTTTCCCTCAGGCATCTCTTCTAACGTGAAGCTGTTTGCGGACGATAGTGTAATATTTCGCCAAATCCACTCTGGTGCCGATCATTACATCCTGCAGCAGGACCTTCACCACCTCGAACAGTGGGCCTCCGCTTGGCAGATGAATTTCGCTCCACACAAATGCTACGCAATGTCTATCACACTGAAAAACACATCCCTCCACACACAGATACTCCCTCTGCAACTCGCGCCTCGAAAGTGTTACCTATCAAAAATACCTGGGTGTCTACATCACTAATTCCCTTGACTGGTCTAAACAATCTGCGGAGGTGAGAAAGAAAGCTAGCAGAATACTTAGTGTCTTACAGCGGAACCTCTCGTGCTGCAGCAGAGCCGTAAAAGAGCGCGCATACGTCAGCCTTGTGCGCCCTATCGCCGAGTACGCTACGGTGGCCTGGTCGCCACACCACCAAAATTAAGGACATCAGAGCTATCGAGTCCATCCAGCGACGGGCCGCGCGTTTTACATGTTGTGACTATGCTCGCACCAGCAGTGTATCATCAATGCTAAACGAGCTTAGCTGGCAATCGCTTCAGTCACGCAGAAATATTGCAGACCTTACTATGTTCTACAAGATTAATTACGGTCTAGTGAACATCACCTTTCTCTACGATATTCAACTTAGCACTTATACTCGCACAAGAGCTATGCACGAATATAAGTTCGTGCACCCGCTCGCTACTATAAACGCATTCAAGTACTCGTTTTTTGTCAGATCGATTCCACCATGGAATTCCTTACCAAACAATATTGTTAATGCTACATCTTTGAATAGCTTCCAAACTGGCGTATCCATGTATGTGTAATCTCATGATCAACCAATTAATATTGGCTGCGCTCGCGCTCGCGCTGTGGTGGCGGCGTAGCTGTTGTCATCGGAGCCCCTTATCGATTGATAGCTGCACCGTCATGCACTGGAGACGTCTGTGTGGCGGCAGTCATTATCGCTTTATATGTAAGCTCATGCTGTTGTTTACTAGCTTATGAATTATTATTATTATGGCTATTTTTATCCTTTTGCCGCCATTTGCACTCTGATTATTAGTCATTGAACATTGAACATTGCACTTCACCATGCACTATAATACTTTAACTTATTATCACTTATTGCACGGTAACCTCAGTACTTGCAAGACCGCTGACAATTTCATTGCCAGATTAGCTCCACCGCTACCAGGCAATTATCATATTTAAAGATTAAACTGAAAACACAATACACGCAGCAAAAACACAATACACAAAGCATGGTAAGTAGCCGAGGACTGGGCACTAATATTGTTACCGCTTACCAGTTTGAAACGCAGTCGCACCCGCCAGAAATTTGAAAAATGGCGGATGCTGAAGCACGACTTCTCATTGAATCACAGGCTTACCATCCTGAAAATTGGTTTTGGGCTTCCTGTGGCTTCGTCAGCTGTCAAACGGATTTGCCTTGTTTACCGTGTTTACCTCAAATTTGCAGGATGAATATAGCGTTAATTCTAAAGTTAAAAGTACGTCCTTCATATAGATGAATATTGACAAGGACGTTCTCGACTATGACCTGTAGCATCTCTAAAATGCATCGGACGACAGGAAGACACACAGAACTGGTAAATATAATAAGTAAAGTTTATTTTAACGCTATATGCATCCTACCAATTTGAGGTAAACAAGGCAAAATCCGGGGGGAAACTCCATTTGACAACTGACGAAGCCACAGGAAGCCCAAAACCAATTTTGAGGATGGTAAGCCTGTGTTTGAACTATGACTACACGACAATTTTGAGTTTTCTTGAAAAAAGTCATGGAATAAGAATTTCGAAAAGAATACTTTTGAATAGTTTAAATCACTATGGTATATGCAGGTGAGGGCAGAGTGTGGATGAAAACATTGTTCGGGAGTACATTATACAAGGGACCTGGATGGTCCGGCTCGCGGATTCTCGAATCTCGGTTACAGGTCTATATGGCGAAGGCTGCACTCAAAATACATGGCAAAACAGAGTTTGTACGCCATACAATCTTTAGCAACTTTTAGTGCTCACTTCTGTAGTGGAAGAAAAAGACAGAAAAATCAGTGGTCCATCATACCACGTGCACAGAAAAGTAATTTTCTCCCGTAAAATGTACAACGAGTCTGAACGAGTTGCTGTTAAATTATTGTCTGGATTCTAAACTACTCAGTTCTCAAACAGTTTCTAATCCGGAAAACCGCGTTTAAAATAGGGGTGTCTCGAAAACAAAGACCTCGAAAATACAGACTTCGAAAACACAGACCCCGAAAGCACAGACCTCGGAAACATAATAGAGGCTAGGCAATTGATATCAATGCGGCTAACCTTAGCGTGACTATTATCATCGTGTTACTTATGTGCGCGGAACCTACTTCATGATCACCATGATCACGATCACCCACAGTCGCTGGATCGCTAAGCCAATGTAAACAAACCGTGGTAGACATCCGGCGATCGTCAGCCCATCGTATGGAAGCCAGGCTTTGCTGCATCGCATTAAGGTTTTTGGCGAGCTGTGATTATCTACGCCAATGCCACTGAATAAAAGGCTGCCGGAAAGTACTGCAAGAAAGCTGCTGCAAAACCGGGATTTTCGGCTAGTAGGGTAAAGGCTTGAGTAAGAAACAAATGGTTGTTTGCAAGGGAGCCCGGCAAAACGTCTTAGGAAAATTGCACCACTGAGGATATTATAAAAATGTGTTTTCGGGGTCTGTGTTTTCGAGGTCTGTGTTTACGAGACACCCCTCAGGATTTTATAATAACTGAGTAGAAGGTGCTGCCTTTACATAATCCAACAGTAAACGGTTTAGCCTGATTTTCAGATGGTCCGGACGACCTCGTACCATCTGAAAACGAGGCTATAAACAGATTTTTTTTTAAATGGTTAAACATGGTTCCAGATGGCTAACATGGCTAGACATGGTACGCATAGTTGGCTGGTTGGACGTACTGTAAAACCCAGCCAACTATGCGTATCATGTCTAGCCATGACTAGCTATCGTTAGCCATCTGGAACCATGTTTAGCGATTCTAAAACAAATACGCAGTAGAAGGGACTTGCTAGCAGCCTAGTACGGAGCCCCCTAAGGGACATGCACTCTTTGGTGGCGCTAAGGGACATGCACTCTTTGGTGGCGCGAAGGGACATGCACTCTTTGGTGGCGCTAAGGGACATGCACTCTTTTGTGGCGCCAAGGGACATACACTCTTTTTATGGCCGGTCGAGGCATACACTCTTTTTTTGGCCGTCGAGTCATACACTCTTTTTTTGGCCGGTCGAGGCATACACTCTTTTTTTGGCCGGTCGAGTTGTTGGCCGAGTTGCCGATGCACCAAGATTGCGGGCTCAGGTTCTGGCTTACAAATATGGCGGATCGTGATGGACTAATCGAGCATTACTTTCATTTAGGATACAATCAGGTAGATATCCTTTCCTGCCTTCTCCTGTTGCACGACTACGTTATAAGTGTTAGACAGTTGAAGAGAATACTTGCAGGTAGAGGGCTTCAAAGACATCAAAACTCTTACGATTTGATAAGGGTATTAATTCATGTAGAGCAAGAACTTCGAGGCAGTGGAAGCAGTATTGGATATCGAGGTATTTGGCAAAGATTGGTGACAGAACGTAGCCTAGTAGTTACCAAAGACAGAGTACGTCATGCTCTTAGAATTTTAGACCCAGATGGTGTAAGCAGACGATCAAGGCATCAACTGCAAAGGCGAGAATATAAAGGAAGGGGTCCAAACTCCCTATGGCATATTGATGGTTACGTTAAGTTGAAGCCCTATAGGTTTTGCATACATGTTTCCTGTACCATTATCACCTCCAACAATACGTGCAGTGCCCCGGCCCTAGCAACCCTGATGCAACCCTGATGCAACCCTGATGCAGTCATTGTTTGTGGTGCCAACTTCGAGCCACAAAATGTGTCTGCTATGGCCATTGACCGGCCAAAAAAAAAAGAGTGTATGCCTCGACCTGCCAAAAAAAGATTGAATGCCTCGACCGGCCAAAAAAAAGAGTGTATGCCTAGACCGGCCAAAAAAAATGGGTGTATGCCTTGACCGGCCAAAAAAAGAGTGTATGCCTCGACCGGCCAAAAAAAAAGAGTGCAAAGTCCCTTAGCTCCAAAAAAAGAGTGTATGTCCCTTAGCTCCAAAAAAAGAGTGTATGTCCCTTAGCGCCAAAAAAGAGTGTATGTCCCTTAGCTCCAAAAAAGAGTGTATGCCCCTTAGCGCCAAAAACGAGTGTATGTCCCTTAGTTCCAAAAAAAGAGTGTATGTCCCTTAGCTCCAAAAAAGAGTGTATGTCCCTTAGCGCCACAAAAGAGTGAATGTCACTTAGCGCCACAAAAGAGTGAATGTCACTTAGCGCCAAAAAGGAGTGTATGTCCCTTAGCGCCAAAAAAGAGTGTATGTCCTTTAGCGCTAAAAAAGAGTGTATGTCACTTAGCCCCACAAAAGAGTGAATGTCACTTAGCGCCAAAAAGGAGTGTATGTCCCTTAGCGCCAAAAAAGAGTGTATGTCCTTTAGCGCTAAAAAAGAGTGTATGTCACTTAGCGGGCTCCGTAGTCTAGGCTATAAACGGTTAGACCTTTCACGGTGGGCATAAATGACCCCAAAATCGCCAGGGTTGGTTTATTTCTCTATATCTTCAAGACTTTCAACAGTACAATAATGATTTTTTTTATGGAGAGGTTTAGAGTGCTAAACAAAATAAAATTTTGTTTTGTGTTAACGCGAACAATGACGTCATTTATCCATTTATAATAGGTTTCTCCATATTTTCAAGTAGCCGTAAGATACTAAAATGTTAAATTTTTCAATTCTCCTCTTGTTGGGAACAAAGTAATCGAAAACAATTTTGAATTTTCGTAATTTTCCATAAAACACCATAAAACCATTTATGAAACATATTTCTTCAAATAACTTTTGGAGTCTTAAATATTATTACATGACAATCTAGAAACTTTAAGAAGACCTTAGTACCTAAAATCGTATGTTTTTTTAATTGTAATTTTTAATGGATAAATGCTTTCAAGGTTACATTGAAAAAACGTAAACGTCACTATGACGCCATGACTATTTGGAAACGCCCTCTAAATCTAGGCGAGTGAGCATTGTATCTATATTTTTTTACCAATGCACTTCTAACGCACTAAGTAGTTGTAATATCGAGTTTTTGTTTTTCTTTTACAGTGGAAAGCCCCATTTTTGTAAAACACATTACGTCACAGATATCACGTCATGAAAATATTAAATCCTTAATAACTTCGGGAATATTTATCATAGAGACTTCAAAATTGTGCCAAATAAAAACGCATCGCCATATCTTCGTTATAGCGTACTTTACTTTAAACGACTATTTAAAAAGGAATTTGACCAAAAAAGGAGCTTACACTTATGACGTCACACTAATGTCATTATCTAAAACTAATTTAACCAGAACCTTAAATTTTACTTGCATAGTAAACTGTGAACATTTTATTCAATTTCAGAGAGAATTTAGGAAATAGTGCCATTTTATCTAATTTTGGTCACGCTCAACCCTGGCGATTTCGGGGTCATTTATGCCCACCGTGATTTTTTCTCGTCTTAATATTGTGAAGTTTGTTGAATAACTCCCTATTAATTTATAAATAAGGTCACTCCCCTGGGCTTTTGATAACTTTTTCATTAAAATATATAAAGTTCATAATTATAACACTAGGCTATCCCCAAAACAATCATTCTACACTCCTTCAATGATAACAAATAATGGTACATTTTCCATTCGTTTCCAGGGTGTAAAAAAAATAGAATGCCATTGATACATCGCTCAAAGCTAAGATCTGAAAAAGTGCTAGACTATAATTAAAACTGGTCCCGATCCGTATAATTTATACCTTATACATTATTTATTTTCCTTATAACTTGTATTTTCTAGGTGTCCTATGTCTGTCTAATGCTAAATGTAGTGTTTATTTATATACGTATTTAGTCGCAAAGTTTACTTAATTGAATGTTTTTCTTTTGCTGTATCCTGTCGTTTATTCAACAAATAGACCCGCAGCCCGAATGGGCTACGAGTCAATAGCCCATGAGGCGCAGCCGAATGGGCTATTTAACTCGTAGCCCATGAGGGCGAGAGGTCTAATTGTTTTAGTATAAACTAACTAGTCGGACAGTAGAAAATAATAATAAGAAACAAATTGAAGTTGAAAAAGTGTTATTATTTCGTGAAAATACGTGCGGGTTTTCTCTACCATGGGCTATCACAAATAGACCTATAGTAGGGTAGCCAATCAGAATGCAGGATTTGTAATAGTTGGTTTATACTAATTACCTATATCCAATTACCCTATATCATTATGACGTCACGGCTTGTTTATGAGGGGGACAGACTCCACTTTAACAATATAATTTTGAACTAAATCTGCTCTTCTGAGGAAAATTTAACTTCGAATTGTCTGGTTTCCAGATATCAGCTGTATCAATATTTATCCCACAATATTTACCTATTTGGTGGCTATTACCGCTATTCTACGTTCTACAAAATGCATTTCATAGCGATTTCCTTTGTGTTGTTGCTGTTTTGTCCCCCTCCCACGACCGTGATCCTTAGCGTTTAAACAATAGATTGTTTTGATTTGACGTCATAATGATATAGGGCAATTTTATAACCTTCTCGTTCATCTTATTTTACCGACCATTTTCAGCTCAAAATGCAATATACTTTGTAAGTGTTATCTGATTCAGTTAGTTTGTACCATAATTTTTTAATCATTTCTCTGTTTGATTAAATATTGTATTTAATATTTAGAGGTACGAAATAAAAAATTGTTCTCGTTGTTGTTGTCTTCTCGAATAAGGACGTAAAACCGTAGGACTAAGGGACGGACCATTATTTATTTTACGGGGGGGGGGGGGGGGGGGGTGATGGAAAATTTTGAAATAAATTGTTTGCAGGAGCTGTAAACACTAAATAAATTGTTTGCAAGCATGATAAATACAAAATAAAATGTTTGCAGAATCTGTACAGATATATGTCCATATCCCATTGGGTGGGGATTTGTTATACCCCACCCCCTTGAAATTTCTGTCGCCACCAGTGGTGGGTATGGATAATTTCTGGAAATCCACAATAGCCATAGTATCATTGTGCATATTATAGCAACAATGATTAAGCTAAACTATAGAATACCCGGCCACTTCAAAAGATCACTTGAAACTGTGCTAAACTATGCCAAGTCTCCATTATAGTGCAGGTGTATGTAGGGTCGTTCCATGAATGATTTGGAGTCGAAAATGGTTAGGTTTATTTATTTATTTCAGGGTTAGGTTTTTAGAAGGTTTGTATGAAAATTTGAGAAAATGAATTATTAATGACCCAAATGGCCGGGTATTCTATAATTGTTCCAATGATTATTTAATCAAAGTGAAGTATGTATTCACTATGTATTTTATACCGTGTGGGTAAGGAGCATAGGCAATAAACCGACAGTGCCGATATAAAGTACGAATATAATAACCTCCTATTATGGATCAAATATGTCTGACTTGAAGTGTCCACAATTGAAGATTCTTAAAGACCCTAACCCTAACCTAACCCTAACCTAACTATAATCAACCCCTAGCAGATAGAAAGAAGTTATCGAAAGTACAGTTTCATAAATATCGCTTTATTTGTTCACGACTATGAGGAATATTAAAAAATGAAAAAAAGTGTCAACAATTAGAGCAACATACTGTACATGTTTGTGAAAGCGCCATGAAAACCAAGAACCAAAGTCATATTTATGATTATTTTTCGTGATCTGCTCTTTTAGAATGTTGGCCTTTTCTAAAATAATTTGTTTACAGCAGCACCAATACAGACAAAAATGTTTGGCTTGACAAATTTTCCATTTCCAAATCTAACTTAATTTATCCTAAAGAAAGCTTTGATTTCTGCCCTCGAAGAAGGGAATTTATTTTATTTTCCCCACTTCGCAGCGTTACACTTACCGTTACTGACAACGATAACAGGAAATGAACAATCTCAAATCCGCAATGTTTACTGTCTCATTTTCTCGGCCAACGGAAATCAGTGGAGATACGATCGAGATATATAGAAATATAATATATTATTAATATATTATCTTCAATATCTTCCCAGGATTCGTTAATTATACAAAAAATGCTGGTAGAGATAAATAACTTTTTGTAAACATCCATGTTATACTGATTGTAGCTTGTATCAGTGCTTTAACCAAATATTTTGACTAACTCGGAGAAAGAAATGATAGTAAATTCCTGGGTACGTCACATCATTAACATATTGGAGATATAAACCGTATTTTATTTGTTATTAAATCGCGTTCATTTGGTTACATGGTTTTACTGGGACTGGGATTTTAATTTCGCCTTAAAAGAGATATGCACCACTACAATACTAGACATAAGAATGTGATTTATCAACCTAAATCTCGAAGCATATATATCGCCTATATTTTCATGCTATTCAAGACTGGAATATATGCGGCCTCTATCTAAACTTAGTCATAGGAGTTATTATTATTATTATTATTAATTGGTATTACTAGATATAACTTACATATTATTATTTAGTTATAATTATTGCTATTTTAAAAATCATATTCTATATTACTAGATTTATACCTTTTATAGATTAATAGACAGACAGAAATACATTATGAAACCAACAAATTAAATAAACGGTCAGAAAGACAGACGCGAAGTCAGCAAAAACAGAAGGTAGCCCAGATTTACGTATATAACTTAGAAATGTCGAACAATCGACAGCAAAGCAATTTTATTACAAGTAAAGGTGGTTTGTCATCTTATCAGTCTCTGGTAGGTGCTGACTCATAATCACTGGACTGCCACAAGCAAATACCGTATACAAAAATCCTGCAAAAACACCGGATCCGAGGTGTGGACCTAACCAGGCAAAATATTTTTAGAGTATCACACCGTATCAGCTTTGCTGTAGTCTTCGGACTTGTTACACTGCACCGCTCTTTCTGCCTCCGTCTCCGTTTAGCTCCTGTCGTCCGTTGGGGAGTTCACTGCAGATCAGGGGCTGATCGTTTATTATCTGTGAGGGGCCCCGGCAGTTTTGGCTCAGTGCAAAAGTTTTGGGTCTGACCCCCATGCAAACCAACATTTGTGAATTTGACCCCCCACGCCGAATGTGCAATGTATGAAAATGACACCCACCCATCATGACAGTTCCTAGATGAAATTAGGGGTTCAGTGGGGTTTTCGTAGTGCCTTTTAAAACGCATTTGAAGATTTGTTTACTCGAGACACGTTAAAATAGACCAGAACGCATTGGGTACTTTATGAAACGAAAACAAAGGAAATAAATGAAAAATGACCCCCAGTATAACTTCAATATTTTCGAAAAGACGCCCCAAAATAAGCGAATTTCAAAAATGACCCCCCCCCCCTCCCCCCAGCAATTTGGCCGGCTCCCCCTCACAGATAATAAACGACCAGCCCCTCAGTACTTTTGTTTAATATGCCAACAAACATGGTTGAGTACGCTTTGATTTTGTGATTTTATTCCCTTTGGAATGATTGCAACCCGATAATAATGCACGCGATTCTATCACTGTGAAAGGAAGACCCGCGCAGACGGGAAGTAACGATATGAAACCGGGAAGTTTAGAGAAATCATAAAGATTATTTGATATACCTAAGTTTTCAATCAGTGAACAAAATCAAACATCTTTTGTGCTCTTGTTTAAATATTGACAAAGAATCATAGATATGTACATGGCACTTCCGCCAAATTAGTTCCGGAACTAATCCGAGACTTGTAAAAGATTTCCGAGTTATTCCCGAAATATAATTTCCAACGTCGCTTACCAAATTTGGCGAGTATCTCGGTACCGCCCACAATTCCGAACAGCCGAACGACTCAAGCGGCCATTTTCACATTTCCGCTTGTTGCCTGTGTATTTGGATTCTTGTATAGGGAGGGTTGAGGAAGGATCAAGTTTTTGTATGAACAATCTGCATGCATTAGGGAAGTTATCTGGAGCGATTTTCGGTAAGTTGGAAACATTGTAGCTTCGTAAAAGTGAACTCATGTGTTGGAATTTTGAACTTGGGAACTTCGACAGTTCCACTCGAACGTGAAATCTAATTTTTGCTCTTTTGAGTTTGAAAACATTATTTTGCCAATCAAAATCCATGCGAATCCACGGGTGGAAGAGACATAACTTAAATGGTTCATGCTGGCTAATGTTATGTCTTCGGTGAAAACTGTAGTTGTATTTGAAGGCATAGAACACATTTTAAGCTTGTCTTTTGGGAATTTTAGTGAGTGAAATCTGAACCCCTATTAGGCATGACGGTTTCGGCATGACATATCAAACATTTCGCCTGTTCGCTGGATAGCGAATATAACCTTCACATCTACGCTCAGAAGAAGGTTTCAGTTTTATAGGGGCTAAATGGAAGCTTAAGAACTTACTTTATAGAGAAAACCAGAGATGCTGAAGCAATTTGTGGGTTTCTTTTGGATTCTCTCTAGCTAGCCATCCAATTATCTGTCCATCCATGTGTTTGATAGCATATAGTGTTTATGTTGTGGGCAGGTCATCTAAACCTCCTATTCATTCCATCGATAATTTTTCTTTAGTTGTCTTTCACTCAAAACCAAAACAAGCCTAAACTGTATCAATTTATTGACTCCAAATTGCGATCGCATGCGAAGAAACAGAATAATCCACTTTTGTTAGAAATAAATATTTTGTATGGTTTCCATAAGTCATTTAATGATTTATAAAAGGGCCCACAAATGGAGTGATGAATTCTTCGAAATGTTCTTATTTGCTCGATGAAAGAAAATTATATTTCTCTTGAACCACAATTAACCCGCAGTATTAAATATTGACTAATTATCTTGCTTAAATCCCATCACACTTCATTATATGATCAAAAACTCCATAATTGTTGTATTCCTTTGACTTGTTGTTCTAGCCTTGTATGACATTACATTGTATCAAGTAACAGGTAGTTTGATATTCACGACTTGCTCGATGGTTTTAGCTCAGCGAATATCCAGGTTCTAAATGAATATATTTTGGTGCAAATCAAGTTTGAACTTAATCTGTTTTTGTACAAAATGAAATGAAATTTTGATTAAATTTATAGTTAAGGTGAATAGTAAGGAAGTGTTGATAGGGATTTGGACAGCTGTTTTTTGCCATGATATGCCATGTCTTCTGTCTATATATTTTGAATCAATTTTCATGAAATCCTTAGTAACATAATTTTATTTTACTAATGAATTGTTTTTTTTCTGTCAACATTTTCAAGTTCTAAGCCAATATCTCTACTTAATGTAGAACAGATTGAAAAATACAAAGAATTAACCTTGTGGATTAATTATTCATGCAAGGGATCTACAACATCATGTAATTTGTACATTTGAAACTCGGTTTTTAGCATGTTTCCAGGGCTGTCATTAGGTTTTTAAGTTGCTAGACAACTGTGAAAACTAGCTGGTCTTTGTGTGCCATAAGCTACAACTCTGGCTTTGAGTTTACATTAATTCAGTAGTGGATGGTAGCCGACAGCTTTGTGTTATTCAAATTATATTTTGCTGTCTAGAATATTTTTGAATTCCTATTTTTTTTTTTTTAATATATAATTTTATATATAATGAATAATAAAACTAGCACTACATTGTAATTATAAGAAATACACCAGCCAAGAAATAATATATTTTAAATAGTAAATGATGTTATGATAGCTAATCTTATAAAGCTAGCCAAAAACCTCTTAAGAAGGTTTTGTAATGATTTTGGACTTGATTATTCAAATCTAATACTATTCTCGATAAAGGTTTGAGATGTCATTTTGGAAAAAAAACGTTCTCGTAGCATTCAATGGTATTAAAGCCACATTGATGTACTACATTGTATATGACATTTTAAAGGTCTTGAATTACATAAAGTACATATTTAATCCATTTTGATCAAAAATAATTAAAAGCGTAGATGTTGTACAGTTTTGAATGCAAAATGATTACGTTTGCCAGAAGGAGTTCAGCCCTCAAGGCTTTGAACATTTTGTAAAATCTAAATTAATCATTGAAAAATTGAATCCCAACTAATGTGTTGGGGATTTTTGATATATAAATATGTTGCGTATGATGAATTACATCCCTATTCAAAGTGGAAGAAGTGATACAAACCAGGTCATAAAACCCAAACAATTTTTTCCCTAAAATCCCGACGTATTGTAGAAACAGTGGGTTTTCTACTTCTCCTGTGAATTTGGGTTAATTTGGGAAAAAGGCGAAAAGGCTGGACTTCAACAATATTTTTTTGGGGGTGGGAGCAAAAAGAAAAGCTGAGAAACAGCCCAATAAAGGTTTTCCAGTCAGTTGACTAAGAAGTTCTGCCTCCAAGGATAATCTCATTAATTTTAGCCATTAGAATCAGAGTGATTCATGTTGTGTTAGTGTCTCGGCCGATTACAAAGACAGACTTGACTAAAAAGAGAGAGTGCTATACAGTTTACAGATGCCCAGCGATACTTCTACAGAAACTAGTGTTGATGCCAGTTTAATTTCGAAGAAGAAACTCTTTTAGGAGTACAGAAAAATGCCACTTTAAGTAAGCAAACAATTAATATCAGAGAAGGGAAGACCAAGTATTGCTCCACACAGTGTTGGCTGTTTATGTCACATTCTATAAACTTAGCATAACTATTAAAGCAAAACCGGCAAACCGTAAAATGTAGCTTCCTACATTGAATACCTGAGTAGCACAGAAAAGCAAAATGACAGCAGCTTTCAATCATTTTTCGCACTTTTTTAGCAGGAAATCTTGCAGGAAAATTGCATTTCAAGGCTTTAAAAAATTAAATGAGTTAGTTTTTTTCTGATGCTAGATTAGGGCTTCTAAATTTAAAATTTGCGAAACAACGCATTTTGAAAACTTTTCCATTTTAACCTTTATTGAGGCCTTTAATAACAGGGCTTTCAAAATAATCCAGCTCCCATCAGATTTCCGAGGCTACAATATACTTGGTCTGAATATTCTGATATATATACAGTAGCTGGCTATAGTTTTGTACTCTTATCAAACATGTACATTATTTTGTTACTAAATGCATACAGCTACTTTTCAAAGTCTGGGACAGCTATTTTGAACATAATTTAAACCTCTGCCTTAAGATCTGATTTAGAAAAAAGAAAGAAGCAAAACAGCAGCTCACTTGTTTGTTATCAGGTGGTATGAGTTACAAATGAATTTAATGAGGGTAATAATCATTAAAGCCAATATCCGTGAGTCTGTATAGCCTTATCAATATCTTAACATTTAACCTTTCATTGCATATTTCAAACTTGGAAGCCATCATCTTGTTGACATTAACTAGAACACAGTACCATTCCTAAATAAAAACAGTGATGTATTTCAGTTGTTGGATTCCAAATTATTAAGGAATTTATTGTGGTTCATGTATATACTAACAGTTTTTTGTACATTTTTTGTATTAATTACTGTGTCAAAACCTTAACCAGTTTATGTTCTTTCAACGTTTTTAAAGGTGTGGTTGTTTGCAAAATGGTTATGGGCAATTCCACATTGTGGACATTACATTCAGAGACCAAAAATCAGATTACAAATGCTTCCCAAACTTACTTTAAAATAGCTGTGCTGCTTAAATTTATACATAGCACACCTTAGGTGGGCCTCTCTATTTTCAATTAAAAAAATTATAATTTCCTATCATTGCCCTTTTTAAATTAATATCTAAATGCCTGTTGCAGACATTACAGCAAAAAAAACAACCACAGGTTTGAGTCAACTTTTTAAATTCTTAATTCCTGTGAGTTGTGAGGAGTTCCAAGAAAACAAATGGACTTTCTGAACTTGCTAATAACCAGAGTTCCCAACTATAATGATAAAGTTCAACAAAGCTCACTGTAGTAGTTTTTATTTGCTTTAAATATATGTGTTGCGGACATTACACAAAAATCGTTGCGGACATTACATTTTGGGAATGTGCTTTAAAGAATCAGATTGTTTTATAGTCTGGAGTTAAGGGGAAACATTTATACATTGTACATAGGTGATAGCACACCTTGGGTGGGCCTCTATTTACAATAAAAAATAATAATTTCCTCTCATTACCCTTTTTAAATTAATATCTAAATGTCTGTTGTGGACTTTACAGAAAAAAACAACCACAGGTTTGAGTCAACTTTTTAAATTCTTAATTCCTGTGAGTTGTGAGGAGTTCCAAGAAAACAAATGGACTTTCTGAACTTGCTAATAACCAGAGTTCCCAACTATAATGATAAAGTTCAACAAAGCTCACTGTAGTAGTTTTTATTTGCTTTAAATATGCGTTGCGGACATTACACAAAAATTTGTTGCGGACATTACATTTTGGGAATGTGTTTAAACAAGGTCCTCACGGAGCGGGTGTGGCCGACATTCACAATATCTCACTTGTATCTGATAGACCAAGATGTCTGCTCTTAAGTAAAATAAAGTTTGCTCGTGTGGAATTGCCCTTATCCTGTGAGTTATGATATCCATGTATACAATGTACATATAATATATATGTATATAAACTTACATGAATGCAAATTAAAATAGATCATATACATGTATGTTTCTCATCTTACCACTGGCATACATGTATATATGTGCCTGTACTTGTAAGTTTATTTAAGAAATTAGAGATTCTGCTAGCCTCTTCTATCAGCCATTACTGTACATGTAAAATGTTTTTCTGTACAGAGCCATATAAGAAAAATAGAGACCCATTCTTTTTTCCGGTTCAGTTTCAATTTTAATCAGTAAAAACTGGCATACAGTGTATGGTAGTCTGCAGTAATATCAGGAAATATATACATGTATGTACATGTACTAGGAGAGGCATAGGTGACATGAACATTGTAATACATGTATGTTACGTAGAGATCTATACAGAGCTTCTGACAGGATGCATAGGTGCAGATCCGCATCTTTCGGTAAAATAAAAAAAATGTCCAACATTAACAATAAAGGAGCTGATTACCTTCTTCATAAAGATAAAAGCCGAAGATGTGCGTTATTTTGGAGGATTTTTCTTCTAAATATTGACCAAATGTTCGCAATACGATTTTCCCCAAGGCAAAAGCTTCCAGGTGTTACATGCATCTTTTGACGATGAGCCTGGACACTAGTTTCATTCTAACACAGATTTCTATTGGACAAAAAGCATTTGGATTTTAACCAATCACAGTTACTGATAAAAAAACTGTATTTGATGGCTGCATTCACAGGAAAACTAGAACCTCTTTTCTTGTTTTGCTGGTTTGGCATTTCAATGAATTATTTGCCATTATTATGCCTGGATAAATTCGTCATTAAAGAGAAGAAGAGGGATCCTCACCTGGCAGTTCATATAACAGCGAAGGATAGAGCTAGCCGATATCCTGGAACCTTCCACGCTGACAGCAATCTCTTGTTCTGTTCAGCATGCAATATTATTGTCAACCATGTGAGGAAATATCTGCATAATACAGCATTTTGTCCACATAATCAAATTTTTTTCCGCACCCTATCAGAATGATGCTCTGACAATAGGTGTTGAATACTGAAATACATCATATTAATATAAGTTATGTTTACACTTATTTTGGATACATTGTAGAACATGGAAATACCACCTTTTTTTTCTGATCCGGAATCAACTGAAATTACATGCTCTGATTGCATGGCTGGTGACCCAGTCCAGTTTTTTTCTCACCAGACAGGCTATAACCCCAAAGGTTTTTTCAAATCTAACTTTTTGATGAGATTCTAACAGCTTGGAAAGAGCGGGAAAACTCTAGAAAATTGCCAGTAATATTATTTTGTAATTTGATTATGTACATGTATATACATGTATATGTACATGTAATATACAAAGAGCACATTCTCAAGACTGACAAATGGATCGCTTCATTACAAGTATGCGACTGAATTAACAAAAGCAAACCAAATATAATAAATTGATAAGGAATTTTTTTTATTATTTTTACTTGGGGGTCCACATGAAGAAATATTTTCCCTTGGTCTTGAAACAATTAATTGATATTTCTTTTTTCTTTTTTTATCATCAGATATATGAGAACCACATTATTTTAGCCAAGTTACAATGGCACTGTCATTGAAAATTAATGTTGTGAAAAACAGCAGTATCAAAACACTACAGGTAAGATTCTCCTATGTTACCCCCTTACATGCAGTATCTGTTATATAGACAGAGAATTTGTCATCTGATCATAATTTATCCGTTTGGGATGAAGAGCAGTGATCTTTTAAATAATATTATAATATTCATTATTAATTTATAAGGGTACTAGCCAATCCAGACCCAGCATTCTGGTCACGTGGATACACTGTAAACCCCATACAAAATTCTAGTTGGCGTATTAGTATTCTGTATCATTTGATACAGAATTCTAATAAGCCCTATTAGTATTCTGTATCAACTTATACAGAGTACATGTACTAACTACATTGTATAAGCCAACTAGAATTCTGTATGGAATGATACAGGATACTAACATGCTAGCATTAATTAGTATATTGAGAAGGCCTCATGACCGATTACTGACTTCCCCTATCCTGGGCCAGGTGAAATGACAAAGTACATCTGCTCTCTTATTATTGACACACCATCTCTTCCATGTGGACCTGTTTTTCTGCACGCTACGCTCTGCTCTCTTATTGCATATACACTGTCTCTTCAATGTGTGACAATATTTTGTGAGAAACTAATTCATCCCACATCGATAGCAAGGTAGGAGAAATCAAAGCTTCAAATTTTATGTGGTGCATACCATAAGTACATTGAACCACCTCCCAGTTAGCTCAGTGGTTAAGCCGGTCTGTTGTGCGGGAGGTCGCGGGTTCAAACCCTTGCCGGACCAAACACTCAGGGTCTTAAAATAACTGAGTAGAAGGTGCGGCCTTTGCGAAACAATTTTGTTCACGAGCTGCAAATTGTTAGACCTTCACGTCTTCTCGGATAAGGAAGTTAAATCGTAGGCCCATCAGTGGATAAAGAGCCACCTCATGGATATGCCACTGATTAATCCCATTATTATTATTAAATTACATTACAATATTCATGGCAATGTTGTATTGGATATACAATGGCTCGCTGAAGTGGCTCGCCATTGTATATCCAATACAACATTGCCACTAATATTGTAAATAGTACTTGTAAGTACACATGTAGGTTGTTATTTTTATAATCCTTCAAATATTTTGGCTAAAGTGAACAATCTGCACCGAAAAAAAGTGGTCGGTAAGTGGTCGGCCGACCACTTACCGACCACTTACCAACCACTTACCGACCACTTACCGACAACACTTGAGAACTGCAGTTTCGATGGTTTCCCGTCACTTATGCCGATGGTTTCCCGTCATTTATGCATTGGAACATACGCTTACTATGTTGTAGACAGTTGGATATTGATGAAAATAGTGTACTCATTATATTTGTCTGTTCTTCTTTGCAGCATTTTCTCAGTATTAAATGCCAAAAATGGTCACACTCAACTCCGTGAATTAGCGAACCCGACAATACTTGAGAACTGCAGTTTAGATGGTTTCCTCTGCCATTTATGCATTGGAACATACGCTTACAATGTTGTAGACAGTTGGATATTGATGAAAATAGTGTACTTGTCTCTTCTTCTTTGATCTTCTTCTTTGCAGCATTCACTCCGTGAATTAGCGAACCCGCGCCATCTTGGATTCCCATCTTGCCATTTAACAACACAGGCAGCCCGCAGCAATTAAACATACTGCTATCGATCTGGATTAGAGATATCGATAGCAGCTGGTGCTAACAGTGATCGACTTTATTCATTATAGACTATAATTATTGCAAACTACAAGTTTGGCGTGTCGAGAAGAGGCCATTTATTATTAGCGTAAGCATGCCGCGAAGAAAAGCGTGCCAACAAGATGCCAATTATTTTGTTTGTCGGCCCGTCCCTCAGTAGCGCCAGCGTGCCGACAAGAGGCCGTTTATTATTAGTGTAAACATGCCGTGAAGAAATATATATATTATTAAAACGTGTCTCTTCTCGGAAATTCCAAAGTTTTCTCCGGCATGTCTGTTGACGCTTCTCGAAGAACAACGGAGAAGCACTGCGAGCTTTAGTTCCGTTAGGGCTTGTAACAAGTGATGCCATGCGGTCAAAACAAAATGGCGTCGGGTTTACGCTCGTGAAGAACTATCGATGTTATTGTTGGCCCTCATTGTTGCAAGAACACTAAAGTGTTGTGAAACTATCTTTAGAAGCTTTGAAGTGTTCTTATATGGTATTTTATTTCAACTGGACCTAGTGAAGAGATGACAAACACGTAATTTTCGAGTTCGCAAGTTACCGACCACTTACCAACCACTTACCAACCACTTACCGACCACTTACCGACCACTTACCGACACAGTTTTACCAACCACTTACCAACCACTTACCGACCACTTACCGACCACTTACCAACCACTTACCGACCACTTACCGACCACTTACCGACCACTTACCGACCACTTACCAACCACTTACCGACCACTTACCAACCACTTACCAACCACTTACCAACCACTTACCGACCACTTACCGACCACTTTTTTTCGGTGCAGATTGTTCACTTTAGCCAAATATTTTTCTTGTAATGGGAGTCCTTGAATGTGCTATGCTCACAGGGAATGAATAAATTGTGATAATAACTTCAATCTAGTTATCATTACACACATGGGAGAGAAAATATTTGATGGATTGTGAAGTAATATTTATCGGTTTTACAGTACAATACTGTTATTTCACTTTCTTAACATGCAGTTCAATCCTGAAGCAACTGTCGCAGAGGCACTTAGGATAATCAGAGAGAGAGTACCTGATGCTAGTCCAGGAAAAGGTTGGTGTGTCACTCATCAATACATGTACACAAACAATGGTGCTTGAACCCCTAAAAAAGCCAAGTAAAATACAATGTATATAAATTTGTTTATTCTATGAACTAGTGTTTTACAAGGATATGCACCACTGAGAAATATATCTGCAGAACACATGTAAAAATACATTATTTTTTATGTGTGTGGATATTGCCTATCAGATAATCTTCTCACCTTTTTTGAGCAATGAAATTGATTCAGTAATATTGTGCTTACAATGTACATGTATTAGTATTGTTTATAAATTATACAGAATTTAATATATGGATGCTTGGGCCATATGGTATTCATCTTCCCATGCTTAACTATAGATATCTCACTCATTCGCTGAGCTTAATCATGAGATACACATACATGTACACTGTATACAGTATGTATTGCATTTAACACAAAGATGCATGCCTGTGTGTTATTCTCTATTTGTTACATTGTATATGACTTGACGAGTGCCAATATTGGCAAAAATGAGTGGAAATATGAGACTGTATTATACGGTCTCATAATTAAATCTTGCCACAGAGATATCTTAAAAAAGGTATTCATTTACAGTATGTATGTATAATTAAGTACATGTAATGTTTAACAATGAGACTACAAAGTTTCTATTGGCTAGAAACTGAGAGCAGGTTAGAAACCAACTAGCTGTTCAATCTTAAACTGTAACAAGAAGTGTTTTGTTTTTAAACTGTCTGTTTTGCTACGTGATATCTATCCCTCGATAGATACAGAAATGTAGCACTTGAGTAGCTTAACCAATCAGATTAGAAGATTTACAATAGAACACTTGTTGCTTTTTACTAAATGCATATAATTCAAATGCACTTCATAAAGGAGCATAGTTGTTAGGCATAAACTGCAATTGCAGCACAATGTACTTATACATAAAATTATATGGAATTTGTGCGTTATAAATTAATTTTATTATAACCATGATCAGGTGCCAGTTGGGAGACAATCCCCGACAACGAACCAGAACAAGAAGGTCTTGCTAACACTAAGCAAATGTATATTCGATTTACTGATTTCTATTATTGTTGTTCTCCAGTTGGAGACTATGGTTTGTTTCAGCAAGCAGATGACCCTTCTAAAGGCAAATGGCTGGAGCCTGCCAGATCCATTAATTTCTATCCTCTTAAAAACGGAGTAAGTACAATAAATAGTTCTCATATGAACGAGCATAAGGACCATACCGTAAGTTATGGTCCAAGTTTTACCCTGCGTGCTGGCCATAAAAAGGGAAAACACTTCACATGCCCAGATCTCCCTTCAGCTGGATATGTTGTACTGCCCCTCCCCCTCCCCCTCCCCCATGTACTCTTAAAATTACATAAAAACTTGCCAAAAAGATGTGTCTTTAGTGACTTCTTAAATGCATTAATAGATCAAATGTTCCTAAGTTCCACTGGAAGGCTCTGTTCCACAGTTTAGGAGCAGCAGCCACAAAGGCTCTGTCACCCAAGCTGGTAAATGTCTTGATAATCTGTGGCTTGGATGAATGTGATTGATTACGCCTCAGCAAGATATGCTAATGTATCCGAGACCAATAAATTCCATACACACAGACTCTTTACTACATTCATATATTCTCTGCACTCTACGCTCAACTTACATGTTGATTTTTATGGAGGAGGAAAACCAAAGAACTCGGAAAGAAACCATAGGAGCATGGGTAAGGTTCAACAAACCCAACTCGGAGGCAAGCGGTTTCACTCGCTGCGTTACCAAGCTGTGCACCCAAGCTTTGAGCAACATGACCTACAAGTACATGTAATCATTGCTACGAATTTAACCATGGGTTAAGCATTTTAATCTTAGGTTAGCGTTAATCCAGTTTTTGAACAAACTAGGCTTCGAACACTCGGCAAATGGACGTTTGTTTCTGAGTGGGTTCAACTGTGATGTGAAAATACCGAAAACGGTCATTTACGTAAACTTGGGGTGCATTCAACTGGCCATATTATGTAATAAGAATACCTAGAATGATTACTACATATTCTTTATATCGCCAGTTGGTATTTTAATAACCACTGGAATTCTAAATGTGTCCTGAATATCATGTCAGTAAGCGTCTGTAGCTCAATACCATGGAAAATGTGGCTGAACCAGTGATTCGCAGAGACTATTCCATGCATCTATTCTTTTTCCGGAATATGGTTAATCGAACGCGCCCTAAATGGAGTGTCATTTCGCCCACAGCTAATGGCTAAGGGTTTTACAACTTTCTCCCACTAAAACCATCAGTTTGCGTTTCCTATAGCATCTGAAATCGTTTGTGTCGGCTCGAAATATTACGGAAGCAAATCCTACAATTCTTCAACAAAAAGCGAAAGCCGAGTTCTAAAGGAAGGATACAATTGTTTGCTAAAGGCTAACCAAGAGAGAGACCTCAACGGAAGACGTTTACAGTCTTTAATTGTGGGCAAAAGTAAAAGTAACATTTTAAAACAAATTGGAGCCGGTTTCTTAAAGGAAAAGACGGAACATGAATTGTTTTTTTAACAGACGTACATGTATTTTGTTTCTCCGCATCATAATTTTATATGCACCTTCACTTAATGGATTTTCGCTGTCGTCATAATCGTAGACGTAGATCTCGCTAATTTATAACGAGCGTACTTGTTCAGTTAGTGTCATTTCTTTATGACCGTTCTTGTGAAATCATCGTGTTCCTATATATTTTTCCAAACAAGTGACTGCTGAACCAAATATAGTATACATGTGCTTGCGACGATGGAAAATACATCATTTTGATATATCTCTCTATCAATAAAATACCAGAAGGACTTACCATTCTAATTAGAACAATCCAACACTCCGACTCTAGGCTGTAGTAATAACACCTTCGTTTTAAATGTCAATATGTTTCGAAGATGCTTTGAGCTCAATTTTAAAACTGTGTCTCTGGTGAAACATGCCTGTTGCGAAGCAGTGAGCTATCAGAAAAGAAGCGTGAAAGAAAAGGGAGTTGTTTCGTCGTGAAAGAAAGGTTCTAAGTGTTCCCGTTTCAACGCGATTTTCAAATTTGTCGCCAAAAATCTGGGACATAAAAGTATGTTAGAGAGCTTATGTCACGCATATGGGATGCCTCTTTTTCCTTGGCGTTTTCCCAAGTTGAGATTTCTTTATTTGCTTGCTTACGTTCAATTATTTTTGAGTGCAGTTGCGCTAAAATAGTTCAATTAAACAATTAGTAATTGTAAACAAAAGATTAAAAAAACCCGAAACAAACAAAACAAAGCTGAATGAAACGAATACCAGATCGGGTTAGCCACATTGCTGAATACTAATAATGGCATAGACAACCTTGTCTAATGTTAGCAGAAAAAGGTAGACAGCTGGAAACCTTGCCAACGTTTATTTTAGGCCTTATATTTAAATATGCCAAGGATAAATACCTTTTGCGGCATATGAAAAAGTTGAAACCAATATTCTCGAACAAGCGACATTTGCTAGCAGGGAAAAGCCAACATGTCCACAGACCAAAGCCGGTTCTTCGTTATTTCGCAATATACAAGCGCGGAGAAAAACCTATTGAACTCTACGTCTTCTGAGGTGATACCAGTGAGTATAAATCTTATTTTAATTATGCAGCTAAATGGACTTAGAAGTGAGGGCTTTCGATATCCTGATGTTGACATTTTCATAGGAGAAATAATAGAACGATCAGGTTTGAAAATATTGAATGAAATCTTTACTGTGAAGTTGTTCACGAACAGGTTAATGGGTGGACTGTCCCATAACACTAATGATACGGAATTTGCCGTAACATTGTTATATATTCTCTGCTTTTTGTACATTGTCAAAGTCGCATTGCAGTATGACTAGGTTTTATCCGTACTTCTCTGATATTATGATAACTTGACTAATGAGAAAGCTAGAATCTACACTATATAATCTTTATACTTGTGACTAATGGATCGTTAACTTAAGCCGCCGGCACTGTCTAGTTTAACGCTAGTTTTATCGACTGACAATTTGTCATATCCAAAGAGAAAGGGCCAGCGCTCGAATTATCAACTGGAATTCGCTTCCCACGGTGGTAAGCGTACCTTAATCAACTCTTAGCTAATAAAGCCAGTGTTTATCTTCTCCGCCGCCGATGCACACCTACATTAGTTTTTACACGAATTAGTCATCCATTCTATTTTGTTTAACCCTGTTAAATGTTCTCCAATACTGTTAAAATAAACGTAAAGCGACCGTTTAAATAACGTCGGTAGCTCGTAAGTGTTTTGAACGGCCGACGAGGTAACGACCAGTTCACGTCCTTATTCGAGAAGACGTGAAGGTCTAACTGTTTGCAGTTCGAGAACGACATTGTTTCACAAAGCCCTTCTACTCGGTTATTTTAAGACCCTGAGTGTTTGGTCCAGCCACGATTTTGAACCCTCGACCTCATGCAAAACAGAACGGCGCTTAACCTGCAGGTGGTAATATTTTTGAATGAAATATTACATCAAACAGTAGGTTTTTATATTTAATGCCATTTCTGGAATATTGACTTTTTTTTCTGTCCGAGACCAATTTAAAAGCTTACGAAAAACGAAAGCCACGCCCCAGCTAGAAATTCCATGGCAACAGAGATTTGCTGAAGGCACCTACAAAGGGTTGACTTTGAAAGGTTTGGTTAAGAAAGTGGGCTTCAATGAAGTGCAGTACGTAAAGATATCAAAATTGTTCTCGGCACGGCAAGGAAATAACCGATACCGGCGAGCCTTTACGTAAGTCATGTTCTTTCATATAAGTCATGTTCTATATCATAGTTACCCAATAACAATGTAATAGTTAATATTAACAAGTTGATAAGTAGATTTCTATGTAGATTTTATAAGTGATCTTAAATTTATAGTTTTACCTTCGTACTTTGTAATCAATTATAAATAATTTAGTTTAATTAAATAATATTGTAAGTTAAAACCTGATGAATTTTACCGTGGATAAATAAAGATTTCAATTCAATTCAATTCATAGAATTTTGTGGTTTGCTCAAACTGATGCAACATTTCCGTCGTAGATCACGCCGGCATAGGTCAAAAGTTATCAATTGCTTTTGCGTTTTATTCCGCTTTGTCGTTCGGAAATGCGGGATTAAATGTCCAATTGACGTGGACGAAAATATTGCTGATCCAGCAACGATACAAATACAACGTTTAATAAATTTATCTTCCTGTAAATGTACAATCTGCGACAGTAGCCACTCATTGAGACTCGTCAATTAACGATGCTTTACATGCAGGTAGAAATTGAAGAATACTGCGTCAGAACAAAAACCCATCAGGGCATCTCGCCCCGTTCAATGTTGATTGGAGCTGAAACATTTATTGTCTCAGATCCGAGAGCACCATTGACCAACTTTGACGGCGGAGGAGGGGAGGGGGAGGGGGGGAGCACGTTATTTTCTCTATCATTAATTAATCCTTAATTAATTAATTGTTATTAATTATTATTAATTGGCATTAATTATCATTAATTATCATTAATTATCATTAATTATCATTAATTATCATTAATTATCATCAATTATCATTAATTAATTAAGTCCTTAATCCTGAACCAGCAGTGGCACATCTGGTAGCTAAGTGTATTTATGAGGGTTTCAATTTGATAAAGTCAATTGTGAAATGATACGTAATGTTCGCAATATGTACAACAGCATTATTACAAATTTGCCTTTTAACAATAACTTTATTGGGTCTGCACTCATGTACATAGTTTACAAGGTGCCAATAAAAAATGCCTGTCTGTCTGTCTATCGCTGTGCGTCTGAATCATGATCAATTGGGTTCAACATGTTTCAATCAGTGAGTGCACTTTAAGATTTGACCGATTTAGCTTGTACATTTATTGTCCCAATTGAGGTCACCTGACTTTTCCCTTGAGTAATGTTTTCTTATTTTTCTGTATCCCAAGAGGAAATGTATAAATTTCTCTAATTGGAAAAGAAAGCGCTGCCATCTTGATTTTGTGCGCGCGAGATTTAAGATAATATAAAGTCAAATTTATTGATCGTTACAGTCGGTTTAACGAATTAAGTTCGCCGCCTGAAACACCAGTCGCTCCAACGTCGAACTTGGTATTTAGACGACAACAACAACAAGTTTATTCATATCAGAAAAGAGAAAAAAACACATTTATAATGCTACGAAAAGAAAATACGATATAAAGGTATGGGTTACGTAGAAATAACTTAAAAGCTTGAAAGATAACGCTGTGTCACGGTGAGAGATCTTTCCATTCGCAGTCCGGGTCGTACAGTTATTAGCGATTTTCCTATGAACGGACGAACCTCATGCACATGTGGGATGGTAAAAATCAAAGCAAATATGCACACTACAAATACAAAGTTAAATAGATATGCTGTAGAGCAATGAAAGAGTAAATAAAGAATATGATAATTATGTTAATCAAGAAATTAGTTGATTTCTTGATTAACATAATTATCATATTCTTTATTTACTCTTCCATTGCCTCTACAGCATATCTATTTAACTTTGTATTTGTAGTGTGCCCAATTTGGTGTTAAAGTTAAAACAGTGACACGTTAATAAAGTGTTGCGATTACTACTGCGAGTAGGTGTTATGTGTGCAGACAGTTTATGAATTATCAAACATTTAAAATCTAACTCGAACTTCTCGTTAAGGAAGCAGGTCAAAACACATGCCCTGAAGGTGGACCCATTTTGGGAGGGGAGGGGAGGGGTTGGGTGGTGCCTGCTGTCTGCCACCTCCTCTGAAGCTATAAACCAATGAAAAATTGTGCTTGAATATCTCCGAAACGAAAAAGTGAAATCTAGAAGCAAATGTACTTCCTGTTTTGTCTTATGCTACCATTTCATTTTCTGTAATAAACTGATCACTGGATGCACCTAGAATATAAATAGGTGGTCAAATATGTACCATACGCTGACAGCTGTGTCCGGTGGAATAAGTGGGTGACTATCGAGGGCATGTATGTTGACGTGCTCCCTAATGGCAGTTTTCCAAGGATTTGCTTCACCCTGTTACATGCAGTAATTAAAGATTAATATTGCATACTTCAAGACAATGGACTTTTTTGCAGGAATGCAATCACGTGGTTTTAGTTGATGGCAAAAAATCGTACTTCATTTATTTAAAATCACTTGTACGAGATCTGTAGTGTTATTAGCCAAACATGTTTGTTAATGCTATTTTCAACCTCCAATCGGTTGTCGAATTTTCCAGTAAAGATCGCGAGCGCAATTCATTGGTCATTGACGTGATATGTTAGCACGTGACTGTTTCCAGTAAAGCCATTCCCATGGGATCATGAGCGCAGTTCATTGGTTATTGACGTGTATATTAGCACGTGACTGTTTTCAGTAAAGCCTTTCCCATGGGATCACGAGCTCAATTCATTGGTTATTGACGTGATATATTAGTACGTGACTGTTTCCAGTAAAGCCTTTACCATGGGATCACGTGCGCAATGCATTGGTTATTGACGTGATATATTAGCACGTGACTGTTTCTAGTAAAGCCTTTCCCATGGGATCACGAGCGCAATTCATTGGTTATTCAAGTGATATGTCAGCACGTGACTCCGGTTTGCTGCAAAAGGTCTATTGTCCACTGATCAACGCTCGTTAAAGAGGCGATGTCACGGTAATGAACTTTACATTCGCGTTCCGAAGTAACGAACCTCTCGGCCATGTGGGATGCTTAAAATAAAAGCAAAATGCAAAAATGACTAACAAACAGTGTATATAAACAGTCTCCAGGGAAAATATTGAAACTCCTTTCCATCAAGCATTGAGGGAGGGAAGTTTAACTGTTTGTATCCAATTAACAGCCACCAAACGAGCGATTACTCGATACATGCGCAGTACCATGACATAGCCCCTTTAAGTCGGCGTCATTACATGTACTGTGATGAACTATAATGGCAGATTTTTTTTTTATGATGAAGCCACTTTTCTCTAAATTCTCTAGACACGTTTTGTTTTCAGAAGTACTGTAGTACAGTGTACTCAGTTGTGTACAGATCAAAACTAAACGCGCAATATTCTGTAATTTGATGTCACATTTGTATTTCCTCTAGCAGTTCAAGTACTCGGGAGTCTATTGTAAATGATATATCTAAGGTTGTACGTTAATAACATTAGAAAATACTTCTAAGTAAGACATTGATGTGTAACCGATGTGTCTGTCTTAACATTAACAGGATATGCTGGAATACAAATCGAAAATTCGTCTGATAAAAATCAAGTTCATGGATGGGAACGTCAAAACTTTACAGGTAATGAGAAGGGATTCCGTACTGAAAAACGCGTAAAGAAGGGAAAACGCGATTAATGCGGCAAACTATTTATTAAATCCAGTGTGTATGTGATGGCACGATTGACAGGTCTGCAAAACACCTGCGCATGCGTGAATTTTACGCGGGAAATCCCGAGCACGCGTCATTTTGGTTGAAATGAACTTCAAAGCCTTTTTACCAAAACAGTACAAGCTTCGATTTTTACTTACCATGAAAATGTCCCAAATTGAATTGTCTTGATGTCTCTTAACCCTTGCGATTTCCCCTTAAACCCTTGGTCTTTATTTTTCTGCAATCTGTTTAGAGCTCGCGAATTTTGCTGCTGGCTCACACTCGCAGCGTTTTGCAGACCTTTCGGCAGGAATATGTTGACATTATCTTCAAACATGCAGAATATATTAAAGTGCCACTGCGATGAAAAATTACCATTTCGATTTGTACTTTTTCAGCGTCAATAGGTCAATCAGTGTAAAAAAAATGTAAAAACTTCCCAAAAGGGCCAGTTAAACCACAAAATTTTAGGAGAGTTTACCGGTAAAACCCTGTCCGCCATTACGGGAAGCCGTTCTCAGTATTCAGCGGAAGTGATGTCATACACTTAACACGACAACCACGTCGCGCGAAATAGTGTGCATAAAAAAAGTAGCCAACCTCGCAAAGATAAATATAACTTTCTTCTTGTGTATGTAAAGACGTTTTTAGTAGCAATATGCCTCCACGGCATTGTGTTATACAGGCGAGCGTTGAGTGTATGACATCACTTGCGCTGAATAATTATTTGTATAAAGCTGAACAAAGGGAATGGCCTTGGCGGACGTTTAGAATCAATATACGCAGTTCAAAAAATAAGACTTCCTCTCATCGTATCGAAAATCGATTTGAACTGGTAATAATATATCAACTCTACCTTGTGAATATGCAAAAACGTGGATATGTCAAAATTTGATCGTAGTGGCACTTTAACGCAGTTAAGATTAGTAAGCATTTCTTAAAGGTAACCTACACTGATAAACAATGTTTGCTCTCAAATGATTGTTATGGATTCCTAAATCTATTGCTGTGTTTGTTTCCTGTAAATTCTACACTAAATGTCACTTGTGCACCGATTTTCCTGTCCATAAAACTCATTTGAATTTCCAGCGCACCACCATCCTTGGATTTTATGACGTCACACGGCTGCCTCTATTAAGGCTCTATTGTCAAGAAGTAATAGCTCTTTTGTTGTGTAACAATAGGAGCACGGGCCTTGAAACGTCCTTGAAGTTCTGTAGTCTGTATGAACCTACCTTGTTAGACAGAGATTCCTTTCCCCTCTCTCAAGACGAAAGGAAGAGGGAGAGAGAAAGAGAGAGAACGCAATCGACAGTCGCCGTCCACAACCGCGGACGAATAAATTAAATAGGAAACGGGTTATAATTGGTTTAAATTTTACACATGTGACATGGAGTTCAAACGTTTGGCCGTTTACTTGTCGGCTGATCATATCCGGTTGTGTCCGTCCGGTCAAGAATTAGCTTGGAGAAGTATGAAAGCGACAATCGAGAAGCTGATATCGGGTCTAGAAAGCGTCTCCCTCCCTCCCTCCCTCCGCCCCTTTCGTCTTGAGAGAGAGAGAGAGAGAGGGGGAAGAAAAGATGTCTAACAGGGTCGTATGAACCGTGATACGTTGTAAGACCCAATATGACGGCGCGCGAGAAATTCAAATGAGTTTGATAGCCAGGAAAATCGATCCATAAGTGACATCTAGTGTACAAACATTTGAGAGCAAATATTGTTATTCAGTGCATGTTCCCTTTAAAAAGAGGACGTTTAATGTAACAGAAGCCTGTTTCTTTTTCATCAGATTGATGACAGTCATACAGTTGGGCAAATTCTAGAAACAGTGTGTGTCAAAATGGGTAAGGAGAAGGTTGTCAACATTAAGGCCATTTATACGAAAGCAAGTTAGCCGCGATTTATTATAGCCACGGCAGGTTACCGGATACCCTCAAAACGAAAAAGATTCGGGGAGGGGAGGGGAGGGGAGAGGGATTTTTCCCACAGAATGTAGTTTTAGTAGCAATGTTTCATATATCAAAAACCCTGTTTAAAAAAATCAATATTGACGGAAACCAAAAGGAAGTTTTTAACCGGAAGTAGAAGGTTCTGTTTGATTGACAACAGACAATTAGCATACCGTAGAGTCCCGAAACTAGCTACCCCCCGAAAGTAACGACTCCTCGAAAGTAGCGTATTTTTTAGTCCTTCAAATAAATAAATGTTATGACCATTCAGAAAGAAAAGCACAATGAAAGAAGTATTTTCCAACTTAAAATACTACTAAACAGCTGTACCTTTTCGCGGGTCAACGCCAGCCTCGTTCGCCTGCTTGCGCGGTTACTATTCCAATATGGCGCGGAAACTGTAAAGAGGACTATTGACGTAAGCAGGTATAGCCGTATTGTTTCAGACGGATGCCTTATCGGTGGCACTGTCATTCACCTTCGATTTCGTTGACCTTTCTATGTCTTTTATAGATGCTCCATTTCGCTGTCGAGGCCTTTTAGTCTTTCACATTTTTCAGCAATAGCCGCTGACACAAGAAGAAAACTACGAACAACCGAGCGAATGACTTACTATAAATAGATGCGACGACTTAGCTCGGCGGGAAATTTTGACAGATAGTTCAAGAGTACACACTGTCAAACTATGTTGGGAAATGATTGGACAAGAGACCGCTAATTGTTGGAGAGTTAGGGCTTCTGTTTCGCGCACGCTGGGCAGCTAGATTTTTCAATTGCTTTTTAAAGAGCTCAACTCAAGCCAAATTTGTTCGATTTGTCTGAAATTTTCACAAAATGTCAATTGATATCTCAGCTACAAAACCGTGTCGTTGGGAAATTCTAATTGTCGACCCCATTTTAGTAAAACCAAAATGAAACAGTTGTCTATAAAATACCAAGGTCCTGTTTTCTGGAATTCACTCGATAGTAAACTAACTAGCTTGGCCAGTCTTAATTTGTTTAACTCAAATCTGAAATTGTACCTGATTAACTCTTAGTTAGCTCTTATTAGAATCTACTGAACTTATATGCTATTTATTAACTTGTTACTGTTGTTATCATCATAAATTATTCTCGTCATAATTAGTTCCGAGAACTAATCCGAATACTCGAGTACGAGAACAACATTTGTACTCAAACTATTTCATTCGCAAGGAAAGTAGAGATCTTCAAATGCAGCTAAATAATGCTGCAGACATGAAAACAAGCTACCAAGAGTATTTGTTCGCTCTTCGATTGTGAAACTGAGTCGCACTCGTACTCGAATCTAAAGGCTCCTTACCGAGTACTGTTCAAATTATATTCGAAGCAACCGGCGATAATTAGTGCGGGGCTTGAGCAGGCCTTTAATCCGCTAGAAATCCTTAAATTCGCTACTCTAAGCCTCTGTACTTCTTTTATGAAACCAATAAACAATCAAGAGCATTTGAGTTAGTCTGAAAATAGCCTTCCAGCTAAATGGTCGTTGATAAACAAACTAATCAAGACATTTCGCGCAGTGATTATAGCTATTTTAGTGTTTAAAAAAACGTTGATAAAGAACTTGAGCCCATGCGACAAGACGTTCACTGGTTAGCTCAGTTGGTAGAGCACGGTCTAGAGTGCGGTAGGTCAGGGCTTCGAATCGCGGCGGCGTCCTTGGGCAGGGACGTATAAACCGTTGGCCTTGAGTCTCCTTCCTCTTCTAATCTATACGAGGGGGACGTGAAAGAACCTGTTGTGTTATTTCGAGAAAGAGTAGAGATTGTCTCCCGACACAACAGCCTGGTATTCTGAGGTACTAACAATCACTCATGATTGTAAACTGCACGGCAGCACATTGCGTCACAATAGCAGTCCGTATCACAAAAATAACCTTGTGAAGCGCATTTGGATATATTCATATACAATTTGCGCTATATAAATGAAATACCTTTATTTTTTTAAGACCTTAATGGTATCAATCACTAAATATGTAAAACAGTTATGCTTCGACATAGCAGTTTTAGATATTCAATTAGTGCTACCCATGCTCCTTTTCGGTCATGTCACGTAGACTTGAGGCTATTTCAGTTTATTTTAATTCAGTTTCAGTGTAATTTATTTGCCACAAATATAAATAGCAAAGTTACAAAGAATAAAATAAGTGGCGGGGTAGCCCAATAGAAATCATAAGGCCTGTGAGGTTTTGGGCCATCTCGTTACAATTAATATTGGTTAATGCATTGATCGAGGCGGCAAGAGTAACACGCTAACAAAACAACTAAACAAAAACTGAAATACAGTATATGTATTTGTAAATTCATCCAAACTTGTTATTTTGCAGGTATATCCAACCCTGAAGAATTCTCTCTGCTGGTCGAAGGTTTCAAAGAAGAAAAAGAAGATGCAGAGAAGACGTCCACAATCAGAAGGGTAAACTCTAAACATTCCATTGAATTAAAGTGATGCCCCTAATATGAGTTAAAGTGCAACTAACCCCTTTTGCAATTTTTATAAACATGAATCTATGAAAGATTTTGAGTACATCTGTGAAGACATTTTTGGCTTACAGAGAATACTCTATGTTCTAGGCTTGTTTGAAATGGTGAAAATTTGACCTTTCCAAACCCATGACCGCGTAAGAAAAAGCCTGGGTCGATTCTTGATCTTACGTCACCTCATTAACTGATGCATTATTCTCCATGGCGCCTTTCTATCACAACAACATCGATTTATATAGAATATACACAGTCTGTGAGTTGTTAGTAAAGAAAACAGTTATTTTAGACAAAATGCTAAATGTTTATTCAAATTATTGCAAAGTGGAATGAATTATATGACGTAAGATCAAGAATCGACCCAGTCTTTTTCTTACGCGGTCATGGGTCAGGAGAGGTCAAATTTTCACTATTTCAAACAAGCCTAGAACACAGAGTATTCTATGTAAGCAAAAAATGTCTTCGCAGTAGTACTCAAAACCTTTCAAAGATTCATAGGTATAAAAATTGCAAAAGGGGTTAGTTGCACTTTAAAAGAAGCAAGTACATGGTCGCGCCGGAATACTATTTTTATTCTTGACTGTTGAATGCCGTAACACACGAGTGAGCGCAACGAAATTCACCACTAGAATATACATGTAGCACTGTATCTCCAAGCTGCCATGTTCCAAAGAAATTTGGTTGAAGGGGAGCCGGGGTGGCGCAGTGGTTAAGCGCCTCGCCACTTACCTCTGTCGTTCAGGTTCGATCCCCGGATGCGGTGCCATATGTGAGTTGAGTTTGTTGGTATCTCGCCTTGCTCCGAGGTTTTTTTCCCGTGTTCTTCGGTTTTCCTCCCTCCACAAAAACCAACACGCTAAATTCCAATTCGGTCTGTGGATTAACCGGGTCCTGGCTTTGGTTGTTTCAGGTCGCGTTAGAAATTCAGACTTTTCAGAGTTTCTGGTTGCTTTAGGACCCTAATAACCCCTACAGGTCACCGAAAAATTGCGCAGAAACCGTTATTTCAACCGTTTGCTTGTATGTATATAATAGTTGCACTGTAACAGAGGTTTGACCGAAAAGCAGAAAAATCCTGGTGACTTTGCCCCTGTACAAAGTCTCTCAAAGCTAATTAAACAACAATTTATGTCACAGGATAAGTCTATGAAGGACGTGCCAATCAAACGAATGGAAGAAAGGGACAGGAAAAAGATGGACCAACTTAAAAAGAAGCTTCACACAGAAGACGATGGTATTTGTGATGGCATTCTGTGTTTGTACTTTTTCTTAGGCTTGGTCCACACTAGCGACACAAGGATCATTATCGTTGTCACAGACATAACCATAAGAAAATAGCTCGTAGGTCCAGTAGATATTACATGCGCATGCGCAAAACTGTCCAATCAGGAATAAGGTCAAATTCGCGGGAAAATTCGCGAATACATATTTCCCCTTGATTAAATAATGATTCGCCTTTTATCGCTTTTCGCATCCACATTTTCGAAAAATATGATAAACACAGAGTTCCGTTCATGCCGAACGAAAAACGGAGTGTTTTACTTTCTTACGTTTTCGTTTTTTTTTAACCGACAACGTGAAATGTTTGGTTTTCAGACAATGGTTGAAATGCAGTCGACTGCGTGTATTTTCACGTCCATTTATAGTATTTTGTAACTAAGACTTGTTTTATGTCGTCGTCCTAGACGTTGCCGTCCTTGTCGAGGTAGACAACCACGATGGCCGTATCTAAGTATTAGGAACTTTAAGAAACCAGGACGGCGACGGCAGTGACGACGGGACGTAGAAAAGTGTTTTCTCCCAAACTTTGGTGTTCACTCTTTCCTTTATTTGCCTTTAATTACTTTTGGCATCCAAATCTTCGAAGAATATGATAAGCATAGAGTTGCCTTCACGTCGACCGAAAGACGGAGTGATTTACTTTTTGACGTTCGCGTTCTCCATGAAACGTAAAACGTATGGTTTTCACGTTGTGTTTTTACAGAGGACGGTCGAAATATAGGCGACTTCGTGCATTGTCACGTGCAGTTATTGTATTTTGTAATTAACGCTATTGTTTTATGACGTCGTCCTAGACGTTGCCGTCGTGGTTTCTTAAAGTCCCTAGTATCTCGTATACGACCACTAATATATATATAAATTTAGGGAAGCCTAAAAGCGGAGCTCTCGATTATCTGAACTGAGGTAACGACCCGAAAACAACAGTAAATTATATAAAGAAAACAATCTTAAAAATTACAAAAATAACTGGTAGAATCAAGGGAAATCAGTGCAAAAGGTTTAGAATAACAAAGAACGGAAAACGGAAAATGCAAAAAAATCGATCCGGGCCGCCTGGTTTCAACAGTAGGGACTTTAAGCAACCAGGACGGCGACGGCAATGACGACGGGACGTAGAAAAGTGTTTTCTCCTGAAATTTGGTGTGTACTATTTCCCTTGTTCGCCTTGAATTGTTTTTCACAACCAGATTTTCGAAAAATATGATGAGTGTAGAGTTCCGTTCACGCCGAACGAAAAACGGATTGCTTTACTTTCTTACGTTCTCGTTCTCTTTAAAACGTACAATTTGGGGTTTTCAGTGGAAATGGAAATGTAGGCAACTGCGTGCATTTTTACGTGCATTTATTGTATTTTGTAATTAAGGCTATTGTTTTATGCCGTCGTCGTAGATGTTGCCGTCGTGGTTGCTTAAAGTCCCTAGTGCAGGTGCAGCACCGCGCGTCGGGGTTTGGGGTTCGGGCGCGAGGGAAACCGGAAGTCAGCCTTTTTCCCCCGCTAAAATGTCGACTGTTTAATGAAAACAAAACACAACGTGGAACATGTACAATGTCTGCACAATAATTTTCATTTGCTGCACCGAAGACAGACTGCATTTTAATAATCGGGTGGCCAAAGGCCTGGCCCGAGTATAAAAATTATCCCTATTTTTTTTTTCAATATCGCTTTGTTTCTCTCAACAGTTCAGTGGCTTGACCACGACAAGACTTTACGAGAACAAGGAACAGATGATAGCCACACAGTGGTCATGAGGTATGGATTAATGGCTTACATCCAGCTATCATAATAATAACAATAATGATAATCATCATTATCATCTTCGTTATCATCATTATCATCGTCATCACCATTGTCATTATCGTCATCATTTCTATCATTGTTCTTATTATTGCCATTGTTGTCTTGCAACAAACAGCTTCTATGAAGGACGCTCATACAACTATAAACCTGCACATCTTACAAATTGCTGCAGGGAGAAGCCAGGAGAAAGAACCTAGTTAGCAATGCACATGGAATCTTATAAGTTGGTCATGTATGTGCTTGGATGTCACTTTGAATAACCCTACTTTATAGGGATTCTGAAAACACTTCGGCGATCATATACAAGTACCCTGCCTCATTAATAACATGATGACGAAGACGATGATGATGACGACGATGATGATGATGATTGTTATAATAGTTTTCGTCATTATCTTCATTATCGTTATCATTATTATAGACTGCATCTCGTGGCGTACGGCTTTGTTCTCATCACATTGTGACGTCATATGTGCATCTATAAGAGGACAGACCCACGGCCGAATGACAACTATTTGTTAATTTGATCGTTTAGCCCAGAGTTAACCTGTGGTATTCTTGTATCAACAGGAGGAAGTATTTCTATTCAGACCAGAACGTCGATATTAAAGACCCAGTCCAGCTCAACCTCCTTTATGTCCAGGTACCGATGACTCGTGTCTCTCCAAAGAGTGATAAATATTATAATTATGATAATGATTCCTAACGATAATCATAGAAATAATACGATCATTAAATAATTAATTAATTAATGTTTGGTATGTAGCAAATAGCTAAAGGAATAAAAACCAGCCTATCTTATGTAATTTCATCCAACTAGAACAAATTGTTACGTAATTACTCGCGCAAATGAAGTTCAGGGGGGGTTAAGCCGGTTTGAAATATTGTTTTTGCTCATTTCTCCTCCTTAATGTAGATTTCAACCAAACAAAGAGGACCATCTGCAGTTTTCTATGGTTAACATTTTGGCGAAAACCCCATGTCGCTACGCCATTCCTTTCTACCCGTAAAAATCCATCGCCCTTCCTCTTGGCCGAGCGGGGCCTGGGTAACCATTCAACTTTAATTTGCTCATTCTTTTCTGAACTTGAAATGTTGTAAACCGATCAGTTTTGTCATGAATGACTTTCCGAACACGTTTGCTTTCACAAATGAAGTATAGGATATCCAGGGGGGTGGGGTAGGGAATAGTTGTAATTCATAGATTAGGTGGTTTAATGATTGGTTTGTGAGAATACTCGCGCAAATGAGGTTCAGGGGGGGTTAAGCCGTTTTGAAATTTTGTTTTGGCTCCCATTTCTCCCCCTGAGCGTTGATTTCAACCAAATTAAAAAGACCCCCATCAGTTTTGTATGGGTAACATTTTGGTGAAAACCCGATGTCTCTATGATGTTCCTTTCTATCCGTAAAAATCCATCGCCCTTTTGATTTTGGCCGCAATGCATGCTGGGACAGTTTCATTTTTTATTCCCCTGTTCAGACCTCGATTAAATAAAGTTGCAGTGTTAAAATTATAGTTTTGGTAGTAAACACGACGAACACAACATATTGGTTGCAAATTTGGGGTAACAAATGCGAACCTTGCAAAACTGAGGGGGGAGGGGTGGAATATTATATGCCTTTCCTGTTAATATTGGTACCCTCCCAATTTAGAAGTGGGTTGAATGAAGTTGCAGCTTAAAATCATAGTTTTGGTACTAAACACGACGAACAAAACATATTGATTGCAAATTTGGGGTAAGAAATGCGAACCTTGCAAAACTGAGGGGGGAGGGGTGGAAAAGCATATGCCTTTCCTGTTAATATTGGTACCCTCCCCATTAAGAAGCGGGTTGAATGAAGTTGCATCTTAAAAATCATAGTTTTGGTACTAAACACGACGAACACAACATATTGGTTGCAAATTTGGGGTAAGAAATGCGAACCTTGCAAAACTGATGGGGGAGGGGTTAAAAAGCTTATGCATTTAATGTTAATAGTAGTACCCTCCCCCATTAGAAAGGGATTGAATAACGTTGCAGCATCAAAATCAAAATCTTGGTACTCAACATGATTAATACAACATCTCGTATGCGCATTTTGTGTAAGATCTGCAAAGTTTTCAAAAATAAGGGGGGGGGGAGGGTGGAAATCATTTTTTGATTAACGTTAGCGGTACCCACTTGTTCCTAACGATAATCATAGAAATAATACAATCATTAAATAATTAATGTTCGGTATGTAGCGAATAGATAAAGATGAAATGTTTCAGTTAACATTCGCGCAAATGAAGTTCAGGGGGGGTTAAGCCGTTTTGAAATTTTATTTTGGCTCTCATTTCTGCTCCTTAACGTAGATTTCAACCAAATTAAGAGAACCATTTGCAGTTTTCGATGGGTAACATTTTAGTGAAAATCCCATGTCGATACGGCATTCCTTTCTTCCCGTAAAAATCCATCGCCCTTTCACTTGGCCGAGCGGGGCCTGGGTAACCATTTAACTTTAAATTAGTAGTTCTTTTCACGCCTTGAAATATTGGAAACCGATCAGTTTTGTCATGAATGATATTCCGAACACGTTTGCTATCACAAATGAAGTATATCTTTTCCAGGGGGGTGGGGTAGGAAATATTTGTAATTCATGGATTCCAGCTGTTAATGTTTGCTATGTTGCACATTATAAGGGGAAATAAAAACCAGCCTATCTTATGTAATGTCATTCAACTAGGTTATTTTTTTGATGTATTACTCGCGCAAATGAAGTTTAGGGGGGATGAAGCCATTTTGAAATTTTGATTTGCTGTCATTTCCTCCCTGAACTTCAATGTCTACCAAATTAAGAAGACCTCCTGCAGTTTTGTATGGTTTACATTTTGGTAAAAACCCCATTTCTCTACGATGTTCCCTTCTACCCGTAAAATTCGTTTTCGCCGCAAAGCAAGCTGGGACAGTTTCATTTTATATTTCCCTGTCCAGAACTGGATTAGATAAAGTTCAGTGCAGCGCTAAAATTATAGTTTTGGTACTAAATACCACGAAAACAACATGGTCTTTGCAAATTTTGGGTAAGATATGCGAACCCTGCAAAGCTGAGGGGGGAGGGGTGGAAAATCATATGCATTTCCTGTAAATAACGGCGCCCTCCCCATTAGAAGTGTCTTGAATGAAGTTGCAGCTTTAAAATCTTAGTTTCGGTACTAAACTCGACGAACACAACATATTGTTTGCAAATTTTGGGTAAGATCTGCGAACCTTGCAAATATGAGGGGGGAGGGGTGGTAAAGCATATGCATTTCCTGTTAATAGTAGTACCCTCCCCCGTTAGAAAGGGATTGAATAAAGTAACATGATTAATACAACATCGTTTGCGAATTTTGTGTAAGATCTGCAAAGTTTACAAAAATAAGGGGAGAGGGGTGGAAACCATTGTATGATTATCGTTAGCGGTATCCACTTGTAATAATGATAGTAATAATAATAATGATAATAATTATAATGATAATATAGCTGCACAGATGACGTCAAAACGTGAAAAGAAGTAGTATAAGCGGGATTAAAATGATACCACTTTTTCTTGCACAACAAAACTCAAAAAGTGAATTCAGAAATTCATTTTTGAGTTTTCTTGTGCAACAAAAAGTTGTATCATTTTAATCCCGCTTATACTACTAGGGGTAACTAAGGGTCATTCAAAGTGTCACTAGACATTCTTGTACATAAAATCCAACTTGATAATCCTATTAGAGATATGATTACATATAGTTATATCGCTGCAACATCCTTACACATAAAATCCAAACTCGAGTATCTGTTAAAGCTATCCTAACGTATAGTTATATCGAAGAGAAAATGGCGAGTTCAAAGCTTTTCAACGTAGGCGATGTGATCAAAGCATTAGAAAGGACCAAAGAAGATGGACAATCCCATGGATCCATCATATCGTTCGACTGGACCAAGCCTAGGAACGGACCTAACGGATGCAAGTATATTTCCGTATTCTTTGACATTGGCGATGGACCTCATCCTGCGGTCTTTCGGTTCGAAGGGGAAAAGCACGTGGGAAAGATAGCACCACACAACGAACAAGATGCAGGCAAGAAACGTGATCGTCATCCTTGCCTCCAATTCCAAAAGTGGAATGCCCTCGTACCTACTGAGGCAGATGGAATCACAATTAAGCAAAATGACAAGGGAGAATTGGACCTTCCTGCAGATGAAAAGTTGAGTCCTACGTTCAAGTTAGTAGAATACCTTGATGAGGCCTTTGAAAGTGAAATAAGAAAATTAATCGAAAACGAGAAGGTCTGTATGCGCAATCCACGGAAACGCAGTCCACACGACGCCATCATCGTCCCCAACACCAAGGTGGTTCCGATGATCCAAAAGTTCATTTCCACGAACTCCACTACCAATGCTGGATGTCAATTACCCAATCCCATGATGAGGATGCGAATGAAATGTGATTACAAGACTGGAACGCCTAATGGACAATTCTTTGATAAAAGTAAATCGTACGCTGATGGGGACAACACTAAGTATGAACCTCTAGTCGATGAGAACTCTAGCGGTCTAGGCGTCGACAATGTGAGCAAACTCATTCTACCAGGTTCCATTCATGATGGTATTTGTAACGCCTCAAGTATTTGTGCATCTAGTATGGGACTTTCCTACCCACTAGACATAGAGATCGGTATAGTACAACAACCCTCAAAGAGGAATAGGTATGAGCAACAAGATGTTTATGCCGCCAATACTAAGCATAGTGCCACAGCCGCAGAAGATGAGTGAACGTAGGTAATGGAGGGAAAAAAAAGAAGAATGAAGGAAGTCGTTGCGTGACTCTCTTCATTCTTCTTTTTTTGTCACTAGACATTCTTGTACATAAAATCTAAACTTGAAGCATATGTTAAAGGAATGATTATTATACTGTATATTACCACCGAATGGTATTAGTATATATTCTTTATTCCACGATATTAGCATTCGTCGTCATCTTAGTACACATTAACACCATACAGATCAAACATGTCGAAGAAGGACTCGAACGTAGACACCGCAATAACTTGTGATTGGTTGATGAGAGGGAAGGACTTGAAATGCCCAAAGAGGATTTCGAAGACAACGAAGTTCTGTTCCCAGCATAACTACCAAATCTCAAAAGGCTGTGCCCCATATGTACCATGCTCGAAGTGCGGTAAAGGATGTCGTACTGATTACGAGCTTTGCTCAGGATGCGACCGTCTCACCATCAAGGTGAAGTCTTCCGGTGTCTATGTAAGACGCGCTAAGAAGTCCAGCAAGAAGCTAGAGGATCCAAGAAAGGAGGAGCCAAACATGGTGGAACCGGAGGTAGCATTGCCCGCAGAACCAAGAGTGCTGGAACCAGTGGAAGGTCTTGGAGAGTCTCTCAACCATGCGCTCAACGAGGTGTTGGCTGCCTTGAGGAACGAGAAGGACGCTTAGGAATAGCCACGAAAAAAGAAAAAAGGAAGAATGAAGAAGGTCGTTGTGTGGCCCTCTTCATTCTTCCTTTTTTTTTTCTTCTATTGAACGTACGACATCTATAGTTGTATCATGGACGAGCTAATCAGATTGTTTGGTCCTGGAATTTGTAGAAGCCTGAATATCAAACCACAAGTGGAACATATTAACGCCAGTGAAACATGTCCTGATTGTCTCTGTCCCTTTGAAATACAAGGAACGGAATTCGTATGTCCCACCTGTGGTCTTGTTTCCGAGGTTGAACCATGTGAAGAAACTAAGATCGATATTATTACTACTCGACTGCGTATAGTAGGTCCGGACGGGTTTAAGTATCAAAGTGATCTAGACCGCGCAAAACCAAAGCAAAGCGATGATGACATAGAACTGAAACGACGAACGCTCCTACAAGAACTACGAGCATACAACACTATTTACAAACAAAGTTATGACCTATCGTTCCCTATGAACGCGTTAGAAATCGTAGCCAACGCATTTACCCAAGTAATGAAAGTTTGTCTCAAGCGTAGTGATGCTAAGAAAAATATTTTAGCTGCTCTACTCTACCATGCATGCATACAATGTGGATTCGTACGATCTAAAGGTGAGGTCGCTCGCTTCATGCAACTAAGAAACGAAGGCATCCATAGTGGAGAGGTCTTCATACGTTCTCTGTGTGACGACGATAAGATTGATGTAGACTTGGATGCTGAGCGCATAGTTCCTCACATTGCAACGACTTTCCTACAACTAGATCTTGTAGGAGTACCTAGGGACGTTCAACAAATAGTCCACGAGGTCGTTACTACAGCAATGGAAAACAATATAGGCCCAAAATCAATGCTTAAGACGAAAGTCGTTGGAGCAAGTTACGAGGTGCTACGTCGCTCCGGATCGTCTATGTCTTTTAAGGATGTCGTTAAGCGATGTGACATATTTGGAAATGCGGTCAAGCGTTTTGTCAAGGAGTTGTCTTCTTACCATTCCCACTTCGAACCAATCTACGCTAGACATGGGCTAACTAGCAGTAGGACTTGGCAAAGTGAAAGTGAGAGCCATGTTCGTTTCTTTCATAGGAAACGTTGATTCTTACATTCCAAGTTTTTCTCGCATTTCCTTTTGCACTTCTTGCTTGAGTTCGGCTCGAACCCGATCCGTGCTTTTTTCACCTATGGAAGCCTTGCGACGAATTTCAGATCTCATGATCTCATACTTATTCGCTTCGTTCAGGATGAGACTGTATTCGGAGTCGGATATGTTTTCATCACGTAGTGCCTTCGATACTAGATCGCGAATCGTATTGATTTTCGCTTTTGCTAACATAGTTGTCTTTTCATGCTTAGAAACCTTCATTCCTAACTTCTTAGCTCCAAGGGTTGTAGATGCTGAAATTAATCCACATAGTCCACCAATAACTCCAAGTGGTAGACCAATCACTATTCCAACCCCAGTCAACGCTGCGCCCAATCCAGATCCAGATAAGATCACAGATAGACCTCCAGTTGCCACTGCGATACCATGAACTATTCCTTGAGAACGTGCATATTTCTTGCGCACACCTTCGTAGTGTCTTTCTTGAACTTCTATATCCGAAAGCGTGTCTCGGATTGTTTGCAGTCTAAAGTTCTTTCCAGTGTCACTAGCAATCTGTGGATAGATACTTGGTGCTGATGGAAACGGTTGAATCGAATCGCCTTCCATTGTACGTTATGCATATAGCTTACTCAAGCTTCAACACGTATCGTATAGGTCGACCACGGAAGTCTATCAGATTGCCTTTCTCATCACGAATCGTAAGGCGAAGGCTGCTTTGCATTGTCCCTGGAGCTCGGACAGGTAGTGGGGGTGTTGTAGAATACGTATTTACGTCAAACCAGCTGCCTCGTACTTTAAAGCTAGCCAGTACATTCGATCGCTTTCCCTCTAGTAGCGAGAAATTGGAATCTACCACATCGCAGTATACGTACATTGTGTTGATATCCTTGATTACCAGGTCGTAGTGTCCAGCTTTTAGCGATACGTTTCCCTCCACATCTTCATTTCCTTCGATACCCAATAGTTCGCAGAGATTCTTACTGAACTTGATTGTTTTCTGAACCTTTAGGATCCAATCCCTTTTACCGCTTCTATTTATGAAGCTTACGACTTTATTCGATATGGCTTCATTGAAGAAGGACTGGAGTTTACGTATGTTATGAGACCCCGGATAGATTTTGTATGGGAACCCTAAGCCTCCGGTATCCCACTCGAACGTAGCCTCCGTTTCTAGGTTCCACCAACTATTCTCAATAGTGACCTCGACTAGTGAAATGTTCCGTATAAGAATTGGATCGTCGAAGTAGACAGTATGGTCAGCCAATGTTGTGGTGATATATAAGAGAACCATCATATGTTGAAGGTATAACTATATATACGTATAGCTTCAACACGATGCCACCAAAGAAGTATCAGTTCGAGGATAGACTCCACCATTCAGGATTCATTCCGTGGCCTAAGGAACAACAAAAATTCGCTCTCACAGCACAACAAAAATCTGATGTTCTCACTGAGTTCAACAAGGAGGTAGCACCACGCAACGCAAAAGCTTTCGCTACCTTTCGGAAGAAGTATCCCCATGCCGACTACTCGAAATTCTATGCTGAGACAAATGCCAATGATATACAGGATGAGTCGACCTATAGAACTAGGATTACCTTCAAAGACAGAAGTGAGGAATGGTTCGTCGACGAGCTCCACATTCCAACAGATGTGCAGACCAGGTTAGATAAGGCATTAGATGTGGGGGGTTTCCCATCTACGTTGACCCTAGATAATAGGGCAAAATATCCCATTACAGCAGTTCCTTCTACTGAACCGGCACAAGATATTGATCTCACTAATCTATTGATATATGTCACACCAAAGCAGAATTTCGAAGCTGGCGTTCCAAATATATTCAAGGAGATCGTTGTAAAGCATACGACAGCAAAGGAGTCCCATCATTGGTTGGCTGGTCCAGATTTCCACTATTGGCCTCAACAATTGAATTTCGCAACGTGGTGTGCGACTTCTGGATGTGGAGTGTCATTGTTTGATCCTATTTTCAAAACGTATCCACCAATCGTTCAAGGGTTCCTACGATTCCACGTATATTTCACGATACGAAGAATTCTACGTGAACTTGGTGGTACTCATGGAGTTCCTTTACCTGGTGAATCTCATTTCAAGCAAAGGGATAACCTCTATAACAAATCAGCTCTTGAGAAATTGTGCATCGAATTCGGTATATCTCGAACACCAGACTTTCGGTGGAATGGCTTAGGAGACGTCTATGTAAACTCTCATGGAAAAATGGTGAACTATACGGAGAAGTATGCACATAATACTTCGTTCTCTGCAAAGTGGCCTGGTGGTGACTTTAAGTTTCCTGAGGAGAGTCGTACTCCGTATCAGTTTTCTTTAGCGTACATTGGCAATAACAACGGTAAACAATACAATTGGTTTACGCCACCAATCGGAAAGGGTTTGACAGATGTTGGATTGGGTAGGTTGAATAGATCTGTCGAGGCTTTTGGACATTGCATACTTGGTGCACAAGCAGATCTGAACGACTCCATCATACATAGCCATAACGTCAAAGAAAAGTTTAAGAGCTTAGTCGAAGATGCTATTCTCGAAAACGATTTAGTGGTGAGCTACAATAACTATCTTACTGCTATAACGAGGACGCATAAGAGGCTCGATTTAGCAATAGCTGTAGATGTGCGACTTTTGCCAAGCGATCTAGAGTACTATCTTGGTAAGAAAGATGGTTATAAGAATCCAATCCCGAAAGCTACGAAAGATATGGTGCTAGGCACTAACGCCATCAATGTAGAAGTCAAAGGACACTCACCTCTTCTTATGGAAGGATCATCAGATAAGAAATCGTTGCCGCATCTCGAGACGCACAAGAAACAAGTTCCTGTACCAAAGGCAAAGGCAAAGGCAAAGGCAAAGGCAAAGGTAAAGGCTGGTGTCTCACAACATGAGATTAATCTCGCAGTGACATCCATTGCTGCAGCTGGAATCGCATGGACGTTGTTTCGTTAACGGCGTTTGTATTGCTCCACTACGAAGACCACTGCTGCTACGATTAACAACCAAAGGTTGTTTGCTAAGACTCCAACAACGTCAGCAGCCATACTGAATATGAAACTCACAATTGGTCCAATCATCTTAGGTAGAATCTCCTCTAACTTTTTGCCTATTGCTCTTAAGCCTTTGACAGTTGTTTTAGCAGCTGCTTTGGCAGCATCTCCAAATCCTGGTACTATCGCGGAAACTTTCTTCGTCAGATTGGAAACTATTACACCGATCACAGTACTTACCGCAGCTACCACGCTAATTATACTGACTCCATACTTCTTGAAGATGATTCTTATACGATCCCTAAGTGACATCCGTTCTATTATAGCTCCTTCTATTCGTTCTAGGACTACTTGCTCCTCCTGATCGGTCTTTATTTCATTAGTAGCGTTTTCTTTCTGAGTTTCGGTAGACGTAGGGTCTTTGAGTATTCCTTCATTTTGTTCGACCCTCTCACTCAATTGGTTTTGAGCTACTAGGACTTCTTTTAACATTTCTTCCCTCGAAGGTCCTAAGACTCTTTTGAGACCTTTTCCCATCTTCTTATATAACTCACCTTTCGTGGTGGTCAAAGGAATAGCTTTTTCTTTACTTCCATACTCTTTGATAAAGACTCTACCATCAGACATGGTTGCAATCTCAAGTGTGCCTCGAATTCCCACATCGTGGTATTTTTCCCAGACAGTCTCGAACATATCCTGTCTTGCATTTTCCGATAAACCCTGTTTGAAGATCACACTTCGATCGGTATACTTTGGGATTTTCTCTTTCTCCAGCCTCTCCAGGATTTTTTCATTTTTAGAAACGTTCGAGCCTTCCGAGTCAATGAGTTCGTCAAAGTACTCGTCATCTTCTCTAGAAAACGAGGTTTCCTGATTCTTTGGTCTAGCACCTTCTTTGCCGTAGTTGCGTCTGGTTTTCATTGGGACCATTTCTCCTGACTCTTCTGGAAATATTGCATCCCACTCCTCATCCACATTGATAGTATCATCTTTATCGTAGTCTCCACCTTCATCAGTTCTTTCATCGGACCTACCCTCAGAGGCCATGTTAAACATAATTATATATATAGTTATATTCAACATGATCTCATCAAAGTTGGATCCCACACAAGTACGAAGAGAGCCTCATGCACTCAAGGCTCCGCGAGACTTGTATAGGAAGACTTTCACTCGATCGTCTGCTAATCCAGGTGAGACTCTATACATAGAAGTTCCAAAGCTAGCAGAAGATGTAGTACTAGTACCTGGTAGCTTAGCGCTATTGGGCGACATCGTACTATCTGGTGGACATGCGAATAACAGAGTCGTTTCGAACGTTGGACGCTGTTTGGTCATGCGTAGAATCTGTAGGATGGGAGCTGAAACAGTAGAAGACCTTGTCAGGCCAGACCTCCTACAAACATACTCCGATGTATACCTATCTACGCAGGAGAGAGAGTCTAGAATACAACAAGGCATTCAATCAGAGAACTTGAATAAGCTACGATCGAAAGCTGGTGACGCAAGTACTTCGTCTGCTGCAGACAACGCGCTCCTAGCTGCATGTGGTTCCAAGTATAGGATTCCATTAGATGTTGACATTCTGACACAACAGGGAGTTCTATATCCACATGCCTTAGAAAATATAATTACATTCGAGTTGACTCTAGCGTCTGCCAACGAGGTTGTAATTGGATCGGATACTACGAAGATAGGTACGTACCAACTTACCAACATCCAACTAGAATACGAAGCAATCAGGAACGAAACGCTGGCTAGTAATGCACTTCACAAATATGAAATAGGTACTGCATTCCTATACAACTACGCTGTTCACTTCAAAACAGTAGATATCGCTAAAACCTCTGATACTTTGATATCTCAAAACGTTAATGTTCCACGACGATCCTTTGCTGGACTACTTCTACTATTCATAGATCCACCTACCATTGGCACGCGAGATAGTGAAGCATTCTCGAATCCAGCTATCTTGAAGGTAGAAGTAGATGTCAATGGGATTCCCAACAGACTCTTTCCAAGCGGTATGCTTCCCCTAGATTTCTGGGAGGCTGCAAGAAGCTGGTTTGGTACACCCAATACTTCTATGACTCCAAAGAAGTTCTTTGAAAATAGATTCTCTATTCTAATCGATTGTCGCACAGCAAAAGATTCCACCGTTCATGGTGATGGCTTGGCACAAACCGGCAGTGGAAAGGACATCGACATTCGCATACATAGAACTGCAAAGGGAAGTGGAAATGTGAAAATGCACATCTATGTCCTTGCGGATGCTCAGGTCACAATATTGAACAGATCTCTGCAGAGTATATTATACTGATGGATTCTCTCGTAGAGCACATACCTTTCAACGCACTCATAGTCGGTCCGACGAATTGTGGGAAGACTGCGTTTCTCATAGAACAACTTCGTGGATCGTTTCGTGGTAAGTTCGATTACATAGTACTGATTTGTCCTACGTATGCCCACAACAAAACTTATCGTGGATTTGCAAATCGAGATCCTCGTTTCTTCGTTATGTCACCACCACAGGATGCCATCGATGCTACTTTGAGTATTTGCACAACATTTTGGTCAGGTACCAATACTCTATTGATTCTCGATGATTGCGCCGCATCGAAGGACGTCAAGAAACGAACTGACAAGCTAGTGGACTTAGCCTTTTCTGCACGACATATAGGGATTTCAGTTTGGGTGCTGTCCCAACAACTAACGAGCATATGTAAACCCTTCCGCGAGAACGTAGCTATCGTAGTAGCATTCCATACAGCATCGGCCGTAGATGGTAAAAGGATATTTGAGGATTATGGAGGCTCGCAAGAATGTAAAGAGTTACGAATGATACTTGGATCTCATAAGTTCGCTCGCATGTGCTTCTGTCTCCGCCATCCTTTCGAGGTAGTGTTAGAGCTCCCAGCACCTACAACATATTATCATGGATAAAGAACTACTCGAGATATTCGGTGAGGATGTAACAGGCCCACCACCAACCAACCTAGACGTTGCATCGGACAATCGTGAATCACTTTCGATCTTAGCCGCAACAGGCGTAACGAAAGAATACTTAGGTAAGAACTTTTCTCTAGGAGACATCTCTAGACTTCCTGAGAAAGAAATAGACAAGTTGTATAGGAGGTATCAGGCTGTCCTAGCTCAGCAAGTAACGAAAGGCTTAGTCGACGGTGTGACACGTCTAGCTACCCGCCTAGTTGCCTACCTAATACCAATAGATTCTCAAGAAGCACTGATCAAGGACCTACAAGAAGACCCTCTAGTCCGCAACGAAATCAGTGCTGCAACTGGCCTACTATCACTCAAAGCAGGTCGCCTTGTAGCTCTAGCTAGCGTCCTATTCCACATATCTGGCCACGTAGTCATTCCTGGCACACCTATTGAACCTCCACATATACCTACTATATTGAATCAAGATGGAGGATCAGATAACTGCGAATCCTCCAACGACTGCACCAACTAAGGTAAAAAACCCAAAGCGCGTCGCAGCTGGAAAAGCACTAGCGTTAAGCAACAAACTCGCTAAAGCAGCTCAAAAGAGAGAGTTGACGCGCGAAAGCGAATCATGCAAAGAAACTGATGTAGAAAAAGGTCGGTTCGAAAACCTGACTATCCTCGCAGTCATCGGTACTGGCGCTACATTGTTTGGCACGTACTTTGCGTACAAGAAGTATGTAGAGGGCAATAAGCGTGTTGCCGCCATTAGCACGATACAACCTGCAGCTCCGGCAAAGCCAACGGCACTAGACATGGAGTAACACTTAAAGACTCGAGACCATAGTAGTATATATCTAGATGGAGAAGGAATTGACGAAGACGGCAACCGATGCAGTCAAAATCGTTGGACTCGCTGCTGGTATTGGGTGGATCGTAAAAAAGACTACCAAGGAATCTATGCTTAGTGATCCTTCTTCTTCCCTAGTGAATTACGCGAAGTGGACTGCCGTGATACTTGGTAGCTTATATGCAAAGGAATATCTTGAGGAACAACTTGAGAAACCTAAACCTAAACCTAAATCTTGAGAAACAAAAGATCATACCGTAATGTGGGTAGCAATTGGAATGGCCTTTCTCGGGGCTGTATTGAATGCAACGGCATTTACTGGTGGTGGCATACTAGCTAGAATGATTGGAAAGGGCGATATGAATGCAGAACGAGAGAGACACAATAGGGCCATCGAAAAACTAGCAAGCGAAGCGAAAGCCTATAGAATCGAACATCAAAGACGATACGACCATGCACAAGAGCAGGAAGGTCTTGAACGCAAAGCACACAACGATCAAAGAGATACCAACGAAGCCTTTGTGCAATCCGATAAGTTACGTAAGGAGCTAAAACGGCTCAAAGATATGAAAGAACCCCGCTTATCTGACTACTACAAACCCTCAAACAATCAGAAGACTGGTGAGTTGCTCTACGTCGGTGGTGGAATGTTAGGTGTTGGATACGCTATTAGTAAATGGACATAGATACTACTACTAGCTACTACTAAGCTACTTAAGCTACTACTAAGCTACTAGTAAGCTACTTAAGCTACTACTAAGCTACTAGTAAGCTACTTAAGCTAACCCTAAGCTACTAGTAAGTTACCCTAAGCTACTAGTAAGTTACCTAAGCTACTACTAGCTACTACTGGGTTACTGAAAAAAAAAAAAGGAAGAATGAAGAGGGTCACGCAACGACTTTCTTCATTCTTCCTTTTTTTTTTTCATCTGTTGAAGGTTAGAATGTATAGATGTATGATGGATTCTAAACTTGCGAATATCTTCTATGGTCCTATGGGCTATTGGAAAGGTCACTCTGCAATTGGCAAGCTATCGGTAGCAGCGAAAGCATCAGAAGACGTAGCTAGGAGTTGGTTGGAAAAGCAATCTATGTGGCAAATATATCTACCACCACCAAAACACATTCCACGACCACATTGGACTGTATCGAAACCAAATGAAGTCCACCAAGCTGATTTGATATTTCTACCACACGATCGCCCTGGGCGTGGACGGAAGCTATACAAGTATGCATTAGTGGTAATCGACGTAGCTTCTCGATACAAAGAAGCCGAACCTTTGGCATCTAAAGATAGTGGTGAAGTTTCTGTGGCATTCGAACGAATCTATAAACGTAGTCCACTAGAATGGCCAAAGACTTTGCAAGTAGATCCTGGTAGAGAATTCATGGGACGTATGTCTGAAACGCTAGAACTACATGGTACGAAAGTTCAACGAGGTGAGGCTGGTAATCATAGAGCGCAAAGTTTTGTTGAAAGAGCAAATAGGACTCTAGCTGAGAGATTGTTTGGATATCAATATGCACAAGAGATGGTGCTTACTTCGGAAGGATCAGATGAGCGTAGTAGAGAATGGGTAATTCGTTTACCAATGGTTATCAAAGCCATGAACAGTGAGGTGACTCGGTTGACTGGTAAAGAGCCTTCGAATTCTGTAGTGGCGCAACAAGTAGATCTGAAGACTCCTACGTATTCGCGCACCGTTGGATTGAGAGAAGAGCGTCTACCATTCAACGTTCTAGTTCGATATCTTTATGCACCAGGAGAATTGGAAGGAGGTGAAAAACGTAGAGCTACTGATCCTGTGTGGAGTTTGCAGATATACACCATTTCGCGAAGTGTAGTATCTTCGGGACAGCCTGTGCTGTACTACCTTGCGAAGGAGAAGGATGCACCCAAACGTGGATTCGTTCGTGAAGAGCTACAAGTTGTTCCTAGGGATACAGAACTACCACCAAAAGGAATTCTGTTTGTACCCAAGCGCTAGACAGCGTACTCTATTGGCTCGGTGTGGATTCCATCGGGAAGAACGCGTCTTTTGTCGTAGTAAGCCGATAGCCCAAGCTTCCGTTGTTTGTAGGTTGCTATGCCTTCTGGCGATAGTCGGAAGCCTCGGTTTTCCGCCATGTCGATATCACCCTGGAGGGCTGCTTTGAATCGATCCCACGTAATATCGTTGTGACGCCTAGACATACCTTTAGCGGAATACTTCTTGCTGCCACCCGTATCGACGTAGTAGGCTTTCGAGCATAGGGCAATGGCGCGCTGTCCTTCGAATTCGAGTTTGAAGAGTCCTGGCGTACGACTGCTCCGTTCGTCCCAAGCTAGCCATTCCTTCCTTTCGGCTTCGAAATCCTCTCGTAGTTCCAGTCGTACAACTTCATCGAGACTATTTCCAGAGATGGCAATGTAGGCACTGTCTGTGTCCATCTGTATATATTCGAAATCATTGCGATCGATGTACTTGTCGATGAAGTCGTAGTAGAACTCAAGCATACGCAGCTTTGCGAGCTGGTAAACAGCGATACCTACTTGGAAAGGGCGTTTGATTCGGATCTGGTCCTTCCTACTCTCGAGTTCGTATGCCTCGCCAATCTCTTCCAGGTCTTCGAACCAAACACTTCGCAATGCCTTGTCCACAACCTTCTCATCTTTTGTATAGGTGACCTTTGTTTGGCGTCCCAAGTCTTCGAGCAACTTTCCATAAGCGCTGTTTCCCAGTAGTTTGAACACATCTGCCAACAAAGCCTCACCTTTGTCTTCATCTCCCATACGACGTGCCTCGGTGACCTGGTCTACGAACCAACCGAAGATTTCTTTGGGTTCGTATTCTATTGTACGGTAGACAGCAGTGATCACTGCGCCATGATCTACATACCAACGTAATAGAGGCTCATAGAGGAGCAACTTCTTTCCAGAGAGACTTCCAACTAACTTCTTTTCCTCGCTGAGCTTTCTACCAGTCTTCTCAAGGTAGGCCAACATTTGTGGAGGAATTGCTTCCTTGGGGATTTTCTTGTTGTAGAAGAAGGGTGGCATCTCCTCAAATTTCTTCCACAATTTCTTTGGTATCTCAATGTCTACTTCTGCATATCCAAACCACGAACCATTTTGTAGACATTCAACAAATCCTTCGGCTTCTAGACCTGGCTCATCGTAGCGAATGACCTCTTCTTTTCCACAAGGCATTTCAAGCTCCATGGTAGAAAGATATAGGGCGTTGGCATCGTATCCAAGAATCTTACGACAAATCTTAGTTCCTCCCTGATGACTACGAATCTTAGTTTTTCCCGCTTCGTGGAGTCTGGTGAACACTATGCTTGGACCTCCCACGACAGCGTCTTTCAGCATGAGGTAGGCTTCCTTACTTGGAGCATACATCTCAGCTCCCCTTTCTACACTACCTCGAAGCAGGAACTGTAGTGAGACTCCTGGAATGGACACTGCGTCTTTCAGCATGTCTACTCCTTTCTCGTGATAGAAATCTTGCATCTTTTCGAGTGCCTCTAGGAATGGAACTACATCTAGGTTGTTGTAGTATCGTAGCCAGTCTGCAAAGGTCTCCATTCCCTTGTCGAGAAAGGTGCGCTTGCAGTCTTCGAACTCTTCCCTAGATAGTAGGTGTTCTCTTTTCAACTTCGAACCCCACTCTGGATAGTCTGGTAATCCAATGTGATCCAACTTGTTGGGAGAATCGAACCACTCATATGGGAAGAAACTCTTTTGCGATTCACATCCATATGCCTTGACCCACCTTTCGTAGGAAGTTCCAGGTCCAAGGTAGTTAATCACATCTAGGAAACGGAAATCTGGAGTCAATAGAAACATAGTGGTGTTGGCTTTCTTTGCTACTCTGACTTTCTTGCATGTGTCGGCAACGGTTCCTACAAAGTGCTCCCTGATCAGGTTGAGATCATACCTGCCAGAGTTGAATCCCAACACTGGAACTTGATAGATCCATTCGTTGATCTTCGCTTGTTGACTCTTTGGTAGGGTGTAAAAGGAGAATTTGGGTGAATCAAGCCAAAACCATCTTTCCATAGCTCCTTGGATTGTCTCTGCTCTTTGCTGGAGTTCTTTGACAAAGGCTTTGATGAGTTCTTTTGGATTGCGTCGACAGATGTGGGTTGGCTTTCGATCGTACGTGTCGGCAATTGATACTGATATTGGGACATGGACGTTTTCGATGGTCAAGTGTTCTGTTGGTTGTCTTCCTTTCGTTGTATCGAGATAGGCTTCGAAATCGTAAACTATGAAGTGTGGGTAGACAGTTTGTGTTGGTGTGGGGACCGGTTTGTTTTTCTTCTTTGTGGAGCAGCCCCAAGCTTCCACTACTGTATAACCAGCTCCTTGTAGCTTTGCCGTTCTTTCACAGGTCTTGAGATAGAGCCTCCTTTCCCTAGGGAAGCATTTCGGGCAGCCATGGAAATAGCATCCATGAAATTGGAAGATGGTTTTCGAAAAAGGTTCGTAGCCGTCGACCGGCGCTCCTTCTATCCAATGCTCTCCACCATGCCCACAAGCTGCATGATGAATGTGTTGTCCAATCCTTTTGGTTTCGCGTTCCAACCAGCATAAAGCGACTTTGCTGGCTGTGCTCTCTGGCCAGAAGGCTTTTTCGTATGCCGACTGGGGTACTGTGATTACTTTTCCGGGGCAAACAATCTTCGTTTCGCCACGCCTGCAACGATCTGCATGGCGTTGAAGGTGGCAAGCCTGTGTGAACCGTTGCTTACAATCGTTACATACGTAGATGTGCCCTAGCTTGTTGATGTTCTTGATGTAGAAGGCATGTCCGTCGTATATCCCAATCGTCATCGTATGCTTGTAGTGAGCTGCATGTCGCATCAGATGCCAAGCGCCATCCTCCGTAGGTTCGTACACCCGAATACCGATTCTAAAGTGCAACTCGACTTCCTCCAGCTGGTCTAAGGAAGTTCTGGGAACGTCTTGTGTGGGTGCTGTCAGACGATAGAAGGCCTGGGCAAGTTTTCGAGCTTTGACGCAACACCTATCTATTCGTGCTCCTTCATGCATGGCAAGGCAGCGCCAAAGACATAGATTGTCACCATATCGATCAAGGGCAATCATTCCTTTTTTCTGGCGAAGCCATTGGGGCAGTGGACCTGTTCCCAACAGAAGCTGACGATCGATCACAACTTTTACATCTACGTAGATCCAACGAATGAAGGCCCATTGGGTATTTGGTCGATTGATGTTGTCGGGATTCAAACGAGCTGTCTCCTTGCTATCGATCCACTCTTCTGCGTCTCCTAGGATGTTCACCCATGGAGAGCCTGGGACAGTCTTGGAGAATAGAATCACGCGTCCGTCATTGACATTTCGAATGCGATAGGTGTAGCTGTATCGCAGGTAAAAGCTGGTGGTTACCTTTGCAACTAACTTTTCCATGATCCTAGGAGTCAAGTCTCCTGCCACACCTTGGAAGAAGCGCCATCGAATAGTACGGCGACCTATCTCCACTCCCTCGAGCATTCCATCTCTCTCCTCTAGAATGGCACCTGCCTCTCGAGCTAGACTCCGTGGAAGTGGTTCACTACGTGGTCTCACCATTCTCCCTTCGATATAACTATACGTTAGGATAGCTTTAACAGACACTCCAAATTCAGATTTTATGTGTAAGGATGTTGCGGCGATATAACTATATGTAATCATATCTCTAATAGGATTATCAAGTTGGATTTTACGTACAAGAATGTCTAGTGACACTTTGAATGACCCTTAGTTACCCCTAGTAGTATAAGCGGGATTAAAATGATACAACTTTTTGTTGCACAAGAAAACTCAAAAATGAATTTCTGAATTCACTTTTTGAGTTTTGTTGTGCAAGAAAAAGTGGTATCATTTTAATCCCGCTTATACTACTAAAGAACAACAGTCACGCCACTCAACTGCGTCTCGTGGCGTACTTGGTTTGTCTCGTCACATTTTGAAGTCACATACGGCAGTGACATCAATGTTTAAATTCAAGTACGTTCGTTTTCCTTTTACAAATGTGTCATTGTGCCTGTTGTACGTGACACTGTCTACCTTCTCATCGCATGAAGTGTGCCCCACCAGATTTGGACATTGGAATTTCACTATCTTCAATAATCTCATGCCTTCCTATTTTCTCTTCAGTGTAGAGATGGAATTCTTGACGGCACCCACCCGTGCACTCAGGATGAAGCCTCTCAGGTAAACATAGCAACTCCAGCACAATAAAGCGGACAAAGGTGTCAGTTTCTGACATTGTATTTCCCAGTTTCTCGTTTTCTGATTGGCTGATCGCCATTGGAAATAAGAGGACATATCCCACGGTAGATTACGTCATCGCTTGCGTAACTTTCGCCCCGTAATTTTCCTGCTCTCTGCAGTAGTTTATTGTAAAGAAACATTTACGATAGTTACCGTGGTATGCCCTTGTTTACCACGTTTTGTGTCGTCGCATATTCAAAATTGCTGTGGATTTTATAAATACCACATACGTGTATAGTGCGTATTGTGCGCTCTGATTAGCTACTCATTACGCTGTTTTGCTTCTCACGCGCGAAGCATCGTGTTAATGGCTTTTTGAACTTTTTGGACTAACTTGAGGCTGGCTGTTTCACTTGTGTGGATAAACTAAACAATTATTTGACGAGGCTGATTGAGTTTCGGCCCAAATTTGTCCTGTGCCACATATGCCAGTAGATTGACTCTGGCGCCAAACTACCCGCGAGTCACTCAACGGGTACCTTTCATTGACTTCCGACAAAATACCAGAATAATAAATAGACGACGGAAGAAGACGAACGAAATGTACGAAGGAAAATTTCTACCCACAAATGCTGCTCAGTGTCATTTGATCTTGGGATAGGTTTTGATACATCTTGACAGTTCCAAACTTCTCTGCTGCAAGAGTTGTGTAGCGCGACGTTTATTCATCTCTGTTCTATTGCAGCTTGGAGCTATTCAGATTCAAGTTCAGTTCGGTGACTACGAAGAATCAAAATACAAATTGATCGAGTAAGTATCTGGGAGAATACCATTTTGGGTGCAGATGAGGGAATGTTTGTAGTAAAAGGACTGTGTCACGGTGAGAGACCTTTATATTTGCAGTTCGGGCCGAACACAGTTATTTTCAGCGATTATCCCATGTGGGATGGTCAAATAAAAAGCAAGCAAATATACACAAATTACCACCAATTATAACCCATCAAAAATTTTCTCTCGCGCGTGATTGGTTGAATGTATCACGTGACCCGATATTTTCGAGCCGGAAATATCACCGAATACACCCCCTGTGAGCGTATAAGCGTGCGTCAAAGAAAATATTTGAAGGACGATAACGACAATAACCTATATTGTGGCGTCGAAATCTGCCCTGATATTTGTCCTTGGACATTATCTGATCCTATGTCCGCGGACGAAATATCAGGGCATATTTCGACGCCACAAATAGGTTATTGTATTGATAGTGAATAGACTTAGTCTCACGGAAAATATTACGTATCATTTCAATCAAGCATTGAGGGAGGAGGCTTTACCTGTTTGTAGCCAATTAACAGCCACCAAGACCTAGCCCCTTTGAGTACGCCATAAGGTGATTGGTTATTACCCCACCAACCTCATTTTGATTGGCTCGCGCGCGTACAAAACCTTTCAAGTGTTAAAATATTTGCACTCGTTTTGACCCGTATTTGCACTAAAAAATGCCATGTCGTATAATACATTTAAGTCTTACAGTGACAGCATTAAAACGAGGCGGATTTCCCAACTTATGTGCTATTCGGAACTTACGAACATTAGTCATGTCAGGAGGGTTTTTCTGATATTTGATAGCGGAGTATAAACCAATTACATTTCATGCCATCCGTAGCCCTGCAGGATTTCTTGTAGCTCCACTTAAGGCTGTGACATAAGCAGACATCTATGAGAAAAACAAGTACTGCTAATGATCACTTCGTCTGCGTATGTCAAGTGTGAACCCAGCCTTTAGATTTTGTGTTATTGGTTTGATTATGATGTTTTGATTTTCAAATCGACACTTAGGGTAGCTGAGATAATAGTTTCTATCAAAATGTCACCAAGGCTGCATGTTGTTGTTTGTTCTAGACACAATTTTCTTGCTCGACAGGTTCAAGGATATACTTCCCAAGGATTACGTAAAATCGAAAAACATTGACAAGAAAATAAAGGAGGTGAGGCAATTATATTTTATGGACATTCAGGTTCGAGAGAAGTTAACATTTATGTATATTTGAACGAGTCTAAACTCTGAATTTCTAACGGGACCTGAAACAACCATAGAGGCTGATCAAAGCCAGGACCCGGTTAATTCACAGATCGAATTGGAATTTAGCGTGTTGGTTTTTGTGGAGGGAGAAAAACCGGAGAAACCAGAGAAAAACCCTCGGAGCAAGGGCGAGATACTAACAAACTCAACACACACATGGCACCGCGTCCGGAGATCGAGCCCGTGTCATAGAGGTAAAAGTGAAGCGCTTAACCACTGCGCCAATTGTGTTTCACATTGCAACCCTTAGGACTCGCTCCATTAATCAATATTAGTCCCAGACCAAATCTTATGATTCCTATAACCAAAAATATACAGTTTCCGAATACGGTCAGTTTGGCAAGTCTTCCTATAATCGCTTTCCGGTCAATGGCCTTCGATTGCGTGACGCCGGCGGTAACGCATAATGTAACAATAGACCTTTTGCAGGAAACGGTCACGTGCTGTTATAATACTTCATTAACGAATGAATAGAGCTCGTGATCCCCATGGAAAAGGTGTTGCCATGGTTGCTGGATGGCAAGCTATCTTCAAAAGCGCAGTTTTAGAAAGATCGACAATCGTTTGGAGGTGGAAAATAGCATTTACAAACAGGTTTTGCTAATAACACTACCGATCTCGTACAAGTGCTGTTAAATATATGAACGAAGCTTTTTTTTTACCACCCAGTACAACCACGTGATTGCATTCCTGCAAAGGGCCTATTAAATTATTTCAGGAGCCCATTACCAGGAGCGTCCATCTTCCCCACTGTGTCTGTACCCCAGCACAGAGGTAGATGAGGCTATTTTTAGCATTGCGTTTCGCGCGAAAAAGAACAAAGGTAGGCTATGCTTAGCCAATCAAATAGCTAACGTCACTTCTCATTATCATTCTTCTCACTTTCAACGCGGGAATTCGAATTGCTGGTTTTCACTCAATCCCCAGAGATTCAAATGTTGGTGCCCCAACAAAAGAAGCTAACGAGGAATCTATTGTTTAAGGGCACCAACATGGCGGCAACCTCTTTTCGCGGGAATTTCGAATCTAAAAATAGCCTCATCTACTCCTGTGCTGGGGACCCAACCCATAACAGAGGAACGCTCCTGGTAATGGGCTCCTGATTATTTTTAACGAGGGTATTTATCTAGCATATCTAGGCTGTTTTTCGCGGGGCGTTGGGTACGGGTGTCGCAAAATAAATTACGTCTTTTAGTTTTCATTTTTATTTGTAAATAACGCAGAACGCAGAACGCAGAGGTAATAAAATCACTGTTTGAATACACTACTGCTGAAATGACTAATGGCGCTTTCCATTTACACTGTGGTGAACACAATGACGAAACCCACACTTTCACTGCTACGGTAAAAACGTTGTTGTTACTTCACGGACTCCAACTCACTGTACACACATTTTGCAACACACACAACGGCTAGTCTACATTACTGTCACATCCCACACACCCCTTAATTGTTAATACTGTTTTCTGATTTGCTTACTAACACTTCACAGTTGATACATAACTTTCACCTGCATAGAACTTGGAACACTGGCATGCAAATGCTTATCTCTACTATTGGTTCAGACTCAGGTTCACATTCTTTAACAGTCGCTTATCACTTTTCGCACGCCTACAGTTTCCGAGAACACGAACCGACTGGTCTGATTGGCTAGTTCTCATATGGAACACGTCAGTTGTAAGAAAAGGTTCGAGTCAGGGAAGCAAGGGTGACCGAGTGGTATGACCTCTCACCTCTCACCTCTCACCTCTGTAGCCCGAGGTTTGATTCCCGGACCTGACCTCATATGTGAGATGAGTTTGTAGGTATCTCACCCTTGCTCCGAGGGTTTTTCTCGGGGTTGTCCGGTTTTCCTCTCTCATAATAAATGCAACCTAAATTCCAATTCCCTGGAGTTCGTCGGAATACTTAAACATAAGCCTCTGGCTTGGGAGACCTGGTAACGGCTTCCTGTAACTTCGACGTAAACAAAAACCATTTGGAGGAGAACTAGCCAGTTCTGCCACAATGTATATATTTAGGGACCTAAGAAACCACGACGGTGTAAAACAAGTCTTAATGTACAAAACGTAATAACTGCATGTGAAAGTACATGCAGCCGTAGTACAATGTGGATTTGTCTGCAAAACACAACGTGAAGAGGAGTGGACCATTCCTTTTTTAGAAGAACCAGTCCGCCTCGTCCAAATTGGACGGAGAAATTGAAAACGCCCTTAGTTCTCAATATCAATTTATTTCACGCTGGTGCGAAATCTATTGTACACTCGTAGTAATACCAATCAACATCTCTTCTTCAGGAACACAGAAAGTTTAACGGTTTAGATGAACTACAGGCGCGGTATAAGTATGTACAGCTCTGCAGAGGCCTCAAGACCTACGGAGTGACCTTTTTTCTTGTGAAGGTAATGTGTGTATAACGAGACAGTTTAGCTGATTAATATTTATACATGAAAGAGAGTGACACGAGCGCTCTGATTGAGTAAAGAATGCGCAGATGACGTCACGTTTCAGTTGTATGAAATCTTTCGTACTCTCCTTTTCCCCTAATTATTGTATAAACAAATAGATGCCTTTACAGATGACATCAAAACGTGAAGAGAACACCAGTCACACCACTTGATCGCATCTCGTGATGTACCGCTGTTCTTGTCACATTTTAATGTCATCTGTTCATCTCTAAAAGGACAGACGCACGTCGCAATACCCTCATCATTTCTTAATCTGTTTACAACTAATAACCACTATCACAGTTACAATACCAGAAAGGCATCACACTACATAACCCACCCTTGTTGCACTATTATCAAACAGCATACATTATCAAACAGCATACAATCCTATTTCAAACTCTCTTCCTGCCAGTATTTCATCACTAACGACAACAAGTTCTTTTAAAAAAGTCACTAACCAATGCCGTCTGCAAACCAGTTCTCAATTTCTATCATTATTTGCAAAGTCATCAGCAGCGGCCTTCACCTCTCAAAACCTTGCATTTTATTGGAGCCCAGTTGGACTGCACTGACAAAGAATTGCATTGTTTTAGGGTTAGGGTTTGTATTGTTTCAGGGTTAGGCATTGTTTGGATAGCCAGTACTATTCCACGTTCCGAGGAGGTGAAGGCAGCCCCAAAGTCATTAGCTAACTTAAAATATCACATTTATGATTATTGAAATTTATACCATACTTCGCAATTGCGTTCCACGTTCCGAGGAGGTGAAGGCCGCCCCAAAGTCATTAGCTCACTTAAAATATCACATTTATGATTATTGAAATTAATACCATACTTCGCAATTGCGAAATTAAAATTGAAAGAAAAACGACTACTAGGAGACCTTCATAGATAAGCCCTGTAGGTTCACGGGGCTACCTCGCCACTTCTTCCTTTCCCCTTATTATCCGTTCTTCTTTTAAAGTACAAGTATTACCTTACGTAGATGCATTATTTGTAAGCTTAAGTAAAGCATTCACTATTAATCGTATCATGTTTGTAACTGTTATGTACTGTAATTAATTCTACATGGTGAAATAATAGTAAATTAATAAATGAATAAAAATGACATGAGTTTGCTGAAAAACACCACGCTCAGTTAAATTGATACAAGAAAAGTCGAGGGAAGCTTGCGAAACATAAAAACGTGAATTCCAATAGTCCAGTTTCGTATTAGAAAATTACCTCTGAATGCAATGAATACAGACGCATGTACGCAGGGTTAGCCTCGTTCTGAAGTTAATTAACAATACGCAGAGTTGTGAATAGCCCACCTCGCTGGTCCGTATTCATTGCATTCAGCGGTAATTTTCGAATACGAAACTGGACTATTAAGTTCTAAAACATTACAAAGTTATATTTCTGCGATTGTAATGCACATATGGACTATGTAACATATACCTAAATCAAAACAAAGCTCGCGGTAGTAAATAAACATTGAAATGCCATTTACCCATGATTCCACTAGGTCGTATTCCGTGGTTTACTCCATCCGTTAATTGCAACTTCTTTGAATATTGTGTAGTTGCTACGAGTACAAACAAGTTGAATAAGTCATTATGCTGCAATCTTGCAATGTTATTTTTCTCAGGAAAAAATGAAAGGAAAGAATAAACTCGTTCCCAGGCTTTTGGGTATCACGAAGGAAAGTGTCCTACGAGTGGACGAGAAAACAAAGGAGGTTGGTAACTAGCGTTTTTGTCTTGTTTTCAGTTTGGCAATTTTTTTCTTTCGATATGACTTTCGTTTCTGATGTTTGTTTGTTTTTCCAATGGAAAGATGATGAAAACCTGGCCGTTAACTACTGTGCGCCGATGGGCTGCTTCACCTAACAGTTTTACGCTGGTGAGTGAGTAACACATAGTAGGAGGCCATATCCAGGTGTCACGGCGTTTTCACAAGTTGGGCTATTTTTTAATTATTTCCCCCGCCAATTGGTGGATAGCCAATTAGTGGCGGAACAAAAGATGCCTCATTAGCTACTCTTGTTATACACCTCATTCATAAGGGCGTGGTCTCTATATTGTAACGGTTTAGTTACATGTTCAATGTATGAAAAACAACATCCTTGTCATGCGAAAGAGCATACCAACATTAGTGATTCTGTAGAATTTGAGTGTTGTAGCATAAAAGGCTGTAAAGTTGCAGCGATTTGAAATTAGAGAGATTTGTATGAGAAAGGCCATGTAGGCCTTTACAGCCTCGCTTTCATGTATTTTCTACATTTGAAATGCCGATATCTCGACAGCAATTTGAAACATTGCTTTCAACCTGTGGTCAATTACTAATTTAGGTACGATCTTTCATGTGGTAGCAATAGTTTCTCTGTACACATTAATCTTCCAATTTATGCAAATTAGGTGGCGGCTATTATGAATGAGGTCTATACCAACCGACATGGCTGCTACGCTTTTGTGATTTTATTCCCTGAGGAATCATTGCAACCCAAGAATAGCGGGAAACCGATGTAAAAGAATAACCTAACTGTCTTGTGAAAACGTTGTGGCGTAGGCCAGTATACGGGATGGCACTTCTGATTATGGGCTGCTGGTAATACAATCACGATGCAATTCAAAGCAGAGTTAATTATAAAACAAATTAGCATAGTTAGCTTTAATTCTAAAGTACATTATTACCAGTTCAAATTGTTTTTCGATATAACGACAGGAAGTCTTATCTTTTGAGCTCCGAATATTGAATCTAAACGTCCGCCATTACTGGAGGCCGTTCTCTTTGTTCAGCTTTAAACAAAGGTTTATTCAGCGGAAGTAATGTCATACTCTTAACGCTCGCCTGCAGAACACAGCGCCTGGAGGCATATCTCTACTAAAAACGTCCTCACGTACGTAAGAAGAAAGTTATATTTATATGTGCGAGGTTGGCTACGAGGTTGTCGTGTTAAGTCACACAGCGGTCAAACGTCTGCGCATGCGTCAAAAGTCTTGCAACAACAACGTATTCCAAAACAAATTCAAAGCGAGCCGCCGGCCGTCACTGTTCACACACCCGTTTTCAAACCTTGAGAACTTTTTTGGTAAATTACGAAAAAGTTTGGTAAACTCACAGTTTGAAGTTTATTCAATTTCCCGTCGACTGTGAAAATAGAAAGCTTAACTTTCACGTATTTGGGTACTTTTGAGGGTAGAAGTTCACTGTAATACGTTTTAAGGTAAATTTTGCGCGGGGAAATTCGTGCGGCCTCCCACCAGACTGACCGTAATACGCACACGTAGACGTTTGACCACTGTGTGGTGTTAGTGTATAGCATCACTTCCGCTGAATACTGAGAACGGATTCCAGTAATGGCGGACAGGATTATTTCCGATAAACTCTCCTAATATTTTGTGGTTTAACATGCCCATTTGGGAATATTTTTTACTATTTCGGATATTTCTAATACTGATTGACCTATTGACACTGAAAAAGTGGCAAATTTTCGTCGTAGTGGCACTTTAACCTATTTGTCATCGCTCGCCTTGGGAACGCCTATGATAGACGGACCACTCGCGTGATTGGTTTACCGAAATGCAATTAGCGTTTTAATGAAAATTCTAGACTGTCAATCAATTTCGCATGAAAGTGAGATTGATACATCGTTGAACCAGAGGTTCTCTTCCTCTCGTCGCCTCGCTCCTGGCGGCGCTTTGCGCCTTAAATAGAACCTCTGGCACCCAGAATAACCGGCTATTAGGAAACTGTCAATCTAATAAGCGCCTAAAAAAAAGGGGAAACTTACGGTATGCAACAAGCAAACGAGTTTAATAAGATGCTTATTATCTGGCTCAAAAGTATTCAAAACCAGCGTTGCTCAGTTCAATTTGCGGTCCATACGAGACGTTATGGATGACAGACCGACCAATCACAGTTCACGAAGTAACCTATCCAATATAACTGAGTTTGTGATAACAGTAATTCAATGTATGTATTTTTTCAGGATTTTGGTGACTACGTTGAATCCTACTACTCGGTACAGACGAACGAAGGAGAGAAGATCTCCCAGCTGATCGCTGGATACATTGACATCATCTTGAAGAAGGTACTTCATTGAAGCTTTAGCTGTACAATGAGTTTAGTCGACATTTGTCATAATCATACAAAAAAGTCGTCAGATATACTTTTGTACCGACCTAAAAAGAGTATAGAAAGTTCAACAGACTACTAGTCTGGTGTTGTTCTGCGTCAAAATATTCCATACTTACGTTTCAGCCTTTTATGTTCTTGCGTTTAAGCGGTGTTAATTTTGCGTCAAGAGCGTAATAAGTCACGGATGGCAACCGGAAGTCAGTTGTTCCTTTTTGGGGCGCGTTTAATCGTTATAACCAGGGCTCGAAATCAGTTAGCGGCTCGCAAACTCACAAAATACTAGCATATATTAAAATTTGCGAGCGAAAATTTCTGCAAGTCCAAGGTACAAACGTAGCTTTTACAAGGAGATGCAGGTTGGCGTAGTGGTAAAACACTCGCCTCTCAACGCTGCGGTCCCGGGTTCGATTTCCGGCTCGGGCACCGTATGTGAGTTAGGTTTTTCTCCGGGTTCTCCGGTTTTCCTCCCTCCGTAAAATTCGACCATGAGTCGAGCGTTGTGTGTCCAAAACAGTTAATGTAGTGGGGAGTGTGTGAGGAATAAAAGCAGGTCCCCCTGTATTACTTAGCCTGCTATAACAAATAGAATATTTATTTTATTCACAGTTTATATTAAGCTTAATTCTTATCCAATGCATGATTAAAAGTAAATTATAATAAAGTGATATATTGGTGAACGTATAGCATGCGAGTATGTGCCATGTTATTTTGCCAGTACCCTCTGGAATTTTTTCTAGTGGAAAAAGATCCCACTAGCAGATATTTGGTAGTGATTTGAGCCCTGACAACGTCAAGTCACCACCGCCAAAGCAATGTGTTGAGCGGCCAGGAATACCAAAAAAAGGAAAATTTGACTTCCGATTGCCATCTGTGACTCACAAACGTCGGGTGCATAACCTCGCTATTGTACAGTTACAGTACAATTACAGCACAGTTACGGTACAATTACAGCACAGTTACGGTACAATTACAGCACAGTTACGGCACAATTACAGCACAGTTACGGTACAATTACAGCACAGTTACGGTACAATTACAGCACAGTTACGGTACAATTACAGCCCAGTTACGGTACAATTACAGCCCAGTTACGGTACAGTTACGGAACAGCTATGTCTTGCTGTATGTTTTTCTCACCCATAATAATATTATAATGGCCATATTTATATAGCGCCATATCACCACAGTCTCATGGCGCTTTACAATTACTGACATCCTCTCAGTGAGGTTACAGACTGCTTATACGGCGCTGATAGCTGCCACGCATACATAAGCTGTTCTATTAAATGGCAGTACTGTAGTTAGTAATACAGTGAGTTTCATCTATACCAAGCTATGTTGGATTCAATTTAAACATGTTGCTGTTATTGAACTCTTATTGACACTTTTCAGATGTTCCTCAATATTTTCTCCAGTCTTCACCAATTAAATATTAGCTTTATTCATTGTATGTAAACGCCATCTCCTGTAATGTTATAATCTTGTATGTTAGAGGAAGCCTGAACTTACATAAGCCCAAGTCCTTGTCACTGACGTCATTAGCTTATAAAAAATAGTTTTCAGTATAGTTGTGACATAGTTAATAGAGTGGAATGGTTATGAAACCCGGCAAACTTCAAAGGGGCTAACAAAGGCGCTGCGATTTATGTTGGAAGGGGGCAAGACAAAATATTGTGCAGGGTCATAGTTCATTAGCGTCCCCTGAACGACTGAACTCACACGTTTCTATTGGCTGATTGATTAACACATTGGAATTTCTATTGTGTTTTGTACAGGGTCACGGTTGAAAAAAGCTAACAAAGACATATAACAAAGAAGGTCGCTGGGTTTCATAACCATTCCACTCTATTAACTATGGTTGTGACGAACAGTACATAAATATATCATACAAACAAATAAGGCGCGACTTGAACAAAGGCATGTTGATTTTGTTAGCTCAGAACTGTTCTGTGTACGTAATTTACGGAATATGGAGTTGAACTAGATATGGCGAACTAAGCCTCCTCGTCATGATTATCTGTTTAATAATAATAATAATAATAATAATAATAAATTATTTGCATAGCGCTAATTCTACTAAAAATCCAAAAGCGCTTTACAATATCTACTCTATTGTACAAAATACTGTTTTCAAGATATTTAAAAAATATTACATCCAGAATGTATTTACTTAAAGTAATAGTTACTTACAATATGAAAAACCTATAATATATAATTAATGATGATAATAATGACCTACGATAATCTAATTTTTCATAAAAATATTAATTATATTTAAAAATCACGTTTAAAAAGAAGCGTTTTGATAGCGGTTTTCAAATCGTTGATATTGTTAATGTAGCATCTTCTGGCAACTTATTCCATAGAATAGGGGCACAAACAGAAAAGGCTCTTAGGCCGTACGATGTCAGATTATATTTAGGAACAGTCAAAAAGTTCTTATTTGAACAGCGTAGAGATCGTGAAGGTTCTCTTATTGACCCGAGAAATTGCGTAATAAAATGTTCAAAACTCATCTGGTCGCGTCATTCGATTGGCTTTTATATGATAATTAGGCATACTAGCCAATCAAATGTCGCGACCAGATCCTGTCCGCGAAACGTCATCAGTATGGCATTTTCCGTCTCAAGACTCAGACGTCTCTCTCGTTCCCGATGCGAGACGGCTGTATTCCCAGCTAGTATTTATCATATTCCTAGGAGTTTTCTAATTAAGGACAAAACATACTAGTCGCGTCTTTGCTTCAAATGTTCTGCAATCGTTTGTCGCGGATGCTATTTATAACCAAACTTAAAGCACACGCAATGTGTTTGTGACTGTTTCTTTCAAGGAAATATGAGAGATCTAAAGAATACGAAATAAACATGTCTTTGCCTCCCTGGTGTGATTTGTTGTCATTGTGGCTTAGAAAGGCAAATCGTAGTGATTTTTAAAAAAGGTTTTGCGTTTGCTGTTTACGCTAAGTGTGTTTGTATTTTGTATTTGGTACAGAGAACGTTTACTGACTAAGTATAATAATTAATAGTATTTGATAGTTAGAGTAATTAAATTCATTATATATCTTAATGCAGCACTTATTTTAGGAATTAGCTTAGGAACATATTGTAATTTATCATAATTGTATTTTTATTTTATTTTGTTTTATAAGCACGCCCCTATTGGAAACCAGCTTTATATATGATGAATTAGGTCAGCGTGGATAAATAAAGTTGATCTTATCTTATCTTACCTCTTTTTTCCTTTCTTTTTTCTTGTACAATAGAGGAAAGGTCTCGAGGGATATGACCCAGATTTCGATGAAGTGTCAGCCATGGAAGAGGACCAGGTCGCCCCTTCAAAGTAAGTCACAGTAGGAAATATTTATTATCATTTGAGGATAAAACCTTTATTGCTGGTTTACAGCCAATTCCCAGAGATCCAAATGGCAAAGACCATTGTGGTTGATCTAACGAGAAGTTCAACTAAGATGGCGACGTAACATGGAAACGAAGAATTCAGCCTTTTTTTCACTAATAGGAAAGGCCGTTTAAGTTCTAACGCGAGTATAGGAATTCCTCTTTTGTAAAACAGCTTTAATTAAGGTGGCTCATAGGTATTTTCACAGCAGGATAGGCACCGTAAAGATTCACACTTTTTTGACCGTTCATTAAGATGATGTAGACCATGTATTTCCTGGCATTGAGGAATATTGATGTCATTCATGTCAAATATAATGGGGTTGTGTCACGCATTGACATCAGATATTAATTTCGGATTTTCTTTAACTTCTTTATATTGTTGATGTAACAATAATATTGCTGGCTTTTCGGCTTAAGGTGCATTTTATTTAATGCTAAGTATGTAATTGAAGTCTCCCTTGCTTTGTTTGGTAACTAGGCAAAAAATCCATTGTTTTCTCTTTAATGACGTAGATTGTCACGCGCCTCCTACTAGCGTGACGGGGCCCATGGAATTTCTCAGACTTGACCCTTTTAAATCTACTTTCAGGGGAACCTATCTTGATCGGCAGATCAATAAAGTCGGCCATGCCTCGTTAGGGTCTGTAGCTCTACCAGCTGTTGTCAGGGCGGGCGGCGAAGGTACTGATAACACATCCTTGTGACTCTTGCTTCCTAAGGGTTCGTTCGATTGACCGTATTCCTGAATAAGAATACAGATAATGATCACTATATAATTTTTAGCCACTGGAATACTAAATTTATGATCCTAAATATCAAATGTCAGCAAACGTTTGTAGCTTACAGGGCAAAATGTGCCTGAATCAGCGATCTATTCCATAAATAAATACATAAATATTATTTTTGTTATAGCAGGCTATGTATTTCAGCATAGCTGGTGACATTGATATATTATTACACATACTACTCTCAAACTCTCATGTTGATTTTTTACGGATTTTTTACGGATTCCAGTATTCCATCTATTGTTATTCTAGAATTCGGTCAATAGAATGCACCCTCAGAATCTTTCAAGGAAACTCCAACAGTTAAATTAAATTATCGGTGATATAAAGAGGAGCGGATTAATAGGAGAACAGGGAAAATTAGATATCCCATGCAAGTAAAAAAAACTTGCTTATGCCTCACCAGCTTGCGCCACGTAAGGGACTGGTCAGAAATAAACAGGGGGGGAGGGGGTGGAGAAAGGGGGAGGGTCTTATTTCTTTGATCATGAACCCCCAAAAATGGAGAGTCCTAAAACAATAGGCAACTGAAAAAGGGGGTAGGGTCAAAATATTTCATACATATTTTTTGGCTTTTTGATTTCATTTTCCTCTTCCCCTCCACCGCCGCTGACTATTCCCTAAGGTATAATTACATTATTTGTGTAGTGACATCAAATGCGTGCGTGAGTGGTCTATTAGCCCGCGCTGAGACTCATTGTTATTTTGTGACGTCATCCATTACGGTAATATATATGTTTTCGTGTCTGCAATGTGCAGGTGCATCACGGTATAGCATGGGTAAGATGGAACCTGCTCAATACAGCACAGTATCAGGGTCAGCACACTCGGCACACAGACCACCTATGGTAAGAACTGATTCAGTTAGCACTCAGCTTGTCCTTCTCTCAAAACTGAACTCTCCTAAGTAAGTCACGAACGGGTCCCAGATTTATTAAGGAGTGTTCTAAAGGATAAAAAGAGAGTCGCAGATTGGCAGGAAAGATTGTTTTCTATTTTTTAAGCGATTTTTTGATATGTTGCGTATTACATATTTTATTCCATTTCAAAGTTTAAAAAGTATTTTTTTCGTCCCATTTTGATACAAACCAGGTCATAAAACCTGAACGAAAAATAATTTCAAACGGCTGGTCTCTACGACTCGTGAACATTTGAGAAAAATTGGACAAAATGCGAAATGGCTGGACTTCAACAAAGAGCTGAGAAACAACCCAATAAAGGCTTTTCGATTCATTTCACTGTTGACTAAGAAGTGGCAACCATATTATTGCTTGATTCTTTGTGGACTTTTGGTCTTGGATGATTCTAACTTCTTGGAACTTAATAGAGTATAAATTTCTCCAGCCACTGTTTGTCCTAAGTACTTTGCACCCGCTGCCCAAATTGTACTGCTTTTCTCTTTTCTTCAGTCTTCCTTTTTGAATACCAAGAACGATATACTTTTATATCTTGGGCATTGCATTAACGTAGAGATCATGATGAATGAAAAGTAGCACAAAAAATCAAAAGATAGCGAGAATGAAATAACATGCCCAGTGAATGAAAGCAGCTGTCAATCATTTTTCGCGCCTTTTTTAGGTTGAGTTTTTTTTGTGATGCTAGATTTTAGAATTTGCGAAAAGACTTATTTTAAAAACATTTCCATTCTTAACCTTTATCGAGACCTTCAACCTTCAAGTTTACTGAAACAGAACTACAATATACCACCCTGAGATAGAAGAGAAATACCATGTGAATGCCCTGATCTGCTTTCCAAACTTTTTCGGTAGAGGATGGCAAATATTAAACTGGATTACAAAAGCTTATTCTCTAAGAACTTGATTTCGGTTACAGTGAACCGATTTCAAGTTTCTCTAAATTTATCTTAAAAGCAGTATTTTTCATCCACTCGAATCCTTGCCATCCTCCATCAAAATTGTCTCAGATCTTCTCCAGTACATCTTAACAACATATTCTGCTAATCTGAGTACCGGTACTTATTTTTGTTTTTCTTATCGGAAAATTTGTGATTTGAGGGTTGAAAGTGCCCCTTTCAGCTAATCCAGAATTGGGCTAAAGGTGATGTTACACGCGACGATTTTTAAAGGGATACCCGAGTGAAAAACACATGTCACAGGAATTAATGTCAACAAAATGGCGGCGCCCAGGTCTTCGCGGGGCCAACTTTGAGGGGCTCGTTCTCAACTCTGAAAAAGTTTTATCAAATTTTAATACATTTTCTGAACAAAGTACGTCTGAAAGATGCTTTTGAGCCCAACTGTGTTTTTCACTCGGGTATCCCTTTAATAACGATTGTTGCGTGAAAAGTCAAGATAGTATAACATGGTGTGCTGGATGATTTTCAGTGCAATCTTCGTTGCGGCAACATGTTACGTTTTTTTTATTATCTTCAAGAACCGGCAACATTGTTGACCAAATTTTGTTGAAGTTGCTTCATGCAACACCCCCGCCATTGATTTTTCGCGCAACGTCGTCCTAGAAATCTGTTTGGTGCGCCCACGGAAATGATGCTACGTGAACAAACAACTGAATAACTGAATCGGAGTAGGAGCCTATGTACTTGCGGTAAAATTGTCCCGTGTAACATACCTGTTTCCGCATCAATGTTGCGTTAAAAGTTGTCTCGTGTAACATGCATTAAATCGTCGCAAAAATCATCGTTAAAACCGTCTCGTTTAAAGTGCATATAAGCCCACATTAGTTATCTTTGATATCGATTGTACATGAAGTGGATAGTCCAACGGTAGAGTATTTCTTGATTTGAGTGTTGCATCTACCAGATATAAAGGTTTATATTTCCAATATGCTAATGATGTGATGTCATCACCGACATTTGCTGAATTTCTTTGTGCTTGTGAATTAAGCTATTTTCTAATTATATTTTTTTTGTAAAATATAACTAAGAATTTAAAAATAGCTAATTTGTCTCTACCAGCATGCCTTTGTATAATAAGTGATGCGGTGATGACATCACATCGTTGGCATATTGTAAATTTAAACCTTTATATCTCGTAGACGTAACACCCAAATCAAGAAATATTCTACCATTGGACTATTCGCTTAATTTACAATCGATATCAAGTATAACTATTTTGGGCTTATATGCACTTTAACATGCACCACCTTAAAAACTTATTGTTTGATGAGAAACAAGTAGTATCTTTCTGTGTAATCCTCGGTTAAAACTGAATCCAGGATTAACACTAATCTCAGAGCTGCGTTCTACAGTCATGAGATACGTTAGATAAGGCTGATTTTCTTTTTTTCCTTTCCAGGGTTCGCTAGCAAGGCTGCACAACCTGACACCAGCTCAACAGGCCTACATGAGCAGTCTCAGCCAGGGAATGGACTCAGTTGACAATGCAGACGAGGAACTGAAGGCTCCTGTCAATATATTGTCTCTTGGCTCAGACCCGGTATGGTATATAAACAATAAAGCAGATTTCGTATAAAGAGATCGAACGCGGTCGAACGAGGGTTCGAGTGCCGGCTCGTAACACATGCCGTTTTCTTTTCATCTTCTCCGCTTCATTTACGTATCCGAGTAAGACGGCAGTTCTTAGTAGTAGGAAAAGTGTGATTATATATATACATTTGTATAATGACTATGTTACATTTGTAAATCATGCAAAGGGATATTTATTATATGGACGATAGTGTTTTACTGAGAAATGAACCACTCATAGAACTCGTACGAAACTACATCCAGGTATCGATGACGTCACGCTTGCCGCCTTTTGAACTACAAAGAGTAGGGCGGCAGGTTTGTGAAAATCACACAGGAAGATGTAAACACCTTAAATGAGCTGCATGACAATGAATATTCCGAGCACAAAAGCCAAATACATGTACGTTTTAAAACTCTCTAAAGATTTTCTCGACTGCAACGAAGAGAGAAGAAAACCCGATGAAACTCCCCAGAACAGCTTAGAAAGATCACAAAGAGGTTTGTACTGACAGTGTGTAAAATGAATAGATAAGAGTTCTTAGAGCAGTTTAATTGTCCATATAATAAAAAGAAAATTACACGGTGGTTTCAAGATATGAAGTTTATCCTCTCGAGTCGAAAACATTTCACTCGTTCGCTGCGCTCACTCGTGAAATGTTTTTGAATCTTGAGGATAAGCTTCATATCTTCGCACGACTGTATAATATCCTCTATTTAATATATAATTTCGATGAAATACCAGTGTATATTTATTTCTAAAAAGTGATATCTTCACACGTGAAGATATCAATTTTGAAAATATGACTCGCTTTCAAAGATTTCTAGCCTTTTTAGTAAGAGATTGAAACTAGTATTTCATCAATAATTATATATTAAACAGAACATTACATGGCCGCTTGGAGATACGGATTTTACCTTCTCGTGTTGATGAGTATCTCACTCGTTCGATGCGCTCAATCGTAAGATATTTCATCAACACTCGAAGATAAAATCCGTATCTCCGCGCGACCATGTAATATATTCCTCTATATATATTCCCCTACAAGAACAAAGAAACTTGAGGTGTGATATGAGCACATGATATGAACACTTGAGGTGTGATATGAACACATGAGCTATATTTCCCTGAAAGAGTAAAGAAAACCGAGCCATGTGAAATATAACACGGATTATAATTAATCCATGCGAGCTCGAGGTTTCTATCGGCAGATAGAAAAGACCAAGATCGAGAAGTCTAGTTGTTTTAGCATAACCAAGCCACCGTTCTATCAAGTTAACTGTGAAAAAACTCGCAAAAAAAAAAACATTTTTCTAAGTGATTTTTGACTAAAGTGCGCTCGCATGATCAACCATCGTATCGATCAATGGACGGCGCCTGGCTAGCCAATCAGATGGCGAGTTTGCCAATAGACGGCGCCTGGCTAGCCAATCAGATGGCGAGTTTGCCAATACATGGCGGCTGGGTTATGCTAATTTCCAATTGGAAACGAGTAGGGGATTGGGACGAGGGTGGTCTCGCAAAGGCGCTTGGGATCGTTACAGGGGACACGCATCGTTCATAACCCAAACAAACATGGCTCACTTCGCCTTCTCTGTTGGTATTCGATGAGTTATTTATGATATTCGTCATGTTTGTTTGGGTTCTGTACGATGCGTGTCCCCTGCAACGATCCCAAGCGCCTCCTGCAACGATCCCAAGCGCCTTTGCGAGACCACCCTCGCTCCAATCCCTTACTCGTTTCCAAAGTGGCCTATAGACCTAGCATTGATAACAAGGAGCTCAATCAATCTGTATTGGTATTTTTATTCTTCTGAAAGGCTTCACTCAAGTGGAAACAGAATACACTTGATGTCTCGCGACAGAACGTGGCATCGAGGCTGGCAGCCCTGTCGGCATCCTGCGCCTCCATCGTCAATATTACGTCAGGTAGGCGGGACACATGGGGGCACACAATCTTTAAACACGAAGTTCTACTATACAGGGTTACAAACCGGGGCCACTTAGTCAACCAGAACCAGAGCTAGGCTTGGAGGGCCACTACGTGGGTTGCTCCCTCTGCCCGTGACTACTGTTCACGGTTACAATTTACGGTTTGGTTCCGTGTCAGTTCATAGGCAACTGGGTCTCACTTGTCGCTATAACGATTTTTTGACTGTTAGGTATCCATAAGTGTGTTTTATATCTCAAGTAAGCCCTATAATAGTTATATTAATGTTCTGCCATATGCTGACGTCCCTATAATTCAGTGTAAGACTGCGAAAGGGTTAAAATAAACTTTGATCTGGTAAAAGGCGATTTTGGTCGACTAGTTCTGAAGTCAAAGTCTTTCGAATGAAGAAGAATCGCCTGGATGTGCTAGGATTTGTAGTTGGAATGCTTTATTTTATTGACTTAGCAACAGTAACTAAGGGGGGAGGAGTTGATTTTGCGGCTGTCGAAACTACCATAAGTAGATAAAACTGTATTTTTACACGCTGTCACGTGGCGCTGGTAACTTGAGCTAATCAGCATCGATTCCAAGACAATAGCAATTCGAGTTGATCGAGCTTTGATATGGTAAAAGGCGATTTTGGTCGACTAGTTCTGAAGTCAAAGTCTTTCGAATGAAGTAGAATCGCCTGGATATGCAAGGATTTGTAGTTGGAATGCTTTATTTTCGTTTGCAATGTGTTTAGTTCTCGTTGTCAAAGTGACCTCGGTTACTTTAGTCGCACTGTAATCCCTGCTCTTTGCAGTGCAATGAAGAAAGCAAGGAAGCATATCAGTCCTCTCCCGTTAGAATGCTAAATTTCTAAGGTTAAAAATCAAACAAACCATTAAAGGGGCTATGTCATGGTACTGCGCATGTATCGAGTAATCGCTCGTTTAGTAGCTATTAATTGAATACAAACAGTTAAACTTCCCTCCCTCAATGCTTGAATGAAAGGATTTTCAATATTTGCCCTGGAGACTGTTTATATACACTGTTTGTTAGTCATTTTTGCATATTTGCTTTCATTTTAAGCAACCCACATGGCCGAGAGGTTCGTTAGTTCATATCAAAATCGGTGGAAATAGCTCTTTCCGGCCCGTAAAAACGAATGTAAAGTCTTACCGTGACAGCCCCTTTAAAACTGAACAGAGGGAAGATAGCTGTTCATTAATGACTGCCAGCGGTACTTTATGACTGTTTACGAACTGTGTAGCCCTCACTTTGAAGTTAAGTATTCGCGCGATAACCAATCAGTAGGGAAGCGTAGCATCGTACACATGTTCACTCCACAAAGGGTGAGTGACAAGTAAGGGTTAATCAGTGGGCACGAGTTGTGATATGGGATTTATCATCACGAGTAATTCTTAACGGCCATGATGGCGAATTACAAATTAGTCAACATTTCTGGTCGATTTGTGATTGGACAGAATTTGTGCAGGCAAAATGTACGGGACTCTCTTTCTCGCGACCTTCCGGTCTACTAGTCGGTTAGGAAATATTATAATGTTCCAAAATTTGGTTATAAGGACCAAAATGTTATTTTTAATTTCATGAATGTAAGCCGATTTTGCGATCGATGGTCATAACGATTCAAACCACCAATGAGTTTTCTCTACGGAAGATAGTTCCTTTTCGCAAGAAAACGTCATAAGTTTTTTTTTTAACCATCGTATCTTTTGTATTTCAGGCGATGCAGGAAATACCAATTATACTGCCGCGGGTGCCGCTGTCCATGTCATGTAAGTAACTAATGCGTAGTCCACACGAGCAAGTTTTCCTTGACAAGTTGCCTTGTTCAATAACTGGCACGCCAGTTTTTCAACAAGGAGACTTGTCAAAGAAAAACTTGTCATTTTTCGTCGTCTACACGAGCAAATAAAACTTGTCAAGGGAAACTTGCTCGTGTGGACTACGCTTAAACTTAAAGCTAAACTTTTTTACATGAAAGCCGTACATGTATATGTAATTATCAACTGAAAGTTATGATATAGACTGTACCACAAAGATAACAAAGCGTATATGTCAAAAAATACAAATATAAGTTAATTGACCAAGTGTACGAAGCGTAAGTTTATGAGCACATAAACATAAACAAATGAAAATCGATTAAATTTATCTGTACAAGGATAGCTTTTTCCTAAAAGTTACTCTTGATTGAGATGTTGTAAGGTACTGAAGAAGGGAATTCCATAACTTCACTCCTGTATGCAAAGCTTCCTTTATATCATTCTGTCCTCGGTACACGGTCAATGATTAAATTGTTATCACTTTGGCTAAACCTAGATCTATAGGGATTATCTGCAGAAGCACTTGAAAGATATTGCTAAGATACTTAGGTACTCTTTGGTTTGTGGTGTCGTACATCATGCTCAAGTGTTTTTCCATGGATGGATGGATGGATGGACGGACGGACGGATAGATGAATAGGCAGAAATATAGACTGACGGATAGATGAATAGGCAGAAAGATAGACTGACGGATAGATGAATAGGCAGAAAGATAGACTGACGTATAGATGAATAGGCAGAAAGATAGACTGACGTATAGATGAATAGGCAGAAAGATAGACTGACGGATAGATGACAAGGCAGAAAGATAGACTGACGGATAGATGACTAGGCAGAAAGATAGACTGACGGATAGATGAATACGCAGAAAGATAGACAGACGTATAGATGAATAGGCAGAAAGATAGACAGACAAACGGAACGTTAGACAGGTTTGTTGAGTAAACATACAGACAGGCAAGTGGAGAAGTAAGTAGACGTTGGTTGATAAATAGACAAACACCGAGACAGACAAACAGAAACATAGAGAAATAAGTACGTAGAGAGAAAAACAGGAAACAACTTAGAAGTTGCTCGTTGAGAACAATACAATAAACAGTGCGAAACGCACGCACTGATTGGTTGACGGCCATGTGTTATTAGAGTGCAGATGCACAGATGACGTCATGTTTGGCACACAATCAGTTTCTATCCATTTTTCGCAAATGACTCTATGAAACAAATACATGTTGCAGTGCGTCTGTCTACTAATATATGCAAAGATGACGTCAAAACGTGACGAGAACAACAGTAACGTCACTCCACTGCGTCTCGTGGCGTACGTCTCTGTTCTCGTGACGTCATTTGTGTATCTAGAAGAGGACGCCATCTGTTTGTTGAACATACAAACAGGCAGATAAACAAAAGGATAAGCAGATGGGTTAGTAGGTAGTACAGCTTGTGGCCATCTTACTGCAATGTTTCAATATTATTTTTAACTTCTTGCGTACGACTGTGAACAAGCCATGACAAAAGTACTTTTTCCTCGCGCATTTCTTAGAGAAAGTGAAGTTTTTGTTAATCTTCCTTTCAAATCCCCGTGATTTATAAGTGAAACACAAAGAGGGGAGAACGGTAGTTTACAAACTTTTCTGAATTAATAATGATTTATCCCGATTTATTCCTAGTCGTGCACGTCTTACTGATTTTCCTGCTGAAACTCCCAACTCGCTTATTGATGCTATCTGTTTCGTCGTTCTCTAAACAGTACTGCAAATCTTCAAGACCTGTCCAAGGGCATAAAACTGATTGCTGGTCTTCTTGACGATAACGACGACAGCACTAAGCTACTCGAAGCTGCTCGTGGGTTGGCGGGAGCTTTCTCTGGTCTTCTGAGAGCAGCTCAAGAAGGAGCGAGTGGAGACAAGGAGGTAAGGGATCGACCCTTGGACTGATCATTACAGCGACTAAAGCTACCTCTCATTTAGCTCGGTGGCTAAACAATGGTCTGATGTTCGGTCGAGGGTTCAAAATCCAGGCCGGACTCAGTTATTTTTAAGTCCCCTAGTGTTGGTGGAAGGTGGTGCCTTTGGGAAACAATCTCGTTCTCCAGCTGCAAATGATTAGACCGTCAAGTCTCCTGGGATAAGGTCGTAAAATATCAGGTCCCACATTGGACTTGCGTTTATCAGTCTCACCAGACTGCCACAAGTTACCGACGTTAAATAGAGCGGATTTCAATTGAGTGTCGGAAGTGTTTTGGTTTTGCGTTTACTAAGCTCTCCTATTGGCTGAGAAAGTATACCAACCAATCAGAATCCAAAGTAAAACCAAACACAAATTGGTTTTGGTTTTGCTTTGGTTTGTCATTGGCTCACAGGGAAGCCATTTATGAGTTACTTGTGATTACCCGCTCCTATGATTGGCTGGCTGTGGGTAATTTGCGTTTGGTTTCACTACACTCAACTGAAAACCGCTCTAAGGTTGTTTTACCTTAACCTTTGAAGCACTTTAATCAAGGTTATCGGTAAAAGAGATTTCGTTTCCTCGAGTGGGCAAACACTTTTTAAATTGCGTTAAGGTTACCGGATACCTTCAAAACGAGAAAGATGGGGGGGGGGGGGATTTTTCGCACAGAAATGTAGTTTTAGTAGTAGTGCCTCAAATACCAAAGACTCCGTTGAATAAAAAAATATGTTGACGGAGAAATACCAAAAGGAAGTTTTTGACCGGAAGTAAAAGGTTCTGTTTGATTGACAGCAGATCAATAAACACATGACAAGTGCTCACTCGCCCGTAACGACGGAAAGCTGGCGCATATGATATTAAATTTATTTCATATACCAATGTTTACGTTTATTGAGAAACGTTTTTCCACACATGATTCCATAATTCCATCGGTTGTTGGCCTTATGCCTTCAAAAAAGCAAGCAGGATGCCCTTAGCTTGGAAAACAAAGAAAAAAGAAAAGCAAAACAAGGCCAAACAATGCATACGACTACAAAGCCAACTAGGAGTCCTCGTAAAACCCGACAAGGGTTCGTATTTTCACTTTCAGACAGTGCCGAGTGGCCCACATCTGAACATGAAGAATTGATAGGAGCCAGCCGAGAAAATATTTGTTTCCAAGAAAGCTTAGATGGAAACGTAAAGTCTGCCGGTCACTCTGAATCGCTTGAAACCAACACCACGATCTTAGCTCGCTATTGCCGTGCTGTTTTAGCCGCCTGCAAATCGCTGTCTCCTCTACTAACTATGCTGGCATTCAAGGCGTCTCTAGATGTTCACCTTGGCTTTGTCCCTCAAGGTCTTTCTGTCTTTCTCATTTTTCAAGTCACACAAGAAAACTAGAACAGCCAGCTATATTAACATTTTCTCGATGCGGCGCGTAGCTTTGATCGAAAATCAACATTGGCGGGAAATCTTGACAGAGTGATATATTTGTTTTAAAAACCTTGTTTTGTCTTCAGACACGTGGCAAGCTACTAAATGCTGCTGGTAACGTGGGTTCGTCTGGAGCACAGCTCTTGGAGTACATGGGAGAACCGGAAGTGGACCAACAAACTCAGGTAAAATAAAACAATTGTGATATCTGTGTGGCGAGAAAGGGAAAAGACGTAGATGAAAATAGGTAAATAGAATGTACCGATTCAGCTTGCCTCTTCAGATCACCTGGCTTTATCCTAAGAGGAAATGTATAAACTTCTAGAATTCGATCCTCTGGAGAGCTGTCACATGATCTGAAATGTGTCAACAAAGAGGCAAGCTGAATTGTTGTATTTATCATTCATTTAAACAGGAGATGCTTCTGCACCTCGCTCAAGCAGTAGCCAATGCCACAGCTTCTCTCGTTCTGAAAGCTAAGAATGTTGCCAGTCAGTGTCCTGATACAGCACAACAGAACAAAGTCATTGGAGCAGCCAAGGACACCGCCATGACGACCTCGCAGCTCGTGGCATGCGTTAAACTCGTTGTACCATCAATTAGTAGCCAGATGTGTCAGGAGCAAGTGGTTGAAGCCGCGAAACAAGTTGCAAAAGCTGTTGGAGATACTGAAGGGTCGTGTAAGGTAAGGATCAGGGTCACGGAATGGATAGGGTACGGGTCATGGAAAGTAAGAGTAAGGATCATGGAAGATAAGAGTAAGGGTCATGGAAGATAACAGTAAAGTTCATGGAAGGTAACAGTAGCGATCATGGAAGGTAAGGATAAGGATCATGGAAAGTAAGGGTGGTAAAACGTTAACTTCAAATTTACATGTGTTTTCTGATGGTAAACGTTTTGAAGATGTGAAATACATTGTTATTTATATAGGTAGTTTTTCAGTTTTGTTTTACTTCAAATGTTAATTGCCACTACTAAAAAATGTGAGTGCAAAGTCCACATCCAAAGAGTTCTTGATTATGGATAATCCTCGGGGCTACACATAAGGATTCTACGGGATCACATAAACTCTCATCGTTGGGTACAAATAGGAATCTCAAACTCATGAATAATTAATGAGTTTAACAGCCAATCGGGGTGTGCCACATGTACCTTGATGCCCCCAAAAACACCAGAGGAACATCACTAGTGATATGGAAATGACGAAATCACTAGTGATCTTCCTCTGGATTTCTATTGGATATCAAGATTCATGTATGTGATGGACCTAATTAAGCTACAAGGATTACAGCATAAGTATGACTTTACACGAAGAGAACTGAAGGAAAAGATGGAAATACAAATCGGTGTCAGGAGTGTGGCTTGAACCATTGTCCTCATGATTACTTCCGATTGCTAGTCCTCTGTCTTGTCCACTACACCATCAGGCCGTTTGTTGAAACGACCGTGAACAAAATTATAATCACAACCCTTGTAGTCTATAATTGTATGCAACAAAATACCAGCCAAAACATACTTCCTAATGATTTGTTAATATAGGTATTGTTTTCATGTGAGAAGTAATAATTATCATAAACTTGAGCTTCGTATTTCACCAGAGGATCCAAATACCTCGAAACAATAAAAGTCATCTGTTCTCGGTGTTTGGATCCCCTGGTAAAACACTAGCTCTCGGTTTTGATGTATTACATGACACAATCAAATAAAGCCGGGCAATGTCTGGGTTTTTTTTTACCGAAGCGGTCACATCATTCAGAGTTCGTTATAACAGTTATATTTATTTAGTTAGGACATTTGTATTTCCGGTATAAATGCTACGTATCTAGTGTTGACGCTTTTCTATGTTTTCAACTCCCTCGCAGGAAGCATCTTCCGTCGACTCGGACCAGCTAAAAGGTTTAATTGATGCAGCGCAGGGCGTACGAGATGCTCTTCATCAGCTTCTGCTTAAAGTCCGTGAGGGAGGGCGGGGGCCGGAAGAGGGAGAGAAGTACGACGAGACTTGTGATGATATTCTGGGTGCCACGTACAGGCTGTTCAATAGCATGGGTAATGCTGGTGAGATGGTGAAACAGGCCAAGATTCTGGCTCAGGTATGTGTCAGTAGCTGACAAGGTCAGGGTTGACATGGCGTATGAATAAGTTACAAAGATGTCGTGGGATGTCTATTATTTTAATCAAGTTTGAAAATCAAATACGGTATGCTAACCGCCGTGGGTAGCGAGTAGCAGCTGACGTTTCGAGCGCTAGCCCTTCGTCAGAGCAAATGGAAAGTAAAATAGCCCTAAAGCAAATGAGTTATCAGATATTATAATCGCGTACTCGCATTGGCCAAGATGGGTCACGTGGTACACTTTCACAGGCCGGATGTCCGGTAATATTGCCCAGTTTCGAAGAGATATCCCATAGCTTGAAGTGATATCCGCCCAGTTGGAAAAGCAGTTGCAGAACTTCGTTCCTTTTTTCAGTATAATCCCATGATTAGGAAATATAAATAACTGGTGCAAAATGAACTCCCAATAAATGCCAAAAAGTCTACAAAATAAATTATGATGTCATTGAAAACAAAACAATTTGACACGCCATGATTCGTTTTACGTTTATACAAAATGGACGAAAAGTATTACAACTCAATGAGTAATTAAGCTATACTTTCACTATCCTTACTTAATTCTAACCTTGTTTAACTATCTGTCCAATGTTCAGCTTGAAAAAAGGGAGTAAAACACCGTTACTCCTCCGCCGTCGATTCGTACCACCCACAAATTTAACAACAGCTTGAGTCGTTTGCCTTCGTCTGTCGCTGTGGTAAACGGAGATTCAACTCTCTCAGTTCATTTTACCACATTTCCATTCTTTAAAGTGCCTATAATCCTTCTTATTCTTGCAAGTTTTATAGCTATGAAACCTTCGAAATATCTTGAATACTTCTGTGAAGAAAGTTTTGGCTTTCAGAGAACACTATGTTCTACGCTTGTTTGAAATCGTGTAAAGTTGACCTTTCCTGACCCAGGACCGCGTAAGTAAAAACCGGGGTCGATTCTTGGGTAGACCATAGTTAATAGAGTGGAATGGTTATGAAACCCAGCGACCTTCTTTGTTATATGTCTTTGTTAGCTTTTTTCAACCGTGACCCTGCACAAAACACAATAGAAATTCCAATGTGTTAATCAATCAGCCAATAGAAACGTGTGAGTTCAGTCGTTCAGGGGACGCTAATGAACTATGACCCTGCACAATCTTTTGTCTTGCCCCCTTCCAACATAAATCGCAGCGCCTTTGTTAGCCCCTTTGAAGTTTGCCGGGTTTCATAACCATTCCACTCTATTAACTATGGGTAGACGTCATCTCTTTAATGCATTATCCTCCATGGCGCCTTTCTATCACAACAACATCGACTTATAGAGAATATACACAGTTTGTAAGTTGTTAGTAAAGAAACAAGTCATTTCAGTCAACGATTTATGTATTTCTTCAAATTGTTGCAAAGTCGAATTAATTATATGACGTCTACCCAGGAATCGACGTGGTTTTATTTTAGGCAATATTTTAGGTACAATGTCAACTCCCAAATGATCAACTTAAAGTGCACCTGACCCCTTTTGCAATTTTTATGCATATGAATCATTGAAAGGTTTTGAGTATTTCTGCGAAGAAATATCTGGCTTACAGAGAATACTCTATGTTCTAGGGTTGTTTGAAATGGTGAAAATGTTACCTCTCTTGACCCATGACCGCGTATAAGAAAAAGACTGGATCGATTCCTTATCTTACCTCACCTCATTAATGCATTATCGTCCATGGCGCCTTTCTATCACAATATCTATATATAGAGAATATACACAGTCTGTGAGTTTTTAGTAAAGAAAACAGTTATTTTAGACAAAATGCTAAATATTTATTCAAGATATTGCAAAGTCGAATGAATTGGATGAAAGATAAAAATCGACCCAGTCTTTTTCTTACATGGTCATGGGTCAGGAAAGGTCAAATTGTCACCATTTCAAACAAGCATAGAACATAGAGTATTCTCTGTAAGCCAAGTTTCATATGTATGAAAAATGCAAAAGGTGTTAGGGGCACTTTAATAACTAATCAGATTAGCAGAGTATACCTTCCAGGTATACTGGACAAAATATGACAACATTTTAATGAAGGATGGCAAAGATTCCAGTGGATGAAAAATACTGGTTTTAAGAGAAATTTAGAGCAACTTGAAATCGGTTCACTCTAATCGAAATCATGTATTTAGAGAATAAGCTTTAGGAAACCACTTTAATCTTTGCCACCTCTATCGAAAAAGACTGAAAATCATATTTAGGACATTCACGTTGTATTTCTCTTCTATTTCAGGGTGTTATTTCGAAGTTTTGTTTTTAAGAAACTTAAAGGTTCAATTCAGTTGGCAGTGTTCATTTAAGTCGTCCTAAAAATCTACAACTACAAGCATTTCTTAAACCGTAAACAGCACAATATACTTGAAGAGTGCAATGAAGGCTACAATTGGCTGGATATTAAACTGCCACAATATCTCAGCTACATTTGTAGTTTTTTTGATCAAATGTTAATCTTTGTCTTATATAGGCCACATCTTCCCTCGTGAGTGGCATCAAGTCTGAAGCAGAAATCCAAGATGACACTGACTCACAGAAACGTCTTCTTGCAGCTGCCAAAATCTTGGCTGATGCCACCGCGAAGCTCGTAGAAGCAGCTAAGGTGAGTTGTGTACTGCAGTTGGTTTTTGCAAGGCTTGCCACTGAGCCCTAATGTTCTGTTATCGGTCGTGTGCAGGGGGCTGCAAGAAATCCAAACGATGCGTCCAAACAGGAGAATCTAAAGCGAGCTGCTGAAAATCTTCGTTCCGCCACCAACACTGCTGCCAGTGGTGCTTTGAAGAAGAAACTTGTCAAGAGACTTGAGGTATGTGAGGAGAGTTCCTATGTTGATAACTCATTCCCGTACTTTATATCACTGTAGCCGACTCATTTATTCACCGTACTGAAACTGTGCAATTACAGAGTTCCCACGGTTCGGGAAAAGTCAGGGGAAAACAAAACAAAATCAAGGTCAGGGAATTTATGATTTCGTCAGGGAAATCCCAAATTTCAATGAAAAGTCAGAATTTCTTTAGTTTCAGCCGGCTTCACATACTTATTCTGTTCAATGTTTCTGAATATTTGGAAATAATACGAGCGTGCGCTGGAAGTCAGTGAAAAATGCTTCTTGGTCATTGAAAAGTCAGGGAAATCATTTCCTGCAAATGTTTGTAAATCCTGAATTACGAGCCTAACCTCACCTTCGTATAAAAGAATCGTTGTTTAATTTCCCACATAGCACTGTGCAGTTTCAAGTACTCGTCCTATACTTACACTACACGTACTTTCCGAGATCGAATTGGGATTTAGGTTGGTTTTTGCGGAGGGAGGAACCCGCAGAACCCGGAGAAAAACGTTGGTCTAATAATAGAAAACAGTAGCTCTTTTGTTATGTAACAACAAGGGAAGCTGTATGACGTCATGAGATCCAAGATGGCGGCGCCCGGGAAATGCAAATGAGTTTTATGGACACAAAAATCGGTCCATAACTGACATCTAATCTACAATTTACAGGAAACTAACACATCATTATATTTAGGTATCCATAAAGCCCTGGTCAAACGGACGCAACATTTTCATGCAACATCGTGCAACATTGTTGCATGAAAATGTTGCATCCGTTTGAACACCCTGTTTCACGATGTTGCATGAAGTTTGAATCTAGTCAAACTTTCGTGCAACGTCCACGCAACATTTCTATTGTTGTTTGGGATGTTGCATCATGTTGCGTTCGTTTGACCACCTTCGTGCAACATTGTTGCATCGGAGCATGCGCATTAGTTCAATTTAAAGCACCATTGGCATGGTGTCCAGACCTCGTATCGACAAACCGGGTAAAAACATCTAACATGTAGCAACATGTTGCGTTCGTTTGACCACCCCTACACGCATCACGATCCAACAATGTTGAACGATGTTGCATGAGATGTTGCATCCGTTTGACCATGCCTTAACAAACATTGTTTTTCAGTGGATGTTCCTTTAATATGCAGAATAATGATAATAATTTGATTATCTTAATTATAATAAATCATTTATGGTAATGATGTTGACTTGTGACCAAAGCTGAATACAAATCATCAAAAAATAATGAAAGAGTAATATAAAGCATTTTCCCCTCACTTGTTTCCAGGCTGCAGCGAAAGAGGCAACAGGCCAGGCTACTCAGCTCGTGGCCGCAGCTCAGTCAGCCGCGCCTCAGAATCGTAACCAGGCCTCTCAGCAACAAATATTAGGCCAATGCAAGGTGAGGAACGCCAAGAAATTTGAATAACTGCAGATGTAATAAAGGACTTGCACTAAGCTACCTCATAGACTCTGTTAAATTTATTTTTTTACAATTGTATTTGCTTTAGATATGAATCTAAGACTTGCTGTGGTTACTAATTTTCGCTAGCTCTTTCCATTTCTGGTATCCATGTTGTACTGGCACCATTTTCTGATTGACAAGGTCACGTGACCACGTAGTGCACGTCTCCTATTTGCTATTGATAATCAATCTCAGGATGAAACCTCGGGCTCCTACAAATTGGAGTTGGATACTTCGATGGATCGTAAGGTTAATTGAAGTATAGTTACTAAATATGTCAGTACGTATTTTTAAGCATAAATTAGCCCATGTTTACATGAAGCGGATTGAGCGGTCAATCCCATCGAAAGCTCAATCTGCTTGACGTGGTTACAGTTGATCTGACCGAAAACTCAAGTCAAGCGGATCGACTTTAGGATTGACTTGAGATTTGCAGTCTATCAGTTTGACGACATTTCAATCCGCTTCATGAAAATACCATAACGAAAATCTAAATGGTTGATTTGAAAATTTCAGTCGGTTCGAGTTTTTGATCGGATCGACTACTCAATCCGCTTCATGTACACAGGGGCTTAATGTAATATACCCTTTGCAGGATACAGCCACGTGCTGATATAATACTTTATTGAGCTCGTGATCCCCATGGGAAAGGCGTTGCCACGGATGCTAGATGGCAAGTTAACTTTAAAAACGCTGTTTTAGAAAGATCGACAATCGATTGGAGATGGAAAATAGCATTATTTTACAAACAGGTTTTGCTAATAACACTACCGATCTCGTACAAGGGCCCTTGCTTATTTTGTCAGCAAATTGTTTATATGGATTCAGAAATATATTTAGAGTCACATGAGACACCGATAATGTTTGCAGTAGACTAAAAGAATCCTCATCTTCACTATTTGATTTACAGAAGAAACATTTTCTCTGAAGGCGGTATATATGGCTTCTTATTATATCGGTTATTGCTCTCTGTTCGAAACTCTTTAAGAACATTTTAATTCAAGCTCTTTAATAATAGAGCATGGGCTCTAAGAAATGAGAAAGGTCTGGGGTCGAGAATGTATGCTGTATTGTTCGAATGACGTATACGCATTGACAACCGTGAAATCGTAATTTCCGGAGTGTCCGGAAATTAGAAGAGTTTGGGTCAAGAATGGGCTTCTTGCACCGAGCGGCGAGAGGGCCCATTTATTGTCATACTTCAATGACTATAAATATGATAATTGGGGTTAGGTATTATGGTTGTTAGAAGTATGATAATTATACAAATTATTATAATAAGGAGTAATAATACATCATTACTAGCTATCAGTAGTAATGGTAGGAAAATCCTAAACCTGGGATTAACCCTAAACGCCCTAAACCCTGGGTTGGGGTTAGGGTTAGGTATTATGGTTGGTAGGACTATGACGTCACCGTAGGAATCCTTCACAAGTAATAATTACTCGGGCTGCCTGTGGCAGAGCTGAGTCGAAAAATGCAGCCTGTGGACATTATTGCGCAATTATTGCTGGTCCACCAATCAGATTGCACTTAACTTCTACGTCATGGACAACATTCCGGAGTGGAATTACTAAACGTTTACGTCGAGATGCGGGGAGCCGTGGCTAGTAATAAGTATTCGACGAATTCCTGCCGCGAATTGAAAGTTAGGTTGGTTTTGAGAACGGGGAAAACCAGAGAACAAGGGCGAGATACCAACAATTTCAACTTGTGATGGTGTCACGATCGAGAATGGAACCCGGGCCACTGGTGAACTGAAGCGCAAAAACCCGAAATTTAAAGAAACCGAGCTATCTCCTGTAGCAGAACACAACATGATAAACGATGAGAGCTCACTCAACTAGGGCTAGAGGCCCAAGAAACTTATAGAGACATGTAAAAGACTTAAACGACACGTAAACGACTTAATCACTTTCAATCCATATTATTATGTTGTGCGAAGTGTTTGTTCAAGGCAAGTTAAAGTGCCACTACGACGAAAATTTACCATTTCGATTTGCCACTTTTTCAGTGTCTATAGGTCAATCAGTATTAGAAATATCCGAAATAGTAAAAAATATTCCCAAATGGGCATCTTAAACCACAAATTTTAGGAGAGTTTACCGGTAAAATCCTGTCCGCCATTGCTGGAAGCCGTGCCCTTTGTTCAGCTTTAAACAAAGGTTTATTCACCGGAAGTGATGTCATACACTTAACACGACAACCTCGTGGCGCGAAATAGCGTGCATAAAAAAGTAGCCAACCTCGCAAAGATAAATATAACTTTCTTCTTATGTACGTGAAGACGTTTTTAGTAGAAATATGCCTCCAGGCGTTGTGTTCTGCAGGCGAGCGTTAAGTGTATGACATCATTTCCGGTGAATACACCTTTGTTTAAAGCTGAACAAAGGGCACGGCTTCCAGTAATGGCGGACGTGTAGATTCAATATTCGGAGCTAAAAAAATAAGACTTCCTGTCGTTGTATCGAAAAACAATTTGAACTGGTAATAATATATGAACTCTACTTTATGAATATGCAAAAACATTGATATGTCAAAATTTGATCGTAGGGGCACTTTAAGAATCGATCATTGTGAATCTATCCTCAATCATTTAACTTCGTATCTGCGAACAGTCCACTCGACGGGACTTTATGTACATCACTTTGAAAGTCAGTGCGGTTCCGACTGAAAGGTTCGAGCGAATTTTACTACGTTTCGTGTCTTCAGTCACGATATATTCTTATGTATATGGCACAGGTATTGCCGCTTTAAACAAGAAATTTGACCCAATAGTTTATGATCTAGTACACAACTGAGTACATCACAAGTGAAACGTAGCGTAGGTTATGGTTACGTGAATTTGATTGGGCATATCAAGATCCTTGCACAAACGAATTTCACACGAATTCGATGTAAAAAGATAATTCCATTAACAACATATTTTATAGTCATGGGATCGGGAAGGTATAATCTTCTCGATCAGGACGATTACCAACAGCCAGTAGCTAATCATCTCAACATACTACTCTTTATAATATCGCATTTAGTATACTATGTATGCAATCAGGAGATAAAAGAGTTCAGCCCGAGTGAACGGTTGGCTAGCCGTCTTCTTTTTGTTATGTATTTCGTAGTAGGTCCGTTTAGTTATATGACATTTAAGCTTAATACTTTATGAACCCGTGAAAAAGGTATATTGTCTTTACCTTACACACTACTTATGTTTTCAGGACGATACATCGTTCAGTAGAACTGTCTAGTAAGATAACGAGTGTCGAAATTCTTTCTCCAGCCCGTCGAGGAACAAGTGGCTAAGCTTCTTGAGTCAATCCGTGACTGTTCTAACAATCCAGATGATCCCAACACTCAACTCAGGCTCATCAATGTCTCTAAGGTCTTTATAACGGTAAGTTTGCCAAATACTGATTGGCCAATTCCGCATCCAAACCAGTTAAACCGATTTAATTTAGCTGAGTTTACCTATATATTTTTCGTAAAACAATTCATGTTTTGAAAGTCTGAGCTCTCCTCGAACAGGTTATCCAGTTGTGCAAGGGTTTCTCTGGTTTAGTTCCCGGGAATATGCTGTGTGACCGGGAATTACTCTAAACGTGTTTATTAAACAGCTTTTAAACATGTCTAAGCTTTGGTGTAAACGGCCCTTCAGAAACAAATCACTTTCAATTTCGATAGGTACTTAGTGATTCACTAATTTCTCTTTTCGATATATGGCTCCGCTGAGCCCTAGCCCATTATTGTTTCCCGTTTCCCTTTCCTTCACTGATTGTTTTCTGCGATATTTTCGTTGGCAGCTATAATAGGTAGTTATAGCATTTACAAACACGTTTTGCTAATAACCCTTCCGATCTCGTACAAGTGCCTTAAAGGGGAACCCTAAAATCAACCCAACGTGTTTACAAAGATGTATTCGAAAGAAATAAGGTCTGCTATTTTATTTTTCTGTGTTGCGCGTCTATGAGGAGAAAATTAGTCTGTAAGTTCGATTTTCCGCTGTTAAAATCTATATTATGTGGCGGCTCAATTCAGTGCAAATTTCCCCATACAGTACGTCACACATATCAAGGGAAAACGATCACACCTCTAGCACAAAGAAAACACAATGGCCCGCAATTAGAAGCCGTTAGACCCGCTATTGAATGTCGGGGACAGCATGGCAAACTAATTTATTCCCCGTATCTGACGTCACAAATTACAAGATTTGAGCAGTCTGTACATAGAGGACGTTGTGAGGAAGGTTTTCGGATTTTCTCTTGCTAGACGCGCCACACAGAAAAATTAAAGTTGATTTTAGGGTTGAGTTCCCTTTTAAAATAAATGAAGTAAGATTTTTGCCATCCAGTATAACCACGTGATTGTCTCATCCCAGACAATAGGGGCCTTAATCAACCACGACGGCAACACATACAATAACTGCACGTGAAAATGCACGCACTCGCCTACATTTCAACCGTTGTCTGCAAAAACAACGTGAAACCCCCAAATTTTCCTTTTTAAAGATAACGCGAACGTAAGAAAGATAATCGTCCGTTTTCGTTCGGTGTGAACGGAACTCTATACTGATCATATGTTTCGAATATCTGGACAATTAAAGGCGAACAGTGGAAAGAGTACACACCGAATTTCGGCAGAAAACACTTTTCTTCATCCCGTTGTCACTGCCGTCGCCGTCCTGGTTGCTTAAAGTTCTCTAATGACAAAGCCGTGGCGGCCATGAGTTGAAAGAACTTACAAAAGAAGCTAACAAGGATTTTGTTTGTAAACGTCTTTCAATAGGGTAGTATCGTCGTACCGTTGAGATCCGTGGGGAATCACACCTCGCGCGCTCGGAGGGTTGTCGTAACGCTATTATAGTATATATTATACTATAATAGAAATTTTTATGAATATGCTAATGAAGTTGATATAAATCTGGTAAAAAAAACGACTGCAATCAGCGAATTCTCTCGTGGTCTAATGGTTAGGGTTTGTGTTGGTGGTGGGTAAGCCATTGCATTCATAATTTCTTAACCGGCCCGAGTTCGAATCCCGGTTCAGGCGGTAATTTTTTTAATACTGAGGATAACGTATAATCGTTCTAAAATTTCTAAGTGTCGATTCGGATGTTCGTATAAAATTTCTGAGTCTCAAATTATTCATAGCGAACGTGGGTAACAAAGGGAATTTTATGACGCAGTTGGTTAAACGGTACACGACGATACTACCTCCAATAGACCATTTTAATAATAATAATAATAATAATAATAATAACGGTTTTAATCAGTGGCATATCCACGAGGTGGCTCTTCATCCCACTGATGGGCCTACGATTTAACGTCCTTATCCGATTTTCTCAGGTATGCGCACGCAATATTGGCCCGCCAAATCGCTTTTTGAACAATAGCCGCCAATTTTTTAACAATAGCCTATAATTTGAATAACAAAGGCTGTCTCATCAGAACGAGTCTAACAAAAGCTTACAAAACTCACGGTCCGCTAAGAGATACTTCATGTAGGCAGCTTGGATTTAGACTGGTATGTAATCAACTAAAGTCGATTGAGGTATGCTAACCGCCGTGGAAAGCGAGTAGCAGCTGACGTTTCGAGCGTTAGCCCTTCGTCAGAGCAAAAAAGCTTGGATTTAGTATTGGTTGAAATAATAGGGAGGGTTATAGGAAACCACTACGTGATTCCCACGTGAAGTATTTACCGGCCCGTCAAGCCTGTTGCGTGCGCATACTTGAGAAAATGGTCTATTGTACACTTTAGAACCGAGTAGGGGGATGGGGCGAGTTCGGTTTCGCAAAGGTGCTTGGGATCGTTACCGGGGACAGTTAATTGCGATATTTGCCATGTTTCTTTATACTCTGCAATTAGGATGCCCCCAGTAACGATCCCAAGCGCCTTTGCGAAACCGAACTCGCCCCATCCCCCTACTCGTTTCTAGAGTGGACAATAGACGAGCGATGACGTAACATGGATACGTAGAATATATAATAATTATGTTGTTTTATTCGTAGCCCGTTGCCAAACTGGTGGCATACTCCAAGGCAGCTCTGCCCACTGTGAGCGAGCCAATGACAGCTACTCAGCTTGCAAGCTTTGCGAAGAGTTCCGCGGCCACTCTAACTGAGCTACGAGATGCCTCAGAAAAGGTATGTGGAGTAATGGCGCTGTGAAAGAAGGACTGTTCGACTTAAAACGTGTTTTATTGTCAAACTGGACAGCTAACAACTTTCTAATGAATGAATCATAATCATAATAATCATAACCATCATAATAGTCCTCATTATAATCATAAACATCATAATCAATTATAAACGTAACAATACTAATACAACTCTTTAGTCATGACTCATGTGAGTTGACAATTATTATACGGCTTATTTCAACAGTAAATCAAATTTTGTTGAGCAGGAGTTTAGATTTGTCATTTGTTCCTTTTAGTTTTGCGGCTTATTTTGGTTGTTTTTCATTGTGATTTTTCGTGTTTTTCCAGGCGGCAGAGGCATGTGGCACCCTAGAGGTGGATGGTGCTCTAGAGAGACTCAAAGCTCTGGAGGAAGACCTCAAGGCCATAGAGAAAGCAGCCGACGACGGCAAGTTGGTGCCACTACCTGGTGAAAACGTAAATAGATATTAGGGTCGTGCCTTAATGCAGTTCAACTTGCACTGCGGAAAGTGTAAAGGAAGCACACGTACAATGTAACCATGCTTGGTTTTTAACTCGTCAATAAATCCCTATGTATTCAAATGACCATAGTGATTAATCTCACAAAAGAGCTCGTGTTGACTGACGCTGACTCGTATCGTACTCGTGCTGTACTAGCTCTGACTCGTATGATACGAGTGTTGACTTGTGCTGACTCATATCGTACTCATGCTGACTCGTATCGTACTCGTGCTGTACTAGCGCTGACTCGTATCCTACTCGTGCTGTACTAGTGTTGACTGGTGCTGTCTCGTATCGTACTCGTGCTGACCAACACTCAGGGTCTTAAAATAACTGAGTAGAAGGTGCTGCCTTTGTGAAACAACTGCAAATGGTTAGGCCTTCACGTCTTCTCGGATAAGGACGTAAATTGTAGGACTCCCGTCGGCCTCAAGTTTATCAGTCTCAGACTGTCACGAGTTACCGACGTTAAATAAAGTTGCTTTACTTTACTTTACTCGTATCGTACTCGTGGTGACTGGTGCTGCATGACTCGTATCGTACTCGTGCTGTACTAGTGCTGACTCGTGTCGTACTCATGCTGACACTCGTATCGTACTCGTGGTGACTGGTGCTGACTCGTATCGTACTCGTGCTGTACTAGTGCTGACTCGTGTCGTACTCGTGTTAAAGGGGCTATGTCATGGTACTGCGCATGTATCGAGTAATCGCTCGTTTAGTGGCTGTTAATTGGATACAAACAGTTAAACTTCCCTCCCTCAATGCTTGATTGAAAGGATTTTCAATATTTTCCCTGGAGACTGTTTATATACACTGTTTGTTAGTCATTTTTGCAAATTTGCTTTGATTTTAAGCATCCCACATGGCCGAGAGGTTCGTTAGTTCATATCAAAATCGTTGGAAATAGCTCTTTCCGGCCCGGAAAAACGAATGTAAAGTCTTACCGTGACACAGCCCCTTTACTAGTGCTGACTCGTAACGTACTTGTGCTTACCCGTATTGTTTTCTAAACTGAGATTGGAAATTGTAAAAATACATTTTTTAAATATTTTCCTGTTCAAATTTGTTTTCCATTGTTCGTAGCCTGAATCCTGTGCGCTTGAGTTGGGTGCCATATCCAAGACAGTTGGCTCATCAATGGCGCAGCTTCTGACTGCTGCTGCCCAGGTCTCTATCTATTCCATATTTATCTTAACCTGTTGTATAACGTAAAGCTTAAATCATTGCCACAAATACCATGCCGCTTAGTTTGTTGTAAAAAAAAAAAATTTGACCATGGGATGACGCAAAACGAGGTAAACTATCGTAAGTTTGTTAAATATTTGAAAATCCATTTTTATATTAAATCTGCAAGCACCCCAAGTAACCAATCAAAACAGCACTGTTGTTTAGCTTTAGCCTTATTTATGCAATAATGTTTTGCAACGAAAGTTTCACAGGAGTGGCCGCACGTGACACGGCCAACGCCCTCCACATCCTAACACACTAAGTAACCAATCATAGCTTCCGTTCTTTAGCTCCAACCTTATGTACGTAATAATGTTTTTAGGGCAACGAAAGTTTCACAGGAGTGGCCGCACGTGACACGGCCAACGCCCTCCACATCCTAACACACTAAGTAACCAATCATAGCTCCCGTTCTTTAGCTCCAACCTTATGTACGTAATAATGTTTTTAGGGCAACGAAAGTTTCACAGGAGTGGCCGCACGTGACACGGCCAACGCCCTCCAGGTCCTGACCTCGGCTGTACGAGGATTAGCTGCCGGTACCGACGACAAGAATGCACAGAAGAAGATCATCCAGGCTGCAAGAGACGTTATTGCTGAGTCAGGAAAACTGATTGCAGAGGCCAAAACTGCTCTCGCCAAACCAGGCGATCCAAATAATCAACAGAGACTGGCACAGGTTAGTGGAGGAAGATCAATAGCTGCTAGTCTAAGAACTGTTTCGATTGAGTGTCGTAAAACCAAAATCAAAGTAAACACAATGAGCCAATCACGAGCAAGTAAAAACATAATGAGCCAATCACAAGCAAGTAAAAACACAATGAGCCAATCACGAACTGAATAATTCGTAATTCGTTTTACTTGAACCAATCACAATTGATTACGTGACCGACCAAAGTAATGTTTAGAACTTGATTGGCTGATAATTACAAAACATTTTTCACAGCCAATAAGAAAGCTATACTTTCGACACTCAATCGAATATTGATCTATTGCCGAATCGTTGGGCCAAGAGGTAGACTGTAAAACAGTTCTTTTTATATCGCGAAATAAGTACAGGTAATCAGCATACGTTTTCTCATTCAATTTGGGCCAATTAATTGCCCTATATGATTATGAAAAACAATCTATTGTTTAAACGCTAAGGATCACGGTCGTGGGAGGGGGACAAAACAGCAACAACACAAAGGAAATCGCTATCAAATGCATTTTGTAGAACGTAGAATAGCGGTAACAGCCACCAAATACGGTAAATATTGTGGGATAAACATTGATACAGCTGATATCTGGAAACCAGACAATTCGAAGTTAAATTTTCCTCAGCAGAGCAGATTTAGTTCAAAATTCTATTGTTCGTGTCGATTCTGTCCCCCTCATAAACAAGCCGTGACGTCATAATGATATAGGTCAATTCACACGAGTATGTTTTTCAAATATCTCAAAATTACGTGAGCCCTCGGGGCGAACGTTATTTGAGATATTTGAAAAACATATGAATGAGAATTGATCCCAAATTGAACGAGAAAACGTATGATTACTTACTAATCATATACATTATAAAAATAGTAGCAATTGTAATCTTGTTTGTAATTGCACTGAATTACACTTTTTTGCACTGAATTACATTTGAACTGCACTGCCCTTAGGCAATCAGAATCGATTTTTTTAATGTATATGATTAGCCGAGAAACAGTCCGGACTACGAGCGCGATCAGAAAATGTTCACCGAGAGGCTACTCGGCCAGAGAAAAGGATGCAAGGGACTGCTGTACAATCTATCCAAGAGGTATCTCGGTGTAATGAAATATCACTTAAACGTTGTATTTAACGACGTTATTATTAACGTTGCTTTATGACGATGATGTGAATCTGTTAAAAAAACACATTTTGGACAATCACTCGACATGGCAGCATTTCTGATTAAACACCACCCTACCCATGTCATGTGACCTGTTCTGTTTGCACTCAAACTTATTTTACAGGATGTTAGCATCCATTGTAGTTGAATATTGCCAATCCTTGCAATGACCTAGAATTTTGAACCACCCCCACAAATCTTAGGCTTGGTTCTGAATTAGTGTCCAAATAAGAGAAGTCTAGGGAAGTACATTTTTGCTCATAGCTCCTCTGGAAAACAATTTTATCACAAAACTTGGTCAAATAATTCGTTACTTAGTGAATATGCAGCACGCCGATTCTGAACGAAAAGGGCATACGTTTATACCTTTTCAGTTTTTTTTATTGGTGCTTTACATCGGTCACTAAGCTGATGTAATCCATAATCATAATCATAAAAGAGCAGCTAGGCCTTGTCACTTCTATTATAAGACTTTGTCTATGGTATGTTGTCACATCTCATCATCATCATCAATGATGATGACGATGATGACGACGATGATGATGTTATCATCGTTATTACCATTACCTTCATCATCTTATCACTACAATCATCATCACCATCTTGATCATCACAATTAGTAATAGCTTAACTAAAATGATATAATCCAGTGCAATTATAGCTGCTTGACATGAAGGCTTCATCCATGCACTGTTGACTTATTGACCCATTGACCTATTGACCTATTGACCTATACCTGTATCTTATTGTAGGTCGCTAAGGGAGTATCACATGCCCTCAACAACTGTGTAAACTGCCTACCAGGTCAGCGAGACGTCGATGAGGCAATCAAGGCCGTGTCTGCATCCAGTCAGGCGCTTGCCAGAGAAGAAGTACGGTTACGCATATTATTATTATTTTTGCATTAGTGACCAGTGAAATAGCGATAAATTATAGTTGTTCAGTTTCGCATTCGAAAATTACCACCGAATAAGATAACTGGATTCCTCAAGTAAGAAAAGCCTGAAGGCTATTCTTAACTGGATTCCTCACGTTAGTAGTTTTTCATCCATTTAGATCAGTTTTTATACGAAAGAAACATATACCGATAAGTGTTTATGCGCAGTGATCAAAGGAGCAAAAGCTTCCCAGATGATCACGATTTCTTGATCACGATTTGTACAAAATATGATCTGATAGAAGATAGAAGATGTCAAAGAGTAAAGTGGATTACCAAAGCTTATTCGGTTTACAGTAAACCTATTTAAAGTTGCTCTAACTGTATCTTCGTCAAAATTGTCTGATATCTTCTCCAGTATACCTGGAAAGCATATATCAGTAGTTATTTTTGTGAAAGTTTATCATTGGATGGTTGACATGCCCCTTTAACGCACCTGTTCTTTTCCCGCTTTAATACTATCATACTAACCCTTCTGTTCTAACTCTCTCCAGTTTCCTCGATCATCCGAGCCTTATCAACAAGTCCAAGAGCGGCTGAGTGTGACTGGGGCGGCTCTCAACGCTGCCGCTAGTGACGTAGTTAGCGCGTCACGTGGTACACCTAATCAGCTGGCAATTTCCACAAAGAAATTCTCTGTGTCCTATCAGGACCTGGTATCTAGTGGCTTGAAACTAGCGGGACAGGCACCGGTAATTAATTAATAATAGTTAATAATTAGTTAAATTGATCAGGGCCTGGTGTCTAGTGGCTTGACACTAGCGGGACAGGCACCGGTAATAAATTAACAATAGTTAATAATTAGTTAAATTGATCAGGACCTGGTGATCTAGTGGCTTGACACTAGGCGAGATAGGCACCGGTAATTAACAATTGATTCGTCAATAATTAAGCAAATCATTACTCAATCAACAATTAATGCTAATTAGGACTTGAAACTCATGCTTTGGAATTTGAGAACAAAGTTTGTTTGGTGCGAAAGAAGTTCAACTGCCTTCTAAAAATCCTTACTTTTGCCAAGTTGACCAAAATGTTTGGTATTTACTTTATTAGACCATTTCAATCACGTGATAACTTTCTAATAACGCTTTCTAATAACTTTAAATGAACGAAGCTATTTGATATTCTGAAAACGACTTATTCCTGGACCTAATTTCGGACCCTAATTTTCCTGAAGTGATATGACGTCAAGCGTGACCTGCATAGGACGTGCGAAGTTCATGCGTTACGTGACGTGATGTGAAATGACGCTTTAGTTTAGGTAATGTGATGTTACGTAACTTTCGAGGTGATGTAAGGCAGGTAAAGTTAATTGAGGTGTTGTGACGCGACGTGGCGCGCAAGGCCTGGTTCTCATCTACCGAGCTGAGCTGTGTTTACGATACGTTGCGTTACGGTACAGTACCTTACGTTACTTGGCATGAGGTGTGTTAAAGGAGCAGTGTCACGACTAGTATTCATGCCCAAAGTTTTGAAAATGTGTCAGGCGGACAAGAAATCAAAAGATGTGAGAGAAGTAGAAGTCCGTGAGTAATCCGCTTGCATCGGCGTATTTGCACGATATCACGAGCCAAAATTGCTTTAAAACTATACTTCAGTATTATATGGTTAGGTTTGATGTTATATTTTTATAAAGCAACATTTTATTTATTTCAATCGAAAGGGAAATTCGCAGCGGCGCGTGACTTAGCGTGATTTTGCCATTGTCTATAACAACCAATCAGAATCGTGACACTGCTCCTTTAAGATTGAGCTGAGATTAAGAAATATAAAGTGGTACTTTGTTTACCTCGTAGGATGATAAGGCAAAGGGCAGCGTTGTCCGTAATCTCAAAAACACGTCCACAGCATCAAGTAAACTGTTACTCGCCGCCAAGTCTCTTGTCTCAGATCCCAATGCACCAAATGCCAAGAACGCCCTCGCGAATGCAGCAAGGTGAGAGGTCATGGACTTTGGTTCAAGTGTGTGAAGGGTCACTGGCAACTATCTTCATAACCAAAGACAGAAATAGGTTCTTCCTTCATGTAGGCAGACCTGAATTACTACCAAATTGTGTATTGTGTTCTATTGCATTGTGTATTTCGTTCTATTGTTTTGTATTGTGTTAATTCTATTGTATTTTGATAGCAATAGCTGTTATTACGGCTGAGGCAAATAGTCAGCGGTTTCACGCATCAGCCCTCATGAAAACGAGGCTTTCGGGTCAACCGTTTCAAAATGGTACAGAGATGGAGTCACGTTCAACCGAGATCACCAAGAAGATGATGCCCCAAACGTTTATTTTCTAAAGAAAAGCAAGAATAAATGTTAAGCGGTGTCAGTCCTTGGCCTCTGGAGTGATTTGACGAAATTTTTTTCCAAGCCTTGTCTTCAGAAGCTTCTTGGGTCCGTAAAGTCAATAACTCACACGATAACTCCTCTTCGCATTCAGCCAAATGAAATCGGTTAGTCCATCCTTAGGCCACTCAGCGTCTTACAATCGCTACTAGTGCATCAAATGAAGAGACAGGAATGATAAAGCAGAGTAAAACGAGGATATTTCATGGAAAATTTCACTTAAACAAGCTCAAAGCTGAAACAGCCTCAACGAGTCGATGACCCGATAAGATGGGTGAAACCGCTGACCGTTTCATGGTATTTGGTTCAGCCGTAATAACAGCTATTCATGTGTTGCCTACATGAAGGGACCACCCAGAAATAACTAATATGAGACAATGTTGATGAAGGATGGCAAAGGTCTGAGACTATAATACCGTAAGCAAGCGTGAACATGTTCTAAACATAACATTGAGTTTTAAAAATGGAAAACAGTTTCTGTGTTTATGCGTTCTTTATACACGAAAGAGTTGTGGGATGACAAGTCTTTTGGAAAGTGTTTCCAGTACTACTTGAGTATTTATTAAAGATAAATGAGAAAAGTTTATTGAACACATTATCCATTTCGTTCCTTTGAAATCATGCCCGTGTTTGCATAACAGCTAATCAGAAAGCGAGTGATATTGAATTAACAAATAAAGAAGCCTTAGCCATGCTTTATACTATCATAAAACACGATGGGCATTTGAGAACATGAGAGAAATGTTAAAGCACAAGCCGAAGGCGCGTGCTTTCAACATTTCTAGAGTGTTCTCAAATGACCAGAGTGTTTTATGATAGTATAAAACATGGATTTAAGGCTTCTTTATCTGTTTTATAATATAGATTTACGCGCGCGATGAAAGGAAACCGCCAGTTGAAAACTATATAACACGGCTAACCATGTTATATACTCTGATAAAACATGGCTTCTTAGCCAATCAGAGCGCGCGTACTATCGTATCTATATTATAATATGTTTTATAAACTGTTATGGTTTGCAGCTTTTGAACTAAATGTCACTGACAGCTCTATATCATTCTTGATTTTGAGCTATGAAAAAAATGAGATGGATAATGTATTGAACTCATGAGATGTTGAATAACAAATTTATTTGCAATCTTGTTCGTTTTATATTCAGAGGTGTCACAGATAGTATTAACATGCTACTTAACGCCTGTATGTCTGCCGCACCGGGACATAAAGAGTGTGATAATGCACTCAGAAACATCCAGGTATGTGACGACAGCGATACTATTCTTTAGTTGGTTTGGTTGTTTTGTTTGTGTTGATTTTGCCCTTGTTTTTGTTGATCAGTTTGCTCTCGCTCTCGCTCTTGTTTACAAGTTAGTGATTAATGTATGGTGCAGTACTGATTAAGTATTATTTTATTTTCTCAAGGCCGTGAACAACATACTCGACAATCCTGTTGAACCAGTGAACGATGCCACCTACTTCGACTGTTTAGATACAGTGGCTGGAAACTCAAGGGTAAGGTTTGCTTTCATTTTATATTGCACCGCAGAGCAGCCCTTCTTAGTTCACTGCAGTGAACCTAGTTTTGTCACCCATCAGTCACACGTACCTTTACACTCTACCTTGATTCTCATTGGATAAAATGTGAATCTAGACTAGACAAATTGTACATTTCTTCGACATTTGAATGGTTTTGGCGTCATAGCAGCCATTCAGAATCAAGCTGAGTGACGGCAGCTAAACCGAAGAAGAAAATCGCTGTAAATCTGTCATCTTTTTCCTCAGTTGGCTGTCTTATCGTTTTCCGGTATTGCGATTCTACCAGTTATCGAATCTATAGATCTGTAGAGCCAGATACTGATGATCTTATCCAATCCCGATTCCCTCTGACCAGCCGGGAGCTCCGCTTTTAGGCTTTTAGGCTTGTATATTTGTAAATTTTAATATTCCACTTTTTTTAGAATCTTACAGAAGCTATGCCTGTCATCTCTGACAGCATCAAGTCTGCAGACTACAACAAGTTTGACAACTCGGTGAGGCGAGCCTCGGACGCCGTGTGCGCGCTCACGGAATCAGCTGCACAGGTAATTTACCACTTAACTAAAATGATCTAGATAATCTAAAGCCATTCTTACAGCGTGCATCGGTGTTACGAGGAAAGTCTCACAATGATGTTCCACAATGCAATGAGTCGGGAGGTATTGTTGCGGTTGTTGCCCGAGTTGAGGGCAACTTTACTTTTCATGAAACTACAACGCGAAAGCTGACCAAAATACAAATGGAATACAACTACAGTGTACATTATAATTGGAATTGACCTATATCACTATGACGTCATATCAAAACAATCTATTGTTTAAACGCTAAGGATCACGGTCGTGGGAGGGGGACAAAACAGCAACAACACAAAGGAAATCGCTATCAAACGCATTTTGAAGAACGTAGAATAGCGGTAACAGCCACCAAATACGGTAAATATTGTGGGATAAACATTGATACAGCTGATATCTGGAAACCAGACAATTCGAAGTTAAATTTACCTCAGCAGAGCAGATTTAGTTCAAAATTCTATTGTTCAAGTCGATTCTGTCCCCCTCATAAACAAGCCGTGACGTCATAATGATATAGGGTAATTACATCTATTAATTTAACCTATTTTCAGCTTGATGTGATTTGCTGTTCAGCTTTCGCTTGAAACTTAAAACTTCGTTACTTAATTTCAGTTCATTATCTAGTGAGTTCCATATTTTTACTGTTCTGTAATAAAAACTTCTGACCACTCACAGATTTGAATAAGGGGATTTGTAACAATATTGCGAGTTTCGAGTTTCACGACCATTAATGTTGAAGCGCTTCGTGAATAGTTTAGATATTAGATAATCGGAAATAGTTATGCATTTGAATGCCAAAGTGGCACTTCTAAAATACACTAGCTTATCTACTGGGAGCCACTTTAGCTCTTTTAGTATAGGTGTAATATGGTTATTATTTTTGGCCTCGCTAACAATACGACAGGCATAGTTTTGATATGAGTGTAGCTTACGTATGTTTCTATTAGATGCATTTGCCCACAGATTCGAGCAGTAAAACAACTTACTAAATACTAATGTATTAATAACAGTAATTCAGATGTTCTTATTAAACGCGTGTTTAACACGGTTTATTCAGTTGTGCTAGTCGAGAAAAGCATGAAGAAACGGTCTCGTAGTAATGTGTTCATCGTAGGTTAAGTTCGTGTCTAATATCACGCCCAACTCTTCGGCACTGGACACTGGTAACTTTCATAGTAATGAAATCTTAAAATCTCCTAGTTCAGCTATCTTCTGTATGCTACCAAATACTAAGAGTTTAGTTTTATCTGGGTATAGTAATAAGCGGTTCTGACAGCACCACTTGCTGACGCTAAATAAATATTATTCTATATCAGTTATTGTAGGTGTCCTATCTCTCAGATTGAATGATATAAGTAGTTTGGCTCAACTATTCTAACTTTCGGGAAACAGCCACTTTTTAACAATTAAGCTACGAGCTCGAGGTTTCTATCGACTGATAGTTGGCGAGAGGCCAAGCCGAGTTAACTTTCAAAGTTCACAGAAACCAAGGGCGAAAAGTCTAATTGTTTTAGCTTAACCAAGCTATTGTGCTTTCCAAAAGTCAAGTCGACCAACATCGAAAAACCTTGTGCATGACTAAGCAATTTTCTAGGCGATTTTTGTCTGAGCGCTCTGATTGATCAGTAGAGTAGCCAATGAACTTGCAAGTTCACCGATGTTGAATACTAGCCGATACTTTGGTTATATAAAGATGGGTTTTCCTGTAGTACTTGACTGAATGATGAAACGAAGCTCCTGTATCCCTTAAAAGAGAATCACTCACATAAACCTGTGTGCCACTGTATTCCAGGCAGCTTATCTTGTTGCTGTTGCCGACCCGTCAAGTGTTGCTGGTCGTCCTGGGCTTATTGACCAGGAACAGTTCATCAACGCTAAGCAAGAAATAAACGATGCCTGCGAAAGCCTGCTCAATCCTGACTCCAGTCAGCAAAGGGTAGGACATGGCCTTCCTGGAAAAAATGTTGTTGTCATTCAATCAAAATGTTTTGGTTCATTAATTGTGTGATTTTTAGATAACTTTGGAATCTGTTGATAAAAGTCCAAAGTGTGACCATTCAAATGAAATGTCTTGATGAGTAGATTCTCTTGGTGCTGTTTATTTTGTGATTTGTCACAACCTTTGAAACTGGATGAAAACCCAAATTGTGATCATTTAGATGAAATGTCTTGATTGTACTATTTTTTGTGTGATTGGTATAAACATTTGAATCTGGATGAAAACCCAAAGTGTGACCATTCAAATAAAATGTATTGATGAGTACATTCTCTTGGTAGTGTTTCTATTTCGATTTGTTGCAACTGTTTGTCAATGAAATAAAGGCAATACAACATGAACGGCGCCATAAATATAATACTTCTCTTGTTGCTCTTTATTTTGTGATCAAATAAGTCCATAAGTAGCCAAGGGAGTTAATGTATGTTATTTGCCATCAGGTTTTAGCCGCTGCGACAGCAGTTGCCAAACACACGTCCGCACTTTGCAACGCTTGTAAGACAGCATCCGCAAAATCTCGTGAACCTGCAACAAAAAGGCAATTCGTGCAATCAGCGAAGGACGTGGCCAACAATACGGCAAACCTTGTGAAGAATATAAAGGTTGGTTTAATTGCAAAATAAATGAAAACTGCTAACATCATGTTTTAATAATAATAATAATACAGCCCCTTTCTTCTATAAATCTTCATAACATTTAGAGTAATTCTGCGAAAAAAGAATAAAGTAGATTGAAGTAGATTACAAAATCCTAGTCTAGCAACTTGATTTCGGTTTACATGAACTGATATTAACTTGCACTTTTTTAGACTCGAACCATTGCCATCTTTCATCAAAATTGTCTCAAATCTAATGGAAATAATACTTTGCTAATATAAGTAGTTATCTTAAGGGACATTCACACCAGGAGTGAATTATACTCACTTTCAAGTACAATTCAAGTTATCATGGTTGAATTTGGAGGTTGTTTGAAATAATTTATAATCGGATCATAATCCGCGACTGTTATTAGGAGGTGTGAATGCATTCCAATTATTATAACATGACCTAAGAAATTGCTGCACTCTGATTGGCTAAGAGCAGTGGTATTTCAACGTAATAGTGAAATTGCAAACTCCAAGGAGTGGTTTTTCAAACTCCAGGGGGGGGGGGACACTCATGTACATGACGTAAGTGAGATGTGCGGCGGTACTGTGTCCAGGTTTGAGTACAATTTAGCAAACGAAGTCTTGTGTTGGAGCAAATCATCTCAGTATCAATTCGGGTTGATTTTCATAAATTTCATGGAAATTCTGGTACTAAAAGTACCTTCACTACTTTTTTTTTGCAAACCAAGTCGGGCTCTGAAGAAAACACCTCACATACCTACCTTTATTATGCAAGCGGTGCCCCCCTCCTCCCCCCCCCCCCCCCCCCGGTTTGAAGCTCGGTACATACAGGTTGCGAAGCGAGTGCAACAAACTACAAAGCTACGGACTTATGGTGGCAAATGCGTGGCTTTGGACGGCTAAAATTGAAGATTTAGGAATTGAAATGAAAAGAAATTTATAGATTGATCATCTCTGCATCTGCTAATGGAATCTAGAGGGGGATGGGAATTGAGAAAGTTCAAAGTAATTTTCCAGTCTTCGAGTGACCAGTTGACTGGCGATGAGGAAAGTTTGAATCTTAATGAATGAAAACCGAACCGGAAATTCACATTCATCTCGCTCAAACAACTGCCCAGGAACAGCTGACATTATACAAGGACACAATACCATCAAAGTAAGCCAAGTTTACTTTTATATTTTCTTTTTATTTGTTTTGTTTTTAATCCACTGACGTATTATCGTAATTTAGTCTAGTTTGGAGACTCAGTCGCCCGTCGCCGTGAGATAGTTGATTCACATCGTGTTCAGTCATGTTCCCTTTCCAACTGCGATAGTTTCGTTCAGTTTTCGATTGTAAAGTTTATTCTTGGAGATAGATAACAGTTACTCTCTTTAATAAAACAGCAAAGTGACAACTAGTTTATTGTTTGATTGTGCTCGACGAACTGCCTGAAATCAAACTTCGCTTTTCGCTAGTGTCAATGTACCATAAATTGATTTGTTTTCACAGGTTATAGCTATTTTCTTTCAGCTCCAGTCGATTATTAAGCCTTTCCTTGAGATTTTAATAAGCTAAATTATCTGCCAAGCGCACTTACAGGATTGAGCTCAAAGAAATAAACAAACTCGGTGCACTGAGAGAACATCTGGTTGTCTTTTTCAGTAAATTTCTTAGGTCATATTATAAACAAATAATAGAAGCGGCGAGTGATACTACGAACAATTTTGAAATATCATGAGCGGTATTTATGCCGAATATCACTACAAATCATGCTATTACCGATATACTAATTCAATGATAATCCGATTATAATTGGGATCTAATGTGAACTCGCCTTTAGTCTTTGCTTTGTCATTTTCGTGTTAACCATGCTCCTTTAATTGCATCTAATATCATCGTTCGTCCCTTTCTTTATTCCGTTCAACAGACCTTTGCAGGAAACATGAATGAAGACACCAGAAGGTCCTGTGCCAGCGCCACAAAGCCTCTTAGAAACAGCGTAGAGAGTCTGACGGCGTACGCTTTGTCACCTGATTTTGCACCTATACCTGCAAAGATTAGTGACGAGGTAAGGGAGTGCACATGAAAGTAATTAAATTGACTGTATCACGGTTAGTGTCGAAGTAAGAGAGTGCACATGGAGGTAATTAAAGGGACTGTGTCACGGTTAGTGACGAGGTAAGAGAGTGCACATGGAGGTAATTAAAGGGACTGTGTCACGGTTAGTGACGAGGTAAGGGAGTGCACATGGAGGTAAATAAAGGGACTGTGTCACGGTTAGTGACGAGGTAAGAGAGTGTACATGGAGGTAATTAAAGGGACTGTGTCACGGTTAGTGACGAGGTAAGAGAGTGCACATGGAGGTAATTAAAGGGACTGTGTCACGGTTAGTGACGAGGTAAGGGAGTGCACATGGAGGTAAATAAAGGGACTGTGTCACGGTTAGTGACGAGGTAAGGGAGTGCACATGGAGGTAAATAAAGGGACTGTGTCACGGTTAGTGACGAGGTAAGAGAGTGTACATGGAGGTAATTAAAGGGACTGTGTCACGGTTAGTGACGAGGTAAGGGAGTGCACATGGAGGTAATTAAAGGGACTGTGTCACGGTTAGTGACGAGGTAAGAGAGTGCACATGGAGGTAATTAAAGGGACTGTGTCACGGTTAGTGACGAGGTAAGGGAGTGCACATGGAGGTAATTAAAGGGACTGTGTCACGGTTAGTGACGAGGTAAGAGAGTGTACATGGAGGTAATTAAAGGGACTGTGTCACGGTTAGTGACGAGGTAAGGGAGTGCACATGGAGGTAATTAAAGGGACTGTGTCACGGTTAGTGACGAGGTAAGAGAGTGTACATGGAGGTAATTAAAGGGACTGTGTCACGGTTAGTGACGAGGTAAGGGAGTGCACATGGAGGTAATTAAAGGGACTGTGTCACGGTTAGTGACGAGGTAAGAGAGTGCACATGGAGGTAATTAAAGGGACTGTGTCACGGTTAGTGACGAGGTAAGAGAGTGCACATGGAGGTAATTAAAGGGACTGTGTCACGGTTAGTGACGAGGTAAGAGAGTGCACATGGAGGTAATTAAAGGGACTGTATCACGGTTAGTGACGAAGTAAGAGAGTGCATATGGAGGTAATTAAAGGGACTGTATCACGGAGCGAAGCGGCACTTATAAATTTTACGTGCAGGAATTGGGGAGACTCACTTGAAAAGAAAATGTCTCTGTGCTCAGAGTAACAATCGAACCCAAACCCCAACTATAACCCCAACCAAACCTTAACCGCTAGACCACGAGTGAATTCGCTTGGTAGCAATCGTGTTTTTCACGTATTTATGTCAACTAATGATGAGAAGGTGCATAAATTATAATATAGTTTCAATACATTATAATCGGGTAAGACGACAACTCACCGAGCGCGCGAGAACATGGTTCCAGGGAAAGGTTTTTACACCGAGGTAAAGCCAAATTTTGAGGGTTTAAAAATGAAGCAAGCTATCAAAAGTGAACAGAAGGAAGATAGTTGTTTATTAAATACATTAGGTATTTTATGTACTGTTTATGAACTCTTTAGCCTTTACTCGAAAGTTTCACATTTATGTGTTTGATTTGAATTTTGTGCGTTAAGCAATCAATACAATACAATACAACTTTATTAGCATTGCCATATACATAAATGGTATTGCTTTACAAGTAAATAAGCTGTCACTAAGCGAACGATTTTAAATCTCTGTGGTACGCGTAAGCGATCGGTTTTTCCGATCAAGTGCGTCAAAGATGAAGTATCCTACTTTTTTACATACAAATGGATCAACATTATTGAATAAGAACAAAATCTTGTGATCATTATCTAACTGTAGAAAATTGTGATAAGGTGTACTGATCTCATCAATTAGTACCTTCCTGATGTCAGCATATGAAGCACAGTTGAACATGAAATAAGTTTCATCCTCGACATCTGATGACGAACAATGGTGACAAATTCTTAGTTCTCTTGGTAATTTAGGATGAGCATGTCTACCAACTTCTATATTCAAGTTATGATTTCCTGATCGTAATTTCGCTACCATTTGTCTGTGCTTCATATTCTTAATCATGTCAAGGTAATCGGAACTATTGGTATCATGTTTAAATGTAGAATAGTAGGGAGCACTCAAGCAGAGCATCACAGATATGTGCACTCCACAAAGGCTGAGTGACAGCTGAAGGTGTCAGTGGCGGTGGCCATGGCCCTTTTATACCGGAATTTCTTGTTTAACTTCACCGACAAACTTTTTGAGAAAGCAGTACATGAAGACACTGAAACAACCCCAAAAAACCTTTCCTTAAGCATTTCACGCGGATTTCCATAATTGAGGTGTCACCCCTTAGAAGAACTTCGAAGTGTGAGCTTTCTAGGAATTGTCTGCAGACATTAAATGCACGGGCATCAACCATTCTTACTACATTGCAGGCTCGTTCAGCACAATTTCCAGTGATCATGGCTGGTAAATCTGTAGCCAAAACAGGTGCAAACTACTTCAGTGCAGCCAAGATAAGTGTTGTGAATCCCAAGGACCAGCAAGCATGGCAGCAATTGTCTCAGACGGCTAAGGGTGTTGCAGATGCCATGCGCAGACTCATCACGGCTATCAAGTATGTGAGCGGGTTGGAATGTGATAGAGGAGTTTTCGATTGAGTGTCGAAAGTAATTTTGTGATTGCTTTGGTTTTACTTTTGCTTAACTTTTGTATTGGCTGCAAAAAAAAGTGTTTTGTGATTATTCTACCTATCAGAGAAGTCTACCAATCAGAGAAGTGGAAGTCCTGTTATTCAGCCAATTAAGTTAAAAACTGAAATCAAACATGATTTTGATTAGATATCCATGATTTTGATTAGATATCCATGATTGCGTTTACGTTTCCTCCTGATTGGTTGCTTTTTCAACGAAGACCAATCACGACTTATTTCAGTTTGTGATTGGCTCATTGCGTTTTTACTTGCTCACGTGATTGGCTCTGTAATTGCTGTGGTTTTGGTTTTACGACATTCAATCGAAAACTGCTCTATTGACCATATGCAGAATGCTACTCCTAATTTCCATAATTTGGAAGATTAATCTGCAGAGGAAAACTAATAAAATATAATAATACTAATAAATAAAATCAGGAGCCCATTACCAGGAGCGTACCTCTGTGATGAGTAGCGCCCACAGCCACAGTAGACGATGTGGCTATTTATAGTCGCGAAGTTCTGGTATGTGATTACGTTGTCTTTTATTCTCTTGCGCTTTAGTATTTTTAGCAGTTTAAACCGTGTTAATTACAATTTTTCCGTGCAACCTGATTGGGTAAAAGTGACGGCCTTTGTTTCTTCTCGCGGGAAATACAAAGATAAAAATTGCTACATCGTCTGTTCTGCTGTTGGACAGACCTAATCTGGAAGATGCATGCTCCTAGTAATGGGCTCCTGATAAAATATAATAAATCCAGTAATCGTGTTCAGTTTTAGAACAATGTGGAGAATTGCTGTTGAGTTTATACGCATTTCTAATGCAGAAAAAAACGTTTAAACAAGGCTAGGAATGGCTTCGTTTTGTTCTCAAATCCTCATTTCACTGCTTTTTAAGCAACAGCACTCAAATTTCACATGATCGCTAATGTCGACATGCTCTTTCACATGGTAATGATATTGTGTTTTTTTTGTACATGTGGATAAACTATGGAAATATGAATATACTGTTATGAATAAGGTATGTGATATATTTTTGGCCAACGTGCACAGGGAGAATGCACCTGGCCAAAGGGAATGCGACGAGGCAATCGAGCAAATCAACCGAGTCATCAATAATCTCGACCAGGCGTCCCTCGCAGCTATTAGTGAAGGACTGGAACCTAGAACTGAAAACAACCTTCAGGTGAGGTTTATAAGCGAGTTCGGAATTTTCGCCCAACCGAAAGTCAATTTCCTTTTTTGTGGCGCATTTTGACGTCATCATGTCCGTAACGACAAGTCACAAATGTCACAAAAAAGGAAAAAAAGACCCTTGGTCTTTTCGTTCGTATTGGTCGACCAGAAACAAATACCTTTAAAAGCGTTTCAGCACCCATTACTTGTCTCTCTCCTTTTACTTTCGCCTTAAAATGCAGGAAACATCATTTAAGAGGACTATATTTTCAAACGTTTCGAAGTGAGCACTTGGACTTGCAGTGCAAATATTTCTAGCTACGCCCCTCGTTGCTCTCATGCGATATCTATGGCGCTGTACTAAAAGCGGACATCAAGCAGAACAAATACTGGATCGTGACGCATCATATAACAAGGTGATTATGATTCTTTTTCCTGTAGGTTTATCAGGAAAAGATGATGCAGAATCTTGGTGAGATGAATAGCGTCGTGGAGCCACTTGCTGTGGCTGCTAAATCAAAACCGGAAGACATTGGACACCAGGTGATTAGTACAAAACGCTCCCACATGCGTGAATTTCATCCCAGAAATCAAGCTCGAGCACGCCATTTTCGTTACAGTTACAAAAAAGTACCAGCTTTGGTTTTTAAGTATCATGAACTAGTTCCAAATTTAATTGGCCTGACCATAGTTAATAGAGTGGAAAGGTTATGAAACCCAGCGACCGTCTTTGTTGTACGTCTTTGTTAGCTTTTTTCAACCACTACGGTGCACAAAACACAATAGAAATTCCAATGTGTTACTCAATCAGCCAATAGAAACGTGTGAATTCAGTCGTTTAGGGAACGCTAATGAACTATGACCGTGCACCATATTTTGTCTTACACCTTTCCAACAAAAATCTCAGCGCCTTTGTTAGCCCTTTGAAGTTTGCCGGGTTTCATAACCATTCCACTCTATTAACTATCGCTTGACATCTCAACTAATAAAACTAGTTTCTGAACAGAAACCATTTATAATCATTTAGATCTGCTCCCGCGATTTCTACCGCTGACTGAACATGCGCAGATCTGTCCAGAAAGTCATGATTAACAAGCAGTCATATTGGCCACTTTAGAAACGAAAAAAGGACTGGGTCGAGTTTGTAATGTCAATTTCATTATAATTTAGAAACTTTAGAAACTTTTAGAAACTTTACAAAACTTTAGAAACTTTATCACTTTAGAAACGAAAAAAGGACTGGGTCGAGTTTGTAATGTCAATTTCATTATAATTTAGAAACTTTAGAAACTTTTAGAAACTTTACAAAACTTTAGAAACTTTATCACTTTAGAAACGAAAAAAGGACTGGGTCGAGTTTGTAATGTCAATTTCATTATAATTTAATCAAAAAATGAACTCCATCACAAGAAAGAGCACACCGCAATTAGTAAGTTTGTTGAGTTTGGTGACGTTTCGTTCGATATTTACCATGTGGTGAGCTTTCAAAAATCGCAAAAATAAGAGACGTTTGTATGGATAGGGACGCTTGTCCCTCCAGTGGCCAATTGGAATACCCAAATTTGGAGGAGTTATTACTTCCAAAGGAAAGAAACGTGTAATTTCTGACGTTTGAGCGACGCAGGAGCAATATAGTCAGAAAATGATATTGTGCTAACACGGTAAAGAGGTTTAAACACGAGACAATAGCATTATGGGTAATGCTTCTAGCATATATAATGCTTCGAGCAGGAAAGTAGTTATTCTATAGGCCAGTCAGCTCCACTTTGCTTCATTTAGTTTTTATTATTTATAGCGGCTGCTTTCAACGTAGTAAGTTAGTGGTCAGTTCTCTAGTCCTCGGAGAATTCGGGTTTCTCCGTTAGGTCGAGGTATACGTTTCCGATCATTTCCAGGCCAGGGCGTTTTTTTTTTTCGTTGTGTTAGCGATTTTTACGTATATGTCAGTTTCCCATTAGTTAAGAATAAATTAATACTAATTATTTAATTTTATTAGAGTACAGAGTTGTCTAGCGACTATCCCACAATGGCCAATCCTTAGGAAGTCTCTTGTTAGTGTAGTCAGAAGTCTCTTATTTTTTGTGTGCACGACCTGTCAAAAAATATATGAGACCGCTCTTTCTCGGTATCCCATCCACAATGAAATGATCACTGGACGAAACAACGGATTTACTAATAATAGAAAGTATGGTGCAAATCTGGTAAATGCAGCATTTGCTCACATTTACTGAGAAACAGGCATTTACCACATTTGCACCAAATTTACTACCCCTAGTATCTCCGGGTTTTTTTCGTCCAGTGTATAGGAAACCGTTAGTTAGCCCGTTTGATTCCCTTGGGGATGGGGGTGGGGGTTCTCAGTTTATTAACAACTTCTTCATCTCCATACAGCATTAGGTTTTATCGTTTGGTCACTTTTGAAATGAGTAGGGGCATGGGACGAGTTCGGTTTCGCAAAGGCGCTTGGAATCGTTACTGAGGACACCCTAATTGTAGAATACAAAGTAACATAGCAATTATGTCCCCGGTAACGATCCCAAGCACCTTTGAGAAGCCGAACTCGCCCCATTTCCCTACTCGTTTCTAAAGTGGGCACCTGGTGCTCACATGCAAATTTACGGTTACAAATTACGGTTACAAATAGAATACCTCTACACGGAATAAAAAAGAAATGACCCGTAGTTCCCGTGATTGCAAGATTTTCATAGCTCGCTTTGACTTAGACGAACAATAGAAAACCTGCGACGAACAATAGAAAACCTGCTGCAAAGTGAGCCAGAATCTGTTTTTCTCCCATCTCAAAAACGAGAAAAATAACTTAATTTTATTATGGCTATGAAAACATACATTCCTATTTATTATGGCCAACGGTGTCCAACCAATCACGCTTCTTGTTAAATCGATTAAAGGGTCACTGTTAACCCCCAAATGATAACCTTTCTCATGACAAAAGACACAAAATAACTACTCAGATAAGCAGAGTATACTTTCCAGGTATACCAGAGAAAATTTGGGCCAATTTTGATAAAGGATGTCATAGATTCGAGTGGATGGAAAGTATTGCTTTAAGAAAATGTAGAGCAACTTGAAATGGGTTAACTGTAACCGAAATCAAGTTTCTAGAATAACCTTTGTAATCATCCACTTTAATCTTTGCCATCCTTTATTTAAATAAAATGATAAGCATATCAAGATATTCATATGGTATTTCTCTTCTATCTGGGGTGTTATTTTTTGTAAACTTGAATAATAAATAGTAATAATCTTTAATGATGAAGCCAAATTCACCGACAGAGTGATTTACAGAGGGGTCCTCTAAAACCTTGAAAGTTCAATTGGATTGACAGTACTCCTTTAAAGTGCAAGTATCATGTCAAATTGTACTATTGTGTTTGTTTCTCACATAAAGGTATTAAACTTGCAAATTGTGTCACATTTCTGGCATGTAATCCCTAATTTTGGTTACTTTTCGTGGATCCTGGACGTCATAAGATGAATCAACTCCCTCCCTAGAGAAAACTACTACAATAAAATCCCGTAGGTTTTCATTGTGACATCACAAGATGAATCAATCCCGCAATTCTGATAGCGTTTACTCTAGTTTAATTTCTGCTCCTACCTCTCATTTTAATTATGGAATCCCATGTTTTACTATTTTCTAGGTTGCCAAACTATCGGACTTCATAGTGCCATTGGCTGACGCTGCTATAGGAGCAGCATCCCTAATGAGTAATGACAAGCGAAAGGGAGATCTGTTAGATCAGACTAAAACAGTGGCAGAGTCAGCAGCACAGATGATGTATGCCACTAAGACCGGCGGAGGAAATCCCAAGGTATTTCTGTTTATGCACATGTGTTTACCTATTTCAATAAACGTAGGAAGAAAATTTGAGACCAAGTTGGATGATGTGAGTCTCTAGACCAATTCAGCTTCTACATTTGTTGCCCCGCATTTCAGGTCACCTGACTTTGCCTTGAGTAATGTTTTATTATTGTTCTGTATCCCAAGAGTAAATGTATAAATATCTATAAGTCATAAACAAGGTATTTCTGTTTATACACATGTGTTTAAAAGGAGATCGAAATGGATCGTGTGTATACACCTATTTCAATAAACCTATTTCAATAAACCTATTTCAATAAACCTATTTCAATAAACTGCTTGCTTCCCAGCACAGCTGGAACCCTCAAATTTTGATCAGTTAATCTTTTGCCTAGTGCCTTACGCTTGCAGGCTGTGAATATTTCAGAAATTCGATTTTACGGAAATTATTTGGCATTGAATACGCTAAATACAGTGTTTGTATGGGAATCTGATGCCATGTTTACCCACTTCCGACCATGTGACCTCGAAGGTAAAGAGGTCTATTGAGCTCGTGATCCCATGAGAAAGGCGTTGCCATGGATGCTGGATGGCAAGCTATCTTTAAAGACGCAGTTTTAGAAAGATTGACAATCGATTGGAGGTGGAAAATAGCATTTACAAACAGGTTTTTCTAATAACACTAACGATCTCGTACAAGGCCTTTAATACATGAATTAAGATGTGTTTGCCACCCAGTACAACCACGTGATTGCATCATATCAAACAACGAGTGTCGATTTAGAAGTCTGGGACCTAGAAACCGCCATTTTGAATGTCGTGACAGCTCTTTCAAATATGTAATATATAATGTTCCTAATATGGAAGAGGCCGCGGGAAGTTCAAAACGACACTTTTGCTTGCTGTTTTATTGATATGTTCCTGCAAAAGGTACATTATTACTTGTCATACAGACAGACATACTTTATTCATTAGTTCTTTGTACTACGTTGGTACATCAGATGACTGCTAACAGATTAAAGAAGAATCAGTGGATGAATTATTTTGTAATCATAAAAGTCTAATATATATAGTTATCACTAAAGTAACTTTCATTAATTAGGTACTGAAAGTATAGTGCTGGTTCGCATGTTCATACAGTCAAAAAACATATTTGCTACTACTGTTGTGACTTTCCTGATTGACTGGTAGGTTTTGCATCTTAGTAATAGGAAGTGAATTTCATCTTGCACTTTGGGCAAATTCGCTCTTCCGGTTTTTCGAGCCATTATTGCTACTGTCTTGTTATACAGTTTTTGATCTCACCCCCCCCGACAACCATGAATTAACCAGACTAACCGTACAACTACAATCCATTATCTCATTATTTACAAAAGCTTATGTTATAATATTTGTGTTAACAGGCCGTACAAGCCCATCCTGCTATTGATGAAGCATCGGAGAGCATGAGAGATGCTATACACGATCTGAAGAATACGATAGAGGAAGCAGCAAGCGAGGCAGGTGTAGTGTCTGGACTGGTAGACAGTATCAGCAAAACACTGACTGAGGTATGTGCTTGGGCTCTGATTTTGATCTTCAGCGATTTTCATATGAACTGCCGAACATGTGCACATGTGGGATGTTAAAATCAAAGCAAATATGCAAGTACGACTAACACACTGTGTATAGACGCATAGACCTAGTCTTCAATGAGAATATTGGGTATCACTCAATCACGCATTGAGGGAGGAGACTTTAACTGTTTGTAGCCAATTAACAGATACCAATCGAACATTGACTCCACGCATGCGCAGCACCATGACATAGACCCTTTAACTGTTTGTAGCCAATTAACAGCCACCAATCGAACATTGACTCCACGCATGCGCAGCACCATGACATAGACCCTTTAACTGTTTGTAGCCAATTAACAGCCACCAATCGAACATTGACTCCACGCATGCGCAACACCATGCCATAGCCTCTTTAACTGTTTGTAGCCAATTAACAGCCACCAATCGAACATTGACTCCACGCATGCGCAGCACCATGACATAGCCCCTTTAAAGCCTGGTTATATACAGCGACAGGAACACAAGCAACTTACACATATGCAGTGCCTCATTTATCATTAGCAGTACTTATTCTTTTTACAGGTGAGAGATACATGTAAGAACAAGTACCACTAGAGCGGATTTCAATTGAGTGTCGGAAGTGTTTTGGTTTTGCGTTTACTAAGCTCTCCTATTGGCTGAGAAAGTAAACCAACCAATCAGATTCCAAAATAAAACCAAACGCAAATTGGTTTTGCTTTGGTTTGTCATTGGCTCACAGGGAAGCCATTTATGCGTTACTTGTGATTACTCGCTCCTGTGATTGGCTGGCTGTGGGTAATTTGCGTTTGGTTTTACTACACTCAACTGAAAACCGCTCTAATGAACAATGCATTACTGAGTCTGCGTAGGCATGTTGATTGTGATTATGCTTATGTCACTAGTGGAAATCCGGCTTAAGACAGAAGCTTGTGGTATATAGGAGTACATATTGAAAGACATATTCATTTTCGTGATTTACTTTATGAATGTAGACCGTCAAACTCACTGAAAGAGCAAACATTTGAAAACGTACTCGTGTGGACGGGGAATCGTTTGCAGATCGATTCGACCTGTCCGTGTCCTCCATCTCGAACTTTTTAAATTCTAAGTGGACTGGGATCGATCACTGATTTTCAAACGTTTACGTTTTCTGTGAGTTTGATCGTCCACACGAAAACAATAGCTTTGCGTTTTCAAAATGTCCACTCTGGAGAGCGTTTTCAAAAGTTTACATTTTAACATCCTCTTCGAGTGAACGTGAGATGGAAATGCAACAAAATGTTTGCGTTTTCAATTGAGAACGTATTCACGTAGATGGGGCCTTAATCTAAAACGTTTCTAAAATTATCATTGTTTATGTTATGTAACAGATTACATTATCACAGGAGCTTTAGGAGGAAATCTCAACCAATAAGCATTCATTGCATTCTCGCCAATAGTTGCTTTTTTCGACTCTTCCATCCCTAATTCTGATTGGTTGATTCATCTGCGAATAACTACATACAAATAACGGTGTACTGCAAATTAATAATTAATTAACTTACAGTATGGACCGAATAAACGAGTTTAATAAGATATTTATTATATGGCTCAAAAGTATTCAGAACCAGCTTTGCTTCAATTCTGCGGTCCGTACGGGACGTTATAGACCGCACACTGACCAATTATAGCTCACGATGTAATACAGTAAAACCCGCATGTAAGAAACTGGTTTTTAAGAACCTGTTAGGCTAAGATTGCCCCATTAGACCCCCTTTACATCAGATCAGAACCAATTTTAGCCTAAAATTTGAAACAGGTTCTTATTTTAAAATATATTTAGAAGACTGATACTGTATTCGAATCAGACCTCAAGGACTAGTAAGAGGCCTATGAGTATTAGATCAATCTAGTTTTTGTTCTGGATTCAGTTTTCATAGATAAAAAGGGTATACAATACAGTTTTCATTTTTTAAAGAGTGAAGCCCTTTTACATGTAATTAAATTCATTTTTTTGTATAAACAGTTTGTCGTATCAATATTTTTCAAGCAACAATCACATTTTTTTTACTTAAGAAAATAAGAACCTGTTTAAGAACCTAAATAGCCTAACTTCCCACTAATCACCAATTTTATAAGAACCTCTTTAGGCTAACTTGAAAAAAACCAGGTTCCTACATGCGGGTTTTTACTGTATGTTTTATATCTCCACAGATCGATCGCCCTCCGCTGGACGCCGTTGATGCGCATTATCGAAGAGCTGATGAACCGTTTGTGGTTTATCAGGAAAGAATGACAAAAGGAATGAAGGAACTCATGCGAAAAGCGCAGGATATGGTAAGCAAAACTCAACTAATAATAATGACAATAATATTGGTAGTGATGATGACCACGACGGCGGATGTGCGTTGCTACTAAGCTGGGATGGACTAATTAGGTCACACCTAACATCACGTGACAAAGTTCATCACATACTCACTGTGAACATGGCTTTCGATTGAGTCGAAAGCTTAGTACCTTATAACCGTGCAAGTGTAGTGTCTAAAATTCATAATTTCCCGTGTATTATAATGGTGATCATATTAATAATTATAAACTAACCGTGATTGGCGGATAGCCGTGTTAGTATGAGAGTCTATAGACGTTCATAAGGCCCATTTTATACGCCGAACTGTACATGCGCCGAACGCAAATTCAAACAAACGATAAGTAGGCAGCTTGTCGTTATTGGGGGAGCCGGAGTGGCGCCGTGGGCGGCGCCATATGTGACATGAGTTTGTTGGTATCTCGCCCTTGCTCTGAGGGTTTTTCTTTGGTTTTTCTCCCTCCACAAAAAAAAAGTCTAAATTCCGATTCGACCCTGGAATTCGTTGAATACTTCAGCATAAGCCACTGGCTGGGAGACCCAGTAACGGCCGCCTGTTTCTCGACTTAAAACAAAAGGCCATTTTGGCCATTTTCCTTTAATTGCGTTCGGCGTTTGAAACGGGCCTAAACCTCGTTCACACTCGCGGCGCAAGCAACATACGCAGTGCTTGTTCTTATCTTCTCACAATTACGGCACTGAGGTTGTGTATGTTTGTGTTTATGCTTGCGTCGCTAATGTGAACCTGGCTTTACTCAGCGATAGTCTTATTCTCCCTTAATATTTACAAATACCAGCGAGAAGGTATAGAAATCAGAACTTAAACAAGACGCAGTTGTGAATAGGCCGCGTCGCCCTGGTATTTATTAATGTTTAACTCGCCAGGAAGAGGCTAATAATGACTAAATGCATCGGCGATAGTCATCGCACTTACAAAAAACTAACTTTGTAATGTTTTAGGTTGGCAAATCGAGCACCGATCAGACGAAACTTGGACCACTTGCAAAAGACATCAGTAACTTGTACGATAACATAGCTAAGAACTCGAAGGGAGCCGTTACCACAGTCGGTAACCCAGAGGTAGGTTGCTTTGGTATTATGTCTGGTTACATGTAGGTTATAATAATTACAAGTAATAGTATGGCATGAGGAAAATTATGATTAAATTTCCCGAGAGCCGAGGGAGGATTTGTGGAAGTTCGTCACTGCATCCTGATGAGGGAATGACATTTTAGAGATCAAATGTAATGGTATTATTATAATAGTAAGTACCGTAAATTATGGATGAATCGACCTTCAACAATGATCATCGACGACCGAGTTTTAGTTTTCGCGCGCGAGCCATAAAATGGGAGACCATAGTGTCCCAATGGCAAACTCGTGGATGCAACTATTTGATACCAAAATGTGACTGTATCCTTAACTGGAAACTAGGAATCTGGAATGGAATTTGAAATGAACTGAGTTGTACTGAGTTTATTCGACCATATATCACTCTAAAATCCAGCAGTCAATTCCAAATTCCACTCCAGATTCCGAGTTTTTCAGAAGGATACAGTCACATGGTGGTATCAAACAGTTAATAAAATACACATTGCATCCACGAGTTCGCCATTTAGGGTGCTATGTTTAACTAATAGATGCGCGCAAGCGCAGGAACGAGTTATCGGGATGGTTGGTGAAATCGTGTCACTCACTCACTCGCTCACTCGCTCACTAAGATGTTAGCAGAATGGAATGCATGGTTCGGATGTCCTTGAAAGGCCTTGTATTTTGACTTAGGTTTTAATACTTGAAAAGTCCTTGAGAAACCTCCTTGGTTGTTTTAGAAGACAGTAAAACAGCTTCATTTTTGCCTCCAAACGATTGTTAGAGCGACACTGAATGATTCGTCGTGCAAACAAGCCAGAGAAAGGGTCTTACATTGGGTCAAAGTTGCATATAATTTTGAGGGCATTAAGGTGTAAACCTGTAAACAAACAAGTCCTTGAAAAGTGTGAATTGTCCATGGTAAATCCTTGAAAAGTCCTTGAAAAGTCCTTGAAAAGACCTTGGAGATAAAGTACTGAATTTTGTATGAACCACGGAATGCTTGGAATGCAAATTGATAACAGTAATCGATATTTGATCTAATTGATAATTGAAGATCGATGTGGTACATTAATTGCTGTTGGAATTAAGTAATGCTCCGGCTAAGAATGATAGCATGAACGGCAAAGGAATGTAAAAGGTGCTAATTTTCTATTCTTCTTTCTCGTAATTTCATTGGTTGATACTTATAAATTCAATAGAAACCCATCGAAATAATGCATTTTCATTCGATAATTTATTCGATAATAAAGTTTGAATTTATTTTTGATCAGACTAACTATGGTTTAATTTCGAAGAATATCGTATGTGGGGAAAGTTATCAAATTTGAGATTGAAATATATTTTGTTTTCTCCCTTTCCGATTGGCTGGGTGGTGGCTCGTTTGAGTTTTCACAGTAAAAAGAACCCATAGCATAAAAAAAACTTTATTTTCTGGGTGTAGTTTGGATTGTAGATATCTCATACAGCCCTTCAGGCATATTCAAGCAAAATCGTATGTGGGAATATGCTCATTGCCCAGCCTATTGTCTTTTGCTACAGCTCTAATAGCTGAATCATTGCTAACCTGAGTATCAGCCCCTCTTCCCCTTCATTTCATCACCATGGACTGCTGGATTTCGGAGATGTAATAACTGACTCGCTTAATATTAGACATATTAACTATCCGATACCACCATGTGACTGTACCCTTAAATGGAAAAATTGGAATTTGGAAAAATTGGAATTTGGAACGTACTGCTGGATTTTGGAGTGATAAATGGTCGAAAAATTCAGACCAACAGCCTTTGGTCCAATCCAAATTTCATTCCAGATTCAGAGTTTTCCAGTTAAGGGTACAGTCATATGGTGGTATAATATAGTTAATAAAACACACTTTGCATCAACTAGTTCACCATTGGGGTGCTATGTTTATATTTGCATTGTTCAAGGCCTGGCGTTAAAGGCGCTATGCCACGGTACAGCGCCGTATCCGTGACAAACTGATGATATTTGAATTATCTTCTATCTGCTAGCACGGAACTCACAATCTGCAGTCAATTACTCTTTTTCATGTAAAGTCGTCACCACCATCTTGGTTTAACGCTAAAAATATATTGCCGCCATCTTGGTTGACATTAACAAAAGATTGCTTGTTGGATCTGAATCTTTGGGGATTGATTGTTAACCAGCATTAGCAATTGCATACCAGCAATAACACTAATGAAACACTAAAATCTATCGTACTCAAAGGATTACCAATTGTTTACGCTTGTAATCAAAGCTCTCTTGAACAATCTGTTGCTGTTGTTTTGTTGTCATTGATGCTCCATTCCATAGTTCTGATGTTTTTGACATCCCTTATAAGGTGGCCGGGCGAATCAGGAATGGTGTTCAGGGGCTGGGTCAGGCTTGTATCGGCCTCGTCCAAAGCGCAGGCGCAGTACAAAGCAGGCCCAACGATCCTTACTCCAAGAAAGACTTGGCTGACAACTGTAGACATGTTTCTGAAAAGGTACAATAGCACGATCAGTATCATAAGTAGATTTTATATTGACTCTCATTCCACAATCGATATCATTAATCTATATCATGGTTTGCACGGGTCTTGAAAAGTTCTTGAATAGTTCAGTTTCGTATTCGAAAATTACCGCTGAATGCAATGACTACAGACGCATGTACGCAGGGTTAGCCTCATCAGAACAATACAAAGTGTTGTAAAAAGCCCACTTTCTCGCTGGTATTTATGAATGTTTAACTTCCGAATGAGGCTAACCCTGCGTACACGTGTCTGTAGTCGTTGCATTCAGCGGTAATTTTCGAATAAGAAACTGGACTATTGATGCCAGGACCTTGAAAAGGCCTTGCATTTTGACACATTAGGTTTTCTCCACACCGCGGCAAAACGGTATGCTCCGCTGGCCAAAAGAACGAAGGCTCCACTATCAAATACAGATTACCGAGGGTTTCAACTTTTTTAGTAAATAATTTTATAACTTGGTTAACTCACAGTGAATTACAAATTAAGAAAACTTCAACCTGTTAAAGTCTTAGGCTTAGCTTTTAAGTAGTTTTCTTATTTTTTGACAAAACAGTTCACAAATGGTGCTTTTAAGCAGAAATTTTAAAATCACGGGTATGTGCCTGTTGTTTCATTTCAGTTTTCGCGGGAAACTGGGGGCGGCCGCGCGCCGACAAGAAATAGCAAATACGCATGCGCGTAACGTTTTGCCGCGGTGTGGGTTTTCTCCTTGAAAAGACCTTGAATTTTTACCAAAGCTGTTTGAGTATTGTTGAAACCTCCTTTATGTAAACAAGTCAACAAAATGGTATAACATTGGGTCTAATATGCGTAGAATTTTGAGGTCACTAACAAGTCAAAAAAGTCCTTGAGAAGTGTGGATTGTCCTTGAAAAGTCCTTTGAAGGACCTTGAAGAAAATGTTCTGAAGTATGTATGAACCATGTATATATTATCTATAATTGAATGGCTGAGTGCAAAACGGGCGTAAGTGACTCCTGGTCACGTCCTAAATTCTCCCTTAGAAACAAAGGATTTGAAGGAGAATTATAAATGGGACCAGAAGTCACTCACGCCCATTTTGCACACAGTCCTTCAATTAATAGTATTGCTGTGCAGCCGTGATACAATCTCCACCGCTGGTTTCCTAATTGACCTATATCATTATGACGTCAAATCAAAACAATCTATTGTTTAAACGCTAAGGATCATGGTCGTGGGAGGGGGACAAAACAGCAACAACACAAAGGAAATCGCTATCAAATGCATTTTGTAGAACGTAGAATAGCGGTAACAGCCACCAAATAAGGTAAATATTGTGGGATGAACATTGATACAGCTGATATCTGGAATCCAGACAATTCGAAGTTAAATTTTCCTCAGCAGAGCAGATTTAGTTCAAAACTCTATTGTTCGAGTCGATTCTGTCCCCCTCATAAACAAACCGTGACGTCATAATGATATAGGGTAATTGCATTTTGATGTGTAGAACGGTTGATTAACCTTTGAATCCAAGTAGTTTCTCTGATTTTTTTATTTCATTTTATTTTCCATTTTACTTTTCAATAGGTTTATGTTTATTGAAGTAAATGGAAGTCCCGAAATAAATTGAAATAAAAAATTCAGAGAACTGAACTACTTGGATGATTAAAAAGCTTATTAGTCTGCCTAAATTTGGTCAGGAACAAAACCACATACCCCGCTGTAAAATTGTGCATTTATTTGGCAAAACGTCCGTGCAACGGCGTTGCAAGGGAAGTTTCATAAAGGTATTACGTGATGCAATGGTTGACTCCAGGAACTAGGTCTTATGAACCAAATATGATTTGTTCTTACCCCTCCCTCTGTAGATATCTCATCTCCTCGCTGCCCTCATTACCGGATCTCGTGGTACCCAGGCCTGTATCAACGCAGCCTCCACCATCAATGGTGTCGTCGGAGACCTGGACACTACCGTCATGTTTGCAAGCGCTGGCACATTAAACCCAGAAAGGCCCGGAGAGACGTTCTCCGATCACCGGTAAAATATACGAACAACAGAGTGTTCTGATGACATGTTATGGAATACTCAAATTTGTGGATGTATGCACCAAAAGCAATCAAATGTCTATAACATATGATTCAGTACAGCATGTTTGATATTTATGTGACCCGTAATGTCATTCTCCCTTGCGTGAATCAGTCTCATTGGTTGTTAGCGCTTCGGTGCCTAAACCATTCAAATGCCGAATACATTTACGATTTGTTTCCTCTTGATTCATATTTCATCACGGCAAAATGACATGTATTTGCTATAATACATTACCCACATGTAAACTAAAAAATGATATCAGAACGTAAGTCAACTACATGTACGAATCATGCGCTTTTCTTTCAATTATTTAGAGAAGACATCCTAAGGACAGCTAAGGTTCTGGTAGAAGACACCAAGAAACTTGTAGCGGCTGCCCAGGCCTCTCAGGACGTCCTAGCTACAGCAGCAGAGTCATCAGTAAGCAGTGTGTCCAGGTTATCTGACCACGTCAAACTGGGTGCCACAGCACTGGGATCTGATGATAGCGACGCTCAGGTTAGTCAGCGTTTTGAATGTTAGTGTACACGTATCTATCGAAATGTTTGACTGGATAAAGGGAAAGAATCAAGATCAGGCGTCGGCTGTTGGAAGCCTGATAGCGTTAATCCTACATAAAATGTTAAATGAGGATTCTGGTTCTCTTGGAAAAAGGTGTCTTTATTCAATCTAGGATCAAAAGTAGAAATCACAACTCATTCCTCATCAAACAATAGGTTTTTAACCCAAAATGAGAAGTCAACAAATTAAAATTCACACCAATGTGTACCCTTTTTCCAACAACCTTGCCTGATTTTCAGACGGTACGATGTCCTGCGCTCTCACTTCCTCCCCCTCCCCGTCTGATGGACATTGACAGAAACCACCTTTGTTTTCATTTCGAGCAATCAATTTTTAGAGCACTGAGGTATACGTGGAAACGGTTTCTGTCAAAGTCCATCAGATGGGGAGGGGGAGGAAGTGAGAGTGGAGGACCTCGTACCCTCAGAAAATCAGGCTTCCAACAACCAGCCCAGGGCTCAGTTATTAGAAGCCCGATTATTCAAATCCAGCATTTAGCTAACCATATTGACTGCTGATTTTACGTTAACAACCTCTTGTTTGATGAGGAATGACTAGTTTACATGTTTTTCTACTTGTGATCCTAATTGGAGAGAGACATATTTTACCAAGAGAATCAAAATATTAAGTATGATTTAAGCTTATTAGTATTTGAACAAATGGAGTGAGGGCAAGGTTCCTCTGGGTCCGATTAAACCTAAGCAGGATTATGATAATTGCTTAGCCTAATGCTATACTGTAAAGCGGGGTCGACAGGCTGGCGTACGTACGGTTGTCATCAACCACAATCGCAAAATATAACTCAGGGGTTAGGCTTGTTTAACTTGTTGGATACTGAGTTGGGGTTAACATCTTGCTGTTTGGTGAGGATTGAGCAGTGCATTTCTACTGACGATCTTAGATTGGAGAAAAGCACCTTTCACCAAATGAACCAAACGCATCGGGTAAAAGTTAATGAAGAATTATTGTTTATCAGTTTTCAAACAAATAAGGCAAGATCAATAGATAATAAAGACTAAGATAATTGTTTGTTTCTCCAGCAAATGCTTCTGAATGCTGCAAAGGATGTAGCATCCGCTTTAGCGTCGTTGATTAACTCCACTAAGGATGCTTCAGGCAAACTGCCAAACGACTCTGCCATGGAACCACTGAAGAATTCCGCGAAGGTAACAAGTTATAACGATTAACATTGCTATTAAGCAATGGTTCACCTGAGATATAGAAAAAGACAAAAGCCTGCGGCAGTGAGCATAAATTAAAACTGCAAAAATTATCGAAGGAAATATATCATTTCGATGGGTTTCTATTGAATTTTTGGGTATAAACCAATAAAAATACAAGAAAGAAGAGAAAATTAATACCTTTTACATTACTTTGCCGTTCTTGCTATTGTTCTTTAATAGCTGGAGTGATTAATTCCCGAATGACAGCATGGGTATTTCTCTCATTTTGGAATCGATCCCCAGAAATTCAAATATTGTTGGTGGAACTAACAAGAGAAGATAACAAGGAATGTTTTGTTAACGTTCAACCAGATGGCGATGATGACGTCATACGCAAACGAATAATTACTACGTGGATCGTTAACTTCAACACCTAACAAAGATTATCTTAAACTACTGTTTATTCGCTCACAATGAATAAGTGTTCTTTGGGGTATGATCACGTGACGGTAATGCTTTGAATTTTAACGGTTCGGTGCATTAAGCGCCAAATATTGATCACCATCCACGACCTCTGAATGTTACTTTTTACATCAACAAAGTGCATGACATAAAAACATGAACAAATTGTTTTTTATTCAAAAGACTGGTAATACATGTATATTACTACTACTAATTATTATTTGTATTATGTTAATCCTTTCAACCTAAAGACTATGGTGTCCAACGTGTCGTCACTCCTGATGACTGTGAAGAGTGTGGAAGACAAGACCATGATGGGAACACGTGCTCTGCAATCGACCAGCGAGGCCGTCAAACAGGCTATACTGGTTTGTTATTACCATCAATGGCGCTATTTTCTTTGCTCATTGATACAAATACATGTTTACTCAGCGGTAATCATGTACTTGATATTGTTACATAAACCTATCCTCCAACCACAACGTCCTCTTGTGCTGGCGAAAGACAAGGGCGTGAAACAGCAGTACCTCCAGTCGCTTTCCATTTTTCTATTTTGACATATTAACTACATTAGTTATAATACAAGCTAAGAAATTAATGTCATTTGATTGGGTGGGAGCAGTGTTATTTCAACGTAATTTGCAATACCTGCATGTAGGTATTACAAACCTATTCCATATATGGTAGATTTTATCATATTTGGAAAATACGCAAGCAGTGTTTCATGAAAAGAAAAATGGCGGACATGTTTACCCGAAAGTGGGAAGGGAAATCTTGGAAAAACAAGCTTAAAATAAGCAAATATGCAGAACTGACAATTTACAAAAAGTGTAGAATCATGTTGTTGAGGCACCTGTTGCAAAATATTTCTCAAATCCTCAAGCACAGTAGTTTTCGGGTCCTTGAACAAGCCGAGGTTTGACCAGAAAATCTCCAGCCTGGCGGGATTCCCAGCAAGGTATCACACAAGAATATTGAAAACACACCTTAACTTGATGAAGAACTTAAAAAAAAATACAAGGAAATGGGCCACATAAATGTGTTTTCTATTCTTTCAGGTCTTTTTTATTGTTATGCCTTTTCTGTCCATTGGATTTTGACGGACAGCTATCAAGCAGTGAGGGGATTGCACCAGAAAATGTCTTGGCTCGTATTATAAACATTTTATAGCGTGGTTTGTACGTGATATTTGGCATAAATACCACTCATGAGATTTCAAAATTACAAGGAATTTTGAAATCTCTCTCGTGGTATTAATGCCAAATACGACTACAATCCATGCTATTACTTTACAAATATTGCAACTGGTATACACTTCAACAACCTACAGCATACAAAATAAATAGATGCATGAAATGTGACAACCTAGAATTGTTATCATTGTCATATACGTGGAAATTAAAAAAAAATTTACATTTGAAGATCCGGAATACTGAATTATTTTTCCCATTTTCGTGCTTCTCTTCTAAATTCTAAAGTATGAATCAAATTTTACTTGATAAAACTCGGTGTCTGTACTTGTTTGCACCTACTTTCTCCAGTGGCTTTTCTTTCAATCTCCTTGCTTGATCATGTGCTGTCCTTACTAGTCTGGATAAGTGTAACCTTACTAGATTCTTATGAAGTCGGTGAATTAACAACCCTATTAATTTAAAAGTTAAAGCAGCTTTAGTTTTAAGTAACATGGAAATAAAAATTCAAAGATAAATTTATTGTATTATAGTTGAGCTTCAAACTCATCAGTCACTATGGTAACTAAGAATGTGCTTACAGCTCAAATGTTCATCCGTGATTAAAGGGGTGCTGTCATTCTCAAAATGATAAACTTTCTCATAATGAAAGACAAAAATAACTACTTATTAGCAGAGTATGCTTTTCAGGTATACTGGAGAAAATTGCAAAATTTTTTGATGAAGGATGGCAAAGATTCGAGTGGATGAAAAATCAGTTCACTGTTTCTAGAATAAGCTTTCGTAATCCACTTTAATCTTTGCCATCCTCTATAGAAAAAGTTTGGAAAAGCATATCAGGACATTCATATGCCTCATTCATATGTCTCACTACAGTCAAACCTGTATTAAGCCGCCCTGTATTAAGCGGTCACCCTCTATTAATCGGTCACTTATCAAAGTCCCGGATTTCGCTTCTCTTATTTACTGTAAACTTGACCTCTGTTAAACGGTCACCTCTATTAAGCTGACGCGGTCACCTTTTGGAAGTCCCAATGGCCTACGTTTATTGTCTTTAACCTGTTTAAACGGTCGCCTATGGCAATGTACCTTGGTTATTACGACATGTTCGCTATCATTTTATATATAGTTTCTTCAACACCTCGCTAAAGAACCATTTATAAAGACCGTTCCTGAATTCGTCGGCCTCTTCAAAAAAATTGTTAACCAGGTTGCCATCAGTTTGGGAACGTGGCCTATAACATCAAATTCGCCAGTCATATTATTCGGATGAGATTTTGGATCAGCGACTGAGTCGCCTTCTTTCGTACTTTCATACTACAGCATGATTATTTCTTGGCGTTACTGTTCTTTTAACAAATGTGTGTACATTTTGATCAAACACGGCATTTAGTGTAGTTTTCATCATGTTTTATGTGTATTTCGTTAAACCTGTATTAAGCGGTCAACCTGTATTAAGTAGTCACCTTGCTATTCCCCGAGTGTGACCGCTTAATACAGGTTTGACTGTAGTTTATATTAACAGTCCTAAGTCTAATTTAAGGTGCTACCGTGACAGAGCGTTCTCGGTTGCGGCCCTGAGATTGTGGAACGCTCTGCGCTATATAAATGAACTTCTTAGTAGTAGTAGTATTCTATCTCAGGGTGTTATATTTGTAGTTTTGTTTTAAAGAAACTTTAAGGTTCAATTGGATTGACAGTGCCCCTTTAAGCAGTCTATAGGTCCATTGGGTAAATACAGTAAATTATAAATCACAGCTCAACTTGAAAGTGGTCTAACTTGCTGCTGATCTTTGCAGGTTCTCAATTCTCCCACCTTGCCAACTAGGGACGCTACCCCTGAAGATCTTATTAGAAGTACAAAGGGCATTACCTTGGCAACCGCGAAAACTGTGGCAGCCGGTAATTCCTGTAACCAGGATGACGTCATTGCTGCTGCTAACATGGGCCGCAAGGCTATTACAGAAATGATGATAATATGTAAGGTAACTACTGCAAAAAAAAGATCAGCGGTCGTCATTTGTGCGCATGTGTAACTAGCACTAGCATGTGCAAATGAAGAGGATTGTAGCCTGTGCGAGTTGGTCGATTATCGGATTTGCAGTTTCTATTTTCGATGCATGTGTTTTCTTTGATATATAGAAGATAGTTCTCCTTGTTTTATGAAAACAAATAATGCACGCTCGAGGTCTGGAAAAGCTATGGATATACAAGCGGAACGCGAGGAAAAGCATCTTCTATTTGTTATGTAATAGAAAATTCGATCCTGCTCGAACGTGCGTTTATATCTTTAAGATCATGTACGCTGAGATCAAGTCTCTTAGCCAATGAAATCGTGCGTTCTTAAGGTGCTCCTGTAATTGGTATTATAAATATTATGCACTAGTCAATATTTGGGGGGGGGGGGGGGGGGGTGGGGGTGGATGAGTAATACCAACGTGATTTGACAACTAGTGCTCTTTCCTGGGTTGGAAATGGGACACTTTTTGTGTTCTGATACGGAGTCGAAAAGAATGGCGTTTCTCTTCATTACAGTATGAAGGGTGTCTGCTCCATGTATAGTAAACTTGCTATATTTTGACCTGTCCAAACTGTTTTTCGAGACGACGACGGAAACTCTTACGTTTGGACTCAAAAGGAGTTCTTGAGTTTTTGAGTCCGCCATTACGCGAAACCGTTCCTGCGTCCGAGTTCCTTTTTAGCGGAAGTGACGTCATATACTCAACACAACAACATGCGGGGCTCCTTTTCAAACACAGCCTTCGCGCGAATCTTTATAGTTTAGCAATAAATGTTACTATTTTTCCACAAAGAAAAGAAAGGAACCAGGTTTTGCCTTCAGAAGAGCAACGTGTTGAGGATATGATGTCACAACAGCACACCGCTGGTCAAAAATCGCAGGCTAGTGGCAGCGCACTTCAGTAATGGCGGACTTGAATTTGATGGCAAACTCTCCGCAAAATTCACAGTGTAACATGGTCATTTCTTAACCTTTTTCATTAATTTAGATATTTCCGCCACTGTTTGTTCTTTTAGAAGACAAGAATGTGCCAAAAGAAATGATCGAATTTCGTCGTAGTTAGCACTTTAAGAAACATTGTTACATAGCCATAACTTTTCCAGATAAATTGCACGTTCTCATTGGCTTGTTCAAAATTACATGGGCCGCGTCAGGCAAAAAGGGCCCGGGCGACATAATATGTAAATGTCTTTTGAAATTGTACCATGTTTTTTATACTTGTGGTGCGATTACAATATGCATCGCGAGCGCCACATTGTGCTACTAACAAGTAGTGTTGATTTCATGAAAGTGACAATTGAAATCGAAGACGAAATTTACGATATTTTTACACAAGGGTGTGATCACAATTTTAGCAGACGCAAATGATTCCTTATCATCAGACAATTGTTTCAAGGTATAACTTATACTATTGCTCAAATCATATTATGAGCTACGGGGAGCAGAATGACTGCAGAAAAGACATTTTTTGGCCGTAAAGTGATCATCTGGTTCATCTTATTTATTTTTTACTCTTTAATGCAAACAGGTATAAATGAATGTCATACATCAAAATCATCCGCTTTGACAGGATTCCTAATTTTTGTGGTCATATTTGTAATCGGGCCCTTGCATCAAAATCACGTAAATTTCACCCCTGATTTTTGTCGTCAATTTCTTGAAACTGACATTTATTGTTAGGAATGAAATGTAGCGCTTCTCGTCAAGAATACAAAAAAAACTTCAACCTATTATTAGGAACACCGTTGTAGGAATTATTTAACTTGAATGTCGTCCGGGCCCTTTTTGCCTGACGCGGACCACATGACAGTTAACAAACGAACTGTTTTGTTTCCCGAGAATCTCGATTTTCCCAAGACAAAGTGTTCAATGTGAAATCCTGCGGGTTTACCTGATGCCTCCCTTGTTTTTTTTTTCAGTAACTCGAACGAAAGTATCAACACAATGAATCATTGTTTATTGTTTTGTTTTTCACCACAGGCAGCCGCTGTGAACGCCGAGACAGATGATGTGAAATACGCGACACTAGTAGCTGGACGGGACACCGCTGCAGCATACGGAGAGGTCTCAGAACTCGTCATCAATGTAAGTGTTCAATACCATACCAGCTCTTTCAGTAACTTTTGAAGTGGTCTCAGAACTCGTCATCAATGTAAGTGATCAATACCATACCAGCTCTTTCGGTAACTTTTGAAGTAGTCTTAGAACTCGTTATCAATGCAAGTGATCAATACCATACCAGCTCTTTCAATAACTTTTGAAGAAGTCTTAGAACTCGTCATCAGTGTTAGTGATCAATACCATACCAGTCCAGCCGGGTGGGAAATGAAATGGAAATGAAATTTTCGGAAATTGGGGCATACCTCTCGAGGATGTTCTCTTAATCCGTCAAAATGTGCTCATTGTTGCAGCATTCGTCTTTACTATTATAGTTCTTAGGCGAATCGTTACTTAAAAACAAATCAGCGAAATACCACTCGTTTTCTTCGTCCATCAGATAATACAGAAACCAACACCGGAGAAGAAAGCGCGACTGATGCCGTTGTCTAAAAACGTGGCTGACCGAGTTGGGAGACTGGTACGAACGGCTGAGGCCCTTAAAGGTGAGTCATGACATTGTCTAGTGACGTCATTTCTCATCTCGCAACGGAACAAGACAAAGCCTCTGTTTTTACCAGACCGCTCCATTTTTTTTCAATGGCGCACTAAGAAGATACTTGAGGGCCCTAAGGGGGGCGCAAAGCTAATGAACTAGCTGTAAAGATTCGTTTTAAAAGGAATTCAAAACGATGTAAAAGAAGTTGTGAAATTGAATAAAAATCTCCGGCTTCGTTTGCTAATGAAAATCCTCTGATGACCCATTGTACCTCTGAAAGTCCAAGCCACAAAATCCTGTTGAGAACAATGCAACGTGGAGCTGACTTAAACACAGCAAAAGGAACTAGAATTGGCTTAGACTTATATGACGTTATTGAACTGCTATTCCTTTTTAAACGAAAATGGAAGGTGCTAATAACTTTTTGTCCCATGTTGGAAACATTGATTTCCACTTTGACCTTTAAATCAATGATAACTGGCTAGGGATCACATGCACTTTGACCTTTAAATCAATGATAACTGGCTAGGGATGACATGCACTTTGACCTTTAAATCAATGATAACTGGCTAGGGATCACATGCACTTTGACCTTTAAATCAATGATAACTGGCTAGGACGTATATGCACTTCAAGCTATGGTTTAGAAAGCTGGGGCAATGGTTACCTTTCAAACTGGCGGTCCGAGAGCTATGAACTGTGAACTGGACTATTTGAGGAACAGTAACTTCTTTACATAACAGTTCTGACTCTTCATCATTTTATGCTTCAGGCACTGACTGGGTTAACCCTGAGGATCCGAATGTTATCGCTGAAAACGAGCTACTCGGCGCCGCGGCATCCATCGAAGCTGCTGCTCGAAAACTTGCTGAACTTAAGCCTAAGCCGAGACCAAAGGTAACGAAAATAGTCATTTCTCCACTTATTTATTTATTTATAACATTCGAACACAAGGTCACGGGAGAAGAAACAAGAGGGGTCGAAGTTCTTACAAGGTTTACCTCCATGCGAGCACCCGGCAGTCAATGATGGTGGAAAACGTAGCAAAATATATATATGAAAAGTAATATACACAAATAATGAAAGAGTGAACGAAAACGACAAGGGCTAAAGAAGCTACAATACAATCTATTAAATATATTAGAGCGTAAAACCTAGAACCGCTGTATATAACTTCCAGTGATAAAAGAAAAAAACGCATGCACTTACCAAAGCATAAAAGCAGCAGGATGATAAGTTAGGACGACGACAAAGCGGACAGATGATGCGCCAGGTTCGAATGTTGGCGATGTCAAAAGTGGATAGAAGTCTGTTGGAGAGTAAAGTTTTAAGACGAGTCTGAAAGGCAGCAGTACATTCTGAAGCACGGACAGTTAGAGGTTGGGAATTCGAAATAGGACAGATACGCACAAAAGAGAGAGAGAGAGATCCAAGCCAGACGAGCCTCTACGAATCTACTTCTAATCAGCGAACTGCGAGTCACTGTTTTTGGTTATTTTGAGAGGGAGGTGGGCGTTGCAACAGTTAAGCCTCAGAATGTGAGTGGTTTGGTTAAGGTTATGACGTGTTATAGTTTATTTCTTATGTTGGGTTAGATTAAGTAGAGCCTTATCACGGTAAAGGTCAAGCATCCTTATGTGTGATGGTCTGGTGAGACTGATAAACTTGAGTTCCACGTGAACTACGATTTTACGTCATTATCCGAGAAGACATGAAGTTCTAACCATTTACAGTTCATCAACGAGATTGAGTTTCACAAAGGTGGCATTTTTCTACTTAGTTATTTTAGATCCCAAGTGTTGGTCCCAGCCAGACCAGCGCTTTACCACTATCTGAGCCAACCGGCGCCGGGGAATGTACATATTTAACTTTTGTAAATCAGGATCAGGCATAGCTTTTAGTTTATGATTTTAAGTAAAATTATATTAATGATATTAATCGCATGAACTACCCTCTTTATCTGTGAAAGGCGACCAAAAGAAGGAAAAGAATACGGGATTTGTATAATAATAATAATGTTAATAAACAGTATGATCATGATCCTTTATAACGTGTTCCTATGTGACATTGTCTTTCTCGAATACTAAGGTGATACATGATAAATTAGTATGATTCTTTTAACTCAAATTGTCGTAGGAAGCAGATGAGAATCTTAACTTCGAGGAGCAAATTCTCGAGGTGGCCAAAGCCATCACCGCCGCTACTGTCGCCCTCGTCAAATCTGCCTCCGCTGCACAGAGAGAACTCGTAGCAACTGGAAAGGTAAGGGCTTTGTCGCAACACTGTGTGGAAAAATGTATAAAACACACTTAAATGCATGGTATCCGCATGCATAGAGGATGGGTCGGGTGGAACTTCTCGAAACGAGTGACAGTATTGGCCTATCCAGCAATAGAAAACACCCTAACCTTGAGAAAGTGCAGTACAAAAGCAATAGAAGTATAGTATTATAGGTGCAATCAGAATACTGGTCTCGAGAGGTTCCGTGTTACTCTACAGCATTGGCTCTAGAGGATTGATTGATATGGCCACGCGGACATATGGTTTTTGTTGTCAAGTGTTGAATGTCTTAATACGTGAGTGAGCGCAGTGAGTGTATTGCGAAAATGTCACTACGAGAAGATAAAACCACATCTCCAAGCTGCCATGTAATATTGTGTTTATTATTCACCAAGCTATAAATTACCATATCTCCAAGCTGCCATGTAATATTGTGTTTATTATTCACTAAGCTAGAAATTACCATATCTCCAAGCTGCCATGTAATATTGTGTTTATTATTCACTAAGCTGTAAATTACCATATCTCCAAGCTGCCATGTAATATTGCGTTTATTATTCACTAAGCTGTAAATTACCATATCTCCAAGCTGCCATGTAATATTGTGTTTATTATTCACTAAGCTGTAAATTACCATTACTCCAAGCTGCCATGTAATATTGTTTTTATTATCCACTAAGCTATAACTTACCATATCCCCAAGCTGCCATGTAATATTCTGTTTATTATTCACCATGCTATAAATCACCATATCTCCAAGCTGCATATAAGATTCTGTTTATTATTCACTAAGCAATAAATCACCGGGGCCTTTTTGCGCGACATTAAAGTGATGACGTCAGAGATGTGGAATGTGTTTTTATGTCCCGCGCAAAATCCGATAATTTATAGCTTGGTGAACAATTAAAACATGATTATTACATTTAGTCAGCGCATTATTAGAGAATTTTTCCATACATACCTGCACTTTGACCGTAAGGCCAGTTCAAAAGATGAACTTGTTATGTGCCGAATTCTTTGCTTTGACAATGGCTTTAGCTCATTACTCCGTCACTGCTAGGCAGCCGCCGGAGTCTTAAGATGCACTATGTCTTTTTTTTATTTTTATTTTTTTTATTATTTTATCCAGGAAAAAAATAAATACTGACCTTCACTGCTAACCATGTGGGTCGGAGATGCTTCGATCGAGCCATAAACTAGTAGGCATGCGCATTAACATTACGGATTTATTTCACACTGTTTACATCACATAGTATCATTACATAATAACTACTTAGCTCATCAGCATTAAATTCGGCTCATGAAAAGTTAGACATTTCAACTGGCCTTAGTTACATCAAAATATTTCAATTTATTTGGAGGTTGTTCTTTGAAATTTCTCAAAGTATCTTGAACTATTTTTCAAATTTACCCATAAAGTTACCTAATTTACCTATATTTTAGCTAAATATTTTTCGTGGTCACAATTCCTTCGGTGTTCATACGTCATTACGTCATTCTTTAGCACTTTGTGCTGAGCTACACCATTGGTTGCCGTCATGACGATGTCATGAAAATACAATAGGACATTTGCATAATGACGTCACATACTACAACTACCAGAACACCTTGCGCGGTTTTGTTTGTTCCTCTTATCTTGTCCTCAGTCTTGGTATTCTCAAAGGAGTTTAAGAGAAATAGAATTTGAAAAGGATTGTGGTAGTTGTGGTTAAATAACACCATGATGTAAATGTCCCATTACGCCAACTAAATCTCAATGCTATTGTTTCTCTGCAGATCTTTTCTGCAGGTACTGACGCAAAAGAGGACAGCCAGTGGTCTCTAGGGCTCGTGTCAGCGGTAAGCAGTCGTTAATATATGGTAAACAGGGCGAAACGTGTGCTCTAATTGGTTGATAGCCATAAACCCTATGCATAAGTCCTGGTAACTAGCATGTCATCGAGGCCGGTAGGTCCTCTGGAATGTTGAAATTGAAGCGCCCGGGGAGATTGTGAAATGCCGTTAATTTGCTATGCGCCTGGCTGGTCGTACTATAAAGAAAAATAAAGGATAAATGAGGACAGATTACCAAGATTTTTCAACTAAACAATCATGTTCAACACGTTTCACACCTCCTGCTAGGATTTCAACTTCAACATTCCAGAGGACCTACCGGCCTCTTTTTCGTGTTGTGACCGCGCGAGTTATGCATATCGTGTATGATCAACTAGAGTACTGGCAGAGGCCCTTTAAATAAATATAAAAATAAATAAATACTTTATCTTATCGAGATACAGGGAGCCGTTACTGGGTCTGCCATGCCATTGGCTTGTACTTAAGTATTCGACAAATGTATTGCAGGGCCTCAAGCATCCCTATATTCCCTATAGTTTCCCTATAGTTTCAAAGCCCTTTATTTTTTAACTCGATATCTAAAACTTATTAGCGGAGCTCCTTTTAAGCTTGGAATATAGAATTAAAGTGCCTATCACCCTTTTGCAATTTTGATAGCTTATGAACCTGTGAAGAAAGTTTTGGTTTAACGTGAATACTTTATGTTCTACGCTTGTTTGAAATCGTGTAAATGTGACCTTTCCTGACCGATGACCGCGTAAGTAAAAGCCTGGGTCGAAACCTGGGTAGACGTCATCTCATTAATGCATTATTCTCCATGGCGCCTTTTTATCACAACAACATCGATGCATAGAAAATATACACAGTTTTTGGTTGTTAGTAAAGAAAAATGTCATTTTAGTCAACATGTTAAGTATTTCTTTAAATGATTGCAAAGCCGAATTAATTATATGACGTCAAGATGACGTCTACCCAGGTTTCGACCCAGGCTTTTACTTACACGGTCATGGGTCAGGAAAGGTCACATTTACACCATTTAAAACAAGCGTAGAACATAAAGTATTCACTTTAAACCAAAATATTCTTCACAGGAGTACTCAAAACGTTTTGGAGGTTCATAAGCTATCAAAATTGCAAAAGGGTGATAGGCACTTTAAGTATTTTCGTTCTGTAACCGTTTATAAGTCCTTCAATAATTTATCTCCCTCCTATCTCACTAGTTTAATTTTACCTTTTAATTCTGTTCATAGTTTGAATACCCGTGGCTCTGTAAATAGTAATTTGAAGCTTCCTAAAGTGACTACTAAGGCCGGGATGCACACTTTTGCCTTTCTGGCTTCTAATGAATGGAACTCTTTCCGCAAGAATTACTTTAAAATGGTCTTCTCCAAGCTCAAAGAAAAACTTTTAAAACATTTCTCCCTCCGTCTGTGGATTATATTTAATTATATTTAATTATATTTAATTATATTTGATTATATTTAATTATACTAAATCATCACCTAATTGTAATGTTTGTGTAGTAATATTCAAGTTTTAGCTTTAGTGTTATTTTAGTTTTACTTAGCTTTAATTATCTATAGTTACATTTAAGCATATTATAGTATAGTGTTTTAACCAGTATTATATTATATTAGTATTGTAGGGCCTAGATGAAAATTACTTTTGTAATTCTAGTTACCCTGTTTAAATAAAGTGTTTTCTTTATTATTTATTTATTAATTGGCCCTCAGAATGCATCAACATGGCTATTTTAGGAACTCTTTTGCTCAAAATGTTTCGGGGGGGGGGGGGGGGGGGTGCATGCCCCCGTACCCCCTATATTATCGTGCCTTAAGCACTCAAATTCCCCTCTTCCCAAAAATGACAATAAGTTGTGTACGGCCCTGTAAGGTGCCCTTTTGTTATGTTGTATGAGGAAAATGGTGTTAAACAATAGAATCATTGTTGTTGTACGTCTGTTGTGATTCCTTAAAAATCCTTAGACTGCTACCAAGTCCCTTCTATTCCGTATTTTTTTAGAATGGCTAAACATGGTTCCAGATGGCTAACGATGGCTGTTACAGACGCCCTACTTACAGACTAAACACAGCTAACTATGCGAACCATGTCTAGCCGTCTGGAACCATGTTTTGCCACTCTAAAAAGATTGCGTAATAGAAGGGACTTGCTAGCAGTCTAAAATCCTATATTGTCCCAATAATGTTTACATGTGCCCTATATTGGCCCTATAATGTTTACATGTGCCCTATATTGGCCCTATATTTCATACAAATTTCTCAAACTCATGAATAATTAATGAGAATATTACAAAGAAAATCACAAGCGTGAAGGAGTTTGGATATGTGATGAAACACTTGCATAAATTATCCAAACTTTCTTCTCCGTTTTCTCTTCAATGGTAAATTCGTTGGAGAAGCCATATACAACACTGTCAGCCGTGTTGTATCACATATCCAAACACCTCGAACTGAGTTTAAAAAACTCCGTTTCGCGTCGTTTTTCAAGTTCAGTTCTCAGTATTTGGATATGTGATACAACACGGCTGACAGTGTTGTATATATTACTTCCCTATATTTATCCCTATATTTTTGCAAGAGGGTACTTGAAGCCCTGGTATTGATTTGTTTGTTTATTATCGTCATAGGCGCGTACTGTAGCTGCAGCGACCCAAACCCTTTGCGAGGCAGCTAATGCAGCTGTACAAGGAAATGCGAGCGAGGAGAGGCTGATAGCGGGCGCGAACCAAGTGGCGTCATCAACAGCACAGCTACTGCTGGCGTGTCGTGTCAAAGCTGATGCCAACAGCGAAACACAGAGAAGACTTCAGGTAAAACAATAAAGAGTACAAAAAGCGTGTTCTGATATATAGCCACGTGCTATTAGGATATGACGTCACGTTTTGCCCACGCAATGGGTTCCTGGCGCGTGCGTCAAAGTGGGGATTTTATTCATTTTTGCCATATAATAAACACGTTATTGACCAAGCTTGTTCGGTCCGGATGGGGAATATTGGTCGAGTTCTTTTTTCGTGTGTGAATGGACCTCGCCCTGCCGGCTCGGTCCATATAAACACACGAAAAAAGAACTCGACCAATATTCCCCCATCTGGACCTCACGCTTGGTCAATAACCCCTATATCTTAGGTCCGTTCTTTAATAAATGTACGGATGATGTCAAAACATGAGCAGAACGACAGTCGTACTTTGTTCTCGTCACGTTGTGACTTCATCTGTGCATCTGTAGGAGGACTGACAGATGCAAGGCAAAATGAGATATTGTTTATTAGATAGGTTATACATACTGTAATTAAACACAAGAGTAAAGCCAGGAACCTTATGAGGTAACTGACTAAGCTTGAGGTCCGGAGGGATGTGCTTTTTCTGAAGGATATAACTTTAATAAAGTGATGAAATTTTACCCCGTTTTTCTGTTTTGAAAAAATTATCGTTCAGAGTGTTTAATGACTTTTGCAAGGTCTGCGGACCTCATTCATACATTCGACTTCATGTAGACTTTTCACCGAGTTCCCATGTAATAAAGCGATGTTGGGGTTGGTTTTGTTTATTCATAGGACGTCTTCTTCATACACTAGGAACCTTACGGAACCAGGACGCAACGTCTAGGACGATGGCATAAATTTCTGCGCATGCGTTAAAGGTCAAATTCACATCAATCAGATTGCACTGTGCTGGTCACGCAACAATCGGCAGGTTAATTTATTTACATAATTGAATACTGTAAATCGAGATGGTGGAGACCCGCGAGGAACTTTCTCTCTAATTTGGAGTCCCATCTCTCAAATGTAACCACTTTAATGTTTTATTTAACTTCACCGTGCGAAAGCCTTCCAACAGGCTCAGGATACTTGTTATTTATTTATGCTGAACCCGAGTGAATGTGCGATCGAAAAATATGCTTGGCTTGCTCGCTGCATTGAATTGTGCTGTTCGGTTTGCCGATACCAAAACTGCAAATGGTCAAGATGCTATAAATCATACCTGAAGGGTGAAGAGAAATACATGGATATGAATATTTCAGTGTGAGTTGTGAAGAAGCTTTTTATTTACATATAAATGATATGGCAGTTTTCAACAGCGACACGAAGAAATATATATCTACGGCTTAGAAACGATCGAGGCTGAAATGATATGAACCGACTGGAGTGCAAAGACTGTACGAAAAGTTTGATAAAACCTTTCTTTGATGGCAAAACAACCTCATGAACTCAAATACGATAGCCTTGTGAGCAATCGACGTACATATGAAGCTATAGAGGTTTATATTATCGACTACGTGAGAGTATGCAAACATCGAACTGCTATGAAACCGCTTGTCAGTATTCGCACTTTCGTGCAAGCGAACTTTTCTACTTTCGACACACGGTCGCTAAACTGTACGAAATCTCCAAGAATAAATCCCTAATATCCAAACCAACGGGAAAAACTGAAAGAGGAAATCCTTGTGAGCAATCGACGTACATATGAAGCTTTATAAGTTATCATCGACTATATGAGAGTCAAACATCGAGCTGCTATGAAACCGCTTGTGACAGTTTGTTTACGCACTTTCGTGACAAGCGAACGTTTCTACTTTCGACACACGGTCGCTAAACTGTACGAAATCTCCAAGGATATATCCCTAATGTCCAAACTAAAGGGGAAAACTGAAAGAGGAAATCATTGTGTCCAATCGACGTACATATGAGGCTCCAGAAGTAATTATTGAATACATGAGAACCCATAGAGAAAACCGATAATAATGAACACGGTATTAGTTTCACGGACATTTGTGGCTTAACTGAACTCGCGCTACAGCATAGCTTGAAATACTGTACGAAAACTCCCGTTTAAAAATTTCCTGATGCCGAAAGGACCGTAGCATCTTAAACAAGATATCCTTCTGACCAATCGACATACATATTTAGCTGTGAAAGTATGTTTCCATTCCATAACAGCCGATAGTGCAAACTAGTAAACTGCCACTAGTAAATTAACCGAATTGCGTACTTCCGCGAGTACTGAACTTTCTAGCGTCAAATGCATGTGTTACGTTTCCAAACTTTAGGACAAGAAATCTTCCATAGAATGTTCTATTTTTTTTACAGCTGAGAACTGTATTATTAAACATAAGAAATAAAACAATGGTGCCATTTGAAGAATTATATCATGTCAAAAGTGCAAACGAAGAAATATATATCTACGGACGCGAGCAGCTCGATCGTTTCACTTTGGTCAAATTCGGACTGTTTAGTACGACTGGAACCTGCAGTACAGTATAACAGAACAGCAGACTAAATTGTAAACGTGTGTTGCATGAATAAGTAGTGTTTACAGTAAAGGTCACTACTTTAATTTATATACGAGAAAACAAAAATATTAAATTACATACATGTATATATACTAGGGGAGCAGAAAAGACTGCTAATATTCAGCTAATAATTCTTCCCTTTGGTTATTACTAAGAGGATTTCAAATGAAAGTGTATTTCATCTTCAATCTCATGTGGCCCGAGTGAAAGCCCAGATGGGCTCTTGTTACAAAATGCAATAACTGCACATGAAAATGCACGCAGTCGACTACATTTGTACAGTTTTCTGGAAAAGCACAACGTGAAACCCCCAAAGTTTAACGTCAACAAGAGAACGCAAACGTAAGAAAGTAAATACTGTTTATCGTTCGGCGCGAGCAAAACTTTATGCTTATCGACATATTTTTCGAAGATCTCGATGTGACACGTAATTAAAAGCGAATAATAAACACCAAATTTCGATTTGTTTTCCACGGTCTTTTCTTCGGTGTGTCGAGATGACTTTAGAACTGTCGCGTAATCTTTACGTCCAGAGCAGTTGTCATCAAAGGAAAGGTATCCTTATCTACTACTTTTGTTTTCTCTTTGCTAGGTCGCTGGCAATGCAGTCAAACGCGCGGCCGATAACCTCGTTCGCTCTGCCAAGAGCGCCGCCATCTTTGAGGAGGAAGAGACAACCATCGTCATCAACACTCGGTTTGTAGGAGGGATTGCACAAGAGCTTGAAGCACAAGAACATGTTCTACGTATTGAGAAGGAGCTCGAGTATGCAAGAGTAAAACTGAGCAAAATCAGGCAGGCGAAATACAGGCCAGAAGACGACGAGGACTAAAACAAACGATGTTGTCACTTCCACTGGTTCATGGTATTTTTTCGAGCTTCTGCCACCTAAGTTTGGTTTCGTTAGTCGTTCATCCTGCTGGATGTTACGAGAACAATACTTGCATGTAATGTTATGACACTAGTTGAGAATTTAGGTATTTTTTGAATGTGTAACGTTCGAACATTGTTGTGACAACATTGGCTAGTATTCTTGGTTACCAACAATGTTAGACTGTTTAGCAGCCCACATTAGACGATGTTGGTCCACCAAACTTTCAGCCAACAAAATATGTTTGTCCAACATCATCCAACATGGAATGCTGAACATCCCAACACTGTTGGTCCAGGTCGGTTGTACAAGAATGTTCGAACGTTTAGTCCGACCTTTAGTTGATCATTTACGAATCCTTGAGTTGGCAACTAAAATAACTTGTGTCTGTTCTTCGGCATGGAAACTTCCTCCCATGCCTTATTTGGTGTTGTTGTTATGGCAGTTGTAGGGTTTATCTTTGAATTGGAAAAGTTTGAAAACTTAGAGGGAGATGTGTTGAGAGGGGAAAGCCTTTTCGTTTTATAATTTCGCCGTCGTAAGGACAAACTCGTCGCTCTGAAAGTTTCTTTAGTATTTTGGAGTACTTTTACCTAGTAAGCCCTTATCAACCCTAAACTATTGAACATTGTTGGAGAACACGATCCAACTTTGCCGGTTGACCGCGTGCCACAGGTGACCCAATCCGAAAAGAAACGACCGAAAACAATTACAGGAGAGCCGGCAAGCAGGCTACAAATGATTCACCAATATAATTAGCGGGAATTAAAAACCAAAGAAAAATATACGAAAATAGAATGGCGAGTCCTGATTGGCTAACATCGTAGGCATGTCTCGTTTCTCGGTACAACTTTGGAAAGGCTTTTCAGTCCTCGGTAAAGCGAAATTTCAACAACATAACAATTGAATTGCTAGAGGCAACAGTAATGCCTCTCAGACAATCGAATGTGTAAGAGAATTTACTCAAGCCATTTATAAGATACCAGAATCGAGTTTGCATGCACATATAAAGTATCCGTTTCAAGTCGCAATTCAGCTTTTACCTTCTTAATTGCTGGTTTGCAATCTATCCCCAGTGATTCAAATAACAAAGACGTGGCGGCCATGTTGGTTGAATCAACCAAATAAATCGTTTTCACTATTCCCCACTTTAACTATATCAACAACTCGACAACTTTACACTGGTAAATAGGGAACTGGCTGCTGCACACGATTAGCATAGGGTTAGCCCAGCTGCTAGTGAAGCAACAGATCCTGTTTATTATCGTATGTCTCAAACTATTCCTCAAATTCAAACTAATACTGTAATGACTGAAAACTACATATTATGGAATAGCCCACCTGCTGCCCGCCAGGAAAAAAAACCGTTTAGGAGGAAACCTGGTCCCTCCCGATTGCAGATTCAGGCAGTTATACAACCGGTTACGAACTAATACTAACAAACTTGTGATATCCATGTACTATTAATACAAACGGCGACCACAATAAATTAAAATAGAAGTAACCCGTTAGCAGTGGTGCCAGTCTAGAATGAAATCCTTCAACGAATTCCCGCCGTTATTCCACCAAATCATAACGGAACTGTCACACGTTCCGTGAACCGTGAAAACATCAATTTGCTGCTATTCTTCGAACCGCAGCAAACAATCATTTTTGTTTCATGGTTGATCGAACGAGGAACTTTTGTTAACGTCAACCAAGACGGCAGCGATGACGTCCTTTAGTTGTGCAAGGTTATAGGTTTTGAGTAAAGCTATTGAGATAGTTAAGCCAGTCTGGTTTTCGCTAGCGACGTAAGCACAATCAACATACACATGCAGTAATGCATAATTAACAGCGCTTGTTCTTATCTCACACCTGTGATAACACAATGTGGCACTGCTTCCCCGTATGTCGCTTGTGCTTATAAATAATTATCAGTGTCGCTGGTGAAAAGCGGCTTTGGAGAGAGAAAACATAAGCTTGATTGTTTCGCCTGCAGCCATTAGCTCGTTTTAATTCCCCGTTTGAAACGTTTGCCATCTTCAAGACCAAATACAGCGTTTTGTAGTGGTCTGATAGCTAAAGCTACCGCGTTTGCGCTCGTCAATTAAAGATAGTAAACAGAACTGAATAAAATAAAATATTTTTGTACCCAGAATATGCTTGTGTTATATTGATTCTTTCCTTTGTCAATGAAAGTCGTTTTCAAGGAAAGTTGACTTTTGTTTTAGAAAACGTTTACGAATGTCCGCGCTTTGAATAACGATGTTAAACATTGACGCTTGTATTCACGTACCCTGGATACCAGAGGCTCGAAATCGTCGGGACGAGCGAAGCGAGACCAGCCAGCTGAAATCAAGATTTCAGCACGAGAAACAAAACTCCGGGGAATCAAAACTCTTTCGATCGCGGCACATTACAGTATATTTCGTTCCTGAGCCCCTCTGGAACCAGGGTAGTATTCACGTCACGTAATTAGATATAATCCCAAATAACGCCTGAAAACAGGAAAAAGAAGAAAAATAAGGGCATGTTTACAGGTTATGAGTTCATTGTATTGTAATCCCTTGAGACAGTTTTGTATATCGACAACAATGCTGCTGGTTCTTGCACTAGGGTCAACAAGCCCTAACACAAGAATTGATGCAAAACGAATCCAGTATAATTTTGGGGGCGAAACCGACTTTCAAAAACATGATTCCAAAGATTATTGATTCTCACATTTACTTGATTTTGAATAGCCCACTTCCGAAATCGGCCTCACTTCCTACGTACAAAGGAATCGATACGAGGCTCCGTGCATAATACTCAGTCGTTCGTAACAAACTATGGAAGTGCTGTATCTTGTCACGAACGACTGAGCATTGTGCACGGAATCTCGTATTGATTCCTTTGTATGTAGAAAGTGAGGCACATCTCGGAAGTGGGCTATTGAACGTTGCATCAATGGCTGACGGAGGTCACACTGGGACGTTAACTATATTAAACCAGCCAAACTATGTTTAAGAATTGTTTACTATAGTTAAAATAGTAACCTTGAGAAAACCAGACTCCTTTCAGACAGGCGTCTGATTTTCTTGGCTGAAATCAGTGAAATGACAAATGATGCATTCCAACTTGAGTGTTGACAGTTCAGAAACTACAAACTAGGATTTAATTACATCAAAATAGATGACAAGCTGTCAACTAAGTCAATAAGTTTAGATTAACGTAGCGATAAATTCATATTTTCAGGTCGGCTATAAACTATAGTTAACTTTTCTTTCTTCCTGCCGCCGTTGTCAGAGCAACGTTTACTACGGTTAAACCGTAAAATGCAGGTCGCACTCAGGATGCCGTTAACTATAGTTAAATCCGCTTAACTATAGTAAACTTCATCCAGTGTGACCTCAGCCAATGTCGTTTTGATTTGAATCGGAAGAAAGATATATTTTTATATAAATAAATAATTAATTATCGTAAGCAATATTAAAATAAGGAACAGTCGGCGTTTTGGCTTTCTCAGTTCAGACTCTAAAACGTCCCTCGCAAGCCTGGGGCAATGTAGACCACCGCGAAATGGAAAGCGTCTGGGAGCAAACCAATGCTAGAGCGCATGAGAGTCAATGCGAGTTCAAACTCACTTTCGTTTGACCGCAAACTCATCCACTCATGGCTTGTTTGCCCGGGTGCCTGCATGAGAGTCTATGAGAGTTGAAGAAAACTCATTCAACTCTCGTTCTCGTTTGTTCGGGGCTATAGATTGAAGTATAACCTGGAAGTGACTGAGCTCTCGTACATGAACAAAATAATTTGGATCTTTCGTATCTTAACACATCTTGAGCACACTCTTTCTTCCCCTGTGTTATTTTTTTTCCTTTCCAATGCCTGGACGTAACGAAAAACTATCAAGAAACACAAATAATACTGTGTAGGGGAGAGAGAACTATAAAGAGATTGAAACCTCTCTCTGGATTGCAAATTCGCTTACTAATATAAGCTTTCATTGTACTGATTATGAAACAATAAATACTGTGGAACACTAAATAAGGCTTTGATATTCTCGAAAAATCGGGCTTTATGGCTTTCAGCGTCGCCACTGAACAACCATTATGCTCCAACGTTATGCTCGACTGCAGGGGGGCAATTTAGACCCCCTCTTCCGCTCCCCTAATTTTTTTAAAGGGGCTATGTCATGGTACTGCGCATGTATCGAGTAATTGCTCGTTTAGTGGCTGTTAATTGGATACAAAGAGTTGAACTTCCCTATCTCAATGCTTGATTGAAAGGATTTTCAATATTTTCCCTGGAGACTGTTTATTTTCACTGTTTATTTTAAGCATCCCACATGGCCGAGAGGTTCGTTAGTTCATATCAAAATCGGTAGAACTAGCTCTTTCCGGCACGGAAAACCGAATGTAAAGTCTTACCGTGACACAGCCCCTTTACCCCACTAATATAGCACTAGCTACCAGGATATGATTGGGAAAGCCAATTAAGCTACGATGCTATAATAATAGCTTAATTTTTTTCTACTCGGCAAATTTCAATTTTAAAAAGCCGCAATGCAGAAAAGTTATATTTGCCGCAAAATAGGACTATTATGCCGGCATAATTCCGGATTCCCAAAATATAGCATTATGCTCGAGGCGAAATTCTGCCAGCATAATCTTGTTAAATGTGACGTGTCAGGGTCACTAGTTCTTTCAGAGCTGTCCTAATGACTTTCTACTTTCACACAGATAATGTTTGAGCTTAAAACTTGTAAGAGAGCTATTTTATCTACCTGTAAGCAACTGTATAAATTGAAATGTGAAGTTATAGTTTGACTTGTTCGTCTCTCGCATTTTTTCTCCAAGCTTGATTGGTGGGCCGTCTGTAGATTGTGAGACGTCTGAAGAGTTTATGTGTTTATGGTAGTCACAAACATGTATTAATTTAGTAGCCTCAAGAGCTTAAAGGTGCTATGTCATGGTACTGCGCATGTATCGAGTAAGCGTTCGGTTGGTGGCTTTAATTGGATACAAACAGTTAAACTTCCCTCCTTCAATGCTTAATTGAAAGGATTTGCAATATTTTCCCAGGAGACTGTTTATATACACTGTTTGTTGGTTATCTTTGCATATTTGTTTTTATTTTAAGCATCCCACATGGCCGAGGGGTTCGGTAGTTCATTTCAAACACGGTGGAAATAGCTAGCTGTTTCGATTCCGGCCCGGTACGCGAGGCCTCTTATTGTGACACTGCCCCTTTAACACGGTAGACAAATTTTAAACTAGAAGCCTAACACGGCCGATTTAACCACGCACGCCATAGTGGGATTCATTTGTTTGGTTCTTAAATCTTTTTTTAATGATAATCTTTTCGGCAACTGACATTTTAATCAAAATAGTTTAAATATCACAAAAATAAGGTTTTAGTTCTAAAATATGAATTAGCTTGGATCAAAGTGCATCGCTCCATATTGTATTGTTATTATTCAGCCTGAAAATAATAGAAAAGTCAACAGTTCCTGTGTGTGCCTGTTGATTGATTATTTCAAGCTTGTGTATTTGTTTTACACTCAGGAAGCACCAATAACAGTTTCGATCGTACCAGAGTTTGCCAACAGAAGCCGTTTCTTGTCACCTGTCTGTTTCAAGAAAGTGGCTATTTGCATAAACAACGAGAAACCACAAGTACTACTATTGCGTGACAAATACAAGACTTGGCGCACATCCGATCTCTGTTTAAACATGAACTGCGAAGGGAATTTCTCGCAAACAAGGACAAAGCAGCTCTAAAGTTCTTCTAGTCTTATTGTGGGATGCTGAGGTTTTGTTTTGGTAAGTCTTAGATTAACTTCTCATTCAGAACTTTATCGCTTTGTACAATGTACCATCATCATGCCACCTTTCTCGTAATTATCTCACTGAACAGCCTCTTATTGCGAATTGCCTTCATCAGTTCATGGATGGGATGTGTCAGGAAATTAACTCTTTTAAATAATTATTGATAGTAAAACCTTTAATTGTTGGATTTAGTGGTGTAAGTCTATAGTCAGTATAGTTCTATGCTTTTCGAAATAGGAAGCTACCCGTTCTATCCGTGTTTGTCGGTCGTTCACCCGTAGCTGTCACGCCATATTTTTATTAATACTCTCTCTGTCCAGACCCATACTCTTGTGTTTGTTATTCTTTAAAAGTCTCTCAATCGTCAAGCAAAAGCTTCAAGTTTGCTTCAGATCTCATGTTTCAAAATAGCTATCAAGTAAATTGAACCATGGTCATTTAAAGAAGGTTTGCGGTTTTTGCTTCTCAAATATAATGAAGCCGAGCAAACACGTGGTTGAGAAAATGACACGTGTAGAAAGAGTTTTACGTCTGCCGTATTTCATTATTTACTACATAACTACTCTCTTCATTTTTTTAAAAAGCGGGTTTATAATGCTAACCGTTATTCTGTGATGTGTATCGAATTTCCCTACGTGAAGTTATCATGAGTTCTGAAAGCGCTTGTAACTTAGCGTTATCAAAAGAGACGTCGGATCTTGATAAATAATACCACGGCTGTCGATTACTTATGCGTTTTCTCTTAAAAGGTGAACAAAGCAGACGAGTTTCAATGTAAATTTAAGTCTCGCCAAAGAGATTAAATTTAAGGCTGATATTTGAGACGCAATATGGTCATTATCACACCCAAAACAGCTTTAATTTTGAAACATTGAATATATTTATCGCTTTTTGTAAAATGATATGGAAATATCTCTTCCGATAGAAACTGTCAAATTCACTTTATTATAACTTACAGTCTTCGTTTTCCACTTTGACCATCGTATTTCGAAAGTTTATACTGAATTCGCTAACAATAGTTCCAGTAATTTTTCTCGCTGTTGTTGTTAGTGCCATTAAGGATTTAACAATTACAAGTTTGAGGTTTTCCAACCTCAGATGAGGTTTTGTTATGGCGGTGTTCTGGCACCGAAAGGGAAAATATTGATAACGTTTCGGCACGTTCTGGATCGGTGATTGTTTATTTTGCTTTGCAAGACAAAAACACGAAATAACAATAATTTAACAACACTTATTTAGTCAAGGAACATAATTAAATGAATTTTTTTCTCAGCTTCATTTATTTCTTCATTAGTGAATCTTGTCTGTTTTGATCTAGTTTATATTTTTTTATGTAATTAGAGTGTACCTAATTAGGGCAAAAACCGCGCTGTGATTGCGATGTAGGGGGAGTTAAAAGTGGGACTTGAAAGATAACAATCGATATTCAATTCAACAGCACAATATAACTCTAGCCAGTATTTTACCATTTCAAGTTTTTGGGGATTCTTTCTGCACCAGTAGTTCAGAATCATTCAAAGTCTGGATAATTAAGTTCTGTCAGGAGCCCCATAACAGCAGCGTCCATGTCCCATACTAAAGTTGGCTCGGGGGGGGAGGGTCACCCTCCTCAATCCCCCCCCCCCCCCCCGAGCTACACTGGGCGAGCCAACTTTTCATACATTTCTTTATAAAACGAAGTCAACCGTCTACATGAGAAACCGCAAACTTGGCTCGGAGGGGCGGGTGACCCTCCTCCCCGAGGCACTCGGTTCACAAGGTAGGGTGACCCTGGGGGGCGAGCCAACTTTTTCTCATATAAACACTTTGGCTCGCCTAACCGGGCCAACTCGGGACACACAGAGCATGCGTAATCCAATATTACGTGCCCAGACTCGCTCAAGACAAAGTTGTCTCGGGCACCCGGGACAACTTTTCTTCCATAAACGCTCGGTAAAGTTGGCTCGGGAGGGAGGGTTCCAATAATTGTTTTATTTTTCAGGACTTTGGGCAACCTAAATGCTCGCAATTTCCTCCTCTGAACGCTCTGGAAACCGAGCAGCCATGTTGGAATGTGTTGTTGAACAGCACTGCGCATGCTCACAACAATATCTGCAGCAAACGCTTATTTGCGCGCAATTATCTGCAGGTGAATCAACCAATCAAAATTCGGGAAACGTAGGAACTGAATAATAACAACAATTGAGTCCAATTTACCGATATCGATCCAGAACATATTTATCAATGTAAGTATATAGGGGAAGGGTCACAAAATACTGGGCGCACGTTTAGGGGAGGTGAATATATTGTAATCTGGTTTGGGGGAGGGCCACAATCTTTAGGCCCGAATTTATAAAAAACTTAGTACCCCCCCCCCCCCCCCCCCCCAATAATTTATACTGACCGCTCCCTAAGTTCCTTCATGTCTTCTCTGATAACGCGTAACACCGTAGGACTAAGTCAACAGAGGGGGACCAGGTGAAATATTACTGTGTTACATGTTAGCGGCAAATGTGTTACCCTCTATGCTATGAATTAAGTTCCTTTACTTTACTTTTTAGGCGCATGCGCAGTTTACCTTATGTTGTACTGTAAGCGGAACTAATTCTGGCTATCTGACTCAACCAACAGTGCAAAATTTAACTCAGGGTAGGGTTCAGTATATAAGGAACTCATTGAATGCAGACAGGCTTCTTTAATATTTAACAGTCTTTCATTAAAATAATAAACGGCCACGAACCGCGGCATCAACTTCATACTTATACATTTCAAGTGTTCATAGAGTGTTGGCTGTTTGCGGTTTCTCGATAAATGTACGTATTGCCATGTGTTGACCAGCGAGAAATTCTTCACGAGGCCGACCAAGAATCCCATTGTTGCCGGAGAAATCGCCGCAATCTTCAATCGTTTTTCACTCAGTGGCCGTCATTCTGTTACGGTTTTAAATAGCAAGGGTTTTTAATACTCTAAAATCAGTGTAAAATTTACGAGCTATCCCATTTAAACAAGAATAGCATTTCATATGGCAGAAACTCTACAGAGTAATGTCTGCAAATGATGATAGACAGTAAACTCAAAAGGTAAAGGAACTTTCGGTAACTCGGGTGACAGTCTCGAGTGTCTGATAAACTTGAGGCTAATCATAACGAAGGACCAACAATTTATGTCCCGCTATTCAAGCGGCATGGTAACCTTTAACATTGTTTGTTGATATGTAATATTAATCAACAAATTGGCTCTGAACTAATTGACCGTCTCTTTTTCTTGCCGGTCCAGTGGTTCATGAATACAGAAACTTTCTGGTCAGTTTTCTTTGATAATTCGACAGCAAATTAGCTCCACAACTAACACTACCAACTGTGTTAGAGTAAAAATATAGGTCCGCAATTGCAAACATAGGCGACCATTGTACAGTAAGGTTACCAAAGTAACGACCCTTCGAAAGTAGTGACTCCCCGAAAGTAGTGATACAATTTGATGGTTGTTAATAGATCCCGAAAGTTGCATGCGATACCCCGAAAATAACGACCCCAAATTTTGACCTGACTTATATTATGTTTAACAGTTATGGGACGATGTCACTTTTTGCACTATGCTTGAAAGAAAACGAGTCAACACGTTGAACGAAATAGCCATGTTCTATTCCATTCAACAAGTTGTAACTTGTTCATTATTATCTCTTGTGATCATGTGACGTTATAGTAAATGTGATCATTCAATATGGCGGCCGCCATGGAAAACGTATAACACTTGTTGAACGACATCAACGAATCATCAACCAACCAAGCATGTGATCATTCAATACGGCGGTCGCCAAGGAGTACAGGAACTACATTTTTGAAGAAAAAAACCTAAGAACTTATAACATTTGTTGCTCAACAAATGTTGAACGAGACTGACTGACTATTTCAAACACGAGTTGGAGTTCCAAATATTGAAAAACAAATGAAACCCAAGAAGCGTAGCAATTTCAGTTATAGCCCACTTCAGCCAATCGCCGCCTTTCTGTGTAGCGCAGAAAAATACCCGGTCGTGCAGTAGGTCTTATTCGCTTTTATCAGACGGCGGCCATGTTGGCTTGAAACAATAGATTTCCCACGCGTAGCCTCGTGCTGAGCAGTTTAAGAACGAGTTCACGGGTCCAAAACAAAGGTTTTTATTCTCCTGGGATTAAACATGGCCGCCGTGTGAATAATCAGACGGCGGCCATGTTGGCTTGAAACAATAGATTTCCCACGCGTAGCCTCGTGCTGAGCAGTTTCAGAACGAGTTCACGGGTCCAAAACAAAGGTTTTTATTCTCCTGGGATTAAACATGGCCGCCGTGTGAATAATCAGACGGCGGCCATGTTGGCTTGAAACAATAGATTTCCCACGCGTAGCCTCGTGCTGAGCAGTTTCAGAACGAGTTCACGGGTCTAAAACAAAGGTTTTTATTCTCCTGGGATTAAACATGGCCGCCGTGTGAATAATCAGACGGCGGCCATGTTGGCTTGAAACAATAGATTTCCCACGCGTAGCCTCGTGCTGAGCAGTTTCAGAACGAGTTCACGGGTCTAAAACAAAGGTTTTTATTCTCCTGGGATTAAACATGGCCGCCGTGTGAATAAGGCCCATGCATGATGATGTCAAGCTTTTGTGATTACCACTAAGCTACAACATTTTCTCTCCTCTGTGAATAGCAAAACAATGGCCTAGATTAGAGCAACAAAAGAACATTCTGGTATGGGCTTTTATCACGCAGTGGCCATGTCGAGTCCCAGGAGAATAGAAACCTTTGTTTTCGTCCGGTAAACTCGTTCTGAAACCAACCAGTGCGAGGCCGCTACCGGGGCCAAAACTATTGTTTTATCCAAGATGGCCGAACTGCGATAACAGCCCATGGTCTCCTTCGCAGCCGTTATTTGTGTCGTCACGCAACGCTTCTTCCCACTGTAACGTTGCGTGACGACACAAATAAACGGCTGCGAAGGAGACCAGGCTACCAAGGCCAAAACCATTGCCGGTTTTATCCAAGATGGTCGAACTGTGACAATAGCCCATTGAACGTTCACGCATAAGGGTAGAAAGATTATAGTGGATTACAAAAATATTATTCCATGAACCTGATGTCGGTTCCAGTGAAACGATTTCAAGTTGCTCTAAATTTCTCTAAAAGCAGTAGTTTTCAACCGACCATTCTTTGCCATCCTACGTAGCTAAAAAAGTGACAGGGTATTCTAAAGTCTAGCCAAAATGTCCTTAAATTTCTTCTCTATACATGGAAAGCATACTCTGCTAATTTGAGTAGCTATTTTTGTCTTTAGTCATACATGAAGTTTAGGTAAACGTATCCCGGCTTTTGGTGCATGTTGAAGATTACAAACATTTAGCCAAACAAAGAAAATATGTTTTAAAAATATTTTTGGTCAAATATTTTTAATGTTTTAAAAATCCTCCTATTAAAAATAACATTTTAGTTCAGTTTTTTTTTTTCGACTTTGAACCTGACATCTGGTCTTTCGTATTTTCAGGATCTTATTAAGGAAAACCCACTGGGGATCTTGCATATAATTTGAAAGTGCATCCAAATTCATCAAGAGATAAACACTTATTACATGGCTGGAGAGAGCGTAAAAAATACCAACTGTGCAGATACTGAGATAGTTTCGATACCGACAAACTTACGAGATAACAAAGTTATTGCCCACCGCCATACATTTCTCATTTCTCTGTAATATTTTAATCTTTGCAAGTTTATAACTTAATTTGTAAGGAATCTTTTATTTTTGTGTCCTTTTTTAATCAGTTCATAGTTAATAGAGGGAAAGGTTAGGAAACCCGGCAAACTTCAAAGGGGCTAACAAAGGCGTTACGATTTAGGTAGGAGGTAAGACGATCATAGCTCATTAAGCGTCCCCTGAACGACTGAAACCACACGTTTCCATTGGCTGAGTGATTAACATATTCCAATATCTATTGTGTTTTGTGCACGGTCACGGTTGAGAAAAGCAAACAAAGATCTATAACAAAGAAGGTCGCTGGGTCTCATAACCATTACCCTCTATTAACTATGATCAATAATATTATGTTATTAGTTTCTGCATCTGTCAAGTTGTCAAATTACCTGCAAGATCCCTATTGATTGCAGCACTGATTTCCTAGAAATTCTAAACATCTATATCTAACTGGTAAATATAGGCAATTGGGCGACTCAAAGCGTGGGTTGTTTGGGCAAAAATGTTACTTTGAAATATCTAGTTGAGATCTTTAAGATAGGAAAAACGTAATTATTTAATAATAACTGTAGAGAAAAATTAACAGCTTTCTTTAATTCGTGTTTCCTGTACAATAAATACATTCTTTTTTTTCCTTTTAAGTATCTCTTGGGTTTATATGGTAATATTTCCCCTATTTTCCAGTCTGGTACAAATCTGGTACAAGGCTGTGATTAAGCTATTGTGCTATTACAGTCAACACCTACTTTGTAGACTGTTTACATTATTTTGTTTTGAATTTGCTATTTACTAAATTGTAAGATTTAGATAATAATAGTAATTCCAATAAAGCAAATCAAAACTGTTTTAAAGAAATCTATATTTATTTACATATTTTTTTTGTTTTGAATTTACTTTTAACTAAATTGTAAACATTTAGATAATAATAGCAATTCCAATGAAGCAAATCAAAACTGTTTAAAAAATTCTCTTTGGAAAGTTGCGTATGTTTTTGTTTTCATACGTGTCAGAAGGGACTCTGTTTTTGTGGGAGGTGGGGGTGGGGGTGGGGGGTGGCTATACCGAAATGTAGTTAAATGAGCCGTATCACGGAAAGAGACCTTTACATTCGCAGTTCGGTCCGGAGATAGTTATTTTCAGCGATATTCATATGAACTGACGAACCTCGCGCACATGTGGAACGGTTAAAACCAATGCAAAAATTACTAATAAACTGTGTATTGCTGGTTTGCAGGTGACGTCATAGCCGCCATCAAACAATAGATTCCTCGTTAGCTTCTTTTGTTGGAGCACCAACATGGCCGCCATGCCCTTTGTCATTTGAATCTCTGGGGATTGAGTGAAAACCAGCAATAGACATACCGTATTTACTCGAATAAAAACTGAGCTTCTTTCTCAAGTGTATTAAAGTCCCCCTAAACCCTTTTGCAATGTTTATATATATGAAACTTTGAAAGGCTTTGAATACTTCTGCGAAGAAATTTCTGGCTTACAGAGAATACTCTGTGTTCTATGCTTGTTTGAAATGGTAAAAATTTGACCTTTCCTGACCCATGACCGCGTAAGAAAAAGACTGGGTCGATTCCCTATCTTACGTCATCCAATTCATTCGACTGTGCAATAACTTGAATAAATATTTAGCATTTTGTCTAAAATAGCTATTTTCTTTACTAAAATCTCACAGACTGTGTATATTCTCTATATATCGATGATGTTGTGATAGAAAGGCGTCATGGACAATAATGCATTAATGAGGTGACGTAAGATAGGGAATCGACCCAGGCTTTTTCTTACACGGTAATGGGTCAGGAGAGGTCACATTTTCACCATTTCAAACAAGCATAGAACACAGAGTATTCTCTGTAAGCCAAAAAAATATTCGCAGAAGTACTCAAAACCTTTCAAAGTTTCATATATATATAAATTGCAAAAGGGTTTAGGGGCACTTTAAGGCTTGGTTTGAACATGAAAACGAGGCAAAATCCTTTGTGTTTTCTTGACCACTTTTCAAGTAAATATCATAAAACTTTACAGAATTATAGAAACTGGTTGCTTAAACCCACGAGTGATACCGTTGCCATATAAACCACCGTTGGGAAAAATTAGGTGGGAAAATACAATGCAAATTTGTATATGACTAACTTTTCAAAACGGGGTGTAGAAAGAGCCCTTACGTTAAGTTTATCCTAACTTAATTTTAACCAATAGCGATGTAGGTACACCAATTAGCCTTTTCTTCTTGTCTGCGTTCAATATTAGCAGAAATATCGGCGAGAGAAGGCCGGAATTGATCATTTGAGTTGCGTAAATACGGAGTCTTCAAGGAAAATACTGCGTATCATTTCAATCAAGCATTGAAGGAGGCGACGTTAACAGTTTGTAGCAACGGGCATACTGTTTTATGGCTTTTACGTTCCCCATACAACATGAAGCCGTCTTGCGATTTCAAGTGAATCAGTATTGTACATAACTTGAAAACGAATCCAATGCAAATATTTCCAAATTGAAAATTCCTGGATTTTTGACACATCTACTGAATTCTCACTGATTTTTTCCTTCTTATCCTTCTAATAAAAGCCACTTCTTCATTAAGACTACTATAGTGTTTTAGAAGCTTTCCAAAGTCGATATTTGTTCACTGCATGAATTGATTGTACTTGCAACGCTTGTAAATCAGCAATTTCCAAGGATCGATTATGCAAATGTTCGTCTCAAAATTTATGTTCTGTCATCCTTACTAGCAAATATCTGCCATTCTCGCTAATATATATGCGGTTGAAGCAATCTCGTACCCAGACCCCATTTGTTTCTTACTGCGCATGCTCGACGAAAAAATAGGGCTCTGGAAGAATCCGATTTTTGTGTATTGTGATTGGCTGTTCTGAACAATGCAATTTCACCGGAAGTCAAATATAGCCTTTTGGGAGTTGGACAAAGGCATTGGTGAATTGGGGGTAAACTAAACGCTAAAAACCGTTGGATTTTACCTAAATGGATGCCGCTAAAAATATTCAGGGATGCTTAGATATTTGCTCGCATCCTATCGGAAGTTCATATCACTTCACGGCCAACACACATCTTCCCTGCTAGCAGAGGTCTCTCTCTGTCTTGGTAAAATGGAAGGCGAGGGAGAGACCTCTGCCGACATCCGACGCTTTCTCTGTCGCGCATGCGTGAAGTTTCCTTGGCAACAACTGACGCGATCTCACGTGTACTTTTGAACGCACGAAACAACTGTAACAAACAACTGACGCGTACAGCTATTTCCGGTAAAACGTGTTTTCGAAACTGGTTTGACTCGTCCATGAATATGGACGGCAAGCGTCGGATGTCGGCAGAGGTCACTCCCTCGCCTTCCATTTTACCAAGACAGAGAGAGACCTCTGCTAGCAGGGAAACACACATCGCACACAGTACATGAATTCTCAGAATTCGAAAATCGAACCCAATTGGATATAGCCGAGGGATTCACCGTAACAGATAGGTAATACTACACATTCCCATATTAACAACAATGTTCTTAAGTGCTCTATAGGCAGAAGTGGCATTTTCCGATCTCGTAAACTTGTGCCGACAGGCGCTGATGGCTTAAATATAAGCGTTTGTATGGGAATGCAACGAACTCCAGCCTTCAAGGAGCTAAAATACGAGACTCGTAAGTCAAAATGCCTTGACTTGCTTTTACGGTGTATTCAGTTGCTGTTTGTGTGGTCGTCGGGCTCAGGTAAGGCCGCGATGTCAGCGAGTTTTCGATCCACATGAATCCTCGATCTTGTGTACTGGAATCATGAATCCACCGTACGATATTAAAGAAACACGAGCCTGATGCATGAAATAAGCCTTAAAATCCAAACTAAAAACGGCAGAAGATGAAAGAGACTCCCTAAGGCTTGCCCTGACGTTAGTAAGCAAAAGATCACTATCAAAATACCGGATGAACTTCTAAATCTAAACCAAAACCTAGGATTGATGCGCTGAGCGAGAATCTAACCCGAAGATACGACTTCTCGGGGTGGCGTAATGATAAGCATGCGCAGAGTCGCCGGAAGTCCGTGATTCCGGATCTGATTCTTCCAGAGCCCTATTTTTTCGTCGAGCATGCGCAGTAAGAAACAAATGGGATCTGAGTACGAGATTGGCGGTTGAAGTCGTTGGAATGAGGTTTTCCAAACATGTATCAGGTTTCCCTTCCTCGAGTTTACACAACAACTTGAGAATTCTCCCAAAGGGTAAGAAAGGATCTGGGTCGAGTGCATTATTGGTGTCAGGAGTGCTTTGTTCACCAATAATGCACTATCATTATCCAAACACATGCCTGGATTTGTACTGTGTGGGAAGTTTCAACATTAATCAATTTGATAGAATAATGTCAATAATAAGCGAAAAAATGAGGATGCGAATCGTTTTTTTTAGCGTGACGTCATCAGGAGCCATTACCAGGAGCGTCCATCTTCCCCATTGGTTCTGTTCCCAAAGGCCATGTTGTCTTAGCTATACGTCACTTCTCATTATTATTCATCATCATTCTCACTTTCAACGCGGGAATTCGAATTCGAATTATAGCCACATCTACTTCTGTGCTGGGGGCCCAGCCCATGACATAGGAACGCTCCTGGTAATGGGCTCCTGACGTCATCTGTGATCTGTACTCTAATAACACTCGTTTCGCACTGTTTATGTTTCGTATAAAAAAAGTAATGGCTATTGTTAGTACGTGCTCAATTATGCGACCAAAAATGCATTTGACACTAACAGTGTGATTCCTTTGTAGTTATATCGTTGTTTGGCAGTGGGATAGCGCTATGTGAGTATTGCATTTGATTAACAAATAAAGAAGCCTTAGCCATGTTTTATACTATCATAAAACACGATGGGCATTTGAGAACATGAGAGAAATGTTAAAGCACAAGCCGAAGGCGCGTGCTTTCAACATTTCTTGAGTGTTTTCAAATGTCCAGAGTGTTTTATGGTAGTATAAAACATGTATTTAAGGCTTCTTTATCTGTTTTATAATATAGATTTACACGCGCGATGAAAGGAAATCGCCAGTTGAAAACAATAAAACTCGGCAAACCATGTTATATACTCTGATAAAACATGGCTTTTTAGCCAATCACCGTACAGGAAATGATGGCGGCTTATACATTTACCCACAATTCTTCGCGCGCGAAAAACTTTAAATTCGATACAAAATTGCGGTCGGGAAGTTTTAGATCTTAAAAACAAACCAGTACAAGTGATGTTACCAATATACTGACATTGAAGACAATAGAGGATTTCTACGTGTGTGTTTTACTGTGTTAGGTTCGCAAGGGATTGTGGTAAAATCAGTGTACAGCCGCCATGTTTTCCGTATGGTCGATTGAGTGTCGATAGTAATAAGTGATTGCTTTGGTTTTCCATTACAGCGGTTTTCAACTGAATGTCTTAAAACCAAAACCAGTCAGCCAATCGCGAGCAAGTAAAAACATCAATGAACCAATCACGAACTGAAGTAATTCACGATTGGTTTTACTTCAACCAATCACAAAGTAAACGCAATCATGGATAACTAACCAATCAAATTCGAAAGCAATTACTTTTCGACAGTCATTTGAAAACCGCCCTAGCTGTGAAAAATCAGGGGCGGATCCAGGATTTTTGAAGGGGGGGGGGGGGGGGGGGGGGGGGTGGCTGTCATAGATTTTTGTTCGGGAACATGCATTGCCTCTGTAAAATGCTGTAAAATGCTGCAATTTGGCCAGTCCAACCAGCCCAAAGGAGGATGGCTAGCCACCCAATCCACCCCCCCCCCCCCCCCCCCCCTAAATCCGCCACTGAAAATATTTTGTATTTATCAGCCAATTAAGTTCTGAACTAAAACCAAACATTGTTTTGGTCTGTCAGCGCACCCCCCTGATCGTTAGCGATGATTTTGTTTACTTTTCCACGTGATTGGTTCAAGTAAGATGCTTCAGTTCGTGATTGGCTCATTGCGTTTTTACTTGCTCCCGTGATTCGCTCTGTGATTATTTTGGTTTTGATTCTACGACACTCTAAGATATTACTGCGTTGTAATAAACACAGCCGTGAATAGCCCACCTCGTCGCTGGTATGTTTACCACCAATATGAGGCTGCAAACGGCCAATGTATACGTAGTCAGCTATAACTTTCTAACAGGAAACTGGCCTCGCTTTCATGCGAGGAAAGGCTGACAAATGGATGCGCGCGCATTATCGATGAATTTACTTATTACTTATTTAGTCTTGTACTATGTGCTGTGATATATGATGGCAATGTTTAACGCTGGCAATTATCGACGCTGGCAATTATTGGCTATCGTCGATATGATCTATTTCAGGGCTTCCTAACCACTTCTCTAATGTTTGTTATGGATGCGTAAATCTATTGCTGTATTTGTTTCTTGTAAATTGTACATTAGATGAGCTTAAGTAATGGTGCGTAAGAACAGGAGCACTCGACGGCTAGGAACGCACAAAGGTGTTAAATGTTCTATTGTTGAAACTTGATATCTCATTGGTTAAACAGAAATAAACCTCCAAAAAATAGGAAAGAACTCTGATTTCACAATATCTTTTTAAAGAAAATGATTGAAGCGGACAATATGTAACTATGTAAAAAGAGAGAAAGAAATCCTATGTGGGGAACATTGAAATATTTTATAATATCTCCGCTTTTGTGTTAGTGTCTTTCTATTGGCTGAATTCGTTTTGGAATCAAAAACATATACACAACGAGCGATTTCATGCATTTTAATTTGAGAACATTAATACCACTAGTCAAGAGATAACTTTAGAAAAAATTGAATTATTTTTTATGTGGGATTAGTGAAATCACATTCATTGCCGCGGAACAATAGATCTTGCTCCAGTTCTTATACGAACCATTACTTAATGGGCTGATTTCATGTCCATAAAACTCGTTTGAATTTCCCGTGAACCGCTATCTTGGATCTTGTGACGTCACACGATAGCCATTAATATTACACAAGAAAAGAGCTCTTTGTTTTCTAACGTGCGCGTTAGCGAACAGGTTCCTGAGACGATGTTACCCGAAAAGTCAACGACGAAGGCTCCTTCTTCGTACCCAGAATGTATTTTAATCTGGGTTAGGGTACTTCAGGGTATTGTTTTACTGTAGTTCATTGTTTTGAGTTTGTCTTCTTTGTTTTACGTTATCTGTGTTCCCGTACACGAAGTAGAAGCCACGGCGAGGATGTTACACGAAGCAACTCAAACAAAATTCGGGTAACAATGCTGAAGGTTTTTGAAGATAATTCAAAAACTTGCAACATGTTGCCGCAACGACGATTCCGTTAAAAAGCGTCCAGCGCGCCATTTTACACTATGTTGACTTTTCGCGAACAATGTTGCACGAAAATTCGTCGTTAAATATCGTCGCATATAACATCACCTTGATATCACAAAGTAAAGGGTCTATATATAAACACTGGTATAATCAACTAAATATCGTTATTTTAAAAAGATAGTATGTAAAGCTAACAGCTTGTGGGGTACATAATAAAATTTCAGTCGACGAGGAGGCAAATCGACTGGCTATTTACAAAGGTGGTAGAACGCACGGGGAATCGAACTCAGAGTCGATGGGAAGCGAGTAACAACTGATGTTTCGAGCGATATCCCTTCGTCAGAGCAAGAGGACTAACGCTCGAAACGTCAGCTGCTACTCGTGGCGGTTATCATACCTTAATCGACTTTTAGTTGATTATACCAGTGTTTACTTTCTCCGCCGACGCATGACTTAGACTAGTTTTTTTATAGGAATTATTCAGCCATTGGTCTTTATATAGACCCTAGCTAGTAAAATAATAACTTTATTTATGTGTCAAAGTTAATGTAGTTGAGGGAACAATCCCTCTCTTAATTGGGAACACCTAGAACTACATTAAAATATTTGACAACTGATTACAAGATACAGGATTCTAAGAAGGTAACATTAAAATATCTGAAATAAATTATAGACATTAGATTATATATCTGGTTATCTACATTAAAATCTTTAAAAATACAATGTGTGTTGGAGAAAAAGAAAAGCCAAAGGCCCTGCCTTTGTCTGTTTGCCGCCAAAAAATACACGCACGAGCCAATCAGCATGCATGTAAGATTCGCAAGAATAAGCATAACCGTATTAGATGCCAAAAAACCGTTAATATATATTTATCGAACTTTCTCTGAAGGTTTGATTATTTATTGCTTATAATAAGATATATATTCTTTTGTACCAACAGGGTGTCCTAACTTAGTAGAGTTAGTCGGCTACACTGGTAACTTTTCTAGTCCTCTATCGCCATCATTGTATCCAACAAGCGCTCAGTGCATGTGGAAAATAACTGCTCTAAAAACGCTCCACATCGAAGTCAAATTCACATTGTTCGATGTCGAGAAATGCGATGAGAAATGCAGTTGTGATTCCGTCACTGTGCTGGACATTTCAGAAACAGGAGAGAACTCTACCATTGGAGTATTTTGTGGGAATAAGGCGCCGTGGTCAGTGTATTCTACTGGTCGTTATTTGTTAGTGATATTCAAGAGCGATCATGGTGACAGTGGGTCTGGATTTAGGGCTAAATATCGAGTGATTCCTCGAGGAGCAGGTGAGATCGTGTTTAGCGAGATTACGTGTGAAAATCAGCCATTTATAGGCCGGTCATGGTAATGCGCCTTTTCTTACCTTTTGCTAGCTGATAATACTTTCATTGAGTCACGTCACGCGCGCTCATTGCGTGACACTTCCCGCCATGCATTGTTGTAGTTTAGTCTGACTGTTTAGGTCCGCCATCTTGGTTGTTGAGTCAGTTGTTAGTCTTGTTAATGTTAATAAAGAAAGCAAAGAAAATCAAAACATTGCCATTATGTCACCCATCTTACCAATGTGGTATTTTCAGCACAGGCCAAACAATCGAACGAACTTTGTTGGATGAAAATGGCCAAACATGTGTCTAACATTTGATCGAACAAAACCAAACTTGATCAGGCAAAAAATTTGATCAAACCACAGGCAGCCCAAGCTAATGATTTTTACAAGGAATGTATGGGAATTTTTAGAAAAAATCTAAAACTGTACTAAAATGATCAATAAAGTCATAAAATCTTACCTGTGTGTTGTGAAGTTGTTCCTCTTCATCACTGATGTGTTTATTTCTGGCTTGAGGCACTTGTGGGCTTTTTTTTCCTCCCCTATATAAATATTGAGAAGGCAGGAAACACGAGACGCCATTAGTCCACGTGGCGACTCTTCGAAGCCTCGTAATTCTTCGAAAATCCAAACTTTCAGCATTTTACCTCCAGAAACCCTCTTTTGCATTCCTCTAGCACTCATTTAATCGATCCATCGCTTATTACCTCGCTTTGTAAGTACTCAAATTCGTGGTTGAACGTGGCTTTTCTTCGGAAGCAGTGACGAACGAGTGCCGAAGGAATCCAACACCTCCGTGTTTTTTCGAGGAGATTCGGGGAACGAAGTCATTGTGCTCAATCGACCAATCGCTGAATGGTGAAATATGTAGAACAGAAGGCATGAGCGTAATGGGAATGGACAGTTTTCATTGAATCGTCAAATACAGTAGCGAAAATGCCACTAGAACACACCATTACAACATTTCGTCCAAGGCTTTTCAGACGCGTTACGGTTTCGTTTACTCAACAGGATATTAATAGGGACTTTAAGCAAAACACGACGGCAATATCTTCGACGACGGCATAAAACAATAGCCATAATTACAAAATACAATAGCTGTACGTGAAAATGCACGCAGTCGCCTACATTTCCACCGTTCTCTGCAAAAACACAACGTGAAAACCCCAAATTGTGCGTTTTAAAGAGAACGCGAACGTATAAGAAAGTAAATCAATCCGTTTTTCGTTCGGCGTGAACGTAACTCTATACTCGGTCATATTTTTCGAAAATCTGGTTGTGAAAAACAATTCAAGGTGAACGAGGGAAATAGTAGACACCAAATTTCTGGAGAAGGGCACTTTTCTACGTCCCGTCGTCATTGCCGTCGCCGTTGGCTGGTTGCTTAAAGTCCCTAATATGTCCTACTTCGGCAGTTCTAACTGCTCTTTGCTCATCTGTTAGGCTCCAGGAAATATAAGGGTTAATACGAGTTCTCACTGCATGCACTGACGTATTTTTTCACTCTCATATTGCAGTCAGTTCAACAGAATCGTCTATAACAAATTCTTGTACAACTTACCTTGGTCAGTTCCGTTTTCGTTATTTTACATTTGAAACAGCTTTTGAAGAAAACTAAATCAAGAAATCCACTACATTTCTATTTGACATTTACTTCACCTATTGTTTGCTGAAAAGTTCGTAGTAAGTTCGTGGGTCTGCCCTGCAGATTTCACCGTTCAGCGATTGGTCGATTTAGCACAATGACTTCATTCTCCAAATCTCCTCGAAAAAACACGGAGGTGTCGGATTCCTTCGGCACTCGTTCGTCACTGCTTCCGAAGAAAAGCCACGTTCAACCACAAGCTGCCTGTGGTTCAACTAGAACAGGCAGCTCATGAAAAAAAAGGCTAAGCTGACGGTACCCCGGATCGTTACATGCTAGGTTGGCTGCAGAAACCGTCGAATTTGAGTACTTACAAAGCGAGTAAATAAGCGATGGATCGATTAAATGAGTGCTAGAGGAATGTAAAAAAGGGTTTCTGGAGGTAAAATGCTGAAAGTTTGGATTTTCGAAGAATTACGAGGCTTCGAAGAGTCGCCACGTGGACTAATGGCGTCTCGTGTTTCCTGCCTTCTCGATATTTATAAAGGGGAGGGAGAAAAAAGCCCAGAAGTGCCTCAAACCAGAAATAAACACATCAGTGATGAAGAGGAACAACTTCACAACACACAGGTAAGATTTTATGACTTTATTGATCATTTTAGTACAGTTTTAGATTTTTTCTAAAAATTCCCAAACATTCCTTGTAAAAATCATTAGCTTGGGCTGCCTGTGATCCAACGTCCAATATGGAACAGGTATAGGTAGTTGGAAAAAATTAAGTAAAGGTCCTCTGGAAATAACCATAGTCAGATGACTATCGAACTAGTCAAAGTTAACGTTGGATTGTGCAATCCAACATTGATTGATCGAAAATTTTGCCAGGGCTTTAGTCAACATAATTCCAAAGCCATTGTTCAAACCCTAAGCTCATTAGTCAAGCATTAATTTGCCTCATAGATGTTGACAAGTAAATTTCAGGTTTTTTCTTCCTCAGTTTGTAGATCAACACCGTTATTAATCGGCGATGGGGGAACAGTCTCCAGTCCGAACTTTCCGTCCGCATATCCTCCGAATACCAAATGCGTATGGATAATAGCATCGGCACCCAAAACAAGATTACGACTAAAGTTTCTCTCAGTAATGATGCAGAACTGTACTACTACGCATGCGCGGTGCACATGTGATTACGTAGAGGTTCGAGATGGGAATTCCTCAAGTGACGTTTTGATAGGGCGATACTGTGGGAATACCCCGCCTGTAGAGTTGTACTCCAGCGGATCGCACCTGTGGATTGAATTTGGTTCTGACCGGCGAATTAATGATAAAGGATTTGCTGCCGAATTTTCGTCAAGTAATAATATTAATGGTGAGTTAGTCCCTTTCTATTGCTGAACGTTCGTTTGTTGGTGTGTTTGTTTTTACAGTTGTTTTTACAGTTGTTTTTACCTGGCTATTCATCGTGTATCGGGATCTTAAAGAGGGTCGTCTCAGCCTCCATTTTTTGATACCCTAGAAAATTCAGTTCAGTTTGATAGTTTGAGTTCGTCAGCTCCAGGGAGAATGATTTGAAGAAATAAATACGGTAATCAACAGATCCTGAATACCGGAATTTGGATTACAGGAAATGAAAGTGATAGCTTGTGAGGCGTGTAAAGGACAGTGGAAGTCTGATTATTTTAGCCATAAGTTCGAGCTCAGACTGGCCGCCATTACTCGCACTAGAAACGAGCGAACCTTTGTTTAGCGCTCTTTTCGTGATGTCATCTGAGCAACAGCTACGCGACACAGCGACTAGAAGGCATTTTGTAAGGTTCAAGCTTTGTGTACAAGCTTTCTAGACGTTTATATATAAACTTACCCTTCCATCTGCATATTAGACTAATGTTTTTGCTACTATATGACGTCATAGTATCCAATCCTAGTCCGAGTAATGGCGGACAGACATCATGGCCAAAATAATCAGACTTCTTGTAGGAATTTGGACTTAACATTTGAAATGGAAAGTATTTAATACAGTTACGTTCCGAAAATGAAGAAAACAGGAGACGTGTAATTTGATCGCAGCAGCACTTTAACGCCGTCGCCGTTAATTGCTCTACATGCCAAGGCCTGTTTTCTCATAGTAAGGTGTATATATCGTAGTAATGTTTAGGTTTTTATGTTGAGTAAAGTATGACCCGTTAGGCCGTTTCCGACGGTGAATGTTTCATGCGCCGAACTTAATACATTCAATTCAAGTCAGTTCTAGACGGAGCGACTGCCGATTCAGACGGCGAACGTTAACTTAATTGGTTGGGCTCAATCCTGGTTTCTGGGAAGCTACCCACCCCATGGATATGCATCGTTTTATTAATGATTAACCACTAAAGTTAGGGTGAACTGTCGAGGATGGGGGGTTTCCATCTGCGGCACCTAATTCATCTGCCGCACCTAATTCATCTGCCGCACCTAATTCATCTGCCGCACCTAATTCATCTGCCGCACCTAATTCATCTGCCGCACCTAATTCATCTGCCGCACCTAATTCATCTGCCGCACCTAATTCATCTGCCGCACCTAATTCATCTGCCGAACCTAATTCATCCCAATTCGAGTCACCTGACTTTTCCCTTGAGTAATGTTTTCTTGTTTTTCTGTATCCCAAGAGGAAATGTACACATTACTCTAATTGGAAAACAAAGCACTGAATCCTCGGGAGAGCTGTCACATGATCCGAATTGGGACAACAAATGTACAAGCTAAATCGTCTGTTGATTCAGACACCGCTCTTTTGCCGTACTTCATTTATTTTAAAAGTTCGGCGCATGAGAAGTTCGACGTCTAAAACTGGCCTTAGGGGTAGTTAAGTGGTAATTAATTTTAGAGGTACAACAGTGCCCATAATTTGTTATACAACTGCTCAGTTTTTCGTTTTCTGACTGGCTTATAGGAGTGTTTACTGATACACTACATGTATAATTATAACCATGAATTAAGAAGGCCGCTTTGTGTAAAGAATCAATGGCTCTCTGGTTGGCACATTAACGGTGGCAGTGGCAGTGAACATCGCTTTTTCCATTGAAAAGAAGAGGTGAAAATCACTTTCCCCGCAATTTCCTGTCTTCAATTCCCAGCCCGCTTGACTCTTGTTGTTATGAAAAACATTTTTTTATGATAGTTTAGTATGTCCTCTTATTTACCATGTTTCGTATCATCTAATGGTCGACATTGTTGTGGATTTCACGAGGCGTTAATTCTTAAAGTGCATATAAGCCCTGGCCAGTTATCTTTGATATCGATTGTACATGACGTGGATAGTCCAACGGTAGAATATTTCTTGATTTGGGTGTTGCGTCTACGAGATATAACGGTTTAGATTTCCAATATGCTAATGATGTGAGTCATCACCGACATCACTTATTATACAAAAGCATGCTGGTAGAGACAAATTACCTATTTTTTTAATTCTAAGTTATATTTGAAGCTTATCAAAGTCATTTTACCAAAAAAATATTCTAAATTAGAAAATAGCTTAATTCACAAGCACAAAGAAATTCAGCAAATGTCGGTGATGACATCACATCATTAGCATATTGAAAATATATACCTTTATGTCTCGTAGACGTAACACCCAAATCAAGAAATATTCTACCGTTAGACCATCCACTTCATGTACAATCGATATCAAAGATAACTGGCTAGGGCTTATAAGCACTTTAAATAAACCAATACAACGTTTAATTTGACTACTGCCACGTCATCCATTGTCATTAATGTGCCAACCAGAGATCCATTGGTTCTTAACACAAAGCGGCCTTTTGAAATCATGGTTGGCACATTAGCATAACAATTGCAATGTTTATCAACACAAAGTATCGCTATACCTATTTCAATAAACGTTGTCGGAAGAAAATAGAAAAGCTATGACTAATTTAAATAATAGGCGGAGAATAAAGCCCGATTTACAAGACACGCATTTCGGACACGGCACTCCTAAATTTTGGCGCGCGGGCCGCTAAGTTTTGGACTGGCACTCTTGAGTTTTGCCGTGTAAACGAAGAGTGCCGTGCCAAAATGAATGTCGTGTACATCGGGCTTAAAACAACAGAGAAAATTCCTCACCATCAGATAACACATATCAAAGTCATTGCGTACAAAAGCCTACATATCGATATCCGGTGACTCACTTCCGGTATCGGCCCAGTCAAATCACTCGAAAATACATGGTTTTGGGAGCTATTTTGCCTTCTAAAACAAATAAAATGATTTATGAGAAATTCTACCTTCAAATCAAAGTTACGTAACATCGGATCTGCAACTGGTAACTGTTTTGAGTGATTACATTAAGATTTCGCCTGAACAAATTTGAATTTGCTTTCGCGAGTGAAATGAAGTTTTACAAGGCGTTACTCGTTTATGGACGCCCAAGCAGAAGAAAACTGGGTTTAACTTGAATACGCATGTCTGAACGGACTTTCTACCGCTGAATTAAGATAGGAGAATAAATTTCCAGTGTTTTGATGTATCAATCATCGAGGTTTCTCGAGTTTAGAGTGGTACAAATCGCTGTTAAAGTTCCATTTCGTGCTATTTTTTCTTGTGTGACCTTTGTAATGGCGGGAGCTGCAGTAGGAGAGATCAAAACGAAAGCAGATAATTCTCCTTTGTATAGTTCTGGTATCAACAGGTACGCCACATTATAAACTTGTAATGCGACTGAAGTTGTTATCTCTCTCAAATAAAATCGCAATTACTTCAAAGTGATGACTAATACCAAATGTCCTCTTCTGTGTGCAATGATTTTGATATGTGACTTCATTAGAAAGACGTTCATCCTGTAGCCGAATCTTCGTTTACGTTTTTTCCTCATTAGCATACATCAAACTTCAAGGGACGTACATACAAACAAACAGAGTCCATACATGTAAATCTAAAGATATTGTCACACTTTATAATCACCAAAAATTTGAGAGTTTATTTCAGAAATGAGCGTTTTAAAATCTCAAAATTTACAAAGAATGTATGGCTGTCAGCAACTCTTGCCACCCAGCTCATTTTACAGTTTTGAAAAGTCAATTTCTCCGAAAATATTTAACATATCAATCTCAAATATTTGGTGATTACTAAGTTAAAAATTCTCTTTCAACTGATGTAGTCTGTTTATTTGTAGCTTGAAGTTTAATTCATGCTAATGGGAAAAATATAAACAATGACGGAGCAATGGTTGGCCTATTCTTCGTTTGCACGTGACGTCATCAGGAGCTCATCAAAAAACAAATCGAACTATATATCCTATAAAGCTGTTGCTTTTATATTTTGTAGAGATTCGTGATATGAGTTATCACAGAAAATTTAAGGTCGGTAGGATGTTTTGCTTCCAGTTATGGAGGTTTGAATTGTGTCCCACGAATCGAATCACGTTTGGAGAGCCGGGGTGGCGCAGTTGTTAAGCGCTTCGCCTCTCACCTCTGTGGCCCAGGTTCGATTCCCGGACGCGGCGCCATATGTGAGTTGAGTTTGTTGGTAGCTCGCCCTTGCTCCGAGCGTTTTTCTGAGTTTCAGATACGGTCGTGAAAATCAACAAATTTGTGCCGAATGAAAGGTTTGGGGCTTTATAAATGTTTAGAAGTTCGATTCAATGGGACTTATAGTGAAACCAAATGAGCTGGATGAAATTTTCGCTTTATTTAAGACTTTGAAGTTTTGGCGGCCATCTTGGTGGTTCACGGTGGTTAACATAGATGGCCGCCGCCCCATACATTTTACACGGCCGACAATTTGACATATTCGTTCGCCCATAACTCTGTAACGAACTGCTCTTCTGCTTCACAATTTTGGCTCAGATGTGTAGTTTGATCCCTCTTCAAGCTTATACACATTTTATTTTATTTAGCAATTAGAATTTTTTTTTGTGACATCGATGCGACCCAATAGCACGTGGTTGCAAACGAAGAATTCAAGTGAATACAACGGATCCAGACAGACCAAAATAACTCCCATGATTCAACTTAGTCTCAACTTTCGTATTTTCCGTATGCCTCCGACAACGTTTATTGAAATAGGTGTATTCGAGCCGAATGCAAAGTGCTGCAATGGCCTTGGGATAAAGGCTAATTCTAAATGAAGACATTTTATACCAAAATGTACTATGTTAATGAATCACCTTCTATTCCCATAGGCGAATACTCGTGTCCCAATAACTGGAGGTTCCCTTTTAGATGTCCTGTCAACTTTTATCACCATAACAACAAATCTAGGGTATGTTGCTATGACAACGGCGCCACGTGTTGTAAAATTGGCGGGAATCCTTGCTCTGATGGGTTGACTGTGCGGAGCTACTGTCCAAGACCACGTGACGATGAGAAGTTAACTAGATGTTGTCATCGGAAGGGGCGACCGGCGTGTTGTTTATCTGGTGCTATTAGTAATATAATGAATAGGTAAGTGTACATTGCATTAAAGTGCCAATAAATCCAATTTTTATCATTAACATCGATTCTAGATTAGGTGAATAGTAGAATATTTCTTGATCTAGGAGTTATAATAGTTTATATTTCGAATATGGTAATTATGTGACGTCACAGGAGACCAACAAAAGGTCGTTTCTTTCTCTTTGTGAATGAAATTATTTCTGATTTATTCAAACTATTAGGTAAAAGCACTGATATAAGGCTCAAGACACACCGCGGCAAAACGGTATGCTCCGCTGGCCAAAAGAACGAAGGCTCTGCTATCAAATACAAATTACCGAGGGTTTCAACTTTTTTAGTAAATAATTTTATAACTTAGTAAACTCACAGTGAATTACAAATTAAGAAAACTTCAACCTGTTAAAGTCTTAGGCTTAGCTTTTAAGTAGTTTTCTTATTTTTTGACAAAACAGTTCACAAATGGATGCTTTTAAGCAGAAATTTTAAAATCACGGGTATGTGCCTGTTGTTTCATTTCAGTTTTCGCGGGAAACTGGGGGCGGCCGCGCGCCGACAAGAAATAGCAAATACGCATGCGCGTAACGTTTTGCCGCGGTGTGGGCTCAAGATAACATGCATGGGATATGTAGAAGAAGGCATTTATCTCTAGCAGCATGTTTGTGTATAATAACTGAAGCCTCCTATGGCATCCCATAATTAACATACTGGAAATACTTCTAAATTTCAGTGTTGCGTCCAAATAATTTGTCTAAATCAGAAGTAAGTTTCATTCCCAAGGAGAATAAAATGACAGTAAATTCCTGTTGACGTCACCTCGTTAGCATGAATTCGAAATATAATATTTAAAACTCATAGACGCTCAAATCAAGAAATATTTTATTATCCACCTACTTACTTTATGTACAAATGATTTTAATGGTAACAAATTTAGACACTTTAATACTAGACTTTACATTTTCACAGACTGTTTGCCAGTACACACAAAAAAAGCCCTAATTCTGAAACTCGGAAGAATAGACCAGTTCGCGGTAAATTCCGACATTTTGTAAAAACGAGTCGAATTCCACGTGAAAATTTACAGACAATGTATGTAAAACTGAAAACACGATTGCACGCTTCCCAGCACAGCGACATCCCTCAAATTTCGATATGTTAATCTTTTACCTGGTATCTTAAGTTTGTATCTGAAGAATATTTCAGAAATTCGATTTTACGGATTTTATTTGACATCGGATTCCCATCCATTCCCATACAAACACTGTATTTCGCGCCATGTTTGCACCCCTTTCAAAATGTCGGAATTTACCGCGAACTGGTCTATTCTCGTGAACTAGTCACCCTTGGGACTGGTGTTTCACAATCTACGTTGTGCTAGCGTATTTAGCTCTGGTGAAACTATCAAACGGTGTCCCACTTTGTTGCATGAAAATGTTGAGGTGGCGATAAAACAAAAAATATGGTCTCCAAACACGATCCAACAGGGGATGACAATCGTATGGTCTAACAATGACGCATCGAGCAAAGTTGGGTCGTGCAATACGCATTTTGCCGGAAACAGTCACGTGCTGATGTAATACTTCATCAACCAATGAATTGAGCTCGTGATCCCCATAGGAAAGGCATTGCCATGGATGCTGGATGGCAATTAGCCATCCCCAAAAGCGCAGTTTTAGAAAGATCGGTAATCGCATATCAATAAAATAGCAAGCAAAAGTGTCGTTTTGAATTTCCCGCGGCCTCTTCCATATTAGGAAACATACATATTCCATATTTGGAAGAGCTGCCAGGACATTCAAAATGGCGGTTTCTAGGTCCCAGACCTCTAAATCGACACTCGTTGTTTGATATGTTTGGAGGTGGAAAATAGCTTTTACAAACATATTTAGCTAATAACACTACCGATCTCGTACAAGTGCTTTTAAATATATGATTGTTTTGCCAGTACAACTACGTTATTGCATTCCTGCAAAAGGCCCATCCAACATTGTTCGATACCCCACAGAAGTAGAATATTCATTCCTTCTTTTCCGCTTCGTTAAAACGGCCGGAGGGCTCTGGTTAGTTAACGTACGATTGAAAGCTATGACTTTATATAACTTTAAATACTAGTGGTTCCATATTGGAAGTGAAGTGTTGAGATTACTGTTATGAATTCCAAGTGAAATGATGAGCTTATTCCAATGGACCTCAATTTGGGTTCCCTGTGGTTGTGGTGTTGATCTTCGTGTACTGTTTAAAACACGAACAGCAGTGTTTAAAACACGAACAGCAGTGTTTTATCAAGTTTAAATTAGTGAGTGTTATAAACGGCTTCAAAATCGCTTTAAGAATGCAATGAAAGAAAGACGCACATCTCAAGGGAATGACATAAAGAAAATTATTTTTAGTGGGATGAAACTGATTTGATATAAAGTTTCATCCTAATTAGAAATTCACTGATAAAGGCCCAAAATTTGCTGCGGGTTTATGAAACGACTTCAAAAACATTCACATGTAAAGAGGGTAAAGAAATGTTTTTCAGTTATTTTGGCGATACGACTTATTTTGGCCGAGAAAATCCAAGCTAAAAGTTTATGTAAATTAGGATGAAATTTTATCAGGTATAAAATGTCTTCACAGTCATTGATTTCCTTTGTTTTTGCTTCATTAATTATTCGTGAGTTTTTGAAAGGGATATTATATTGCGGTAGAGAACAGTCATTATATCCGTGAAACATATCTTGACAAATAACGCGAAATTAGTAGCACTAATTACAAAATAACCAACTAAAATTTTAGGTTATTTAACACTTTTTCATGGAACTAACGACTGTGCTCGATCGATACTTTTGATGTGCCCCAAAAATCTAAAGATTTAACTGCTACTGGAGTTTTCTAAGCAGCAGAAAAATGTAATTTTATTAATGGTTGAACAGAAATACATATTGGTACAGTCATACCACTCTTTGCAAGTACGGTATGTTTAATATAAAATGTTTTGAACGATTGTCACGTCAAGTGTAAATTTGACCCTCATCAGGATCAAGAGCGGTTTAGTGACGAATCGAGGGAAGACAGTGTGCTTTCATGAGTTTAACAGCGCTGTCACTCGGCCTACAACAACCAGTTCAGCTGCGGAGTACGAACACAGTCGATGTAATATTTTTAAACATTTTACATTGAACTTACCGTACTCCCGAGCTAGGACTTGCAAAGAGAATCAGTGTGCTGTACCAATATGTATTTATGTTCAATCCAGTAAAAAAATACTTTTTTCTACGATACTGATTAGAAAACTCCAGTAGCCGTTTAACTCTTTAGATTTTTGAACTTCTGCTCATGCTCATGTCCAATTGTTTTCAAAAACTAAAATATATTTTCCAATGTTTTCAACATATTTTCAACTTAGACCATATCGCCAACGTTTAACCCCTTGTTCGGCAACCAGGAGCCCATTACCAGGAGCGTGCATCTCCCAGATTAGGTCTGTCCAACAGCAGAACAGATGATGTAGCTATTTTTAGCTTTGTGTTTCCCGCGAGAAGAAACAAAGGCCGTCACTTTTAACCAATCAGGATGCACTGAAAAATTGTAATTAAGTAATGGCATATGTTCTGCATGGAATGTAAAAAGTGCTAATTGTAGTATTGTTTCAATCTTCCACCTCATTGGCTTAGACATTAAAATATATCTAAACTTGAAGAAGAAGAATATTTTTTCTTATTTTGTAAACAGATTTGAATTGCATCTTGTGAAAACTCTCATAACTTCTAATATGACGAACTTTCAATATGGGGAACATTTTTAAATTGAACGTTTTCTTGGTTATTGTTTTGCACTCTTCTGATTGGGCAAAATGTTCTCACACAAAAGAACTGTACCTTTAAAATGCATTTTTAGTGGATTTAATTTCAGAAATTTATGATTTAAGGGTTGATGAGTTGTCAGTATGAAAAACAGAAAATACTAAAGTGGGGAAAGCAAATTGCATCTGAACAATAGAATTGTGCCTACCTCTTGCGCGGACTGTTACTTAACACGGTTCAAAAATACTAAAGCGCAAGAGAACAAAAGACAACGTAATCGCATACCGACTATAAACAGCCACATCGTCTACTGTGCTGTGGGCGCTACCCATCACATAGGTACGCTCCTTGTAATGGGCTCCTGCGGCAACTTGTTCCAACACCCAAGGTTAAATAATTTAGATTATACAGGATCGCTTTCGGGATTGTCGCGTTCACGTGGATGTGCATGGTTCACCTCCGACGTCACTCTTTTGAAATGTTATGTAATAATCACACGAACGTTTGTCAATTGTACTTTTGTGCTTCTTTTTCAGGTTAGGGTTCATCCTGGGGATCTTAGTGAATTTTGTATTTTTCCTTCTCATTCAACATTAGACGTCGTGCATCAGGACGGCTTATAAGCACCTTGGGGGCAACTACGTCTACGTACCATTTTTTCCTACGACTGAACGATTTTTTAAATTGTCCCTACAACTATTTTTTCCACGATTTTTCCTAACTTTTTCGCCATAGACCAGTTCGCGGTAAATTTCGACATTTTGAAAAGGGTACAAACATGTCGCGAAATACAGTGTTTGTATGGGAATTGATGCGAATCCGATGCCAAATAAAATCCGAAAAATCGAATTTATGAAATATTCTTCAGATACAAACTTAAGATACCAGGTAAAAGATTAACATATCGAAATTTGAGGGATGTAGCTGTGCTGGGAAGCGTGCAATCGTGTTTTCAGTTTTCCATACATTGTCTGTAAAAACGAGTCGAATTCCGCGTGAAAATTTACAGACAATGTATGGAAAACTGAAAACATGATTGCACGCTTCCCAACACAGCTACATCCCTCAAATTTCGATATGTTAATCTTTTACCTGGTATCTTAAGTTTGTATCTTAAGAATATTTCATAAATTCGATTTTACGGATTTTATTTGGCATTGGATTTGCATCAATTCCCATACAAACGCTGTATTTCGCGCCATGTTTGAACCCCTTTCGAAATGTCGGAATTTACCGCGAACTGGTCTATTCATCTTAATTCACTCAAGCTATATCTAGTTGTTATCCTAACACTTGTTCTCAGTGCTTTATTAATATTTTATTAGATAGAGATTATAAATTATTGTTATAAAAACATTGTATTGACCTTAATCATAAAGGCAGCAAAGCGACGCCAGTTGTCTCAAATTCCCTTATGGCAAAAAAAAAAAAAAAAAAAAAAAAAAAAGAGTACAACAGTGCGGTACAACAGAAACTAAGAAATTTCTGACCGACTCCAATTTTGCGATTTTTGGGACAACTGGCCTCGCTCTGATGCCATTGTTACCAGAATTCCTCCCGCGCCGGCGTGGTGTAGAAATAAGGGGCGGCCTTCACCTCCTCGGAACCTGAAATAGTACTGGCTATCCAAACAATGCCTAACCCTGAAACAATACAAACCCTAACCCTAAAACAATGGAATTCTTTGTTAGTGCAGTCCAAATGGGGTCCAATGAAATGCAAGGTTTTGAGAGGTGAAGGCCTCCTGAGAAATAAAGCCAGTTAAGGTCCATTCAAGAGCCCATAACCAAGAGCGTCCATATCTCTTACATAGATGCTACGGCGTTTTCACAAGATTATTTTTGCCGCCAATTAGTGGGTTACACCCGTGGCGGAACAAAAGATGCCTCATTAGCTTATTTTGTTATACCAACAACACGTTTGCTACGCTTTGTGATTTTATTCCCTTAGGAATGATTGCAACCCAATAATAGCGGGAAACCGTTTTAAAACTAACCTAACTTGTGAAAATGCCGTAGCATAGAGGTAGTATGAGAGATTCTCGCTCTTGGATATGGGCTCTTGGTCCATTTCAGTGAACTAAATCTTTATAAAAATATAGATATATTTGCGTGGACATTTTTCGAATGTGGTTTACATATGATAAAATCCATATGTTATTTATAAATTGTTAAGAAAAAACTAAGAAGCTACAATCCTGGACAAAAGTGTCACCAACTTCTCCATTTCGGTCCCTCTCACAATTATCTACCCACCCCTCCCCATTCAATGTGGAAAAGCTGCATTTTTCGTGAGGTACACTGTGAATAACTAATAACATCTACATTCGTAAGGGGGTCATTAGGAGAAAACGATGACTTTCTCGTGTTTTTATTTAGCTTTTTCCTGCATGCCACCAGTCGCCTCGTTGTTTGATCTAACTGCCGTACACAATGACAAAGAAACAGGTTAAAATAACCGATTTTTCAAATTACATGCAGTACGCATGCTTGTGAACATTATTTCAATTGTGCTGATGAAATTTGGGCCCGCGCATGCTGGTAATATGTACTGCTGATTTACACGTGAGCCCACTATGCTAAAACACATTCGACAGTGCTATTACAGACGAAAGGAGCCTCTGCAAGCAGGGAAATGTAGCTTATGTCAGATGTGTCAACAAATTTTGTCCAGGACTGTAGATGCCAAAATCTCACATTACGGGAAATCCTCGCCATTATTAATTAGTAGTCACAATAGATAATATACGTTGATAATGGATGGAATTGATAGGCTGAAGGAAAATAGAATATGAACAATGTATATATTTAAATTATAAATAATACTGGTAGTTACAATAGATACAGTTCGGTGCTCACTGAAGCTGACTGCACTATCCAAAGCCTCGGTTTGACAATGTAACTGCGTCTGCTGAAAACAATGTTTCAAAGCATAGTACATTTACTATTCACACAACAGACCTTCTGTTCAACAAATAGATGTCATTTTATCGTGGGCCTGTCGTCTTAGAGATGCACAGATGACGTCACAACGTGAAGAGAAAAAAGAAGTACCCCACGATACGCAGTCGAGTGTTATCGTCACGTTTTGATGTATGCGCATCTATCAGAGGGCACACCCATGGCAGAATGATATCTAAACTTACTATACATTTTACTCACTATCTCAATTCTGATTGGCTGAGAACAATATTATCCGTAGCTAGGTAGTATCTGTACGTTGTGACGTCACACTGCTATTATCTGTAGGTAGTATCTGTACGTTGTGACGTCACACTGCTGTTATCCGTAGCTAGGTATTATCTGTACGTTGTGACGTCACACTGCTATTATCCGTAGCTAGGTATTATCTGTACGTTGTGACGTCACACTGCTATTATCCGTAGGTATTATCTCTAGGTTGTGACGTCACTGCTATTATCTGTAGGTAGTATCTGTACGTTGTGACGTCACTGCTATTATCTGTAGGTATTACCTCTAGGTTGTGACGTCACTGCTATTATCTGTAGGTAGTATCTGTACGTTGTGACGTCACACTGCTATTATCCGTAGGTATTATCTCTAGGTTGTGACGTCACTGCTATTATCTCTAGGTAGTATCTGTACGTTGTGACGTCACACTGCTATTATCCGTAGGTATTATCTCTAGGTTGTGACGTCACTGCTATTATATGTAGGTAGTATCTGTACGTTGTGACGTCACACTGCTATTAGCCGTAGGTATTATCTCTAGGTTGTGACGTCACTGCTATTATCTGTAGGTAGTATCTGTACGTTGTGACGTCACACTGCTATTATCCGTAGGTATTATCTCTAGGTTGTGACGTCACTGCTATTATCTGTAGGTAGTATCTGTACGTTGTGACGTCACACTGCTATTATCCGTAGGTATTATCTCTAGGTTGTGACGTCACTGCTATTATCTGTAGGTATTATCTCTAGGTTGTGACATCACTGCTATTATCTGTAGGTATTATCTCTAGGTTGTGACGTCACTGCTATTATCCGTAGGTATTATCTCTAGGTTGTGACGTCACTGCTATTATCTGTAGGTAGTATCTGTACGTTGTGACGTCACACTGCTATTATCCGTAGCTAGGTATTATCTGTACGTTGTGACGTCACACTGCTATTATCCGTAGGTATTATCTCTAGGTTGTGACGTCACTGCTATTATCTGTAGGTATTATCTCTAGGTTGTGACGTCACTGCTATTATCTGTAGGTTCCGCTCGATGATAAGGAAGCACGGCCATTTCACGCTAGAAGTTAGATAAATTCTTTCGCTTCTTTTGTGCCATTTTGCTATTTTTAGCTCTCGGCTATGTTTCCAGTCTTTCTTTTACCCGAAACTTTTAAATAAAAGTAATATGTAGCTCGAATAAGAAACAAAATATCTTGAAATTCAATCGTAAATAATCCAATTAGCGGCGTTTCAGTTAGCTTCGTTTTCCCTAGCATTCTTTTTACTAAAACGTTTGCTTTAAATGTATAATAAAACAATTATTGAATTCGGTTTTCGTATGATAGCGAAAATTACCAAGACCTCGGTCTGATAATTTTCGCTATCATGCTCAACCTCATCCAATACAACAACAACAAGTTTTATTCGTACCATTTTGGAAATTACAATATGTAGAGAAAAAAATAAAGAAGTATACATTGTAATAAATTATTGTACAGGTACAATAACTGTTTAATATTATTGTTTTGGGCGATAATTAGCGAAGCAAGGAGGGAAAACGCGAAACGTTTTATTGTATAATGACAGTTCGTTAGCACTTAACTGGGTCACTTATTGGTCAATCATAGTCTAATTCCAGGGGGGGCGGGTAGGGGAGGTCTCCCTATATGAGACTTACGGAGATGCTAGAGGTTAAAAATGCGTATTTTGGTACCACTTAGAGTGTTAACTTGAAACATGCACAGTTGTAATTATCGTGGTACATAGTTTAGGGTATTCAATGTAAGACATTGAAGGAATGCAATCACGAGGTTTTACTTGATGGAAAAAATGGAAAAATACTCCAGAGCGTTGCGGCTCTGGAGTATCGGAGCGCAGCGAGCGGAGCTTAGGGGGTTTGGGGCGAGAGAAAAAAGAGAGGGGGGAGGGGGTGGAGAGGAGGAAGGGAGAGCCTGCCGGCAAGCCATGGTTATTTTGGTATCAACCCACTAATTAAAATGCATAGAATTAGTAAGTCATTCGACCGATTCATCCAATCATCATGCGCGGAAGTGAAACCCATTGTTTAATATCTGTCAAACTCACGCGTGGAATCTCAAGGAATCAACTCGAGCGTAAAATTCAAAACAAAAAAATTACGAATTTGGAGAATGTCAGCTGAAACTCAGAAAAAACATGTGAAGACAGGGCCTAAACCCAAATCTGTAAATGTCAACGACTTTTGCAGGATATGTAAATACATGTATGTTTTAAGATAGCGCTTGGGAATTCAAATATTTCCACGGCGAGAATCTGTCCAAGCCTTCAGAAAGAAAACAGAGCCGAGGTAAAGAGAACTCGTTGCCGCTGAATATAAAGTCGCCACCAAATCGGAAAAGAACAATAACACCGGAACGAAGTTCTGCAAAAAGAAGCGCTAAAAACCATCCCACACAGCGTTACGAAATCATCAAAGAAGCTCGTATTTTCGGAAGCACAATCCTGTTCCTCGAACAACAGAGCACCGGTGTGTGCGATTCGTCGACGACAATACAAGCAATACGCTTGTGGAGTTCCGATGCAGGGTTCTTCAGCTCATCGCGAAATTAACTCTCATTACTTCTTCTGCAGAGCTAAACAGCAATTTGAAGTTGCACTTCTGTAGTTCCTCGAGTTTTAGGTCTGAAAGTTCGGCTGCAGGATAACCTAAGGAACGTAACTGGTTCAATTGATCTTTCACCGATACTAGCCAAAGGAGCAATAACCAAAACGACAACCCGGCCATCATTTTCGACGTCTTTAACACTAGTGAATGCTTGGAATATCCTACTTTAATTCTTCCAAGCCCAGTTGGGATTACAGCTAGAACATCTCTTACAGACAAAAGATCTCTAATAGCCTTGATCGTTATTCTTTCTTTAAATTAATCGCTATGGGAATTCTCGGTTTCTGCTCTTATTGTATGCCATGCATGAATAAAATTTAATGATTTATGTCAATCACGCATTTTAGCCAATAGCAATAAGCGGCCTTCTGAGGCCGAGAGTTATCAAAATAACCATGGCTTTCCGGCAGGCTCTCTTCCTTCCTCTTCTCCCCACCCCCTCTCTTTTTTGTTCTCGCCCCAATCCCCCTAATCCCCCTAACATTCTCCAAGTTCGTAATTTTTTTGTTTTGATGTTTTGAATTTTACGCTCGAGTTGATTCCTTGAGATTCCACGCGTGAGTTTGACAGATATTAAACATGGTTTTCACTTCCGCCGCATGATGATTGGAGGAATCGGTCGAATGCATTTTAATTAGTGGGTTGATACCAAATTAACCATGGCTTGCCGGCAGGCTCTCCCTTCCTCCTCCCCACCCCCTCCCCTCCCCTCTTTTTTTTCTCGCCCCAATCCTCCTAAGTTCCGCTCGCTGCGCTTCGATACTCCAGACCAGGTCTGGACTCTTGACAGCTAAGTGTCACTCATCACTCATATATAAAAGTGTTTATATTCAATTCGGCTAATAAAACTTTTAACTTAACTGCCTTACGTCTTGTTTTCTTCACAGTGAAAACATCGTAAAAGTATGAATTTAATTATATATTTTGGGATTGGAACCTCTTAGAGGTAAACATTATTTTGAGCCACGCCCAAGAAACGTAGAATTTTAAAGTTTTCGACGAGCATCTCCATCACTTTAATATGAGATTCCATAAGCAATTAACTACCCAGGAAAAGACATAGAGCGGGGGTTTCGTACGAGTGGAACACAAATACGGCATGTCTGTAGACTTCCCGTAACCTAGCCTGCTTGCTGGCTCTGGTTAATTTGGGATTCCTGTGGTGGGAGAGAGGAGGGGGAAGGAGGATATAGAGAAAGGACAGCCTGCGACAAGACCTTGTGTTTTTGAAATTCGCCCCCATGATGTCGCATACCATTGCAAGTTACACGTTTCACAAAGAATTTTAAAATCAACATTTTCGACGAGATTCTGTTATAAATGTACGCTAGCATTGAACCCCTTGTATTTCTACTGCATCTTTGATAATAAAAACCTGAGAAAACAGCAGAAAAATGATGTGATCATGAGTGAAAAGTTTTCAATTTTAGCTCGCGCGTGCTGCTTACACCATAATATACGCTATTTTCACCGTAGTGAAGTTAGCGGGCAACTCGCTAAATCATGTTTACGGCCATAACTCATAAACTGTAAGGTCGATCACCACGAAACTTACACACAACATAAAATACATCAAAACAAACACACCTGTGCATTCAAAACAAATGACGTCATCGATCACATGATCTCAGCGTCCCGAATATCCCAGCGTGTAACTCGCAAAGCTATGTTTTTACCAAAAAAATATCAAAACTACTTCAACCGGCTTGGAACTTTCACAAAACATGGGTTGACACTTGGTAAACAATGTCTGAAGACATAAACAAATGACGTCGTCAATCACGTGACCGTGGGAAAATTGCCTATATCTTTATACAGCGCATCCTCGCTCTACAATTACCAATAATCAATAAATGGCAAACACGCTTGAAATACCGATTATTGGTAAAACTACGACAAATCCTAACCCGAACCCTAACCATCGGACGAGTTCGCGGGTAAACGACGGGTTCTCATTCATCTAGAGCTAAGGTTCACAGGTAAAGAAGAAGAGAAGGTAAACGAGAGAATTTTTTTTTTGAGCGCTCCTACTCGGGCTCGAACTCGTAATCGTTTGCGTGTTGTGCTTGGTAGTGCAGGCGTCATGCCCACTACGCTAAGCGCGTCTACCGCCGTTTTGATTTGGACAATTGTTTATCTTTATCCTTGACTGGTTTTAAGAATGTCATTGTTTAATTTGCGTTCCAGAATTAGCGATTATTGATAATTGAAGAGCAAAAGCCAATTACTGATTATTGGTAATTGTAGAGCGAGGATATGTTGCTTTATAACGGCTGGTTCAAACTCAACCAAACTCACAAAAAATAACGTCAGGCACATAGCAAATGCCAACATGTCATTTAATCACGTGACGTCATCAATCACGTGACCGGGGGAAATTGCTTACATCTTAAAACGGTTAAGTTAAATAAAATGGGGCCATTTCGAAAGTGAAATAACGGCGGCTACCAAATGGTCCTGTGCGAACACTTGCGAGCACCATGATTTTATTTGCGAGACCGAGCATTTTGATTTTTCGGACATGTGCGAGCAATGAGCACTGCAATCTAGCATCGCATAATTATTTCGCGAGCGATTGAGCACAGTCGAATTTGATAGCCCTGAAATACGGTACTCATTTCTAGATTGCGATATATTTCATACTAATCGCTCGGTGATTAGGGATTCAATAACTGCCAAACATCAACAAATGCCACATATAAGGCTCAATAGCACATTGATTGACTTGGCAATCATATGGATATTTAGAACTTAGTCAAGGTATATTGTTAAGGAATTACGTAGCGGGAAACTCAGTGAAGTTAGCAGGCAACTTGTTAAATCATGTTTACGACCAACACAACAATCAATATACAAAAACAAACAAACTCGTGTAATCAAAACAAATGATGTATTCGATCACGTGAACATATTCATTTTCGTTTGATGTTGATCTTAGGTCACGTACTTGTAAGTAAATACCCAGTAAATATATCGGGGAACTCATTTCAACAATACATCGATCAGTCATTTCGTAAAAAGCAAGGAACTTTACCGCCAATTTGCTATGGAGGTTTACTAGTGATAAAACATCTAGCGCGAAACTCGGTAAAGCTAGCTGATAACTCATTTGAAAACAATAGGATTGGTTATCTCTCACAGATGCGGCAGGAAAATTATTTTGTAAAAATACAGAAGATAAAGTCACTGATTTGCTCTGCAGGATATTTTTTTGGGTCGGCCCCTGTTCTTTAGTGTAAAAATAGAGATCTACTATTGAAACATCAAGCAGGCAACTCAGTAAAAGCACGTTTCTGGTCTCAAAATCGTGTTTGAGATCTTATCTCGTATTCATTTTCGTGCATTTCTAATCTTCTTATCCACGCCGCGCTACAATCAACGACGGCCAACACAATTGTAGTGTGAATATGCCTGTGCCTGGTGTGATGCGCAGACTGCCTTTAATAGTAACGACAATAATAGTCCAATCTCTCTAATACAACAATGTTCCCCAATTATTATTATTATTATTATTATTATTATTGTTATTATTGTTATTATTGTTATTATTGTTATTATTGTTATTATTGTTATTATTGTTATTATTGTTATTATTGTTATTATTGTTATTATTGTTATTATTGTTATTATTGTTATTATTGTTATTATTGTTATTATTGTTATTATTGTTATTATTGTTATTATTGTTATTATTGTTATTATTGTTATTATTGTTATTATTGTTATTATTGTTATTATTGTTATTATTGTTATTATTGTTATTATTGTTATTATTGTTATTATTGTTATTATTGTTATTATTGTTATTATTGTTATTATTGTTATTATTGTTATTATTGTTATTATTGTTATTATTGTTATTATTGTTATTATTGTTATTATTATTATTATTGTTGTTATTACAAGTGGATACCGCTAACGATAATCAAACACGCAAAATACAGTGGCCACTTGAACAGTGGCTGTACTGCAAAACTACTTCAGATAACATCAATATCTAATGCGCATGCCTGTAAACTAGACATAACTTCCAAAGACCAGATTTATGGCGGGCTGACATTGAAGATTAGTGTGTGAAGGAACCATGCTTGCGAATTGCTCGTGCGTCTGCACCTCCCTGCATTTAACTTTTGAACAAAATGATGCAAAAAAAACTTCGAGCTCTACTTCAAAAACTACTTCAGATAACGTCGGTTGTGTCTCTTTATCCCGTGTTAATATTCATTTTATTATATCTATTATATCACAAGTCGAAACCGCTCACGATAATCAAACATGATATCGAACATAATGCTGAAAAGTTAACATAATTTCATGAAAATAGCGATTAAAATATGTTGCTGCACTCCGCTGGATATCACTTTTCAACAAAATGATGCCCAAATTCGTGCTCTATGGCGGCAAAAACTACTTCAGAACTGAAACATCAATTGCGTTTCTTTTACCGTTCTTATTATTCATTTTATTATATCTATTATATTACACAAGTGGATACCGCTAACGATAATCATACAATGGTTTCCACCCCTCTCCCCCCCCCCCCCCCTCAGTTTTGCAAGATTCGCAGATCTTACTCAACATTGGCAAACAATATGCTGTGTTTATCGTGTTTAGTACCAAAACTATGATTTTTAAGCTGCAACTTCATTCAACCCACTTCTAAATGGGAGGGTAATATTGTTAACAGGAAATGCATATCATTTTCCACCCCTCCCCCCTCAGTTTTGCAAGGTTCGCAGATTTCCCCCCAAATTTGCAAACAATATGTTGTGTTCGTCGTGTTTAGTGCCAAAACTATGATTTTCAAACTTCAACTTCATTCAACCCACTTCTAAATGGGGAGGGTACCATTATTAACAGGAAATGCATATGATTTTCCACCCCTCCCCCCTCAGTTTTGCAAGGTTCGCATTTCTTACCCCAAATTTGGAACCAATATGTTGTGTTCATCGTGTTTAGTACCAAAACTATGATTTAAATGCTGTAACATTAGTGAATCCAGTTCTGGACTGCGAAATAGAAAATGAATCTTGTCCCAGGATGCTTTGCGGCCAAAACCAAAAGGGCGATGGATTTTTAGAGGTAGAAAGGAACATGGTAGAGACATGGGATTTACACCAAAATGTTACCCATAGAAAACTGCAGGGGGTCTTCTTAATTTGGTTAACATTGATGTTCAGGGGGGGAAATGACAGGCAAAATAAAATTTCAAAATGGCTTAACCCCCCCTGGACTTCATTTGCGCGAATATTACATCAAAAATTAAATATAGTTGGATGAAATTACATATGATAGGCTTGTTTTAATTCACATTAACATAGCGCAACGTACCTAACATTAACACCTCCAAGCTATAAATTACAATTATTCCCTACCCCACTCCCCCTGGAAATGGTATACCCATTTGGCTTAGCAAAATGTCTCCGGAATGTCATTCATGACAAAACTGATCGGTTTTTAAGTTTTCACGTTCAGCACCGAAACACAGAATTGACGTTAACCAGTTGCCCAGGCCCTACTCGGCCAAGCAAAAAGCGAGAAAAAAACGCCTTAACCCCCCCTGAATTTCATTTGCGCGAATTAGTACGCAAAAATTTCATCTAGTTGAGCCAATTTACATAAGATAGGCTGGTTTTTACGCCATTAACTATGCGCTAGATACCGAACATTAATTATTTAATTAATTAATTATTTATTTATTTAATGATTGTATTATTTCTATGTTTATCGTTAGGAACAAGTTGATACTGCTAACGATAATCAAATACAATATTGAAATATCAGATGATTTACTGAAAAGTGGGCTAGAAAATATCTCGTCCCAATCAACAAAATGATGTCAAAATTCGAGCTGTACTGCGAAAACTACGTCAGATAACATCAATTGTGTTATTGATTTCATTATATCTATTATATTACACTAGAGATGCTACTCTGAAGGGTTTCAAAGTAAACTCCATGTTACTCTTTGTTGGAAGTAATAATTATGATAAGGCTAAAGATATTACAGAAACAAATCTAGGTCTTTGTTACCTCGAAAGCTTGTTTTTCACAATAATTTTGCATACGATTCTCAGACAGCAATATGTCATCCAAGAAACCAGTGTCACGAATGTTCTTAATTTCAACTGACCGTGAGATGGATAGATCTTTTCGAGATAAGCAATATGCCTGAAGGCTGGTCCATATTGATTCTACCTCGTTACCGTGCTGATTGACCACATGAGATAGCAAGCGCATGCGCCAATCAATGCAACGTTTGATAGCCGATCAGGAAAGAGAGATTTGCGTTTGTGCACGAAAAATCACAGAAAATACAGCGAATTCAAGCTTTGAATACACGAAATGCTCGCCAATGACTGACCAAGTTGAGGGTCTGAATGGGGTTAACTGCCTACTGACAAACGGCTTAAAAATAACTGAAAACTGACAAATTTGTTTTTTGTGGATAAAATATTGTAAATTTTGTCTAATAATGATTAACTGGGACTAACTGACAAATGGCGAAAATTTTAACTGTCAACTGACATGTATATCCCCCCCCCCCCCCTATTCAGACCCTCCAAGTTCAGGCAGCGCGGAGCCCCTCTCGTGATAAGATGGAACCAAATACCGTGCTAGACGACTGGAATTCCGAGTTAGGCAAAGCCACGTCAACGACTGTCAAAGCACGTGCTAGAAAGCTCTACTCCTCAAAGAGAGTCCACGCTAGGGACGAAAGATCCATCAAAATCACTAACAAAGTGATACTGAGCAGTCCCCTAAGAACGGAGAAGGGTTCACAGCGACAACTGTCGTTTAATTTTTCAATTTAATGATACTCTGCTTTTCTCGCGTTCATGTTAATATCCCGACGTAGCTATTTGATAAAAACATGAATAAATTATCAAAAACCAATTGATACAATTAATTTGTATCAATTATTCTGAAATGTGAGATGAGATGTTATTACCACAAAATGTAAAACCGATAATTCTTAGATCAGTATATTTTAAACCGTGACTCAATCTTACGAAAAACAAACACTGAATATTTTGTGGCCACAATATTCACACAGAATATTGCCTTCAGCGCCATACTCATCACAAGCAGCACACTTCCCCCTTTCGCGGCAACTGGTGTAAAATATTATTTATTTTAATTATTTCATGCAACACGTGCCATGCGCATATACGCCGTATGTGTTAATAGTCAGTTAATGTCAAACATGTGTACGTTATCTCATCATCTGGCGGGAAATAGGCCGTATGTGTGCTAGTAGCCCGGTAGTAGTCAGGGTAGTTCAATATTTGGTCCAAGCCACGACAATGTCAGTAAAGGGATTAGAAACTAACACAGACTCAAACCGAGATTGTCCACACGAAACAATCGGTAGATCTTAACGTTCAATGTGTTGTCAAAGGATACCACGAATGTCAATTTCACGTAAACGTAGGAGAGGAATTTGTAGCTTTAAAGAAGCATGGTCCCAAAGGTAAAGCTTTTCGAGTATCAAACAGTAGAGGTCAACTTGGACGTCTACAGAGTTAGCTTGTAGCCCCGGCGTTGTGGACTTAACAGGATTCTAATTATTATCAATTGCTTATCAATTATTGTCAATTGACCTATATCACTATGACGTCATATCAAAACAATCTATTGTTTAAACGCTAAGGATCACGGTCGTGGGAGGGGGACAAAACAGGGACAAAACAGCAACAACACAAAGGAAATCGCTATCAAATGCATTTTGAAGAACGTAGAATAGCGCTAACAGCCACCAAATACGGTAAATATTGTGGGATAAACATTGATACAGCTGATATCTGGAAACCAGACAATTCGAAGTTAAATTTTCCTCAGCAGAGCAGATTTAGTTCAAAATTCTATTGTTCAAGTCGATTCTGTCCCCCTCATAAACAAGCCGTGACGTCATAATGATATAGGGTAATTGCTTATCAATTATTATCAATTGTTATCAATTGCTTTTCAATTATTATCAATTTTTATAACTCTCGTTTTGGCTATCAATTGTCATCAATTGTTGATATCAATTGATAATCAATTACTAATTGATATCAATTATTATCAATCGAAACAATTATCAATTTTATCAATTAGCTACGTCGGGTAATATAAAAGTGGACAAATGTTCAAAATGCTAACCGATGGGCGAGATCAGGTGTGCTTTTAATATTTTTCATAAATTGATTTGAAGTATAAGATAAAAAGAAAAATATATGCTTGTTACTAAGCCAGTGTTGATAATAAGTTTGCGTGTAGAAGATAAATACTTCTTAAGGCTAAATTATATTGTGATTCCCAGACGGTAACATGATCTGTATCCAATCAACCAATGTTTTGCGGAATATTGTAAAACTGTAAAGACAAACGGACAAAGTATAATACCGGATCACCTTGGAGGGATCTAATCAGCGAAAATGTGTAAACAATAACAACGAAGAAAGGCTGATAATATGGTAATGGTAATTTCATATAAATGACCCATTACCGTATCACCAGCCTTTCTTCGTTATTAATGTTTTGCGTATTTACTTAATTTCAGCTGGCCAGAAGGAGATACATCTTTTCGGGATATACAGTCTAGTCTCGATGTAGTCTGCCTCAAAGCTGGTCGATATTTATACAGATTAAAGATACTCTGCTTGTTTCAAGTTCATCGTGAGAGAAAATGATACATGCAAGTGTTAGAAAAAGTTTTCGTGTCTCTGGCCTCGCTTGTTCAAGTCACTTGGATGACATTCCAGACAACGCATTGGCTAACCATGGCAAGGGAATGTCATTAATAAACCAAGGGCATAAATAGGGACAGTTCAGGCCTTTCTATTTCACTTCAAGAATTAAGCTTCTCAAGAATAACGAAGAAAAGGACAAGCTAAAGGTGAATGGACTCAAAATAATTATTGCATCAAATACGTCAGAAGTAAATTCATGTATATCGTTAAATAGGATTCGAAGAACTGGTTGTTTTTCCTATAAGACAAGTGTTCTAGACGGCTGATATTTTCAGCTTATATTTTCCATGACGTCGTATATTCCGTCTACGTTACCCCTATATCTCTAAAATGTTCGCTAGAATCGCACTCTCTTGATCAATTTAAAGACTGTATTTAAATTTCTAAGTATACGATTTTTGCCAGCATGTGGAAAGGACGAGGCCTCATTTAGTTAACATTTCTCGACGAGTTGGAATACTAGAATCACTAAAGTGAACTGATTATCGAATTAGAACACGTTTAGCTTTGAAGGCGATTTCAAAGGGAACCTGTGCTTGGGTGCTTCAAAACGTCCTTGAGAATACCAAATTTACGGAACGTTATCTTAAGAAGACGACTACTTTCCTAGATCTAGAATATATATAAGCCCAAAATGTACCCTCTCTATTTTTGTCCTGTTTCATCGAGAATTAAAATGCCGAACTTTGTTTGGAAGGCAAAGTTATTTATACCTTATACCGTAAAAACATGATTTAAAGAAATGAAATATGGAAAAACAGTACATGTTCTACTTCACTAAACACTCTTTAGAACCGTGAAATCATGGTCTAAAGAAATGGAATATAGAAAAAGATTACATACTTTAACATAACTAAATACACCGTGCCGTAGGACAATGAGATGACGGTCTAAAGAACTGAAACATAGAAGAACATATTCACTCTGCTTCCTCCACTCTGAGCAGAGTCTCTGCAGAGTCGCATCCATACCGGTTCACCCGTATGAGGTTCTGATATGTTATCACATTCAACTGCGATTGTACAGCTCAAATGGGAGGCTTCAATCTTCCATGTGGGAAGCATTTAATAGATGGATCTCAAGTGGAGATTGACTATCAAATTAATAGTGCTCTCAAAGAAATGAAGAATTAATATCAGAGTTTTAAGTTAATAAGTAATAGATGGACATCCAATTTATTTGCTAATCAACCCGATATGCTCTCAAGTGGATGTCGAAGAAATTTATTGCGTATGAATTTGTTTCCTATTATCCCCATATGCTTTCAAGTGGATATCAAAGAAATTGAGTGCGTCAGTACTTTGTTTGCTATCGGTTCGATATGATCTCAAGTGTGGATATCCAAATTTAACATAATTCAGGTCAACTGCGTGCATATAGCCGAAATGGGAGTCGAGATTTTAAAAAATGGTGTGCGTTATTTTGTCTGATATGCTGAAAATTTAAGATCGTTTAATGAAAATGTGGCAAGAAAATATGTCGCCGCTGGCCCTGGATTTGACTTTTCAACAAAATGTTAAAATTCGAGCTCTACTGCAAAATCTACTTCAGAAAAATGTGCATCAATTGCGTTTCTTTTGCCGTTGTTATTGTTAATTTTATTATATCTATTATTTTACACAAGTGGATACCGCTAACGATAATCAAGCACGCAAAATACGGTGGCCACTTGAATTTTTAAGACACCAACACAAGTTAAATCTTCAAGTGGATATTGTTATTATATCTATTATATTACACAATTGGGTACCGCTAACGATAATCAAATGATACTGAAAATGTTACACGATTTAATGAAAATAGGGCTAGAAAATGTCGGCTGCACCCCCTAGAGTTCACCTTTCGCCAAAATAATAAACAAATTCGAGTTCTACGGGAAAATCTAATTCAGAAAAAATCAATTGAGTTTGTTTATCTGTTGTTATTATTCATTTTATTATTTCTCTTATATTACACTAGTGGATACCGCTAACGATAATCCAACATGTGTGTTGGACGCTAGCTAGGTCAAAGCGCGTTTCGGGTAGTGCCATGCAACTTGCATGTGTAGGGTGTATGGTGTTTTCCCACCTACTAAGGCTCAACTGGAATTTTGGAGCACTTCCCGTGGAAATAAGTGGCCTAAACATCAGCCGAGAAAGTTTCTCCTTGAAACGATTGTTATTTTAAATCGAAGTGCATGGAATGTCATCACAAGCTCGCGAACCGACCGCCTTCCGCAGTTCATGCCGCATGGCAGTTGTCGCGTCGAGTACAGAAACCATGGTTTTAACTCTGCCACATCACTCCATGCATTGTGATTTGAAGCTGCAACCTCATTCTAGCCACTTCTAATGGGGGAGGGTTCCATTATTAAGAGGAAATGCAAAGGATTTTTCACCCCTCCCCCCTCAGTTTTGCAACGTTCGCATTTCTTACCCCAAATTTCTAGCAATATGTTGTGTTCGTCGTGTTTACTAACAAAGGCATTATTTTGAAGCTGCAACTTCATTCTAGCCACTTCTAATGGGGGAGGGTTCCATTATTAAGAGAAAATGCATAGGATTTTTCACCCCTCCCCCCTCAGTTTTGCATGGTTCGCATATCTTACGCCAAATTTGCAACCAATATGTTGTATTCGTCGTGTTTACCACCCAAACTAAGATTTTAACGCTGCAACGTTATTTAATCCAGTTCTGGACTCGGAAATAGCAAATGAAACTGTCCCAGCATGCTTTGCGGCCAAAACGGAAAGGGCGATGGATTTTTACGGGTAGAAAAGAACATCGTAGAGACATGGGGTTTCCCCCAAAATGTTACCCATGGAAAACTGCAGGTGGTCTTCTTCATTTGGTTGACATCAACTTTCAGGGGGGGAAATGACAGGCAAAACAAAATTTCAAAACGGCTTAACCCCCCCTGAACTTCATTTGCGCGAGTAATACACCCATTTTTATTTCTAGTTGGATGAAATTACATCAGATAGGCTTGATTTGGTTCCTTTACCTATTTGCTATATATGAATTTGAATTATTTAATTAATTAATTAATTAATTAATTATTTATTTAATAATTGTATTATTTCTATGTTTATCGTTAGGAACAAGTGGGTACCGCTAACGATAATCATAAAATGGTTTCCACCCAACCCCCTTAATTTTGCAAACTTTGCAGATCTTACACAAAATTCGCATACGATATGTTCTATTAATCATGTTTACTACCCAAACTAAGATTTTAAAGCTGAAACGTCATTCAAGCCAATTCTAATGGGGAGGGCACCGTTATTAACGGTAAATGCATAGGATTTTCCACCGCTCCCCCCTCAGTTTTGCAAGGTTCGCATTTCTTACCCCAAATTTGCAACCAATATGTTGTGTTCGTCGTGTTTACTACCTAAACTAAGATTTTAAAGATGAAACGTCATTCAAACCAATTCTAATGGAGAGGGCACCGTTATTAACGGTAAATGCATAGGATTTTTCACCCCTCCCCCCTCAGTTTTGGAAGGTTCGCATTTCTTACCCCACATTTGCAAGCAATATGTTGTGTTCGTCTTGTTTACTACCAAAACTATGATTTTAGTCCTGCAACGTTATTTAATCCAGTTCTGGACTCGGAAAATAGCAAATGAAGCTGTCCCAGCATGCTTTGCGGCCAAAACGGAAAGGACGATGGATTTTTACGGATAGAAAAGAACCGCATCGTAGAGACATGGGGTTTTCACCAAAATGTTACCCAAAGAAAACTGCAGGGGATCTTCTTCATTTGGTTGACATTAAAGTTCAGCGGGGGAAATGACAGGCAAAACAAAATTTCAAAACGGCTTAACCCCCCTGAACTTCATTTGCGCGAGCGTTAACCCAAAAATTTAATCTAGTTGGGTGAAATTACATAAGATAGGCTGGTTTTTATGCCATTAACTATGCGCTAGATACCGAACATTAATTATTTAATTAATTTATTAATTAATTATTTAATGATTGTATTATTTCTATGATTATCGTTAGGAATTTTTCTATTATTATTCGACAACTCAGTGAAGGCAGTGGGCAACTTCTCAACTAAATTTCCATTCTGCTATTACTTAGGTTAAAATAGAGGTAGACTTTTAATGGGGGATTTACTCTTTAAAACTATATGTTAGTCATAATTAATGAAGTTAAACATAGTGTGTCAGTCATTGAAAATAGCCCTTTCCCTATGTAGAATGTTATTTGAAGTCCTTGATCACCATTTTGCAATTATTTAGTTTAAAATAAAGGTTTACTAGTGATAAAACATATAGCGGGCAACTCAGTTATAAAGCAGTGGACAACTCATATGATTGCATTTCAAAGTAAGGCTAGCGGGGAACTCATTTAAACTATAAGTCAGCAATTTTAAATAACACTTTGCCCTATTTTAAAGCTGTATTTGAGGTCCTCTATCCCAATTTCGCCGTTCTTTAGTTTAAAATAAAGGTTTACTAGTGATAAAACATATAGCGGGCAACTCAGTTATAAAGCAGCGGACAACTCATATGATTGCACTTCAAAGTAAGGCTAGCGGGGAACTCATTTAAACTATAAGTCAGCAATTTTAAATAGCCCTTTGCCCTATTTTAAAGCTATATATGCATGATGGCGTTATAAGACACCGTTCGGTGTTACTAAGAGGACGAACTTGATGACGTTATAAGTCACTGTGTTTCACTAATTTTGTTATTTTCTGTTGTCTTGCTTCTGATTTTTGAGGTGGTTGTTGTTGTTGTTTATGTACAGTGAAACCTGAGTGGACATCTCCCGTAAGCGGACACATGGAAGAGGTCTCAAGGGTGTCCACTAACTGGATGTTCCCTTAACACTTACTTCTTGCCTCGAATTTCTGGGTATAATTATCGTTTGTGTTAGTAATAGTATTTTGTTACATCGCTTGTGTTACTTTAGTGTACTTTTCTTATAGAGCTTAATTTCATGGCCAGTTTTCTTGTTATGCCCTTTCTTTTTTGCAATCGGCTTTCTTTTTTGAGTTCATGCCAACATTCTATGTAAACCGTTTTCTGTTCACCCGAGTTACCGTGTAAAATTGCTGTAGCCCTGTCGTATGTGCAATTTTCCCGGTCAATCACTATTTTCGTCAACAGTTCTGGAAATAGAACACCACGAATATAATGTCGATCCTTTACATGCTGTGGTTGAATGATAGAATGAGGCTTGCAACCATACAGTAGCTCGTCCAGCTTTGTGCGTCTTTGTGTGTAATAGTGATCTATCTTTGTTTGAAGTGAAATAAGGAGATCGTCTATGTCTTCACTGTCGAAGTAGTTTACCCCTAATGTCGTAGGCAGGGTGATGTCTTCAAATTTTTCTCTTCCAAAGTTCAAGAAGGCTTGATGACGTTGATAATTTTCATTTGGAAGATCAGTTGCAACCTCGCAATCAATTATTTCTATTAAATAGTCCAAGGTCTTTTCCACGATTGTGTCTATGTCCTCTATTTCTTTCCGTTGTAAATTGGTTTTATTGAGTAAATTCATGATACGCAGTCCATGATGCCCTTCATGCCCTCGGACTGGAGTGAGAACACAATATGTTGACGTACAACCTGATCTATATTAATGTGCTTGTCGTAGTCGTTCCTAAGACTTTTTTGAGAACGAAACGTAAAGATAAACTCCCACAGCTCACAACATCTTCTTGCTTTGGAAAATCTTTATCTATTTCTTTCGAAAATTCTTCAAAAAAATCACAATAACCTCGCTCGAGAGAAAGCGCTTGCAAATAACACTTTATTGCAGTTGTTACCTCCAGACAGATGGCATTGTTACCCATTGGATCATAGCATACTATTCGCTTGAACTACATGTCGACCAAACACATCACCAGTGCCCTGGGAGGTGAACTGGGATAATTAGATAGGCATTGACTGTCATGTCGCATTTACGGAACTTATTCCTGCATATCTGTAACATTTTATGCAATTTCTTTTTGCGAATTACTTTCGACAGTTCGGTATAAAAGTTGGTATCGAACACCGTCACGTAAAAACCACTTTGCTTTGCTTGTGCAGCAATAAGATGTAAATATGAAATACTGACAACGCCATTTATCTCGTTTGGATACTGTAATGATCTGATGTCGTTGGCACACACAGAAGTCCCAGCGATGTTCGAAACGATACAATCATCATCTAACGAGTTCAGACTAGTGGCATCCACAAAATCCATAGTCCCAGGGTTTTCTCTGTTGTCTGAGCTAAATTCCTCCTCATCTTTCGTAACCCTTGGTGATGCTTTAGCGGAAATACCATCTTGGATGTGATCAACTTGTGTATGTGATAATTTCGTACGCTGGACTGGATCTTTGTGTCTTTCTTCACGGCTGTAAAATAGCATGTACACCTCTCTTTGTACGGAGCGTTTAGATAAAAAAGAAATATCCTTCCTTTCTACATTTGTGTCGTTGCAGAAGAGTAATGACTTTCCGTCTGCTGCGATTCTAAGGGCTGTGTAATGTGCTTCTTCAATGGATGGTCCCTTGTGTAGTATTACCCCTGATAGTTTATACTGACAGCATTCACCATTAGACTTTGTCTGCATACTTAAGTTAATAGTAACTGGTGAACAATCTTTCCTGTTACTTTGGGACTTCCATCTCTTTATTGACATGGCAAGATATTTCGGGGGATCATTGAGCACAGCCTTTCGCGTATGGTTGGTCTGTCTTCCACATTCTTCGCATACTGCTTGGTTATCTCCTACAAGAGCCTCTTCCTTAAAAAATTCTTCGAGGCAATTCAATAAACTGATTTCACTGCCATGGCCCTTACGTGGGATTTCAACTGCTATAGAGCTGAATGTGTCTTGTACATTATTTCTTGATCTTGTACAGGAGCAGCAAGTCGTATCATATAACAATTCCGCCGTTGAATTTTCTACCAATTCCCCTAAACCTTGCTCGGAACGGCACTTGTCAATGATTTTGGTGTACGCTTCGTGGACATCATGTTGTATTCCCTTTTGAAATCCATCTTTGGCCAGTATATCAAGAAACTCATTAGGATCATACGGGCTTTCGTTTTCCTGATTCTGATTTATGTGTTTGAATGCTTCACTTATATAAGAGCCGAAAGAGGATGTTTCTTCCGATATACACTTTGCAGAAGTGTTGGCAAGACACTGCAAAAGAGAACTAAGCCAGCAGTTATGTTGAGTATTTCTTATTCCTTCGACCAAAGCTTCATTTGAAGCAAATTTTTGCTTTGCTTTAACGGTGTCGATCTTCCCTTGACCTTTCACTCTGGATGGTTTTGTATTTTCTATCGACGGATTGATAGAATTGTGTGACGCTCTTGAGTTTTGTAAGCTAGTGTCGATGTTCGATTGTTTTTCTTTTTTCGATGAACTGTCATCGAGACTTAATTCTTCTGCATGCTCATTTCTTGTTGTTGCAGAGTATATATGTGACGCAGAAATGTGACGCACTGACTTGTCTCCCATTTTTACCTGGCTCTTGCGATGAGACGTCTTTGATGATCTATTGCTCGTTGACTGAGTTGTTTGGTATTTTTTAGATTTCGTATGTCCATCTTCATCAGGGCATTCAGGGAAAGTCTTCTTCGGTGGTTGCTGGTATATACCGTGCTTCTTGTCAGGAGATGTTAATGTATTAGGCTTTTTGGCCCAATTCTCTGTTGAACCGGCAAACTCCGGGATATCTTCGTCATCATGCTTGATTTTTTTCTGTTTGGTATCATCTGAGGTGATGTCATTTGGACGTACCTTTCTCTTTTTTGTAGTTTTTTTCGAGGATTTGTTAGCTATTATCGCCCTCTGCAGTGTGTCACCAAACACACGACAACGAGCCCTAAGGAATTGTCTCTGCATCTCAACGAACTCGTCCACTCTCAAGTGTCTTTTTCCTTGGAAGTCGTCATGCTTGAGGAGCTTCATGTAGTTTTCTATCTGGCCTTGAGTCTTAGTTGCTTGAGAAGGCTTGTTTCTGTAGGTAGGAGCTATATCATCAGTTGGTTGTTATTTACGGATTGTTTGTAGCAAAAATGCGCTCCATAGTGGTGCTGTAGCTAGCTTCGTCTTTAAGAAGTCAAGCAACTCTGGTGCAAAGCAGCGGTTGTTCTTGTTGCTGCACTTCAGTGTTGTTGCCTTCTCTTCTTCTTCATCGACGATACTTCCCAGAGAAGTAGCAAATGGACCCTGGTTTCTGTCATCGAAGTCATTCGCTGTCAATCCACTAGAGAAGTTGTCCGTCGAGGCTTCATCGATATTGGTTTCTATTTGTTTGTTGGCTCGAGGATCTAACGATTCTACTCTCTTCTTAACCCTGTTATATGCATCCAGAAGCTGATCGCTTTGCTATATGTTTTAGTACTAGTATGGTGATCGAAGACTTCAAACTGCCATTCTACAAAGGGAAAATGTCATTAATAATGACAGATTTAGTTGACAAGTTGGACGCTGAGTTTCCCGCTAGCTTTACCGAGTTGCCCGCTATATGTTTTATCACTAGTATGGTGATCGAAGACTTCAAATACCATTCTACAAGGGGAAAATGTCATTAATAATGACAGATTTAGTTGACAAGTTGGACGCTGAGTTGCCCGCTAGCTTTACCGAGTTTCCCGCTATAGGTTTTATCACTAGTATAGCTCTATTTAAAGCTAAAGAACAGCGAATTGGTGATAGAGAACCTCAAAGACAGCTTTTAAACAGAGAGAAGAGCTATTAATATATGAATGACATACAAAGGGAAAATGCTATTAAAAATGACAGATTTAGTTGACAAGTTGCTCGCTGCCTTCACTGAATTGCCGTAGTGGACCAGCCGTTATTAAGATGTAAGCAATTTCCCCCGGTCACGTGATTGATGACGTCACGTGCCTGACGTTATTTCTCGTGAGTTTGGTTGAGTTTGAACCAGCCGTTATAAAGATATAAGCAATTTTCCCACGGTCACGTGATTGATGACGTCATTTGTTTATGTCTTCAGACATTGTTTACCAAGTGTCAACCCATGTTTTGTGAAAGTTCCAAGCCGGTTGAAGTAGTTTTGATATTTTTTTGGCAAAAACATAGCTTTTCGAGTTGCACGCTGGGATATTCGGGACGCTGAGATCATGTGATCGATGACGTCATTTGTTTTGAATGCACAGGTGTGTTTGTTTTGATTTATTTTATGTTGTGTGTAAGTTTCGTGGTGATCGGCCTTGCAGTTTATGAGTTATGGCTGTAAACATGATTTAGCGAGTTGCCCGCCAACTTCACTGAGTTGCCCGCTGAGTTACCCGCTAACTTCACTACGGTGCTATTTTCGAACAAAGTGCGCGCGTCTCTTTCAAAAACACAGGGTTTTGTTGCAGGCTCTCCTTTCTCTTTCGCCTCCTTCCCCCTCCTCTCCCCCACCACAGGAACCCCAAATCAACCAGAGCCTGCAAGCAGGCTAACCGTAACCGTACTGTAACCGTGCCATACTGTAACTCTGTAATTTGATTGGATGAGAAGGACAAAAACAATGGGAAGCCATTTATATGTCACGGTATGACGTACGGTAACCATGCTGGGAGGCATTGCCATAGCCTACCCACTCATACGAAATCCGCTATGCTACTTGAACATTACAATGTATGTTGTATTCCTTGTATTCAATTCGTTGGAGACAATAAACCAAGGGTTTTATTCTTCGTTTGCATGTTACCTCGTGTTACGTATCAAAGATGCCTCGTTAGCTTCTCTTGTTAGTTGGCCGCCATGACTTTGTCATATGAATCTCAAACGGTTTTAACGTCGGTTCAACATTGGTACAACGTCGGTACAATATCGGTACAACGTCGGTTCAACATCGGTACAACGTCGGTACAATATCGGTATAACATTTTGTTGAAACCGACCTTGAAACCATTTGAAACTTGCAACATTTTTTTAGGCCATTTCAAATGGTTTCATGATCAAGATCGGTTTCAACAAATGTTGTATCGATCCTGTATAGATCCTTTACCGATGTTGTACCGATCCTGTACCGATGTTGTACCGATGTTAAATCGACGTTGAAACCGTTTGACCAAAGCTTTTCCGTAAAATCCACTATGAGATGCATTAGGGAGCAGGTCAAAACACATGTCCCAGACAGCTGCCAGCGCAGGGTACCACCCCCATAACCCATTTTTGACCATCTATTTTTCATTATGGGGCAGCCTAATGGTAATTATAACACAGAAAATGAAATGATAACGTAAGACAAAGCATGCAGTGCATCTGTTTCTAGATTAAGCCTTTTAGTTTTGAATATATTTAAGCACAAATCATTTTCAATATCGAGTTTTCTCTCCAGAGGAGATGGCTGGCAGCAGCCCCCACCCCCCTACCCCAAAATGGGTCCGTCGAGAGGGCATGTGTTTTGACCTGCTCCCTTAACATTAAGTTTTCATATAGAAAAACTAGTGGTTTCGTGGGGACTTTTCTTCTAATCATAGTTCATAAAGGTACCAATAAGCCACTTTCAAGGACATGCGCAATGCTCACTGTATTTTGTATCAGTGACGTCACAACCTAGAGATAATACCTACAGATAATAGCAGTGTGACGTCACAACGTACAGGTAATACCTACAGATAATAGCAGTGACGTCACAACCTAGAGATAATACCTACAGATAATAGCAGTGACGTCACAACCTAGAGATAATACCTACAGATAATAGCAGTGTGACGTCACAACGTACATATAATACCTACAGATAATAGCACTGACGTCACAACCTACGGATAATATTGTTCTCAGCCAATCAGACTACCTATTGTTTAACATCTACCTGTCCACCAAATAAACAACGGTTTTGTACAACTGGAACACAATCTCGTTCCCAGGGCCCGCGTATCTTATGGTCAGCGCCAAGATACATGCGCTGACCATAAGATACGAGGTCTCTGGGAACGCACTTTAACATAAACCTAATGGCGTGAGGGATAAACGACTGCTTGTGTCTCTCGGTTCGAGAGAGGGGCACGTTAGGCGTATTTCAGCACGCTGACCTGAGGCTGTATCGAGGCTCGACACAACTCAGAGGAATGAAATTATAACAAGGCGTGATGGTGTTTGTCAGCTAGGATACGCTCTAGGTCACGCTTTGTGGCCCTATCATGCGTAATACTAACCATCTGAAGGGTGTCTATGTGATATGCAGTCACGACTATCCTTTAAAGTGCTTACGAAGTGAAGAAAACCAACCCCGTTTTTATTTTATTGTATTAAATTTTAGTCTTGTGCAAATAAAATCAATTTGGAAAGCGCGAACATGATTTTTGTGTGTTAAAGTCAGGCAAAATTGCCAAAATCATGCGAAAACGATATACTAATCACCTGAATGACACATTTATATTCACAAAATAGAAATATGGCCGACGGTATGCAAGGCTTCTCTGAGAAAATATATGGCCGACGGCGAGTAAGACAAGTTTAGAATGAAATTTAGACAAAAATACGCACTGTATTTTGTGGTATTTACGGAGACGAATAAAGATGTGCAAAACATGTGGTTAGTATACTTTAACGGCATATAAATTGTCGCATGATTTCAAGAATTTTGCCTGACTTCAATTTAACACGGAAAATATATATTTTCGCGCTCTCAGGTAGATCAAGGCACGAGTCTCATCTGCTTTGCTTAACAATGTACGGCGGGAGTGGTGAGAATTCGTTAAGAAATATTTTTTTAACAAATTCCACAGTGTTTTAAGTTAGGCCATGAAAACCTTAAAGAATACTTCAAAAACTCATGAATAATTAATGAGCATTTTGTCCAATCAGATGAAGCAAATCAGTCACGTGCATGCTCCTTTATACCTGATAAAATCTCATCATTCTAAAAGGCCCGCGGAGGGATTTGAATTCTGTCCCAGAGTGAAACGGGGTTAATGATTGAGACAATGGAATTTCTATTGATGTTTCAGCTTTCTCATTGAATTGCTAATTAGGATGAATGTTTTATATAAAGAATACTAATGAACATGAAATTTTATTTAAAGTTTCATCCTAAATAAGAATTCACTGATAAAGACCCAAAGATAGCAAAAAGTACACGGAACATCAGGTAACTAGATAATAAATTTTGCACTAAATTTACTAATATCAGCAGACTACCGAGAAGATACACAGATAATATTTTTTAAATGAAGTTATCCAACTACCATTACTTGTTTACCGAGCCACTGTTTAGTTCCAATTATTAAACCAAACTCAAAGCCGTAAAATAATAAAAAACGTGCAATAAACTTACATATTTTGTGCCGGAGTCAACAATTTAGAGTCTGCCGTCATGTCAGTCACATCGCTTTCCAAGTCTTGAACTTTATCGAGGTAAACCACGACACCAAATCATGTCATTCCCTTGAGATGTTCGTAATTGCAGGCGGTGATTACTCGAATATTTTGCATGACGTTGTGAATACAACCATTCCCTTGAGATGTGCGTCTTTCTTTCATTGCATTCTTAAAGCGTTTTTGAAGCCGTTTTAAACACTGCTGTTCGTGTTTTAACAGTACTTAATCTGATGTTCGTGACATGTCACGTACTGAAACGCTGAATTTCTAACGGGACATGAAGCTGATCAAAGCCAGGCTAATTCACAGATCGAATTGGAATTTAGCACGTTGCTTTTTGTAGAGGGAGGAAAACCGAAGAACCCGGAGAAACATCCTCGGAGCAAGGGCGAGATACCAACAAACTCAACTCACATATGGCGCCGCGTCCGCGGATCGAACCTGCAACCCAGATTGTTAAAATATTTACTTCAAAAGTCGAGTTATTAAACCCATTTTGAAATAAAAATTATTATCATATGACCCGTACGGCCCCGCGCGCGCTTTCCTTTCGAAACCATTTACAGAAGTCACGTGTTGAGTGCCGGACGTGTATGGCGTGAGCGGGCCGGAAAAAGCCGTCCGGCCCTGCACAATTTTTTCTTGCTGTTTTGCGGTTTGATCTACAAAAAAATATGGCCATATGATAAAAAACCTATTGACTGAGTTAGGTCGGGCCGGACCGGAAAATATTTGGCTCTCATCTGGATAATTTTACCTCAATCAGTTGAAAACTTTGAGGGGGACTGGGCCGAGCATTAAAACGCTAAAATCTATCGTTTTAGTAAAATATCTCCTATTTCATATACCACACCAGTGAATATCACTTTTCGCGCGCTCTGGTTGGCTACTCAAACAGTGAATATGATTTCATATTCACCTCCGAGCCAAGCAGCGATCACCTTGCTCGAGTTTTTGTCCATTTGACAGAAAATGAATAACTATTTGGTGCTGGCTATCCACCTGCAATGTGGTATATACTAAAACAATTATTCACCTCCGTGTCGGTGAATAGCGATGGACATTTAGCTCGCCGAAGCGGCTCGGTAAATATCCACCACTATTCACCTCCACTTCGGTGAATTGTTAAATATCCAGATGTAGATACAAAGAGGCACTAAGTCTTAATACTGTTGTATTATAAATAGAAGATTATAATAAGAGAAGAACTCGAACTTTTTGATAATATGAACTTTTGAAAATTGAGGCGTGACAGGTCACGTGATAATCCTACACCACTCAAAAATAACCCATTGTTAAATATTTCCCAATATGGTTGCTATGGATACGTTATAAACTAGCTTCGACCACCCCCTACAATTGTTTAGCCAAAATAAGTGCCTGAGCTCTTCAAATTGATTTTTAATTGCACAAAATGACGAAGGGAAGACTAAAATTTGATACAATAAAATAAAACGTGTCGAATTTTTCACTTCATAGGCATCTTAAATACATTCGGAAATCAATTCTAAATCTTAGGCCGGATTCAAACGTCGAACCTCTCATGAGCCGATCATGATGAAACTTTATTAACGTGTCTATGATAATAATGAAATCTAAGAATATGCTATAAAAGCAGTAAAAAAATGTTACCAAGACTAATATCTACTCTAACAGTGGATAATCTAATTGGCAATATGATGTTTAAATAATTAATTCATAAATATATGTACGCACATACGCATACGCACACATATACATACACGTACATATACATACGCCTACATTTACATAAACATGTATTCATATAATATATACATATATATATATGCCTGCGCACATGTACGCACGACTTGACATACACATAAAAAAGTCCACATACACCTATACATGACTATATACATGACTATGGAGATAAAAGTAATTTAGAAGTCTATTTTAATTCAGTACGAAACTATGTGGTCAATAACCCACCTGCAGCGTTGAAACATGCACCGACACGTTCCCACCGACACCACCTGCTCCGAGAAGCGAGATTGCAGTTTCAGAGAGCAAAGCTCGAGGAGAACTGAGAGTCTCGGGGAATAGACAATGCCCAAGGACAAATGTCAACCTATACCCCAAAGCCACAAGGTAGGTTATTGTTCCAATAATCTTTCAAATATTTCCCTGACGGGAGCCACTGCGCGCGCCAATGCCGATACCTGCCGCCAGGCGGAGAGAAAACAGCGAGTCACGTGAAAGTATTCGGCTACTAGTCACGCGTAAGATAATGTATTCGATAGGTTATAAGAGGCAATGATCTAGTGTATAAACTACCAGTGAACATTAAAAACGTTAGAGAATTACAGGTATCAGTAGGAGCTAGTTACTGCACAGGAAACAACTGCTGCAGTCACTACCACTGAAGGAGTTGCGTAAGATCTTTCTTCCTGATAAATTTCTTGAAATTCTTAATGGTTATGATACTCCTTTCAGAAAGTGATAGTTTGGACCATAATTTTGGTCCAAAGTATTTAATAGAGTTTACCAAACCGCACTGAACTAAATATTGGCTGATGAAAGTCAGCACAGCGTAAATTATGAGACGAAATGTTTGTGCTAAACAAAGCCAGGATAATAATAATAGGTAATAACTGATGTTTGACTTTAAACATAAATATAACAATATCCTGAAGTCTTTGATTATGTAGAGTTGACATTTTAGCTTTCACCAGCAGTGGACGCTGTGATTTGTTATTTGTGTCCTTAGTATTGAGAAACGGTTTGAACGCGGAGTAGAACCCTCTGGGTTGCTTTTCAGATCCTCAGATACAGATATCCAGTATGCTTTAATTGATTGTCTTCTCAGCCTGGTTGGGTTAGGGTTAGGTTAGGGATAGTCAAGTCAAGCTAAGCGTGAGTTTGTAGAAATAAGCTAAGTAATCAAAATATACTGGATATACTAACTTGTTTACTTGCTGAAAACTCGTTACCCTATTTTAGAAGGCGTTTCCCCTAGAACATTCGTGTTAACAGTCACGTGATCACCCAAAATTAACACTAGGTTTATTATCACGTGAAGTTCTATTGATGTACCAAGTTTCACATATTTTTTGTCAAGGTTCTAGCTCATAATCAGGAAAAATGTTTTATTTTTATTTTAGGTCAATGACCCATGCCTTAACATACTTGAGATGTACATAGAACCTTCGAAAATACATAAGCTAAGCACACATTCCTATCAGACCCGTCTACAATGTTTTGTGCCCGGGATGGTCGTCATTGAATCACGTGACCGTGGGACTGTTACCATAGCAACATATTTCCCTCATTATATCAGCTGAACGGCTAGCTACAGGTGGACAACCATTTCGGGCAGAAACAAATGCTGTCGTTGACATACTTCAAGAATGTACGGAAATACTGCAGGAAAGAAAATCGTTCTTACCACCCCATTTTTACTTAAACTCTCAAATGTTCGAAAATTAAGGAGCACCCTTAAAATCGGTTTCCATGGTAACCAAATATTCAGATATTTCGAGGACCATGTCATGATTTCAAATTACTGCTGAAATAAAATCTAAAGTAGTCACTTTCTGGGCCCGTATCTTAACACTAAATAAAAATGGACTCGTGAATAACGCAAACTTAGATATAATTAACAGTCCAACTGAGAAATACTGGGCATCGCAAGTCAAGATGGTTTTATTTCAAAACGGTTTGAATCGCAACTGCCTAGAATTTTTGATGATATGGTCCTTCAGTTGAACAAAGGATAAGAGACATATTACTACAAAACTGGACTTGAATCCTTTTCGACGACAGTAATAGATCGGTTGGTAGAAAAAAATAAGAACATACCGAGAATATAATAGACCAGTTCGCGGTAAATTCCAACATTTTGAAAGGGGTGCAAACATGGCGCGAAATACAGTGTTTGTATGGGAATCGATGGGAATCCGATGCCAAATAAAATCCGTAAAATCGAACTGATGAAATATTCTTCAGATACAAACTTAAGATACCAGGTAAAAGATTAACATAGCAAAATTTGAGGGATGTAGCTGTGCTGGGAAGTGTGCAGTCGTGTTTTCAGTTTTACATACATTGTCTGTAAAAACGAGTCAGATTCCGCGTGAAAATTTACAGACGATTGCACAGCTACATCCCTCAAATTTCGATATGTTAATCTTTTACCTGGTATCTTAAGTTTTTATCTGAAGAATATTTCATTAATTCGATTCAAAATGTCGTAATTTACCGCGAACTGGTCTATTCAAAAGCGATTATAAATTCGAGAGCTATTTTTCGGCTAAACGCAATTTCCCATGCAAACGCGACTTGAAACTCCAGGGTCGCCCTTCATTGAAATTAGTAATAATTGAATGTAACAATATTTACACAGGAAAGCGAAAAAGGATATTCAATAAAATAGGAAAAGATAGTTCTATAATAATTGTTAGCCAAAAACAAAACTTCAAAAACTCATGAATAATTAATGAGCATTTTGTCCAATCAGATGAAGCAAATCAGTCACGTGCATGCTCCTTTATACCTGATAAATCTCATCATACTAAAAGGGCCCGCGGAGGGATTTGAATTCTGTCCCAGGGGGAAACGGGGTTAATGATTGAGACAATGGAATTTCTATTGATGTTTCAGCTTTCTCATTGAATTGCAAATTAGGATGAACGTTTTATATAAAGAATACCAATGAACATGAAATTTTATATAAAGTTTCATCCTAATTAAGAATTCACTGATAAAGACCCAAAGATAACAAAAAGTACACGGAACATAAGGTACCTAGATAAGAAATTTTGCACTAAATTTACTAATATCAGCAGACTACTGAGATACACAGATAATATTTTTTAAATGAAGTTATCCAACTACCCGCATTACTTGTTTACCGAGTCACTGTTTAGTTCCAATTATTAAACCAAACTCTAAGCCGTAAAATAATAAAAAAACGTACATTAAACTTACATAGTTTGTGCCGGAGTCAAAAATTTAGAGTCTGCCGTCATGTCAGTCACATCGCTTTCCAAGTCTTGAACTTTATCGAGGTAAACCACGACACCAAATCCTTCATTGCGAAACGCCGCTTCAAACAACATAGTATGGTATTTTTTTCATGTCATTCCCTTGAGATTTTCGTAATTGCAGGCGGTGATTACTCGAATATTTTGCATGGCGTTGTCAATACAAAGGTTCAATGGTTCATTAAGTAACCATTCCCTTGAGATGTGCGTCTTTCTTTCATTGCATTCTTGAAGCGTTTTTGAAGCCGTTTAAAACACTCACAGCACGTGTTTTATCAAGTCTAAAAATTCTCGGGCTTCGCCCTCGAATTTTTAAACTTGATAAAACACTGCTGTTCGTGTTTTAAACAGTACATAAAGCCCTCATAGCAAAAAAATATCCACTGTCCTGTATTGTCATGAACACGTTCGAAGTGACTTATCAATAATTTGCAGTTAACCTAGCTGGCTTTTCTCCATGTAAACAGGGCCTGAAATGTAGTCTTATCTTTTGAAATTGTTTCCAGTTCTAAGTATGGTTAATTTTTTCATAAAATTGGCAATATGTAAATTTAGTTATTCTTTGAATAAATAGATCTTGAAACATCTTAAACAGGTAAAGTTTCATTTCGGTCGATATTTTTCAGTTTAGCATATATGAGAGACACTGTGCTACATTTCCAAGGAATCCATGAAGCTTAAAACAATTAATTTTATCTTTTAACTGTAATTTAATTATCAACAAATGCTCTTAACACTACCGCCTATTTACGCAAACAGAAGGTATGACGGAGATTCGGCCACGCAGCGAACTAGTTATTATATCCAACTTTGCTCGTCCATCATTTTTCGATAGTTTGGTCGCCCATAATGGTCTTGTTGGACCAACATTTCTTCTGTTTTGCCGCCGTCCTAACATTTTCGATCGAATATCCAACAATGTTCGGTATTTTAGCCGGGGCTAAAGTCTAAGACGCTGATTATGTAGTACGTTCAATTAGAGTCATAATTTTATGGTCGCGTCATGTGTCCTTCTCTATTAGGTTCTAGGCCAATCTGCACCTCTGACACTCAGATACATCCAAGTGAACGCGAGAGGTGTCTCGAGTATAAAGAGCTCTAACCAAAGCTCTTTAAAAGGTAAGAGTTTCCTTTGTTTCCCTTCGGCTTCTGTCTTATTATTTCAACAATTAATTTTAACCACTTCTATGCTTTTTACGCTATTCTCATGAACTGTATATTTATTTCGCTAGTAAATTTACAATCCTCGTGTAGTTATTAACTAAACCCAAATGCCTCATGTTATTTATTATTAAAGACTCAAAGGTTGAATAAAACATTGATATTTTTCTTGCAAGTTGACTTTAAAAGTCGAGTAAATTTAACTAAATATAAATCGACCTCAGTCGACGTGAGTGGCTCATGAATTTATAGGGAGAACCAGCGACCAGTGTCGGTCAGAGGTATATAGGTGCACAGGTCTTCCCTGTTGTCTCCTAAAACTCAACGTCAAACCACATCTCAAGGATTACTTTTAGTTGAAAGCGTGAGCGTAAGAAAGTAAATATGCCCATGTTCATGTTTCTTGTAAGATACAAGTGCAGATAATGGGCTCTTGACAAGTGTAAAAGTGTTATCAGTTGAATTGCCTGCTGGTTTCCTATAAATGCAATCCCTATATTGTTAGCTCAGTGGAATGGTTGATCAACTTTTTTATCCTAGATGACATAACTATAAAGCTTAGTGTTCGAGATAAACATAAATTTGCAAAGAGCATAATCTCTTCAGTATACCTTTGCCATTACAGTGGATTCGAACCTCTTCTAAACGACCATGTTTCTAAAACCCGTTTAGTTTGTTCCTCGGTCAAATAACATTTGAAATCTATCTTGAATGCAAAACACTGGTATATAATCAACTAAAGTCGACTGAGGTATGCTAACCGCCGTGGAAAGCGAGTAACAGCTGACGTTTCGAGCTCTGACGAAGGGCTAGCGCTCGAAACGTAAGCTGTTACTCGCTTTCCACGGCAGTTAGCATACCTCAATCGATTTTAGACCTCTACCGACATCCGACGCTTTCTCTGTCGCGCATGCGTGTAGTTTCCTTGGCAACAAGTGACGTGTTCCCACGTGAACTAATCTTCCCCATTGGTTCTGTTCCCAGCACAGGAGTAGATGTGGCTATATTTAGAATTGCATTTCGCGCGAAATAAACAAAGGCCATGTTGTCTTAGCCAATCAGATAGCTATACGTCACTTCTCATTATTATTCATTATCATTCTTCTTACTTTCAACACTTTCTATCTAAGTATAGCCACATCTACTCCTCTGCTGGGGGTCCAGTCCATGACATAGGAACGCTCCTGGTAATGGGCTCCTGAGTGTACTCAATATTGGACCAGCGAGATGCAACTTGGATCATGCCTACATCTCTTTTCTCCCGTAAAACCTGTTTTCGAAACTGGTTTGACTCGTCCATGATTGTAGGCGGCGGTTGATCAAAGAGAGAGACCTATTTTCTCCTACGCGAACACAGATGTGAAATGATTTTATTTGCCTTGTCACGTAGTAGCCATCTTGAATTCCAACACAAGTGAATAAATAGTACTACATAGCACTAAGTCCGTTGTTTTCTATTATTTAATTAGTGTTATTTAGTGCTATTTGTTAAGAAATGTTTCACGGATATAATGACTTTGCTTTAGTAAAAAAAAAAAATAAGATGTTAAATCTAGTGTAAGCCTCAGTTGGCGGGGAAGATAGACACTAATTAATTAACCCTTCGTCAGAGCGAAAGAGCAAAGAGTTAAGAGTGTAGTCAGTTAAATTGTACTGGAACAATAGAGAGGCTAGGCTCGGTTTCAGCCGTTGGGGTGTCGTTTCTCCAAAGCCTCCCCCCACTGACGGCTGGGCGCGCGGTCAACACACCGTGTCCGTGACGTCAACTGATTAAAATTCAATATTATTCATTTAAGCTGTTTACCCGGTTCGTAATATTTAAGTGCCGAACAAGACTCTCAGAGCCTGATGTGGTTTTAGATGCTCCATCTACATCCGGGGTAGAAGCGGAATATTTTCACTCTAAAAATTCCGTATTCCTCTGCTCTCCTGAGGTAAATATTCCCATTCCCTACTAATTTTTGTTTGGATATTCCTTATTCTTTTTAATTTTCATTGAAATATTCCGTATTCAGTATATTTTTCAGGCAAATATTCAATATTCCTCAGTTTTCAACCACGATATTCAATATTCAATATTCCGCTTCTACCCCCGAATCTACACTTTTCCGTGTTCTGACACCATATACAAACTACATCTCAAGATGGCGGGTTCAAGAGGCATACTTTATTATGCGCATGCGTCCACTTGTATGCATAATTAACTTACATTAGTAATTAACATAATGTCACAGAGATGGGGTGCTTATTGGAAGGAGGGCGTTACCGTAAGCGAACACCTTCGTTTAAGGTTTAGCATGGTCTCTTAGGGGTTTCAAAATCAAGTCAACTGTGGTTATGTTTTTTTCTTCTATACGAACACAGATTGTAAAATGGTTTTAATATTCGCCTTGGTCACATAATAGCTAACTTAATTCTGACACAGTAAAGTGAAAAGTGTTGTTTTCCCACGAGCTGCATCATATATTCATAGGAAGCTTGCATGTGAAAACCAGTATTATTATTTAAGTACTAGTCCGCGCAAGAGGTAGGCATTTCTAATGTATGGAATGCTAATTGTGCTATTGTTTCAATCGTTCACCTCATTGGCTTAAACATCAAAATCTGTCAAAACTTGAATAATAATACATTTTTTATAGATTTGAATAGACCAGTTCGCGGTTAATTCCGACATTTTAAAAGGGGTGCAAACATGGCGCGAAATATAGTGCTTGTATGGGAATCCGATACCAAATAAAATCCGTAAAATCGAATTTCTGAAATATTCACCGTTTGCAAATTGAAGATACCAGATAAAATATTAACTAGTACTGATCAAAATTTTAGGATGTTGCTGTGCTGGGAAGCATGCAATCGTGTTTTCAGCCTTCCATACATTTGTCTGTAAATTTTCCCGAGGACTCATTGTTACAGAGTGAGTGCAGAATAGTTTCTCCCCTATAAAGTACCGGGTTTTGTGCGCGACATAAAAGTCACGAGTATTAAATATGTGTCTTGTGTGGTTTGACAGACTGAAGAGATGGTTGATCAGGTGAATATATTGGACTTACTGACGAATAAAACACGTACGAACGTCATCGAAACGTGTTGCAACAGAACACACCAAATAAGTAAGAGGAAATGTTGTTTTTGTGTATCGTAATATCGTTCAATTATGAGCAAATGATTGGCTAATGACAGTGCTTTATTGGTGACTACAGCACGCTGTGCGGTTGGAATATTAAAAGTTAGAAACTTTATGCTCCAATATGCGTTTTATTTAACAAATAAAGAAGCCTTAGACATGTTTTATACTATCATAAAACACGATAGGTATTCGAGAACATGAGAGAAATGTTAAAGCACAAGCCAACGGCTCGTGCTTTAACCATTTCTCGAGTGTTCTCAAATGACCAGAGTGTTTTATGATAGTATAAAACATTGATTTAAGGCTTCTATATCTGTTTTGTAATATGGATTTACATGCACGATGAAAAGGAAATCGCCAGTTGAAAACAATAAAGCACGGAAAACCATGTTATATACTCTGATAAAACATGGCTTTTTAGCCAATCAGAGAGCGCGTACTATCGTATCTATATTATAATGACAAATACAGGCGCTTACTGACTGTACCATGTATTTGTCAATAGACCATATCGCAAGTCCGCCATTTTGGTTCGATTACTTCCCATTGTGTTACAGATATATATCTCCCAGACTGCATTGCACACGATCCAACATGGCGGACTTCCGATATAGTCTATACGACACGCACGCCAGTCCATTGGCGAATCCTTGCTGACGTCATTGTTTACATTTTTGCCTCATTAGCATAAATCAAACTTCAAGCTACAAACAAACAAATTACATCAGTTGTAAGAGACTTTTAAACTTGGTAATCCCCGAAAATTTGAGATTAATACGTTAAATATTTACGGAAAAATTGACTTTTCAAAACTGTAAAATGGGCTGGAGGCAACAGTTTCTGACAGCCATACATTCTTTGTACATTTTTAGATTTTTAAACGCTCATTCCTCAAAATATATTTATCATATCACTCTCAAATTGCGGTGATTATCAAGTGTGACAAGCTCTTTCGATTTATGGACTTTGTTTGTTTGCATGTACATAACTTGAAGTTTGATGTACGCTAATGAGAAAAAAACTTAAACAAGAATTCGCCAAAAACTCTTAAATAAATGCACGCTTGAGCAGCAGTCGAACGCGTGGTCAAAATCTAGCCAATTAGAAGCACAATGTTCTTCAGAATTAAGGTTGCCTGAGGGTATTGTTACAGCCGAAAATTTGGGCATCATAAAGATTCGCACTTGTCAGCGGAAAGTTTTTGGTCGATCATCGAGTCTTTAATTTTAAATAGAATCGATGGAATCGAAACTTCTACAGACTGAAGTTTTAAACTAAATGGCACTAAATCCTTTGTTTTTACTCAGTTTAATTAGTGCTATTTAGTACTATTTGGTAAAGTGCCACTACGATCAAATTTTGACATATCAATATTCTTTGCATATTCATAAAGTAAGAGTTGTTATATTATTATCAGTCCAAATCGTTTTAGGGTACGACGATGGGAAGTCATTTTTTGAACTCCGAGTATTGAATCTAAACGTCCGCCATTACCGGAGGCCGTCCCGGAAGTGATGTCATACGCGCAACACGACAATCAGCGTGGCTACGATTTTGTGGAACTATTTCGCGTGAAGATAAATGTAACTTTCTTGTTGTTTACGAGAAGAGGAAAAAGGAAGCTTTTAGTAAAAATATGGCTCCAAGGCGTTGTTTGTGCAGGCAAGCGTTGCGCGTATGACGTCACGATAGAAAAACAAAAGGGTTCCTGAACGCACATCTCTAAAGGCGGACAAGATTTTACCGGTAAACTCTCCTAAACTTTAGTGGTTTAACTTGTTGATTTGGGAATATCTTTTACTAATTTGGATATTTCTAACACTGATTGACCTATTCACACTAAAAAAAGTGGCAATTTTCGTCATAGTGTCACTTTAAGAAATGGCAGTTCACGGATATATTGACTGCGCTAATTTCCATTCCATCGATTGTATTGAAACTCGTTACCAACAAAGCTCATGGGTTCGTTAATCTATAACAACATTTTATTAAAATATATGTTCTCGTTTTGAAGCTTTTTGCATTTTACGTAAAAGCAAGAACAACAACCGCCAAATTTCTCGCAATCTGATTGGCTTACTTCATATGCAATATTTGGACAGACAACAAAAGCTGACGTCATTTGACCATGTTATGACGAAAATCATTGTCGATATTAGGACTGACACATAAAAAACTAACTTCAATTTGTTGAGTATATCTCCTAATATATTATGTATCTTGGAATTCTGTATTGTGACAAAATCAATGAACTTGCGTTACCGCTGAAAAGACTTGCGTTACCGCTGAAAAGACTTGCGTTACCGCTGAAAAGACTTGCGTTACCGCTGAAAAGTGCGAATCTTTGTTATGCCCTGGCTGTCACCATTACTCGCGGGGCCCTTAAACTGTATTTGTTACTGTATTTTTGTTAACAACTTCAGTATGGCTTTCCTTTCGGTCCTACTTCACTATGTTTGCTTTTTGGATTCAGTGGCGATGTGTCCCTATCCTGAAAGCTCTGCCCGCCTGTTACTGTCACGTATTTATCATTTCACGTCACTATAGTACTGACAGTCAGTAAAAGCTGACTGATAAACATGAGGCCGATGAGGGATGTACGATTTAACGTCCTTATCCGAGAAAAACAATGTTTTACACACTAGTAGCACCTTCTAATGGATCTGAGTGTTGTTTAACCCTTTCAGCCCTGAGTCTTTGGAGCTGATTTTTAGCTTTTTCTAGACCAAACAGAACCCTCCCCCCTAAGTAAACTGTAGTCATTGTTACCATGGAATTTTCAACTGACCTATAATACTGGGAGCTCAAAGTTTTTAGACGGCCATTTTGAAAGCAGTTGCGGATTACTAGGGAGCTGCCGGAAGTTTGTTTGGAGGAATACTGAGAATTTAAAGCTTTCTAAAGCCCTTTTCGCCATTTATAGAGTGCTGGAGGACATCATTAAGTCTGATGAGAGCTTCGATCAGCACTTTCGCAAAGAACCGAGTCTGTGCCAGTTCATTGTGATGGAGAAAGAGCCTCATTTCCCACTCGTGAATGGGCCAGGACGTCTTCTGTCACTTTAGCATGGGCTTTATCAATGGGTCTGGAGCCACCTATAATAGCTTTTTTGGAATATTTGACAACATTTACTTGCCATTGATTCCAATATGAAGCTATTAGGTCGAAATGGCTTTAGACTTAGTATATATTTTGAAGAATGAAGATGGGGGAGTGCTATACATCAATGAAAATTTTGCGAAAATCTCGTCAAGTATGAAATAAGTCAGTTAAATACCTCGAACCTCAGCTTTTATCCAGATACATCCCTCGGGATGTATCTGGCTAAAAGCCTCGGTTCTCGGTATTTAACTCTTCCAAAAAGTACAGTTTATATCTAATTTGCGGCCTGATTTATTGAAGACCATGACATTTGTTTTCTTTATATTTATGTTAAAGTGCCTCTAACCCTTCTTGACATTTTTCTACTTATGAACCTGTGAAAGGTTTTGAGTACTTCTGCAAAGAAATGTTTGGTTTACAGATAATATTCTATGTTCTACGCTTGTTTGAAATGATGAAAAACTGACCTTTCCTGACCCATGACCGCGTAAGTAAAAGCCTGGGTCGATTTCCCGGGGTGACGTCATCTTATCACATGATCACGTGACCGATGACGTCATACCATGTGATCGTTAAGTGACATTATTCATAACCCATATGTAATTGTGGCCGAGTTCGGTTGTCCGGTGACGTTCCGTTCTGAAGATATTAGCTACTTCTGGTTTTATCACGTGACTGATGACGTCATACCACGTGACCTTTCAGTGCCCCTTAGGTAATTTTGTTAGTTTCGTTATCCAGTTTCGTTATCCATTTTGGAGATATTAGCTTCTTCCACTATAACCATAACTATGATGCCATTAATCACTCAATTCTCAAGTGAATTCACCAGAAATTTGTTGGATGTTTGAGTAGTAGTCACGCAACGCTTCTCCCCACTAACTGTTGCGTGACGACACAAATAACGGCTGCGAAGGAGACTACTTGAGTAGGGGCCAATAAGCTGAATAAGCATTCCATCAAAGTTTTTTCAATTGCCAATGGAATTGACCGTTTTTTTATACTACTGAATAACTTCTTTTGTTTATAATACATTCATGATGTCATTAATCTGCCGCGAATCACTCAATTCCACTGGAAATTGAACGAAACTCAGCCACAGTTAAAGCAACTTGGGCCAATAAACGTCTCTTGAACATTTCGTTGAATTTGATGAGGAATTCGGCGTTTAATGGCATCATGAATATTTGTCTTTTGTCTTTTGGCTAATGAGAAACATAGACCAGAGCAAAAAGTAGAATAACCTTACGATTTTCGGGTGAAAAGTAACCGATTATGGCAGGTCATCAAAAACAATACGTCAATAGACCAGTGTTAGTAGCTAACTATAGTAAGCTGAAAATAGAAATGGATACCAGCAGTGGGCACTAGCCAGACAGGACCTGTATCATACACTGTCCAGACAAACGAGGGACAGTTACTAAGGAAACATCAAGATCAAGTTCTTACCAAAACCAATCCTAAAGAGCCATTGGCCAAGAAGCTAAGGATCGTGCAGAGCTGCATGTGGAAGGAGACTCCTCATCGGATGTGGTGGTCGTTAAACCCACTCCGGAAGCACACAATGCTAAAGCTAATCCTGTAGTAAAGGAAACTCAGATAGCACAGTCTTCAAAGGAAGTGAACACTGGAGAAAGTATTATTATTACTATTGTTATTATTATTATTTAATATTTATACACGGAAGTTCTAACAGATAAAAGATCTGATTTCCATAGAAGCCGTGTCTACCAATTACATGTCACTACATTGTTATAAAAACAGTTCCCTAGAAGTAAGAATATATATTATATAAAAAACATGAACTATGTATATAATAATCCTAAAACTATGCCTATACTAATCGTTAAAAATAAAAAAATAAAAACATATAATTACTGTACAATAATACTCTATGCCTTACTAGTCACAAAGGATGGCCACTGTCTTAATTTTGTTTTTGAAAGAGTATAGCGATTGTGTCTCACGTAATTCAGATATCGCAACTCGATATCCAAGGAGGTGTCGCAGAGCACCGGGCTATTTGAATGACTACGCGGTCTTGGAACTTTACATTGTTATTGGAACGTTGACATTCTTACTAGTCAGTATTGGACTGAGACTGATAGAAGGCCAATTGTGTTAATGTTATTTTCATTAGAGACACTTAACTAAGAGGGGAGGAATGTAGTATTTCCAGGACGTAATGTTTTCCTGCCAAGTTAGTCACGTGACAGTTGTTGACTGGGCTTCCATTTTGTGAAGTGATGTATTGCATGTGTGCTCAAGTTAGAAGTAAAACCACGGATATTACAGCTCTCTATACCATCTATGCTCTCTATAGGATCTATGCAATCTACATTGTATAGGATCTATGCAATCTATGCAATCTATAGCATCTATGCAATCTATAGGATCTATGCAATCTATGTTCTCTATAGGTTATCTGCTCTCTTCACCATCAATGCTCTCTGTAGGATCTATGCTCTCTGCATGTGCTCTCTATAGGTTCTATGCTCTCTATACCATCGATGCTCTCTGTAGGATCTATGCTCTCTGCATGTGTTCTCTATAGGTTATATGCTCTCTATACCATCGATGCTCTCTGTAGGATCTATGCTCTCTGCATGTGCTCTCTATAGGTTATCTGCTCTCTTCACCATCAATGCTCTCTGTAGGATCTATGCTCTCTGCATGTGCTCTCTATAGGTTATATGCTCTCTATACCATCGATGCTCTCTGTAGGATCTATGCAATCTGTACTCTCTATAGGATCTATGCTCTCTATAGGATCTATGCGATATTAGAGACAGGGAGACACATACAGAGAAACACACAGAGAAACACACCCAGCTTGGGGACATATACTTACACTTAGACATTGCTTAGTAAAAGCCGCTTTTTACCCTTGCCAAATGAGTGGAGTTTGACTGGGGAAGACCGCTTTGTGAGTTGACTTTGAATTTTAGGAGTGGAGTGGTTAAGATGAACTGTACTGGGGTAGCTTGTGATACTGGCTGAAAGTTTCGAATGGTGGTCGACCTCATATGTTTTTTTGTTGGCTTCAACGTCCTCGGTTTCAAGGTCGCTGTCGGTAATGTTGAGTTTGGTTTCTCTACACTCTTCAGATGCTGCACTAGCAAATTCTCCCTCTTGTAGAAGAGTCACCATTTGCTTCAGTATGGGAAAGTCTCGTGCCATCCACTGATCTCTGTCCTTGAATCATAATTTTGAGTTTCGTGTGGTACGCATGTGATCGAGGATAGAGACGACTGTTTAGTAGATTCGTCCGAGTGTTGACATATTTTCACCATATGTTCCACCATGCTTTCGCATCTTGCCAGTGAACCAGAAAATCGTCTTGATTTCCAAGATCTAACCAATATCTGGTTTTCAATGATTTTAGCCTTAGTGGATATCGATACTTCAAAGGGATAAACTTATCTCTGATCCGAAACTTTAGGAAGTTCCAACGAGTCGGCTTCCACGTGCTTCTTGTTGAGTTGCTTTAAGGCTTGGAAGTGAGGAAATAATTCCGGATAACATATGGAGCGCTTTTTCCCAAGTTTTATGCCATCTAAGCTCATAGTGTTAAGTTATGAGTAGAAATTCTATTCATACTCATAGCAGAGTAGAAAGGGCTCAAATCAGGCAATAAACGAGGAGCGGATTAGAGTGTGACTAACCGCAATGATACTATTACCAACTGAATGCTGATAAGTGTATCGTTTTGACTTTCAAAACGTATTTCCTCCTTTTAGACGTGCACCACAAAGAAATCAAATAGCAGACGTTATTTCTCTTGAATACAAGTTTTTATAGTCGTCGGATTGATTGCAGCATTCAAGCGACATAGCTCAGTTTGATACCATTCGCTAGAAGCAGAGAAAAATGCTGTGTTCTTATATATATCAGCTCCAGTGGACTGACTGCAATAACGGTAAAGATTTAAGTTTCTCCTGTTGCTTGTTTCCAGAACTGTGAGATCTTGCGAACGGCAACCGGTAAATTAAACGTTTCCGTATTCAGCCGGCAACACTCCGAGGACGTCAGAGAAGCAAGCTAAATAAGATTATAAATATTTGTGAAAAACTGTAAAACGTCTTCTTTGCTTTATAAAATCCATTTCATTCATTTATACAAGAGACATTTTAGATACCAAATCGCTGTTCGCTCTAGTCAGTTTTCAATGAATGGCATTTTCACAACCTGGTTTTGTCTCTTGTTTTTTATCCAATCGGCACAACGTCCAGAATTTCAAATTCCAGTGGACGTTTGCCACAAGTCCTTGAATGGTTTTGTATCCAACAGGCTCTCCTCTCTTTTTTCCCTCTCCCCAGTCTGCTCCCCTCCTCCATCCTCTCCTCCCCTCCTCCACCCCTCCCCCCCCCCCCCGACCTTCACGTCTTCTCGAATAAGAACGTGACATAGTAGGTCTTGCATCGGCCTCACGTTGACCAGACTGTCTCGAGTTACCAACGTATTTATTTATTTATTTCCAGGGGTCGAGATACAAACATGTAAGACCAACTTAGCTACAATTGTTGGAGTCTTTGCAGCGCTGGTGTTATGGCTAATGTTTTTCCTTATTGTATTAAAAAACATGGACGCTATAAGTAAAATGAGAAAGAAAAGAGGGAAGAAAGGAGAACTTGATGATCTCACAAAAAGCGGTCTACCAGATGATGTTTAATACCCACAAGACTGCATCGTGTGCGAGAACTCATCAAGAACATTATCGGCTGACTTGAGTTGTTGGTTATGTCTTAATGAATGGCGACGGCAACTAGTTATCGCCACTTACATACTTAATTCAGTGAGATATGGGATGTATCACATCAGTTGTAACAATGGATTTTGGGTGTGGCATACGATAACAAGCATTGTGACCCATCAAATATTTTCTCTCGCGCGCGATTGGTTGAATGCGTCACGTGACCCGATATGTTCTCTCCGCGAGTGGGAAATATCCTGTGAGCGTATAAGTGCGTCAAAGAAAGTATTTGAAGGATCCCAACAATAACCTACATTGTGGCGTCCAAATTTATATGCCCTAATATTTGGCCTTGGACATTATCTGATCCTCGAAGCTCAGTTTCCCTCGAGTTTCGCTTTCGGGAACTGTTCTAGTCTCAGATCAGATAATGTCCGCGGACGAAATATCAGGGCATATTTCGATGCCAGAAATAGGTTATTGTATTCGTATGCAGCGGCTAAACTCTGGAACTCTCTACCTGAATACATTAAATCAGTTGATTCATTATCGCTATTCAAGTTCTCTTTAAAAACTTACTTTTTAAAGAATATCTACAATTGCTAAGCACTACACATTTTGATAGAGATTTTTAGATTTAGGATTTTTTTAGATTTTTGGATTTTTGAAATTTCTTTTCTTGATAGATCCATGACAGGTTTCGTATATTTTACGAGTAAATAGTATGTATATATCCTTTAATTATTATATATATTATGTAAGCGCATTGAGATTTTTAAATGCGCCAAATAACAAAGTACATTGTTATTATTATTATTATTTATACTGCATGGCCTGAATTTGAAATGGACAAGAAAATGTAAACAAGGGGTACTAATCATCTACACCGGAAAAAAAAGAAATTCCGGTTGGAAAACCATGGTTAATCGTACGCGTCATGTCGTTTGGAACGTTTTGGAAAACTTGAGCTACCGGTTAAGTGCTTGAGGTAATCCACTTTTCCTACTCTTTCCCTTTTTTGTTCGGTGGACGCGTGTTCCGTAGTTCATTTATGTTTACTTGTTAGTTTGGTTGTTTACAATTTACATGGTCGATTCGGTCGGTGCGAGTTCGTGTAAATGGAACGCAATATTCCAATCGGAAAATTGAACGTGTGCCATTTCATATTCACAAACCAGGATGAATAGCCGGGGAATCACGCAGAAGCCTGGAACTAGTACGTGGCGTAAACCATAGTTGATAGAGTGGAATGGTTAGGAAACCCGGCAAACTTCAAAAGGGCTAACAAAGGCGCTGCGATTTAGGTTGGAAGAGGTAAGACAAAAGATTGTGCACGATCATAGTTCATTAGCGTTCCCTGAACGACTGAACTCACACGTTTCTATTGGCTGATTGACTAACATGTTGGAATTTCTATTGTGTTTTGTGCACGGTAGTGGTCGAAAAAAGCTAACAAAGACCTATAACAAAGAAGGTCCCTGAGTTTCCTAACCATTCCACTCTATTAACTATGCGTAAACTAAATACAACTTTCCTGGTCTGTCATACCGGTTGGGAATTTTAGACTACCTCTGAAGACGATCCGTTGATTTCGGGAATTTTCCATGGGCCGAACCGATATAACGTTTACCATGCATTTACATTCCAGCTATCCTGCGAGCAGAGATTCTGACAAACTTGTTAACACCAGTTTATCAGCGCCGGCTAAATTTTTGTTTTAAGCTGATGACCAAACCTGAGCCCACTGCAACAATGATAGCCTGCTATGCAGACGTATGATTTCACTCTCAGAAATTCGAAGAAAAAGGTAACGTCTGCTTACCCGATCGCTTAATTAGTTTCCAATATGCACACCTCATTGTGTTATGGACCAATCAGATTTTACCTTCCATATGCTGGAAAGTGACGTAATGTTGCACTTAAAAGGAATTCAGACAATACATTTCCCATTGACCAATCATAGGGGAGTGTTCACTGGCGCGCCAATTCACTAAAATACTAACAATGGCTTTGATTGGGTTGAAAAATAAAACAAACCTGCTGACGTCGTGCTTGCATATTGGAAACTAATTAAGTGCTCGGGTAAGGAGACATTACATTTTTCTTCGAATTTAATGAGAGTGAAAAAATACGTCTGCATAGCAGGCTACAACAATGACGGACAAAATGTGACAGGACTGAGTGAAATGAGTGAGTCTGACACGAGAAAAAATCGTTGGCGCATGCTTGAGGCAAAAACAAAACGAAAGCTGCAGGGCCTTCTTTTCTTTTCTCTTTTCGGACTCTGCTTGCAGGGTACAAATTCCCATTTTGATGTGAATCGTAAGTACTCACCCATGCTGAGAGGCACGAGGACTCACCCATGCTGAGAGGCACGAGGCAAAGCGCTTCATTATACCACTGCGCCACCCCGCCATGAACTATTGGCGAATGCAGTCAATACACCTTATTCACACTTGATTATTTTCGAGAACAGCAAACTTGGATCTCTAACGTGAAAATAATCACTGTCATCTCAAAGAACACCTATAAATCAAAATGTTTGGAAACTTTTAATAGTATAGGATGAAATCCCGAAAAGAAATTGAGGATGGAATGTATAGAGTTTTGTAGTTTTGTATGGGATTTTACAGTCAGATTCAAAGACTAACTACGCAGAGAAATATCATTTCATTTTCAAACTTCTACAGTTTACTTACACAAACATACTCTCTTAGAGGAAAGAGTTCTTTAACATTATGCAACATCGGTGTACGAGGACGTCAACGTCAACGTAATTCGTCAACGTCAACGTCAACGTCTTTTTGGAATTTCATCCTAAAGTATATATACTTTCCAAAGGTACTCTTTGAGATGACAGTGGTTATTTTTATGTTAGAGATCCAAGTTTGCAGATCTACAAAATCAGCACGTGTGACTGCGGTGTATTATTAACCTTTCAAAAGAGGAGAGTTTCTTAAATATAAAATATATAACATTAATAACTAAGGACACAAAGCAAGGGACGGCTGCTTCCTAGCAGTTTTCAAAATTTCAAATTGCACAATTTGGAATAGTTATACGATAAGCCTCTTTGGCAATAACGCCGCCATGTCGTAAACACAATTTTATAGTATGCTAGAAGTTCTTAGCATCCAACGGGTTTGCTTCCCTGCGTCCGTTTTCTTCTAAGAGAGCAAAAGGAACCTCTACTAGCAGGGAATCGAAGCAGAGGCGGCCAACCCGTTTAATTACATATTAGCATGGTGCACAATTTGGATACTAGCCTTAGGGATATGTCCTTAGAAAGTTTGAATTTTTGCCTTATTAAGTTCTGATAAAAATGGGGAGCCGTATCCGAAGAAGACAGTGTACCAAATTATCTGTTGCATTAGTTTGTAATCGCTTCGCGAACTGGGGGGTAGGGGGGGAGGGGGAGGCAGAAAGAAACCTCTGCTCAGAACGGCGACGGCAGCGACGACGTAACGTAGAGAAGTGTTTCCTGCCGAAATTTGGTGTTTGCTATTTCCTTTGTTCGTCGTTTATAATCGTTAATTGCTTTTCACAATCAGATTTTCGAAAAATATGATGAGTAAAGAGTACCGTCGAACGTCGAACGAAAAACGGTTGATTATCTTCCTTACGTTCGCGTTCTCTTTAAATCGTAAAATTTGGTGTTTTCACGTTGTGTTTTTGCAGATAATGGTTGAAATGTAGGCGACTGCGTGCATTTTCACGTGCAGTTATTGTATTTTGTAATTAAGGCTATTGTTTCATGCCGTCGTCACGTTGCCGTCGTTGTTGCTTAAGTTCCCTAATGTTTCTTGGACATGCCTTAATTAAGGTGAAGTAATACGGGCAACTTGTCGCGCAACAATGCCTTTTTGCGTTGCGAGTTGCAGCGCGATGTTGCTCGTATTACCACCCGTGTGTGCAACGTGCCATGCAACAAATTTCCATGTTGCAAGTTGCAGCAACATGTTGCAGAAAGTAGAAGTGACTTCTACTTTCTGCAACATGTTGCTACAAATTGCAACACGTAAATTTGTGGGTGGGTGGTAATACGAGCAACATCACGTGGGTGGTAATACGAGCAACATCGCGCTGCAACTCGCAACGCAACATTGTTGCGCGACAAGTTGCAAGAAATGTTGCCCGTATTACTTCACCTTAACTAAGCTAAGCGACACGAAAACACTTTTGCCACGCTTCAACGGGTTGACGAATTAGAATACAGTGATCCCACGGTAATAGCCCACTTCCGCGATATGCTTTATTTGTCACGCACTAATTAAGGTTTCAATAGGAGGCTCCGTGCTAAATTAAATTTATTATTTTCTCTGTGAAAAGAATAACTTCAATTTAGCACGGGGCCTCGTATTGAAACCTTTGTGCGTGACAAGTAAAGCATATCGCGGAAGTGGGCTATTAGTATACAAACTAATGATCGACGTCGGCGGGGCGATGGATCATAGTGGGCTCAAATTTAAATCAGCAAATCGTTTACACAGGCATGCGTACTGTATATAATTTATAATTTATTCGTCCATGGTCCGCGAAGTGATTACAAAATAAACGGTTTTCAAACCAAGTACATTAGTCCCCCGGATTAGTCCTTTTATCTTCAGAACATGTTTGTTCGACATTGTCCTCTGTGTCATGAATATCCAATGATGTGCGAGAACCATTTCACAGCCGTGTATTTTAGATGTGGTTGCTAGATCCGCGTGGCACTTAAAATATGGCAAATATTGTTTTATATAAAACGTAAATAAACCACTTGGATCTAGAAATCACGTCTAAAGCCATCACTTGGCTTGATAGTACTTCCATCAATAGGTTGACAAGGGCTTAAGTAAGAGTTATTATTATATGGCAAGCTACTCTCAATGTCAAAGGGAGTGTTTTGATTAGCTGGTGCTTGGTCGGGATTTTGCCGTACGGACCGGCCTCGTATTTTGGTTTTAAGCTCAGGAAATTGAAAATCGAGCCGGGTAAAATAGAGACAACTAGGTCACTTAGTAATGCAGTTTAAAAGCAGAAACATCGTAATAATACCGTTTTTGAAAGAGAGAAAGCCGGTCCATCAAAAATGTGACCTGTAAATGTAATTAGAAAGCTTACCTCCAAAACGAACTTAGTGACCATTTGTTGTTAAAAATTATCATTGATGTACGCAAAGTCAACCAGAAAAGGACAGGAAAGAACTGGTTGAAATACAATTCCATCCAACGGTCTACGCTACAGAGACAAGATATATGTCCTGTCAGGTTCTACAGAAGTTTAAGAAGTCACCGTCTAGCAGAGTTCAATGTACGGAAGAACCATTTCCCTGGCCATCAACTCAGTACAAGCGAGTTCCAAACAGCGACATCACATGAAGTCTCCACTCGGTAGAAACGAAATTAGAACATGGCTTAGTAATGTATCAGGTAATGCAGGAATCAAACACCCCAGCAGCGAAATAACTGAACAATCGGACTAAATAATAAAGATAAACCTGCTAACGCTGATCCTGAAAGCTTCGTGGCTCTGTTGTGTGTTCACACGAGAATCGTGCGGGAGCCTCGATCCATGCAGTCCAGTGGAAGTAGTAAAACTACAAGACAACAATTCTGCCAGCGACTATCACCAGAGCCAGAAGTCATAGTCCATATTTCAACAAGCAACAACTAAGTCTTCTCCTCTGCAGCCGGCTTTCTTTCTACAATTATTGGCTTTAAGAAATTTCTTTTGAATGTCAGTCAGCATTGGTCTAGTTTACAAATTACAATCCCTCACTATAAACCAGGGAAGTTCTGATTCCATAGCCGGCAACCAATTTTGCCGATCAGTAGCAAATATCAGGGATTGTCAGGTCCAGATTTTCCATGTCCCAGTCAAAGTAGTCCAGGATACAAACAAACAGCATAAAACTGTCATCGCAGAAAGTGATCCGACATCAGATCTTGATTTTTTTTTCGCCGACCACATGGCAGTTGAGCGAATGGTTTGTTGTTCGAGTTGAAAATATGTTCTTTTCTGAGGATGCTTTTTCTACGAATTCCACTTTTCATGCACTTTCAATTAGCAAAGTTTTCTAATTCTGAATTGATTCTGACATTGTATTTCCGCATCTTTTGTATTGATTTACGGAGAGCTGTCAAATAGATCCCGGAATAACTTCTGAACGACGATAGATAAGTTAGTGATTATGAATACCCAACGAGAACAAAGAAACCCGAATCAAATGGATATTAACTCTGATTAGTTTACAATGACATGGTTTTCTTTATTATTCATAAGTTTTATCTCGAATATAGACCGGTTGAACAATAGAGTACTTTAAAGTGCCTATAACCCTTTTGCAATTTTTATTGCTTATGAACCTCCGAAGAGTTTTGAGTACTTCTGTGAAGAAAGTTTTGGTTTAAAGTGAATACTTTATGTTCTACGCTTGTTTGAAATCGTGTAAATGTGACCTTTCCTGATCCATGACCGCGTAAGCGAAAGCCTGGGTCGATACCTGTATTTACGTCATCTTGACGTCATATAATTAATTCGGCTTTGCAATCATTTGAATTAATACTCAACATGTTGACTAAAATGACTTTTTTCTTTACTAACAACTCACACACTGTGTATATTTTCTATGCATCGATGTTGTTGTGATAGAAAGGCGCCATGGAGAATAATGCATTAATTAAGTGACGTACATACATGTTTCGACCCAGGCTTTTACTTACGCGGTCATGGGTCAGGAAAGTCACAAAAGGTCACATTTACACGATTTCAAACAATCGTAGAACATAAAGTATTCACTGTAAACCAAAACTTTCTTCACAGAAGTACTCAAAACTTTTCGGAGGTTCATAAGCTATCAAAATTGCAAAAGGGTTATAGGCACTTTAAAGCGCGGGGAGGGACTTGATACTCAGCAGGGAAAAGTGGGGTTGATATATAGAATTGAAATGCATTGTGTAGCAAAGAACAAGCTAGGGCAAGAAGAACCTGCACTTGGTTGACATCGATAAAGTTCAAGACTTGGAAAGCGATGTGACTGACATGACGGCAGACTCTAAAGTTTTGACTCCGGCACACAATATGAAGAGGATGTTTGTAAGTTTAATGCACGTTTTTATTATTTTACGACTTTGAGTTTGGTTTAATAATTGGGACTAAACAGTGGCTCGGTAAAAAAGTAATGGTAGTTGGATAACTTCATTTTAAAAATATTATCTGGGTATCTCGGTAGTGATCTGCTGATATTTGCAAATTTACTGCAAAATTGATAATCTAGGTATCTTATGATCCGTGTACTTTTTGCTATCTGTGGGTCTTTATCAGTGAATTCTTAATTAGGATGAACCTTTTGTTCATTAGTATTCTTTATATAAAACGTTCATCCTAATTAGCAATTCAATAAGAAAGCTGAAACATCAATAGAAATGAGGAGATTTTATCAGGTATAAAGGAGCATGCACATGACTGATCTGCTTCATCTGATTGGACAAAATGCTCATTAATTATCCATGCGTTTTTGAATTAAATATAAAAACATTATTTGTTAAGAAATATTTAGAGGATAAAATGACTGCGCTTTTAACTTCAAAGATAAACTAAATTCAATCAACATAAACCCCCAGAAGCAATATATGTTAAGTCGCGACCTGTGCTGAGCAACAAATTCCACTCCACACAGCCGATTCGTAAACGTGACATTATGAAAAACCCGAGCTTCAACCTGTTATTCCTATATATAAACAGACCCAGCCTAGCTCATAAAATGGTAACACAAACATTTTTTGGGCATGCCACCAGCTTTTAAAGTAGTAAACAAGTCCAAGGACTACAGAAAAGCTGATCGAACAACGTATATATTGAGAAATCTACGATATTTCGGCTGGCCAAACCAGCCTTCTTCAGGTAGATCTTACCTGAAATGAATATTTCATAATGGCAAGTATAAATATCAAGGTGATTACACAATCTAAGAGGAAAAAGGAAATGACGTAAGTTAAAAATATGGTCTACAAGATAACATATTAAGTTTCATCACGTTTGTTCATGCCGAGAGGTTCGAGAGTTTTAGCTTTGTCGATAAGATATGACTCTCTGGCTTTACGAATAGAGTCTCGCGAAGAATAAATTATTTCTAAGGGGATAAGTTGCATGTCAGTATTAGAATGGTTAGAGCAGGAAAGGAAATGTTCAGAAACTGTGGTGGGTTTAGATTTAATATTAAATTTGTCAACTGCTCGTTTAAAGTAGCCATTGTGTATTAAAAGTACATTATATTCAAGCAATGCTCTTGCTTCGACATTGCTTGGAAATTAGTTCTGAATGACTAAACAAAACTCTTCGTAATCTAAAATCAATGGAAAGTTTAGTTTAATTCAAAAACACTGAGTATTTAGCTGTATACATATAAAAGTCATTGCGTACAAAAGCCTACATATCGATATCCGGTGACTCACTTCCGGTATCGGCCCAGTCAGATCACTCGAAAATACATGGTTTTGAGAGTTATTGTGCCTTCTAAAACAAATAAAATGATTTATGAAAAATTCTACCTTTAAATCAAAGTTAAGTAACATCTAATCTGCAACTGATAACTGTTTGGAGTGATTATATTAAGATTTTGACTGAGCAAATTTGAATTTGCTTTCGCGAGTGAAATGAATTTTTACAAGGCATTACTCGTTTATGGACGACAAAGCAGAAGAAAACTGGATTTAACTTGAATACGCATGTCTGAACTGACTTTCTACCGCTGAATTTAGATGGGAGGAGAATAAATTTTCAGTCTCTTAGTGTACAGAATATCGATATTTCTCGAGTTTATAGTGGTACAAATTGCTGTTAAAGTTCCATTTCGTGCTATGTTTTTCTTGTGTGACCTTTGTAATGGCGGGAGCTGAAGTAGGAGAGATTTTGGAGCGGTCAAAACGAAAGCAGAGAATTCTTCTTCGTGTAGTTCTGGTATCAACAGGTAAGCCATATTATAAACTTGTAATGCGACTGAAGTTGTTCTCTCTCTCAAATAAAATCGCATTTACTTCAAAGCGATGACCAATACCACATGTCCTCTTCTGTATGCAATGATTTTGATATGATAAAGTATACACTGGCCATTCTAGCTTTGTAATGTTCCATACTTAGGAACGAAAGCGACGGAAGCAGAAGCAGAACGCAAGAAGAAGAAAACATCCCATTGCTTCTGTTGCCACCGAGCTTACGCTTATGATTACATCATCATTCTCACCACAGGGAGCCCAAGCGTAGTTTCTGTGTTATCAGTATAATATATGAAATTGTGAAAATAAAGTTTGAATATCGTCTTTAAACTGTATCTGGTTATTATTTATGCTAGTTTTAAACTTTTCCAAAACAATCTTCCCTTCATAATTAATGGAAAGGGTGGAGAGTTCATCTCGAAACTGATCGATTCCAGCAATCACAACAACCTCCACAAAATGACAAATTTTACCAAGATCGAGCTCAAACTTATGCAACACACAGTACGATAATTTGTTTACCTTTGTATTCATATAAAACGGTAACATCACAGTTACACGCGAAGCGAAGCCCAAACAAACTCAGCTAAACTTTCTCATAGCATCCATTTTGAATGCGATTTCCGTAGCGTTGGCGCGGTCGTTCCTGGAGCCAAGGAGCATAATTAAGACCTCGTGTCCGTGAGTTTGTCAGTATTAGAGTCGGGTGGGATCGGGATATGAATTTGTCGGGTCAACAATTCCGCTACACCTCCCAGTGGTAATCAATTATGCTCCTTGGCTGCAGGAACGACCGCGCCAACGCCACGGATTTCGGGAAATCGAATTCAAAATGGTGCTATGAGAAAGTTTAGCTGAGTTTGTTTGAGCTTCGCTTCGCGTGTAGCTGTGATGTTATACAAAGGTAAGGTAATTATCGTACTGTGTGCTGCATAAGTTTGAACTCGACACGACGCGAATTTCTTGGTAAAATTTGTCATTTCGTGGAGCTTGTTGTGATTGCTGGAATCGATTTTCGAGATGAACTCTCCCCCCCTTTCCATTAATTATGAAGGGGTATTTTTTTGGAGAAGTTCAAAACTAACACAAATAATAACTAAACACAGTTTAAAGTTTTATTCACAATTTCATATATTACACTGATAACACAGAAACTGCGCTTGGGCTCCCTGTGGCTACAACCAGCTTTAGCTTTCGCGTATACGTATTGTATACGAGTTATAATTTCTTATATAATTTATATCTGTGAAATATTCTGTTTTCCTTTTTCTCTCTCTTCTTGGAGTTCCTTTTCGCTTTTATTCTCATTCTTCTTGCTGGCTTTGTCCATGTTCTTCAGAGCTACCAAAAATACCATCAGCCATGCAATAAGAACCAAAGCAACGATGATCATGGCGGCCGTGTTGTAGGCAAAGTCACTCTTTAAACGTTCTGGGTAACAGATAAAGGAAACTGAAGTATGAAAGACAATTAACAAACTAATACAAGAACTCTAAATGGTTGACAAACATGTTAGCACCCATTTCATAAAAGGTTGTCAGGAAGAGTATACATAGCTAGGACACGGGACACCGGCTACGGGACACGGGACACCGGCTACGGGACATTTGAAGTATGTGTATTACTGTGAAATAACTAATGTTTGCAACGTACGCCGGTTATAACTCACCTAAATTGATGCATAGTGAGTCACTAGCATTACATCTAGTTGACATTAATATCGTTGAGTTGTCCATTCCAAGAATTTTCATGGTTTAAGAAGCCTGCAAATATCACAAATGCAATAGTTTCAAGATTGATTCTGTTGTCACTTGTTCTTATCCATATATTTTGTCGACGTTTTCGCAATTAAACTGTGATCATGAGATCGCTTCTAACACATATACTTGAAAAATGCGTATCCCTCGTAGCGAGGGATAGTCAAAACGAGGCTAACCTGGCAGAAACAAAGGATTGCCTCGCTTTGAATCCAAGATGGCCACCAGGTGAAAAGAGTGAATTGCTAATAACACTACCGATCTCGTACAAGCGTGTTTAAAGTGCCTATAAACCTTATCTTTTATTTTAGATATCAATTCTACATCAAGTGAATAGTAGAATGATACAATATATCTTGCTTTGAATGTTGTGCCGCTGAGTTAAGGAGGTTTTAATATCCAAAATGCTAATTGCATGACGTCAGGGGAGGCATCTATTATTACACAAAAAATGTTGTTACAATTAAACACATTTTTTTTAATAATCAGTGTTATCACCCATTGTTGAAATAAAATGATGTTAGAAATTTGTTTTCCTATATCACTAGAAACGCCCATTCACAACCACTAAGAAGTGATTGCAGATACCTCTCCTGACGTCATGTAATTTTAACTGTGGCACAGCATTCAAAGCAAAATAAATTTTACCATTCTACTGTTCACTTGATTTAGAATTGATATCTAAAATAAAAAAATAAGGTTCATGGCCACTGTAAAATGGCTCGCGGGTATTGTGACAGCCGAATGGGTATCATAAAGATTCGAAAGCCTCCAGGCTACTTTGTCCACTGTGCACTGTCACTCCCATTTCATACTCTAATTTACCTTATCTATTATATATATACGTTTAGTTAATCATATTTCCCTTACTGTAATTAAAAAAGAAAAATAGTGTGAAATAAAACTTAAACTTGAACTAGAGATTTTTGGCCGATCAATGAGATTTTTGGACCATATATTTCATAATATTGAAGAATAGTAAACATGAACCAGAATTTCAAGATATATAATATTTTCGAAGATATAAATGTTTCTTTCGACCACTTGTTTTAAGTAAAATGCGAAAATCTTCAAAACGACGGGATAGATTTTTATAAAATAAATATATTACCGATTAACTACCCAATGCGCTTTGTTGATAGCGATTTTCAAGAAAATCGATGGAATGGGAATTTCTACAGCAAAATAGATATAACCACTAGATGAAGGAAGGAAGGTTAATAGTGAATATTTGGTGAAAAGCACCAATTTTGAATTGATGTAAATATTTAAAAATCAAAACGAAAACTTTGGCCTTGTTTACGAGTATGTCGTAGGACAACATATTTTGTGACGCCATGTACAATTTCATTTCGTTTTATGAATCCGTTTTTGCGCAGTGAGGTCGGGAATGTTTATGGTTGAACCTTCAAAATCTCCCCAAGCTTGTTTCCTCTGAGCTTTCTAATTATGCGGAAAATCGTACATTTCATTAGTTTGTTTTCAAATTACGCACGTATATTGTCACTGCATTCAAAAGCACTGAATATAGATATTTTTTTATTTGAGTTATAGTCAGGTGAGAGAAACCATTTAAGTTGTGCATGCTTTAAGTAATGCGGGTCCAGATAAGAACTGTAGTACTCTACGGCAAGGAATGTTAAAGGTGTTAATTTTCTATTATTCTTTATCGTATTCTTTACCAAAAGTTTGGAATTCTATCCCTGACGAGATGAAAAATAGAACTTCTCTCACCAGCTTCAAATATAATCTGAAATCCTATTTAATTAACCAGTCATCTCCTTAATTAACTGATCTAATATTGTCTGCTCTTCTTCGCTCCCTTCTCGCAAAAACCTTTTCTTTCGAATCATCTTTCTCTTATCATAATTTTAATATTCAGTATAATATTGTTAGATTATTAGCTCACGCTTAAAAAAGGCAACCTAAAGTAATAAGTCTTTGGCTTCCATTTAGGTTGTCTTCCACTGTAATTTATTATATATATATTTTTTTGTATTTTTATGCGTGTACATGGTGGTTTGTGTGTAATAAAGATGATGATGATCGTAATTTCATTGGTTGATAAATTCAATAGAAACCCATCGAAATAATGCATTTTTATTCGATATTTTTTTGTGGTTTGAATTTATTTGATCAAACTAACTATGGTTTAATTTCGAAGAATATCGTGTGTGGGGAAAGTTTTCGAATTTGCGATTCAAAAATCTTTTGTTTTCTCTATATCCGATTTGGCTGGATGGTGGCATCTCTGAGTTTTCACATAAAAAAGAGCCAATAGCATAAAAAAATACTTTACTTTCAAGATATAGTTTGGACTGTAGATACCTCCGCAGAACAATGGATTCTACTACAGTTCTTATCTGGACCATTACTTAAGTAACAAAAAGAAACTTGTTATTACCTGACTTGCTTGTTATTTTAGTTTGAATTTGACACAAAAAGGCGAACGAATGCCCGCCAAAACTACCCTTCCAATATGATAATTTCCTCAATATAATTACTTTAGATTTTTGTCGTGAATGGTTGACTGAATATACGTGCGGAATTTGAAAACACGCTGTGAAATGTACGAGTTGGCGCATAATTAGAAAGCTCAGAGGAGAAAAGGCTAGAAGTGATTTTGAGGGTTTAAACCAGTAACATTCCCGAACTCAGTGCGCAAAAACGTATTCATGAAACGAAATGAAATTGCACATGGTGTCACAAAATACGTTGTCCTACTACGAACGAGGCCAAAGTTTTCGTTTAGATTTTTAAATATTTACATCAATTCTAAATTGGTGCTTTTCACCAAATATCACTATTAACTTCCCTTCCTTCATTTAGTGGTATACCCGTCTCGCTTTCTCGAGTTTCTTGTAGTTAACACAGTAGTTTCTTATGGTGTTAAACTATAGATTACCGGGTAGAATTGGAAGAAGTAGTCCATCGATTTTCTTGAAACTCGTTACCAGCAAAGCTCTTAGGGTAGTTAATCTATAACATAATTTTTCGTATTTTACTTCAAAACAAGTGGTCGAAAGAAGCACTTATATCTCCACAAATATTTCGAATCTTGAAATTCTGTTTTGTGTTTATTATTATTCAATATCATGAATTACATGATCCAAAAAATATCAGTTATCGGCCAAAACCTTCTCGCTGAAAAGTGTGAATCTTTATAATACCCATTCGACGTCACAAACGCGCGAGCCACCTTAAATAAATGAAGTCAGTTATGTTTTGCCCTCCAGTACAACCGTGTGATTAATTTCTGCGAAAGGCCCATTGAAGATACACTTTTTGTTAGTTAGTTACTTTATTTCAACACGGAATCTCTTCATATATTTTATTCAGTATTCTCAGGAGCTTTGTATTGAAACCCTTGTGCGTTGTCAAGTGAAGCATCTTTCGAATGTGGGCTATAAGCAAAAGCTAAAAACCTTCCAAGTGTTGTGATATTTGATATTTCAGTATTCTGGAATACTTTTAGTTAAGCAATATAACACGCTTTCCATGTCTTTGTTCTCTTACATAAACACGCGGGACATGTTGGGAGAACAAAGACAAACTTGAAAATCACGAGCCGCTAGGTAATTCTGCGTTCTCCCAACATATCCGAGTGTTTATATAAGAGAACAAAGACATGAAAGCGTGTTATATTGCTTTTATAAAATAACGAACAGAAAAAAAACAAGAGAGAGAAATCTTACGCACGCACGATCACACATCAATTCTCCTAACAATAACAGTCGTCAGAAATCGACCGACGGTGAGTTTGCACAGCGCGGGTAATCTCCAAGGCAGAACTAAGAGAAACGAAGGCATGCTTGCGTCAGCACTTTTAAAGTGCCTTTAAAGAAATGAAGTCAGATTGTGGAGTTCCTCACAGATCGATCTAAGGTCCATTTTGTCGATAGATTATAGTTATGTCACTTGGGTACCCTGTGTATGTGGCCAAGTTAGCCTTGGTTCCCACGTGGATTGTAATTGCAGTACAAGGCATCCTCGCTCTACAATTACCAATAATCAATAAATGGCAAACACGCTTGAAATACCGATTATTGGTAATTCTACGACAAATCCTAACCCGAACCATAAACCGAACCCTAACCATCGGGCGAGTTCACGGGTAAACGACGGGTTCTCACTCACCTAGAGCTAGGGTTCACAGGTAAACAAGAAGAGAAGGTAAACGGAAGAAAATGTTTTTTTGAGCGCTCCTACTCCGGCTCGAACTCGTAATCGTTTGCGTGTTGTGCTTGGTAGTGCAGGCGTCACGCCCACTACACTAAGCGCGTCTACCGCCGTTCGGATTTGGACACTATTGTTTATCTTTATCCTTGACTGGTTTTAAGAATGTCATTGTTTAATTTGCGTTCCAGAGCAAAAGCCAATTACTGATTATTGGTAATTGTAGAGCGAGGATATGTTGTGCAGTAGTAGTTGCCATCTTAGATTAAAACACGGGGTTTCAAGATGTCAGGAAAGACTCCACTCTTAATTGATAGGTTTACTCAGGAGCCATATTACCAAGAGCACCATCTCCCATACTAGGTCTGTGAGTCAGCGTATGACCGGATTGAGCTATATTTAGAACATATCTCAGGGAGTTCACGTACCCACGCTTTGGGAATCCAATCAAACCATAGTCGGGACAATGCAGCGTTAGTAAAATCACCTCGAAGAACAATAGATCATTCTTAATCTCGATAATTACGGCAAACACATGCACGATCGCAGCAGAGTCAGAAGGCAGTTACCCGGGAAACATGTTCTAAAAGTAGCTCAAACCGGTCATACGCTGACTCACGGGTATAGTATATATGGACGCTCCTGGTAATGGGCTCCTGGTTTACTTAATAACATAGGCCAAAGGTTTGCACAATTCAAAAGCAGCCAACTTGAGCAAACGTGGATGAACACATTCAACAGTCTACAGATTTGTTTGGATTTAGGTCGTCCAACATCAGGTATGTTTCTACTTCATTTGTTTGGTTACGGTACAAACTTACGCCTAGTTTTTCTTATTAAATTGATTTGTTGGGGACGAGCACGCGGAAGGTTGGACGCTAGAGATTTTGGAACATCGACAAAGTAAGACTGAATTTATGGCATTTGCGATAGATGCAGGATTTTGAAACTTTTTTATTCTTAAAGGGAACCTCGGCTGAAAAACAATGTTTGCTATCAAGTGTTTGTTATGGATGCCTAAGTCTGTTTCTGTGTTTGTCTCCAGTAAATTGTACACTAGATGTCATTTATGCACCGATTTTCCTCTCGATAAAACTCATTTGAATTTCCTGCGCGCCGCCATCTTGGATATCATGACGTCACAGTGTTGCCCTATTGTCGCATAGCAAAAGAGCTATTGTTTTCTGACAATAAGGCAACACTCTGACGTCATAAAATTCAAGATGGCGGCGCGCATGAAATTCAAATGAGTTTTATCGACCGGAAAATTGTTGCATAAATGACATCTAGTGTACAATTTACTGGAGACAAACACAGAAACAGACTTAGGCATCCATAACAAACACTTGAGAGCAAACATTGTTTTTCAGCCGAGGTTCCCTTTAACAATTTCTTTAATTTCCGAGGAACTTCGCTTCTTATTAATTTTGAAATTTATGTTCTCCCACATATTTTTAGAATTTCCAGTGCAATTTGTAATTTAATTATAATATGCATCTAAAATTTAGCGAAATTAATTGTGGAATTAAATAATTTTTTGCTAGATGCATATTATAATTCAATTACAAATTGCACTGGAAATTCTAGTCTTTAGACACAATTTATGAAGCTTGCTTCTCATAGCAATCGATTTTTTAAGCGCTTTGTGACCCAAGGCTTTAATTTGCTTGTTCGTTCTCAAGCGAATAGATTTAACGGGTGCGTGTTTGTTACATACGCTACTGAATTTGTGGATAAAACAATTGAGTGATTCATTCGGGTTATTCGAGTTTTAAACATCCATCCACTTAATTTCACCTATGTCATTCTTATTTTTTTTATAATCAAAATGCTTGAAAACACGAACTTCAATTTTGCATGTCATGAAACGGATTTCTTTGTGGATTATACAATAAGCAAAACACAGGAAAGTTTTTCACTAGTTTTGCAACCACTTGTAGAGGGCGAGGTGCAATTAGGATGTATATGGTCTGGGTACGACTGGGTTTTAGCTGTTACTCTTGCAGGCTCTTGAATAACAGGCATAAATCCGGTGGAATGTAGCATTAGAAATGTTACTTTGCTTACTTAGTGTATTAATATTAATAAAAATCTTCCAATTATTATGCACTTCTTTTTAGTCAAATAAATGTTATGCAATGTGTTTTCAAAGTTTTCCATGAATTGTGCACTAGAAAACCTAGGTGGCTTATAAACAATGCCTATGATTACATTGTTTTGTTCTTTCCATAAGCTTTCAATAGTATCTATTGGTAGGTCATTTCAAACAATAAAATTGTCAGCTTCTTTTAGGTAATTGCAACCCCACCCCCGCGGTTATTGTTTTGGCGACTATTTGTTATCAAAGTAAAACCTGGAATTGAATAATTTTCCAAATTATCATCCGGCAAAAGAAAAGTTTCACTACACCCAGCATAATTAAAATCTTGTGAAATAGAGTCTAATAATTCTTCAAGATCTTTCTTATGTATAGGAAGGCTATGTATATTAACATGAAGGAGCAGCCTTGCAAGGTTTAACTACTTTATCCAAATCATGTTATAATAGTTAACGTCGATAAGACATTTTCACAAAATTTTAATCAATATAGCTCCGCTTTCAGTTTTCGACCTCCGTATCGAACCATGTCAGTCACTCTTCTACTATAGAACCGATAAACCTTCTTTGCAACGATTGTTACGATCACTGGAGAGATGTTTCCATACCATCGCTGCGATCACTGAACACGTTTTGTCCGCGATCGTATGGCAACCAGGTTTAAGACGAGCTCCGAGTTTAAGTGGGAAGTCTCTGATATACGAACATGTTTTTTTCAGCCCGGCAAAAAAGGTTTGCTGAAAAAGCGTTTTAAATGGGAGTTGTTTCAGTAACGAATCCTCGTTATAACGGGGTTCCATTGTATAATGTTAAAGTCTGCTTTAATTTCAGGCGGCCGCAAATGATGAAAGTTGTATTAATTCGTCATGTTATCACCCGTTACTTTCAACCAGTGTAAATCTCGTACGAGTCAGTAAGTTTCCATGCGCCAAAGGTAATTATATCAAAAGAAGCCACCTAATTATATTTTTTCAATTGCGTTTGGCGCATGAAACGTTCGACGTTTGAATAGGGCCTTAGTCCGTTACTAGCATTACAACTGTCTGACCTGACTAGTAACTGTTATTACAATACATCAGTATCCATACTTAAAGTTAAAGTAACTATATGTGATTTCTAATGTTAACAATACGATAATCCGGTATTAGGCACTTACTAAAGATCTCCTCTTGAAATATTATCTAGTATAATACAAGTTACTGAAAATCATTTTTGGGAAAAGCAGCTGTCTCTTTAAATATTAATGATCAGTTTAAAACTAGGGAATGTAATATATATATATTCATAAAAGCACAGATATGTAGATAGGTTGAGCTGCCAAGTTGTAATAATAGTCCTTTCAAAAACTGCGTATGTATTGATTTGTCCTTGTCTGTTTACGAAAAAAGCATTATTGGCGTTATTTTAAAATGTTATTTCTGCAAGCCAGTCATTGTCTGCTCATGACTAAACGATTCTGAGCGAAGTTATCATCCAGTCAAAGATTGTAGCATTTTAACAAAGAATCGAAGCAAAGTGTTTCGAATCAAAACAGATTACTAACCTTATTGTTGATGAACCGGGTGCTGTTTATAAAACCAAGACCATATAGAAATGAAAGGAAAATGCTGATTTATCTTTTTCATAAAAAAGATATCGCCATGTGAAGAATGTTTTCCATCGGCAGCTTCGGTAGATTGCTATATAGTTACAGCGAAGTAGCTTTATACATTCAACTTCAAGAACAGAAATATAAACATTCATTTGTTTTTCGCCCGCAGATTAATAAGTGGTTGAAGTTCCCTTTTTTTTGTCCAGAAGTATACTCCTTCATTGGTCGTGGCGGTAAGCACTCTATTGTTGCAAACTAATCGATCCTAATTTCCATTATTCATTATATATTAAAAACATTCTTCCTTTATTACCACCATCTTACAACCATATTCTGACCTCACTTTCGGTAAACAATGAAAACTATCTGAAAACTCTGAATTTTCTAACGAGACCTGTAAGAACCATGGGGGCTGATCAAAGCCAGGTCCCGGCTAATCCACAGATCGAATTGGAATTTAGCGTGTTGGTTTTTGCGGAGGGAAGAAAACCGGAGAACCCGGAGAAAAACCCTCGGAGCAAGGGCGAGGTACCAACAAACTCAACTCACATATGGCGCCCCGTCCGGGAATCGAACCTGGGCCACAGAGGTGAGAGGCGAAGCGCTTGACCACTGCGCCACCCGGGCTCCCCAAACAATCAATAATACATTCGTGGTCGCTGGTATTTATATTTCTTACCTTTTTACCCACTTCCACGGCGATCATACAACGTACATATGTATAACTCGGTTATTGAATCCAGCTAAAGTAAAAATCAGAAAGTGTTTCCGCTTTAACTCAGCCCAGAATAGAGAACTACAGCCAACGAGAAGATTGAGCAGCACACAATCACCTGAATCGCCACAGGCTACCAGGGCCCCATGTACGGCATTATACGGCTTCAAAAATCTCTGTTTTCGTTTTAGTGAAAACGCATTAAAAGTTTTTCGTCCACGCGATCGTTTCGAATCGTTTTTTCTAGTTTACATGTAAACGCTAATAAACGATCCGAAACGCTAAAAGCAAATACTGTAGACAGGTTATTAGATTGACTTCGCGCGGGCGTTTTCCGAAACTCCGCACAAAACCGATAAACCTCAGTTTTAAAAAAGAATCTCCACTTTGGAAAGTGTTTTCAAAAGTGCGGTTTCGATGAAAATAAAGTAAATAAAGGCACTTTATTTAGAGAGGGTAACCGGTTTACCGCTAACATGTAGCTCAGTAATCTTCCACATGGTCCTCTGTTGACTTAATCCTACGGTTTTACGTCCTTGTTCGAGAAGACGTGAAGTTTACTGTTGGATTATGCAAATTAAGGCAGCACCTTCTACTCAGTTATTTTAAGACCCCGAGTGTTGGTCCGGTCGGTCCCGCACGACAGACCGGCGCTTAACTACTGAGCTAACCGGATCGGAAGGCGATTATGATCATTGACATGCGGACGAAAGGCGGAAGAAAGCTATTTTTTCATACGGAAATTGTATACGTTTACTCCTCTGCTGCTCAAAGAGAATCAAATACACACAGTCAGCAAACCAGAACGAAACAAAATATCCCGCAGTAGCTTTCAGGGGCATTTCTCGAGACCTAGGTTTTATTCATGCAATGGGGAGGTGCAGGAGTATATTACACAGGAGTGTTCCTAGGCCCTTGTGTTGGCCTCTAACACAGTAGATGGTGTGTCTGTATACTCCTGGCAGGTGATATTTTAAAAAGAAACAAAGTACCCAGTTCGATCGCTTTAAAGTGCCTATAAGCCCAATTGTTTTATCATTAAAATCGATTGAGAAAGAAAGCTAGCAGAATACTTAGTGTCTTACAGCGGAACCTCTCGTGCTGCAGCAGAGCCGTAAAACAGCGCGCATACGTCAGCCTTGTGCGCCCTATCGCCGAGTACGCTACGGTGGCCTGGTCGCCACACCACCAAAAGGACATCAGAGCCATCGAGTCCATCCAGCGACGGGCCGCGCGTTTTACATGTTGTGACTATGCTCGCACCAGCAGTGTATCATCAATGCTAAACGAGCTTAGCTGGCAATCGCTTCAGTCACGCAGAAATATTGCAGACCTTACTATGTTCTACAAGATTAATTACGGTCTAGTGAACATCACCTTTCCCTACGATATTCAACTTAGTACTTATACTCGCACAAGAGCTATGCACGAATATAAGTTCGAACACCCGCTCGCTACTATAAATGCATTCAAGTACTCGTTTTTTGTCAGATCGATTCCACCATGGAATTCCTTACCACACAACATTGTTAATGCTACATCTTTGAATAGCTTCCAAACTGGCGTATGCATGTATGTGTAATCTCAACCAATTAATATTGGCTGCGGTCGCGCTCGCGCTGTGGTGGCGGCGTAGCTGTTGTCATCGGAGCCCCTTATCGATTGATAGCTGCACCGTCACTGGAGACGCCTGTGTGGCGGCAGTCATTATCTCTTTATATGTAAGCTCATGCTGTTGTTTACTAGCCTCCTCCGCAGGCAACTCCCGTAAAACTCTCCTGTGCGGACCGGGATTCCTGTAGAAACAAGAAATTTGAATCACCGGGATTCCTGTGGTGGAAGGATCATCTGAGCGGGCTTCCTGTGGAAGGTTCAGATGAGGGGGAGGGGGTGGGGCAGAGTTGCCTGCGGAGGAGGCTAGTTGTTTACCAGCTTATGAATTATTATTATAATGGTTATTTTTATCCTTTTGCCGCCATTTGCACTCTGATTATTAGTCATTGAACATTGAACATTGCACTTCACCATGCACTATAATACTTTAACTTATTATCACTTATTGCACCGTAACCTCAGTACTTGCACGGCCGCTGACAATTTCATTGCCAGATTAGCTCCACCGCTACCAGGCAATTATCATATTTAAAGATTAAAGATTCTACACCAAGTAAATCAGTGAATAGTAAAATATTTCTCGATTTGAGTGTTGCGTCTGTGAGTTACAGAGGTTATATTTCCAATATGCTAATTGTGTGACGTCACAGGAGGCCAACAAAAGGTCATTTCGTTCTCCTTGTGAATGAAGCTATTTCTGATTTATAGAAATATTTGGTAAAATCACTGATATAAGGTTCAAATATAACATGTGTAAAAAATATTTATCTCTGCCAGCATTTGTATAATAAATGAGGTCTACTATGATATCACGTAATTAGCATATTGGAACTAGAAACTTTTATATCTCATGGACGTAACACTCAAATCAAGAAATATTTTACTATTCACCTATTTACTTGATTAAGAATCGATTTTAGTGATCAAAAGTGTGGGCTTATAGGCGCTCTAAGGTTTCGTTTCTCCCTCGTCTTGTTCCTCAAAACTCTTTTTTTCCCTCGTAGTTACCGTTTGATAGTTGTCTGATTCACGTCATCCGTGACCTGGTTTGAACATTACTGCTGACAAAACTTATGTAACATATTATTTGCCATTTCAACTTAGCTTGTTAACTTCAAGCTACGTCCTATTGAGTCTAATTACACCTTCGCTGCTACGGTACGCTGGTATTAACAGTATATGCGAAATGTAAAATATTTGCTAAATGCTTGCTTTGCGACATGCGGCATTCCATCTCTCGCTGTAGTATAACTTGGCTGTGAATTCCGGTGTTTAAAGGATAATATTCTCTTCTTATGAGTAATGAAAACACTTTGCCTGTTTAACTCGGTAAACTTTAGCCGAGTGTTTTCACTATATTTCCGGAATATTTTGGTTTAACAAGTGAAACTTGTACGTCCTAGTGAAAACACAGCCTACGTTGTTGTTTCTGGTAAAGTACTTGTGTAAGCTGCAGGAGGCAGCAGGGGTAATAAAATATAACCAACTGGAACCCTCACCTTCTAACCACAGGCTTTCCAGTCACCGTGGTTCCGTTTAAATTGCGTAATTGAGTTCCCTGTGGTTCCAATTTCAATGGCTGTTTACTGACCCGTCGTAATGTGTAATCAATCTTTGCTGTGAATAAAGGATTACTCACTAGAGTTTTGATTTTGATTTCATTTTCTTGACTCTTTGATATCTATTAATCGAGTCTATAGCGGATGTTAGCGAGCAGACCGACCTTAAAATTGTGGGATTTAAGAGGAAGATTTTCAAAAACCTCACTTACTTTTCCCGACTCGCGCATGTTCAATGCATGTCAAGCTAAAACCACTTATTGTAAAACAGCTGGTGGTTGAGTGGCCAATTAGTCGTTTGCTCGTTTATATCTTTCTCACACAGCGATCATGTTGAGTCCAAGAGAATAAAATATTTTATAATATTGTGGCCATTGTCCATGGCATAGTTATTTTGTCTATTTAGTAGCTTACCGGAAGTATGGATTTATATTTACCTCCGGAAGTTAACATAATTAGCATATTGCTGTGCGCGAGGCGTCTGAGTAGAGCTTAGACTCTTCCTCAGACCCCGCTCGGCCGTTGCAATTTGAATGCAGCAAACGTAAAATACTGACCCCAAAACAGGCAGTAAAGCGGTGACTCGGCCCTGCAACATATATGTTACCGCTAGCTTCGATCCTACAGTAAATGAAACCCGTTTTCTGGTATCAATCTAATAAAAAAAACAGTGAATCCAATAAGATCGAGTAGATTTATTTTCGAGTCGTTAACTTATGGTATTAATGTATGTAAGCTAAGGAAAGAGAATCGCTAAAAAGGTTTGTACCGTGTATACATAATAAATTTGACTCGAATTTGTCCGTCGTTCACTAACTGCCACTGGGTCTCCGAGGATGCTAAGATCGTAACTAGATGGTTAATTCGAGTCGCTACCAGGTATCATGACGTTAGTTTCTGTGGTCGTAGTGTGCCCAGCAACAGTTGTAGTGGTAGCTAGTAGACTCCATAGCAGTGTAATGATGCCAAGAGTTCAACACAATTACTAATAAAAGCTGTTGACAACAATTCCAGTTCACGGCGGTCGTTTAGGTCAAGATTGAAACAATCACGTAATGTCCTAATTTAAAAGACACAGTTTTGTCAAGTGGGACAGCATGTGCTTCTGCAACCTCTTCATCAAATGTCCGCTGGTAAATATATTTTGTTCTTTCAAGAAGGGAACTTAAAAAGGTTGACATATATCTCTCGAGATCAAAGACTTGTTGTTCCGCCATCATTTATGATTTTTGCTTCTCGGTATGCAGGCCTGATCACCCGTTCCGTTACGGGTCGCGGGATTGATTGTGGGACTGAACACGGGATTGAATAACTGGTTGAAGCCGTGGTTGAACATTGAATGAGGAGTTGAATGCTGAATGAGGAGTTGCATGCTGAATGAGGGGTTGCATGCTGAATGAGGGGTTGCATGCTGAATGAGGGGTTGCATGCTGAATGAGGGGTTGCATGCTGAATGAGGGGTTGAATTGAATAGTTAAAATGGAGTTGAAAGTTGAACAAACTGCTGAATTGAATATTTCCTACAATAAACCCGCCATACTCATGTTAATGGTTTCATAATATGTAAACAATTCCAAAAAGTGCAGGAGCGTGGTAAGACCATATCCTAGGAATATCATGCCTACTAAGTATGTATTGTCTCATATACACGATAAGTGAAATAGATTTGTCACTGCACTAGGTAAAATCAACAGAATTATGTTACATAATATACAAGTCGCATCGATAAACAAAATAAATATAATCAATAATTGTTACATTTAGAGCGGATTTCAATCGAGTGTCGGAAGTGTTTTGGTTTTGCGTTTACTAAGCTCTCCTATTGGCTGAGAAAGTAAACCAACCAATCAGAATCCAAAGTAAAACCAAACGCAAATTGGTTTTGGTTTTGCTTTGGTTTGTCATTGGCTCACAGGGAAGCCATTTATGAGTTACTGACTTGTGATTACTCGCTCCTATGATTGGCTGGCTGTGGGTAATTTGCGTTTGGTTTTACTACACTCAACTGAAAACCGCTCTATATAATGCAAAAGCAAAGCACTCTACAGTGATAGACATCAGGTTTTTAAATTATGAAAAGAAAGAAATGGCATCTACTGTAAAGGCTGGTTCTCATATGATCGCTGACGATCGCCGGATCGTCCAAAATTTGACCAGCGATCGTCAGCGATCATATGTGAACACTTCTCGCGATCCAGCGATCTTTAGCGATCAAGAGTTTATGGAAGAGCTGTGCAAATACGAATGCCTTTACATCTACATGTTATTTAGTCGGTAATAAACCGTATGGTTATCACACCAACTGTACAATATATAAAAATAATAAAATAAGTGATAAAATAAGTGATAAAATAATAAATAAATGATAAAAACAACAGCAGAGAATATAAAGACAAGTACAAGAAGTTGATTGCGTATACGAAAATGAGTGAAAAGTTCAACATTACCGACAGGCAAAATTCAAAAATATCAGGACTGCGTATGGAAGATAGCTCAAACGGGGAAAGAATATTCAGTCGGGTTCAGGAAGAGATTCTTTACCAATGCCAGTCGAGTTTATAAATTTAGACTGGCTTTCTGTGCACATTGAGCTTCAAATCTGGGAAATGAGGAACTTGACATCACGGCATTGGGCGATTTGGGCGCTTTTTTCGTCTTCTCTCAGTCAGCCGTCTTCTAAGTGCTAAAAAGAAGCATATTCCCGAGCAAGACTCAATGTTGACAGAATGCTGTGATTTTGCGCGCGCAGCATTTTTCTTGACTCCAGCACTGACCATTTGTAACGAAGGCTCTGATTTCTATGTTGTCTCCACTGGCGCGTAAACGCTAGCGATTATATGTGAACAACTATTAGCATAAGGGTGTACATTATAAATAACTACATAAATAATAAAATTTGTTTGTATGCACTTAAATTATGGCATGCATGCAGTAGAAATTAGCAGTGCCAACTGCATGCTAAAGTCAAATATTACTGTAAGTCTTCAAATTATATTTATTTTTATTATTTACTTAGGCTTTCATTGTCAAAACTGAGGCAGAAATAGGAGTTTGTTTATTCCGGTTATTTTGTTTTCCTAGCTAAAATACTGCTTGGTCTGATCCTTTGAATTTGTCTAAAACGAAATCTATAACCTTCTCTCCTGAAGGCATTAAACACATCCCTGTCTGAAACTGAGTGATTAGCCTGAGGAAATGAGACGCCTCTCTTGGCGGTACAGAGACGTCGAGATTCGAGCCGGAAAATTCCATGCTAATGATGCTACCAAGATCCGGGTAGTGATTCTGATTGGTTGAATAGGTCTCGTAATGAATAAATCATTATTGTCGCGCGCGATCACCAAACCAACTGGGACTTAATGCACTATCGATACATTAACATAACTAATATTACGCGGGTTTTTCATAGTATTACTATGTGAATCGATCCCAGTGGAATTGAACTTATGAAAGAAACAAGATTTCTGGCGAATAGGTTGGACCGTAAACAATATTCTGATGACATTATTTAGCCATGTTTCTGTTCACAAACTACAATGTCAAGTCACAGTGGTTTGTGGTCTGAGCTGAACGCACTCGCAAATTTTAGAATTACCACATCTCAACTTTTGAGAAAACACGCCACAACTCAAACAGTCTTCAGGCTAGACTTTCTCAAAGTCCTTTAATTTTTTGCCCTGCTGCGTCGCTCGTCTTGCTTCGCTCAAATAAAGAAAACAGAATAAAGAAAACATAAAGAGGGCGACCTGTGGCAAGTCTAGCTTCAGGCAAGAGAACGTTCACGTTTAAAAGATGCTCACATTTGTGATACGTGGTTAAATAAGCTACTACTACTACTAGAACACATCACACCATGAGCTTTTTGTTACCCAGTCAGTAATATAAGCTTTCCTGCCAAAGTTCTACTGTAGCTTTTCTTCTAATATATTTCCTTAACTGAGCGGCAGCATGCATTCACTACCTATTAGGTATACTAGTTTTTAGAATATTATGTATTGCATTGTATTGTGCCCTACTTCTCATAAACATAATTAGCATATCTCAATCTATAAAAAAAACAATTAATAGCAATTTTACTTATCCCACTGTATATGCCATTCGGAAATTTATGTTTTTATTCGTTAAAAAGACCTATTAAAAGGCCCTTGACAAGGCCGAACCTCTTGTAATCTGCAAACTGTAGCACGTCCCCCAGACAATATTTTTGTGTCTCAGAATCATAAGCATTCGCCACAAGAATGTTCCACATTGACTGATCAAACCGGTGACATCCACCGAAACTCTCACGTGGGAAGGAAATACACTCGATCTTGGACCCTGGTGGTGCGATGCAGTCTTTGAAGAGAGAGCACAACACCGCCCACCGCATGATGTCACGTCGAACTAAAGCTGTGTTGAAGATTAACACTGCACCGGCTTGAGCCATATCTTTGGTCTTTACCTTTGTATCTTTCATGGGAAGATAGTCAAACATGCGAGGCTCTGTTGCTGCGATAATCGAGTGCCCGGAAGGCCTCACATAAAAAGCGAAGTCAGATTTCTCTTTACTCATTCGATCCATAATGACTGAGTAATGTTGCTTTAAAAAGACAGATGAATCCATCCACATTACTCCACCAAACTCTGCCAACACTTCTTGAATAATGAGTGCTTTCCATGCGTAGGTGTTCAGTTGACTTACATGTTTTGGAAACTTGAAGAAGTTAAACTTTCGATACTCTACAAAGGACATACCTTGGAGTTTGTTTATCTCCCATGGATAGAGCCCTAAGTCGTACACTAGTAGTTTAAGGTTTGGAATATATTTACGAACGCTAAACATGTGCACTATCAACTCGCCGTAATGGTTGCTTGCTACAGCCGTGACAGGCCGAAATGCATTTGAACGAATATTTACCTCGTGTTCCTCTACATGTTTTCCATTTTCAAGTTCAAGGATAAGTTTTTGTGCCGTCCACAGGATAAATGTATCACTCAAGTCAAACTTCTTCCCCGTGATCGACGGGAAATGGGGATGAACATAACGTTGAATTGAATATGCGGAAGTATTTGGTAGAACCGTGAACGTTGTTTTTCGCATTAATAAGAGATGTTTCTGCTCAAGTTCCCACATGGTTACTGCGATATAACCACAGATAAGTACGTAAATTAGACTTGCAAAAATAAGCACTGTGGCAATCGATGCTTTTCGGGATCTCCTGTTGCATATTAACCATACCCACCGTTTTATAGCCATACTGATATTTCTGGCCCGTACATGTAACCCTTGTGTGACTATGTGGTGTTGTTGAGTAATATAGCATGTCAGTTTAATATGAGACTGTGAATACTCGTGCAATATATATTTGCGACAAAGCGAAAAGTGATATATCGCATCCTATGCTTAAGTGACTATATACGTCAGCTCATAGTTAATAGAGTGGATGGTTAGGAAACCCGGAAAACTTCAAAGGGCATGAGCTGCTCTGGTTCTTTGGGCAGCAGGAACTTTTTTAAACAGGATTGTTCGTACAATATTTCAAGCGTGGTCAGAACACTGATCTAACTACCGGATTTTTTGTACTTGCAATTTGTCAAAATCAAGACGGTTAAAAATTCTGAAAACATAAATATTTAGGCTAATGTAATCCAACTCTTACCATGACATATTCATTATATGTGTTCACTTCTGTAGAAATTTTATGCCATTCCATGAAAGATTTAGTCTTAAGGCAATAAACGTTTAGAACATCAAATTGTCAAAATATAGTGTACTAAAAATTCTGCAAATATCAATATTTGCGCAAATATCGTGAAACTATTACCATGACATACTCAGTATGTGTGTTCACTGCTGTAAAAATTCATTGCATTTCATGAAAGATTTGGTCTTGTAAATGCCAAAAATCTAAGAGACATTATATTTATGACATACAAAGCAGTCGATTTCCAAAGCCCGTAGGTAGATTCACAAACATCGCGATATCGATAGCGCTTCCTGTCAGACTTTCCCGGTACACGTCTGAGGACAACATGTTTCTCCACGTTCTGTTTCCATAAGTTTGAAGCTGTAGAACATATTCTGTAGTGCATGAAAGTGCGTGATTCTGGCGATCTGTGGCTACATAATTTCTCCTCTCGATTCTCGACCTGGTCGTCGCCTATAGATGCAGCTGTGATAGCCAAGGTCCTTCCCGGAAACGAAGGATAGTAATGCATTTCTCTGTTCGGGAAATAATTCAGAAATGCCGAAAGTTTCGCACGCTTTCTCCAAAGCCATATCAAGTCCGTTTCTATCGTCCGCCATCTGTTCCACGCATACCTCAGTTCTCTAAAGATGAAACCTTTGCTCTGATTGGTCAAAATGAAACAATGGCTGGAACACGGTTTCTGCCAAATTCCATCAGACGGGGAGGGGGAGGAAGTGAGAGCGGAGGACCTCGTACCGTCTGAAAATCAGGCTAATATATGACAAGTTAAGGGAACCAGAATGCTTGGTTAACATTTAATCCTGGATTAACATTAATCAGGCTTCGAACATTATTGGAGCCATGCTTGGCGGTTAAGGCATATCAAAAAATCAATTCCAAATTATGTAATAACTTGTCAAACTGGAATTATATCAGCTTGGCTTCTAGATACCAGGATCCTGGTCATGTATGTATAATGTACAACAATGTATATTTACCAGGCCAGTCTGGCTTTAAGTTAATTAAGGTTTTTAAAAAGTCAATAAGTTGCTGGATATACATTAATTACCCTCACTGTGGCAGCCAATTTCGATGCCAAACTATAATTATAACCAAACCATGGTTAGCATGTCATTTAATTTTGAGATGTAGCAATTGATTGTTATGTTTCGTTTTCTCGGTAGACACATGCTACAATATCTAGCTCAGCTTGCATATTACACTGTGTACATGTAATAAATTATATGTATGTCACAATCATGCAAGATTGATATAGCATACATGTGCCTCGTGCATTTTATGTAGTTCAACTTTGATTTTAGCTGATTTCTACAAAATTAAACTGAACCCAACTTTTATGCAAAGGTATACAAATATATACTCTTTTAATTACGTCCTTATTCGAACCTTCGTTTCTCATTGTATGTTTCGTCGTTTCTTCGTCTGATTTCACTGCAGTTCAACTGGACTGGGACACTGCTGGAACTACATCTAACGGTGTTGTTTCGGTGATTTTACAGCTTTGAAGAGTTCACTATTGCAAGGAAGTTTTGTTTGAAGATTACTGCTTTTTTTTCACCATTTAGTAACTTTGGGTTTCAACTGATCGCAATGCATCTTGAAGCCAAGTTTTTATAAGAAAGCAGATGGACGCGCTTTGTCCATCGTGTTATGGTGGATGCGAACGGATGACCTGGAACTTGTTTATAACTTACGGATTAAACTTTGCCAATATCCGGGTATTATATACTTTCAACCAGTCACGCGGCGGGAAACACCAAGTATCATGTTCGGTAACCAATCCGATCACGGGACGCACGCTTTCAATTAATTTGGCGCTCAAAGTATATACATGTACGTACTAGTATAAAAGGCATTCTCAAACATTTGGTCATATTCTCAAACTTGCTATTTCTGCAAAATCCGCACATTTCGGGTACTGTTTTAGGGGAGTTGGGACTTATTTATGACAATATCGACCAAAATTGAAATATTCTTCATAATCAGAGGAACATCCAAGTTTCCTACTCTGAAGTTCAGAGTACCCAACTTCCCTGCTCTGAACTTCAGAGCACCCAACTTGGAAATTGCCTGCTCTGAAGTTCAGAGTATCCAAGTTCCCTACTCTGAAGTTCAGAGCACCCAACTTGCCTGCTCTGAAGTTCAGAGCACCCAACTTCCAAATTGCCTGCTCTGAAGTTCAGAGTATCCAAGTTCCCTACTCTGAAGTTCAGAGCACCCAACTTGCCTGCTCTGAAGTTCAGAGCACCCAACTTCCAAATTGCCTGCTCTGTAGTTCAGAGTATCCAAGTTCCCTTCTCTGAAGTTCAGAGCACCCTACTTGCCTGCTCTGAAGTTCAGAGCACCCAACTCAGTTGCTTGCATGCTTTGAAGTCTACTGAGAATATTCAAAATACAATACGTTCGATAATCTCAAAGGTGTTTCTAAAATTATAAGGAAACTGATAATTTACCAAATCCTTAACGAAACTAGTGAACACATCAAGGTTAAGACGATTAAGTCCAGAAAATGTATGAGAGGCAAATTTGTGACGAAGCGTAAGCAAAATGCTTCAGAAATTTCGGACACTTTTCAAGTCAGAGACAACTGCAATTAAACAGTATACACAATCTATCAGAACAATCAGTGCAGTAACACATATAGGTTTAGATTATTATTTTAATAATAACTTCATAATGCATGTATTAAATTTTCAGTGTTACAAATTGATCGTCGGCACCCGTGAATCTGACTTTTCTGATAGACTTTTGGCTTCTCCCTTTTCTATAGATGTGCTCTACACTCAGACTACATTAATACTTTTCTGAAAAAGGAAACATATCAGGTAGTTAATAGTGACGGGATGAAAATCAATGTTAGTGACACTACGCCGGGACAGTTTCTGAAACTGCAGTGCTTGCCAACTAAAATGATAGGCTCTAAATACATAGGCGCAAGAGACCGATTCAACGTTCTACACTCTAGTGCTCAGTGAAGTGGAGCTTTGATAAACCGCGCTAGGGGAATTATAATTAAACCTAACATTTCAATTATTCAGAGTGAAGGCTTTGTCTTTAACACGTCCGAAGCCGTCGCCACGGGGAAGGTTCAAGGGTTTTAAAAAACGACCTACGATAATTTGCATCTTCCTCATCTTCCTCATTACTGATATTAAAGGCATCAAAACACCACTGAGTTTGAACACTCTTGAACTGTATTTTACGTACACAGAGGCGACTACGTATATACGGTCAGGCCCTATTTGAACGGATGATAAATTGTTGCTTATACAAGCAGGCAATTTCGGCATTGAGAATCGTTGAATAAATTTTGAACTGACTATAAAACCTGAGTTCCAGTTCAGTTCATTGACTTGTTTCGTTTGACTTATACGCAATAATCAGTTGTGGAAACCTGGGTTTGCTTTGGCTTAATTTGTAAGAGAAACTGACAAACTGATAGTAACAAACTGACCGGTCGAGGTACAAATAAAAGGCACCTTACACTGGCCGCAGTACTGGTGAAAGCAATCTTGATCTAAAGTTACACGCCCTCTAGAGCTCTCTAGTAATTTGAAGCTTGCATGTATATTGTAAATGAACTTCAGAGTAGGGAATTTGGATACTCTGAATTTCAGAGCAGGCAAATTGGAAGTTGGGTACTCTGAACTTCAGAGCAGGCAAGTTGGGTACTCTGAACTTCAGAGAAGGGAACTTGGATAATCTGAACTTCACAGGCAATTTGGAAGTTGGGTGCTCTGAACTTCAGAGCAGGCAATTTGCGAGTTGGGTACTCTGAACTACAGATTAGGGAAGTTGGATACTCGGAACTGCAGACAATTTGGCTTTCTGGACATTATTTCAGCTCAAGTTAAAGTTTTTTTTTGCAGAGATTATTAAAGTTCCATAAAATGGAGTGATTTTAATGCGATTTTGCAGAAAAATAAAAGATGAGAATATGACAAAATGTTTGAGAATGCGTTATAATATTTCTCGTCAACCGTCGTTCTTCTCATGAAGTCGGACTGTTTGCTACAAATTCTCTGTCTACTGCTATGTTTTTAGCATTATCAAACTCTATTTCTTTAATAACAATCTTCAGCATTCCTCGAGAATCGAAAGTAAGTGCAGCATTGTCAATTTCGCTCAGAAAAGTACCTCGATTACGACGTTACAACCGATTTCAGTCTAAAGTGCACCGCGCAAATTTAGCCACCGACTTCTGATCGGGACCGAAGTCTGCAGTATTTGGAATACGAAAGAGCACTGAATTATTTGATTCAGTACCTCAAAACCATGCTTAACAAGTGAGAGCATGTATGTATCACTAAATAAGTACGACGAATGATTGCTCTATGCACGCGCGTATTAATATTTAAAACATTGGAATCCGTTGTATTCGTTGACAGCTTTTTGCGGTCGATCATGCCAGCCAGTTTTAATATTTTCCAGTCGTTGTACATTAGTATCTCGGTCGCCCTTTTCCCATAGCCAAAGGTTTTTCTCTTTTGCTTTTAATAGGTTTTCTAATTATTTGGCAATATGTATACATGAAAGTGACTAATCGTAAATGTTGTTTTGTTTTCTTGTAGGGCAAAGCAATAGAGAAAGAGCTAGAAAGCTAAAACTGGAGGCTAAGATTAGTCCTAACAAAGGAGAACTAGTGCAGCTGAGTGAAAATTAAACCTTAATTTAATTGGCCTGATTGCGGAATACTTGAATGTGACTAAGACTTAATTGGTATTGTTTTTTGATGGCAAGGGGAGATAAAAAAAACAGATGAATGTTGGCTGAGTTCCTGGAACAAGATTAAGTTTGACATTAGGATTGCTGCATACATGTAGATCCATTTATATCCAAAGATTACATTACAACTGTAGGATTTATTTAATTTTAGATGCCAGGACCACAAATGGGTTCCATTTTGTCTTCAACATAACCCAATTTTTTAAGTCAGTGTGATCTATAATTATAACATGCAAACAGGGGAGCTAGGGTGGGTCAGTGGCAAGCACTAAGCTACGCCGCTCGCCTTTGTGACCTGGTGTAATTCTAATTCGTGAGCACCACATGTTGAGATTGTTGGTATCACACCCTTGCTCCGATGGTTTTTCTTCGGGTTATCCGGTTTTCCTCCGTCCAAAAAAACAAACCTGCTAAATTCCAATTATATCTGTGGCTTAGCCTAGTCCCGGCTAGATCAGCCCATAAGTAGTTGCAGGTCCCATTAAAAATTCAAGACTTTTTTTACCCGAACAGTGGCTGTGAGGTACATCACCAGATTGATCGGGCCTATATAACCATAGGAGAGTCGGAGTCGATAATCAGAATTTTATGGTATAAGGATTTAAGGTTCATTGTTTTTTTGGCATGGGACACTTCGATAATGAATAAGCTATAGTGTAGTGTCTGGGTATTCTGCAATCTCTGCTACCAACAGGTATAGCTCCTTGTGTAGTATATTTGTACTGTCAATTGAAAGATAACAAATTAATTCCATTGTAAATATTGCTTTTAAATTATTATCTTTTGAGTTTTCAATGTTGTACTTTTGAAAAATAAACAAGATTGAGCTTTTATGAAATGTTATTGTGTTTTCATATATTCTCCATTCAATACTATATATACATGTAGCTTATATACTGTTTCATATGTTCGGCATGTAGTAATTATTTCAACTCGTAAACGTAAGATATTTATACTGTACATGTATTGTTTATAATATATACTACACGTACTGTACTACATGTATCACACAATGTTACATGTATGTTTGTGTGGCAGTTACTGTTTATAGTATATCACATACATGTATGCCTCATCAATTTAAATAAATGCTACATTAACATGTATCGATCTGCTTGTTGTGCTATGTTGTGTTGTGTTGTGTTGTGTGCTGTGCTATGTTGTGTTGAGTGCTGTGTTGTGTTGAGTGTTGTGTTGTGTTGAATGCTATGTTGTGTTATGTTGTATTATGTTGAATGTTATGTTGTATTATGTTGAATGCTATGTTGTATTATGTTGAATGCTATGTTGTATTATGTTGAATGCTATGTTGAATTATGTTGTATTATGTTGAATGCTATGTTGTATTATGTTGTATTATGTTGAATGCTATGTTATATTATGTTGTATTATGTTGTATTATGTTGAATGCTATGTTATATTATGTTGTATTATGTTGAATGCTATGTTGTATTATGTTGTATTATGTTGTATTATGTTGAATGCTATGTTATATTATGTTGTATTATGTTGTATTATGTTGAATGCTATGTTATATTATGTTGTATTATGTTGAATGCCATGTTATATTATGTTGTATTATGTTGAATGCTATGTTATTATGTTGTATTATGTTGAATGCTATGTTATTGCTAGTTTAAGGCTATCTGAAAGTGTTTTCAGTGACAGCATTTCCTTAAATTGCAAAGTGGTATCTACACATCTCTAGTTGCATCCAAGTCCAGACTGGCACCATTGTCCAATTTTCCTATTCCAAGATTAGAGTTGATAGCAGATGTCATTGTAGCTCGTCTCGCCACTTCGGTAAAGGAAGCCTTGACATCCGTTGCGAACATTGACAAATGCTACTGTTGGACCGACAGCAAAGCAGTTCTTTATTGGAAGGAAAAGAATACAAGCAGTTTGTTCAAAACAGAGTAAACAACATCCTAGAGTTGACCACGACTGACATCTGGAATCACCGCCCGGGAAAGAGAACCCGGCAGATGTTGGCTCTAGGGGATGTTTTCCTTCAGAACTTGTGGACAATAACTTGTGGTGGGAAGGACGCAGTTGGCTGAAAAGGACACCTGCAGACCACTACCCAAATCTAGATGGTGTTATTCAAGAGGAGAGTATCTCTGAAGATTGTCTGAAAGAAATTCATGTGAAGGACTCAAACCAGGAGAATATCACGAGTTCCACTTCTGTCCTTGTTCACACATCCCAGAACCAGACACTGATTGTGAGCATCATAGCAGTTGTTATACAAGGTCACAACCATTGTCCTGAAGTTCATAGCTAACACAAGAGCCAAGATAGACAGAAGTCACACAGAGCCACTGGAGGATATCAATCTCTCTGCGGAAGACATTACAGCAGCTGAAAGAGCTTGGTTCTGCGACATCCAGAGAGAGATGGAACAAAAAAGAAATCACTAAGATTTGAAGCAACAACTTGGCTTATACGGTATACAAAGACGGAGAGGGTATCATTAGATGTAGAGGACGTCTAAGAAACACAACACTCGCAGTAGAAGTAAGGTACAAATCTTGCTACCACGAGAACACCGTATTACCAGACTAATTGTGGAACAGTGCTATAAGAAGATACACCACGCAGGAGTCAAAGAGACCCTGACAGAGAGAGAAGCCAATACTGGATTCCAAGAGGACGTCAGTTAGTAAGAAAGATCCTATTTCAATGTGTTCTATGCAAGAGGCTACGAGGAACATCCTACAATGCACCGAAACGGTCAGACTTACCAGAAGTGAGAACGATGGAGACAGCGACATTCACACGTGGGTGACGGCTGTACTTGAAACCACCAGAATCATCACCTAACGAGACGAGGAAGGCCTATATTTGCCTCTTTACATGTGCATCATCAAGAGCCCTACAATTGGAAGTAGGTTCCAATCTTTCTACAGGTACATTTATTAGATGCCTACGCTAACCGCGTAAGAAAAAGCCTGGGTCGATTCTTGATCTTACGTCACCTCATTAATGCATTATTCTCCATGGCGCCTTTCTATCACAATAACATCGATATATAGATAATTTACACAATCTGTGAGATGTTAGTCAAGAAAACAATTATTTTAGACAAAATGCTAAATATTTATTCAAATTATTGCAAAGTCGAATGAATTGGATGACGTAAGATCAAGAATCGACCCAGGCTTTTTCTTATGCGGTCATGGGTCAGGAAAGGTCACATTTTCACGATTTCAAACAAGCATAGATCATAGAGTATTCTCTGGAAGCCAAAACGTTCTTCGCAGAAGTACTCAAAATCTTTCAGGGATTCATATGTATAACAATTGCAAAAGGGGTTAGTTGCTTAAAAGCTGTGATGTGGTCGAAAGAGCGCTAAACATCGCGTCAACGACAAGTATATCAAAATCCGTACCCTTTCCCAGTTCAAAACCGTAAAAAGGATACCATATCCCAGACCTCGGCAGCTCAAAAACCATACCCTATCCTGCGGCACATACCCGTATAACCCATATAAGGGAGTACCTCCCACCCCCGGGCTACTGCTACAGTACAAAGCTGAATGCAGTATCACTGGGAGGAAGTTGAAAGGAACATTGTATTATTTTAAAGACTTGTGTCGTTAAGGTTTTACTTGGTATCAGGCGTCTTGCGTTCTTCCCTGAAAACCATACCTTGAACCATGCGAAACGATATCAGCAGGGCAGGACGGAATTAACCGTTCGTGTTCACTATATTATCACTGGTCTTGTGTTGGTATATTGTCTCAGACACATGTGCAACACGTCACTTTAAAAAAGTCCTTAGCTACTGTTAGAAACATGGCTGCAATTTGCTTTCCATGGCAGTTAGCATCGCAGGCACTCGAAAATAGGATAATTTTTACATGACTAATATAATATTATTCTTATAAGAATAATTATATGGCTTCTCTAGGGACAAAAAATCTAATTTCTTAATAAAAGACAAAATCATCTTCAAAAATAATTTACATGTATAAGTCTTGTAAAAAGAATCTAAAAGAATTATAATTCTCTCAAAGGCTCAACAAATTATTTCAAGTGTAAAATATTTTTTTAATCGAACCTGCAAAGTTGACCAACTATTCCTTGTTGGAATGCCATACGGCCCAAATAAAAGGCTGCGTACAGCCTCTTGTTATTATTGAGATTTTTTCATCTTTTCGTGAATCGTTAGGAAGCATTGTTTTCGTTGTACATTGTTGCATAAAATTACTGTTCAACTTGGTTTCTCGTTGTTTCTTTTTATCTCGGTCCTATCAACTAACGTCTATAGAAACCAATAGAGTTAAAGCCGTCAATCGAGGGTTCGAGTTCCAGCTCGTAACACGTCGTTTTTCCATCTTCTCCTTTACATCTCCGTAAGTAAAAGAGTAAGCAGTTCTGTGTACTAGGAAAAGTGTGAGTGAATAATTCGAAAGGAACATATGTTAAAAATGCAAGAGAAGCATTCAATCACTAAATGTTATCATTTTCATAGGTTTTATTATCTTAACAACTATTCTAGTTTCTAGTACAAAATCATGGATTATTTTGCTACTGACAATAAGACACATTTAATAATGTCAAGCAAGCATTCAGGGATTTTCGCCTTAGCAATGTCAGGAGCCCAATAGGCCCTTTGCAGCTAACACATCACGTGGTTGTACTGGAGAGCAAAAAATATATCACTTCATTTATTTAAATGTCTTGTACAAGATCGGTATTGATATTAGCAAAACCTATTTGTAAATGCTATTTTCCACCTCCAATCGATTGTCGATCTTTCAAAAACAGCGATTTTAAAGATAGCTTGCTCTCCGGCATCCATGGCAACGTCTTTCCCATGGGGATCACGAGCTCAATTCATTCGTTAATGAAGTCTTAAATCAGCACGTGACTGTTAGCTGCAAAGGGCCTATACCAGGAGCATCCATCTCCCATATTAAGTCTGTGCCGGAGTCAGCGTATGACCGGATTGAGCTATATTTAGAACAGGTCTCATGGGAGTTCTCGTGCCCACACTTTGAGAATCCAATCAAACCATGTTCAGGGCAATGCAGTGTTAGTAAATCACCTCAAAGAACAATAGAACATTCTCAATCTCGATAATGATGGCAAGCGTGCACGGATCGCAGCGGAGTCAGAAGGCAGTTACCCTGGAAACATATTCTAAAAATAGCTCAATCCGGTCATACGATGACTCGCGAATATAGTATATATGGACGCTCCTGGTAATGGGCTCCTGGCAATGTATAACTATTAACAGTAGTGCTATCTGTGATACTCGGCTATTGACAATAAGCTAAGACACAAGCACGCATTAGAATTTTTACTTTAGCAATGTAGAACTAATATACCTTATTATACATTTTACTCGCTATCTCAATTCTGATTGGTTGAGAACACAGCTAATTATCGATAGCTAGCTGTAGCATTGACTGCGCATGCCTACCATATTATCTATAGGTATTATCAGCAAGTTGTAACGTCACCTGCTGTTATCTGTAGGTAGCGCTCGATGATAAGAAAGTACGACCATTTTACGCTAGAAAGTAGACATTCTTTCGCTTTTTGTGTGTGCCAACTGCTATTTTAAGCTCTCAGATATGCTTCCAGCCTTTCTTTTTCCCTACACTTGTAAGTAAAAGCAATTTGAGCTCCAATAAGAAACAACACATCTTGAAATTCAATTGTAAACAAACCAATTTACGGTGTTTCATTTAGCTTCATTTTCGCTAGCCGTTGCTTTTTGCTGAAACGTTTGCTTAAAATGTATAATAAAAGAATTATTGAATTCGGTTTTTGCATGATAGCGATATCATCAAGACCTCGGTCTGTGTTATCAGCCTCAGTCTTCATCCATAATTGCTTAGTAGTGCTGTCTATGATACTACTGAAAATAAGACAATGCAAGCATTGGGATTTTACCATAGCAATGTAGAACTAATTTAAAGTATGTCTGTGATACTCCACTATTGACAATTATTTCTTCCCTCAGGACCTCATTAAGAAATAGAAAACATTTCCCGTGTTTCTATAGAGTTATAGAAACACGAGTGGGAGTTTGGGAGAACGAGAAATGGCAGTGGGAACACGAGCCCGAAGGGCGAGTGTTTCCACAGCTATTTCGAGTTCTCCCAAACTCCCACAAGTGTTTCTATAACTCTATAGAAACAAGGGGAAATGTTTTCTATTTCCTTTATAAAATAACCCACAGAAAATAAGTGCAACAAAGGAAAATCGCGCGTTTATTATGATCATCAAAACATAAATTATCCTAACTGTGCAGTCGACGTCATGAACTTATCACATGACTAAATCAGTCAGTTTTGTCAATCCGATTCAGTGAGTTTGAAAACCGTTCCCGAGCTACGAAAAACCTTTTAATTGGAGCCCAAAATTACACAGAATGATGAAGAAAAAGCAGCTCTATGGACTAATGCTAAAACTTGATTGACAATACACGGAAGCACGTAATGTTCAACAGTTCATTTTGCCCCATGGACTTCACGGCGTGGATCAAGCGGGCGCCGGTTTTCGTACCAAACAAAGTTTGCAGGAGATCAAGACGTGTTGCAAGAAAGGAGGATATTTTGGATTTCTCTTTAAAATCTAGAGCTACAAAGCATGGAAGTCATCACTCGGGTCATCAGTTGTTTTGTACATTCTGTCTTCCAAGGACTAGAATAGTTCTTCGTCGATTCGCCGTGTGTCATGCCTCATGCGGTCGCATACGGACGGCAGGTTGTTTTCATCAGACACTTCAAGCTTGATCAGATTTCCTTGCCATTCTTATCCTCTACGGCACCTGTAGAGAGTCATACTGAACCGTACATTCCTCAATTAACCAAGAGTAGTCGAAAGGGACGGCGTTGGATGGAGTTTTAGCATCTGTACAAGACTGTAGCACTTGGATGTTGATCAACTTTGTCAGGTTTGTGCTCCACATTTTGCTGTATTTTGGATTTTCATTTCTATTTCAACCTCTATTTTGTGCATCTAGAAATATTTAAGACAGGATTTGTTAAAGTCCTCCGGCTTAAATCTACCAAACAATAGTTTTTAATTGAGCTTAGTCAGCCAAAATAGACTGTTTTGGCGAAAATGATTGTTTAATATCGCACAAATTGCGAGCAACTCAACTTTGTCCACATAAATAAATGTTGTAATTCGTACTTTGAGATTGTTTTGAGTTCAATAAAACATCGGCTTGTTCCTAAACTAACAACACATTGTCGTTTCTTACAATACTGTAGCTGGTTCTTCGTCGAATTTAATTTAGTGTTCAATATTTTTAGAAAAGTGTAGGAATTATTTCGCCGAGTTTCAAATTGAGTTCAAGACCACGATGCCGGCATAATTTGCCATGTTTCTATAGTGTTATAGAAACACGGCTTTCAACCAATCAGAGCGCGTATTTTCTGTGGGTTATTTTATAATGTTGTTTACAAACCTGTAAATCCAAACAACTACCATGATACACTGCGGTATACCATAAGAGCCCAGTCCTTTTTCTTTTTTCGGTAGTGGCCAATAGAATTCAAGGCTTAACCAATAATTCCTTTTGGTCTCAGAGGTCTCATTCCGGATTTCCCTCCGAGAACGCTGCATTAGAGCTGTATTCAATTGAATGAAGTAAAACCAAAACCAAAGTAATTACAGAGCAAGTAAAAACGTAATGAGCCAATCACGACCTGAAGTAATTCGTGTTTGGTCTTAGAGCGGATTTCAATTGAGTGTCGGAAGTGTTTTGGTTTTGCGTTTACTAAGCTCTCCTATTGGCTGAGAAAGTAAACCAACCAATCAGATTCCAAGGTAAAACCAAACGCAAATTGATTTTGGTTTTGCTTTGGTTTGTCATTGGCTCACAGGGAAGCCATTTATGAGTTACTTGTGATTACTCGCTCCTATGATTGGCTGGCTGTGGGTAATTTGCGTTTGGTTTCACTACACTCAACTGAAAACCGCTTTACTTGAACCAATCACGAGGAAAAGTAAACGCAATCGTGGTCAACTATCGCTAAAACGTAACTTGATTGCGTTACGGGCCAAACCAGTGTTGGGTTTTAGTTTAGACTTTGATTGGCTGATAATAGACCAGTTCGCGGTAAATTCCGACATTTTGAAAGGGGTGCAAACATGGCGCGAAATTTTCACGCGGAATTTGACTCGTTTTTACAGACAATGTATGGAAAACTGAAAGCACGATTGCACGCTTCCCAGCACAGCTACATCCCTCAAATTTCGATATGTTAATCTTTTACCTGATATTTTAAGTTTGTATCTGAAGAATATTTCATAAATTCGATTTTACGGATTTTATTTGGCATCGGATTCCCATCGATTCCCATACAAACACTGTATTTCGCGCCATGTTTGCACCCCTTTCAAAATGTCGGAATTTACCGCGAACTGGTCTATTACAAAACATTTTTCACAGCCAATCGAAAAGTTATGCAAACGCAAGACCAAAGTAAACACTTATTACTTAAGACATTCAATCGAAAACCGCTCTGTACTATACCCTACTGTAGTTAAACCAGCCAAGTATCTGGTTCTAACTCATTCGTTGCTCTTTCAACCCTCGCGCCTTCCTCCTTACTTCCGGTTAACCACCGTTGTGGTTTGCTTTTTTCACGCATGCAAAATGATGTTCGTTTCCCTTGTTCGTTGTTTGCTAGCGATAACATCGCTCAATTTGACCGTAGATTTGCGGGTTTAACTTTCAAATTAAATAAACTATCAACCGTCCCAGTGGTTCTCCAAACTGCAAACTATAATAGCGCCAACTTGTAAATAATTAGTGAATCAATCTTTAGAGACAGCCATCCTACGACAAAACAAACTTAGAAGTAGTTCAACGCGTTTGCTGTTACCAGATTTGTGCTCCAGTTTCATATCCTAAAACAGGGATTTCAAATTATACATTTTTTTCAAAAGAATGTATTCCCATTTGCACTGGAGAATTGAGTTGTTTCCTTTGAAATATTTCGGAAAAAAATGCCAGCATCTTTTAATTTTAGGTTTACCCCCCATCAACATTGGAACCTTAAACTCGTAAAATATTTAAGCTTTCGCATCGTTCTTCTGTCCTAGACGCTAAAGATTTATTTTTTCCGAAAATAACTCTATATATCTCGCCCTTGCCAGTTTTTTTTTCCGGTTTAAAGTAATTTCTAGTTAAGTAGTTGAATCGGCTTCCATCTCGTAGATTCTTTTTCCTAATGTTCCAATATTTAGTTCCTATCAACGAGTTGGAGGCCTATCAGAAAATCTTAACCGAGTCGGAAAATACAGACCGAATGCAGCGAGGTCTGTACACGACCGAGGTCAAGATTCTCCCATACAAACCGACCAACCTTGTTTCTGAATAAGATGTTTATAATATGGCTATTTTAGAAATATTTCTGGGAGGAAATGATTTTATTGTTTTCTTTATTTAAATTGTCAAAGCGCGCGTGTAACACTCAACTGGCTTTCTACAATGCTCTGATTCGCGGGTCTATAAACGATTTTACATGAAGCGTGCTAGTAACGTTTTGATCAACTTTAAGTTCAGGAAGGAGCTTATAGCAGTTATTTTAAGTCATGAAATCGTACAAGAGGCGTTCAAACACTTACTTCGAACGTGAGAGCTAAAAATGTCGACGGTTCATTTAAAATGAATTTGAATAATTCAATTATACGATTTAATTTGCGAAACATATTTTTATTTTCATATTTTTAGGAAGTATATGGGCAAATTTCAATTAAGTTATTCTATATTTTATATCAAGAGGCTAGATGAGAGAATAGGCTTCTTTCAATATATACTTCACTTGTCACGCGCAAAGCTTTCAATATTAAGCTTAGTGATAAATTACATATTGCAATACAATACAATTCGGTTAAACTTCACTGTTCTGTATGTCGTATCCTATTGGACTTCACTGATAAAGAATCCCATTGTTTTAGGGTTAAGGTTTGTATTGTTTTAGGGGTAAGCTATTGTTTGGGTAACCAATAACATTTCAGGTCCTGCCCCATACAATTCAATGTAATTTTGATGTAAAGAATTCATTTGAGAAATATATCGCTTTAAGTGGTTTAAAAATTAATCACACAATTATTGCAAATTGTACCAAGTAACTAGAATCGGAGAAAGAAATAGCTTCTACTTTTTGTAACACTTTTAGTGTTTGTCCAGGCGTGTGATTCTATATCATGTTTTCATGTAGGAAATCAAACACTGACGGAACTAGTAAACCTAGGGAGATACCGGGGATTAAGGAATACCGCACATAAGAAAAAATATAATTTAATTTAGCACCCACGGCTTATAATAAAACGGATTAACTAACTCTGACTCTAAAAAGTCCTGAATTCCGTATGACAAAATGTACAAAATTGACATCTGATGATGAAAGATTTTGTATAAATTTTGATATTTAACTGAGGTTTTATCATGACTGAACAAATTGATTTAAACCAATAGTATTATTGCACGGTAAAGTTGAGATTTGTTGATTTTTATATCTCAAACCTAAGTGAGGCTCTACCGTAGTACTGACAGGTATTTCATTTCGCGGTGAGACTACCTGTACGTAGAAAACCACAATAAATAAACACGCACTTTTCAGCCAATTCCATTTTGCAAAACATCAAAAACAATCCAAACCAAACGCGTCAAACCCCCAGACCCCCTACTTCACTTTTTTTTGCAGAAACGTTAAAATATCTTGATAGAGAACCTCTCCCGTATTTATGTCGTAAAGATATTTGGAAATCCACTTAAGGGGTTAGATTTTGAATGTGAGGCAACGAAAGCAATGATGACAATATTCAGTTCTCTGGATTTCGCAAGAAATGTGTTTTAGAAGACCCAATATCATAAAAGGTGAGTTCCTCAGTCCGAAGAGAATCTCTCCAAAAATGACTAATCACTCTTATATTTATGAGACTTATATAGATATAGATATATATATATATATATATATATATAGGTATAGATATGATCAAGTGTGGAGACTTGATTAAGACTATAATGTATTGGAATTATAGTTAAGCAGAGCATTTCTACCTTAATAGCTTTAAAAGCTTGTTTAATTTGCTAATCGGAGACGCGAAAATCAAAGAAAAAAATCAATTAAAGTTAGAGTTGATTGAATCAATACAACGCATATTCAGTTTCCGTAATCATATTTCACAGTAAACTTTTCGAATTTACTTTCTAGCTTCGGTTTGAAAACAAAAATAAGTTTGCTTCGAATTCTCGATTGCACTGTATTGATTCTTAATTCAGACTCAAAAGTCAATCATTTCAAAAATTCTCAAATCTTCGGATATTCTTCTTTCTTAATTTAGATCCAAAAACGGTAATGAGAAACCTAATTTCAAATTTTTAAGAATAGCTTGAAGTCTTGTTGTTAATTTATTTTCGTACCACTCACAAATACTATGACAGCCACTTTAAGTCATAATATTATTTTTTTCATATTTAACAAAATTCGAATTTAATACAATTCCGGTGCTTTTATAAACACTTTACAGATGCCTTTATAAAAAGCAAACATGTCCGAATGAATGAAGGAAGTCTTGTTGATTAGCTTCGTTCCACTCAAAAATACTATGACTGCTACTTTAAAGTCGTAAACTATAGTATATAATTGATTTATATTTACTGTTTCTAATAGCTTAGACTCACGCAATTGCAATGTCCGATGTTAGCAAGATCTACATCCATTTCAGTCCAATTTCAAACTATGAACTACTATACGTAAAGTATATATATTATAACATACCAAAATGACCGATATAATGCTTTCACAATTAAAGATTATATAATTTCAGTCACTTTCGTTTTGTTTGTTTTATAGTAATTTTAAAACAGTAAAATGTTCTGACGGGATAAAGTTAAGGAGGTTAAGCATATATTCCTTTCAATACCAGAGACATTAGAATAACTAAGCTAGATCATTCCATTCACTCACTAGTCTCGCAATATTAATCACTGTAATAATCGGGAGACAAATTAGTACTATACACGTACAATTGTGTCCGAGAATCCTTTGTTCTTGTTTGTTTCTTTGAAGTAAATATACTATAACGTTTAGTATTAGTTTAGTGATGGTCTAAATATGCTAACTCTATAACAGTATCCTGATACTGAGAGACTTTGAGAGGACTAGACCTTTGCCAAAATGAAGGACAATCAATCACAATATGAATATTTAATGTCAAAAAAATCAAAAACATAAAACAGTTGGTGTTTTATTGTGAAGAATGTGCATGAACACCATGTCACCAGCAATGTACAATATCTTATTTTACACAAACAGCGATAAATGCTTATCTAGTATGTTTTTATTATAGAGATAATGTTGATGTGCATGAACACCATGTCACCAGCAATGTACAATATCTTATTTTACACAAACAGCGATAAATGCTTATCTAGTATGTTTTTATTGTAAAGATATGTTGTATGGACACTTAATTAAACATAGTGATAATCTGAATATTTTGAATGCAGACCATATAGTTGGGTCCATCTCAAATCCTTTGGGGAAAAAAATATTTCTACAAGAGATGTCCATATCAATGTATCACATCATGCGTTCAAAACATAGAGGACACGATGCATAAGGGACACGTCATTTGAAATGGGGCAACAAAAAGGATCTTTTGCCAACTAAAGTATAAAATGTTTAAGCTAGATTAAAACTTGAAAAGTTCACCCAACATTTTTTCATAATCGTATTCCATTTCCTTCTTTAGCAAGATAAAGTTCTCCGGCTGTAGCTTTGTTTCATTTATCAGTATCTCTCTTTTTAACTGGGCCATAATTTCTTGGTTTCTTGTATCATTGGTTAAATGTGATTTCGAGCCCTGGCCTGAGTTGCTCGATGCCTGATTAGTGTTAATCCTGGATTTAATTTTAACCGAGGATTTTGCCGGGTTCACTTTGTAAAACGTGTGTTTCCTTATTCCAGGAATACAAGTAGAAAAGACTACTTATTTCTCATCAAACAATAGGTTTTTTAATTCTAAATCAGTAGTACTCGAGTTAGCAAATCGAATCCTGAATTAGCTGAATCGGGCTTTCATAAACTGGACCATGAAGAGTGATGCTAAAATAACAGACATACCTCCTGTTAGTAAACTATTTAAACTGTTTAAATTGCCTATTTAAATGGCCCCGTTCTTGGGCAGGGAAGTAAGACCGTTTGCCTTGTCTTCTGCCTTTATCTTCTAGAATGATTCATGATTGTAGACTGCATTCACTATTGACAGCACAATGCGCCACAACTGCAGCCGTATCTCAAGACCCTTGTGAAGCGCATTTGACTATATACCTATATAATTTGCGTTATATAAATTGGGGGGTTTGAATTTGATTTTGAGCCCTGAAAAGTTATACTAACATGTAGTCATTGTCAGAAAATTGTCAAAAGTTATTGTTGTTGTTCTCATTTGCAACCAGTAGACAAAAGATCGATATTCTTAATGGGAAACGATAGTCCTATGGGGAACGTCGTTGAGATCAAGGCGTGGATTGATTAATTAAACTGATTCAAAACGTTATGTCCAATTGTTCTTAGATAGTTGTATCTTTGGGTGTTACACTGATTTTGTTGTGAAAGGATCTTGTGCTTCACCTTGGCGTAGCAGCAGACGTCCCAACAGGTGGCGACCCACTCGACGTAGTACATAACCTAGATCACTAACAAACCTCGCCACAAAACCCAAGAGAACCAGAGCTGATGTATCAAATACGAAAATAAATTTAAAATATTAGGCCTTGTTACCCTTTTGATAACTCATTAACAATATCACCAGTATATATCAGCGTAGCAACCCACGAGTTATTGGTATGGAGGAAATCATGTCACTCGCTCACTCACTCACTAAGGTGTTAGCAAATCGATACTATTGAGGAATATTTCTAGTTTGAACCCTGGTTTTGGGACGCTTGCGATCTTTTTTCTCCTTGATGCTAATTACCAGGTAGTCCCGTATGATATAGTTATGAGCTGTATATACTAATATTAAGATAAACATGCACTACTGTATTAAACTGAGTGGGACAAACTACGGCATGTCCGTAACCGTGCTGTACTGTAACTCTGTGATTTGATTGGATCAGCAGAATCAAAACAATGGGAAACAATTTCAATGTCACGGCATGCCATACGGAACCGTGCTGTATTCAGTGCTGTAGTTTGTCCCACTCATACGAAATCTTCTCTAGTTAGTTGTAACGTAGCATTTGTTTTAAAATCGTAATTGGAGGAGAGATTTTTATACAAACTCTTTGAATTCTGAATCCGAGGATAGCCATATAACATCGTAACAACATACCACTAATTTGTGAATTACTTCTAGCATAATATGCACAACTTCTAACCGTACCACTTCAGTCTAGCTAACAGTCATGCATTTAATAATGTCTTTGAATCACTCAAAAGCTACCGAAAATAACAAATAGTTACACGGGAACACTCTACAAACTGTTCTGCAAAATATCTGTTCTGTATTGGCTTTCAGCAGGCACGTTCTGTAGGTTGCTGGAATTTCCTATGGGAGTTGCCATCTCAGTTTCTCATTTGACATTAATTTTAAGGCTTTTTGTATAGTACATTGCCGTCTGGGAGTCCTCAGTTGATGGACTAGAGCAGCTTGTTACATCCTAGCTGGCGCTACAGATTATATGATTTTCTGTCAGCCGAAAATAAAAGTTTAAACAACTTGATAGGTGTGAACTTGAAATTTTGTTAAGAGACAGTTTAAAGTAATTATGTTGTTATATACCCCTGGTTACACTGTATGTATGTATGTATGTATGGTAGAGCTATCATGGGTTGAGATAAACGCATTCTCAACTAAAATCAGTTTTTATCATTTTGTGAAATTCAGCAAAAAATCAATGATAACGCGATATTAAGAGGAATGCGTCCGCTAATAATGCAGTTTTCGCATATAACCAAGACGTGTTTCCCCCAAAGCATAAAAAAAATGAACGTTGATGGCGGACCACCAGTTTTTATTTCACCAAATAACTAATATTTTGACGTTACCACAGAAATTACTAGATACTCTATTAACATTATTTTGGCGGACTGGACTCGTCTGACATTTATGATACTTTTAACAACTTAAAAAAATACATTTCCTAACGGAAAGGCATTTTCATACAAACAGTAAGTGTTGTTTATGACTAACTTATGTAAGCGGAACACACAAAAAAAACATAAAACTGGGATATCAAATAAAAAGATTGGCGGACAAATCGAATCCCAATTCCGCACTGCGGAATCAAGCGTTTCTTAAAATATCACAAAGATGACAAAATCTGATAGACAAAACTGAACCCCGATTCCGCACTGCAGAATGAAGGTTTACTCAAAATATTGCACAAATTACCAAATCTGGCGAACAAAAATGATCCCCACTGCGGAATCAAGGTTTCTCAAAATATCACAAAAAATGATCAAATATGGCGGACAAAACTGAACCCCGATTCCGCACTGCGGAATACATTTAGCCAAGCTTTCTCAAAATATCTCACAAATAATCAAATCTGGTGGACAAAAGTTAACCCCGATTCCGCACTACTGCGGAATACAAACTTTCTCAAAATATCGCATAAGTGACCAAATTTGCTGGAAGCATTCAACATTCAATTGGTCCCGATATCGTATAAATATTAAACGGGAACAGATAGATGATGTATTGCGGGAGGAATAAATACTTAAGCGAGTTACTTATAATAATCGTTTGTTGTGAAAAGGATCCTTTCGGCAACGAAGAAACATTCTGCGTACGAACTTTTCACATATCACCCCTCCGTTCTCATCTGCTGCGACAATTTTCTGAAAAGATAATATATTGGAAACGTTTATACATTTGAAATGTTAGGCATTTAAGAGTGAGAGGTGACGATGAACGGTATAAATACATGTCAACTACACAAGAGTCTGAATCAACTAAGTCAGGGATCTAATTCTAGCGATACGAATAAAGCATGAAAATGATCACAGCCGGAAGCACAAGCTTTCGATTTTAGTATTTTGGTATGGGTCTATATAAGCTAGTATTTTAACTTATGATTCAAAGCGAAGGCTTTCGTTAATACATCGCTACAATTTTTGCACATAAATTGCTGTTCACGAGGCGGCAATTTCTGCATTGAGATTCACATAATACATTTTGAAGTTGGCTCCTATCTCGATTGACTGGGGTTCGATCTTTTTATAACCATAGTGTCCATATTGATCTTACAAAATGTGTCTTCAAAATACGTTGTGACTTTGATTTTTCTTTGTTTTTTTAGATACAGACAACTGAATAAAAAGCAACTCACGCGCCAACAGCGAAGTGAAAGTAATAGAGCTTGATCTAAATTCTGCACACTTTCTTGGATGCAATAATTGCAACCTGAATTAACAAACAAAGAAGTTTAGCCATGTTTTATACTACCATAAAACACGATGGGCATTTGAGAACATGGGAGAAATGTTAAAGCACAAGCCGAAGACGAAATGACCAGAGTGTTTTATGATAGTATAAAACATTATTGGATTTAAGGCTTCTTTATCTGCTTTAAAATATAGATTTACACTCGCGATGAAAAGAACGCCAGTTGAAAACAATAAAACACGGCAAACCATGTTATATGCTCTGATAAAACATGGCTTTTTAGCCAATCAGAGCTGCGCGCGTACTATTGTATCCATATTATAAATATATATAAATGCTGTGTTTATCACTCTCATAAGACAACAGCTAGGAATACCTACCTTGAATGTGTGTATAATCCTGAAGATTTAGATGAACAACAAGGCTTGTGTGCGTATAAAAGCACATGGCGACGTGTAACTAAAATTTAAGTGACGCTTATTTATTATTCAGTTTTTGGCAGTAGTCCTTGATCCGATTGGTTAAAGCTGACACTTCACAGGCACCGGGATATTTAATTTCATTGTATGGTGTTTTCACATGTAGGTATTTCAAACCGCTAACGTCATCGGCAAGCTTTGAGTTCAAATGAACCATTCAAATTAAAGTGAAGTAAGCAAACTATTTCTCGATCTATGCTGGCGATCGAAACCAATACTTATGGGATGGCCAGAGACCAAGAACATGGAGAAGTTGTCCGAGAACTGATGCTTTTGTTGTCTCAGCGTGACTCCCGATCAACGACTGCGTGATGTACCAGTTGAGAATCTTAATACAGATCTTATGCCGCGTCACATCAAGAGGATTGTATCAGCGAATATCAGCCCATCGCCTAAACTGAACCTTCAGATTTTTCGACTAAAGCTTACAAAACACGTGGCTTTCGAAGAAGAAATTTGAATTGCTGCCCAGAAACGGTGAAGAGTCAGGCATACTTTGCTTTAGTGAGACCCCATTTAGAGTTTGCTTTGTACCGCCTGGGAACCCCCATCTGAAGAAAGACATCAATAACATAGAAATGGTACAACGGCAGGCTGCTCGTTTTGTCAAACGTAGTATGTCCGTGAACCGGGAACAGTGACCCGGATTCTGGACGAACTTGAATGGCCTTCCTTGCAATTGAGACGAAAAGAGGCACGCCTATCCCTAACGTACCAGTTCAAGGATCGATGGCAATAACTACACCAGCCTACGTGACCCCCATTAAACTACGCATCAAACACTACCACCCTCTACGCATAACCCAACTAAGTGCTTCAACTGATGTCTACAAGTTCAGCTATTGGTCTAGAACTATCAAAGACTGGAACTTGTTACCAGCAGATACCATAGAAAAAACGAACCTAAAATCCTTCAAAATAGTTATGAAAGAGAATCCTTGAAGCTGTGGATACGTGATTTTATCTCATTAGTGTAAACATTTGTTTTATTTAAAATTTCTATTTTTAAATGTTCCCTTTTTATCCTTCTATCGCATAAACATCTTTTTATTAATTCCTAATTTTTAATACGGTATAAATGTTTTTAAATTTATTTTTTTAATTTTTAACTCTGCGTGTTACCCACAAGGTGTTGGGGAGTATACATATATAGATATAGATAGATAGATTCTGTGTAAACCATATAGCACCGACAGAGAGATGCGATTGTTGTTGATTCAGTAGACGTGAGTCCAAGCGTACTGAAACAGCCGAAGACAAATCCAACTGATCAGAACCGGCGACGGATCTGAGTGTAAGCAAACAGTCCCATAAGTTTGATGCAGTATAAGACTGAGGGAAAGCTGAGTAGATTGAACAGGTAGACGTAGACAATGTCCAACAAGTGTGCAATTCTTATATCCTAATATTGAGTTTTATTCTCACAAATTTATAGATCAGCTGGCTTGCCCTGATTTCGAGTGAACACTTTCGATCGTCTGCCGGTGAATCGAGGCTCTGTTCTCGTTTGCACTACATGCTGAACAAAACTAAGTTGTTTGAGAAAGAGCTGCTAGTAGTTAAAAAATTAACTGGTACGTGAGGTTCAGGGCCTTGGTAGAGCTAAAACATAGCTGACTGGTTTTAATAATTAGTTAATTACAATTTCAAATTTGAAGCCGAGCCTTGAAGCTAATATGCCTGTCTGAACTGGTTTTGTAGGCAAATGAGCCTTTTTTTTTTTCAACGACCAGACTTGCATGGATGTCCACCAGATTTGCTGATTTATGCGGTATTTTCAGAAATCCTTCATTCTGCAGTGCGGGGTTCAGTTTTGTCCATCAGATTTGTTCATTTTTTGGCGATATTTTGAGAAAGCTTGTTTTCCGCAGGGCGGAATCGGGATTTACTTTGTCTGCCAGATTTGATCATTTTTGTGATATTTCAGAGAAAGCTTGTATCCCGCAGTAGGGAATCGGGATTTACTTTTGTCCGCCAGATTTGATCATTTTTGTGATATTTTGAAAAAGCTTGTATTCCGCAGTGGGGAATCGGGATTTACTTTTGTCCGCCAGATTTAATCATTTTTGTGATATTTTGAAAAAGCTTGTATTCCGCAGTGGGGAATCGGGATTTACTTTTGTCCGCCAGATTTGATCATTTTTGTGATATTTTGAAAAAGCTTGTATTCCGCAGTGGGGAATCGGGATTTACTTTTGTCCGCCAAATGTGAAAACTTTAGTTTATTTAACCTAAGAAATGTATATTTTTGCGGATGTTAAAAACATGTCCACCAAAAATACTGTTTTTGTTATCCTTGTTTTCGCACCGTAAATATTGGCCAAAAAGAAGAGGCAAATTGCGCTCCCGAAAAATAGCTCAATCTACAAGGTTTTCGCTGGAATAATTCTATTTGATAAAAACTGATTTTAGTTGAGAATGCGCTATAAGTACATTTTAATGTGAATGCGAGACCTGTATGCTTTGATCTCAACAGTGTTTGATGGAGAGCAGTGATTACATGCCGGAAGACATGTAGAAGAATGAACGAAGATAAACAAAAGACACTCCCACTTCTCTTTGTTTTCATTTTGCTCGCTTTGGACTTCTCTGAAGCAGCCAGTGATAAGAGAAGTTATCGAGAAACGCACGAGAAGAGGCTTCTTCATGACCTTTTTACTGACTACGACAAGGAGGTTCGACCCGTCTTCAACAAAACAGACGTCGTTAATGTGGAGTTCAGTCTTAGTTTGATACAAATCATATCTGTGGTAAGAACCTTGTTTTCTTCACATTTTAAATTGGAAATCCTCGGAATAGGTGTTTTGCAGGAAACAGTCGCGTGCTGATATATCACTTCAATAACCAATTAATTGAGCTCGTGATCCCATGGGAAATGCTTTACTGGTGACAAACAACTTCAAACCGCTGTTTTGGAAAGATCGACAATCGATCGGAGGTGGAATAGCATTTATAAACAAGTTTAGCTAATAACACTACCAATCCCGTTAAGTGCCTTAAAACAAATGATTTCGGATTGTTTTGCCATTCAGTACAACCACGTCCAAACCGTTTATCGATACGACGTCGGGAAGTCTTACTTTTTGAACTCCGAGTATTGAATCTTAACGTCCGCCTTTACTGGAGGCCGTTACGGAAGTGACGTCATACACGCAACACGACAACCAGTGTGGCTATACCTTTGATGCACACTATTTCACGCAAAGATAACTACAACTTTATTCTTGTGTACGAAAAGAGGGAAAAAGGACGATTTTAGTATAAATATGCCTCCAATGCGTTGTATTGTGCAGGCGAGCGTTGCGCGTATAACATCACGACAGAAAAACAATAAGGTTCGCGGAAACGCACAACCGTAATTAGCGGACAGGGTTTTACCGGTAAGCTCTCCTAAAATTTTGTGGTGGCTAACTTGTTCATTTGGGAATATTTATTTACTAATTGGGATATTTCTAACGGCAGTGTGATTGACCTATTCGCACTAAAAAAAGTAGCAAATCGAAATGTCGGCGTAGTGGCACTTGAAAGTGCAACTAACCCCTTGTGCAATTTGTTTACATATGAATCTTTGAAAAGTTTTGAGTACTTCTGCGAAGAAATTATTCTCCATGCCACCTTTCTATCACAACAACATCGATATATAGAGAATATACACAGTCTGTGAGCTGTTAGTAAAGAAAACGGTTATTTTATACAAAATGCTAAATATTTATTCAAATTATTGCAAAGTCGAATGAAGTGGATGACGTAGGATCAAGAATCGACCCAGGCTTTTTCTTACGCGGTCATGGGTCAGTAAAGGTAAAATTTTCACCATTTCAAACAAGCATAGAACATAGAGTATTCTCTGTAAGCCAAAACTTTCTTCGCAGAAGTACTCAAAACATTTCAAAGATTCATATATATATATATATATGTTAAAAAATTGCAAAAGGGGTTAGTTGCACTTTAAAGTGCATATAAGCCCTAGCCAGTTATCTTTGATATCGATTGTACATGATGTGGATAGTCCAACGGTAGAATATTTCTTGATTTGGGTGTTACGTCTACGAGATATAAAGGTTTATATTTCCAATATGCTAATGATGTGATGTCATCACCGACATCACTTATTATACAAAAGCATGCAGGTAGAGACAAATTACCTATTTTTAAATTCTAAGTTATATTTGAAGCTTATCAAAGTCATTTTACCCAAAAAATATTCTAAATTAGAAAATAGCTTAATTCACAAGCACAAAGAAATTCAGCAAATGTCGGTGATGACATCACATCATTAGCATATTGGAAATATAAACCTTTATATCTCGTAGACGCAACACCCAAATCAAGAAATATTCTACCGTTGGACTATCCACTTCATGTACAATCGATATCAAAGATAACTGGCTAGGGCTTATAACCACTTTAAGCTCGCAGCTCTAATATCGTTTTCAAATACACTGTGACATGGTTGCAATTAGCGTTTTTTGTTTCAGAGCACGAAGTTTGAGTATTAAAACTTTCAACACTTGATCTTCTCTCTATCTGGTGAATTATTGTAAAGATTACTGAGTTTATTATTACATTTGGCTTTTCAGAAAAGCAAGTCACAGCTAGTCACAATCAGCGTATGGATCCGACAGGTATATGTATACATGTATACAATCATGCAAATACATCAATACATGCATAATTAACGTACTTCAGCACGAGAATTAGACAAAATACGCAGTTGTTCAAGTCTTTTGTTTCAACTGGCAGCCACCATTGTTTAACATCTGCCTGCCTGGGCCATCCTGTACACAGCATTGGTTTCCCAACAATACAAACACCCTAACCTTTAGAACGTGCAGCACGAAAACAATAGAGCTACAGTATAATGGTGCAATCAGAATACAGATCTCGAGCGGTACAGGATTACTGGCCTGCCTGCCAAATAAACAAAGAATTTGTACAACTGCGCTTGAACCGTAAACTGGTCTATTACAACGCTTGTATAGTCTAAAAATAAGTACATATATTGGTGTTTCTTAATCGCCATAACACATTTATGAAATTAAATAATGGTCCAGATGATTTTGCTTGAATATGCCTTAAAGACCCTTTAGCACGCCCCGTGATACTTTGCGCGAAACCCGTGTTTTTGTTTTGATTTCGTGTTCATTGACTGTGACGAGCGCCTAACTCAACAAGTAACTCACCAACCGTCGTCAAAATTCTATGGACCTCTATGAAACTTTATATAAACGGAAATAATGCCTAGTTTAAGAAAGCCCTAAAATCGATTCAGCGTTGAAAGCTGAGACTTATTCATTAAGTAATGGTCCAGATAAGAACTGTAGTGGAATCCATTGTTCTGCGGCAATGAGCCTCCCCCACATACGATTTTGCTTGAATATGTCTTTAAGTGCTTTAGGAGATATCTGCAGTCCAAACTAAATCTCGAAAATAAAGTATTTGTTATGCTATTGGCTCTTTTTTCTGTGAAAACGCAGAGAAGCTACCATACAGCCAATCGGATATAGAGAAAACGAAGGATTTTTCAATCGCAAATTTGAGAACTTTCCCCACACACGATATTCTTCGAAATTAAACCATAGCTAGTTTGATCAAATATAAATTCAAACTACAAAAAAATATCGAATGAAAATGCATTATTTCGATGGGTTTCTATTGAATTTATAAGTATCAACCAATGAAATTACGAGAAAGAATAATAGAAAATTAACACCTTTTAACATTCCTTGCCGTAGACACTACAGTTCTTATCTGGACCATTACTTAATCAAACATCCACAAAGGTAGAACTTGGAAGAGAACTTGATGCAGGACGTTATTTAATTATTCAGCGCGTCCTAGGATTTTAAAACTGATGCACGAACACTTATTTCATATTACTGAGATTATAGAGCACAAACAGTTCGATTATTGATCAAATACACATCTAACTAATAATCTAGATGAGGAATAAGTCAAGCAACAACATACAGCAATGGAAAATCAGTAGCAGCAATAACTTTATTTTTGTTCGCTGAGGAGAATATTATAATAGTGTGTACTGACCGATCGCTAACAAAGTATTTGCGTTGACTTGACTTCGGTTTTAACACTTACAAGCTACTAAATATCGGAATTAGTAATACGGATACAACGGAGGAACGGCAAGGTATTCATTGAGTTTATCCCACTGATATACACGCAACTAGAAAACTGAACCACAAATAACATACCGTTGGAGAATCGACAGGCCTTTGAACAGCCAGAGTCATCCGCTCGGCATCCGCTAAGCCGCCGGCTATTTACAAAATAATGTACTCAGAAATGCAAGAATGCAGAGTACTCTCCAAACTCACCGCAGTTGCTTGTGTTTCCCTAACTGGAAGATCGGAGAATTATCGGCGAATGATCTTCTTACCTTCGTTTTAGAAAGAAGACAGACCGTGACAATGTTCTCGGCGGTTGTTCCTCGCTGGCGCCATCTCGGATTTGCTAGGCCGTTGGATGTCACACAAAATCTGTCAGCAAAGTTTGGTTCAATATTTAAAAGAATGCCCTAAATAAGTTCTTAAGAAGAGTATTGATCGTATGTGCGTATATAATAGTAACTATCAGCGGTAACAACGACGATGCAAGCAGATTCTTTACATGTAGACATTGCCGGTCACAGAACTGAATTTCGTGGTCCACGAAAATACTTCTTTCGCGCAAAGCATCACGGGGCGTACCTACAGTCCAAACTACATCTCGAAAATAAAGTATTTTTTAATATGCTATTGGCTCTTTTCTCTGTGAAAACGCAAAGGAGCCATCATCCAGCCAATCGGATTCAGAGAAAACAAAGGATTTTTCAGTCACAAATTTGAGAACTTTCCTCACACACGATGTTCTTCGAATTTAAACCATAGTTAGTTTGATCAAAAATAAATTCAAACCACAAAAAAATATCGAATGAAAATGCATTATTTCGATGTGTTTCTATTGAATTTATAAGTATCAACCAATGAAATTACGAGAAAGAGTAATAGTAAATTAACATATTTTAACATTCCTTGCCGTTGCCACTACAGTTCTTATTTGGACCATTACTTAAATTAAACATTTTAGTCCTTGTAGAACTATCAAAATACACTTATAAAGACGTTTTGGGGCACCAATATGGCGGCCTCGAGTGGGGATAAGAAATTAATCTGATGTTTTCACTATAATTATTAGTTTTCGCTTTATATATATCGGTTTAGTTGTCAATACAGAGGATTTTTCAAACCTCAAATGTTAAATTGGCAATAACATACAATTTACCCAATGTTCGCTCTATCAAAAGTATGGAATTTGACCAAGACAATTCTAGGGATTCTAGATGCCAAATTGAATTGGAATAAAATACGGTTTTATTTTTTAGCAGAAAAGCTCTCAAGAGCTCTTAAACCCTATAGCAGGACCGAGGCCAGACTGTCATTTAATGTGATGTCAGTTTTTAGATACGAATTTCTTGTAGTGCACAATCGAGACAATATATTTTGTTCGGAAATAACGTCGTACAGTACTTCGTGTTTCCTCAAGGTACCGACGGTCCTACAATCGCTCCTTCTTGCAAGGTAATCAACATGTCACGAAGTCCCCTCCGCTAAGGCTAACTACCCATTTGTCGCCTTTAGCGAGATGGTTCATGGCTTATAAATACTGAGTATCTGTTGACAATGTTTAAATCACTAGAAATGGAAGAACCCAATGCTGGCGTGGAATGCATCCGCGTATGGAGGCTTAGAAAGCGTGAACGTGAACCCGGACAGAGTGTGGATACCGGACATTATTCTCTACAACAAGTGAGTGCTCGAGTGACATTGAAGTGACGTCACTCTTTAAACGTGTCTCGCGTGATACATGTCTCAGAGTCACAACCAATAGGCCTTATGCGTGATGAATTCACGCTTTCGTGATTGCCACCAAGCGTCACGTTTGTGTTGAGAGAAAATGCTGTGCCAAAGTGAGACTTGGTGGTGATCACAAAAGCGTGACATCATGCACACCACGGCAAAACGTTACGCGCATGCGTATTTCTTGTCGGCGCGCGGCCGCCCCCAGTTTCCCGCGAAAACTGAAATGAAACAACAGGCACATACCCGTAATTTTAAAATTTCTGCTTAAAAGTACCATTTGTGAACTGTTTTGTCAAAAAAATAAGAAAACTACTTAAAAGCTAAGCCTAAGACTTTAACAGGTTGAAGTTTTCTTAATTTGTAATTCACTGTGAGTTTACTAAGTTATAAAATTATGTACTAAAAAAGTTGAAACCCTCGGTAATTTGTATTTGATAGCAGAGCCTTCGTTCTTTTGGCCAGCGGAGCATGTTGTTTCATGGATTTCCTTTTTTTTTGTTTTCTCACTAAATTTAGTATTTCCTTTGTTCGCATTTAACTACGTTTTACACCCGGATTTTCGAAAAATATAATCAAGTGAGTGATTTACTTTCTTACGTTCACTTTCTATTTTCAACGTAGACTCGGCGTTTTCACGTTGTTTTTGCAGACAAAATGTGTGCGATTTTCACGTGCGGTTTTTAATTTGTAGTAACGTTACTGTTATGTTACGTTACTGTTATGTAACGTTATGTTATGTTACGTTACTGTTATGTCACGTGTAGCTGCACAGACTGTCCCAAACCCTTATAAAACCCTGACCCTACGTTTAAGAAACACCCTAAACGTCAACAACGGGTGCTCACTAATTCAGGGTGTTTAGAGGTAGTCACTAATTTCGGGTGTTTTCGAGCTAATCACTAATTAGGCTAATTTAGGCTATTGTGACAGCTTACATGAAGTAGTAGCCGGCACCGAAGACTGAAAGGTCGCGGGAAAGAGAGTCCAGTAGATATTGCATGCGCATGCGCAAAGGTATCCAATCAGAAATTAATCAGAAACGTTGACTAATAATTCGCAACAGACAAAAAAAAGAAATTTATATATTTTCCTGAAAGACGATGACTTCATTAAGAAAACATTCATCCCCATTCAAAACAGATGGGTGATTAGTTCCTGTAAAAACTATTAATAACAGTATAACGAACCAAATGGCACGCAAAGACCGCATTCACACTTGGTGCACGAGTACAGTTCCCGAGCACCGGCACAATACTGTGGGTTGTCCAGACTACTGGTGCCCTATATCAAGAAGTGTTCACATTAAATTCTCCTTCGACCATCTCAACTTTTCTGCCATTTTGAAAATTGGAGCAGGGGTTTGTAGCTAAAATAATAATAACAAATAATAATAGGCCATATTTATATAGCGCCATATACCACAGTCTCGTGGCGCTTCACAATTTACTGACATATCCCGTCAGTGAATTTTTCGGACTGCTAATTACGGCGCCAATGGCTGCCACGCAGTTTACAATGTTGAGTGGGTGGTTAGTGCAATGGCCAGGCTGCTGTACCGGGTGACAATCCCCTTCTCTTTTCCGAGTAGTACAACAGGTTCTTTCACGTCCCCTTCAAATACTGATTAGAAGTAGGAGGAGACAAGGCCAACGGCTTATAAACGTCCCTGCCCAAGGCGCGACCGGGTTCGAACCCCCGACCTCCCGCACTCTAGACCGTGCTCTACCAACTGAGCTAACCAGTGAGGCCTGGGCACTCGCTACAATAGTGTTCAGACTCGTGCTCATGCTTCAATCAGTGCCTGAGTACAAGGTAAGGACCTTGCTCGGGTACCGTGCTCAACAAATATTGGCACGGGCACTAACGAAAAACTGTACATTGGTGCCCGCCAGACACAGTCTGAACGCCACCAAAGACTCTTGTGATTTACTTTGGTCTCTGCTTTCCGCTTTCTCTTTTCCGAGCTGGGCCCAGTTCCTGAAAGCCCGATTAGCGCTAATCCTGGATTAACTCTCAACAAAACATATTAGTTGTCATGGTAATTAACTCTGGATTAGCGCTAATCTGGCTTTCAGGAACCGGGCCCTGACCGACAACGTTTATTGAAATAGAAAAATACACCTAGTGGAGATTATACAGCAGTTGCAAGGTTTTTCATAGAACCATACAGGGTGCGCGCCTATATGGAAAAATAAGCCATACTTGTCATGTTACTGCGACAGAAACTGTATAGGAACACAACTATGTAATTCCTTTTCCGCCATTGTTATTATTCTTGTAACCTCCACACTTTCTACCGTGGTCGTCTGGTTATATTTCTGACATGCGCATGCAACATCTACTGGTCTCACTTTCCCGCGACCTTTCAGAGTCCGGGACTGGAAGAATTGGCTCAAGGCTGTCAATATACAGGTAACGGTAAGAACATTAACACCCGACATAGTGGCAGCCAATCAGAACACTCGATTTGACCTCGAGAGTATCTTGCCATATAATATTAGCGCAGCTCCCGCGCGGATCACCATAGATACAGGAAGAAAGCAAAAGTTCGCTGATATATGTCTACCCTCGTAGCCGAAACACGGCGCACGGCGTGCCAAGAATGCGGCAAAAGCGCGCGGCTTCGGTTTAAGTCCTGCGGGTTAGAACCTCGGCGATGTTTTTCATTTTTCTTGTTCTACTTCCTAATTTTTCTAATCTTTTCCTCTATTTTAAGTTTTTAAGCCGCTTTTCACGCTGGTTTTCCTTACAACTGCCATCTAACTTCTTCGTTTTCCGTTGTTATTTTTCCAGTTATCGAACTTATGAATCTGTTGAGCTAGATACTGCCTATATTTTATCCAATCCCGATTCCCTCTTGCCAATTGTGAGCTCCTCTTTTAGGCATGCCATATAAGTATATTACTATCCGCTATATTTAACAAATAGACTTTACTATAAAATGGCGTTCTTCTATTTTTCCTTAGTGCCGACGAGACCTACGCAGGTGGACTGGAAAAGTACAAGACGTCCGTGATAGCCAAGAGCGACGGTATGAACGAGTGGTTCTCGCCCGCTTCCTTTACAAGCACCTGCAACATTAACGTCAAATACTTCCCCTTCGACAGCCAGAACTGCTCGATAAAATTCGGATCATGGACTTATGGGGGAGACCGCTTGTCAATGACATCGTCGTCCAACTCTGCTGATCTCGGGATGTACGTAAACAACGGCGAATGGCATCTGTTAAAAATGCCGGCGAAATTGAATAAAGTGTTTTACAACTGCTGCCCTTATCCATTCTATGATGTGACATTGAATTTGATAATTCAAAGGAAGCCACTGTATTACGTTTTCAATTTGATCATTCCCTGTGCCTTGATTGCGACCTTGACCTTAATCAAATTCTTCCTACCACCCGAGTCAGGAGAAAAAGTCGGGTTAGGAATCACGGTGCTCTTGGCTATGACGGTCTTCTTGCTGCTCGTAGCAGAGACTTTACCATCGACTTCAGATCACATACCTTTGCTCGGGCAATACTTCGTTGCTACCATGTTTGTTACAGCTGTCTCACTGGTCGCGACTTGCTTGATTTTGAATTTCTTCCATCGGAATCCTGCGACATCTCCCATGCCAAGATGGGTGAAGGTGATCATCCTTGGATACATGGCAAGAGTCTTCTGCTTCGGATCCTTCAATCCAGAAGACCAGAAAATAACACCAAAGAATAAACGCAGCCGCAAGATTGATTTCGACATCAACATCAATGGTGGATTAGGGATGGAGCAGGAGTTAATGAACATTCGCGATGATACAGACATCGAGAGCCCTCGTCCAGCAAGGTTTACCCGCGATGATTCATTTCCACTGACCAGCGGTCGTAGCACACCGTGCAGACGCAGTATGAGCGTCGTGAGTACCCACACGCCGATAAATCCATTCACGGAACGTCTTCTTGATGGCATTAATGTTTTGGCGGAAGATGTGCGAGAAAAACAAGAGGACGAGCGACTTAGGGAAGAATGGAGATGTGCGGCTTTGGTCCTTGACCGGATGTTCTTCTGGATAATGCTCGTGACGTCACTTATGACGACATTCCTCATCTTTTATCGAGAACCTGTTATGGCTGGCGAACCAGCTGCTGGTGGACCAGATCTTGGACATTGATTTGTGAATATTAAACGAAGTGCGAGCTTTGCTCGGTTGGGTGAAATCGAGTATTTCAAGTTCATCTGTCTTGGATTCGGATGATGTCACTGAATGGGTAATAGGTGTTTTTGCTGGACTAAGACGTCACACAGGAAGAAAAAGGAGGCTTGCCATAATTCAATAAATTACTAAGCCACATAACTTTATTCAACGAAATCTGGTTTCCGAGAATGTCGTTGGATGACAAATCGGCCTGATGTAACAATCATAACAATACAATTAAAATGATTAATAACAATTAGATAACTAATTATGATAGAACATTAACTTGTTCTGGAAAAAAGGTACGACAAACAGGAGATGCTTTTGAGGATAAAATACTTAAATCAGTTTGGAGTACAGTTACCTTTTGCTACATGGTTAGCTGCTCTGTTGAAGCTAAACAGGTATCTGGCAGGCCTTTGATAAATGGCCTGCATCGATAAGCAAGCTTCTTTTGTCATAATTATACTTAAATCAATGTACAACATTGTGAAGATGAGCTCGAACAGCTCGTAGATTCTATCGAAAAGGAAGATTAATACACTTACAGCGACTTTCATATTTACGTGACTGCTGTGATGTATCCTGGCGGTTTAGTTGCCTTGTTTTGTTGCCTAAATCATTCAAATGTCGACGAAATCTACAGTTTGTCTTGTTTTGATTCACATTTTATCCGTTTACAATGGAGGTAGACTATAAAGGCATGCTTGATTGATGGATGACAAACTCCAACTGAGGAAAGAATCGGTTGCGTAAATATGAACAGTGCATGCTGAAACGTGTTACAAGATTCTGTTCTTCTAACGGCCAAAGAATGCTATCCAAGTGATTCAGTATGTCGAAGATCTCCTCTCCTAAGTGGCCCAAGTTGTTATTCTTGCAGTTCAATATTTACTGGTTATTTCATGGTTTTCTTTGGAATACGGGCGAATATTTCTCGAGAAATTTGTATTATTTGGTATACCAAAATAATATGAATTTCGAGTGAAATTTTCTCCAGTATTCCATATAAAACCATGAAATAACCATATTATTATCCTATAAATAACAAATTTATCACTAAAACAAAGTAACTTACCTGACGATAGACTGCGAATTTTCTCGCCGGAAAAAAAAAAATTTCGATCGAGTGGCGGACGCGTCTGCAGACTAATTATGTATTCGAAATCTTGAATTCCTATTGGCTGATAAAGAGAGGGCGCGAAATTTCCTGCATTTTGATTGGCCTGATCTAGGCATAAAATACCGCTCTGTATTTCACAGAAAACCCATGAAATACCGCCCTGTATGGCATAGTAAAGCTGAGCTCTGATTGGCTGAAATATAATTTTTATAGGATGTGTTAATTATATGGCAACTCAGTGAGCGGGCAAGATGATTCTGAATGCTGCAATCTGATTGGTTGCTCAGCGTGCAATATCTTTTTCATCTTGCCCACTCAGAATTTTCATAAATTCGCTCACTACTATTAGTAAACAAATAGCGATAAAACCCGTACATTTTTAAAGAAACTAAACAATTTCTTACAAATACTAATTTAAAAATCGTTCTGCTTTTTTGTTTTTCAGCTAAAATTCACCTTTTTAGAGCGATTAATGCAGTTTTTACGGCTATCGCAAGTTCGATGAAAATAACTACAGCAAAAATGACTGAATTGATGACGCTGGATTAGTGGAGATAAATAACTATAGCTGTCAAATATACAGAAGCTGAAATGGCTGTGACCTCACAACGAGACTACAATCGTGGTACAAAGAAGTATAATTATTAGTTTCATCAAAGAAAGGTTTTTTTTATTGTATGGCCTAAGAAATTCAGCATTCATATTTTGTAATTGGCTTATAAATTATGAGTATTTACTAATTAATACTTACAAGTTCGTTTGTATTCTTCTACAGCTCTTTTTGTCAGGTTTTGCAGTATGCTTATCGTCACTCGATTCAAATATGCACATTTTGGTCTCCAGATAATACATTCTGATTCCTGATAAAGTAAGTACAGGTCAGTTTTCATTCATTAAAAAAAAAATTTTGATGTCGGAAAACAAGCTGTTTTGAACGCCACGAGGTTCAACTTCAATTGAAAGTCGTCGAGTCTCGGTCTAATTCTAGCTTGATTTCTATTCGCTCTTCAGTTTACCACGCAATGCGTTCCTGGCGCGTGCGTGAAAAGTGGGTTTTTATTTGTTTTCGCCATATAATAAAAACCTTATTGACCAAGCTTGTTTGGTCAAGATATAGAGGTTATTGGCCAAGCGTGATGTCAAGATGGGGGGATATTGGCCAAGTTCATGGACGAGGCCAATATTCCCCATCTTGACCGAACAAGGTCGTGCCAGGAACCCATTGCGTGGTAAACTGAAGAGTGAATAGAAATCAAGCTAAATTTAGACTTGAGACTCGACGACTTTCACTTCTTCAATGCATGTGAAGTTACCTTGACTGTTTTAGTAATCTAGTTAATGTGTGCACCATCTCTAGCCAAGGATTTCTTCCGGCGAAAATAAAGACAACATAAATGTTATATGGCAGCCACTTCACGTGCCAGTCACTCTTGCAAATGTAATAGAAAATGTTTTTTCAGCATTAATATTCATTTAAAAGCATCAGTCAAGGTATCCATAAAGGAATAGCTAAAGGCTTGGACACGTAGCAAAAAAAACTGTTATTCGATGAAAATGGTTTTGATAAAAGCTGTTCTTATTCGTAGTTCCGACAGCCCAAAATGAGCTCCGTTCCTTAGTTACCGTTGTTATGTCCTACAAGCCGTAGACTTTAACCCAAGAATATTCAAAACAAACATGGCGAAAAACGTCGAGTTCGGCGAGTGTTCGTAATATTCCGAATGATTTATCGATTTCCGATCTTTCTCTGAATTTCTTAAATCGTTTGGTAAGATCTCAAGTTTGTGTTTTGATCTCCTTCTGACGAGCTTGTGGGACAAGATGGCGGCGGTATTTCGCCGGGAACGGTGTTGCGTTTTGATTGGTCTGAAGTGTTTATAATTGACAGGTGTGAACTCATTGTAAAGCTAGGGAATACTTTGTACCATTATTTTGAAGACTAAGACCGTTGCATTTTAAGGTTTTAGATATTAATAGAGAACTTTAAACGAACAGTTTACTATCTCCATTAAATTTAAGGATAACTTTAACTGAGTCTAATTAAAGCACATAGTAAAAATAGGGCAAACAATCGAAATGATAGTTTGGCAGTTGCGTGATGCCTAGAATAGCCTACCCTGGGTGCCAGAGGTTCTACTGCCCTCTCTATAAGCCAAAGTTTAGGATCGACGAGATGGCTGGGAGAACCAGAGGTTGTCCCAGCCTTCTCGTCGATCCTAAAGGGCAGTACAACCTCTGACACCCAGGGTAAGAATAGCCAGCTTCAGAAACAGAACGATTATTCAAAGATTGCAAGTTAAGTTGAACCTTCAGTATGTTAGCATCCTACATTTAATTTTAACGTAGCATTTCAAAACGTCAAGGTTGTCGTCAGATAGGTGGGTTAGGGGGTCAATCGCTCCCCTTTGCCAAGCAATTTCCTACTCACTACTCTACTCTCTTCACTCTCATATCCAGAAGAGTCTCGATTGATTTAGCTTTGCTTGACCTTACTCTTAAATATTTCCCCCATTCTTTTTACATTCTTCCTATTTCTGACCTCGACTTACCTTACCCCCAAATATATTCTCATTTCTGACTTTGTCTGACCTTATCCTCAAATATTTTCCCATTTCTGACTGTCTGACCTTACCCTCATATTTTCCCAATTCTGACTTTGACTGACCTTACCCTCAAATATTTTCGCATTTCTGACCTTACCTCCAAATCCTGTCGACAATCCAGAAAAGGATCGATGGATTATTTTAATCGAGGCGTTTATAACTACATTTTCAGTTGTTTCTGTTTTTCGTAGGCTGTTCCTTGATTTGTTCAGTATAGTTACTAAACTGTTTGTAATACTCTGCCTTTGTTCGGCGCAGAGTTCAAACTTAAATTATGACAATTTGATGTAATTTATCAGTGACAATCTTCGATATCTACTTAGCTTTTAAAACATTCAGGAGTCCAACACTGTGTAATAAAGAACGACCCTAAGTTCCCTTTAAAGTACCTGTAATGTCATAAATATCGATTCGGCTACATCTAGTGAATAGTTCTTGATTTGTGTTGCGTCTGTGTGTTATGTAGGTTTTACAGGTTTGTGGAAGTTTAATGTCTTTTCTTTCTCGTTGTGAATGAAACCGTTCTCTGGCTTACAAAATATTTCATCAATGATACAAACTAGAAATGTAACAGATGTTTATAAAATGTCATGTATCTCTACAAGCATGGTTTTGTATAATAAATGCCTGGTTTGACGTCACATTCATTAGCATATTGGAAATATAAACAGTCAAATCAAGAAATATTCTACTTATCCAACTATTCACTTTATGTAGAATCGATATTGTTATAAAATATGACCTAAAAGACACTTTAAGTAATCAGATAATAGCCATAGTTGAAAGTTTTGATCCGTTATTTTAAAGCTCGTATCTTATTAAAAGTTGAGTGTATAACTGGCGTAATGTTTGGTTACTGTTTGATGACAATTTGTTATGTTACAAGAGTTTAGATTGTTGCTCCTTGTTGATCTGATTGATTATTTGCTGCTTGTTTATATTTATTTGCATTGCGTGACCTGCAGTGGCTGTGAATGGCAAGCTTTGGCGCCTAAAACCATTCAAATGCTGAATAAGAACTTGTCTATTCTGGATTCTCATTTTATCCAATGAGACTGGATAATCCCCCCAAATATTTCATGCAAAACATGACGTCAACTGTTCATCTGCACTTTAATAACACGTGGCTATGGGCAAATCAGAGAGCGCATTTCGCAGTTTATTGTATGATGTGATAAACATCTATATGTTTTACATGCTTATCAATTCAAACCGTTACAGGTTTTAGTAATGAAAAAGAAACAAACTAACACTCTTTATATCATTGCAATATTCCATCAGCTTGTGAAATTGAAGTGTAAAGAATCGTAAACTTTAGGTTGAAGGACGAAATATTCACCGGCGGGGCAGGTTCATTGTTGAAATACCGCAACGCATTGCTTCATAATAGCTTCACTGAGCAGTTGACTGTTGGTTTTTATCCAAAGATCCAAAGTCCCGCCGTTGTTAACTGTTCCGTGTAGCAGGCAGATACTGGATTGCAAGACCGTGCCCACAGCTATGGCTTTGGATCCTGATAATTAAAATCAAAGTGAAGATAAGTGCGGAGTGTTCTAAAACGAGTAATGAAATAAAAATTAAAGCCGCGGTTAAAAGTAAATGCACTAACAACAAACCAGAACCATAAAACCTACCCTAACCATTTCGAAAAGAAACTCCCATGTAAACGACGAGTTCTCGTTCACCTCAGTAGGGCTAGGACTCACAGGTAAACGAGTTCTCACTCACCTAGGCCGGCTAGAGTTCGCTGGTAAACAAAGAGTTCTCGCTCACCTAGAGCTAGAGTTCACAGGTAAACAACGAGTTCTCACTCATCTAGGGCTAGAGTTCACAGGTAAACAACGAGTTCTCACTCACCTAGGGCTACAGTTCACAGGTAAACAACGAGTTCTCACTCACTTACTCTAGCCCAAGGTGAGTGAGAACTCGTTGTGTACCTGTGAACTCTTGCCCTAAGTGAGTGACAACTCGTTGTCTACTTGTGAACCCTAGCCCTAGATGAGTGAGAACATGTTAAAATTGTTTTCGAACTGGTTAGGGTAAGTTTCATGGTTTGGGATAGGGTTAGTGTTAGAGCATTTATTTTTAACCGGTTAAATTTGTATCTCATTGCTCGTTTTATTAACACCCGGTTAGTGCGTTTAAACCCAATCGAATAAGGATACGAACAGTTGCTTTAACGACGTTACACCTACGAACATCAAAAGAAGTAGCAGAAGAGGACAAGAGAATTAAAGACCCTGTGGCCGAGCCCATGAATCATTGCGCGCGGAACTGATTGGCATTGTTATGAGAATCTCGAATCTTTCCAAATCCATCTCTATTTTGGGCCATCCTGTATTTACTTCCACATATATATGTTTAACTGACTTTCTTTTATCTTAAATTTTGTATATATACCATTTCGTCGAATATGTCTTCGAGATCCCGGTCTAGAGCAACGAGTAGAGGAAGGCCAAAGAAAGTCAACAGAGTGAGGCGAAGCAACTCTACAAATTATCCTTCATCAGTCCAGGTCTACAAGAGAACATTTTCGGGTCAAAAGGACTACTATGTGAATTTCCCGGGGATTTGCTGCTCTAAGAACCGGCCGGCTTCGTCGGAAAGACAAAACAACCTAATACAAGGCGGCACGGATGATTTATAGTTTCGCACGGCTCCAGAACTGTTATCCACTTATATGTGAGACTTCAGATTAAAGGAGAAAACCTCTGGGACCATGGTACAAAGAAAGCAATGCCCTACACCATTTTTATCTCCAGTTAGTCCAGAAAGTCCTGCTTCTAAAAATACGACTGCAGTATGAAAGTCCACGTTTCTTCACCGTGACTCGAGTGCGGTTACGACATTTGCACTCAAAATATTTCATTCGCAAGGAAAGTAGAGATCCTCAAATACACCTAAACAATGCTAGAGACATGAAATCAAGCTACCAAGAGTATGTGTTTGCAGCATTCTAGATAGGCAGCCATTCATAAAGAAACTAATCAAAACATTGGCGTAATGATTCATGGACTCGGACACAGCGTCTTTAAGAGGAAGGAAAAAAAGAGAAAGTAGAACAAGAGTAAACAAGAAGGAGAAGAAGAATACGAAGAAGTGTTTTAAGAGAAATTTGAAGATGAAAGAAACAATAACAGAATATTAAAGGGAAGAGGAAGAAAATGAACAGGGAAAAAGTGGACAAGAGCAAATAATAGAGAAGAAAAACACTATAATTGAACAAGGTATTCACAACTCTGCGTATTGTTGGAGTTACGAGTTTTGCACCTTCTCGCTGGTAATTATGAATATTTAACTACATAATGAGACTAACCCTGTATAAATGCGTCTATCGTCATCGAATTCAGCGGTAATTTTCGAATACGAAACTAGAGTATTCACCGATGAATAAATTAGCCCACATTAGCTCTGATCAGGCAGCAGTCATGTCGAATCGCAGCAAAATAAAAGCCTTTATTTTCTTCCGTCCGAACTCGTTGAAACTGCTCAGTGCGAGGCTAGGCGTCGCGTGATTAAGAGCGAATCACATGAGGCCTGGCAACTAAAACTTTGAATTCGAAGAGCAACAGAAACAAATCAGTAAAACTGGAGCAAAACAAACAGAGAAACGAAACATGAAGGCCACCTAAAAACAAAGACAACCTACCAACGACTTCAACTGGATGTAAGCCTAACCCTTCCTCGGCTCGTTTTATAAGTTCCCCACAACTTGTGACTCCTCCGGTGACTTTCTGTCTCTTTTCAAAGGCTGCCTGGTTCCACCGCTCGCCAAACTCATCAGTAGAAAGAACAAGCGGTCTGAGTAAATCCCTCATTGTCAAAGTATAACTAAGGAATAAGTTCTTGGAAGTGTTGATGGAGTCTTTATAGGTGATTTTACCAGCAAAGTTCATGTATAACGCGGGAGATTTGAATTTCAGGTTCACACAATGGGTTACCTGTGGAAAAATTGATCCATTAGAATTCGTGGCTTGAAAGGGAACCCCCACTGAAAAACAGTGTGTTCTCAAATGTTTGTTATGGATACCTAGTAAATATAATGCTATGTGTTTCCTCTAAATTGTACACTTGGCGTCAGTGATGGAATGATTTTCCTGCCATCTTGGATCTTATGACGTGATACGGTTTCCTCTATTGTCAGACTCTTTTGTTGTAACAATAGTGGCAACTGTGTGACGTCATAAAATCCAAGATGGCGGCTCTAGGAAAATTCAAATGAGTTTTATGGACAGCAAAATCGTTCCATAAGTGGCATCTAGTATAGAATGTAAAGGGAAACACAGCAATAGATTGAGCCATCTATAAGGAATATCTATGAGCAAACCGTGTCCCCCCCCCCCCCCCCCCCCCCCACAATAGTCTGCGTGGCCCACCAGTCTCTTGTTATTCAGATTTTATGTGCATTGTTCTAGTTGCGTGCGCAACATCATCAAAGTGTGCTATTGTCACACAATGCAAGATGTACTAGAACAATAGTCTAATTAGTGTACTGCGCCGCTCGGTCGTGAAAAGACACGCGGGTTGCTTTTCATCTTTTAGCCAACATCAACAGGTTTCACGCAAAAACAAAATCGTTTTTCAAAGAATTACTCTAAACATTATCGAGATTTATAGAAAGAAACTTGAATATTGGGGATACGGGCACTTGGAGACAGTCAACTCTCGCTTTTCGGGCACCGCGTTATTACGGACACTCTACTCTGGTACTTAAGTCTCGGCAGGCGAAAGACGTTTGCCTGAAAACAACTCCCGTTATTACGTACTTGTGCTAACACGGACACCAAATCTCGGTCACGCGACGGTGTCCGGTATAACGAGAGCTGGCTGTATTTAATTATACATGCGCAGTTTATCTATCCTTGTTATTCCTTTTATCGCTATAAAAACAGCCAGTAGTACCTACCGAAGATAGAGGCTCCACCACTTTGTCGCATAATCGACTTTCCGTAGAAGAATCAAAGGTCGCTCGCAAATTAGACGGTGGCTCGAGCATAGTTACCACGTTAGAAACGGAGGAATTCCCGTGGCTCTGATTGGTTAGAAAAAGCACTAGAACCAGTTCATCCGGTTTGAAGACTTTTTGAAGTGTTACCCGAAGGTTTCTGTCACAACAGACCTCGTACCTTTCCTTAGAATGAGGGAACTCTTTAAGATCATCTGGAAGGGCGAGGGAGGGAGTCTGTGGTTCGTGGATGGCGACTGGGGTAAAATGTTCGGATATGTCGGCATCGATGAGAGACACTGCAGAAGATTTCTGGGGAAAAAAACAAATTGTCTGAGTTTTGACATTTTGACTCCACCCTTTGCAGCCCTTCGACGCAGTAAAAACCTACGCGACACTTAAAGTCGAATCCAATCTCCGCACCTACAAACCTAATGATTCCCGTGGCTCATTTCGCTGTGGTACTAACTTTTGATCTAATTAGGTTCGGCGCATGAAAAGTTCGACGTTTGAATCGGGCCTTAGCGTCGCTAAAAGATCGCTTTAATCAACACCTCCACCCTGTTGAAAAAACCTCCTAACAAATCTAAAGCTACTGCTGTCTCGGATCATTTTCTAACTAAGCACCATTCCCCTAATTACATCCAATTAATTCCCTTAGAATACTATAAAATTGTATTCTTCTTAGTTTTCAATCACGCCCACTCATCACATCATCCCTTGTAATCTCACATTCATGTTTTCAATTTTTTAAATTTGTAACGTTTTCTTGCCATATACTTGCGTACCCTGAGGAAGGTTGGCCGTGCCAACCGAAATATCGGTATTAATTATATATTTTCCCTAACCGTACAATAAGCCGTACAATCTTAGTATTCGTATATATTTGCTGATTAGATCCCATCCAAGGTGACCCGGTACTTGCACTTCGTCTGAATTGGTCCTTGCATCTTAGTAGTTTAGAGCGGGTTTCAATTGAGTGTGAGAAATGTTTTGGTTTTGCGTTTACTAAGCTCTCCTATTGGCTGAGAAAGAAAACCAGCCAATCAGATTCCAAAATTAAACCAAAGTTACCAAACGCAAATAGGAGATATTGTAGTTGAGTCTACGAATAGCAGTTTCAGCGGTATTGACCCGAACGCCTCACTTCAATGTAATGAAGCGCCATTGAAACCATCATTCTTACACGACACCAACACCCTCCTAAACAAGCACGACTAATTTAGATACAGTTTGAATAGCGCTTCATTACATTGAAGTGAGGCGTTCGGGTCAATACCGCTGAAACTGCTATTCGTAGACTCAACTACAATATCTCCTATTGTTTTCGTCTGAATTGGTCCTTGCATCTTAGTAGTTTATATGTCTGAGTGACTCGTAACAAATAAAACAGACTGACAAGAAAAAGATAGGACTGATTGTTGACATGAAGCCACTGGGATCACGTCGCCATCGCCCTACCCCAATCCCAACCCCTTACACGATGACGAAAACTTGATAAAAACGTACCTGTTTAGAGATTTTGTTTTCAATATTCTCTGCCATCAGTGGCAACTTTCTTCTATCTGTAATCGTCTCGACAGAGATTTCTTCATTAAGATGTTCGTTTTCATTCACACAATCGTTGTTATCAGTAAACAATCGTCCAGAGTTGTCGTCTGCAATGACTGACGACTTTCCTAAATCAGTTTCCAGTCCTTCAATGTTGTCCTCAGGGCACGGCTTCGCCAAAGTCGTCTCCAGGTCTCCTTTCGTGCTCAGTTCCTCCAAACTAGGCACCAGTACCACACCACCCCTGCCTGAATGCTCAGAACTACTCTTAACCCCTCGAAATTCATGTTCAACCTTTGGTTGTTGTTCCTCATCCGGTGGAGGTTCATTTGAATCCCCAGACTCGAAGTTCAAAAGCAAGTCCACCTCCGGTTTCTTCTCCCTTCCCTTTACCCGAGGACAGGGAGGAAGCACCGGCGGGTCACCTGGTTCCGGCAGTTGCCAATATGCTTTGTCTACAGGGGTTTTCTGTCTCGGGTGTGTTCTTGATCCCCGGCCAGGCCCCCGATGAGGTCCGTTTCTCTTGCTGAATGTCGGGGACTGCTCTTTGTTGCCAACTCCTTTGAAAAGATCGTCAGCAAATTGTTTCTTTCTGGCGTCCTCGTGGCTGAAGACGAGTGGGCTTGGTGTGGTCTGAAAATTAAACAAAAATTGTAACAAATCAACCTCGGCTAAAAAACAATGTTTGTTCTCAAGTGTTTGTTATGAAAGCCTACGTCCGCTGTTGTGTTTGTCTCCAGTAAATTGTACACTAGATGTCATTTATGCACCGATATTCCTGTCGATAAAACTCATTTGAATTTCCTGCGCGCCGCCATCTTGGATCTCATGACCACACAGTGTTGCCCCTATTGTTACACAACAAAAGAGCTATTGTTTACTGACAATAGGGGCAACACTGTGACGTCATAAATTCCAAGATGGCGGCGCGCAGGAATTCAAATGAGTTTTATCGACACGAAAGTCGGTGCATAAATGACATCTTTGTACAATTTACTGGAGACAAACACAGAATCAGACTTTGGCATGCATAACAAACATTTTTCAGCCGAGATTCCCTTTAATTAAATAAAAAATTAAGTCATATTTGCTACTTATTACACATTTGGGGTTGATATCCGTGTGATAAAGCCGTGAATAAAAACCATATCAGTGAAGTGATACGATATCACTTCACTGTACTATTGTCCAATCAAATCTCCCGATACATGATGCTCTTATCGAATCAGAATGCTCGTTTTATTTGATGACGTCACAACGTTAAAAAGCGCGGGATTTTGTAGCTTGTTAGCTTTGAAAGTTTTTTTACAGTTGAATGAAAATAGCCGAATCAAATCCACGGTTTGTTCTATTTTCTCGCTCGCGGACTCGCTCGTTTGCGATATGATACGAAAACCTCGTGAATAAAAACGATATCAAGCTCTTAACATGCAATAATCTCTATTTATCCGTAATGACTCCTGGTATATTAAATTGTAAAAAAAGTATTCGTTTACATGGCGCAGATTCTATATGGGTCATACACCAAAAATCTCCTCTCGTGTTATAAGTATTCAGCTCAATAACCACGGTTTGAGCCAGCTTTGTGGCCTCAGGAGACAATTCTTCCCTCTCTGGCCTTTGCAAAGGGACAAGCAAGCAATATTAGGGGACGGAAAGTATTTTATTCTACTGTGCCTTTAACTAGCCAAATATCATGTTTCAATGCTGCCCTGAGAAAAAAACGTCAACGAAGCAATGTAGCACCATGCACAAGTGTGTAAATGTATGACACTGCACTATTGATACAAAATTTCCACGAAGGGCGCGATTTGCACGATTTGCTTGATGAAAAAAAAAAAAAAACTTTTCCAAGCTCACTAACAAGAAATTACCGATTCAACCAGTAACATCATGTTTTCAACACAACAGCGAAGTTTTGATCTTGGGGGACATTTATGGCCAGCCCGTCGAATTTTAAGGGACAAATTGTCGCAAGAGCGCGATAATGTCGCAATTTCGCGCTCTGGCTCAAACCCCGGATAACAATATGAGGAATCCACTATTTCTTAACACATGTTTTGCATTTGACCTTTTCTGAAATAGGGACCACCGCGAAACGTCATCAGATCCAAGATGGCGGCGCCCGAAAAATGATATTAGCAACAATTTATCGGCAATTCGTCAGTTTAAAGTGCCACTACGATGAAATTTCCGTTTCTATTTTTTTGTCTTCCAAAACGACACAGTGTCGAAAATATCCAAATCATTGAAAAATATTACCAAAGGACCAAATTAATCTATGAATTTTGCAGTTTGAGTTCACCGTCGAAATCACGTCCGCCATTACTGAAGTGTGTTCCAAATACTTCGAGATTTTCGACCAGCGGTTTGCTGTTGTGACGTCATCTTCTCGATGCGTCGCTCTTGTAAATGCGTATTTGCATTAAAAACTTGTATAAACATGTACTTTACTTATCATTTCGTGCGAACGTTTGTGTGAACGTAGCTCCGCATGTTGCTGTGTTGAGAAGATGACGTCACGTCCGCTGGAAATTAGCTCTGTCATGGCTCTGTCACGGAACGGGTTCGAGTAATGGCGGACATAAAAATTCAAGATTTGGACCCCCAAAAATAAGACTTCCCGTCGTCATATCAAAAAATGGTGTGGGTAGGAAAAATATAGCAACTTTACCAATACGCAAAAATACCACAATCTCAAAATTTGATCGTAGTGGCACTTTAAGTATGAAGACAGACACTGGACTGCACTGGAAGGAAGGTTCCTCATGTTACGCTACTCTCACCTCTGCCTTAGTCTTAACCACAGGTACTCGTTCTGATCCAGAACTTCGTGAAGATGACCCTGACTTACTGCCCGAATCACCAGAACCAGAACCAGACCTCCCTCGTCCCTTCGAGTAGCCTCCAGGTCCCCACGGTCCTTTAACCACGGGTACAGTGGACTGGGACTGGGGTGATTGAGCCTCGAGAATTTTTCTTCTGGGTTGTTTAACGTGCTTCGGTTCGCGTTTCTTTTCATGTACTGGCGGAGATGGCTCTGTAATCGGCTCTTGGTAAGGCCGTACAGGAGGCTCGTAAGGCTGATACTTCAGAGTTGTTTCAGATTCTTTAATGTCTAAAAATAAAATATTCAATACCTTTAGTTGCACTAATAAAGTTTAGTTGAATTACTAAAGGCCAGTTCAAGCGTTGAATTTTTTTACTGAATTCAATCCTAATGATTTAAAGCTATAGCACATGAAAGTCGTTCTCGTTCAGTCAAGCCAGACTGGATAAGAGAAGAAATTACTCTCGCAAAGACTCTGGTGTAAGCTAAGGGTTGGCCCTGGCAATGATTTCATGGTGCATTTGATTGACCATATTCCAGAATAATAATAGACGCAAGAGTCTCTGGAAATCACTTGTTCAGGCACATTTTGCACTGCAACTACAAACGCTTGCTGACATATGATATTTAGAATACATTTAATATTCCAGTGGCAAACAATCCCGCGATTTGTAGTGATCATTCTGTGTATTCTTATTCCGGAACACGGTCAAACGAACGTACCTTATAGAAATGAATGAATCCATTCGTTCTTATCACGTGACCGCCATGTTGACTATCATATGTATGCAGACGATAAGCAAATTTACCTCCCATTTAAGTCATCTGTGTTGGAGGATATGCAACAGTCCCGTGTAAGAGTCGAAGCATGCGTAAATGACATTGAACGTTGGATGCTACACAAAACTTAAAGTTAAACAGTGACAAGACAGAGCTCCTAGTACTGCACTCAAAGCTTCGCGCTCAAACCTCTCTCGAGTCTGTTGCTGTTGGGGACGTCCCAGTAACACCCACTGATAATGCACGGAACATTGGTGTAGTCTTCGATACAACCATGAATCTTGAAAAACATGTTAATGAAATTTGTAAGAGTGCATTCTATCACATTAGTAAGACGATTTCTCAGTTATCATTCTACGAAGACCCTAGTTCATGCATTCGTTACCTCTCGAATTGATAGTTGCAACTCCCTTCTCTTTAGCCTGAATTTCAGCCATCTCCTCATCTGGTTCATTCCTCCCGAGAGAGACGTCTGAATCCAATAGCCGCTAATGCCGTCCAGTGACGTCAAGGCGGATTAACAATTGAATTTATGCAAATATAATAAAACTGTCACGGCGGTAGTAAGAGTTCGTGAGAAATATTTATTTGAGATTATGCCGACCAAAATAAAAGCTTTACCTATATTATATATCTCCATCCCATTTGCTTCTCAAGTGCCTCTTATGTTGTGAAAGCCTTTCCGAAGCAACAAATCGTTATATTATATTTGGAGGCAAAGTACAGTTGATCTTTGTCTTTCCGTTGATCTTTGTACATGTCTCGCGATCTGCCGTTCGAATCGACACAGCTACGAGATATTACCTATGTAAATGATGCAACAGAAAAGTAGAAAAACATGAAAGGATAATGGAGAATTTTCGAAGAAATACGAAGACTCTTTTACGGGAAAGAACAGTTCCTTGAAGAGAGTAACGACATTCTTTACCACTGCGAGTGTGAACAAATAATCGATTGTCAACAACCCCGCGGACGCGACGGGATAAAATGTACATGTTTACAGGTTACTCGGCCGGTTATTGTGCAGGACACTTTCAATCCTTTCAGTCTTTGCCAAAGACAATCACTCCACTGAAACTCAACGATCAACAATCGCGAGTCCAAAGTGAATCCTGCCGTCTTCTCGGCTGATAATTATGATAATTATGCGAAATTATAGAATATGAACCAATCAAAAATCACTACCAGGTTTTCTGGTAGTGACGTCACTGGACGGCATTATCGGCTATTGGATTCAGACGTCTCTCTCGGGAGGAACGAACCCAGAGGAGACGGCTGAAATTCAGGCTACCTTCTCTTTGGCTTACCTAGTTCTTTTATTCAGAGGCTGCAACACGTGCTTAACTCAGCTGTTAGGCTTGTAACATTATCACGCAAGGCTGAGCATGCCACGCCGCTATTGATGGAGTTACACTGGCTCCCGGTTGAGCAACGAGTTACTTATAAAATGTTGCTATATACGTATAAGGCAGTTAATGGTATGGCCCCGCGCTACGTTAGTGAGCTACTGGTGCCTTATGTACCGCGGCGAGCTCTTATGTCGACAGACATGATGAAGCTCCAGCAACCTATGTTGCGTTTAAAATCCTAAGCCTATGGAATGTGCTACCTCTAGAAATTAAGCGTACCGCCAGTGTAGATATTTTTAAAAGCAAATTGAAAACTTATCTTTTTAAACAAGCTTATTATTAATTAGCAGAACTATTATATTGGTATTATATCATTATTACCACTATTACTATCATTGGGTCATTTAGTCTTTCGCATAATGTGTATATTTTAAAATCTTGTTTTCCTTTTACATATATAAATCATATTTTAAATCTTATTTGTGTAACCAGAATATTGTAAAGCGCACTTGGGCACCCTGAAGAGTGCTATATAAATAATAAAGTATTATTATTATTACTGTAAACAATAGATTTCCCACATGTAGCCTCACACTGAGCAGTTTCAGAACTGGCTCAACATGGCCGCCGTATGATAAGAGCGAATTATTTTGCAAACATGAAGACTTATTTTTGCAGTAACTCATTCAATATTTCACAAGGCAATATATTTTCCCTTTTGTTAAAATTTGGTTACACCTTTTGTTGATTAGACAGCAGCTGCCGAACCTAATTCATCTGCCGCACCAAATCAGTTCAAACATGTCAAACCCGATTCAGACGCCACTTTTCGGCCGTAGATAATGGATATCAGTTCCAACGGCCGCAAAATCACCTCCTTCCCTCCCCCTTAGTTACTGTTGTTCTGTCTTACAAGCCGTAAACTTTAACCCGAGGAAATAAAAAACAAATGTGGCCCAAAAAAAACGCTGAGTTTGGCGATAGTCTTCCTAACATTCCGAACGGTGTATCTATCTCCTATTTTTCGCTGAATTTCTTAAAACATTGCGAATATCTCTAGTTTGTTTTTCCATCTCATCTGACGTGGTTGTGGGACAGAATGGCGGCACTATTTTCCCTTTTTTTTATGACAGATGCGGAACTATCATCTGTTACGTTCGGCGCATGAATAGTTCGCTGTGTCAAACGGGCCTTAGTCTCGTCTTGGTGTTAAAAAATCAGAATATCAGTCGTGAGGTGAGTTATTCACAACTCTGTTTATTGTTGTAGCGTCGACTCTGCGCCTTCTCGCTGGTATCTAGCTATTCCATAAAACGTTATCTCGTGCATGTTGAATGCTAAATTATGCTAAATTATGCTAATCCACCTTACCGAAAAAGATGGCGGTTGTCCATTAGACCACAATCCCTTGCGAACCTAACACAGCCAAAATAACACGTAGAACTCCTCTATTCTCTTCAATGACAGTGTATTGGCAACAGCATTTGTACTGGCTTGTTGTTAAGATTTAAAACCTCTCTACCGCTATTTATAACGTATTTATTTTTTTCGCGCGCAAAGGATTGTGGGTAGAAGTACAAGTCGCCATCTTTTTCGATAGGGTGGATTGCAGAGATAGCAACAAGAGAGAAATGCACTCATTTGATGGTGTGTCTGTTGAGCAAAGTCCGCGAGAGTGTTATAAGTTTAATAACAGTTTGAAGGATGGCATTAGTTGGACCTGATCTTTGACTACACAATGTAACATGCACAATGCAATCTTTTTTGTAATAGGCGAATCTTCGTTTACGTGCATGTTTTCCTCATTAGCATACATCAAACTTCAAGCGACGTACATACAAACAAACAGAGTCCATAAATCGAAAGAGATTGTCACACTTGGTAATCACCGAAAATTTGAGAGTGATTGATAAATATATTTTGATTGAGGAATGAGCGTTTAAAAAATCTCAAAATTTACAAAGAATGTATGGCTGTCAGCAACTCTTGCCACCCAGCCCATTTTACAGTTTTGAAAAGTCAATTTCTCCGTAAATATTTAACATATCAATCTCACATTTTCGGAAATTACTAACTTTAAAATATCTTTCAACTGATGTAGTTTGTTTGTTTGTAGCTTCAAGTTAAATTTATGCTAATGAGGCAAAAATGTAAACAATGACGTCAAAAAGGATTGGCCTATAGCTAAGTATGTGAATATTTAACTTCAGAATGAGTCTAAAGACCGAGTATTGCATGTTAAATTGTGCTTAGTGCATTCAAAACGTGTCCTATTTTGCTCGTGCGCGAAACATATGCTGCTAAAGCAAATGTTGTTTCCGCAACAATACTTCCTTGTTTGCCCCTGACTTAATGCTGAGTCAATGAGTCTGTACCCATCGCATTCAGAAGCAGATGAAAGAAGTGCATCTGAACTATTATAGCAAGAGCGTAAGCAAACCTTTCTGTTTGATTTCCAGATCTCTCGTCCGCTCTATCGCCGGTTTATACGGAGTAGCTCCACGTGTTAGCGAATCCGACACATATTCGTCGAGTAAAGATAACGAAGAATCAACCTACAGGTGTAAGAAACAAAAGCAAACGAGTATATTTCAAACTATATCTCAATCAACCTTTTTTACAGATGTAAGAAAGAAAGGAAGACAAGTAAACACATTGGAACGTATAAGGGCCTGTTTACATGGAAGGGAGGTTGGGCTGTCTTCGTTGGATTGCGATCCCTCGAGACTGTTTAGCATATCGACAACAATGTTGCTGGTCATAGCACTGGGGCTATCTTCGTTGTATTGTAATCTCTCGTTACCGTTTTGCATTTCGACGACAATGCTGCTGTTCCTAGCACTAGGGTCAACTTCTCTTCGTGTAAACAGGCCTAGTGTTTGATTTGAATTTCGCGCAATAACAGAAGTCAAAGATCACTCCAACGTAACGTCATATGTTGCATGCAGAGCTTTGCATGAATAGAGATGTTCATTTGACAAAGGCAAGGCTGAGTGATATAAGCAGAACACAACAGACACAAATACATTCAGCAACTTGTCTAGACCACTGTCAAGTGCACTGTTGCTTATAGGGCGAGGAGAACCATCATCTATTTGTTTTATAAAATAAAATTCAATCTGGGTGACAAGATCAAGCGGGAAGAGCATTAAAGATGAGGATAACGATTTTAATGCAGATTAAAAAAGCAAAGCAATAGAAAAGCCATGCTGATGTTATTTACAAAAAGCTCTTTGCTGATTGCCTATATTTTGATCACGTGTTTCTCCTGCTCGAGCGTGCATTTATAAAAAAAAACACGATGAGCCCAACACTTTCAGCCAATGAAATCGCGCGTTCTTAGGAGGCATTCCTGGTTTATATTATAAAACATCTTAGAGAAGTGTGCCATAGCCGAAGTACGTACACATCTGAAAAATATCACTTCACAAAATTCCCTGAATTTTATTCAAAATTGAAAATTCGTCAACTTTCACAAAATCCCATACTTCTCCCTGATCTTGAATTAATCTTGTTCTTCCTTTTCCCTGACCGCTGGTAATCCTGTTTTCGTCTTGGATTGTTACCGTTTTCGTAGAAAACCTGAACGGACGCAATATTTTCATGCAACATTGTTGCACGATGTTGCACGATGTTGCATGTTGAATCTAGTCAAACTTTCGTGCAACATCCACGCAACATTTATATCGTTGTCTGGGATGTTGCATCATGTTGCGTTCGTTTGACTACCTTCGTGCAACATTGTTGCATTGGAGCATGCGCATTAGTTCAATTTAAAGCACCATTGGCATGGTGCCAGACCTCTTATCGACAAACCGGGTAAAAACATCCAACATGTTGCGTTCGTTTGACCACCCCTACACGCAACATGTTACTACATGATCCAACAATGTTGCACGATGTTGCATGAAATGTTGCGTCCGTTTGACCGGGGAACGCGGAGTCTAGTCTGTGTAGTCTCATACAAAGCTTTTACGGCCTCGACTTAATTACATTTTGATTAACGGTCGGCTAAATGCAATTTCCAAACGAGACTTGGAACTTTTAGGGTGGCACTTCAATGAAAACGGTAATACAGACAACACTGACAGAAGTGAAGGATTCAATCTCGCATACTAAAAACATTCACTTTCGTAATAGCAATTATAACTTTATTCCATAAAGAATCGCATAGCCAAACTGAATCGCACGGTGCATTTGCGAAATCAGACGCTGATTGGCTGAGACGTAGTGGTGATTCAGAGTGCAATCACCACTGTAGACTACGCACGCTATTTATAACTTAGCAAAGTATCAACAAAAGTACTAAATCTTCAAGTAATTCATCGGACTATGCGATTCAAGGAAAGTCACATGCCCGACTCTTTAATTCCACGTTAAATTACACTTAAAAAAACGATACCGTCGTCACTTTGCAACTCGGGCGATATCGGTTTTCTCGTGCAATTTAACGTGGAATTACCTCGTCAGGCATGTGATTTTCCTATAGCATCATTAACAATAAACTGAAGATATTACGTTACCTCTAGATCCTCACAACTCGCATCAACAGGAAGCGCCTTCTGCATAATATCGGCGTTGCGTGACAACTGCTGTATTTCATGACATCGCTAATGAGAACAAAAGTTGAGAACTATATCGACATTTCATATAACACAACGTCGACTGCAATGTGAAATTTTGAAAATACTTGGTTTGGGGTAATGTGGGCGGCAAAGGAGAGGGTGCGGACAACAATCTAAGAAAAGCAAACCGTTCATTCACATCCCTACTCCACGTCGTTGCGTGACATACCCCTGACAAGTACTTGCGTGATACACCTGGCATACTTGCGTGACATACCTGTCGCAAGTCCATGTCTCCGTTCACCGACTGGTTGTTCAGCAGTTTCTCTACATTGTCCGGTATGTGGCCCATCTGGGCTGTTAGCTTGCCAATGGCCGTCACCACCCATCTCATTGTTGTCGGGTCTGTCAATCAAAAAGTGTTTTTTTTATCTTCCTCTAAAATCTCTACGATTTATAGGTAAAAACAAAACAAAAAGAGAGATCGGTAGTTACCAAAGGTTAGTTTCTGAATTGTTTTTCCCGACTCGTTCTAGTCGAGCGCATTTTGCTCTCAGTCTCGCTGAAACTCCAAACTCATCATTATTATCATTCAACGCATCCTCGCTCTAGAATTACCAATAATCAGTAAATGGCAAACACGCTTGAAATAACGCTTATTGTTCATTCTAAGACAAATCCTAACCCGAACCACAAACATAACCCTAACCATCGGACGAGTTCACGGGTAAACGACGGGTTCTCACTCACCTAGAGCTAGGGTTCACAGGTAACAAGAGCAGAAGATAAACGAGAAAAAGAATTGTTTTTGAGCGCTCCTACTCGGGCTCGAACTCGTATCCGTGTAGTGATTAGTAGTGCAGACGTCATGATCACTACACTAAGCGCGTCTACCGCCGTTCGGAATTTGACAAATGCTTATCTTTATCCTTGACTGGTTTTAAGAATGTCATTGTTTAATTTGCGTTCTAGAATTAGCGATTATTGTTAATTGAAGAGCAAAAGCCACTTACCGATTATTGTTAATTCTAGAGCGAGGATACGTTGTATCATTAGAGCGGTTTTCAGTTGAGTGTAGTAAAACCAAACGCAAATTACCCACAGCCAGCCAATCATAGGAGCGAGTAATCACAAGTAACGCATAAATGGCTTCTCTGTGAGCCAATAACAAACCAAAGCAAAACCAAAACCAAGTTTGGTTTTACTTTGGAATCTGATTGGTTGGTTTACTTTCTCAGCCAATAGGAGAGCTTAGTAAACGCAAAACCAAAACACTTCCGACACTCAATTGAAATCCGCTCTAGGCCATCCCAATAAAATGTTTATTTTACCTCTGGCTCGTGATGGCGAGTCGGTCGGTCTGTTAAAAAAATAAGGGGTCTGGAACCTAGTCGGCGTGAAGACTCGTGTAAACATGTTCAAGTATTCCTCGACTACGTTTTCCTCTACTAGTTGTGGATTGACCAATTTGTATGAGTAAGGCGGGAAACTAAAAGGTAGAGAGCTTGGAAAAAAAGGGCGTAGTTTAAACAAATGTTTCTTCAATCTTTTTTACTTTTTCAAAAAAAAAAAGCGGTCTGGGGATGGTAAACGAAACATTTCATTGGGATGGCCTTAGTGCGATTTTTGATTGAGTATCGAAAGTAAAATAAGTGAGAGATTTGGTTTTGGTTAGCTTTTCTATTGACTGTGATTTTTTTATTAAATTGTAATTATCATCCAATCAAGTTCTAAACTAAAACCAAACACTCTTTTGGCCTGTCGTGTACTCATTCTGTTTCACTAACTCATGACTGGCTCATTCCATTTTCACTAACTCGTGATTGGCTCATTCCGTTTTCACTAACTCGTGATTGGCTCATTCCGTTTTCACTAACTCGTGATTGGCTCATTCCGTTTTCATTAACTCGTGATTGGCTCATCCGTTTTCACTAACTCGTGATTGGCTCATTCCGTTTTCACTAACTCGTGATTGGCTCATTCTGTTTTCACTAACTCATGATTGGTTTTCACTGACTCATGATTGGCTCATTCTGTTTTCACTAACTCATGATTGGTTTTCACTAACTCATGATTGGCTCATTCTGTTTTCACTAACTCGTGATTGGCTCATTCCGTTTTCACTAACTCGTGATTGGCTCATTCTGTTTTCACTAACTCATGATTGGTTTTCACTGACTCATGATTGGCTCATTCTGTTTTCACTAACTCATGATTGGTTTTCACTAACTCATGATTGGCTCATTCTGTTTTCATTAACTCGTGATTGGCTCATTCCGTTTTCATTAACTCGTGATTGGCTCATTGTTTCACTAACTCATGATTGGTTTTCACTAACTCATGATTGGCTCATTCTGTTTTCACTAACTTGTGATTGGCTCATTCCGTTTTCATTAACTCGTGATTGGCTCATTCTGTTTCAGTAACTCATGATTGGCTCATTCCGTTTTCACTAACTCATGATTGGCTCATTCTGTTTTCACTAACTCATGATTGGTTTTCACTAACTCATGATTGGCTCATTTTGTTTTCACTAACTCATGATTGGTTCTGTAATTACTTTGGTTTGGAATCGAAAACCGCTCTATTATCATCATTTGTCGATGTTTTCCATGGCGAAGCTCAATAAATAAGTATATAAAAAGGAAAATAAGTCAAATGAGTGCCCTATACCTTGGTATTTTCTGTCTAGTAATCCACAGAGCTGATCCAGGACGGCTTCAGGTTCGAACTCGCTAGCAGTGAAAGAGTATTCACCCAAAACCTGAAAACCAAGTCAGGTGATTCAACTGAGATTTATAGGCCACATGCACAACCCTTTAAGGCGCTGTTACATGCAACTTGTCTCACAACGGCTGAAAGCGATGCGTTGCAGTTGCATGAACGAGGATGTTACACTGGGAAATGTTTCATGTTTCTGGGAAACTATCCATCCACCCACCCATCCCCCTTGGGTAGGCATGTGCAATTAATGATTCATCTTTAAATTTTGGGTGAAACAGTGGAGCGGGTGGGTGGGAATTTCCATGAACATGATAAGATGCCACAATTTACCTACCCAACTGATCACTTGAATAAGAATATCCGGTATAACCGGTTTTTCCAGTAAATCCATGTAAGAAACTACGGCGAATCTTCTCAACTCCGCGTCTGTCTGTTGGTCGTTGTTTCCTTCTGCGATTAATCTCATGAGATTGTGAGCAACTTCCTCTAGTACCAGTTCTCCTCCAAGTTCCAACACTTCATTCATTGTGAGTATATACCACGAGTTATCCGGCGCATATTTGGAAATATCAGTCAAGGGTACTAAAGTTCAATTTATGATGCCCCTCACCAGACAATAGAGTCTTTTATTCATGATGCAATATTATACCATTTCAAATCGTTGGGAAATTTATTCTTTCTGTTCAGTTGTTGAAGTTTATCAAACACGAGTTCAAGCGTTTGACCGTGATATCAAAATCCCGAGAAAGAAAATGAATCTCGAGAGGCGCAGCACCGAGAGATTTATTGGTGTCGAGGTGTTTTGCTACCACGGGAAAGCACGCAGAACGAGGTTTTGATACGACTTCTCAAACTCATTAATAATTCATGAGCTTTTTAGTCAATCAGAGGGTTGCATTTGGTCAGGTGGATGAGTTTGAAAACCCAATGAAATACCAGTTGAAAATCACTAGTGTTTGGAACAGATTTTCATCACTAGTGATGAAACTGTTTTTAATCATCATATTCATGAACCGCTAACTACTTACATACTGATAAACTACAAGTACGAAGTGAAGAAGTAAAGAAACGACATAGAAAGAAAAAGTGTGCCTCCACTGGAGTTCGACCCTCGACCCTTCCGACTGCTTCTACCGACTCTACACCACTACACTACTGGTACGCTAGTTGAAATCACTGCTAGCAAAAAAAGAATAATAAGCAATCTATGGAATAACTATTTACAACAGTCAAACGGTTAACAATATTTGCTAATGATGTTTGAATTGAAGCGTATGTAAATTTTCGGTCTAGCCATTCGCATGAGAAGTAATTTCAAACACTCATGGGCTATTATCACAATTCGGCCATCTTGGATAAAACAATGGTTTTGGCCCCGGTAGCCTCGCACTGGTGGGTTTCAGAACGAGTTTACCCGACGAAAACACAGGTTGATAGTAAAATCTCATGACAATTCGCAACTTATTGCTAGTAGAATCTTGCTGAACTATTTGTTATTGGCCATGTTGCTAGTATAAATTAGTGACAACTAACAACAGTTACTACTGGTACTTTCCTCTAATTTATTGCCCTGCTCGGGTTAGCGAGTTTAACCTTTGGGGAGCGCTTACCCTTATATCGAACAACCGGGTTCAGGTGTATAAGATTTCAAGGATATCTCTCTGCTAGCTCAGTGACTCTCGCCACTAAATCTGCTCTGAAGTACGTATCGACTGTAAGGCGAAGGTGACTGATGAGCTTCTCGCAGACCAACTCCACGTTAGAGGCGCTCGTTAGACGGCACAGCAGATCAAGAGTCTGTGATAAATACACAACAACAGCAGTTGGTTCACGAAGGTCAGGATTAAACCAGTGTTTCTGCTAGAAAAGGCATTGTCTGGGACACTTGTCCCACGATAGGTGTTTCGTTTACGACATTTAGAGGCAAAATCGGCTGGCCAATTATTCTTTTGCATATGTTAATGCATTTTCCTGCATTTTGAGGTATTCTGGGAGTGGTCACAACAATATTTATTTGCATGTACATGACATTTTCATGATTTCTTGAACAAAAACAACTTGTAAGGAAATAAAATATTACTTTATTGCATGTACAAAAAGTTCTTTTGGACAACTCGGCCTAATTGACCAAGATGTCTTCGGACATTTGGAAAATATTTCGGCAAATTGGCGAAGGCCGACGGCAAAATGAATCACTGTTAAGCATTGGCATCACGTGACCTCCCATGTCTTGATGCATTCTGGGTATTTTTGGTTCTCTTGAAAATGATGATAAAGTTCATTATAATCACCATCATAGCCATAGTCATCAACATCATCGTCACGAACATTTGATGGTGATGAGGTTGATGATCATGATTAACAAAATGTAGAGATTCCGCTTCTTCCGGTGTTTATCGATAAAAAATAGTTTTTAAACCGTGTACCGAAATTAAGATTTAGAACCGTTAGTTCCAACATTTAAAATACCATCAACAGAAATTTAAAGTACCAGGGTTCGAAATTCGCACAAGCAAACTGCCAAAATGCGACTCGATTTACCGATTTGCTGGTAGAAAATATAATAAATAATAATAATAAATGAACTGGCATTTTTATGCTTGTATTAGGCACCAGGTACATTAAAACATGTTTCAGTTTTTAGCTTGTTGATGAGTGGTTTTGCTTGTAGGTTTCAAACACGCAACCAACTTTTTGCTTGTTCCTTTGAAAATGAATTTCGAACCCTGAGTACCCCTGCGATCCAATTTTGAAATAAAGTTGCTAATATATTTTCTTATCCTATTACAACGGGAAGTTTTATTTTTGGGGGTTCGAATCTTTCCCGTTCCTGAGACAGAGCTCATTTTCAGCGGAATTGACGTCATTTTACTCAACTCAACAATACGCGGGGCTACTTTTCACACAAACGTTCGCGCGAAGTTATGAGTAAAGTACATTGTTTTACTATTTTTCCACAAAGGAAAGAAAAGAACGAAGTTTTGAATAAAAAAATGTCTTTAAAAGAGCGACGTGTTGAGAAAATGACGTCACGACAGCAAACCGCTGGACGAAAATCGCGAACTATTTGGAACACACTTCAGTAATGGCGGACGTGAGTTTGATGGTAAAATTCCGCACAATTCCTTGTTAATTTGGTCGTTTGGTAATATTTTTCACTGATTTCGATATTTGGGCTACTGTTTGTAATTTTGGAAGACAAAAAAGTGCGAACAGAAATGGTCGAATTTAGTCGTAGCGTTTTTCCACGAGATAGCAAGACCTATATTAATGACATGATGATGCATTAGCGCCATCGCTATTTTAGTACCTTCCGTTTTAGCGTCTCATCAGGGTCATGAAGACAGTCTATCACGATCCGCTGGTATGCAGGCTCGGTTGCAAAGGCGGAATTAACCTGGACTAGAGCAGCCAGAGCAGTGATACCTGATAAAATACATGTTACGATTCAACAACAACTTTTCGTTCACTTTTAGGTACAAATCCTAGCTTATACTGACCCGCACAATGCACAGGTTTAATGTTTCGCCTTTTTACGACTTTAGAGCGGGTTTAACAAGTAGATGTCACATTCTGCCGTGCGTCTGGCCTCTTATAGATGCACAGATGACGTCACAACGTGACGAGAACAAGGGAGTATGCCACGAGACGCAGCCGATTGGCGTGACTGTTTCTGACGTCATGTATACATCCATAAGGACAGACCCAGGACAAAATGACATCGGTTTGTTTTGTACAATAATTAGCGGGGGAAAGGGATATCATTTCGTGCAAAACGTGACGTTGTCTGTGCATCTGTAAGTAACACGCGCTCTGATTGGTCGAAAACCGTGTATTTGTCAGAGTATAGATCATGCAAGTTATAAAGCGCTCTCTCGTTGCTTTTATGAAATTATAGATCACGGTAATGATTCAAAATTCAGAATTCAAAACAAAATGGAGGACGTTCCGAATTTTGAGCTGAACTTTGACGATTTTTCAAGATATAATTGGCATAGAACTCAACTACCGTAGAATCCCGGTTATAAGCCCTCCGGTTATAAGCCCTCCCGATTATAAGCCAAAACCCTAAACCACCCAAAACCCTTACGAAGTTGTATAAGCCCAGGGCTTATAACCGGGATTCTACGGTACCTTGTTGACGATGTCATAATGCCGTTTTGCAAGTGTCTCGGGGAAACAGAAAAGAGAACTTAAAACAAGACTGATTAGCATCGCCTAACGGCAGGAAAAATATGTAACTGTTCGTTAGTAGGGATACCCGAGTATAAAACACTTATGGTCTCAAATTATATTTAGACTGTCTTGAAAACTAAAAAAGCAGTAAAAACTATTTATTTTACAATGCAAGCGCGTAGGAATTATTTGAAATTGTATTGCGCAATAGTTTTGATGACGCCAATTGTCGAGATCACATAATTTTTTATACAATTCTCTAATTCTTGTTTCTTGTACTTTGATTCTAAAAATTGCTTTGATAGAGTACTTTTTTCAGATTTTCCAACAGAAAGAGTAGCTGTTTTACTTTGACAACCAACTGATGTCACCTGGGTCGGGTTGTTCAAAGCCCGATTAGTGTTAATCCTGGATTAACTCTGCACAGAACCTATTGGTTGTCATGGAAATTAACCCTGGATTAGCACTAATCGGGCTTTGAACAACCCGGCCCAGAACTATATTGCACAATACACTTTCATAAAAATCATACACGTTTGCATTGCAAAACGAATCGTTTTATTGCGATTTCAGTTTTCACGACAGTCTAAATATCATTTTGAGATCATAAGTGTTCTGTACTCGGGTATCCCTTAAATAAAATACATAGAACAGGGGTTGCTGTGTTCTGTACTCTGACAGAAACACTCCTGAAGCTGTAGAACATTAAAAACGTTACAGAAATTACCTCTTAGGTGTAATGTGGGTAAATATTGCATTGTAACGTCCTTATCCGAGAAGATGTGCATGAAGGGCTAACCGTTTGCAATTTGAGAAGGAAATTGTTTCACAAAGACAGCACTTTCTACTCCGTTATTTTAAGACCCTGAGTGTTGGTCCGGCCGGTGTTTGAACCCTCGACTTCCCCTCGTCAGAACGGAGCTTATCTACTGAGCTAACCGGGATGCGGTTAAGATATTTCACACAAGTCTACAGCTCAGAAAAGTAAAGTTCTTACCCAGACATTTGATGTCATTGCTCCTCGCCACGAGAAACAGTCCAATACACTTTGTAGCCTTCCCAATAAGGACTTTGTTTGGGTAAATAGTGGTGATGGTACGACAACACTCATACGCAACGGCTGTAGAATAAAAATAGAATAAAAACAGGTAAAGGGCAAAGAAAAAACAGGTAATCTCATTCTTTGTCAGTAATTATTTCCTGAAAATCTTGGAGTGAGTTTCTTGGGGGGAAATTTTCGGGTACATGTATGTCGTCGGAGAAGAAAACTAAACAAAAATATTTCCAAATGGAAATTAACCCTTTGAATCCCAAAATTACCATTCAAATTATCCTAACCGATCTTCATGCATTTCTTATAGTGTCAGTTAAGAGAATTTAGTGTCACATCAAAACAATTTTTCCCACGTGATCAACTCCAATATTCTCAAAATCTCCCTGCTTCACTATGTTCTGATTTCTTAAAGAGAAGTTAGATGCGGAATACCCTCCAATGGTTCATTAATAATTTAGTTCTCAAACGTTTCCTACAAACCCTTCTAAAAACCTATAAACCCAAAAATTAAAAAAACCCTAACCATTTTCGACCCCAAATCATTCATAGAACCTGCACAATTTAGCGCAGATTTCTTTTGAGTTGATGTGACGGTATTCTGCGACTAAGCCAACATTACTTCGATTACTGTACGAACTGAAATGTTGGGGCATCCGTGGTCAAGCAGGGGTTTGATTTTGGGTTAAAGTAAAAGAGGTTAGCGGTCATGGTAAAAGAGATTGGAAACGATCGGCTGAATCGCGTACCATAAGTAACCCAGAATCAAAAAACACCCAGAGAAGCTACTGATTGTACATGTAAACCATATGTGATATGTCAATCAACTCACCATAGCCAATCAGCGTATTAGTGCGAAGTGATGCTAGGGTTTTATTTAACGCCTCGTACATCAGTTTGCTTGATCTAAGAGAGAAAACAATTACACAGTGTATGATTTGTAAAAAGTACAACTCGGAATACGAAGCAATTATTGGACGAGGCTCAGCAAAATATTGTGATTTGTTCGTTGTCAGCTGAATTATTTGTCGATGATCGTGAGATTTTTCAAAACTGGAAATTTGAGATTCCAACAGCTCTGCAAACCGATCTGCCGTGTTTACAAACCGTATTGGAAAATGATTTGCATGCAGTTATTTGCAGGTGAATCAACCAATCAGACTTCGGTATAAGTGCATGAGTCGATTGATAAATATAGGTCATTACACGGTGGTGTGAAGATATGAAGTTTATTCTCGAGAGTCAAAATATTTCACAAGTGAGCGCAGCGAACGAGTGAAATGTTTTGGACTAGAGATGACAGCTTCATATCTTCGCACAACCGTGTAATTTTCTTTTTATTATATGGAAAATTAAACTGCTCTAAGAACTCTTCTCTACTCGTTTTAATTACTGTCAGTACAATCCTCTTCGTGATTTTTCGAAGCTCTTCTGGGAGCATTTCGCGAGGTTCTTTTGTCTATAATTGATCCCATTTTTATTGTATTTTATTAAATTCTAGGTTTCTCTTAGTCATTTTGTGCAATTAAAAATCAATATGGAGAGCGCAAACATATTTTTTTTCGTATCGAAGTCAGACGGAATTGCCAAAATCAGGCGACAATTTGTATGCCGTTAAATATATGGTAATCACATGCGTGACGTCACTATGTCTGCGCATTTATATTCGTCTCTATAAATACTACAAAATAAGTGCATTTTTGGCCAGTTTTCAATTGAAAAATGTAATACTTTGAGAAACCTTGAAGATGGCCATAATTCTTCTAATAGAAGTCGGCTTTGTGAATATAAATGTGCAGACCCCGTGACGTCCCGCATGTGATTAGCATATATTTAACGGCATAAAAAATGTCGCCTGATTTTGGCAATTATGCCTGACTTCGATACGAAATAAAATTATTTTTGTGCTCTCAAAATTGATTTTTAATTGCATAAAAAGGCTAAGGGAAGCCTATAGATCCTTTTTTTTCCTGCCCAGAATGTTAATTTTCTTGCTGCTCACTTAAGGTTACCGGATACCTTCAAAACGAAAAAGATGGGAAAATATTTTTCTCGCACAGAAATGTAGTTTTAGTAGTAGTCTCTCGTATACCAAAAACTCCGTTCAATAAAAAATAGTATTAACGGAGAAATACCAAAAGGAAGTTTTTAACCGGAAGTAAAAGGTTCTTTTTGATTGGCAGCAGATCAATAAACACATGACAAGTGCTCACTCGCCCGTAACGACGGTGTGGGGAATAGCTATAGCACATATTAAATTCATTTCATATACCAATGTTTACGTTTATTGAAAGTTTTTCCACACACGATTCCACAATTCCATCGGTTGTTGGCCTTATATCTTACAAAAAGCAAGCAGGATGCTCTTAGCTTGAAAAACAAAGAAAAAAGCAAAGCAAAACAAGGCCAAACAATATGGCGTCATATCCCCGCCAAAATTCCAGTTTGCTTTTCGATGTTCAAGTATACAATTCAACTTTGTTATTCGCGTTGCGACATTAGATGTTCGCAATTCAACATTGCTGTTTGCTATTACGACAATCAAGTTTCACGATGCGACATTAGATGTTCGCAATTCAACATTGATATTCACTATACGATATGCAACTTTCACAATTTTCCATCGGTGCAAATTTCCACACTTTGTTTTTCCGTAAGCATCCCAAGTTTCGCCATGCAACATTCAAGTTTCGCCATGCAACATTCAAGTTTCGTCATGCAACATTCAAGTTTCGCCATGCAACATTCAAGTTTCGCGATTGAACTTCACGCATGAATGGTTCACCTTTCAATGAAGATTCCGCTGTACCAAGATAGCGCGGGCGCAAAAGAAGGCAACACGTGGGAATCACCGTGTTTCTTGTCCTGATGAATAACAACAAAAACGCTAGAACGACCCTTCGTCTAGTGGCACAACAGCTGCTATCTCTTGCGAATGAAGGTGAGTATTTTAACTATCAAATAATTCACTCTTAGTCTAAGGGTGTATTCGTTTGGGAAATCCGTTTTCGGATTTCGAGATCCGAAAACGGATTTCGTGTTCGACTTTAGCATGATCCAAGAAATCCATCTCTGAGAAGGATTTCGTGGATTAATCCAAATCCGGATTTCTGTCTTTGTGTTTTTTTGGGAAATCCGAAAACGGATTAGTAAAATAGTACTAATGAACAAACGATATACGATTACCTTGCAGACTCGGTGATAAACTTCAAAAGCAGTGCATGGATGTCGTGACATCAAATCGATCTGACACTGACCTCATGTCATGCAATCGGGATTACCTCGTATGCTTTCTTAAATCTACTGGAGCCCTGCCTCCGTGGGTTTGATGCTGAGGTAGCTCTAGACAAAGAACAAGAAGAATTGACCCGCGAGACATACGGAAACAGACAGACGGTAGTGTGGTACAACCTCTTCAAAATACAATGGTATTCGCACTCGGTTCGTCTGTTGGTTACTTTGCATGAGAAGCAAAAGAACAGCTCCATTGTCATCACACTCATTCAAAATATCTGCATCTATTTCAGTATCAAAAAACTCATCAAAAAGAAGAGCGCAGTGAGAGCTCTTCGCCAGTGTGCCATTTTGGATAGCGTGACCAATTTAATTTAGACGGATTAGACAGTTGCCGCAGCAACAAATCCCTGTTTTTGTGAGAACTGGATTTCCCAAACGAATACACCCTTAGACTAAGAGTGAATTATTTGATAGTTAAAATACTCACCTTCATTCGCAAGAGATAGCAGCTGTTGTGCCACTAGACGAAGGATCGTTCTAGCGTTTTTGTTGTTATTCATCAGGACAAGAAACACGGTGATTCCCACGTGTTGCCTTCTTTTGCGCCCGCGCTATCTTGGTACAGCGGAATCTTCATTGAAAGGTGAACCATTCATGCGTGAAGTTCAATCGCGAAACTTGAATGTTGCATGGCGAAACTTGAATGTTGCATGACGAAACTTGAATGTTGCATGGCGAAACTTGAATGTTGCATGGCGAAACTTGGGATGCTTACGGAAAAACAAAGTGTGGAAATTTGCACCGATGGAAAATTGTGAAAGTTGCATATCGTATAGTGAATATCAATGTTGAATTGCGAACATCTAATGTCGCATCGTGAAACTAGATTGTCGTAATAGCAAACAGCAATGTTGAATTGCGAACATCTAATGTCGCAACGTGAATAACAAAGTTGAATTGTATACTTGAACATCGAAAAGCAAACTTGAATTTTGGCGGGGATATGACGCCATAAAACAATGCATACAACTACAATTACAAAGCCAAATACGAGTCCTCGCAAAACCCGACAAGCGTTCGTATTTTCACTTTCAGACAGAGTGCCGAGTGGTCCACATCTGAACATAAAGAAGAATTGATAAGAGCCAGCCGAGAGAATATTTGTTTCCAAGAAAGCTTAGATGGAAACGTAGTCTGACGGTGACCCTGAATCGGTTGAACCACGATCTCGCCGTGGAGTTTCAGACGCCTGCAAATCGCTGTCTCCTCTACTAACTATGCTGGCATCGAAGACTTTTCTATAGGTGTTCACCTTGGCTTCGCCCCTCGAGGTCTTTTTGTCTTTCCCATTTTTCTAGCTTGGGAAACCAACCGACTCTTATCGCTATCATTTTTCAAGTCACACAAAAGAGAACAAACATTTTCTCGATGCGGCGTGCAGCTTTGATCGGAAAACAACATTGGCGGGAAATCTTGACAGATAGTTGAACTGTGATGAGAAATGATTGGCTAAGAGCTTGCTAATTGTTGGAAAGGCGGGGCTTCAGATTCACGCACGACAGACGGGTAATTTTTTTGAAGTCCTATTTTCTCGCTTTCGATTTTCAATCAAAATAGAGTTTTAAAAAAGCTCCCACTCAAGAGGAATTTATTCGATTTGTGCGAAATTTTCACAAAATGTCAATTGATATCTCCGCTGCAAAAGGGTGTCGGGGAATTGGGAAATTCTAAAAAGAGAGCTCTTGACGACGTTTCCCGCATATCTACTCGGATTATTTTTCGCCTTTTAACGGGAAGCTTTGAACTAAATCGAATTTTGGAATTCCCCGACACCCTTTTGTAATACGATTCCTCTGAAATACGACAAAGCAAACAGATTTTTAAACTTTAAAATATTTTCGGAGTCGGAGCTTCTGAAAGCCATCTCACTAGATCAGTGAAACGGGATGGCGGAAAATTCGAGATTTTCAAAGAACTCAAAACTTTTTATGTATTCTTGTAGCCAATTTTATAAGCTTTAAAATGATACATGAATGATTTATCTACGATGTTTCCTCGAGGCGCTACATAATTTTGACTGGAAACGCACCCTGAAGGTATCCGGTAACCTTAAGCTGTTTACATCTTCCTCCGTTTTCACCGGCTCATTTAAAGCAACTGTTGCAATCTTCGTCCACATACTTATTAGTTAAACCAGTTACTAGACTTAAAACATACGGCGACAGGGCTTTTTCAGTGGCTGCGCCGGCCCTATGGAACTGTCTTCCATTGGATATTAAATGTAGTGAGTCAGTTAAAACTTTTAAGAATAGACTTAAGACCTGCCTTTTTAAACAGGCCTTTAATTTATAGATTATTCTTGTTATATCCTGTGTATATAAATTATTAGCATTATTTGTAAAAAAAAAATGTATATTAGTATATATAATATAGTTTTTAATTTTTAGCATAGTTTGTATTATTAGATTTTATATATTTATATATCTGTATGGATGTAAAGCGTTATTGGAAATAACGCTATATAAATAAATTGTTATTATTATTATTACCCAAACCTGCCGCCATCTTGGTGGCTCAAAAGGCGGCAAGCGTGACGTCATACATCCGGGAGATGAATGGCGTATTTTTCATATCTTACTAATATGGATTCTACGAATGGTTTTAATTCCTGGTATAAACACTCTTGACCATATAATAAAAACGTATATTAGCACTTGTTTTGGGCATTATTTGGACTGAGAATAACAGCTAAAATACGGCAGTGTATTTGTACGAGTCATTTGCATCTTGAGGAAACAGTCATGTGCTGATATTTCACTTCACCAATGAAATGCGCTCGTGATCCCATGGGAAAGGCTTTACTGGATGGCAAACAAGCTTCAAAACGCTGTTTTAGAAAGATCGACAATCGAATGGAGATGGAAAATATCATTTACAAACAGGTTTGTATTATTTTAGAGTTGAACATGAGATTATTACAATAGCTGGTATTGCGCCGGTCATCAACGCGGGAGGTCCTGGGTCCGAATCCCCGCCTCGTCCTTGGACAGGGAAGTAAAAGCCGTTGACCTTGCCTTCTAACACTTTCTCCTCATAAATGGGTGACGAGATTAACGTCGCGACTATAGTTTGCATTACATAAAAAGCTTTATTTATTTTTGTATTGTCGTCAGTCATACAAAGCGGGAAGGCGGGAAGTGAAAAAGTATTCTCTCGTCAAATCTTGTGTTTATTGTTCTTTTATTGTTTTCTTTCTCGGGTTTTCTATAAACAGGATACTGAAGCACAGAGTTTACTTTCTTAATACGTAAAATTGAGTTTCATGAAAAATCTTCCAACTAGCGTTCGTCAGGCAGACAATTTAAACGACTTTAAAACGAATCTTAGTAATATCGTACTTTAGCCTGCTAATTGACATTTAGGACTATTTACCTTATAATATTCATTAATAATTCATAAGGGTACTAGCCAATCCAGACCCAGCATTCGGGCGACGTGGATACCCTGTAAACCCCATACAAAATTCCAGTTAACCTAACTTAGTATTCTGTATCAATGATACAGAATACTAATAAGCCCTGTTAGTATTCTGTATATCATACAGAATACTAATAAGCCATATTAGTATTCTGTATCAAATAATACAAAGTACTAACTGTAAACTAACATGCTAGCGTTAGTATGGGGAGGTCTCATGACCGATCACCGACTTCCCCTTATCCCGGGCTGGGTGAAATGACAAACTACATCTGCTCTCTTATTATGTACACACCATCTCTTCCAAGTGGGACCTGTTTTTCTGCACGCTACGCTCTGCTCTCTTATTGCATACACACTCTCTCTTCGATGTGGGACATGTTTCTGTGAGAACTTAATTCATCCCACATCGATAGCAAGGTGGGAGAAATCAAAGCCTAAACGTTTATGTGGTGCATATTATAAGTACTTTATAATATAAAGCTAAAAAGCGAAAGAGCAATAAAACTTAATTGCATACGTTTATGTACACGATACTTATCTTTTAAGTAATCTTAAAAATTACTTAAAATATATACTATAGGTACATGGTACTTAGTACTATTTACAATAAGAGTAGCGATGTTGTATCGGATATACAATGGCGAGCCGCTTATATTATACTACCTTATTGTATAACATATTACCTTTTTGTTAATTTCTAAATATCTAGATTTCTTAAAATATAATTAGGCTTATATATTGTAATACTTCAATATAGGCTATTTATAAGCATTAGTTTAAAATCCACGTTCGTATTTTGAACGAGTTGTATAGCTCCTGGACGATATATAAACGTGAGTGGTCGGTCGGTAGGAGCTAATAACGCCTGTATATTTTACAAGTCATATGTACTTTGACGAGCCTTTAAGTCATTTTATTTTTACTACAAGTTCTCGTACATATCATAGTTAATAGAGTGGAATGGTTATGAAACCCGGCAAACTTCAAAGGGCTAACAAAGGCGCTGCGATTTATGTTGGAAGGGGGCAAGACAAAAGATTGTGCAGGGTCATAGTTCATTAGCGTCCCCTGAACGACTGAACTCACACGTTTCTATTGGCTGATTGATTAACACATTGGAATTTCTATTGTGTTTTGTGCAGGGTCACGGTTGAAAAAAGCTAACAAAGAAGGTTGCTGGGTTTCATAACCATTCCACTCTATTAACTATGTACATATAAAGGGATTTAATCACGCGACGACCATGTTGAGTCCCAGGAGAAGACAAACCTTTGTTTTCGTCCGGTAAACTCGTTCTGAAACCCACCAGTGCGAGGCCGGGGCCAAAACCATTGTTTTATCCAAGATGGCCGAACTGTGACAATAGCCCGTTGCGTGCGTTCTTTGCCGATATTTTTATAATTACTTATAAACAGCCGTTATTGGCTGGTTACCCAACTAATAACATGTTTATCTCAAGCAAATGCACCACGTGCTCAAGCGTTGTTGCTTACTTTTTATCGTCCACTCCCAGGAGCGCCAGTATCTTGAGGTTCTTGATCTGTACCCATGGACAGGGTATCCCGTGATAATCAAACTGCTGATTTAATTTCCCAGATGCGATCGTCACTTGCAGCTGAACAAACAGCGGCACCAGGTGCTTGGACGCTGGCGGACTCTCCTATCCCAAAAAATTGAAACATTTAAGCCCTGTTCACACTAGCGACACAAGCCTAAGCGGAAGCAACATACGCAGACGCAGTGCGGTAATTAATAATTACAATTACAATATTACATCTATTATACGACTTGGCGTTTTCGAGTGCAAATATGAGAGCGTATGACACGGGTCGCGAACAGGTTTATTCAACACTTAAAATGTTTTGCAAGCGCGCGAACCAGTCGCCCGACATTGGACTTCAACTGAGGCTGAGAGGTTTCTTCTCTCGAGATTTTCTTCAAACAGAGCAGTAAGGTAAGCGAAAACAAACATTTTTTGTTCGTGTTAGCCGTCGTATAATAAACAATTTATTACACAAAAAGTTGTGTAATACGGCTGGGAATTTTTACTTGTCAATTTTATTTGTTCTCGTCTTTCAGGCTCGAAAAAATAAAACTGACTCGTAAAAATATCCAACCGTATTACACAACTTTCCGTGTAATAACCTCTTTATATGGCACTGCGTCTGTACTTGTACCTTATATGTCGTTAGTGTGAACCAGCCTTTAGGACGCGTTCAATTGACCATATTCCACGGCAATAAGAATAAATGGAAATCTCTGGAAATCACTGGTTCAGGCACATTTGGTACTATAAGCTACTAACGCTTGCTGATATATGATATTCAGGATACACTTATTTATTTACAGATTTCACTTACAATAACACTGCTACCATAAACTGAACGCAAATAGACTGTGTCTGTCACGGGCCTATCGACTGATACATGTAGTTTCCCTTGGAAATTTGACGTTCTTATTTGTTTTAAGAACACCAAATTTCCGCGGGCAACTATCAGCCGATAGTTCCTCGACGGACACAGTCTATTTGTATAATAGTGCCCGCTGAGAGCGGAAGAGAATTTGTGACGAACAATAACGACAAAAGAGTGTGTTTGTATCGGAACTATCGGCTGATAGTTTCCTTTGGAAATTTGATGTTCTTAAAACTAGCATATATGCGTTCTCGGGCTTATATTTGTTTTAAGATCATCAAATTTTTGCGGGCAACTATCAGCCGATAGTTCCTCGACGGACACACTATTTGTATATTAATAGAAACCTTGAGCTCGCAATCTAATTGTTAAAGCCCCACAGTCACCCTAGACGCTTTGCGGCCGCACGCCCGTTCAGTCGCCATTTTGTTGCAGTCGAAAATTGGTACACGTGGAGCAAGACTTGATAACCAACCAATCAGAGCTTTTCAAAACGAAACAAACGTCCGCAATGCGTCTAGGGTGATTGTGGGCCTTTAAATAGGTACCCCCGAATAATGATGTTCTTAAACAATTATATTTGTTCCGCGCGCCAATATCGAGAAATTGCACACAACTCTCAGTACATCAGAATCAAAATTGTGACTAAAATGAATAGTGAACAACTTAATTTTTATCAACATCTTAAGCCCCGGTTAAACAGTTTCAACATCAGTTCAACATCGGTACATCATTTATTGAAACAGATCTTAAAACCGTTTGAAATGGCCTGAAAATATTGCTGAAATGTGTTGAAAGGTATTGAAAGCATGTTGGAGAGTTTGACTTCGTTTAAAGGCCATTTCAAACGGTTTCAAGATCGGTTTCAAGGAATGTTATTAATCCAAATATGCGGCCAAATATAAAACCGCCTTCATGACAACAGGCTACAAACGACCTCTGGCAAACGCATTTGTAGCCCTGTATCTCATTGGCTCTTGCTTCATCATCCTATCCATTTAGACCAATCAGATTTTGGCGCTGACGTGGGAAACAATTCAGGTGCAAAATCCTGCCAGCACTCACGGATTCCCCCCCCCCCCAAAAAAAAAAAACACAGCAATTACACCGCCAAAAAGAAAAGATATCGGTGATAATGACAATTTTTGAAGATGAAACATTTACCAGAATTCATTTGGCCTTGTATTTTGATTTTTTTGGTATTTTTGTAGTACCATTTACATCCTCTAGCATTTTGGGCATGGCACTCCTAACCTAACTTGGGCACGGCACTCCTAACACGCGGGCCAAGACTACCATTTCACAGGCTTTCAGCACCCCTAGGTGTTCGGTCATGCGTATGCAGAACATTTCCATTTAGGGAAGAGGTCAAAACTATGGATTTCGAATGGGACCCAATTTTGTCAGGGGAGGTGGTGAGTAATACCCCCTACCCCTTTTGTCGAGGGTGATTTTCTCGCGTTGTAAAATAGGGATAACTGATTTTAATGCAGACACACGTTCTTCTCTGCCTGTAGAAACTAGAAATGTAGTTACTTCTTCAATAAGTATTGTATTCAAGAAGATATTTGTGGTCAAAAATCTAGATTTTGCCAAAATAGGTGGTGGGTTCCGGGTACAACCCCCCTTCCATCAAAATTGGGTCCCGCCTGAGTACCATTGTTTTGACCTCTTCCCTTAAAGGACAAAAATAAGCAAGACAAATTTTGGCAAGCATACCTAATACTTAGGAGTGCCGCCACCCAAAATGATGGTTGTGTAAGTCGAGCTAAAGGGATCAATCACGGTTTCTGGAAAACCCCCACCCCTCCCCCACACATCACCCTATAATGGTTAATCATTTGATACTAGGACAATGCATATCCAAGGGAGGGTGGGTGGGTAGTTTCTCGGAAACCGGGGTTGAGCCTGCTAAAGTTAATTACCGGTACCCTTGCTTCGAACAATAGGACCCAGGAGAATAAAACCCTTTGTTCTAGGACTTCCTAACTCGAGGCAGAGACGAGGCTGAAAGGGCAAAAGCTATTGGCCGGTAACAAAACGAGCAGGGGACTGGGACCGAGTTTATCAGAATTACTCTAATTCTAAAATGAAGTTCATCACATGATAGAGCATGTTGAAATTAGCATGTGTGCCAAGTTTGACGTGATACAAGTGAATCTTGACTGAATTATAAGCAATTGAAATTTCTTTGTCCCTCCAAAATTTTACAATGAATGTACAATGTATGGTTTGGAGGGACAACGTTAAAAAATAAGAGAGTTTGTATGGGAAAATTGACATATTTGATGCCCTCTAGCATCGTCAATATTGAGCCAAAGTTCACCAAACTTTCTAGACAGGCTAAGTTTGATCTGTTCTTTTGGAAAATAATGCTCACTTTGACTAGTTGTTAATTGAATTAATTTTACTGACTCGGTTCCAGTCCCCCGCTCGTTTTGTTACCGGCTAATTGTTTGTAGCCAAAATGGCCGCTGTGTTTTTGTTATCACAATAATTCTGACCACTTACCACTATTAGGTCGTACAGGAGGTGCAGTGTTGCTGAAGTAACACCAAAATCACGGTCCTTCAGGGCCTTAAGGGCCTTGTCCTCAATGTCCGGAATCATGGAGGGGCATTTCTGGTACAGTCTCTGAAGGGCCATAACTGCCTTCTTCCGAATAATGTCCCTTCAGTAAGGTGAAATACAGAAAATATCATTTATTTCACTGCTTTCTCAAATGTATTTTGCTTCCGATATGGTTTTTAAAATATGTTTTGTTAGCCCAATTCTACGACGCCCTCACATTATACCGTAGAAATGAGACCAAATTGAAAAATAGGTGTTTCCGGTTACCCGACTGAGCCTAGATTTCCCCTACCGACCTTACAACTTTTTTCCACCAACATTTTCTTGAAATATCTGCGATTTGTTTTAAGCCAGCCAGTGCAAAAAGTTAGACAAAGGGGCAAAACTTATTACCTGCATTGCCTACATTGTATAACTATACCTACCCTAATCTTTTTTTTTAACGTAACCGGAACCCCTGTACATAATTAACATTTAGAATTTCAACTCGAGGTTTATATCAGCAGATAAATGTAGTTGGCGAGGTGCTTAACAACAACAACAACAACAACATTTATTTGTTCACTCTTAAAGTTACAAGTAGTAAATAATAAATAAATAATAGACTGAGTAGGAGGACCCGAAAAAAACAACGAAAGCTATCTAGCCGGGACTCCCTTTTCACACCACAAAAGACAAAGAGACTAATTTGCAATTTGCAAAGAGTTGAAAAAGGGGAAGAGGGGAATTTTATAAATTATTTTGCTTGAGTAAGTCTGTATATTATATGTAATAGATTAATTAACTAATCATGGCCCAGCATATTGATTTATTTTATTAAGTATGATGTGTAATTTTGTTTAAATAAGTGACGCTTATCTGATTTAATAGAGTCAGGAATTTCTTTCCAAATTTTAATGCCATTAAAATTTATAAACCTTTTTTTGTAGTCAGTTCTAATGGACTCCAGAAAAAATATTTGTTTGTTTTTCTGTCTTGTTTCGTAATGGTGAATTTCATTTAAGGGAGTAAACATGGCTAATGCATGCTCGGCTCGTCACCTATCAAAGTCGATAGAAATCAAGAGTGAGAAGTCTAATTGTTTTAACATAACCATGCTAGTACCATTCCATCAACTTAGTGACCGAGAAAACTGTGAAAAATGTCGCCAAAAATGTGATTTTTAATTGCAGTGCACGTACGGTTGACTATCGATTGACAGATGGCGCTTGGCTAGCCAATCAGATGACGAGTTTGTCAATAGATGGCTGCTGGGTTACGATAAATGTGGATACATGTACATTGTAATCAGGTGCCGAATCCTAATGTATTATAATCCCCTCCTTTCAACTCCATACCCAAGTTCTCCATGTACATGTATAAACTGTATCCCCTCCTCTGTAGATAGTCCCCTGCATGTATAACCCCCTTCAAAATCAGATATACATGTATGTCTTTGATAATAAAGCTGTTTTACAAGTAAATTAGTTACTGAATTAGTACCCTGTATTTGAATACTGAGACAACAGAGTCCTTGTGGTTTCATTTTACTTCAAATGTCAATTGCCATTACAAAATGTTGTTATTGTAGCAAAGAGAAAGTGTTCAGTGTTGACTGAGTTTTTCCTCATTTTTTATGATGGGTGTGGTCATAAAATATAGAACAAAACCGTCGGAGGTGCCAGAACTTATAGTACAGACCAATCGAACGAGTATATAAAATAAGATACTTCATTATATCTAATATGGCTCAAAAGAATACAGAACCAGCTTAGCCTTAATTTGGCACTTTTTTGTGGTGAAACCTATGGTGTGTTTGATTGAATCTATTCCAGAATAAGTCTAGATGGAAGTCTCTGGAAATCACTTAGGTTTTGTACTGTCAGAGCTGCTCTACAAATGCTTGTGAGATGTGATATATTCAGGATACATTTATTATTAATCCTACAATTACAAAAGAAAGCTATCCGCATAATAACATTTTCTAATTTTCTTGCACACACATGCAAGCCCTCTCTTTGTTAAACTTGAACTTCTTAAATTTCCGGGTATTGTTTTTTTTTTGCACTCTTTATGCACCAGTATACTCAGAGTAAGCTTCCTGATAATTTCTGTGATTTCTTTTCTCTGCATGGTCACAGTAGTAAGCATCATTACAGAACTCGCTTGACCTCTATAATCGTCCTACTGCTTACCAAAAGTTCGTACAAATTATGGCAAGTTTAACTTCAGATATTATGGCCCCAAAATCTGGAACACTATTGATGCATCACTCAAGACTCTAAGCAAATACTCATTTACACGCTTATACTTGAGGATAATAATGATTGCACCTAGTAGGTATTCTTACCGTCTTACTAGTCTGGTACTCTGTTTTCGTTACATTTTTTTGTAATGTACATGAGAGTGTAAGTCGTAGTTATTGTGTAGTTCTTAATATCTCTCCCTTACCTGACCACAATATTTATACTTTTCAACTTCCATGGCCACCTGTCTAGATAGCCCTTAAGGTTACCATACATGTACATGTAGGTGGCCTGTACTCATTCATTTCGTTACTGTCTTTATATTATAGTCATTTATGTTATTCTCACCTGTACATGTAATTTAAGAACCAGTGGCTAAAAAGTACTGATATTTATCTAACCGATTTGTAGTGATTATTAGCACTACATTCTTATCCAAAATTTGATCAATCGAATGCACCCATTAAGCAGGGGTTTCAATAGAAGGCGGCTACCAGCGATAAACTGCCGGTTACTTTGCTTCTTACCGCCGGCTACTTCACACGATCGTTGTGTTTTTTGTTAAGTGTTGAGTAAAGTTTACTAGGTAAACCACCGCCTCTAACGTCAGGACCGGCGGTTGCCTAAAAACTTATTGAAAACCCTGCATTAAGTGAACATTATTACATAAATGTAGTTCACTAAAAATAGCCATTCTTAATAATATACTCAACAAAATACATGTATATGGATTTAGTCATGTACAGTACATGCTCTCAGCAAATGTTTGCTCAGTATATTGTAAACAAAAAAGTGCATGAACTGATCATCAGCTTTACTTGATTTAAGGGCACTGTGTGATATTTTGAAAGTTCTCAAGCGCAGTAATATTTTACCTGTACACTGTATATCAGAACTTTCAAAATATCACTAAGTGCCCATAAATCATGTGTAGCACTTGCATGCATTGATATACGATTTCACCTTTTGAATTCTAGGAGTGACAGCACTTGTGGCAGAACAGTTGGAATCATCTCCGTGGTAATCAGTTTGCACAGAGCAGTTAGGGCACAGCATACCTCTAGCACGTTAGTACTCTTCAAATCCTGTAAAATAAGGAAAAAAGAACATATAATTTACTAATACTGTATTTTAAATAATACAACGGTAAAAAATTAAACAGTCTAACCCCAAAGAATGCAGAAAGACCTGTGCTAATAGGCAAGTTGTGTACTCTCATGCACAAGCTGGAACAACCAAGCTCTCAAAGAAAAGTCACATGAAAAGTCTTAGTCCAAAAATCTTTTTTTCCCATTTACATTGGGATTTTATGTAGATTTGAAATGGAAAAAAATATATCATACAAATTGTACATGTATGTAATTCGATGTACAAATGTATTAACTGAGTGGATTGGTAGGCCTGTTCCACTGAGGACTGTTTCTCTGCCATGGTAATCCAACAGTTTTCCTGATATATAAATTTCTATAGGAAACCCAAGATAACTTTGTCATTGGAAGAGGCTGCCTGCCTGAATCTTTTATTGACATGTGACAAGGTTCCCTTTGATCCCAGGACTAAATTAATGTTTTATACAATGAACAGCACTAAAGAGAAGTCATGCATGGTACCAATAGCATAAGCAGCACTTGGCCAATGCATAGCACATACACAAGAAGATAAAATCTGCATCTCCAAGCAGCCATGTAATGTTCTTTTTACAATACGATTGTCGATGAAATACCAGTTTTCATCTCTTCCTTAAAAGGCTAGAATTCTTTTAAAAGCCAGTCATATTTTCAAAAGTGATATCTTCACGTGTGAAGATATCACTTTTTAGAAACAAATATATGTACTGGTATTTCATTGATAATTATATATTAAATGTATATATATCTGTTGTGGCTCAATTTGTTTTGCTACTGATTAAAAAAAAATGAAACAGTTCAATTTTAAATCAGTTCAATTTTTTGAACCAGTTATTTTTTTAATGAAAAAAGTGAACTCTGTCTGGTTTAAAAAAATGATGAACGGGCAGTACAAAATAAATTGAACATATTCACTGAGTTGTGGATATATATATATATATGTGTGAGGTTGACAAGCATAAAAAAGAAGATATCAACAAACAATTTATAACTGAAATCTCACCCGCTGTAGTGTGTTGATAAGGAGGACAATCAAAGGATGATTTTCATGTAAAAACAATGACAATGCAAGATAACCTAAAATAGAAGAGATACTTTGATACATTTATTTTGAAATACAATAACAAAATTAACCAACTTCATAGAGATCTGGGTATGTAATTAAAGCATGATTAAAGCAATCTGACACGATTAGTTTTACTATTTTCAGATTGCCAGTAACGGACATTTATATTTTAACTGTCATGTAATTTATCAAGTGTGTGGTTACAAATAAAAGTTGTCATGAATGGACAAAATGGCCAGCCCATAATGCATGGCAGGTATTAGATCATGGCAAACTAGTGGCTTAATTAACCATAATAAAGAACTGAATAAATATGAGCATTTGAACATGATAAATGTACATTGTACAATAAATATGAAAACATTCAACTCCATCTACATGTACAATATGGCAACTATAAAATGACAATGCAGTTACAATGAGAAAGAGCCTAGCTGTAGCTAGTGAAGGCTGACCACTGAAAAACTGTATGGCACTAAAATTATCCATTCAGCTGGAATATACATTGTATAATAACAAAATGCTATAAAACCATATAACTAAAAATGGATTCTCTGAACTTTCTCATCTACATGTACATGACTTTGTTTTAACTTCAATCTGTACTTTAGAAATAAGGCACTACAGGGCTCGAAATTAAGAAAAAAAAGGAGGCGTAATTCTCCAAAATTTAGGCGTAAAGTAATGTAAACTATTTTCCCACGTGAAACAGGTTGTTTTGCATGACAAAAGGCTATGTTTTGCATGACAAAACCTATAGATAGGAGCTGTCAAACTTTGACATTTTACGGTTTAAAGTTCAGACTTCACACGCCAAACGTCGCCGCATAATTAGTAAACTATGCATTTCAAACTTGAAACAACAGTCAAAAAAGTTTACACTGAACGCTTGCTTGCAAATGGTAGTATTTTTTTCAAAAAAAATCAGATATTTTGAGATTTGGAAATAAGACTTGTCTTCCGATAATTTTTACCTTTGTAAGTGGATCTAGGCGTAATTTTACGCCTAAGTGGAAAACGTTAGGCGTAAAACGAAAAAATATAGGCGTATTTACGCCCGTATCGGGCGCAATTTCGAGCCCTGCACTAAGAACAAACACATGTATTTTTTATGTTGTGGTTTAAATTTAACTCAGGTGCAATTTTACAATTTATATTAAAACAGTTTTTTTTAGATAGTAAGCACTTATGCTCACTGATGGTTAGGGCATGGTTAATTAGTTTACATGACTATTATTGAAGAAGGATTAGAGTATGTTGTAAGTGACTTAGCCCTAAACACCCTAAATTAGTGACTACATGTAGCTCTAACACTCTATATAGTGAGCACCCATTGTTGGCGATTAGGGTGTTTTTAAATTTAGGGTTAGGATTTGGATTACATTGTAGTTCACAGGACCATTGAAGAAGCATTTTATTTGTCTGTTGTTTAGTGACTAGCTCTAAACACCCTAAACTAGTGAGCACCCACTGTTGACGGTTAGGGTGTTTTTAAATGTTGGGGTTGGGTTTGGATTAGTTCACAGGCATTATAAAATTATGTGTCTGTGGTTACGTGTCTTTAGCCCTAAAAATCACAAAATTAGTGACTAGCTCTAAACACCCTAAATTAGCGAGCACCCATTGTGGATGGTAAGGTTGTTTTTAAATGTACTGGGTATAAGATTTGGATTAATCCAAAGGACCATATATTGAATAACTCATAAGCATATATATACATGTACATGTATGTACAGTGATTTTTGTTACTCTTTTACTTTAAATTGTACTTAATGAAAAATAAAAGTCTTGTGTAGGGAAATAAATGGTGTAGTAGGTGTACAGTTCACTGATGTTTTTGCTCACGTAATTATAGACAATTGCGAAAATCTGTAAGATCCACTTTTATCAATGAATGTTAGGGCTAATGGTGCTTGCCGGTGAACTGGTTTTACTATATGCTTGTACGATGCAACAAAACTGACACTGACAGTTTTGAGTTTTTGAGTTTTATACATGTAATTGCGTTTGACGAAGGAGAACGCATACTAATCTTGCAGTGGATTCCCTGTGGTCCTGTGTGGGCTACCTGTGCTTCCCCAGGTGAAAGAAATCGAGATTCGTATATGTCCGTCCGTCCGTCCTCTTGTTTGTACTTTTTAGAATAAATTATCTCGGCCGGGGAACTGGTAACCACACGAACACGATGCGAGCGGCCATTTTGGTGAATGCCATCATGGCTTCTGTTTTGTTTCGCGATCGGTTAGTTACTTGCCATATTTCCCGACAATCCAATGCAATGATGTTTCAAAGGTTCGCAAGTACAATTGAGCAAAGCCTGAGGAAAGTGTGTAGTACATCTGGAGGACCTTGAACATTCAACTCGGCCATAATTATTTATTTATGCTGAACCCGAGACCGAGTGAATGTGCGATCGAAAAATATGCTGTTGGCTTGCTCGCTGTATTGAATTGTGCTGTTCGGTTTGCCGATACCAAAACTGCAAATGGTCAAGATGCTATAAATCATACCTGAAGGCTGAATACATGGATATTAATATTTCAGTGCGAGTTGTGAAGAAGTTTTTGATTAACAGAGAACCGAGTCAAATCAACTCACCATAATTTGTAAACAACCGAGTGAATTCTGTTTGCTTGCTCACTGTACTGGATTCTGCTTTTCGTTGTACATACAGATACCGAAACTACAAACAGTAAGATGATCTGGCTGAAGAGAAACAAGGTCCGAGTTTTCTAGATACCCGTAATCGCCGTATCTTGTGTGAGTTTAATAGGACACTGTGTACATCTTGGTTATACAAATAAACGGATTCAAATTAACACTACATTCAGACAGAGTTAATCTATACCGACACTTTGATATGCCAAGGAACTGGAATATCAACACAGTACAAGGTGAGGGAAATTTAAAGTACTGACTTCATTGCTGTGTTCAATTAATCTACACTGAATTTCTAACGGATCTGAAACAAGGCTGATCAAAGCGATCAAAGCCAACATTGACCATAAATTATTCTGGAACTAACAATGGCGCTCAATATTTTGCAGCCAACCTTGTTCTCACTTGAAAAATACCCGGGAAACATAATGTGAATGATCTGAATCTAAGGAACTGCATGGGCTGTACTTTATACACATGCATATATAGTTTATGTTCTAGGAACTGGAAATCAGTTTATACACATCTGAATAGTAATATTTATTTATGCGTACTTTATATGAATCCCTTTATATATCCTGTAATATGCTGTATTTTATATATCCTGTAATATAGTGTCCCCAATTAGCTTTACAGCTAAATACTATTGACACTCAAATAAAGTTCATGTATGCATGTAAATGTATGTAGCTATAGCCTGGGTTGATTTGTGTTTTACACTAACTTCAAGTATTGCTTTACACTGTATACCACACAGCAAAATGTGCTACTAATTCTCAAATCAATGCCATGACCATATAAAACACACATGTATACATATAGCCCCATAAGCATCGCATCCAATGATTTAATGTTGCACACAAATATAATTACAGTTTTATACCCAGATGCATCCCCTTGTACATGTATATTAACATATAAGTCAAGACATCAAATTTTTCACATTAGTTAAAAAACAAGCACTTTTGATCAGGATTACGTACACTGTCCACATCATTGCAGAAATTTTTCAGCTTTTCAGACTGTTACCACAGTCCTTTCTCTTTCCAAAAAATATGTCGAACGCACTTTGATAATCTATGATTACTTCTAGTAATAAATGTACCTGCCTGAGACTGATTTCATTCACAGCCATTTTTGGCACTATTTCTTCTGATGGCAGGATAATATTTTGAAAATCATTCCTTTGTAAACAACTTCTTTGTCATCAGGTACTTCCACAATGTTCTTGTCAAAGTATTTTGCTCCGAATCGAGAGACAACATCTACAGTCGATATTATATAATTATGGTAAACAGAGTGTCAGAGATCCGGATCATGTGTACTGTACGCAATGTCAGCCGATATAGGTTGATGGTTGGCCAACATATTGGCCCATAACTGCATGTCGACCGACCCACGGCCAACTGTTGGTCGCGGGTCAGTTGAGGGTTGGCCAACATGTCGGTCGACAGTTGGTCGTGTGTCGGTCGACACTTCTGTCGATTTTTTTCCTCCTGCTGTTTATGTGTCGGCTGATAGTGGGTCGGTAGTATATCGGTATGGTGTCGGTCATATGTCGGTGGGGTACCGGTGAGATGTTAAGTTATGATTAAACTATTTTGCATACTGTTTTTACTCAAATAAACAGTGAATCGTTTGGAATAAATCTGTAACATTTACTGTTAGTATTGAATATAATTCAGTTTAAGTAGGAATATTCCTTTCTGTTGCAGTATAAAATGTCCCTTTATACAATTAGATTTAATTCTCTTGGTGACTCATGAAATCCCATCAAATACAAAAAATTTTAGTGTCTTTTATACATCTGCTCGCGCAAGATGGATTACTTATAAAAATCGTTATATACTGTATATATTGTACCGTTTTGGTCTGGAACAGGGTACCATTTTTTATTTATCTGAAGGGGAGATTTCGCCTTGAATCTGGAATAGGGTAGCAACAATAGGGCCATTTATACGAGATAAAGTTGGCTGTGCCACTTAGCTATGCAGCAAATGATTCGTATATGTGGGTCAAAAACTGAAGTTTGCGACTAATACACATGTATAGGTCGAACTATCCCAATGAAATCGTTTGATACTTAAAACCTGCGCTGGCTCCCAGTATTCAACATAAAATAACATTTGAAAATATTGGAGTCGCTACTTTCATGATTTATTAATAAGCATCAAATTTATACTGTAGGGCTCGGTTCTAATTCCAATATACAGTGTATACTCTGCACACTCCAACTGGAGTATTATGCAGAGGCGCATGGCTGTGGATAAAGAGCTGCTAGTTTATGCTATCTTAAGTTTACAAAGGTTAGTTTTGTATGAAAGCATTAATAGTCGTGGCCTCTATAACCTTTGAAGTACTACATACCGGTATACGTTGGCTGAAAATGTCACAGTCACCAATAAGTCGGCCGACTGTCGGTAAACTATCGATCGAGTGTCGGTGATCAATCGGCCGGCTGTCGGCGCATCATCAACCGCGGTCGACTCTCTGCCAACCCTCGGCCGCCTATCGGCCAACCGTCGACTGACATGTCGGCCAACCCTTCCGGCATTGCGTACAGTACACATGATCCAGAGATCCTCTTCTTTCATTGCTTTTTACAGATATCTCTTCACTCTTCCATATAAATTTTCGTCTATAAAATATAAAGTGAGAGGTGAAATCCTATGATCTGGCTTTCTTTTAGTTCGGTTTGTTTCACAGTTTCCGGCTTCTAATCATGCATTGATCAGCAATTATTTCAAAGTCCAACTTTGTTAGTTTTGGGCATGTGCGCACATGTGCAAATAAAATTAAGTGACTGACAGAGGACTAGTAACTAATTTCCATAACAAAAGCTATATTATTCCAAAAACATGACTGGAACTCCAACGCAAGTCTGTGGCACAGTTTGTAAATGCTCTGTTCTTCCAAGGCATTCTTCCAATCGATGGGTACTTGCAGGTTTGAATCCCACTAGCGGTGAACGAAAAAGTGAAACAAAGGTAAGTAGTAATGATGTGTCATTAATGAGTAGATTACAAGTTAGGGGGGCTGGGGAAAGGAAAAAGGGGGTAAGGGTGATTGCGGTAGAGAGGAGAGGGAGTGGTCAAGTTTAATTCGGCAGGGGAGGGGAAGAGAGAATTTTTTTTTCTTTGCTCACCCTCCCAAAAAAAACTAAACCCCTTTTTTTATGAATCCTAAAAAATTAAAATACCTTTTTAGAATCTTGATAATTTATTGCACTGGTTCCAAAAAAATTGCACCAGGGGTTAAAATTGTACGACAACATATATTTATAAAATATATTTGATAGTACACGCACTCTCATTGGCTGAAAGCCGTGTTTCTATAATTATATAGAAACATATAGAAAGTTGTCGAGCACGCGCTCAGTTTTGATTGCATGGTTAGGAGAATTTTCATTTTTGTGATACTAATAAATGAGTGATTTTCCATTGTTGTACTTATTTTCTGGAGGTTATTTTATAAAGGAAATAGAAAACATTTTCCCCTTGTTTCTATAGAGTTATAGAAACACTTGTGGAAGTTTGGAAGAACTTGAAATAGCTGTGGAAACACTTGCCCTTCGGGCTCGTGTTCCCACTGCCATTTCTTGTTCTCCCAAACTGCCACTCGGGTCATTCCACTGTATTATGTATGTTGCGGAGGGGACATTCAGAAGCAGTTTTCCTGCCATAGCTTGATATAAAATAATTAGAGCTGATCAATTTTGCCTTTATATTGTGGATATCCATTATATCTATGTACTATAATGTTGTTATTCTCTCTGCATAGTACTGATGGCATATACTGTAATAAGATAAGTTACTGTTGCGGATGGGACTCAGAGAATTTGCTATTCTTGATTTACTAGGTTTAGGTGAAATTTTCTCTGATTCTGCAATGAATTTTAAATGTATATATTTTTTGTGCCAAAGAGTTCTTTATCTATTTTAGATTAATGGTAAAAAAGTGCAGCTGCATTTGCTATATTCTTATCAAAACTGGTTTCATTTAGACTGTGACCTGTTGCGGAGGGGACGTTGTGGAGGCGACATTTTGTCCACACATATAAATTATTTTATTATTTAGTTTAATTCTACTCCTTTCTGTATTAGAGGACATAGTATAATTCACCAACAAAGAAAGGAACATCAAAATAACCCTACAGAGAAGCCATATTAAATCAGAGCACATGTCATTGTAATTACCCACAATTCATTGCTTCCTACTGTACATTGCTCAGTCCAGGATTTACCAGCATTCTTTGCAAGTACATGTAAATTAAGTACTATTAAATTATGTACAAGTTAAAATAAATGATGGCAAATTACTTGGATTATGCAAAGCCATATAAATGATATTGTAAAAAAAGCTGTTAGCAGATGTTTTAGCAGAGAGGAGAAAAACAACAGCAAATGGGAAAAAGAGAAAAGTGACAGCAAATGGGAAAAATGGATTAAAAATCTCCAAAATGATGGTGAAAAGTTTCATACATATAAATATATTTTTCAGTTGATTTCAGTTGAGCTGCTGTAGTTTATATTACATGTACATTGTAGTTACAATGTAGGACTACCTGTGGTTTTACTAGAATTTAAATGAAAGGCCCTGTTTATTGTTAAATTTTAAATGTGTCTTGGGTTACTTACTATAATTATATATACATGAATACAGAAACTATAAGTACTATACTACTATTTTACTTACACATTTTGAATATAATTTAGATTCACCTCTTAGAAGATGTCCCCTCCGCAACATAAAATAGAACTTATTTAAACCTTTAAATGGAGAGCCCAGGAACTTTACAATACAGTACAATATACCTCCAGGTATAAATCAGAAGTTATCATACTGTGTACCTAATATGACTATTTGACCACTAATAACATAAACTTTAAGGTGTGAAATTGTTGCGGAGGGGACATTTAGCAAATGGACAATGTCTACCATGTGACTCTGACCAAAAAGTCAGCATGTAACAACTGCTTTTTAAAAGGAACAAGGAATAGTTTATGTCCTGATAAGTTTTGAAAGATTTTAGTTTTTTGTTTAATTTATAAATAAGTAATTGATTTGTCCCCTCCGCAACGGCCATTTTGGCTTTTATTGTAATTGATTATAATTTATGCATCAATGTCGGCCTGCTACCAAAAAAAATCATTTTTTTAAATAAACTATCATCACTTAGCTACAATTCTATGAACACTTTAGGTCTGTTGGAAAACATTAAAAAAAGTGATCTTCATGTCCAAAATACCGTGGAATGACCCACAGTTCTATAGAAACTCTATAGAAACACAGGAAATGTTTTCTATTTCTTAAATATAAATTAAGTGTACTTATAATATTTATAAATAAGTCATAAGGGCGCTAAGCAATCTAAATGCAGCATTCAAGGCACATGCCGATACCCCTGTACACCCAATACAAAATTGTAGTTAGCTCTATTAGTATTCTGTATCAAATGATAGAGAATACTAACTAAGCTAACTACACAATGTAGATTCTTGTATCAAATGATACAGCATGGGCTTTTGTCACACGGCAGCCATGTCGGCTTGAAACAATAGATTTCCCACGTGTAGCCTCGTACTGAGCAGTTCAGAACGAGTTCACGCATGCAAAACAAAGGTTTTTATACTCCTGGGATTAAACATGGCCGCCAATGATGTGAATAAGGCGTATTAGTATGAGTGAGGGAGGTCTTACAATCGACCACTGGAGACCTCCCCTATCCCAGGCCATGTGAAATGACAAGGTTAAGAATGCCTGTCTTGATACAATGCTGGACCAATGTGGGACCTGTTTTGTGCACATTGCACATGCAAACTATATATAGCACCAAACTCTTATTCTATGCTTTTCATCAAAATTTCAGAAGTTATGTTTTCAATTTAATTTATATATTAGTTCATATCACAAGTACATGTAACCTATACTATCATGTACAAATGTGTACATATCCTATGAGAATGCATATTTTATATTCATGTCATATGCAATCATTGAAAAAAATTAGTACATACATATATAATTAAAATATTAAAATATACAAGTACATGTATGCATGTGTATAAATCACTCGTGAAATATATGTGCTCATTCAAAACAAAAACATTTAAAACTTATGACACTTGCAAGCTTACCAACCCTCTTGTCAATTAAGTTCTTTTGCTGTGCAAAATTTATGGCATGTATGTGGAATTCTGATGCATCTATTCCTAGCATTTCACAGTAAATGAGTCGAACCAGGTATTCTCGCATTTGTTTCTGTAATTACACAATGTGGTATAAACTAAGTTAAGAAATATAAAACATTTTCCTTGTGTCCACAGAGTTATAGAAACATGAGTGGGAGTTTAGGAAAACGAGAAATGGAAATACACAATTAAGCCCAATGGGCAAGTGTTTCCACTGTCACAATATAGCTACAAAAATACTCAAGTCTGATTGGCTGAGCAATTAGACACGTTAATGACTAACAGCAGTGCAAACACAGTTATTTCGATGCAAAAACTAGTTAATCCAGTTCTCTTTTTCATTTTTGCATATAATATATTATTAACTGGTAATCATTAGTGTGCAAGTTCAATTAACGATTAATAGTGCCACAGGCTTCCCAGACTCGATGTATATTTCCCGCTTATTAGTCAATTGGGTTACCTGTGGTTTATCGATTAGTTTCATAACGATCTCAGAAGAGTTTATATAATTGCTCGGTGTGAATTCTTTTTTCCGATTCCTACGAAACAAATCTTCAATAATAAAAGATTGATACTAAATGAAGTTGTGTGAGTGGTTTTGTGGCGATTTGGGGCTTTCTAAAGCAGTTTATTAGGATTCGAAATTTTGACCGTTGGCCGCGGCTCTAAAAAAATATACAAGGTAGGCAACTCGACCTCGCCAAAGCACAGACTTACCTCAAAGATCACCTAAAAATCGGCACTTTCCTTCCTCACTCGCTATTCAGCTTTCGGCACAGGAGGGAATAGTTATCAAGCAACATCTGACCAGAGATTTAGGAAAATCCATCAAATTTATCATCGCCAAATGGCCTCCACGAGACCCAAAAAGTGCGACCTTCCAATGATCTGTAAGAACCAGAATGACCAAAGCGGAAGTATAATTTCACGCTTGGGGGTCCCCCTATGAAGAAAGGCGATTTGCATCGTTTTGGGTAGGGTCGGGAAAATTTTGGACCACTTTGGTCATTCTGGTTCTTACAGATCAATGGAAGGTCACGCTTTTTGGGTCTCGAGGAGGCCGTTTGGCGATGATAAATTTGATGGATTTTCCTAAATCTCTGGTCAGATGTTGCTTGATAACTAATTATTTCCCTCCTGTGCCGAAAGCTGAATAGTGAGCGAAGAAGAAAAGTGCCGATTTTTAGGTGATCTTTGAGGTAAGTCTGTGCTTTGGCGAGGTCGATCGAGTTGCCTACCTTGTATATTTTTTTAGAGCCGTGGCCAATGGTCAAAATTTCGAATCCTAATAAACAGTCTGCTTTAGAAGGCCCCAAATCGCCAAAAAACCACTCACACAACTTCATTAAAGTGCAACTAACCCCTTTTGCAATTTTTATACATATGAATCTTTGAAAGGTTTTGAGTACTTCTGCGAAGAAATTTTTGGCTTACAGAGAATACTCTATGTTCTAGGCTTGTTTGAAATGGTGCAAATTTGACCTTTCCTGACCCATGACCGCGCAAGAAAAAGCCTGGGTCGATTCTTGATCTTACGTCACCTCATTAATGCATTATTCTCCATGGCGCCTTTCCATCACAACAACATCGATATATAGAGAATATACACAGTCTGTGAGTTGTTAGTAAAGAAAACAGTTATTTTAGAGTAAATGCTAAATATTTATTCAAATTATTGCAAAGTCGAATTAGTTGGATGACGTAAGATCAAGAATCGACCCAGGCTTTTTCTTACGCGGTCATGGGTCAGGAAAGGTCAAAATTTCACCATTTTAAACAAGCATAGAACATAGAGTATTCTCTGTAAGCCAACAATTTCTTCGCAGAAGTACTCAAAACCTTTCAAAGATTCATATGTATAAAAATTGCAAAAGGGGTTAGTTGCACTTTAAGTATCAATCTTTTATTATTGAAGATTTGTTTCATAGGAATCGGAAACACCGAGCAATTATATAAACTCTTCTGAGATCGTTATGAAACTAATCGATAAACCACAGGTAACCCAATAGACTAATAAGCGGGAAATATACGTCGAGTCTGGGAAGCCTGTGATAGTGCTTGTGATGTTTGAAAATTCCACAAATAACACTCGTCCTGCTGACTCGTGTTATTTTGTTAAAATTTCAAACATCACTGACACTATTAATCGTTAAACAAACTTGCACACTAATGATTACCATGGCCCAGTTGTTCAAAGCAAGGGTATAAGCATTACCCCAGGGTTAAATTGCTAACCTAAGGGTAAACTGTACAGAATACAATTAAACATTTAGTGCTATCCTAGGGATAAAGCTATAATTGCTTTGAACAACTGGGCCCAGTTCCTCTGGACAATCTTCCACAAGTGTTAATTTCTATAACCCAACTATGGGAACATGCAATAAATGGATTCTATGTCCTTTATAAAATGTATACAATGTACATGGTTGTAGATTGTACATTTTGTACAATATGGCTGTCTGCAAAATGCTGTGCACGTCCAGTCAGCAGTAGATATCACTGAATATGCAGATCTAAATGTTTTCTGTACAGAGTACATGCTCAGGCATTTAGTCTGAGCCCCAAAACCTCTGAGCACATCTACACGTAGGATGTATCCTTGTGTGTGACTTCATTATAATTTAGTTGAACTTCGCCTCTAGATAATACAGTGATTATTATAGGTGAAGTGTAATTTGTACCGATCAAATCGAAACATCAACATCCCCGCAAATCTCCAAAAATTCAAATGCCCGGGGGTTGCCCGGTGGGGATGTTGATGTTTCGATTTGATCGGTACATAATTAGTACAAATTAATAATACTGTAGTTAAATACTGGAAATTAAATAACATGTAAGCTTACAGGAGATGATGGCTGGCCAATTTTCCCTTTCAGATTTGCGAACTCCTCTCTGATAATTCTATCTTCTTCCTACGAAAGAAGCACGTTACAAATGCTGCGCATTAATCCTATAAGTTAATTCAAGACAAGAACTGAAGAAGAAAGAAGAGTAATTAAGCTAACCATGAAGATGCTATTAAGACTACGAAGTTACTACATACATGTGCAAGCACTCTTTCTCTCACTCTCAGTCTCAGTGGTACTTACATGTTTCGACTTAACCTCCCCGATGCTTCGAACAAGAGCTTGAAATGCTCTCGATGAACTGCTTCGCGGCCCATAATAACCCGTTATAAAGTTAGGTAAGTTAACGGACGGTTTATCCATAGTGTTTGGTTGTTTTTATGGATTCAAATCTGGACACACGATCACTTCAAGGGCAGCCATATTGAATATTTTGAAGTCTGGTTTCCTTTACGGAAGTGGGGAATAACCGCTGGTTTTCAACATGTATTTATGGCTTCAATACGAGGCTCCGTGCTAAATTAACAATATATAAAATAATTAATTTCATTTAGCCTCGTATTGAAACCTTTGTGCGTGACAAGTTAGCATCGTTTTTTTGCAAATTTGTTTTCGGATTTGGGCTACCTGTTGTGCCCCAGTTTGACCGCGCGCCACAGGTAGCCCAATCCGAAAACAAATTCGCAAAAAATACCCATAATAATAATAATAATAAAAATAATAACTAGTATACCTAATAGGTAGTGACTAGTGAATGCTGCTACACTAAGTTAAGGAAGTGTATTAGAAGATAACCTACAGTAGCACTTTGGCAGGAAAAATACTGGGTGATAAAAATGCCAAGGTGTTAGATGAATACTATTCAGTTTGTAGTTTTGGGGCTATCTTGCGACTGAATCCTGTTTGAGCTGTGGCCATGGTGTGTAACTCAAAAGTTGTCGCGATTTATTTTCGTTTTGTCCCGACATATCAACGATCTCCCGGTAAATTCCCTGAGCCTACCAATTCCCGACATTTTCTTGAGAGTTTCCGGCATAACAAACTACCGGTTCTCCCCGGTGAAGTTTAACACCGGAAATGAACTGTAATTGAGAATGTGATTGTAAATGCTAATTCAGTGTATTGAACCGGCGGCTTGACTTTATCGAAGCCAACAGAAGAAAATTATTTCCTGCTCACCATCTTGATAACTAGAGAAATCTTGCTCTTTGGAAACTGAGAGTTCACACAGAGTTAGAAAGAGTTCGCCTACACGTCTAAAACGGCTTCAACAAATTCATGATTACACAAAGATTGCGTACACAGAAATTTTAAAAAGAGTTAGCTCAAACAATGAGTTTCCACCTCGTGTAATGTCGCGTGACGATCAGATGCCTGCAAAGCAGTGTGGTAACAAAATAGACAATAGAAGTGATGCATTGTGGTAAAAAAAGAAATCGATTGCAGATTAGAACTGCTGCCTTGCTCGCTCGCTTCAGACTCGCTCGCTGCGACAGCAATGATAAGCTACTATAGCGCAAATACGATACCGTTCTATGCGCTTTACAATATTATGAATAAGTAGAATAATTTACACTAATAATTATTGTGTTTACCCATAGAGCGAATTTCGCATGAGTGTCGAAAGACCAAACGCAAATTACCCACAGCCAGCCAATCATAGGAGCGAGTAAATGTCTTCCCTGTGAGCCAATGACAAACCAAAGCAAAACCAAAACCATTTTGCGTTTGGTTTTACTTTGGAATCTGATTGGTTGGTTTATTTTCTCAGCCAATAGGAGAGCTTAGTAAACGCAAAACCACTGAAACACTTCCGACACTCAATTCACTCTTTTCACCTGGTGGCCACTTGGATTCAATGCGAGGCAATCCTTTGTTTTTGCCAGGTTAGCCTCGTAGTGAGGAATTGTGAAAACGAGGCTAACCTGGCAAAAACAAAGGATTTCCTCGCTTTGAATCCAAGATGGCCACCAGGTGAAAACCGCTCTAAGAGCCGCTAGCAGGCATTCTCATTCCCAGTGCCGCGTGCCTCCTCGACTAACTGAAAAATCGATGGAAACGAGAATGCGCTCAGTTTTTATGCCATTCCCATTGTAATTATTCAGTTGTTATCCCTTAATTGTTCTTAAAAAAGTGTGCAATGAATCGGACCTACAACCTTCGCCAATTAACTTAGTACGGACCGCCCGACAAAATAAGGCTATTCAGAACACTCCTGAACGAACTCCTCCGACACATCGCGGGCACTTTTTATGAATTCGCTTGTCCCCCCTCCCCCTTCACAATGTTGGGATAGAAAGGCAACATTTCAGTCTTCTCGAAAACCAACATTGAAATGGGGGAGGGGGGTTGTGTTAAAAATAGCCTGAAATTGCTGAAGTGGTCCGACTTAAATGGCAAGGGTTGTAGCTCTAAAAAAGTAACACAATGATTACTTATGTACATGTAGGAAGTTTAACGGATTCGGGGGTCGAACCTGGGCCAGAGGTGAGGGGGTGAGAGGCAAAGCGCCTAACCACTGCGCCACCCCGGAAATGTTCTCAGCGGAAACGAATCGAGTTCGCAATGCATTTTGGTAAACACGCTCGCTGGGCCGCAAAAATTGCAATCGATAATCAAACAATACCCGATTGATAATCGATTGGTTGAATTTGTGTCTAAACATGGCGGACATGAGATCAGGACTAAATTTATCGGAAGACCGCTAAATGTAGCTGGATTAAGGTATTTAATACAACGTAATGTATTCTGTTTGTACTGAGTATTGTCCACTGATATTGGGCCATACAAATTATGGTCTGGTCGATCCCGGCCTTGACTAGTCTGTCTTGACTTGAGTGTTGACTGTTGTCTTGTTTTTGGACCACGTATAATGGTATATACACTTAAGTTAAATTTAATTTTATTTAAGCTTTAAGGGACTGTGTCCTCAGGATGTTTCCGATTTTCGGTCATAATACGACAAACGTGGACACTGAAGAGTGAAGAGATAGATCGAGAGAAAGTGGAGAGTCCATGCATGCAAGTTTGGAGTAAAAAGGGTGTATTTAATGCACTTGTCATCGGCTTCCCCGAGGGGAGGGGGACCCTGGGTTGTAAGCAACAAATTCGCGGCCTTGGGGTGGTGGGAAATGTGGGGACTTTGCTTGCAGTATTTTTCATGGAAATATTTGAATTGTAAGCTAGCTGTACCACAGGCAGCCCAAGCTAATGATTTGTACAAGGAATGTATGGGTATTTTTAGAAAAATTAGAAACTGTACTTAAATGGTCAATAAAGTCATGAAATATTACCTGTGAGAAAAATCGTCTAAACAGGCGAAAATCGTTAAAAAACCAAAGATCAATCAACTTCACAACACACAGGTAATATTTCATGACTTTATTGACCATTAAGTACAGTTTCTGATTTTTCTAAAAATACCCATACATTCCTTGTACAAATCATTAGCTTGGGCTGCCTGTGGCTGTACATGTATGTATAGAGCAGGTTTCAGTTTACTAGTAAAACCAAAACTAAAGCAATTACAACGAACCAATCACAAACTAAAGTGAATATCAATTGGTTTCACTGGCATGAGAAAGTAACCAATTAGGAGGAAAAGTAAACACAATCGTGGATTGGTTGCGTGACAGACCAAAACCAAAATTTATTTACCCAAACCACAATTGCTGGTTTTACTCTGGAATTTGATTCGCTGACTGATTACAAAACATTTTCACAGCCAATAGAAAAGCTAAGTAAACGCAAAACCAAAGCAATCACCGAAAACTTTCACCACTCAATTGCCCTCTGTGGGGCACATTGCGAATTGATGGGAATGAGTCATGCTTTCAATCAAAGATGGCTCCCTTCGAACACATTGAAAAGGTTATACATGTACATGTGCATTAAACCTGAGTTTTGTTCATAAAATAGGCCATTTGTCAAACTAGAGTATTTGTTGGCTACTCCTTTCATTAGTTTATACTTTTTATTTCAAAGAACACAATTTTGTATGGGCGTAGAGTTTGTAGTCAGTTTAACACCTTCATTGCATGGGCTAACTCCCATAGAGGGCTTGCTACTGGGGACTTTGCTGAAAAAAACTGGCCCATTTTTGCAATACAAAATTATCAAATTAAGTAATGATCTGCGCAAGAGGTAGGCTTATGTTATGCATGGAATGTAAAAAGGTGCTAATTGTGGTATTGTTTCAATCTTCCACCTCATTGGCTTAGACATTAAAATCTATCTAAACTTGAAGAACAGTAATATTTGTTTCAATCTCATTTTGTAAACAGATTTGAATTGCATCTAGTGAAAACTCTCATAACTTCTAATATGACAAACTTTCAATATGGGGAACATTTGTAAATTGAACGTTTTCTTGGTTATTGTTTTGCACTCTTCTGATTGGGCAAAATGTTCTCACACAAAAGAACTGTACCTTTAAAATGCATTTTTAGTGGATTTAATTTCAGAAATTTATGATTTAAGGGTTGATGAGTTGACAGTATGAAAAACAGAAAATACTAAAGTGGGGAAAGCAAATTGCATCTGAACAATAGAATTGTGCCTACCTCTTGCGCGGACTGTTACTTATAAAGTCCCCACAATTGCCTGGGGTCCACCCCCCTCCCCCCTAGGGGAAGCAGATGACATTAGTGCATTACATGAAGGGGAGTAATGACCCTAGTGCTACATGTAGGTATAGCCCTAGTACAAGCGATTTCCATAACAGGGATATTGAAAATATGTTGATGATTTAACAGAGGGACTTTATCATACTTTGCCTCTCATGTTACAGCTGAACCAAATATTATTGTTGTTTATGTTTTTGCATTTAATTTTAAGCAGCTTAACTTTGCCATTTTGCTTGCAGGCTTCAAAGCGTTGTCAGTTTGTGTAAGTTTTACTTTAAATCTTCATATTTACGACATGTTTATGAAATCAATAGAAATTTGTAAAACCAAAACGAAAGGATCTATTTTATTCATATATCCAGCACTTGGTAATTTCTCTTTTTGGGGGTAATTTTGTCAATATCATCTAGAAATACCAGTAGTTATCCATATAAAACTAAGACAATAAAAGAAGGAAGAGAAAAGAATCTCCGAAATTAATTTAGTGACACTGAAATGAAATTAAAGATACAGTGGAAATCCTACGATGCTGCATTTAGTGGCCCAAGAACAGGTGTTCAAGGTTTCAAAAAGTGACAGAAAATTTTCACAGTAGTAGTTCCATTGTTATTGGGCTTTTAGATAGCTGTTGCTTTGTTAAGCTTTTTATTATTATAAAAATATTATTTCTTCAAAGCACTTCAAGATTTTGGCAGAGGAGTGGAACACCACAGAACTGCAGTCTGACAATAACACTGATATGGCCGACCCAGACTCATCCTAATTTTAATGGTGCTGTTGTTATTTTCACAGGAAATAGACTGTCTACCACAGCAGTACAAAATGCATATTTGCCAAGTAAAGTGTAAGAATGCATTACGTCTAGGGGCTGCTTTTATTGTGGCACTTTACGTCCACCTATGGATTCAGATGACTGGTGATGATTACACAAAACTTAAGGAAGTAACTACAAGGGACCATCCAACTGACAACAACAGTAACAACCAGCATAATAATATTCGACTTGTTACCAACAACATGTGGTGTAATTACCTCGCATCTTGCAAATCAAACTACAAGGAGCGCTTTAATGGCTTTGCTGCTGGTGTCAAAAACTTTGACATTGTCATGGTACAGGAGGTCTTTGTTTTGCGCTCTGGGCCTTTAGAGTTTTCGAATTGTGCATCCCACATGGTAGAGGCAATGGAACGCCATGGCTTTAAATATCGGACTAGCTTTACAGACACTATACCCTATGTCATTGGCCAGTCAAATGGCATTGCTATTTTTAGTAAAATTCCTTTCCATAATACAAAGTCGGTTATTTATGAGGATGCAGCAATTGGGGAAAGAATCAACAATAAGGGATTTGTCTATGCTGAGTTAATCCTCCAAGGCAAGCCGCTGTTTATTTTTAATACCCACACTGATGCCCACAAGGAATCCATTCGAACTGCTCAGATTAAACAGCTAACAAAGACTATTAAGAGTCTTTCCAAGTCGGCATATCTTATTGTCAGTGGAGATTTTAACATCAACCCAAATAATCCACCTGCTGACGGCAATGTAAAGGAGTATTTAAATCTGCTTCTGATGATGATGAAAGTTGGCCTTGTCTCAGTTTTTACTAAGAGAAATGCAACACATCTGAATGGGGGCTCCTATGATTATGTTTTTATTGGTTCAAATATTAAGGTTAAAGATAGGAAGGTGATCAATTTATTGACAAGTAAGAGTGAAATGGTTTCTGATCACTATGGTTTGTACACAGAGGTTCAATTAATATGAGAATCTTAGTTGTGCAATATCATTACAATACATGTAATAAAACAAATAGTATGTACATGTATGTACTTCATTAACTTTAAAATCTGCAAATGCACACAATATTAATGGTATCCCACTAACCAGTTGTAATTATATGTAAACAAAGAACGAAATGTGTTGCTGTGTCAGCCATTTTGAACTAAATACAATGTACATGTATAGGTAGACTTGCTCCAAGTCGAACTCGCTGAGTCACTGGGTAAGCGATTACTGGGTCAAAAATCGAGCGCGAGAATCGAAGGGAGAGGCGAGTTCGACTTGTTTCACTTGCAGGAAATTGAATCGGGGGATTATGTTTTGGCGCGAAAATACCTTTCAGGGGCGGAGCTTACATTTCGCACCTTTGACAAACTCTTTCTGAGAACAATCAAATTGTAAATACCACATCCACGGTCGACTGACTTGACACGTCAACATACAATGCCTTAAGAATTGACGCTTTGTGATTGGGCAAATCTTAGTACGTCATAAGCCACGCCTCCGGTTGAAAAATCAACCGGTAAATTTGGCGCGCTGCAAGTGGGAAAAGTCCTTCGTGCGGGGGGCTAAGAAGGACTTTGAGAAAGTCTAATGTATAGGGTGCTCGGTGATAGACAAAAGCAAAAGTTGATCATCACATATTGGGTAGAATAAACATTTCATTGTTCAATTTTAAGCTACTGTGTTTTAAGGGGCTGTGTCACGGTAATAGACTTTACATTCGCATTCCGGGCCGGAAACAGCTATTTCCACCGATTTTGTTATGAACTAACAAAGCTCTCGTCCATGTGGGATGCTTAAAATCAAAGTAAATATGAAAAAATGACTAACAAACGCTGAATATACATGTAAACAGTATCCAGGGAAATAGTGAAAATCCTTTCAATCAAGCATTGAGGGAGGGAAGTTTAACTATTTGTATCCAATTAACAGTCACCAACCGAGCGATTACTCGATACATGTGCAGTACCATGACATAGCCCCTTTAAAAACCGTGGCTTTTGACCACAGCTTTTTATCGCAGGTTTTGACTGTAGCAACTGATGCTGCAGTAAGTTAATTAGCCTCAGTCATACCATGGTCAAGCCATGGACGTGGTTTGACTGCGTCCCGATGTTTCAATAATTCCAAGTGGTACTGTAGTTTTCAATATTTGGTTAGGCCATCCCAATCAAATGTTTTCTTTACAATTGCCTGACTGAGCCATTTTTTTTATGAAAAGCAAAGAAAAATGAAAGGTTGAAGACCGACCCATTTTTTTAAAGTAAAAACAAGAGATTGCATGAAGAATATATTTTTAACTACCCCTCAGACTTTCTCTGTTTTCGTTTCTAGCCTTTCTCATGCAAATTAATTGTCAATCTACAACTAGTAGAGGAAAAAGTAGTTTTTTACGCGAGTCTTCAAGCCGACTTGGTTCCAGACCCACCGGCCTAACATTTTTTTACTGACCGACCAACCAACAACCATCACGAGCAAGAGGCGATGGTAAACGAAACATTTTATTGAGGATGGCCTTACTAAACATTTCTTCAGGTAGCCCAAAAGTGGTTAGTAAAATTTGTGGCCTAGAATAATTGTACATCGGCTGATAGGTTTCCTTGGAAATTTGATGTTCTTAAAACTAGCATATAAGCCTTCGAACGAGTTATATTTGCTTTAATAACATCAAATTTCCGCGGGCAACTATTAGCCGATAGTTCCTCGACGGACACACTCTAATTGTATAATAGTCCCGAGACAGAGACACTAGTGTCTTTATTGTTCATAACAGGTCTTCCGCTCTCAGCGGGCACAATCGCGTGATAGTTTGCATCGACGGATTTCTTCAGGCCGATCGCCCGATAGAAGCCTCGAGTTTGTAAAGCTATTCCAGGTTCCCTGACACTCGTTATATTGTTAGAAATATTTATATAGTTCCTCATACTGTAATATTTGAGTGTAAATAAATGCATTGTTGTTGTTGTAGCACATGAACCAACAAGAAATGCGGCTCATCTTCATAATTGGAACTGTTTAGCCGCGTGGCCTCAATTCTACGGAAACCTGCTTGCCGTTTTCAGTCAAGTATTTATCGGATTGGGCGACCTGTGCCGGCGGTCACAGGTAGCCCAATCCGAAAATCAAGACCTGAATTTTCAGCTAACATGCTAGCCTGCTTACAGGCTCTCGGTTTTTTTCGGAAATGTTAGTTTTTGGGTCGGGCTTGGGTTACCTGTGGGCCGAGCGAGGCCCGGCTTCCGCCTCGCTCGGGTCCGGGCCCCGCTCGGCCCACAGATAACCCAACATTTCCACCCAACCCGAAAACTAATATTTCCGAAAAAACCTGAGAGCCTGTAAGCAGGCTACTAACATGCACGCCTTTACGTGCACGCACAGCGTCTTTCAATTTGACAACTATGTACATTAAAAATACCTACGTTGGAGAAAGTTAGAAATACCTGATTAAAAATAAGTCTATTTACAAATGTGTTTTTGAAACGATCAGTATTTATGGGAGGTTTTATAACATGTTTTTGTTGTGCTAGCAATTTTGTAGTTCGTAAATCTCTTTTGCTTCTCTTCAGAGCAAAAATATATGTAGACTTGCCCACAAGTCGACCTCTTTGTTTTCTTTATTTCGAGCGAAGCGAAAATAAATGTAGATACTTTTATTTATACAGTCAATACATATAATATTTAATATTAAACTGTTATCAATAGAGGCCCTAAGTTGAAACACATTTGATCAAATACTATAAGAAGTCGCAAGAGGTCTTTAAAACAACTAACCGAAGCGGGGAAAATTAAAGGACTGAGAAAGTATAGGCGGCAAATATTTCATTTCCTGCTCTGTTGTTGGCATGGGACGTTTAAATTAATTCTCCGTGTAAAATTTCCTCCTGTTTTTGTTGTGCTAGCAATTTTGTAGTTCATAGCCGTAAATGCATTTTACTTGACTTCAGAGACGTAAAGCCCGGTTTCCATATGATCGCAGCTGTCGCTGGATTCTTTTGTTCTACGTATAAATTTACGCTTCGATTCACACTGAACAAAAGAATCCTAGTAATTAAGTAAGTAATAACTTTATTTATACACGGTTAAAACATCAGGCCTTCGATTACATTATAAAAAGTAGGAACAGTTAAAATATATAATCTGTACAATGTTAATATCTAATAATTTGAATAACGCATGCACCTAACTAATATTTAACTATACAATAACTGACTATAATTATCTAACTAATATTAACTATGAATTAAAAAACAAATGAATAAAATAGAGATGCCTGCTTTCCATGAATTCCGTGTGTTTAATGAAATTTATTAATTGTTAAAGAAATCGCTGCAGTGAGATTTAAAACGAGTGAGAGAGTTTGCTTGCCGCAGCTCGACAGGTAAGCTATTCCAAAGCACCGCACCACTATAACTGAAGCTGTTCTTTAGAAAATTGGTGCGGGGCAGAGGAATAGCTAGTTTGCCCTCGGTATCCCTTAGAGAATAGCTCGAAACGCTAACTTTGAACAAAGATATTCAGGCGCTAGGCCATTTAGCGATTTATAGACCATAGTAATAGTTAGAAATTTCCGGTGATTGTCTAGTTTTCTCCAGCCAAGTTTTTTGAATAGGTCCTCAGCATTGGCGTCGTAATTGGAAAAAGTCAAAATTCATACAGCACGATTTTGTAGCTTTTTAAGTTTAGTGGCAAGAGTTTTATTGCAATTTCCCCAAACGACGCTACAGTAGTGGAAATGGGGCTGCACTAAAGCATTATAGATACACAAAAGTGTTTCAAAAGGTACAAAAGGTCTCGTGCGTTTCAGGGCGCCAATGCCAGCGGCAATTTTCTTTGACAGTTTCTCAAGATGGTTTTTGAACCGTTCTGATAAAACATTCAAAATTCGCTATCTTTGTCATTTACGTATGAAATACCCTATAACTTTGGAATAATACGGTAATCGTGTGTCTTAACATTTAAGGATCGGTATTTTGGTGTTTTGAAGGTCACGTGACCTTAAGGCTGATAAAACAAAGAAATCAAAATGGGGTGGCGGAAGTTATTGTTTTGTTTCAGATTTTCGATTCGAAATGTTAAGCTTGTTATGGGAAATGAGACTGTCCGGAATGGTTGACTTTTTAACACTGAAGAGGATATAAATGGCAAAAAATGGTTCCAAGAATAGGTCACGTGACCTGTTTTCTATATTTTCGCCTTTACAGTCTATCAGGGTCAACCATTCCGGACTGATCTTTAAAGTCAACCACAAGTGTAATCAGATAAACACAAAATCGTTACTTAAAATATAAAATGCACCACCCCGTTTTTAGTTAAATTTTCAACTTTTTGTGATCACGTGGTTGGTCACGTGATAGACATTTAACCAAAATTTTATATTAGGACGATTAAAAACTCTGAGATTAGTTATAACCACCATTGTTCTAGAATTTGAGCAAATTCAAGTGACTCTTTCAAGAAAATAGCTGTAGCCTCGTTTTCATGTTCAAACCTTGCCTTAACATGCTTGAGTTGTCTATGTGCACATTCCAAGATAAGTGTTCGTCAATATGCACTCCAAGACATTTTGTGGATGTAACCCGATTAACAGAGGCACCATCAATAAAAAGAGAGGGGGCTGCGATCGTTGCGATGATATGGAAATTGGGCTTTATTGGCGCGTTAGTTGTTTTTCTCATGGCCCGTTATTTGCATGCTTTGTTGTTAGTGTACATTTTTGGTTGTTGTACTGGCGGCGTTGCTCGAATTGCGCACCTTTTATTTGCCTCTTGCGGGTTCGAGGCATGAGATGTTGGTGGCGTTAATTGTTTACTCGTGACCTGTTATTTGCATGCTTTGTTGTTAGTGTACATTTTTGGTTGTTGTACTGGCGGCGTTGCTCGAATTGCGCACCTTTTATTTGCCTCTTGCGGGTTCGAGGCATGAGATGTTGGTGGCGTTAATTGTTTACTCGTGACCTGTTATTTGCATGCTTTGTTGTTAGTGTACATTTTTGGTTGTTGTACTGGCGGCGTTGCTCGAATTGCGCACCTTTTATTTGCCTCTTGCGGGTTCGAGGCATGAGATGTTGGTGGCGTTAATTGTTTACTCGTGACCTGTTATTTGCATGCTTTGTTGTTTGTGCGCATTTTTGTTATTGTACGAGCGGCTTTCGCTTAAAATATATTCGCCACCCTTTGCATTTTACGCACGGGAGGTCGTTAGCGTCATTAGTGCGTTGTATTATTAGTGCACGTGTTTGTGTTGCATTAATTACCTCAGCCTTCTTCATTTTTCCGCTGTTATTTATATAGATGGTAAGATTTTCAATTCGCCTCTCGTTTTATGCTGGACAGGGCAGATCATACGCGTTCATAAAATTTGCTTCGTGTTTTCCCGCTGTGGCATGTTTTTAATTTTACATTATATTAATGTGTTGTTTGTTGCATGTCCGCATCACGTTTGCTTGTAGCTCAGTCTCCCGTCAGCCTCTGTTTTTTCCTTTTGTTATCTATATTCCCGTTTGTTCCCGTGTCACTATATAACGTTATCTCCATCCGCGTATAAGCGCTTTTACTTGCCTAGTGATTCGTACACCCTGGGATGGAGCTTTAGAGCGGATTTCAAATGAGTGTCGAAAGTATTTTGGTTTTGCGTTTACTTAGCTTTTCTATTGGCCGAGAAAATGGCATGTTATTAATCGACCAATGAAATTGCAAAGTAAAACCAATCATGTTTTGGTCTTGGTTTTGCTTTGGCTCGTGATTGGTTCAGACGAAACCCATTCACGAACTTTTCCAGCCTTCAGTTGGCTTTTTTGTATTTACTTGCTCCTGTGATTGGCTGGCTGTGAGTAATTTGCCCCTGCGACCTTACGGCGCGCTTTATTCCTGCGCAGGCAGTCGTGCATTCACCAGAATGGACTACACGTTCTAGCGGCTCCGCAGGAGATGGCAGTCCCTCGTTGGCGTAGCTTCTAGTTATACACAACGTTTGTCCGGTTCTACAACTTTGGTGGTCTGGAGTTTGGGTTTATTCGTTTTGAGCTTTGGGGATTGAGTTTTAGGAGTCATGGTTAGGTTTTGGCCGGATCATTTGTATACATAGACTGCGCATGCAGTTTCATTAAAGACTGCTTTGACCGTGCGTGTATCCGTTTTAGTCCCACGCGCTCCGTTATAGGCGCGCTCTTAGCTCTTTGATGACAGCTTTAAAAGGGAGCCTAATTCACTCTCGGATGGGAATGGCAGCAAGTAACAGTTATATCTGCCCTGAATTCATAATTTTCGTCCTTGAGGGCCACGCCTTAGCGGACGTTGCCATGCTAGCCTTTAAGAAACCCCAACAACTTTGTTGCTAGACACTTGCATTCCTACCCTTTGTTCTAGTAATATTGTAAAGGGGTCAATCTTAAGACTTTCAGAAACGACCAGTTGTAGATTACCGTTCAGTTTTACCAGTTGCCACCGGTTAAAATTCAATTACAGTACGATTACCACCAGCTGAGTTTAGATTAGCGTAACAGGTGCTTAGCTTTTACAAGTTACCACCGGCTGAGCTCGAGATTCAGTCAGTGTAACCATTACCCAATCCTAACTCTATATGATTTATAGGTGTAAGACAACTCAATGATTTCCCTTCTACATTACGTTATCCTCATGAAAATTACATATATCTATTATATTACAAATCGTGCTATGATTCGCTTATTATTGTATCGGTGTTTGATTATTTAAAATATGTGTTCATTTCATGATCACCTGTAATGACAATGATGTAATAAATTAAGCTGTTAGTATAAATAGAAGTTAGAATCATTTTAAATCGAAGTGTGAACTGAACAACAGTGAATAAACTACGAACAGTCAAAGATACTTCGTGTCTCTTGATTCCAAGTCCAGTACCTTGAGCAGGGTTGTTTACGAGCCCAGCCAAGTTTAATAAGTTCTACCACAGCTAATCCACCCCAAAACAGAAGTTGTACACTAACGTACAAAACAGTTTCGTAACAGTAACAAAATAACTTCGTAACAATATATTGTGAACTGTGCCCCGCTATGATTTATCGCGTACAGTACTATAAAAGGGAGGTGTAATTATATTCCCCAAACTCTCCTGTGACCGCGCCAGTGCCACGCATTTAGATACTCGTAACCAGAGCCTTTGAAATCTATGTTGCCGTGTCGCGAGATATCGGTATCGATCTGTCCCGTGGTTACTTGTTCCACCCCACTAATCTCAGCGGGCATATCGCTGACCAGCCTTTCTCCAGTGCAGCGGCTGAGGCCAGGCTAAGACTCTATCTTCGTGAGGCCCGCATTTACGCTGGTGAAACCCTCCATAGTTTTCGGTCTGGCTGCGCCCTTACCCTCACCTTCTCCGGCTCGCAATTGTCCGACGTTATATCGCATGTTGGATGGTCCATGACCAGCGAGGCTGCAGCTCTTTATACCAAGTAGAATTCCCTAAGAGACTTTATTGCTGCCTTCCCGATTCAACGCTCTACCTTCCGAAAACACCCTCCGGTGACGTCGTAACAAGGAAACCTCTCTCCTATCCTGTTTCAGTGTTCACTGCACGGTTTGGGGGTTTCGCTTGGGGCTTAGCTTGGGTGTTCTTTGAGTTGGGGTCGTTCTAGTTAAAGATGTTTCAGATTCCACTGATCATATGCATCACCCTTCTGCATGTGGCCATCAAACCTCCACACCACAAAAAAAGTACAGGTAAGACCGGTGTAAATAGAATACACCGATTGATAGCTGCACCGTCACTGGAGACGCCTGTGTGGCGGCAGTCATTATCTCTTTATATGTAAGCTCATGCTGTTGTTTACCAGCTTATTAATTATTATTATAATAGTTATTTTTATCCTTTTGCCGCCATTTGCACTCTGATTATTAGTCATTGAACATTGAACATTGAACATTGCACTTCACCATGCACTATAATACTTTAACTTATTATCACTTATTGCACCGTAACCTCAGTACTTGCACGACCGCTGACAATTTCATTGCCAGATTAGCTCCATGCTACCAGGCAATTATCATATTTAAAGATTAAAGACTACAATTCCACTGATGTAGGGCTAAGCCCGAAATGTCTGGACGTTAAAGTGCATATAAGCCCTGGCCGGTTATGCTTATTTTTAAAGCTTAGACCTTAAAAGGTAGGGAAAAAATTCCGAAATTTTTAAATAAAAATGTTTTCATTATATTTTTAGTGACTAAACTTCCAAATTTAGAAAATTTCCGCGCACGTTCGGGGACTGGGACGAGACTAAAACGTGACGTCATCAGCAGATCTCGTCTCTTCGCGGGTTTCAAAAGCATTGGCTTATTTTCAAAATAATTGAATATTTATTGATTTATTTTCTCGAAGTCAAGTGCTTCGCAGCTTAGAGGACTCTACGTTCAAACTGTTTACTAGCTGATCTTAATTGCAAAATGGATGCACAGATGACGTCACAATGTGACGAGACTCCAGTCTCGCTATTCGTGGAAATTATTTTGAATTGCTGGCTTTCACTTGACGTCATAGCCGCCATGTTGGTGCCCTTAAACAATAGATTCCTCGTTAGCTTCTTTAGTTGGGGCACCAACATGGCCGCTATGCTCTTTGTCATTTAAATCTCTGGGGATTGAGTGAAAACCAGCAATATACAGGATTTCGCGTATTGAAGAATTAATTATAATCGATCTTGAAACTTCACTCACTTGTTCTTTGTGTTGGTCTTTATCTCTGAAGAAAATTTGAGAATGAGTTTGCCTGAAATTGAGAGAGATAAGCGGTTTGAATGTTTTTGAATTCCCACGATTAAGAATTATTCAAACTCTCAATTTGAGTCAACACTTGCTTCAAATTTTCTTCATAGATAATGGACAACACAAAGAACGAGTGAGTGAAGTTTCAAGATCGATTCTATTTTAATCCTTTACTACGAGAAATCCCGTACATTCACCGCTAATTTCTAAAACACTCATATTGAGCTTGGGATACCTGTGGACGTACCTCAAAATGACTTGGTCTGACGTGCATACGGCAACTTGTAATACGACACAATCTATCCAGCGGTAAGTAGTTGGACCATGCGTGCACCTGGACCACGGCCGCGCGGCCTCCATGCGCCGGGCTAAATTAGCGCGGACTAAACGAAATTTGTGGATAGGTGTGTTCATACGCCTGACACGGAACGGTTTACTGTGTGTTTAAATTTTCTGTAGATAAGGGGGTATAGCATACTAGGAAAATTGGATGGACCACAGACGAAATGATAAAACACCGGATCTCCTAGCGTGTAGGGATCTGATCAGCAATATATATATAAATAGACAAGAAAGGAAAGGCTGATTCAACGGTAGAGAGTTTTTTTCTTCCAATATTTCGATCGGCACTACTCTTCTTCGGGGAAAGAGGCTTACAATGTATCCAATAAACTAGAATCATTAATTACGAAATAATACATGAATTATGAATTGCACAATCTTATGATAAAACACATATAAACCAATGAAAAGAAGGTGGCGAGTGACATATAATAGGAAACGAAAAAAATAAAAAAAGTATAGCATACCATGTCGGTCAGAAGGAGAAGAAGGTAAATCATGGAAATCTATACAAACATTCGTCTGGCTATGCCAACGTACCTACTCAAGTCTATGGAAAATAGAAATTCGTTTTTTTTTATGAAGGACACAATGAAACGAAAGCCATTTCCAAATCAAGAGTTTTGTTTCAGTGCCGGTCGGAGGTTATAACTTTCAGGGTATTGAATTTCTATTGTAATCCACAGCGAACTCGTCTGCAAACTGTATGCTACCAGTTATAATGGTATCGTATCGCTACAGTTTCAATACCAAGTGAATATCATTTTGAGGTCTATTCAGAAAACTTATCAAGGTAAGTCTGACTAGTTTGAAGTTGTTAAACCGGTCTGTCCTACATTGCAATCAGTTTATTTAACATTCTCACGATTGCAACTTTTGGTTTATTGAATACTAGTACCAAGAGCATTTTTCAAAATTGATCTTCGAAAGACACAAACCACAACCAATGCACTGACCAATACACTGAAAAATGAGTGTTAAACATGCAGTGCAGTTTTTCACCCTTTGCATTGCCCATCTTTGGCAAAGAAAGACATTGGAATAGTCAATTCATCAGTACATGCAAGACATAGTATACATGCATATAAACATTGTTTGACCTGTTTGTCTTAGTACCGAATCTCAATGCTAAGCCGGAACGTAGCACAAGCAACGTAAGCAGACGCTGTGTCGTATTTATTATTAGCAATTAGCAGTACTTTTTCTACACACGGTAACACTGCTGATTGATGCATCTGCCGTTCTGCGTATGTTGCTTCTGCTAATATGTTCTTCTATTTAAATTCACCCTAACAATTCAGTCTAACAGGCAGGGACACTGCAATGTTCAGCTGTCGCCAATTTATGATTATGCAGGCTTCATAGCTCCCCTGAGGACATTTCTGGTAAGATGGGAGATATATTTTACATCAATCGTATGAAAGATTTAAAACATTTTTGAAGCAAGCTTCGGTTATTTGATACTGTTGTCTGAGCAACGGCCAATGATACATCTAACAAAGCCTCTACAGCTCCTTCAGCCACGCCGTACTATTAACAATGCATGAATATTGAAAGTTTGACGTCTTTTCAAGCAAGTTGCTGGCTCTACATGTGGATACACTTTCTTTTTGGGTAACAAAATCAATAAATTACTAGCTAGCTAGCTAGAAATTGATACTTTGTGACGATTAACCTGGACATTTGCATTATGACGTCATTTAACTACAACTACCAGAATCCTTTTCGAACAAGAGGCTGCACGCAGACGATCTCATCCACCTGCGTGTTTGGCACTTTACGAACGCACAATCAGATGTCAAAATACGCACGCAAAGTCGATCTGATCTATTAAAACTCCACACGAGTCAGAATACGAGTGAACACAAGTAGAACACGAGCGACTTCAAGTAAGCCAACTCCTCACGAGTCAGAACATGAGTAAATACGAGTGAACACGAGTGCAGTGCACTTGCACTTCATATTTTAATTAGCAAAAAATTATCATAAAAAATAATCTCTATGTATTTTAGGGCTACCTGGATTATCCTTGGGTACTCTGGCTCAGTTGTGTCGGGTTACCTGTGTTTTCAGTAAGGTACCCTCTCTTTGTATTTTCGGGCTACCTGTGTTATCCTTAGGGTACCCTGGCTTAGTTGTCCCGGAGTCAGCCTTATTTTTTTTTATTAACCTGCAATTTTGCATATAGAAAGTAAAAATAAGACACTGCTTTTAAAATCGTTAAAATAGTTAAAAACATCTAGCATGTGCCCCGGGTACTCTGTTTCCAGACATGTTTTGACTTGTTCTAGACTAGGAAAACGCAATTAATTGATAAAATAAAGGCCGCTGCCTAGCAGCGCCGGAGTAATTATTTGCCTCATTCAGGATTTTAAACTCCTTTAAAGAATACCACGACAATGGTCCAACTAGACCACTTTCCATATGCTTCACAAATAATTCAATGCGAGTCCTCAGGGAAAAAATTGCGCAGTGAATCGTAATAACAAAAAGAAAACATTAAATAAATTACATTTTATGAACATTAAATATTCTTTTTGTTATTACAATTCACTGCGCAATTTTGTCCCCTGAGCCTCGCATTGAATCATTTGTGAAGCATGTATCGAAAGTGGTCTATTGGACTCTTCTTAATATTTATGCGCAATATAATTAGCTACTCGAAAACGAGGCTATCCCCGCATCGTTTGCCTTAGCTGAAAAGCAAAAATGGCGCCGCGGACGGAATATTGCTGTGTTCTTCTATGCTTTGGAGACCAAAGGAAAAAATCCTGAATTGTCCCTTTCGAACTCGGATTGCACGTTGCGGCATCCACGATGCGGGGATAGCCTCGTTTTTCGAGTAGTGAATTAGATATGCGCATAAATATTAAGAAGAGTGAATTATAGGAACACAAGAATCTTTGCACGGAGTTCTGGTCGTTGTAGTATATGACGTCCATCATGTAAATGTACTATTGAAAATAATGCATCGTAGTTTTTATCCTCCTAGTTTGTGAAGACTTTCCTCAGGGAGGTGTTGAGCATTATTAATTTATTCCACCTCACATTTTCGGGTATCCATATTAATGATCGATTTATTAGTGTTTCAGCGCTACATCAGGATTAAGTTTCAATTAAATTATTTGTTTACTAAAGGCCATATAACAGTTCCGCCCCTACGATTAAGATTAACTCAGCCATTTGGTAAAACGTTTCCCATAAAAATGTATAAGAAATAACAAAAAATTGTTCATGAACTATTTTAAACACGAAATTGGGAGTCTTTTATTAGGGGTTTCTAAATACTGAGGGAAAACATATGAAACCCGAGAGGCGTCGCCTCAAAAGGGTTGTATTGTTTTTCGAGATATTTTAAATTCCCATTATGAAAGACGAACAATTAGTGTTTTGAAATGTCTTCTCATTCAAATGGCCCTAAATCGAAAAATTTCCATACGCTTCTTTTCAAACGTCATTATCATGTTGTATATAATTATTCCATAGATGGCTTATTATTCTTTTTTTTCTGGCAGTGATTTCAAGTAGCGTACTCAGTAGTGTAGTGGTAATAGTTAGTAGAAGCAGTCGAAAGGGTACGTCGAGGTTCGAACTCGAACAAGGGTTTCACCGGGTATCAAGACCCCATGCATGTAACCACATACAGTCCCTCCATTGGATGAATATCATGAATTATGAATGAGTTTGAGAAATCAAAAATCAACATGCCACTTTTTATAAATTCAGATGTCAGAGGCTAACAATCTACTGGCTAAACCAGTAAAAACACGCTCGATTTGATGACGTGTTCAAGCATGTGAAAATCGTTTCGGTCCAGTTTCAAATGCTCTTGTATGTCGCTACACACTTCCTGATAACACTGATGGGAATGCAGTATGGTTTGCTGGTGTTTCGCCATGGGAAACCCCAAAGTTTTTACTGCCAAGACGCCCAATAATACTTGTCCAGAGGATAATGTATTGCTGTAATAATTGTACCAATTACGCCTTTGAAGATGGGCAGTTCTCCTCTACAGTTTACTGAGGTGAGAAACCCAGGGGGAGGGGGGTGGAGGTGGGGGGGGGGGGGGGGGAGGGTGCGCTTGTACGATAAATGGATATGTATGTGCTGCCATAGGGTCCAGAAACCTGACCCGGTTTTTACGATAAAACAAAATATCTCCAAAAACCCAGATTTCCAGGTTACTGTGAAAATGAACCCGGATTTTTCTCCCTGTTTGATTATTCTGAAATCGTCTATACCCCAAAAATTCCACATTTTTTTACGGAAAATGGAAACTACAATCCTGGCCAAAATGTGTTT